>OW799233.1:75728938-78130359 GCA_941918925.1 Phyto melanocephala
CATAAACGTAGCAAATACAAAAAGTACCATAAGAATGCAAAAAAGTACCTTTTTGGTCGCCCATAACATTTTTAGTCTCACCTGGAGTCAATACTCCTTGACTGTACAATCCTATCTTCATAAACGTAGCAAATACAAAAAGAACCATAAGAATTCAAAAAAGTAACTTTTTGGTCGCCCATAACATTTTTAGTCTCATCTGGAATCAGAATTCCTTGATTTAACAATCCTACCTTCATAAACGTAGAAAATATAAAAAGTACTATAAAAATTCAAAAAGTACCTTTTTGGTCGCCCATAACATTTTTAGTCTCACCTGGAATCAATAGTCCTTGACTGTACAATCCTATCTTCATAAACGTAGCAAATACAAAAAGTACCATAAGAATTCAAAAAAGTACCTTTTTGGTCGCCCATAACATTTTTAGTCTCACCTGGAGTCAATAGTCCTTGACTGTACAATCCTATCTTCATAAACGTAGCAAATACAAAAAGTACTATAAGAATTCAAAAAAGTAACTTTTTGGTCGCCCATAACATTTTTAGTCTCATCTGGAATCAGAATTCCTTGATTTAACAATCCTACCTTCATAAACGTAGAAAATATAAAAAGTACCATAAAAATTCAAAAAGTAACTTTTTGGTCGCCCATAACATTTTTGGTCTCACCTGGAATCAATAGTCCTTGACTGTACAATCCTATCTTCATAAACACAAAAAGTACCATAAAAAGTCAAAAAGTACCTTTTTGGTCGCCCGTAACATTTTTAGTCTCATCTGGAATCAGAAGTCCTTGATTGAACAATCCTATCTTCATAAACGTAGCAAATACAAAAAGTACCATAAAAATTCAAAAAAAAATACCTTTGTGGTCGCCCATAACATTTTCAGTCTCTCCTTGTATCAATAGTCATTAATTTCTTAATTATAGCTTGGCAAGAGTTCAATATGCAAAAAGTACCATAAAAATTCAAAAAAGTACCTTTTTGGACTCACCTTGTATCAATAGTTACTAATTTCAAAATTCAAAAAGTACCATAAAAATTCAAAAAAGTACCTCTTTGGTCGCCCATAACATTTTTGGTCTCACCTGGAATCAATAGTCCTTGACTGTACAATCCAATCTTCATAAACGCAGAAAATACAAAAATTACAATAAAAATTCAAAAAGTACCTTTTTTGTCGCCCATAACATTTTAAGTCTCACCTGGTGTTTAAAATTGTATATTATATTATACAAATTTAAAATCTATCTTTCAAAGAGTTTATAAAGGGATCGAAGTACAATGGTTTTCTATTTTAGGGAAACTAGTTTGTAGGGATCACAAACGTATAATTAACAAATTGACTGAAGAGCAATTTGTCGCAGGGAAAGGGGGTCTATAATAAAACAACAGGAGGGGATACCTGATCTTCTATTAATTAAATATAAACAATAAGTGATTTGTTTCAAACAACTTACATTACTTTATTGAATACTTAGGTATGTATGTATATGTGTGACAAAATGGGGAGATCCTTTGGATGAGTCCTCTGGTTGAACGTCTGGCCTGGTTGAGCGTTGAAAAGTTAATTATATAAGTTCCTGTACAATTTTGTCTAGTACTTTTCTAGCACGTCGTTTTATTTGTAATTCTCTTTAATTACAAGTCATGTACCCTTTTAATTAATTTTATTAAATATTAATTTGCATAAAGTATATGCTAAAATTAAACATGGTCCTTTCGGGCAATGGAAAAATTATTTATGCCTAGTGGCAACTCTTATACAGTCCAAAAGCTCCCTCTCTTTAAAAAAAAAAAAAAAACCTAGAAAAAAGGAAAAAGAAATTAAACAAGTAAGAGCACTATATTCGGCTGTGCCGAATCTTTTATACCCACCACCAATTTTGTGTACATTTAAAGCACAATAATTATTATTTTGTTAATCGCTTGGAATAATCTCTTTATAATAAAATATACATCTCTTTCTTTGTAGAGGGTGGTTAAATTTTAAATTTAAAACAGAGGCCGAATTACGGCACTCGAACGTGATCGAAATTTGAAAACTCTTATTAGAATCTATATACTTAAAGCATACTCGATCGTTCGAGTAAAATTTTGATCGATATCGAATGCCGTAATTCGGCCCCAGGTCTGTATAAAATGTGAGAACATCTATGAATGCCTTCTAAATTCGTTAAATGAGAAGCATTGCTGTTTATCGCGATAGTGTGGCAAAAAAACAGTCAACTTCGACTCATCATCGTGCCAAACAATTGAGCATCAGCAATGTTATTTAAAATTTGGACTATCGGATCGAGGTGTGCCGTTGAGGTCGCGGGGCCATTTGGCCGATATTTTGTTCCATACATAATTGAACCATACAAATATTATCATTAAAAAAGAAATGATAATAATTTCCTAAATAATTTGTGTTTTATTCAAAATCAACATCGGCCCTTAAAATTTAACCACCCTTTATAACTTGGATATGCTGGTAAAATGTTTTCGTAAATTAAGTGTTTCAGTGAAAATGGGCGTTAAAGTAAGCGTGTCAATAAAATTTCTGCTAATAAATACAACTTAGATATTTCAATATAGTCCGTAATTCTTCCAAAATATTTATTCATTGAGAAATTATATGAATTTGAAATAAAGCATTATATAGGATATGGGCGTAAGAGTGGGCGTGTCACCTAAATTTTCTGGCATAACAATAACATTGACTAGAAGGATTTCCGTAGCAAATTTTATCATCATACCTCTAATTTTGTCGGTTTTATAAATTTAAATTTCATTAACAGTAAATAACGTGGAAAGTGAGCGTTATAGTAGGTGTGTCGAAGTTATTTATGCTAATAAATACAACTTAGATATTTCAATAAAGTCCTTTATTATTCGATTTATAGAGAAATTATAAGAATTTGAGAGAAAACGTTGTATGGGAGAAGAAAGCCTTTGACCAAAAAGCAATTCCTGCAAAATTTCAGAATCGTAGATCTAAATTTGTCACTCTTATTAGGTTTAAAATTTTTAACATATTGGAAAATACACTGCGCGGTATAAATTTTCGTACATTTTGATCTCTAACTCCCTTCCTAATACATGCATTTAGGCAATTTTTCTTTCTTCCTTATACTCCGATTTAGCCAATTTTCTACTCCAAACAAACCTTGTGTATAAGACATATTCTGGCAAAATTTGAACCCACTACCTTTTTCGATGGGACCTCTATCGTGCTTTTAACAGACGGACAGACGGACGGACATAGCTAGATCGTCATCAAATAAAACCCCGATTAAGAATATACATACCATTTTTTTGGTGGCGGATATAAAAACTCAAATACTTCAAAAAAACACATTACAAAAAAATTTGTTTAGCTCTTTTACTAAAATTTTGCAAAAAATATTTGACCTTGTGTCACAAAAATTGGTCTGCTGATCACGGTCGGATCGTAACGGGTATAAAATGGGGAGGAGAGGAGAGTTTTATCTACTAAATGGTGCTAATTTCTTTTTGTTATCTTATGTTTTCTAGAAGTTATGGTGTATTAAAAAAAGGAATTTATCAAATCAAATTTAAATATGGATGTAGTTATAGTGTGTAAATTTTACTTAAAAAATAGTGGAAAAGTTATAAACTGCCAATAAATAATTTAATATACCTGCCACTTATTTACATACTACATACATACGTGAAAAAATAAGAAAAACCTCGTTTAGAGTAAAGCATATATGTACTTATGTATGTTGGTACGCATGTACATACTTATATGTACAAGACTCTTCATTATTGGAATTTACCAAAGATTTTGTTTGGTATTGCTACGATTAAACGCAAGTTTCATAGAACCACGGAAAGTATAAGAAGAAAGAAAAAGCAAGAACAACATCTATAGTGAACCACCAGCAATTGATCATACAAAGGCACAACATTTGTAAAGAAGAGGAAAGGATTAAACATCATAATACCCGACCGGCATCAATTGTAAGTAGCCAGGAGAAACACCAAGTCCAAGGACCAGTTTGCGTCAGAAATTCATAATCACAAAATAGGAAGGAAATGCAGTAAGTAAAAGAAATAAGATACATATGTACATACAAACATACTTAATTATGATTATTTAAAAAATGCACATATACACACACATTCATACATATGTTACACTCTAAAACATACATATTTACATAAATAAATACATACTTATTTATAAAAAAGGAAAAAAAAATTTGTAATTTTTTGTTCCTCCGTAATACCTACTAAAAATTGCTTAAAACCAAATTTTAGTTTGGAGAAAACACCAACAAATTACACGTAAAAATAGTACCGCAATCTATATGCATTTGTTTTTGTATAAAAAGAGAAAACCACCACCAGTCGGCAATAACGTGTAAAAAGAGTAAATTAATATTTTATTAAAGTGGTCTCTTAAACATAACGCAAAGATAAGAGAACTCTTTACGACAAAAGCTTCACATGCATTTTGTTATTGTTATTTTAAAAACCCACCACCGTTTTTTCCAAGTATTAAGTAAATATAAGACAGGCTCTTTTAAACTGAGTATTCTCAATGTTAATTTTGTCTTTAATATAATTACAAAATCCATGAAAAACTTTATTTACTTTATGTGAGTTTTAAGTGGAACTGCCAGATTGTTACACTATTATGTTACACGGAATATATACGGAACAAAGTTGGTAATCAAATACAGGAAAGGAAAATACAATTTTAAACGTTTTTTGAATCAAATCGGTTTAAAGTCACTAAATCCCAGTGAAAATTTTTTAAGAAATATTTTGTACATTTTTTTTCTTTCGTAAGATAATCGTCTAAAAGTCACTAAATCCCAGTGAACCTTTTTTTTATAAAAAAGTCAATGACTTTTCTCTAAATTATTCGTTTTAAAGTCACTAAATCCCAGTGAACATTTTTTCTTAAAAAAGTCAATGACTTTTCTCTAAATTATTCGTTTTAAAGTCACTAAATCCCAGTGAACATTTTTTCTTAAAAAAGTCAATGAGTTTTCTCTAAATCATTCGGTTTAAAGTCACGAAATCCCAGTGAAAATTTTTTAAGAAATATTTTGTACATTTTTTTCTTTCGTAGGTAAAATAATCTTCTAAAAGTCACTAAATCCCAGTGAACATTTTTTTTAAAGAAGTCAATGACTTTTCTCTAAATTATTCGTTTTAAAGTCACTAAATCCCAGTCTAAAAGTCACTAAATCCCAGTGAACATTTTTTCTTAAAGAAGTCAATGAGTGAGTTTTCCTAATTATTCGTTTTAAATTCACTAAATCCCAGTGAACATTGTGGTAATAAATTACTAATCGCATTTAAAATTATATTAATAAATTTCAATAAAATTTTTAATGTATATTAACGTCCCCGTGAACAATTTTAACCCATTTTGATTTCAATTGAATATTTTCAGTACGATTCAAATCCAGTGAACGGTTTGAATCGCAAATAACATTTTCGGTTTATCGGTTTATTCCCCAGTCGATATTGGAAATAGCTCGAATCCCAGTGAACATTTTAACCCATTTTGAATCTAAGTGAATATTTTCAAAACGATTTAATCCCTGTGAACATATTGATAATCCCAGTCAACAATTTGAAGCCAAGTGAACATTTTGAACCCCAGATAAAATTTTTTTATCGTTTTACTCGCCAGTCGATAGTTGAATTAGTTCGCATACCCGGGAACATTTTTTCATAATCCCACTGAACATTTTGAATCGAAGATAAAACTATTTTTTTATCGACTTAATCCCCAGTCGTTATCTGAATTAGTTTGAATCCCCGTGTAAATCTAAGACGTGAATCAAAACCAATATTTCGATATAGCATTTTGATTTCGATATAGCATTTTGATTTCGATATAGCATCTAGGTCACAAGCACCAGCAAGCGATTCGTTTAATAAGTTCTGAGCATTGTTCACAAATCCCAGGAAACATTTAAATTAAAGTAACTTTCACCTCTAAGAGAATTTTTTTATATCGAGCCAAGATTGTAAATACAAGGTCACAAATCCTTTCAAGAATGGCCGACGATTTTATTTTTGATTCAGACGACTTAATCACCTTTTGCGCTGAATTCAACAATACCCCAATTGATGAACTAACGGATTCATTCCTCGAGGTAAACCTCCAAGATCTTAACGATCGGTGGGCCAGTTTACAAAAATCGTACAGAACTCTCTGTACCGATAAAGATTCCAAAGTTGAGAAAGAGTTTGTAGAATCTGTCCGGAGGAAATACGAGCACACGAGCATATCACAAATGCAAATCAAGGATCATAGATTTACAGAAAACATTTATAGTTGAGTGAAGAAAACTTTGCATACGTTAACGTTCCTCCCTGTGATACAGATACTTTTTATGGAGGGTATGAAGAATGGCCGTCCTTCCGCGACATCTTTACAGCGGTATATATAGACAATCCAAGAATACCCCCTGTACAAAAATTATACCACCTCAGATTGAAAGTTCATGGTCAGGCAGGCAGTATAATCAGAAAATATAAGTTGTGTGCAAATAATTTCTCCCTTGCGTGGGAAGCATTGAAGGACAGATACGAAAATCAGAGAATCCTAGTAGAGAATCAACTCAAGATTCTTCTGAATATGTCCCCAATCATATCAGAAAGTAGTGAATCACTCCAAAAGCTACAAAGTACAATAAATGACTGCCTTTCTGCAATCACAGCTCAAGATGTCCCGATAGACCAATGGGATCCCTTTATCATTATTTTGTGTTCCAGTAAACTTCCAGTAGAAACCCTTTCTTTATGGGAACAATTTTTAGAGTCCCACAAAAAATTGGTTAAATGGGAGAGAATGGACAAGTTTCTATCGCACAGATGTGAGGTTGTTGAACGATTGGAATCCCGAAACCATGATTTCCACTTTGGAGATATTAGGAAAAGAGAGTTTAAATCGAAATCGAATTTTTTTAAAGTAGAATCTACCCAATATCCCTGTAAATTGTGCGGTTCCATCCACTCTCTAAAAAATTGTCGACAATTTTTGAATTTTGATCCTCAAGCTAGAAACCAGTTTGTCTCCAATAATAAGATTTGTCTTAATTGCTTGGCATACAGTCATTTAAGAAAAGATTGTCCCAGTAAGTTTGCATGTTCACGATGCAAAAAGAATCATCATTCCTTATTGCACTTTTATAAAACCCCATCTCCAAATGATAGCTCAAATTATTCTGGTGAAAAACCTGAAACTTCGATGCAAGCTAGGAAAAGAGAAGCGTTGCCTACAGCCGCTCACGTTGCGCATACTAACAATAAAGGTGGTGCCAATACCCTGCTTCCCACAGCAATAGTGCAAATTAATCACCAGGGTGAGAATTTTAAAGCTCGCGCTTTCCTTGATCAGGGATCAGAAAAAACATTTATTTCAGAAAAATTCTCACGAGAATTTCTGACTGAAACGATTTGAGGATTCTTAATTAAGGAAAATTTATTGAATCTTTTGAATAATTATATAAAATGGTTCTCTGACCCGTGCTTTTACAATTATCAGGTATAGAAGAAGAGAACTGTTTTGAACAACAAAACTAAAAAAAAAAACAAAACATACATACATATATAGCAACAAGCACAGAAAAATGTAAAAAAAAACAAATAAATTAAGATACGTTAAGTCAGGGGTCGCGAACCAGCTTAAATTACATAATATTTGCAATGGTAGTAAAATTATAATAAAAAATCCGCAACATTTCTCCCCCACTAAGAACAGCAGTTCTTAAACACCACAAACAGGATTAAGTGTGTTGTCATCATTAGCAGGCAGAACACAGATTTTAGCCACTGGACGCTTAATATATTTTCCATTGCAGTACAAGGTAACCACCCGAACATGTCCGTCGGAACCCGGATGCACCTGTTCCACTCTAGCAAGCGGCCATTGGCCGGGAGAGTAGCGCTCATGCAGAACCAAAACTATGTCACCAATCTGGGTTTCACGCTTAATGGAGTTCCATTTGGGTCTGGATTGAAGTCGACTGATATACTCCTGTGACCAACGTTGCCAAAAATGTTGTTTTAATTTTTCAATTTGCTTCCAACGAGTCAAGCGATCGATGTTTGCATCTAGCAGATCACCTTCAGAAATTGTTGTAGTTGGCTCCCCAACCAAGAAGTGCGCTGGTGTGAGTACGTTGAGATCTGATGGATCAGAAGAGAGCGGACATAACGGCCTTGAGTTTAAACAACTTTCGATCTGGCATAGCAAAGTAGAAAGTTCTTCAAAGGTTAGAATACGATCTCTCATTATACGATACAGATGGTGTTTAGTTGCCTTGACTCCAGCCTCCCACAATCCGCCGAAATGCGGTGACGCTGGTGGGATGAAATGCCAGTGGGTGCCTTCGTCACCAAGAGTTTCGGCTAAGCCAGCAGGGATGGAGCTTCTAGAACGGTTGTGCATAGCAAGCAATTCTTTACTCGCACCTACAAATGTGGTACCGCAGTCCGAGTATAAATCCGTGCAGGATCCTCTTCGTGAAATAAACCGCTTAAATGCCGCTAAAAATGCTTCGGTAGTAAGACTCGAAACCGCTTCTAGATGGATCGCTTTAGTGCACATACACACGAACAGACAAATATAACCCTTGCTGGTAGAACTTTTGCGTAGAGTTGATTGTTTCAGCACAATGGGACCTGCATAATCTAATCCACTATGTTTAAATGGTCTTGCGGGTTGAATACGTACTGATGGCAGATTGCCCATAATTTGTTGCGAGGCCTTTGCTGTATATTTTAAACATGCGGCGCATTTTCGTTTAACAAATTTTGCAATATTTCTAGAAGAAATTATCCAAAACTTCGACATAACATATGTTTGCATTAGCTGCACGCCCCCATGTAATGTTTTAAAATGAGCGTCGTTCAAAATAAGTATTGAGATAGGGTCTTTTTTATGCAGCAGAATTGGATATTTTCTGGAAAACGATAAATTGGAGTTTTTAAGCCTCCCACCAACACGAAGTACACCATCTTCATCTATAAACGGCTGTAGGTTTATGATTTTGCTGTTACTAGGTAAACATTTCCGGTTTGAAAGACATTTTATATCGTCATGAAATGAAATTTGTTGACACCCTTTTACCAAAACCAATTGCGCCCTCTTTAATTCCGCTGTAGAAAGGTATTGACAAAGATTTGCGTTGCTATTAGTAGAGACTTGAATAGACTCGCTGCTCTTTTTCTTTATAATGGACTCTTTTACATTGTGATAGAACCTAAGGATATATGCTGTTATTCGTTGCAGTTTATTAAACGTGGAAAATTTGAAAAATAAAGAGGGATATTCAGTTGGCTCAAAATTTGATACTACTGTCGTTGTAGCAACGTTGATTTTAGTATGCGTGGTTGGCATGGGACTTGTAAACGTTCTAACTGGCCATTTTTCTGGACTTTCAACGAGCCATGGGGGGCCATTCCACCAAAGTGCGTGGTTGCATAATTCGTGCGGTAACAAACCTCGCGTTGCGCAGTCAGCGGGATTTTCCTTAGTTGAAATGTATTTCCAATTGCTGATACTGGTTAAACGTTGTATTTGTGAGACACGATTCGCTTCGTATACGGGTAGTAATGACGATTGTAATTTTATCCAGTTAAGAACTGTACTGCTATCTGACCAGTAAGTTATCTTGCTAATGTTGAGTCCAATATTGCGTTTTGTTTTATCAACTAGCTTAGCTGCTAGAACCGCTGCACATAATTCGAGTTTGGGAATCGTTAGTACCTTCAATGGGGCTACTTTTGTTTTCGCTTGTATAAGACTGACAGAAACCTTACCATCTTCAGCGACTACTCTTACATATACAGCAACTGCAAACGCCAATTTTGAGGAATCGCAGAATGCATGTAATTCAGCAATTGCAGTAGAAATACAATTAAACCAACGCGGTATTTTAAGCTTTTCGATATCTTTTAATGCAGAGCGATAGCTTGACCATTCATTGCTTAATCCAATAGGTAAAGTATCTGCCCAATCTAGTCCTTCACGCCATAATTTCTGAAACATAATCTTGGCTAAAATAGTGGTAGGGGACAACCAACCAAGAGGGTCAAAAAGTTTCGCCGAATCTGAAAGTACACTGTTTTTTGTTATATTTTCTGAAAAATTAGAATTTATTTTAAAGCTGAAACAATCTGTTAAGGGGTCCCATGATATACCCAATGCTTTTACCATTTCCTGTTTTTGCAGCTCAAAATTTTGTGTTGCTAAATATTCTTGTGGGATATGCTTCAGAAATTCTGTAGAGTTGGAGTTCCATTTACGAAGATTAAATCCGGCTCCATCTAGTAAGTTACGTAGTTGCTGGTATAACAGTATTGATTCTTGACAAGTATCCGCACCTGATATGACATCATCCACGTAAGTATCAGTCTTAAGAACTTTGCTAGCTAGCGGAAATTTTTCAGCGCCGGCGATAGCAATTTGTTTGAGCACCCTAATTGCAAGAAATGGTGCGCAAGTTGTTCCATACGTTACTGTTCTTAGTTTGTAAATATTGAGGTCATTTGTGTTTTCATCACGCCACAGAATGCACTGATAGTTTTGATGTTCTTCGCAGACATTGATTTGCCTAAACATTTTTTCAAGATCAGAGCTGAACGCAATTCTAAACCTTCGCCAGCGAGTGAGTATATCAGGCAAGTCGTTCTGTAATGGAGGTCCAGGACTAAGCTCTTCATTTAACGAGGAGTAATGAGGCGTTTTGTTACTAGCGTCGAAGACTACTCTGAGCTTAGTAGTAGTACTACTTTCTCTAAACACTCCATGATGTGGCAAAAAAAAACATTGTAGTGGCATATCTTGCGGGTATTTGCCGACTTTTTCCATATGATTAAGGTTTATATATTCTTCAACGAATTGTTTGTAAGCTGCTGCGAATTGGGGCCTTGCACGAAAAGATGATTCTAACTGCTTGAATCTCTTTAATGCACTAAAATCGGTGTGATTAATTTAGGTAGATAAATCAGAAAAAACATTTATTTTGGAATCAATAGTTCTTGATTGTACAATACCACCTTCAGAAACGCAGAAAATACAAAAAGTACTATAAGAATTCAAAAAAGTATCTTTTATGTCGCCCATAACATTTTTAGTCTCATCTGGAATCAGAAGTCCTTGATTGAACAATCCTACCTTCATAAACTTAGAAAATACAAAAAGTACTATAAAAATTCAAAAAAGTACCTTTTTGGTCGCCCATAACATTTTTAGTCTGACCTGGAATCAATAGTCCTCGACTGTACAATCCTATCTTCATAAACGTAGAAAATACAAAAAGTACCATAAAAATTCAAAACAAATACCTTTGTCGGTGCCCATAACATTTTCAGTCTCTCCTTGTATCAATAGTCACTCATTTCTTAATTATAGCTTCGCAAACGTTGAATATACTCAAGTACCACAAAAATTAACAAAAAGTACCTTTTTGGTCTCCCATAACATTTTTAGTCTCATCTGGAATCAGAAGTCCTTGATTGAACAATCCTACTTTCATAACCGTAGAAAATAAAAAAAGTACCATACAAATTCAAAAAAGTACCTTTTTGGTCGCCCATAACATTTTTAGTCTCAACTGGAATCAATAGTCCTTGACTATACAATCCTATTTTCATAAACGCAGAAAATACAAAAAGTACCATAAAAATTCAAAAAAGTACCTTTTTTGGTCTCACCTTGTATCAATAGTTACTAATTTCAAAATTCTTGCTTCGCAAACGTTGAATATACTAAAGTACCATAACAATTAAAAAAAGTACCTTTTTGGTCTCCCATAACATTTTTAGTCTCATCTGGAATCAGAAGTCCTTGATTGAACAATCCTACCTTCATAAACGTAGACAATACAAAAAGTACCATAAGAATTCAAAAAAGTAACTTTTTGGTCGCCCATAACATTTTTAGTCTCATCTGGAATCAGAAGTGCTTGATTGAACAATCCTACCTTCATAAACGTAGACAATACAAAAAGTACCATAAGAATTCAAAAAAGTACCTTTTAGGTCGCCCATAACATTTTTAGTCTCTTCTGGAATCAGAATTCCTTGATTGAACAATCCTACCTTTATAAACGTAGAAAATACAAACAGTACCATAAGAATTCAAAAAAGTAACTTTTTGGTCGCCCATAACATTTTTAGTCTCATCTGGAATCAGAAGTGCTTGATTGAACAATCCTACCTTCATAAACGTAGACAATACAAAAAGTACCATAAGAATTCAAAAAAGTAACTTTTTGGTCGCCCATAACATTTTTACTCTCACCTGGAATCAATAGTCCTTGACTGTACAATCCTATCTTCATAAACGTAGAAAATACAAAAAGTACCATAAGAATTCAAAAAAGTAACTTTTTGGTCGCCCATAACATTTTTAGTCTCATCTGGAATCAGAATTCCTTGATTGAACAATCCTACCTTCATAAACGTAGAAAATACAAAAAGTATCATAAAAATTCAAAAAAGTACCTTTTTGGTCGCTAATAACATTTTTAGTCTCACCTGGAATCAATAGTCCTTTACTGTACAATCCTACCTTCATAAACGTAGAAAATACAAAAAGTACCATAAAAATTCAAAAAAGTCTCTTTTTGGTCGCCCATAACATTTTTAGTCTCATCTGGAATCAATAGTTCTTGATTGTACAATCCTATTTTCATAAATGTAGAAAATACAAAAAGTACCATAAAAATTCAAAAAAGTACCCTTTTGGTCGCTAATAACATTTTTAGTCTCACCTGGAATCAATAGTCCTTGAATGTACAATCCTATCTTCATAAACGTAGAAAATACAAAAAGTACCATAAGAATTCAAAAAAGTAACTTTTTGGTCGCCCATAACATTTTTAGTCTCATCTGGAATCAGAAGTGCTTGATTGAACAATCCTACCTTCATAAACGTAGACAATACAAAAAGTACCATAAGAATTCAAAAAAGTAACTTTTTGGTCGCCCATAACATTTTTAGTCTCATCTGGAATCAGAAGTGCTTGATTGAACAATCCTACCTTCATAAACGTAGAAAATACAAAATGTACCATAAGAATTCAAAAAAGTAACTTTTTGGTCGCCCATAACATTTTTAGTCTCTTCTGGAATCAGAATTCCTTGATTGAACAATCCTACCTTCATAAACGTAGAAAATACAAAAAGTACCATAAGAATTCAAAAAAGTAACTTTTTGGTCGCCCATAACATTTTTAGTCTCATCTGGAATCAGAATTCCTTGATTGAACAATCCTACCTTCATAAACGTAGAATATACAAAAAGTACCATAAAAATTCAAAAAAGTACCTTTTTGGTCGCTAATAACATTTTTAGTCTCACCTGGAATCAATAGTCCTTTACTGTACAATCCTACCTTCATAAACGTAGAAAATATAAAAAGTACCATAAGAATTCAAAAAAGTAACTTTTTGGTCGCCCATAAAATTTTTAGTCTCATCTGGAATCAGAAGTGCTTGATTGAACAACCCTACCTTCATAAACGTAGAAAATACAAAAAGTACCATAAAAATTCAAAAAAATACCTTTTTGGTCGCTAATAACATTTTTAGTCTGTAACGATTCTTAAAGTCGGTGGAGTTTATTGGGAACGAGGCTACCTAATAATCCGGCTATGCTCGTCGTTGGTGGTGTGTCGTGTTCCCAAGTAAAACTTATGAATTAATTAAAATTGTGAACTTGTTACAAAGTATTTCATATTTTAGGTAGCTATTTTCAACAACAAAGGATAAATAAAAAAAATGAATCACATATGACAAGTTTTTAAATGAAATGTAGAATAATAAACATTTGATGATTGGAATGAAGTGTAGTTGCAGATGGTATTCACTACACTTTTTCCATGCCCACCCTCTATGCTGACTAAAAACATTGATTTCGGTTATCAGCCCTAAAAAAGAAAATCAATATAAATTAATCTACATATTTATCCCCATGCCGTCCACTTCTCCTTTCGTAATTCTTTATATGACAATTAAAATTCCATTCTTGAAATTAATGTATTATTATTATATATATATTTTTTTTTTTTTTTTACAAAATATCTAACAGTATTAATTAGAAAAAATTAAACAATTTAAAGTTTTAATATGTCTTTATGATAAGTAAAAAAAAATCCTTTCATTAATTTAAATTATTTATTATTTATGTTTAGATTAATTAATTAATAATTAACTTATATTAGCGAATCTTCTTTTTAGTCAATGTTAGTTTTGGTAGTATCATGGTGTGAAATGTTAAGTAGAAATGAAGTTCGTTGAAATAAAATTTTTCAATACTTATGTTGTAACAAAATTTAATGCAATAACACACAAAATAAAATTAAACTATCTTATTCAATTTTATTGCTGCTTTAGTTACCAAAAATGAGAGTGCAATGTTTATAAATTGTATTCACTCAAATTGCATTAATTTTTGTATCTAAATTTAAAGTTATTAAAAGTGTCAACAAACAAAACATAAATAAAACTTGACTTACATTTTTTTATAACCTCCAACGGAATCAGCAGGCGCCAGTTGATAGTTGAATGTTTCGAAAAATCCTTTACAAATTTCCCGAAATCTTACTTTACAAGTTTTCCTTTATATTTATGTAAGTGAGTTGATTTATATGAATATGTCAATGTAGTGAATAAATTTTTGTTATTTTTCTTAAATTTTCAAGTGCTGTAGTTTTAGTGATAGAGCTATATATTTTTTTCTCGAGTATTTGTATAAGATCGTTAATATGTATGTAACAATAACAACTTATGTGTTTAACTTACTTTAATAAGGACAAATTATTCCTCATTTTATCAAAATTTAATAAAAAAAAATAAAAAAAAATTAGCATTAAAACGTATTTAAGATCAAGTATTTGAGATTTTTCTTACTTTTCTTTTCCTCTTTCAACAAAAAAAAAAATAAAAACCGAAATCCAAGCTAAACTTTGACCTTAGGTATCTTTACTGCACCTGGACACCTCAGCCAAATTTATCAAGCACCACAAACAGTTAGATCCAGTTCAACGATTTTTATCTAACCACAATGGAAATGTCCATGGTTTCATTAGTGGTAATTACAGGATCTGATTTTTTTCCTATCCTAAGGACTAAGCCTTTTCCAATTTATCTGAATCTCTTTTTCGTATATTGGTCGATAATTTCTTGTCTTCTTTTTTTTTCTTTAACTAATCCAGAATTCCGATTACGCACAATAACACCACTTTTACTCTTTGAATCGGAAAATCAAACGCTAAATTGAATAACACACATATACATTAACACACATACATTTTCAACTAAATACGCAGTGATGCCCTTACCTCTTTTGTAATTTAAATTTATTTTCTTAAACTCTGTTAACTAAATCTCTTTCTGAATGCTTCCTTTATCCTTCCAAGTTGAAATAAATGTAAATTAATTTCCGGTTACCGACTGACTCAGTTCAAATTTAAAAAAATAAATAAATATTGATAGATAATTTCATAAAACTAAACCCAAGGCCAACTTATATAAACATACATACATAGATTTTTCCACAAATTTATTTTTCCTAATGTAGAATTTTTCTACACCCAAATATATTAGATAGTAAAATTAACTTGAACCTCCATTCATTCCGAATAATATCAAAGCATAATATTGTCCCTTTCACAAAACAGATAAAATTCAATGCTTGCTGAAGAATTTTATCTGAAGATAAAACCGTTACCATATATCCTTGATATGATATACGCCTCTATATCCCCCATTTAAATCTTCTAGCTCATAACTAACATTACCTATTTTCCTTTTCACCGTAGATTTTATGCCAACAGGTGCAAGTTTAGCGTTAAAGTTATCTTTCTGAGAGCTTTGAGCAAAATTCCTACGTATAACAACCTGGCCAACATTAAACTCCCGCCAACGTGATCTTAAATTATACGATTTTACATTACGATCATACGCCTCCTTTATTTTAGTCTGTATAGAATTTCGTAGTAACGAAAAATTGTCCTGTCTTTCTATATAAGTGTCTGTTTCTGCTAAAAATTTTAAGTTCCGTAATATCTTAAAGTCCTGTCCGTGTGTTATCATTGTCTGTCCAAAAACTAATTCGTAGGGTGTGCGTCCCGTCGTCTAATGTATGCTGCTGCGAAGTGCACAATTAATACTCGGCAAATATTCGTCCCATTTCCTTTGATCATTACGAACATATGATCTAAGGGCTTCATTTATAGATCGATTAACCCTTTCACTTGCATTTGATTGTGGACTATGTACGGCAGTATATTGATGAATTATTCCATATGTGTTAACTAGGCTTCGGAATTCTTTGGATATAAATTGACTTCCATTGTCCGATATAATAATTTCAGGAACACCATAGCAGGTAAAAATTTCGTTTTTCATGTAATCAATTATAGTTTTTGTTACAAATTTTCGCATAGGTTTTAGGAAAGTAAACTTAATAAAATGATCCAATACGATAAAAATACCAATATTCCCATTTCTAGACCGTGGAAAGGGTCCAATAAAATCTATATATAGACGCTGAAAGGGTCTTTCAGTGCTTACCATTTCACCCATAGGCGGTTTAAGCGATGAAGTCGGAGTTTTAGATGTTTTACAAATATCGCAATTCCGTACGTAATTCTTCACATCGATGACTAATCGCGGCCAATAGAAATATTGCCGTATTCGATGAACAGTTTTAGCTATTCCACGATGAGCCGTGTTTGGTGTATCATGCGCTGCATATATCACGTCATTACGAAGTTCCTCTGGAACAAACAATTTCCACGAATCTGATTCATCCACATTACCACACGAAAAACTAGTTCTTTTGTAGATGTATTTATCTACAACCCGAAAGTCAGGCATCTGAGAATTTTCTAACCCTTCCCTTAATCGAATATACTTAGCACTGTCGAAGGCAATGGAATTTAGGTCTATAGGGTGTAAGACTAAATCTTCTATTTCCGCCACGTTTGAACCATTATCAAACATACGAGAAAGTGTATCTGGCACTACATTATCTCTGCCTTTGCGATGTTCGATTGTAAAATCAAACCCTTGCAATTTCAGAGCCCATCTGGCTAAACGTCCTGACAAGTCATTTTGCCTCATGAGCCACTTCAGACTTGCATGGTCAGTAATAACACGAAATTCGTGCCCCTCTATAAAGGCCCCAAATTTTTTTTATGGCTAAAATTACCGCTAGACATTCCAATTCTGTAATCGAATAGTTTCTTTGAGCCTTATTTAATTTCTGCGACATGAATGCTATCGGCCTCTCATTACCACTATCATCAAGCTGACTCAGAACTGCACCTATACCATGTGAACTAGCATCACATTGTACTATGAACGGTTTCTCAAAATTTGCATGTACTAATACGGGTGCGGTTGTCAACATTTCCTTAACTGCCGCAAAAGCCTTTTGAGCTTCCTCATTCCATGAAAACATTCTCTTTTTTGATAAAAGCTCGGTCAATGGGAATGGGACTGTTGCATAGTCACTGATAAATCTTCGATACCATCCCGCCATACCGAGAAATTGTCGAAGTTGACGTACAGATTTTGGCACTGGAAATTGGGAAATAGCCTTTACTTTGTCCGGATCTACTTTTAAAGATCCTTCACCAACGATATAGCCAAGGTATTGCACCTGTCGAATTGCAAAACTACTTTTCTTTACATTAATCGTCAAGTTAGCCATTTGGAGTCGGTTCGCCACCTCCTGTAAATGCTTAACATGTTCGTCATAGTCTTTCGAAATTATAAGCAGGTCGTCGAGATAGACAAAAACATTAGCCTTCAAATTGTACGGAATGACTTGGTCCATTAGTCTACACATAGTCTGTGGAGCATTACACAATCCAAACGCCATTCTTGTAAACTGGTACAAAGGCCGATTAGGGATGGTAAATGCAGTCTTGGGTCTTGAGGTTTCGTCCAATTTAATTTGCCAGAAGGCGTCCTTAAGATCTACTTTGAATATGTAGTAAATTGGAGGAAGTCTCGATATAAGTCCGTCTATGTTCGGAATAGGGTACGCGTCCTTTACTGTCACAGAATTTAGCTTTCTACTGTCTAAACAAAACCGCACTTTCCCCAGTTTCACAATCAACACCCCTGGAGATGACCACGAAGATGCCTTGCACTCTTCAATAACCCCTAAATCAATCATTCGATCGATTTCCTCACATAAAAGTTTTTCCCTTGCTGGGGATATGGGATAAAATCTCTGTTTAATAGCAGATGAGCTCCCTGTATCAATATTATGTTGTATTAATGACGTACAACCCAAGCCATCGCGTTCTGAGTTCGGAAAATAATCTATTATCCGCTGTACTTTTTGTCTCTGTTGTAAAGTCATAGTAATATGGTCTGTGTCTTTTTCCGAAATAATTTCATTCACTGAATTCGTAGGAATAATTTGGATCCCAAGATTGTTCCAAAAATCTTTTCCACATATTATATCCTGTGTAATCGATGGAATCAATAAAAACCTAGTTGATTTTATTTGAAGATTGTACCTAATTTCCAACTCCACTGAACCTATAACACGTTGCTGTTCCCCGTCAGCAGTTTTGACACTTCCAATCCCATGTAAATAATTTTTGCTAGCAACTAATTCGGTACATAATTTTCCAACAATGACATTTACATTTGCCCCACTATCCAATAACGCAAAATAACTTGTATCTTGTATAGTCAACAAAACGTAAGGTCGGTTGTCATTGTTCTTGCTCACTAACGAAGAAATAACATATTTTCTAAAAATTTTCTTGCGATTGTAGTACTCACGAATTCTTCTAGAAGATCTTGTTGGTTTATAAGTAATATTTGGAGAGTTGAAAATTTTATCCCGGGCACGGTTATATTTTTTTAAGCGTATATGGTAGGGCCGTTGTAGGGGATGTACAGTATTAATATTTAGTTTATTTGTCGACTCAGAAAAATTTGTCACATTTGGTAAATTTGTCACCTTAATATTGGTGACTTTATCTGATAGAATACGATTAGGGTTCCTTACATTCGATTCGGATGTCCGTCCTTGTTTGTACGGACATCCTTCAATACGTTTCCCCTCTTTTTTATACAATTTAAACATTTCGGCTTGTAGGTGTTTTTCGCACCACATCCATAGCAGAATACAGTTCGCGGCTCTAAACAGTCAATAAAACTGTGACCTTCTTGGTCACAATTCCAACACTGTCCAGTACGAATCAACCCACAAATCTCTATGTCCTTGTCCATCACATCATCCTCTATATATATTTGTGAATTATAATCAACGACTTCCGACACATTTTTCCCATACTGGCGTTTATTCGCGTTCGACGCAGATATATCCTTTATAAATTTTTCATGCCTCCGAACTGCCCGTCTCAATTGTACAACCCGAGTGTTTGCGAATAAAACAAATCTTGATGATTTAAATTTTATTTCGTTTATTTATATTTTCTTCGACTGTTCTTAGTGTGGACTGTACTAACACTGACCAAGACAACATAAGTATGAACATGAACAAGAAAAAATGTGTGTCAAAGGGTATGTGTGTATTAGTGTGTAATAAAATAAATAAGAATAATTTCAGCGTTGCAGTGTAGGGAAGGTTCCTTAACATCCCGGCCGACCCTGAAACAGTGTTTCAGCATATAGGGAGTTTTGCAATCTTCGTAATGTTTCTTGTCATCAGACCCCTGTTGGTTTTAAGCCTTACAACTCTGATTAAGCCATCATCACCTGGAAATGTCTCAATCACACGGCCAATTAACCAAGATGAGGGAGGAGTTCTGTCTTCCTTCACAAGGACAAGGTCTTCGATCTGAATGTTGGGTTGAGTCTTGCACCACTTGGGACGATGTTGTAAGGAGGTCAGATATTCTCGACTCCACTGCTTCCAAAAGCCTTGGTACATGCATTGTACGTGCTGCCAATAGGTGAGTCGATTTTGAGTTATATTAGTGATATCACCTTCGGGTTCCATCGTTGTTGCCCTGCCAATAAGTAGATGAGATGGAGATAGGTAATTAGTCTCCGTGTCTGGAGCGTATCCCAAAGGCCTTGAGTTGACGACAGCTTCCACTTGAGCTAAAAGCGTGTGCATTTGTTCGTATGTCAGGATACTGTTGCCAATAACGCGGCGTAAGTGTAGTTTGACCGAACGGACGCCCGATTCCCATATACCACCCCAGTGTGGCGAGTACGGTGGAGAAAAAATCCATTTTATGCCCTCTTGGGCCAAGGTTGTTGACACGGTTTCATTGTGATGGGCATCTTGTAGATGCTGAAACATTTCGTTGAGTACGCGTTTAGCACCAACGAAGTTCTTGCCATTGTCGCTGTATATGGTAGAACATTTGCCACGACGAGCCATAAAACGACGCAATGCAGCCAAAAAGCATTCTGTACTTAGGTCTGTTGATAGTTCCAAATGTATAGCTGAAGTGACCATACAGATAAATAAACATATGTAACCCTTGGAGGTCTTGGAATTGCGGCCATGATGCAATTTAAGAGTAAACGGACCGGCATAATCGCAACCGGTATTCTGAAAGGGGAATGCTTGTCGGACGCGAACTGCTGGGAGATCTGCCATTCGTTGCTGAGTTGAGTGTTGAGCTTGTCTGAAGCACTTCAAACATTTGTGAGTAATGCGACGAATGGTATTTCTTGCGCCCACAATCCAGTATTGCTGGCGAATAATTACAAACAATGCTGAGATCCCTGGATGCAGGTTCCTTTCGTGTTGTTCTTCAATAATTAACGTCGAAATCTTATGATTTTTCGGGAGAATTATTGGATGTTGAATTGTTTCCGCAAGTTCCGAATTCCTTATACGACCTCCTACTCGGAGTAGTCCTAGTTCATCAATAAAGGGTGAAAGTCTGATGAGTTGTGAGGTTTTCTCAAGTTGTAGTCCACGCTGCAATCTAGTTCGTTCGGTGGAGAAGCAATCTTGAGCCATTTTGAGGCAAGTCAGTTTGGCCTGAGCGATTTCGTCATACGTTAAGAAACTATTTGGGTTCTTGATTTTGCGTACATATAGGTTTATGAAACGCCTTACATAAGCGGTTATTCGTAGCAATTTCCACCAGCTTGATGTGTGTTTAAGTGTCCTTTCCAATGGATGATTTGTTATGTTTTCAATTGTAGTTAAGTTGGATGTAGTAGCAGGTCTCATTTCTGCTTCCACTTCACCTTGATCGGTGTGTACTTGAGAAACATCAACATTTCGAATTTGTTGTTCAGTTTTCAAAAATGAAGGACCTGACCACCAGAGGTCATGATTTAGCAGTTGATCTACCGTCAAACCTCGAGAAGCACAGTCTGCAGGATTTTCCTTTGTTCGAACGTGACCCCAGGCACTTCTAGGAAGAGTCTCTAAGATTTCAGCTGTACGATTGCCTACAAATGTTTTGAGTGTGACTGGTTGAACTGATAACCAGGATAACACAACAGTTGAGTCGCACCATGCGTATAATACAATATCAATATTCGGTAGCGATAACATTACAGATTTCATCAGTCGGGTGAGAAGTAGAGCTCCGCATAACTCTAGTCTGGGCAAAGAAATCTGTTTAAGCGGCGAGACACGTGTCTTAGATGCAATTAATGAGACTGTTACGTCACCATGCTCGTCCTTACCGAGGCAATATATCACAGCTGAGTATGCCTTTATAGATGCGTCGCTGAAGCCATGCAACGTAATTTTTGAATTTCCATTTGGTACGAAACGGGTTATACGTAGATTGCTGAGATTTTGTAAATCTTCTCTATATTTGTGCCATAAATTCTCTAAATCTGGTGGCAGCGTATCATCCCAACCAAGGTCTTTTAGCCACAGCTCCTGGAATAGAATCTTGAACTTGATAATAACCGGTGATAGTAATCCAAGTGGATCAAAGATTCGAGCTACATCAGACAAAATTTTCCTTTTTGTGCCACGTTGTTTATCTCCTAAATTAATTTTGTAGCAAATGCGATCTGTGTCGGAAAACCAGTGTATGCCAAGCACTTTGGTCGAGTGATCATAATTTTTCAAAAAACTTGGTGTATTTTGATCTATTGGTTGAATTTCGTTCATATTGGATACCCACTTACTAAGTTGAAGTCCTGCTTGTGCCAGAAGATCAACAAGCTCGTTACGATTTTGTACAAGTTGCTGTTCAGATGAGGTTCCAGTTAAGACATCGTCTACGTAGAAATCCTCTAGTAATATTCTACATGCGTTAGGATGCGATTCTTTGTAATCCTTAGCAATTTGTTCTAATACTCTAACTGAAAGAAATGGCGCCGAGGCGGTTCCATATGTTACTGTGCATAATTGAAAATGCTTAATAGGTTCATCAACAGATTCTCTCCAAAGAATCCTTTGAAAGTTCCGGTGTGTTTCTGCTACCCATATCTGACGAAACATCTTGACGATGTCTGCTGAAAATACGAATTTATGGAAGCGAAATCTTAGGCAAACGGCAAATAAGTTGCGCTGTATAGACGGTCCAACATATAGTTTGTCATTTAGAGAATGACCAGAAGTATCTTGAAAAGATCCATCAAATACCACTCGTAGTTTGGCCCCAATAACTGGATGATGCGGTAAGTAATACAAACGATCATCAATAACCTCTATTTCGTTCAGAGAAATCTCTCACATATGGCCTAAACTTTGGTATTCGCGCATAAACTGTATGTATTGCTCCTTTAGAATTGAGTTTCTAGCTAATCTACGTTCAATAGCGTTAAAACGTGCAAGAGCCCCATTGTATGTATCAAAAAATTTAATGTTTTGTTCTTTAAACGGAAGTTCAACTACGTATTTTCCATCGGTATGTCGGCGATGAGTATTAGTAAAATGTTGTTCTACAATTTGCGATTCATTGTCAAGTTCTGTTGTAGTATTTAGACACTCCTCAATCTCCCAAAATGCGCGGATAGATTGATCAAGTTCACCAAGAGTGAATAGGGTTGTAGGCGTATGGTTTTCACATAATAAAAAACCCGAAGTTACTACCCAACCAAAAATTGTCGAAACGGCTATGACCTTACCTTGATCATTTCTCAATTTTTCAGACGATAACGTATCCCAGACCTCATCCGCTCCTAGCAATATATCAATTGGAGACGAACAATTCCACTGTGGATCAGCAAGGCTAAGATTTTCCAACAACGACGAATTAAAACTGTTAATTGTTGATCGCGGTAGGGACGCAGTGATATGCCCTAACACGTGTACAGAAGTATCAATTGAATGGTGCGATACTCTGGACTCAATATGAATAAATGTGTGACCGCGCGTTGGGTCAGCTTTTACGGATTGAATTCCTGAAAGAGGCATGCGCGAAGAATTACGGGGTAATCCCAAACGTTTAATGCAATCTTCGGTTATGTACAAATATTCTGATGCTGTATCTAGTAAAACACGACATATAACAAAGTTCCCTGCGTGATTACGAACTTTAACGAGTGCAGTTGGTAAAATGCGTTTGTAGTCGCGTGTCTCAAAAGCTTCAGTACCTGACTGTGAGACTAACGTATTTAATGCTACTTGCTGAGCAGCTTGCGATGTAATAACATTTGAACGAAATGATGAATTTTCATGTTGATTATTACCGGTATTTTGTAAATTATGCAAAAGACTGTTGTGACTGCGTTGACACATACGGCATTTATTTTTCGATTTACAGCCCTATACAGTATGCCCAACCCGTAAACAATTAAAACATAGATGCTTATCCTTGACTAATTTACGACGTTCGTCAATAGCTAAGGACAAGAAATGTGGACATCCTTGAATATGGTGTTCATTTGAACGCAAAGCTTATTGTCATTGGTAGTCACCAATGAAGCTGACGAATTATGTTTTGAAGAGTACGATTTGTTATAGTTCTTCCTTTCGATGTTCTTACCTAGCTCTATTTCTTCACAACGTTGGTCTAAAAAGCTTAAAAATGAAGATATTGTAGGCTTCGACTCATCTCGCGTCTTTTCTATCCATTTTCTACGAGAATCTAAATCAATTTTGTTTTGAAGGATATAAATTAACCAATGATCCCGCTCATTATAGCCTATAGCCTCTAAACCTCTAATAACCTCATTCGAAATATCTGAAATTTTACGTAAACCAGATGAGTTCTCTTCCTTAATTGCTGAAATTGACATAAAAGTATCGATATAGGAGTTGACAATATGTCGCGGGCGATCATAACGTTCTTTAAGCCGATCCCAAGCAGTAGAATATGACAACTCTGAAATTTGCATATGTTTGATGAGATTGGCTGCATCATCTCTTAAAACGGATTTCAAATAATGGAATTTTTGTATATTCGTTAAATTAGGTTTTGAGTCAATAGCACTAATAAAAAGATCCTTAAACGCTGGCCAATCCCCGTATTTGCCAGTAAAAGGTTCGATTCTGATCTTGGGTAAATCATTATCACCACTGCGTGTATTGGTTGGTGAGTCGAGTCTATCTAATAATGTTGAATGCTGTTCAGCCAAACGAGTAAATGCGTCATTTTGCGATACGTTATTATGTTCACGGGGTATGCAAGAGGCTATCATATTTGTAAAAATTCCTTTAATTGAAAAATATTTGTTTTCATAGTCTGCAAAGTCTTCATCAGGATCAATAAAATCATCTTCACCATCAAAATCATATAATTGTTTAGTTAGCTCTTTCAGTTCGTTGTAGGCGGCGTCTAAACGGTTAAGACGAGCTTCATTTTGTGCAGCACTGAAGTCTGCAGGCGGATTCTGAACGTATGCAAAAGCACGAGTAATTGAAGATTTTTCAACACGACGTTTTGATTGAATGTTTTTTATAGTAGGAGCCATTATGTTTATAAAGATAATAAAAAATTGTACTTACAGAATAATTGTCATTTATTTTGAAAACAAATTCGCGTTTAATGTACGTTTACATATGAAGTATAATAGTTAAACGTATTATAAAAGTAACGGAGTGTCGCCCGTCGCGAGTAGTTACCAATGTGTTTGTTTATGTTTAAATTACGCACGAATAATTAGTTTTTAAATGCAACGATTTTTTCTCTACTTGATTTGTTTATGACGTCACGCACACGAAATATTGTCTTTGCTTACTTTACCGCAAACTTTTGTTTTTGTTCTTTTACCGCAGAAACCAATGAGAAAAAACACACACGTAATATTCTATAGCAATTTTGTTATTTTAATTTTGTTTCTTTCCATAGTACGCAAATCAATCGAATAGATATTAATCATGAATGATATTAATTTGAATGAATTAAATTTTCCACATTGTGACGAATAATTTGTTTTGTTTTCCGAATTTTAAAAATAAAAGTTGCGAGACAAATGATATTTTAAAAAAATTGAAAATAAATTTCTCACCACAATTTAAATATAAAATTCCTTACATGAATCATTCATTCAAAGAACATAATCGAAAAATTAAAAAAAAATCGATTCACAAATACAATTTTTATTTTCCTTGAAGAAAAGTTAGCAGCGTTGCCATTGTAGTTTATCATTTTTGTTGTGTTAATGGGAACAATTTTACCATTTTAGGAATTAAAGAATATATATTATAATTTTTAGTTAATATATTTTATGCATGTATGTACGTATGAATCTATGCATGTAAAATATTAAGTGATCAACTAAAAATACAAATAGGGCTTAGGTATAATAAAACAAAAACTATGAATCTGATTTATCTGATTTTTTCTATTATATTTGTGGAATTTTAACTTGAATCGTAGATTAGTTTTATAAATAAATGTACATACAATTTTCGTTCTTTTTTATCCCTAAAAGTTTTTGTTATAAAAACATGTATATTCAAAATTATATAGGCGCCACCGCCAAATGTATCCGTGCAGCTATGATGGCGTCAAACATCGTATGTATTTCAATTTGGACAGATTTAAGTCGCCAGCCTGCTGTTATTTAATGCTTCAAGCAACTTAGAAAGCATTGTGATAGGCTTTGTAAAAAATGTGATTGTATGTGTTACACCGATAATGATTGATATAAAAAGAGACACAACAATGCGACGGTATATTACATACAAACACATTTTTACAAATACTACGAAAGGCTTGACAAGTAGTTTGATCGTATCTTCAAAATATATCAGCCATGAAAAAATCCTTCAGTTTATTGTTTGTATGAGTTTAGTAGAGAATGGGTCGCAAAAGAGAATTTGAACTAGAAAAATATGTTGTATTTGATAAGGAAAATAATACATCGAAATGTATTATTTGTAAAAAAATGCTTAAAGGACGGATATCTGGAAATATAAAACGCCATTACGAGGTCATGCATAATATTAAAATACAACACACTGATAGCTGCTTACAGGATTTATCAGTAAATAAACGAATTAAAAATGCAAAAATTTCGTTAGAAAAAAATGAATTTTTATTATGTTGTGTTGGTTTAGTAACAGTCAAAAATATTCCATTTAGAATATTCGACGATAAAGAATATTTTAAAAAAATTTTGCGACCTTATGAAGATATTCACGGAACAAATTTATCCTCTAAAAATATTGTGTGTATAATGAACAGTGTTGCAAATGAAATAAAGCTAAACATTTCAAAATCTATCAACAAAAAATTAATCTGCTTAAAAATTGATGTTGCTACGCGTATGGAAAAAAGTAGTAGTCCTAGTTCATCAATAAAGGGTGAAAGTCTGATGAGTTGTGAGGTTTTCTCAAGTTGTAGTCCACGCTGCAATCTAGTTCGTTCGGTGGAGAAGCAATCTTGAGCCATTTTGAGGCAAGTCAGTTTGGCCTGAGCGATTTCGTCATACGTTAAGAAACTATTTGGGTTCTTGATTTTGCGTACATATAGGTTTATGAAACGCCTTACATAAGCGGTTATTCGTAGCAATTTCCACCAGCTTGATGTGTGTTTAAGTGTCCTTTCCAATGGATGATTTGTTATGTTTTCAATTGTAGTTAAGTTGGATGTAGTAGCAGGTCTCATTTCTGCTTCCACTTCACCTTGATCGGTGTGTACTTGAGAAACATCAACATTTCGAATTTGTTGTTCAGTTTTCAAAAATGAAGGACCTGACCACCAGAGGTCATGATTTAGCAGTTGATCTACCGTCAAACCTCGAGAAGCACAGTCTGCAGGATTTTCCTTTGTTCGAACGTGACCCCAGGCACTTCTAGGAAGAGTCTCTAAGATTTCAGCTGTACGATTGCCTACAAATGTTTTGAGTGTGACTGGTTGAACTGATAACCAGGATAACACAACAGTTGAGTCGCACCATGCGTATAATACAATATCAATATTCGGTAGCGATAACATTACAGATTTCATCAGTCGGGTGAGAAGTAGAGCTCCGCATAACTCTAGTCTGGGCAAAGAAATCTGTTTAAGCGGCGAGACACGTGTCTTAGATGCAATTAATGAGACTGTTACGTCACCATGCTCGTCCTTACCGAGGCAATATATCACAGCTGAGTATGCCTTTATAGATGCGTCGCTGAAGCCATGCAACGTAATTTTTGAATTTCCATTTGGTACGAAACGGGTTATACGTAGATTGCTGAGATTTTGTAAATCTTCTCTATATTTGTGCCATAAATTCTCTAAATCTGGTGGCAGCGTATCATCCCAACCAAGGTCTTTTAGCCACAGCTCCTGGAATAGAATCTTGAACTTGATAATAACCGGTGATAGTAATCCAAGTGGATCAAAGATTCGAGCTACATCAGACAAAATTTTCCTTTTTGTGCCACGTTGTTTATCTCCTAAATTAATTTTGTAGCAAATGCGATCTGTGTCGGAAAACCAGTGTATGCCAAGCACTTTGGTCGAGTGATCATAATTTTTCAAAAAACTTGGTGTATTTTGATCTATTGGTTGAATTTCGTTCATATTGGATACCCACTTACTAAGTTGAAGTCCTGCTTGTGCCAGAAGATCAACAAGCTCGTTACGATTTTGTACAAGTTGCTGTTCAGATGAGGTTCCAGTTAAGACATCGTCTACGTAGAAATCCTCTAGTAATATTCTACATGCGTTAGGATGCGATTCTTTGTAATCCTTAGCAATTTGTTCTAATACTCTAACTGAAAGAAATGGCGCCGAGGCGGTTCCATATGTTACTGTGCATAATTGAAAATGCTTAATAGGTTCATCAACAGATTCTCTCCAAAGAATCCTTTGAAAGTTCCGGTGTGTTTCTGCTACCCATATCTGACGAAACATCTTGACGATGTCTGCTGAAAATACGAATTTATGGAAGCGAAATCTTAGGCAAACGGCAAATAAGTTGCGCTGTATAGACGGTCCAACATATAGTTTGTCATTTAGAGAATGACCAGAAGTATCTTGAAAAGATCCATCAAATACCACTCGTAGTTTGGCCCCAATAACTGGATGATGCGGTAAGTAATACAAACGATCATCAATAACCTCTATTTCGTTCAGAGAAATCTCTCACATATGGCCTAAACTTTGGTATTCGCGCATAAACTGTATGTATTGCTCCTTTAGAATTGAGTTTCTAGCTAATCTACGTTCAATAGCGTTAAAACGTGCAAGAGCCCCATTGTATGTATCAAAAAATTTAATGTTTTGTTCTTTAAACGGAAGTTCAACTACGTATTTTCCATCGGTATGTCGGCGATGAGTATTAGTAAAATGTTGTTCTACAATTTGCGATTCATTGTCAAGTTCTGTTGTAGTATTTAGACACTCCTCAATCTCCCAAAATGCGCGGATAGATTGATCAAGTTCACCAAGAGTGAATAGGGTTGTAGGCGTATGGTTTTCACATAATAAAAAACCCGAAGTTACTACCCAACCAAAAATTGTCGAAACGGCTATGACCTTACCTTGATCATTTCTCAATTTTTCAGACGATAACGTATCCCAGACCTCATCCGCTCCTAGCAATATATCAATTGGAGACGAACAATTCCACTGTGGATCAGCAAGGCTAAGATTTTCCAACAACGACGAATTAAAACTGTTAATTGTTGATCGCGGTAGGGACGCAGTGATATGCCCTAACACGTGTACAGAAGTATCAATTGAATGGTGCGATACTCTGGACTCAATATGAATAAATGTGTGACCGCGCGTTGGGTCAGCTTTTACGGATTGAATTCCTGAAAGAGGCATGCGCGAAGAATTACGGGGTAATCCCAAACGTTTAATGCAATCTTCGGTTATGTACGAATATTCTGATGCTGTATCTAGTAAAACACGACATATAACAAAGTTCCCTGCGTGATTACGAACTTTAACGAGTGCAGTTGGTAAAATGCGTTTGTAGTCGCGTGTCTCAAAAGCTTCAGTACCTGACTGTGAGACTAACGTATTTAATGCTACTTGCTGAGCAGCTTGCGATGTAATAACATTTGAACGAAATGATGAATTTTCATGTTGATTATTACCGGTATTTTGTAAATTATGCAAAAGACTGTTGTGACTGCGTTGACACATACGGCATTTATTTTTCGATTTACAGCCCTATACAGTATGCCCAACCCGTAAACAATTAAAACATAGATGCTTATCCTTGACTAATTTACGACGTTCGTCAATAGCTAAGGACAAGAAATGTGGACATCCTTGAATATGGTGTTCATTTGAACGCAAAGCTTATTGTCATTGGTAGTCACCAATGAAGCTGACGAATTATGTTTTGAAGAGTACGATTTGTTATAGTTCTTCCTTTCGATGTTCTTACCTAGCTCTATTTCTTCACAACGTTGGTCTAAAAAGCTTAAAAATGAAGATATTGTAGGCTTCGACTCATCTCGCGTCTTTTCTATCCATTTTCTACGAGAATCTAAATCAATTTTGTTTTGAAGGATATAAATTAACCAATGATCCCGCTCATTATAGCCTATAGCCTCTAAACCTCTAATAACCTCATTCGAAATATCTGAAATTTTACGTAAACCAGATGAGTTCTCTTCCTTAATTGCTGAAATTGACATAAAAGTATCGATATAGGAGTTGACAATATGTCGCGGGCGATCATAACGTTCTTTAAGCCGATCCCAAGCAGTAGAATATGACAACTCTGAAATTTGCATATGTTTGATGAGATTGGCTGCATCATCTCTTAAAACGGATTTCAAATAATGGAATTTTTGTATATTCGTTAAATTAGGTTTTGAGTCAATAGCACTAATAAAAAGATCCTTAAACGCTGGCCAATCCCCGTATTTGCCAGTAAAAGGTTCGATTCTGATCTTGGGTAAATCATTATCACCACTGCGTGTATTGGTTGGTGAGTCGAGTCTATCTAATAATGTTGAATGCTGTTCAGCCAAACGAGTAAATGCGTCATTTTGCGATACGTTATTATGTTCACGGGGTATGCAAGAGGCTATCATATTTGTAAAAATTCCTTTAATTGAAAAATATTTGTTTTCATAGTCTGCAAAGTCTTCATCAGGATCAATAAAATCATCTTCACCATCAAAATCATATAATTGTTTAGTTAGCTCTTTCAGTTCGTTGTAGGCGGCGTCTAAACGGTTAAGACGAGCTTCATTTTGTGCAGCACTGAAGTCTGCAGGCGGATTCTGAACGTATGCAAAAGCACGAGTAATTGAAGATTTTTCAACACGACGTTTTGATTGAATGTTTTTTATAGTAGGAGCCATTATGTTTATAAAGATAATAAAAAATTGTACTTACAGAATAATTGTCATTTATTTTGAAAACAAATTCGCGTTTAATGTACGTTTACATATGAAGTATAATAGTTAAACGTATTATAAAAGTAACGGAGTGTCGCCCGTCGCGAGTAGTTACCAATGTGTTTGTTTATGTTTAAATTACGCACGAATAATTAGTTTTTAAATGCAACGATTTTTTCTCTACTTGATTTGTTTATGACGTCACGCACACGAAATATTGTCTTTGCTTACTTTACCGCAAACTTTTGTTTTTGTTCTTTTACCGCAGAAACCAATGAGAAAAAACACACACGTAATATTCTATAGCAATTTTGTTATTTTAATTTTGTTTCTTTCCATAGTACGCAAATCAATCGAATAGATATTAATCATGAATGATATTAATTTGAATGAATTAAATTTTCCACATTGTGACGAATAATTTGTTTTGTTTTCCGAATTTTAAAAATAAAAGTTGCGAGACAAATGATATTTTAAAAAAATTGAAAATAAATTTCTCACCACAATTTAAATATAAAATTCCTTACATGAATCATTCATTCAAAGAACATAATCGAAAAATTAAAAAAAAATCGATTCACAAATACAATTTTTATTTTCCTTGAAGAAAAGTTAGCAGCGTTGCCATTGTAGTTTATCATTTTTGTTGTGTTAATGGGAACAATTTTACCATTTTAGGAATTAAAGAATATATATTATAATTTTTAGTTAATATATTTTATGCATGTATGTACGTATGAATCTATGCATGTAAAATATTAAGTGATCAACTAAAAATACAAATAGGGCTTAGGTATAATAAAACAAAAACTATGAATCTGATTTATCTGATTTTTTCTATTATATTTGTGGAATTTTAACTTGAATCGTAGATTAGTTTTATAAATAAATGTACATACAATTTTCGTTCTTTTTTATCCCTAAAAGTTTTTGTTATAAAAACATGTATATTCAAAATTATATAGGCGCCACCGCCAAATGTATCCGTGCAGCTATGATGGCGTCAAACATCGTATGTATTTCAATTTGGACAGATTTAAGTCGCCAGCCTGCTGTTATTTAATGCTTCAAGCAACTTAGAAAGCATTGTGATAGGCTTTGTAAAAAATGTGATTGTATGTGTTACACCGATAATGATTGATATAAAAAGAGACACAACAATGCGACGGTATATTACATACAAACACATTTTTACAAATACTACGAAAGGCTTGACAAGTAGTTTGATCGTATCTTCAAAATATATCAGCCATGAAAAAATCCTTCAGTTTATTGTTTGTATGAGTTTAGTAGAGAATGGGTCGCAAAAGAGAATTTGAACTAGAAAAATATGTTGTATTTGATAAGGAAAATAATACATCGAAATGTATTATTTGTAAAAAAATGCTTAAAGGACGGATATCTGGAAATATAAAACGCCATTACGAGGTCATGCATAATATTAAAATACAACACACTGATAGCTGCTTACAGGATTTATCAGTAAATAAACGAATTAAAAATGCAAAAATTTCGTTAGAAAAAAATGAATTTTTATTATGTTGTGTTGGTTTAGTAACAGTCAAAAATATTCCATTTAGAATATTCGACGATAAAGAATATTTTAAAAAAATTTTGCGACCTTATGAAGATATTCACGGAACAAATTTATCCTCTAAAAATATTGTGTGTATAATGAACAGTGTTGCAAATGAAATAAAGCTAAACATTTCAAAATCTATCAACAAAAAATTAATCTGCTTAAAAATTGATGTTGCTACGCGTATGGAAAAAAGTATACTGGGTATTAATATACAATATATCAAAGACTCAAAAATTATAATTCATACCATTGGCATGATTCAGTTGAAAAAACGACATACAGCTCAGTTCCTAAAGCAAGAAATAATAAATTGTTTAAATGAGTTTAAAATTGACATCTCTCAGATTTACGCTTGTACTTCTGACAATGGAGCGAATGTTATTAAAACGTCAAAATTATTACAAGAACTACAGGAGGAGGTATTGGCGCAAGAAAATGATGATATTTTTGATGATAATGACAAAAACTTCGATGAAATTCATTCGTCTCTTTCCTCCGTTATGGCAGTTGTTAGATGTGCTGCGCATACGATTCAACTAGCTGCTCATGATGTTTTAAAAACTGTTCAGCCAGAAATAGATGAATGCCGTAAAATATCAAAAGAAATAAGAAATATAGTTCGGAATAATAATTCAGCCAACTTACAAATGCCTTTACTTGATAATACTACGAGGTGGAATTCTACGTATAAAATGATAAAATCGCTAGAGAATTTAAAAGAATATATTGAAAGTACTAATAATATAAACACTTTTGAATTAGATTGGAATTTTATAAACAAGTTTATAAAGGCCTTTATGCCTTTATCGGAGTGCACTAATAAATTCCAACTCGAACAATATATAATCGGTGATTTCTTCAGAGATTGGTTATGTTGTGAAGTTCAACTCAAACAGATGGCGAATGAAAATATTTACGCCAAAAACTTATTAAATTCTATGAACAGAAGAAAACAAAACCTGTTAGTAAATGAGGCGTTTATTTCAGCAATTTATTTAGATCCCCGATTTAATTTCACCCTTACACCATTTTTATCAGAAGAACAAAAAAAAATCGCAGTGGTAAGTAAGTCGTTATATATTAAAAATTACATAGGTATTTACTCTTAAACATGTTTTATAGAATAATTAAATTCGAGAAAACATCATTAAATTCTTGTTTCTCTTTCAGAGTCATCTGCTAAAAACTCAAGAAATTATTAAACGTTTGGCAGGTCAAAATACAGACATTCAAAACGGTTTGATTAAGAACAACTGTCTACCCTCAAGTTCTGAAAAATTTGCTTTATTAGAAGCTGAAATGAATTTGCTTATTGAACAAACTCCGCCTACGGATCGAACAACGAAACAAAAATTAGAAAATTTATGCAACGGAGAAAGAGTTCCTTTTGAAACAAATATTTTGGAGTATTGGAAAAACACAAAACTAGCAGATGCAGAAATAGGCTCATTGTTAGATGTAGTGTTGTCTGTCCCGGCAACACAAGTTTCTGTCGAAAGAGCTTTTAGTGCTCTCTCAATAATATTAACAAAAATGAGATCAAAGCTATCAAAAGATACTATAAACAATTTGCTTTTAGTAAAACTTAATAAGAATTTAATTGAATATGTAACAATAAAAAACGAAACCACGGAACAATTACATATGATATAATATTTATTTTTATATATTTTGTTTTTATTTAGACTCATATATATATCTTTTTTGAATTACTGTCCGATGAATAAATAAAAATTAAACTAATACAAATCAATAAATTTGTTAAAATTTTATTATGAGAATTTTTGTAAAGAATCTTAGGTTAATACTTGTGGCAACTTGTTTTTAATTTTTTGCGACATACATACCTAAATGCATACACAATTTTTTTACTAATATTTGGTGCCGGCAGAAACAATGTTTCATATGTAGGTTTTGGTTTTGTATTTCTTTCATTCATAAACGGAATACTTTGTTATAGTGTGTTGGTTTTTTAAACTGCTAAGCGGTACACAAACATCATACTTACAAACATTACACGTATACAGTCGGATTCGGGTAAGGGAACTTGATAATTGAAGGATTTATTTTTTTGGCTTATGCAAGATTTTCATTAATAAAAAACTTTGGATAAATTGAAACCATTTTGGTTAAATAGATTTTCTACTTTTTATATTGTTTTAAACAAAATAAGAGAAAATGTTGCACTACAGTGCAACAAATTAGCTGTAGCATTGTATTTCGTCGTGTATTAATAAGAAATTTTTTCTACTAAGCAGTGTTTGCTTTATTGAAGTTTGTAGCTTTAAAAACATAAAAGCTGTAAAACTGATTTTCCCTTAAGCGAACTCATTTTCTTTAAAATATAGTAAAAATATTTAATTGTAGTTAAGTGATTTCTTCAATTAAACGGCGGCAGCTTAACCGAATCCGACTGTATTACATATTTTTCTATACACACATTTTTTTTATGTGGCGCCGAAAAAAATTTTTGTGTTGTATTCCTTGCAAGGGATGATTTTCACATATACCTTTTTATTGATGTCGTTTGTTTTTTAGGTATTGTTGTTGTTAAAAGAGGCATTGGGTACAGTGTGACACACAACTTTTTACCTATACACACATATCGATGCCTTACTTCCTCAACCTCGTATCTTAAAAAATAAAATTTTTCAGGAGAAAAAAAACGGTTAATCTTTTTATACTTCGGTGTTTGGTAAAAAGTTTAAATGCAATTATTAAGGAATTGATTGTATTTATGTATATTAGTAGTAATAATATACTAAGCATTTTTAGTTAAAGCATTAAACAATCGTTTGATATGAAAAACTCAAAACCGTATTTTTAAGTTACGAGGTTGAGGAATTAAGGCATCAATATGCTTATATATAAAGTAGCTTTTATACCGAGTTACAATTTAAGACAAACAAGGATTTTTAATTTACTGAGTAAAAAAAATTAGGAATGTAATGAATTTTCTGTTTACATTTTCAGGTATATATGTGTTTTGCTAATACGCATATCCTTTTAAGACTTTACCTTTTTATATAAATGCCTTATTATTTTATTAGACCTATAAAGTTGTTTTTCTTGTCCGTATCTTTAAATCAATTATAATTAAATTTATGAGGATACAAATATTATATATGTATGTATGGATATATAAAATATAATATTTATACACGATACAGCTATTTATATACATATAAGCAAAATCCAATCTGTTAAGTACGCATTGTGTTGTTTAAATTATTATGATTGCTACTGTACATTATTTAATGTTAAGATTTTTTTCATACCACAAACAACAACAAATAAAAAGAGGAAATTTTTAAAACAAATTATTCGTTTTTGATTAATTTTGCTTTGAATGAAATATATTAAATTTGTGAGAAGAATGAAACACGACGAATTTTAAAAATAAAAATTGTATTGCAAACGAAATCAATAAAAAAAAATATTTTTATATTATTTGCGAAAAGAATGAAAAAAAATAAAAATACTAAATAGAATTTGACTCACAACTTTTATCGTTTTTAATTCAGAGCATAATCCAAAAAACAAGCGAAAAAAATGAAATTGTGTTCACAAACATAATTTTTTGCGTACTATGTTTCTTTCCTTTACTTTATTGTATGTAACAAAGCCGTATGCACATGCGTATGTTTGTATGTACTAATGTTGTTGGTGTCTATAACGTGCAAACATGCATGAAATGTCGGTCATGCATTTTTGTTTAAACCCATCCATGCATGTTTGCACCTTCTGGCAACTCCACACATGTTGGTGTGGTGTTCGTACGGCCCTTTTAATACCTGTCAAAGTTAAGGTTTTTAATTATTGTTAAAGTGATTGTAAAGTAATAAAGTTTGCTTCTCTGCCTTATTCGTCAATATTACCGCCAGTTAAATTAATTTAATTAAAATATAAGAAAAGCTTTTGTAACAAAGGAAGAAAAGTTATAAATAAAGTTAAATTTAAAGTGTAAAGAAAAAGGTGGTTTTTTTATTTGTTCAACAACAACAGCAACAGGTTGTGGAATCACCATTTGGACAACCGTGATTCAACCCCCATTCTTAAGCTCCTGTAAGTGGACATCAGCACCGATCGAGGTAAACATTTTGGTCCTTCTCCCGGCAATTGGAAATAAAAAGGTGCGTACATTGAATATTTTTTGGAATTTAAACAGTGTCTCAGAGTGGAGGAATTAATTTGTGGCTCGGCTGAAATTTAATATTAATAAAGAGCAACGGTACACTTTACTGTACAAACCGCTATAACGGATTTTCGTTGTTTCTCAAAAAGTTTTGCACATATTTTGTCGCCTTTTAAATTTGTTGTTGTTCAAAAGAATTTAATCTGGAAATACATTGGAATTTTTAGAATTTTTTGTTGGCGCTTTTTTTTTTGTTTTACTTTGTTGTTCTTGCCTTTCATTTTTACGATAAGTGTTTCCCAAACTTTTCTGTCGTGGTTCTCTCTAATTGTTATTGAATAAAATAGAAAATGTCAACGTTTGACAAATATATCCGCGCAGCAGATCAAATAATTAATTTTGAGGCTGCTTTAAAGGATCAAGACCTTTCAGGCTATACACGGGAAGCCTTTGATTTTGAGAGAGACGAGTTGGGTAAAATATGGGACACTTATAAAAGAACATTTGAAGAGTGTTCCGATGAAAAAGTAGAAAAGAAAAAAGAATTGTTAGTGGTGCAAACGAAACACCCACAGGTGCGCAAAACTTATATACGGTGTATAAATATAATATCGAAAGCCGAACAAAACATAAAGGAAATTGTTAAAGAAAATGTAAGTGCAGTAGTTCCCAATCTTTGTAGTTCCATATCTGTCCCTCCGTGTGATACTGGTATTTTTCATGGGAATTACGTGTCGTGGCCTACATTTAGGGACATGTTTACTGCGATTTACATAAATAATACCAAACTTAGCCCTGTAGAAAAATTATTTTATTTATTTCAAAAAACTAATGGTGAAGCCCGAGACATCAATAGAAATGTGGCCTTGACGGAAGAAAATTTCGACATTGCGTGGAACAATTTGAGGTCCCAATATGAAAATAAAAGAGTCCTAATCAATACCCAGCTCAAGTCTCTTTTCAATTTAGCCCCCTGTTTACAAGAAACAGCTTCTGAAATAAAAAGACTGCAAAGAGAAATAAATAATTGTATGTCTATTTTGAAGTTATATAAAGTTGATATTGGTTCGTGGGATCCTATTTTTGTATTTCAATGCTCATCACGTCTCTCAGAATGCACATTAAATCTATGGGAACAATCAGTAAAAAATAAAACAGAGCTCCCCAAATGGGAGGAATTAAATAGTTTCCTCACTGATAGATATCATGCGCTTGAAAGTGTCTCAGACATTATTGCATCGAATAGTGCATCTGTAAGTGGTTCCCAAACTTTTTCTAATAACAACAATCAGACAACGAAAGTTAAGCAATTTAAGGCCCATCATACTAAAGTTGATGCACAGAAATGTGTATTATGTAAGGAAAATCACAAGATAAGTTTTTGCAATAAATTTTTAAGTATGAACTATAAAAATCGTGTTTCAACTTTAAAAAGATTCCGATTTTGTTTCAATTGTCTCTCTATTGGCCATATGTATGGTGACTGTAATAGTGCGAATGGTTGCTCCAAGTGCAAGAAAAAACATCATACATTGATGCATAGAGATTTTGTAAGGGCAAATAATGCAAGTCAAACACAATTCAATAATTTTTCTCATGGCGAAAGACAAAGTAATTCATTACAAACAATACAGTCCACTAATACTCCAGGTCCTTCAGGAGTTGTTCAATCACATCACACATCTGTTTCGAAGAAGGTTATGTTGGCGACAGCCTGGGTTCATATTGTTAGTTTTGGTTCTCATTACAAGGTGCGGGCTCTAATTGATCCATGTTCTGATGAGAGTTTTATTTCCGAAAGAATACAAAAACTTCTGAGGTTGCCCACTAGTCCAGTATCAGCTGAAGTTACGGGTCTAGGAGGAGATATAATAAGCAGATCTTCTAAGTTGGCAACGTTTGTTATTGTATCACTTTTCAATCAGGATGTGTCTCTTAATGTTCAAGCTCTAGTCGTGCCTCGTGTAACTGGCAGTGTCCCAACACATTCGTTTAGCCCATTAACTAGCAATAAACTACCAAAATTGAATTATGCTGATCCGAAGTTTTACGAAAGCAGTGAAGTAGACTTATTATTAGGAGGTGATTTATACCCCTTTATTCTTCGTGGTGGAGTCCAACATGGTATTTTTGAATCCCTAGTGGCTCAAGAAACGATTTTTGGTTGGATTGTGACTGGCCCGACACCCAGTAATGTTTCCACACGATGTGTCAGAATGTCTCATATGACAAGAGTTTCAATCGATGACCAATTGACAAAGTTTTGGGAGTTAGAAGAAGTTTCTCGTAAAAAGGTTCTATCTGATGAAGATAAGAAATGTGAGGAGATCTATCGTTCTACTACCACAAGAGATTCTAAAGGGAGGTATATTGTTAGTTTGCCCTTTAAGAATAATATTGCTTCACTTGGTCCAAATAGGCATATTGCTGTTAGTCAATATTTAAGAAATGAGAAATCATTATTGTCTAGACCAGAATTTAAGGCTCAATATGATGAGGTCCTTAAAGAATATTTAACTTTGGGACATATGGAGAGACTCAGAGGTCCTGAAAGTGGTCCAGGTTATTATCTACCTCATCACGGAGTATTTAAGCCCGAAAGTACAACAACAAAATTGAGAATAGTTTTCAATGCCTCTAGTGCGTCTTCTAGTGGTAAAAGCCTCAACGACATGTTGTACGTAGGCCCCATTTTGCAAGCTGATTTGGTATCTCTAATTTTGAAATGGCGATTTTTTCAGTTTGTATTTAATGCGGATATTTCAAAAATGTATCGCCAGATTTTAGTGAATCCTGAACACAGACCTTTTCAAAAAGTTGTGTTTCGTAGTTCGGCAGATAGTGAGATTGAAGATTTTCAACTGAAAACGGTCACTTTTGGCGTTAATTGTGCTCCTTATTTGGCCCTAAGAACAATACTTCAATTAGCCGATGACGAAGAACTACGTTTTCCACTCGGCGCTCGAATATTGCGAGAGTGTATGTATGTTGATGATGCTCTTGTAGGGGCTCATTGTATTTCTGATGCTTTGGTGGCACGAGACCAATTAATTGGTATATTACAGACTGCTGGGTTTGAGTTACGAAAATGGACGTCAAACTCAAAACAAATTTTAAAAAATTTGCCCCAAGAGCATTTATTAAATTCAAATTTTTTGTCGCTCGATGATAAGAGCACAACGAAAACGCTTGGCGTACGCTGGAATGCAGCAGAAGACGTTTTTTACTTTACGACCGAGAAAATAAAACTTAAGCAGGCGTACACAAAGCGGGAAGTTCTCTCAATTATTGCTCGACTTTTCGATCCAGCAGGTTGGTTAGGCCCAGTAGTTGTCAAAGCCAAAATTTTAATGCAGCAGATGTGGCTCGATAAAATAGATTGGGATGACCCAATAAAACCACTGGCTCTTACTAAATGGCAATCTTTTGTGATGAAATATAATGATATTGACTCAATTAAACTTCCCCGATGGATTAAGTATACCCCAGACTGTCATGTTGAGTTTCATGGTTTTTGCGACGCATCAGAGTTAGCTTATGCAGCCACAATATATGTTAGAATTAGTTTTGGTGATAAAGTTTACACGAGTTTGCTCACTTGTAAAACGAAAGTGGCTCCAGTGAAGAAACCATCGTTGCCACGCTTGGAATTATGTGGAGCAGTACTTTTGGCAAATTTGTTGAATAGTGTGGTTCCCAATTTAAATTTAAATTCGTATATTTTATATTTGTGGTCCGATTCTACAATTGTGTTAGCTTGGCTTCGAAAACCACCTTGTAATTGGAAAACGTTTGTGGCAAACAGAATCGCTACTATTTTAGAAAAAGTTGGTAACAAAAATTGGTTTCATGTACCTACGAATTACAACCCTGCCGATCTAGCAACCCGGGGGCTGACTCCTTCTGAACTACGAGAAAACAAACTTTGGTGGCAAGGACCTGATTGGCTCAGGTTAGATAAATCTTTGTGGCCCCAAACTCCGTTAGAATTTCAAACTTCAGAAGATTCAAAAAGAGTCCAAGTTAATGTTGCTCGATCGTCTGAAATAGAAGATGTACTTGACCGGTTTTCGAGTTTACCCAGAGCTCTTCATGTGATTTCTTACTTGTTTCGATTCTATCAACTCACCCGTAAAAACCTTTATAAGGATGTTAAGTATGATACAACGAGAATTACAGCGACTGAATTAGCCTTTGTGCGTAACCGGTTGTTTTTCTTATCTCAACAACAACACTTTCTAAAAGATTTCAACTGTTTGTCGTCGAAGAAAAAACTTGATTCTCGTAGCCCTTTATTAGCCCTTTCTCCATTTCTGGATAAAAATAAAATCATTCGAGCTAACGGCCGCCTTGGGTCAACCACTTGTTTGTCCTACAATGAAAGACACCCTATAATTCTGGCGTATGGCAGTAGGTTATCGCGTCTTTATGTAGAATTTGTTCATAAATTAGTTCATCATGGTGGTACTCGTTTAGTCTTGAATGTTGTCCGTCAAGAGTGCTGGATAATAAAGGTTAAAAATTTGATCAAAACAGTTGCCCACAATTGTAAAATCTGTGTTTTGCATCGTAAAAAACTTCAAACGCAAATAATGGCAGCGTTACCGCAAGAAAGAACTACGTTGAGCCGTCCCTTTTCAAACACAGGTGTCGATTTTGCTGGCCCGTTTGATATCAAAAGTTTTACTGGTCGATATTGCCGTATTACTAAAGGCTATGTGTGTCTCTTCATCTGTTTCCCTACAAAAGCGATACATCTCGAAGCTGTCAGCGATTTGTCCACCCCTGCGTTTCTTGCCGCTTTAGATCGCTTTATTGCTCGTCGTGGTTGCCCAAACAAAATTTTCTCTGATAATGGTAGAAACTTCGTTGGCGCTGCGAGACAACTTGAAATTAACTTTGAAAAACATGTGAAAGAGCTTCGAGATACTGCAATTGAAAAATACGGTCATAGTCGGGTAGAGTGGCACTTTATTCCTGCAGCAGCACCCCATATGGGAGGTTTGTGGGAAGCGGGTGTAAAAAGTTTTAAGACGTTATTTAAAAGGTCTGCTGGCCAGCTAAAATATTCTTTTGAGGAGTTTACTACTCTTTTAGCGAAAATAGAGGCGTGTCTCAATTCTCGTCCTCTTGGTCCTATGTCCGAAGATGCCTCTGATCTGTCAGCTCTCACTCCAGGGCACTTTCTGATAGGTTCTGCGTTGCTCACTCCTGCCGAACCTGAAGAACTTGATTCGCCATTAAGTATAATTAATAATTGGCGCAAAGTTAAGGCAATGCAACAGGATATCTGCCGCCGTTGGAGGAAAGAATATTTGGTCGAGTTACATAAACGAAACAAATGGAAGTTTCAGGAAAATAATTTAAGAGAAAATGATCTCGTAGTTTTAAAAAATGAGCCTTGTTGTCACAATGAATGGCGTTTAGGGCGAGTAACAAAAGTCTGCCCGGGTTCTGACGGAAAAGTCCGTGTGGTTACACTTAGAACGCAAAATGGTATTATACATCGACCAGTCCACAAATTAATACTCTTACCAAAATTAAATGACTAACTTTCAGTTACCCTATATTTTAATCCGTTTTCATCTACTATTAAAACTTCCCTTTATTTTTACCGACTCCAGTACAATATGTGTGATGGGTTTTTTAATCCCAACTTTGGTTGCCCACTATGCAATAGACTGCACGCTATTCGTCAGTGCACACGATTTATCGTTATGAATGTGGAAGCAAAATTACGAGTGGTTGCACAATATTCGCTATGCTACAACTGTCTGGCCCAGTCCCACACGCGTCCTAGCTGTAAGAGCATCGACCGATGCCGAAGATGTATGCAGGCCCATAACAGCTGGTTGCATCCGTTACCTGACGGTCGGATTTGGGTGCCAATGACAGCAATAGTGCATATTACAAACCAATTCGGCGCAAAAGTTCTTCGCACTCGTGCTGTGATTGATCCGACAACAGCCCGGTCTTCCATTACCAAAACCGAAGCGGATAAGCTGCGCTGTCTAATAAACAACAAGAAGACAGTTATCACAGTGGCTCCTAAACAAAAACCTAATCGTCGAATTACGGTTGAATGCGTAGTTGAAGAAAATCTCTTCGGATGTAGCCCTAAATCTACCATTGAAAGGTACGATCGTCATACACGAGACGAACGGGCATTTTTGGGGGATGCAGATCCTCACTGGCATCGCAGATCAGAGTATCACTTAATCCTGGGGGCTGATGTTCAAAATCGCATATTCACCGGACCTGCTAAAGGACGACCTGGTCACTTATATATTCAAGACACCCTATTTGGGTTCGCGTATTTCGGAGAAGGCGTTAAAAGGACTTCAACTTAGTCAACAATCCTGTTATTATTTGTAAAAAAAAAAAAAAAAAAAAAAAAAACCTGTAACATGAATTACTATTTTCCATTTTTGTAGCCCATTTTATGACGAGGCATTGTTAATTCTCTTTTTTTTTTCCTATTCAAATACGTATTAATCATTATTACTGAAATCATTATTGTTATCTATTTTTACTTTTTTTTTACACATACCCATATATAATTAAATTTGCCCTTTATATGTATATTTAGTTTTTTAACGTGTAATTTGCTATTAATTCTCTTATGTACATAACTTTCATTACTTTGAATTAAATCTAATAATTGAATTAAAATCGAAAAAAAAAAAAACAAATTTAAAAATAGAATTTAAGATATCTTGTTAATTAATGAATTAACTTATTAACTCTGAATGAATTAACCCTTGTTACAATTAAAAATATCATTTGTTGCACTATTGTGGCAAGGCGGGCGGTATGTTGGTGTCTATAACGTGCAAACATGCATGAAATGTCGGTCATGCATTTTTGTTTAAACCCATCCATGCATGTTTGCACCTTCTGGCAACTCCACACATGTTGGTGTGGTGTTCGTACGGCCCTTTTAATACCTGTCAAAGTTAAGGTTTTTAATTATTGTTAAAGTGATTGTAAAGTAATAAAGTTTGCTTCTCTGCCTTATTCGTCAATATTACCGCCAGTTAAATTAATTTAATTAAAATATAAGAAAAGCTTTTGTAACAAAGGAAGAAAAGTTATAAATAAAGTTAAATTTAAAGTGTAAAGAAAAAGGTGGTTTTTTTTATTTGTTCAACAACAACAGCAACAGGTTGTGGAATCACCATTTGGACAACCGTGATTCAACCCCCATTCTTAAGCTCCTGTAAGTGGACATCAGCACCGATCGAGGTAAACAAATGTATATAAGTAAATAAGTTCATGCGCACAAAAACCGACAGTTAATTTTCAAACAAAATTCTTTGTTTTGTTGTTATTTTATCAAAACACACAACACATTCTTTAAAATTGCTCTATCTTTTGCACTTTTGTTGTTTTTGTAAAAAAAAAACACCCTTATTTGTTCTGCACTTGATGCCACTTGTTTTTTCCTGGAATCAAACGAACGTTTTGTTCTTGTTTTATGTGCCTCACGGGCAGCTTATTGTTTTTACCACGAAACCGAAATATTCACAGGAATCACATATACATACATATGTATATGCAAATAGTGTCCAAGAAACTTGTTGTCCCTTGGAGCTCCTAGTTTGCCCACTAATCACTTTTGTTAGGTATATCCAAAATTGGTTCTTGAACACTATTTATTGTTATTTGCACTCGCGGATCACGTTTGTTCGAAATCCGGTTCGAAGGACCAATTTATGTTTGCGAATAAAACAAATCTTGATGATTTAAATTTTATTTCGTTTATTTATATTTTCTTCGACTGTTCTTAGTGTGGACTGTACTAACACTGACCAAGACAACATAAGTATGAACATGAACAAGAAAAAATGTGTGTCAAAGGGTATGTGTGTATTAGTGTGTAATAAAATAAATAAGAATAATTTCAGCGTTGCAGTGTAGGGAAGGTTCCTTAACCCCGAGTGATTTCCAAGTGTAAAAGCTCATGCCTCAATTCGGGTCTTAAATTCCTTTGCATAGTTTCACAAATTTCGAAATCCGTTAAAGGTGTCCGGAGTCTGTCACACAATATCATAATTGCGTCATAGTATTCGTCAAATGTCTCGTTAGGTCGCTGTTTCCTACGTAAAATTTCGTCTTTAACATCATAGTCTGTGTTATAGTCCTTGAACTGTCGCTTTAAAGCCTCACATAATTCTTCCCAATCTAATTCGCCACTATTCCTGTGAAACCGCCAGAACCATTTAAGAGCCTTGCCATCAAAAAGAATATGAGCATGCTCACAAAGACAATGATAGTCACCGTGTAAATTAATGTCTGTTAAGGTATTTACCCTGTAAATAAATTCATCGACTGTAAAATCAGAAGTGTCCCCATTAAATCGAATTCGCCAATTACGTATAATATTTAGTACTCTCTCAGAATTTCGGCCATTATCGACATCGAAATATCGAGTATCACAATCTCTCCTTTCGTCTCGGAGATTCTGTGAGTTTATACCTCTATTATCTATTTCTTCTCTTCCATTATTATCCGTATTGGCTTGTTCCCTATAATTCTGAGCGTATTCTTGTCTACGTGGTCCTTGATTTGCCAAAGAAAAATTTCTAAATCCATCTGCAATCATATTTATGACCTCATCCCTAAATCCTATTAAAGATTCGTCTACAATATGACGAATTCGACTATCTTCCTCATTGCCCAGAATCTCCGTCTCTTTACGAACTTGAAGACGAGTTCTTGGTTTTCTAACTGGGTTGGTAGGAATTCCCATACCGTCGCCAGGTACCTGATTAACAGAATTAGTACCATCACACGTTTCCCGCTCAATATGAGATGGTATGTCCCCTACGCTACGAACCAAAGGCATTTTGCAAAAAAAAAAAAAAAATTTTAACCTAAACAAAAAACTAGATATGTATAAACAAATGAATGAGAAAACAGAGATATAATTTTATATAAAAAAAAAAACGTTAGCACAAAGTTAATGGCGATCAAATTATCTATTAAATACAAATACTTTCAAAATTCAAATTCTGATTTTGTTAAGTCTCGTAGTTATAAAATATCTGAATAAAAATGAAAAATCATATATTATATTAAAGTCACAATATTGAAATATAAATGAATTAGTTTTAATTAATTACTACTCAGCGAAGTGTTTCGGTAGGGGTATGTATTGTACAACAAAAAAAAATTAAATGTAAAAAAAAATTCATTTAATCAATCATCAACGTTTTTTTTAAAAAAAATATATATAATGAAATTTATATTAACTTAAAATTGCTGGAAACTATTGCCATAAGACAAAGAGAATAACGTCCAGAGCAAAAATAAGTTAAAAAAAAATAGGGATAAATCATCTGACGAGGAAGGCAACCGATACAAAAAACAATCAAGTGTTTTAAATTCACACATCAAGAACAATTTAAACTTATTAAAACAAAATTTTAAGCAAAGAGAACCAAAACAAAAGATAATAGTTGAAACAGTTTTTGAAAAGGAAAAGAGTCAAACTAGAATTAAACCGATAATTACCAGCATAATATTTCAAGCTTGAACCCAAGTCCTGATAACTATTAATACATTAACCGGGAATTGATTACCATAACAACAATAACAATTTAGTCCACAGTTACCCATAAAGAAATCAAACAAAAATTAATTCATAAAAAAAAATTGTACATATGTAAATCACCACACACAAAAGATTCAATGGCCCTCAGTATCTAGGTCTAATTGCACGATAAAAGCTTAAAAATGAACGATAGCTGAGGTCCCACGTTGGGCGCCAAAAATCTCTGTAACGATTCTTAAAGTCGGTGGAGTTTATTGGGAACGAGGCTACCTAATAATCCGGCTATGCTCGTCGTTGGGGGTGTGTCGTGTTCCCAAGTAAAACTTATGAATTAATTAAAATTGTGAACTTGTTACAAAGTATTTCATATTTTAGGTAGCTATTTTAAACAACAAAGGATAAATAAAAAAAATGAATCACATATGACAAGTTTTTAAATGAAATGTAGAATAATAAACATTTGATGATTGGAATGAAGTGTAGTTGCAGATGGTATTCACTATACTTTTTCCATGCCCACCCTCCATGCTGACTAAAAACATTGATTTCGGTTATCAGCCCTAAAAAAGAAAATCAATATAAATTAATCCACATATTTATCCCCATGCCGTCCACTTCTCCTTTCGTAATTCTTTATATGACAATTAAAATTCCATTCTTGAAATTAATGTATTATTATTATATATATATATTTTTTTTTTTTTTTACAAAATATCTAACAGTATTAATTAGAAAAAATTAAACAATTTAAAGTTTTAATATGTCTTTATGATAAGTAAAAAAAAATCCTTTCATTAATTTAAATTATTTATTATTTATGTTTAGTTTAATTAATTAATAATTAACTTATATTAGCGAATCTTCTTTTTAGTCAATGTTAGTTTTGGTAGTATCATGGTGTGAAATGTTAAGTAGAAATGAAGTTCGTTGAAATAAAATTTTTCAATACTTATGTTGTAACAAAATTTAATGCAATAACACACAAAATAAAATTAAACTATCTTATTCAATTTTATTGCTGCTTTAGTTACCAAAAATGAGAGTGCAATGTTTATAAATTGTATTCACTCAAATTGCATTAATTTTTGTATCTAAATTTAAAGTTATTAAAAGTGTCAACAAACAAAACATAAATAAAACTTGACTTACATTTTTTTATAACCTCCAACGGAATCCGCAGGCGCCAGTTGATAGTTGAATGTTTCGAAAAATCCTTTACAAATTTCCCGAAATCTTACTTTACAAGTTTTCCTTTATATTTATGTAAGTGAGTTGATTTATATGAATATGTCAATGTAGTGAACAAATTTTTGTTATTTTTCTTAAATTTTCAAGTGCTGTAGTTTTAGTGATAGAGCTATATTTTTTTTTTCTCGAGTATTTGTATAAGATCGTCAATATGTATTTAACAATAACAACTTATGTGTTTAACTTATTTTAATAAAGACACATTATTCCTCATTTTATCAAAATTTAATAAAAAAAAAAATAAAAAAAAATTAGCATTAAAACATATTTAAGATCAAGTATTTGAGATTTTTCTTACTTTTCTTTTCCTCTTTCAACAAAAAAAAAAAATAAAAATCGAAATCCAAGCTAAACTTTGACCTTAGGTATCTTCACTGCACCTGGACACCTCAGCCAAATTTATCAAGCACCACAAACAGTTAGATCCAGTTCAACGATTTTTATCTAACCACAATGGAAATGTCCATGGTTTCATTAGTGGTAATTACAGGATCTGATTTTTTCCCTATCCTAAGGACTAAGCCTTTTCCAATTTATTTATTTATCCAATTTATCGATAATTTCTTGTCTTCTTTTTTTTTTCTTTAACTAATCCAGAATTCCGATTACGCACAATAACACCACTTTTACTCTTTGAATCGGAAAATCAAACGCTAAATTGAATAACACACATATACATTAACACACATACATTTTCAACCAAATACGCAGTGATGCCCTTACCTCTTTTGTAATTTAAATTTATTTTCTTAAACTCTGTTAACTAAATCTCTTTCTGAATGCTTCCTTTATCCTTCCAAGTTGAAATAAATGTAAATTAATTTCCGGTTACCGACTGACTCAGTTCAAATTTAAAAAAAAAAATAAATATTGATAGATAATTTCATAAAACTAAACCCAAGGCCAACTTATATAAACATACATACATAGATTTTTCCACAAATTTATTTTTCCTAATGTAGAATTTTTCTACACCCAAATATATTAGATAGTAAAATTAACTTGAACCTCCATTCATTCCGAATAATATCAAAGCATAATATTGTCCCTATCACAAGTCTCACCTGGAATCAATAGTCCTTTACTGTACAATCCTACCTTCATAAACGTAGAAAATACAAAAACTACCATAAGAATTCAAAAAAGTAACTTTTTGGTCGCCCATAACATTTTTAGTCTCATCTGGAAACAGAAATCCTTGATTGAACAATCCTACCTTCATAAACGTAGAAAATACAAAAAGTACCATAAACATTCAAAAAAGTACCTTTTTGGTCGCTAATAACATTTTTAGTCTCACCTGGAATCAATAGTCCTTTACTGTACAATCCTATCTTAATAAACGTAGAAAATACAAAAAGTACCATAAGAATTCAAAAAAGTTACATTTTTTCGCCCATAACATTTTTAGTCTCATCTGGAATCAGAATTCCTTGATTGAACAATCCTACCTTCATAAACGTATAAAATACAAAAAGTACCATAAAAATTCAAAAAAGTAACTTTTTGGTCGCCCATAACATTTTTAGTCTCATCTGGAATCAGAAGTCCTTTATTGAACAATCCTACCTTCATAAACGTAGAAAATACAGAAAGTACCATAAGAATTCAAAAAAGTAACTTTTTGGTCGCCCATAACATTTTTAGTCTCATCTGGAATCAGAAGTCCTTGATTGAACAATCCTACCTTCATAAACGTAGAAAATACAAAAAGTACCATAAAAATTCAAAAAAGTAATTTTTTGGTCGCCCATAACATTTTTAGTCTCATCTGGAATCAGAAGTGCTTGATTGAACAATCCTACCTTCATAAACGTAGAAAATACAAAAAGCACCATAAGAATTCAAAAAAGTAACCTTTTGGTCGCCCATAACATTTTTAGTCTCATCTGGAATCAGAAGTGCTTGATTGAACAATCCTACCTTCATAAACGTAGAAAATACAAAAAGTACCATAAGAAGTCAAAAAAGTAACTTTTTGGTCGCCCATAACATTTTTAGCGTCATCTGGAATCAATAGGCCTTGACTGTACAATCCTATCTTCATAAACGTAGAAAATACAAAAAGTACCATAAGAATTCAAAAAAGTAACTTTTTGGTCGCCCATAACATTTTTAGTCTCATCTGGAATCAGAAGTCCTTGATTGAACAATCCTACCTTCATAAACGTAGAAAATACAAAAAGTACCATAAGAATTCAAAAAAGTAACTTTTTGGTCGCCCATAACATTTTTAGTCTCACCTGGAATCAGAATTCCTTGATTGAACAATCCTACCTTCATAAACGTAGAAAATACAAAAAGTACCATAAACATTCAAAAAAGTATCTTTTTGGTCGCCCATAACATCTTTAGTCTCACCTGGAATCAATAGTCCTTGACTGTACAGTCCTATCTTCATAAACGTAGAAAATACAAAAAGTACCATAAAAATTCAAAAAAGTACCTTTTTGGTCGCCCATAACATTTTTAGTCTCACCTGGAATCAATAGTCCTTGATTGTACGATACCACCTTCAGAAACGCAGAAAATACAAAAAGTACTATAGGAATTCAAAAAAGTATCTTTTTGTCGCCCATAACATTTTTAGTCTCATCTGGAATCAGAATTCCTTGATTGAACAATCCTACCTTCATATACGTAGAAAATACAAAAAGTACCATAAAAATTCAAAAAAGTACATTTTTGGTCGCCATATCATTTTTACTCTCACCTGGAATCAATAGTCCTTGACTATACAATCCTATTTTCATAAACGCAGAAAATACAAAAAGTACCATAAGAATTCAGAAAGGTACCTTTTTGGTCGCATATAAAATTGTTAGTCTCAACTGGAATCAATAGTCCTTGACTGTACAATCATATCTTCATAAACGCAGAAAATACAAAAAGTACCATAAAAAATCAAAAAAAGTACGTTTTTGGTCGCTAATAACATTTTTAGTCTCACCTGGAATCAATAGTCCTTGACTATACAATCCTACCTTCATAAACGTAGAAAATACAAAAAGTACCATAAGAATTCAAAAAAGTAACTTTTTGGTCGCCCATAACATTTTTAGTCTCATCTGGAATCAGAAGTGCTTGATTGAACAATCCTACCTTCATAAACGTAGAAAATACAAAAAGTACCATAAGAATTCAAACAAGTAAGAGCACTATATTCGGCTGTGCCGAATCTTTAAACCCACCACCAATTTTGTGTACATTTAAAGCACAATATTTATTATTTTGTTAATCATTATGGAATAATCTCTTTATAATAAAATATGTATCACTTTCTCTGTAGAGGGTGGTTAAATTTTAAGGGCTTATGTTGAAGGTGAACTTTAAATTTGTTTTCTGCATTTCACTTGACATTTCTCAATCTCAAACTTACTCAATTTGATCCGTGGAAAGATACGCAAATGAGCAACGCTTTAAAGTTATTCAGGTTTTTTATAAAAATGGGCGTTCAAATCAAAATGCATTTTGTGCACTTCGTAATTCTTTTGATCAACATAATCGTTCAAATTCGTCCAAAATCGGGAGAATTGTAAAAAATATTTAAATTTCTACAAAACATGTCTGTATAAAATGTTAGAAAATCTGTGAATGCCTTCTTAGTTCGTTGAATGGGAACCACTGCTGGTTTTTGCGATAGTGTGGCAAAAGAGCAGTCAACCTCGCCTCATCATCATGCCCAACAATTGAGCATCAACATTGTCATTGAAAATTTGGACCATCAGATAGAGGAGTGTCGCCAAGGATGGGGGGGGAGCATTTGGCCGATATTTCGTTATATACATAATTGAACCATACAAATATTATCATTATAAAAAGAAATGATTATAATTTCCTAAATAATTTGTGTTGTGTTTAAATTCAACATCGGTCCTTAAAATTTAACCACCCTTTATAACTTCGATATGCTACTAAAATGATTTTGTAAATGTAGTCTTTCAATGAAAGTGGGCGTTAAAGTAGGCGTGTCGATAAAGTTTCTGCTAATAAATACAACTTAGATAATTCAATATAGTCCTTTATTTTCCCAAAAACTTTGTCAATAGAGAAATTACATGAATTTAAGACAAACCGTTACATGGGAGGTAAGCGTTAAAGTGGGCGTGTCACCTCAACTTTTTGGCACAACAATTACATTGATTAGAAGGATATACGTAGCAAATTTGATCATCATACCTCTAACTCTGGCGGTTTTATGAGCTTTTAAATTTCATTAACGGTAGATAACGTGAAAAGTGGGCGCTATAGTAGGCGTGTTAAAGTTGTTTTGCGAATGAGTACAACTTAGGTGTTTCAATATAGCCCTTTATTGTTCCAAAATCTTTATTAATAGAGAAATTATATGAATTGTAGGTAAAACGTTATATGGGAGGTGGGCGTAAAAGTGGGCGTGGCACCTTAATTTTCTGGCACAGTAATTACATTGCCTAGGGGGATATACGTAGCAAATTTGATCATCATACCTCTAATTTTGGCGGTTTTATGAGCTTTTAAATTTTATTAACGGTAGATAACGTGAAAAGTGGGCGTTATAGTAGGCGTGTCAAAGTTATTTTTGCGAATGAGTACCACTTAGGTGTTTCAATATAGCCCTTTGTTATTACAAAATCTTTATTAATAGAGAAATTATATGAATTGTAGGTAAAACGTTATATGGGAGGTGGGCGTAAAAGTGGGCGTGGCACATTGATTTTCCGTTACGAAAAAGCGTCTCACCAAAAAGCACATTGTGCAAAATTTCAGAGTCGTACATGCAATTTTGTTGCTTTTATGACGTTTTTGTTTTTTAATATACCGAAAAATACACTGTGCGGTATAAATTTTCGTACATTTTGATCGATAACTCCTCTCCTTATGCATAGATTTAGATAATTTTCGGGGAAAAATATTGTTTTTACTTAGGAAATATATATCCGAAGTTTCATGAGTCTACGTTAATGCGTTTGGACACAATTTCATTTTATTCGATGTTCGAAGGACACGGTTTTTTCGACCTACTCTTGCTTTTCGAGCTATAACTCTCTTCCTAATATTCCGATGTAGCCCATTTTCAATACCAAACAAACCTTGTCTATAAGAAAGATTCTGGCAAAATTTGAGCCCCCTAGCTTTTTCGGTGCGACCTCTATCGTGCTTTCAACAGACGGACAGACGGACGGACATAGCTAGATCGTCATCAAATCAAACCCTGATTAAGAATATATATCCTTTATGGGGTCTAAAATGGATATTTCGATGTGTTACAAACGGAATGACAAAATGAATATACCCCCACCATTTTTTTGGTGGCGGGTATAAAAAGTAACTTTTTGGTCGCCCATAACATTTTTAGTCTCATCTGGAATCAGAAGTCCTTGATTGAACAATCCTACCTACATAAACGTAGAAAATACAAAAAGTACCATAAGAATTCAAAAAAGTACCTTTTTGGTCGCCCATAACATTTTTAGTCTCAACTGGAATCAATAGTCCTTGACTGTACAATCCTACCTTTATAAACGCAGAAAATACAAAAAGTACCATAAAAAATCAAAAAAGTACCTTTTTGGTCGCCCATAAAATTTTTAGTCTCAGCTGGAATCAATAGTCGTTGGTTGTACAATTCTACCTTCATAAACGTAGAAAATGCAAAAAGTACCATCAGAATTCAAAAAAGTACCTTTTTGGTCGCCCATAACATTTTTAGTCTCACCTGGAATCAATAGTCCTTGACTGTACAATCCTATTTTCATAAACGCAGAAAATACAAAAAGTACCATAACAATTCAGACAAGTCCTTTTTGGTCGCCCATAAAATTTTTAGTCTCACCTAGAATTAATAGTCGTTGATTGTACAATCCTACCTTCATAAACGTACAAAATACAAAAAGTAGCATAAAAAATCAAAAAAGTACCTTTTTGCTCGCCCATAACATTTTTAGTCTCACCTGGAATCAACAGTCCTTGATTGTACAATTCTACCTTCATAAACGTAGAAAATACAAAAAGTACCTTAAGAATTCAAAAAAGTACCTTTTTGGTCGCCCATAACATTTTTAGTCTCACCTGGAATCAATAGTCCTTGACTGTACAATCCTATTTTCATAAACGCAGAAAATACAAAAGGTACCATAACAATTCAGACAATTCCTTTTTGGTCGCCCATAAAATTGTTAGTCTCAGCTGGAATCAATAGTCGTTGCTTGTACAATTCTACCTTCATAAACGTAGAAAATGCAAAAAGTACCATCAGAATTCAAAAAAGTACCTTTTTGGTCGCCCATAAAATTTTTATTCTCACCTGGAATCAAAAGTCCTTGATTGTACAATCCTACTTTCATAAAAGTATAAAATACAAAAAGTACCATAAAAAATCAAAAAAGTATCTTTTTGGTCGCCCATAACATTTTTAGTCTCACCTGGAATCAATAATCCTTGACTGTACAATCCTACCTTTATAAACGCAGAAAATACAAAAAGTACCATAAGAATTCAAAAAAGTACGTTTTTGGTCGCCCATAACATTTTTAGTCTCACGTGGAATCAAAAGTCCTTTATTGTACAATCCTACCTTCATAAACGCAGAAAATACAAAAAGTACCATAAGAATTCAAAAAAGTACCTTTTTGGTCGCCCATAACATTTTTAGTCTCACGTGGAATCACAAGTCCTTGATTGTACAATCCTACCTTCATAAACGCAGATAATACAAAAAGTACCATAAGAATTCCAAAAAGTACATTTTTGGTCGCCCATAAAACTTTTAGTCTCACCTGGAATCAATAGTCGTTGCTTGTACAATTCTACCTTCATAAACACAGAAAATAAAAAAAGTACTATAAGAATTCAAAAAGTATCTTTTTGGTCGCCCATAAAATTTTTAGTCTTACCTGGATTCAATAGTCGTTGATTGTACAATTCTACCTTCATTAACGTAGAATATACAAAAAGTATCAATATCAATATAGCTTTTAAATCGCACTAAACATGTTTTCTTGGATTAAGTAGTGTTTCGACAATGATGAAAATCCTCAATATCATCTCTCCAAATGCTGTTAATTGATATAGCCATTCAAGTGCGGTTCATCACTGAACAATATTTAATTTTCGGATCAAACGATAAATTTCAAAATAAATTTTAACAATTTGCAAAAGTTGCTCTGGCATGAGTATTCATAATAAATTACCAAACCAATTTACCTTATATTGTGAATTGACAATTATTTAAATAAAAATACAAATTTGTTTAACTTAATAGGCTTATTATATTTTAAAAATGTATCTCAAGAATTGTCACTCAATGTGAGCGAATTCACTTCGGTTCAACGTTCATATTTATATGATATTTAATAAGTAATTTAAAAATACATTAATATAATACATACAAACAGGATAGGTGTCGGCATGACAAGAATTTGCCGAAACTAATGGGTCGATTATGGATAGCAACCGAACTTTAGTTGCGTTGCCAACTAGCAACTACAATTTTTCGGTTGCCAAATTTTCATATGAAATTGACAGCTGTAATGCCTTTTTTGGCAACTGGCAACGTAACTGAGGTTTGGTTGCTATCCATAATCGACCCATAAATAATTAATAATTTTCCTTTATTTTTTGGAAAAACATATTTTGCTTTACTAAAACAATGACTATGTATATTTCTGTGTCAAAAAGAAAAAACTGCTTAAGTCTACATAAGATAAAATTGAGATAACATTATTGCAATTCTGGAATTCAAAACTACCTGCAGGCCAATTTTGGACAACTTAACAGAAAGTTATTTATTATTTTAACTTTTAATTTAGCTAAATACACGAAAATTAATATGCTCTTTAATTTGTATAGCGCAGAATTCATATACTAATAGCCTTTATTTTAAAACGTATCAATTTTAAAATATCAACTCAAAAATTCAAAAGTGCTTTCTTTCCCAGAAATCTATAAAAAAAAATAAGCAGTTTTTTCTTATTACCATAGATTTATACTTGTTCTAAAAATAAACAAGAAATTTTTTGTAAATAGCAGACCAGGTTTATTAGAAAATGTCTGAATAATGGTGCAAGAAAACCAGGTAAACTCGTCCCTACAACAAAAATACAAAAACAACAGACAATTTGTTTTTGTACAAAGCACCAAACTGTCATCAAATTTTATATTTTTGTTTAAAATATGTCGGGGACGCAAATTAAAAGTTTGTTGCGGTATCAAAATTTTTTATGAATATTTAATAAAAAGTAGAAAATAAATATTTTTAAACAAAACTTTTTTAAAAATTTATATTTATAAGCAGATTTTTAATATTACTATTCTTTTAAATATCAAACATTATTAATTAAAGTAAAATCGAATTAACTTTTCCATCCCCGTATTATTTATTCTTTATATATTCCTTAGTACTTGCTTTTGCACTCACACTAAATTCGTTCTTGAACAATATTAAAAATTAGTTTTTCTACAAAAAAAAAAAAAAAAAAAAATAGATTTTCAAACGCTGTTCTACAATATTTTTAATTTTATGTATATCAAATGGCGTTTTCCCAAATATAAACCAAGAATAAAAAATGGTGTAATTACGTAATGCGATAGCGCGTAGAGGCAGTACTTTTTGTTTCTTTTTTTTATATATGGAGTTTGACAATTCTTTTTCTTTTTAGAGCGTGTCTTCTGAGAAGATACATACCTAGGAGGTGGAGCGAGGTTAGGATTATTTTTATACCCAAGGCTGGTAGGCAGGACACTCGAAGCCGAAAGATTTTAGACCTATCAGCCTCTCGTCTTTTCTGCTTAAGACGTTAGAGAGACTGGTCGATCTACATCTGAGGGGTTTTATTGATCCCCACATAATCAGTGGAGCTCAACTTGCTTATCTGAAGGGTACATCTGTTGAGTGTGCGCTGCATGAGGTTTTATATAACGTAGATTGCAGGATAGGGAATATAGGCTAGCGGCGTTTTTGGGTGTGGAGGGTGCCTTTAACAATGTTAGCATAGAGGCAATTAGAGCAATTATAACTTAAAAAATATCAATTGTAATTGACAAATTATCAATTTTAAAAAAGACTTTACTTTATTGTTCATAGAAATTGTTATTGTCTTTAAAATAAACTTCAAAAAAATTATTAAAAATAATATTATAGTCGACTTTAACAAGAAATGTTTTCTTTTTGTTGAGCCTATAAATATTATTTTCTTAAATATTGTTAAATATTGATTTTAAGTACAATAACAATTTCTATGCATGATAGCAAGGCATATTTATTCATCAGGTACTCTTGCTTCATCAGCTGATTATTTTTTTCAACACTTCTTTTAAATTTCAGCTGTCAAAATGCATAAATAAAAAACAATTTTCTCTCTTTTCTAATTTATTTCAAATGTCAAACTTTATATATAAAAAATATAAACAAAAAAATTCTCTCCGAACTGCAATTACCTGATGAATAAATATGCCTTGGCATGATAGATTAAGTGTCATTATTACAACTTGCCTTTAGTTAAAGGTAGGATTTTGTCTGCTCGATAACTAGCTTTGCATTATTACAACTTCCATTTTTTTATTGTTATTATTATTAATTTTAATAATATTTATTGAATAAAAAATAATAAATTAAGGGTTTATAATGCAAAGCCCTTTATCTGCCAAACAAAATCCTGCCTTTAGCTAACGGCAAGTTGTAATAATGGCCCTAAGTCTACTTAAAAATTGATAATTTGTCAATTACAATTAATATTTTTTAAGTTATAAATAGTATTCCAAAAGTATTAATGGAATATTATTGTAATTTGAAGAAACAAATCAATTGAATTTACATATTATAGATAATTTCGTAGTTTTTGAAATTCAATTAGCAATTTCGAAATTCTATTTACTATTTTTGAAATTTAATTAATAACTTTTGAAATACATTAGATCATTTTCAAAATTAAGTTTGAAAATATAGTGCATAGTTCTGAAATACAGTGAAAAATGTTAAAGCATTGGTAATTCGTTTATTTAAACTAATATCAATACTAATATCGAAAAACGACGTTTAATTTGTGTTTTTGACCACGTTAGTAACTTAAGATACTATTTGTAGTTCGACTCGATCTATATATGTATGTATTGCATTTTGAAACAAATGCAATATTTTTTGTTACGTTCTCATGTACTGTTTTTTTTTTTGAAAAGTACTGTTTTTTCCCCTCAATGTACTTTTTTTTCACTTTTCAAATATGGCAACCGTATTTGAGAGTGAGGGCATGAAGATTGTGGCATATGCGGATGATGTAGTTCTGCTGGTCAGGGGAAGATTTCTTCCGACGATTAGCGATTTATTTCAATCGGCACTATGTACATTCGGCCTTATTGTCATTGGCGTTGTCGTGTCGTTTTTGTGTCGAAAACGACAGAAATACGACAAGGTCTCATTCATTTTACATTGTCGTAAATATTACACGGTACAAAAAAATACGACAACGCCAATGACAATATAGTTGATTATCTTCTTGGGCTTCGGAGAATGCACTGGGTGTGAACCCGGAGAAGACTGAGCTAGTTCTCTTTACCAGGAGATACAAGATCGAGGCGTTTAGGCGACCGATGCATAATGGGGTAGAGTAAGAATTAGCTTGCGGGGCGAAATATCTCGGTGTAGTCCTCGACAGTAAGCTGTTAAGGGGTCAGAACACGCGGGAGAGGGTGAAAAGGGACCTTAATGCCTACTACACTTGCAGGAACTCCATAGGCAAGAGTTGGGGCCTACAACCAAGGGTGGTAAATTGGATTTACACGACGGTGCTAATACTCATTTTAACATATGGATGTACTGTATTGGGGGAGGTATTGGAGAAGGGTTGTTATAGGAAGCTCCTTACAAAGGTTCAGAAGTATGCTTTACTCGGCATCACTGGTGCTATGAGAAGCACACCTCAGGGGTCTTTGGACACCATTCTCCGCACTATGCCTATAGAGTTTTGGGTGAAGGGAATGGCGGCAAGGAGCTTGTTTAAGCAAGGTGAGTCAGGGTTGGGTAGGATACTTAACATAGGCCACACTGGAATTTTATGGAAAACTGGTATCCAGGATTATGTTTAATGTCAGGGTAATTTGACAGACTACAAGGTCACAGAGATCAGTTTTGTTAGGACACCCCCGCTGATAATTCCGGATAGGGACGCGACAGACTGTTTGAGGGGTGTGCAGTCTTTACGGATGGATCGAAAATGGATATAGACACAGGGGCAGGTATCTATATTATGGGAGAGAACATCAGGAGGTCTTACAAACTTTCTGATAACTGTAGTGTGTTCGAAGCGGAGATACTGGCTCTATAGGGCGACGGATCTTATATTGGAACATATTCCAAGGGGTAGGGAGGTTACTCTATACGTTGACAGTCAGCCGGCGCTCAAAGCCTTGAAGGGACATTTTGTCAAATCTAGGTTGGTTGAGAAGTGTAGGAGGGCACTCGATAGGATCATGAACCTCTTCGGTGTCAGACTGCGTTGGGTACCAGGGCACAATGGAATCGTCGTAGTATCCGTTAGGATACTATTTTGGTCGTATCAGGGCGTGGGTATCTGACAGGACCAATATGGCGTGGAGGGACAGAAGAGACTGCAGGGTGTCAAGGACTTTATGGCCCAGGTTGAACTCAGCGGACTCTACGGTACTTCTAAACCTGAAGAGGGTATGTCTGAGGGCCACTATTGGGGTTTTAACAGGGCACTGTCCTGTGAGGGCTAGGATTAGTAAATGGGATCGCGGCACTCCGGATTTTTGTAGGATGTGTGAAGATTAGGAGCTGCAAAATGTGGAACACATTGTCTGTCACTGCCCAAGGCTACAGAATCACAGGCTAAAGTGGTTAGGTAAACGATTACACGATGAGTTGGGTGATGTTTCGGAGTACAAGCTGGAGAATATTATCGGATTCATCATGGGGATCGGGTGGTTGGAGAACATGCAATAGGGCTCGTAGATAATCTGCTTTTCTTTCTTTCTTCTATTTCCTACTAACTTATTTTTATTATTATGTACTATATCTTTGTCAACTCTCTCTCACTCTCTTTTCTATCTTTAATATATAAAGGGTAACGCAATGGACCTTACTGGTTTCCGAGTGTGGGTGTAGGAGGCAGATACTGCTTTCTACATCCCCCTTTCCTACCTACCTACCTACCGTGACAATTCTTGGCACTAAAATGTCTTATTTATATATGGAGTTTGACATACATTGGGACATAAAAAATAATCAGCTAAGCTGGTACCACTACCTGCATAAGTGTACCCTGCAATAAACACAAATTTCGATAATTTGGTCCAAACAGCCGACGATCAGCTATGCTAACGAGTCTACCTAATTTTATTGGTTTGAACATATTTAGCCAAGGCGAATTCATTATCAGGTGATGTTGACAACGCAGCTGATCTACTTTTTTTATTTGCACAAATGATAGTTGAGTTGTCAAATATTATTGATGTTTATTCTTTCCCACGCAAAAAACACAAACAGAAACCATGTAGTTTTTGACATATCGACGGTCGAAAGCAACAATAAAAAACCGTGTTGTTTTTTTAATGTTGTATTTGTTGTAGAATTACCACCACCTGATAATTAAATTCGCCTTGGTATTTAACATTAAGGATTTGTAAATATCCCTACTTTAAAAATATATTTTACTCGAGTTATTCAGCCTTATTTTGAGTGGCCTTATCGTGTTGAATATTTAGACAAGGCCGCATTCGTTTAACGTTGTAAATAAATAAATTAATGACAGTAAAAATAACTCTCTCATTTTATTGTTTAATTTCCTTTTGTAATTTTTCGTTGGGTTAAAACAAAAAAACTTATATTTACTCGTAAATGTATGAAATTTTAGTTAAAATATGGTATCCTTGTTGAGCGAATTAAAATAAGAGCAAAGTAGATCTCGCGACTGAATAGATACCAATTTGTATAGAAAATTGTGTTAGGTCGAAATTCTGTTTGAACATTTAGACTGATTATTATGTATAAACTAGCATATTAACCCTGCAGTGGTCGCGTGAACTACACAAGTAGTATGCCGATACAATATCAGTTATTTTCGTTAACGATAAGCGTAATTTTCTTGTGCTGCTAGGTACTTTAAAATGACTAATCGATTGCATTGCGAGCGCCGGTCACACGCGAGCACATTATTAGTGGCTTCGCAAAGTTTCTGGACTACACACGTAGTCTGTGCCACCAATTACCAGTTTTTTTTTTTTTGTTTTTATATATTTTATGTTAAAATTGTCGCATATATGTAATTTAAGTATTGTTTTGTTGTTTTTATACCCTTCACACAGTGAAAAAGGGTATATATAGGTTTGTCATTCCGTGTGAAATTTCTTCAATTTTCATTTCCGACCCCATAAAGTATATATTTTCTGAAAGCTTATGAATAGGGGAGTCGATTAAGCTCTGTCAGTCTGTCCGTCTGTCTGTGTGTATGTTGAAATCAACTTTTTGAAGCCCCCAGACATCGCTTGGACCCGAGTCAGGTATTAAAATTTCAGAAATATTCGGGAGTAGATCGCTATTGAAAATCAGAAACATCGGTACATAAACACCTGAGATATAAGCAAAAACCCACGACCACCTCGATTTTTTTTTCACAAAAACAACATTACAACAACAACAACAACATACATACATACAAACGTGTATACTGGTTAGAGTAACCGTGGCATTGAATCCCAGCTGAGCCAAAAAAAAATTTTTTTATATTTTTTTTAAATTTTTTTTTTAAATTTTTTTTTATTTTTTTTATTTTTTATTTAATATATTATTTATATTTTTATTATTTTTTTTAATTTTTAAAAAAATTTTTTTTAATTTTTTTTTTTTATTTTTTTTTTTTTTTTATTATTTATATTAATTATTTTTTAAAAAAATTTTTTTTTTAATTTTTTTTAAAAATTTTTTTCTAATTTTTTTTTTAAATTTTTTTTTATATTTTTTTTATTTTTTTTTTTATTTTTTTTTTTAATTTTTTTTTATTTTTTTTAACATACATACGTAAATTTATAATTTTACAATGGGATGTTTTTATATATGTGTGTTTTTTATATGTTTGTACATACATACGTATTTCATATGGGATGAATGGTGATACAAACTACTGTTATTGAATGACTACACGTTGTGAAGGGTATATAAGATTCGGCACGGCCGAATATAGCGCTCTTACTTGTTTATGATAAAAATGTGCAAACAATGTTATAAATAATTAATTTTAATAATTACATTTAATTGTAATCTAAATCAATACAAAAGTTGTTATTTTTGTGTCGATTTAGAAAAGTATTTTTGTTTAAGTTATAAAAAAGCGTTGGAAGTTAATTATATTATATAGAGATAATTATATTTGCTAAAAAAGTAATTTAAAAAACAAAAGTTATTAATATTAGAAAATGTATTACATACATATGTAGTCCGCGCAACCATGTAGTCTTGTTTAGATGCGAGACTAATGCAGGGTTAAAAAACATTCATTTGTGCCTCCAGAGATATTCTTGAAAAATTTTGGATAAAGCGTGATTTAATGGGTAAAATTAAAATTAATTAGAAGTCTAAAAACGTTAGAAAAAAACTAATGATGCAGTTTTGTTTTAAATTCAATTTTATTAAAATACGCAAAAAAATATATTTTCATTAACTTAAAAAACTATTTAAGAAAGACAATTAAAAAACGTTGACAAAAGTCTACATACGACAAACAAGCAATTGTTACTGTTGTTGAATACTAACAGAAAAGTGCCGTTATTTATTTTTTACTTCTGTTATTGCGTTAAAGGATTGATTTATATTCTTTTTAGTAGTAAATTAGAGTGATTTAGTTAGTATTAAAACGTAATAATGGCTTGTCGCAAAGAAATTTAAATTGAAGTAAGAAATTTAGTTGTAAAGTACAGAAATGAAAAAAAATCATTTGGTGAAAAATCAAAGCTACTAAATTTAAGTAAATCTACTGTTCAAACAATATTTAGCAATTATAAAAGCACTGGTACTATTGAAAGTAAGCTGCGTAGTTGTCATCCAAAGAAACTCAATCGAAGAAAGGTTAGCTTTATTTTAAAAGAAGTGGACAAACAGCCTAAGGTGAATGCTTCGAAATTGGCCGAAGAGCTAGCCAGAAGATCAGAAATAATTGTACATCCACGAACCATACAAAGAACCTTAAATAATAATGGTTACCACAGCAGAACTCCTAGAAAAAAAACCCCTAATAAGTGAAAAAAAATCGTAAACTTCGTTTGGAGTTTGCTAAAAAGCATATTGAAAAGGGATTTGATTTCTGGAAACGAGTTTTATTCACTGACGAATACAAATATAACATACTTAGAAGTGATGGGAGAGATAAAGTTTGGCGAAAAATAAATACAGCGTTGGATCCTAAAAACTTAGTTAGTACAGTTAAACACGGCGGAGGTAGTGTAATGCTTTGGGGTGCTGTGGCTGCTTCTGGAGTAGGAAACCTGGTTTTTATTGAGGGTAATATGGATCGGTATCAATACAAATCTATTCTAGAACAAAATTTGAAACAATCGGTTGATAATTTAAGTCTTGGTGAAAGTTGGATATTCCAACAAGACAACGATCCGAAGCTTCGGCGTTAATTGTCAAAGATTGGTTGCTGTACCATGCTCCACTACAGTTGTACACCACCACAAAGTCCGGACTTGAACGTTATTGAACACGTGTGGAGATACTACAACGAAAAATCCGAAGTCATAATATTACTAGTGCCCCAATGCTGAGACTGAAGCTTCAAGAAGAATGGTAAAATATTTCATCTACAGAGTTAGAAAATTTAGTTAATTCGATGCCCAGAAGGTTACAGGCAGTCATAGATGCCCATGGTGGCCCAACTAAATATTAAATTAAAAAATTAGTGGTAGTTTTTAATACTTTTATGTTGTCTTGAATATCGTATGTAGACTTTTGTCAACGTATTTTAATTGTTTTTCTTGGATAATTTTTTAAGTTAATGTTGGAAAATATATTTTTTTGCTTACATTAATAAAATTGAATTTGAAACAAAACTGCATCATTAGATTTTATTTAACGTTTTTAGACTTCCAAAATGTCAAAAATTGTGGTCGTACGTAGACTTTTGTCGGCCACTGTATATGCACTATAAAAACTTAAAATTCATGTTGACCGCCACTACAAAATGGCGGACAATATATATTTATATGGGTCAAATCTGGTATTTTGAAATGTAACTTCTTGAACCCCTCAATATTGATATCAGATGAAAGGGCTTGACCAGAAGAATAGAGTAAATTATTAAAAAATGTAAAATCCAAGATGGCGTCTAAACCAAAATGGCAGATCAAATATTTTCAACTCCATTAATATGGGTATCAAGTGAAAGGGCATGAATATTAGAATACAGATAACTACGTAAAAATTCAAAATCAAGGTGGCGTCGGAAATAATAAAGAAAAATGGCGTATAACATGAAATATAGGTTAAGCTACGATGTGGGTTTATACCATGTACATGATGGTAAAGGGTATTATCAGATTCGGCACGGACAAATACAGCACTCTTACTTCTTTTAAATTACGCAGTGTTTTTAAAAATACTGTAAATGTTTGTTTAATTTTCTAGCTCTTATTGACAATTTAATATTAGAGTAAATACATATTGTGTTCGTTAATAGACAATTTAATTAATATATTCATTCAGATGTCTAGTATAAACAGTAAACTACTCTCAATATACTTAGGAATTTTTTATACAAACAAGTTTTAAACATTGTTGGAGGCACCAGAATACAGAAATTTCTATTTATATTATATAGATAAAATGTGATGCCCAAGGGCATTTAGCTTTATAACCCCCTTTATAATTTCTACAATATTAATTTCAGGCGCCATAAAGTATATATTTTCTGAAAACTTATGAATAGAGCAGTCGATGTCTATCTGTCTCTTAGTTGAAATCAAGATTTAGAAGCTCTTACAGGTTACTCAGATCTGTATGTGGTGTCAATCTCTTGCAAATATTCGGGAATAAATCGCTTTTGAAATCCTACACGATCGTCGCATAATTTTCTGAGATATGAGCAAATAAACACAACTGCCTGTGGTTTTTCCCATATTTTTACCACAAACATCAACATTTTGCAGCCCTAGGTTAATGTATAGAGACGTTTGTTACTATGTATAGTTTTTGGATAAATCGATTACCAACCAACAAAATTACAGGCAAAAATAATTTTTTTTAAATAAAAATTTTTTTAAATATATCAAGTTATTAGAGCTTCTAATAAATTTTTTGACATGGTGGAGACACCAGAATACACTACTGCAGAGAAAAATGACAAATCGGTTGAAACTAACTGAGATACAAGCACAAAACCATAACAGCTTTCATAAAATTTACAAGCGAACATCTATTTTCTCAGCTTTGGACAACAGAGAAGAACGATATGGGTATCAAAAGAAAGATCGTGAATAGCAGAATATAGGGACACTAAAAATATATGAAACCTAAGATTGCCGCAACAACAATATAGCGAACAATTAATATATACATATTGGTTAAATCTAGTAATTAAAAATGAACCCACTTTAACCCTCCCAATATTGGTAACAAACAAAAGAATCACAGTAAATCATGAAAAAATTAAGATGGCGTCCGAAATAAAGTGGCGGATGTATGGGTCAAAATAGTAATTTCGGCTACTCCGCTTTAACACCCACAACCAGTACAACATGGGTATGAACTGCAAGCCCTTTCAGTATTATAGAATATATAATAAAATACAGTAAACAATGAAAACGTTAAATTCCAACATGGCGTCCTAAAAAAATGGCGGATAATTTAATAAGGGCTTGACTACTAGAATACAGCCAACATTGTAAAAATTCAAAATTGAAGATAGCATTGAAAATAATAAAGCAAAATGGCATATAAGATAATCAGCCTTATTGTCAGTGGCGTTGTCGTATTTTTTGGTACCGTGTAATATTTACGACAATCTAAAATGAATGAGACCTTGTCGACAACGCCAATGACAATAAGGCCGAATATTTAAGCTGAGCTACGATGTGGTGACTATACCTACATATATACATGATGGTGAAGGGTGTTATAAGATTCGGCACGGCCGAATATCGCATTCTTGTTTTTTTTTTTTAATTTTTCATGACTAAAAAATAATAAAAAATATAAATAAGTAACTAATATACATAAATTGATTTAAGTTGTGGTTTAAGTTCAGGAGGTATTGGAGATGTTACATCTTTCTTATTAGATACCAATCGTTTAAAACGGCCGCTAAATTGCTTCTTAAAAATTTTGAATCCATTACGTTCGCCAGTTGTTTCCATTGCATCCTAGAAGAAAAGGTAAACGAATTAATATATTGTTTATACTTAAAAAAATTAAATTTATTACATGTTTTGTAAATAAGTTAATAAAAAAAATTCTTGTAACGTAATACGTTTCTAAGCTATAAGAATAACTCAGTCTTGTTGTACAGAAAAAAATCAATAAATAAAAAGCAAATATATCCTGTTCCTGTAGTTTTGAAAATTATTCCTGATAAAAACTAATAAATAGTTTTGATATTATCAGAAATATAAACGCCAAAATACAACTGCTTTGGTATTTTTCCAAAAATTTGCTAACGATTTGATTCAGCTTCTATACAAACAAGTTGGTCGATATGAGTATTAAATAAAAGAGCTTAACAAGTAGAATATAGTTAACTATTAAAGAATTTAAAATGCAATATGGCGACATAAATAAAATGGCGAATGTATGGGTCAAATATAGTAACTACGACTTTGTTTCCTTTAACTCCTATAATATCGCAACCAAATGAAAAAGCTTGACCAGTTAAATATGTTAAACTACGAAAAAGGAAAACATTAAAGATGACGTCCAAACCAAAATTGCGAATAATTTTTTTCAACCCCATTAACATGGGTATTAAATGAAAGAAATACAGGAACACTACATTGACACAAAAAACAGCATTATCATTACGTTGCGCTAATTCTAATCATTAACCAGATTTCAATAATACATTAATTTTAAACAAAGAAAATAATTACAGACGTAGAAATATTTTAGAAATGTCGCAATTTTTTAAAGTAACACCTACACAAGTAATTAACTATAAGACTGATACTGCAAATGTTGCCCAAAATTATAGATTTTTAGTTAATAAGATCTGAAAATGGTAGTCTAATAGTATTTGTTATTTTTGTAAATTATTACTATATAATATGTGAATGAATTATTTAGGTTTGTTTGTTTATATTGTATATAATTATTGGTTTTTTTTTGACCTTTTATACTACTTCTTTGTGTAGCATTATCAGGATAAACGTTTTTTATTATATATTAGTTTTTTGTTGGATTTGTGTCTTGATATTTGTTATTTTTTAAATAAATTTATAGTTTGATTAACAAAATTGAAAATAACATAAAAAATTGTTTTAAACATTTTGTCATATATAAAAAATTTACAAAAATGTAGTATAACAAAAAATTACAATTTATATAAAAATATTAACAAAAAGTATTATAACAAAAATTGTTGAAAAAATGTTAATAGTATTATAAGAATATGTGTAATAATAGAAAAAAATTTGTATAACAAAAATTCATAATTATTAAAGTATTAATAAGAATTATATAAATTATTGTCTATACTTTAACATAAAAATATGTTGGTTTTGTACAGAATATTACAAATATTATATAAAAATTTTTAACAGATAATGTTATGTTACATACGTATGATACAATAATTATATATGTATAAAAGTATTGATAACAAATATTTTGCTGTAACAAAACAAGTGTATTAATATTACTAAAAACTAATATAAAAAATGTAGATAAATAAAGTATTATCTTAATGTATTAAAAAATTAATTTAAAATTAAATTTCTTTATAAAAAACTTAACAAGGAAATTATATAAACATAAAAGAATAGGTATAAGTGTTATTTCTTATGTATTAAATGTCTATAACTCTGTGCAACATTATCCGTATCTGCCTTATAATTAATTCTCTGTGTAGTTGGTACATTAATTATCTGTAACATTTCTAACATATATCTACGTTTATAATTATTTTCAATATTTAAAACTGATACATTTTCAAAGTTCGGAAAGTAATCAGAGTTGGAACAATGAGAAAATAATGCTGTCTTTTGTGAAGAAATATTCCTATACTTTTGGTCAGATTTATGTCCAGCAATTATTGTCCTAAGTTTATTTTTCGTCGTTCCTATATAAACCTTATCACAACTTTCCCCATCATTTCCTCCGCAAGGTATTTTATATACGATATTAGACATATCCCATTTCTGTATTTTATCCTTAGTATTACTAAACAATCTACCTATTGTATTATTCATTCTATAAGTCATCCCATATCTATTATTATCAAAAACTTTCGAATTCTTCAACCTCTCTGACATCCCTGGCACATACGTTAACGATTTATAAATTTTCGGTTCAACTATATTCCCTGAGTTATTTTCCCTCCTTTCATTAAAATTATTTATAAATCGATTAATAAGTCCAATAGGAAAATCATTGTCAATAAGTATATCCTTAATAATCACCTTATTTTTCTTATGAAAAACTTTATCACTAATTTTCAATACCCTTCCTACAAAATTTTTAGCCGTATTAATTTTAACTTGCCTATTGTGGCTAGAATTATAGTTTATAATTCTACCTGAAGCAGTGGGTTTTTGGTACCAATTTATTAACAACTTATTTCCCTTTCTTATAACTAATGTATCCAAATAGGGTAGTCTCAAATCACATTCCTTTTCTATAGTAAATTTAATTGAAGAAGTAAAATCATTAAAAATGTCTAACATTTGATCAATAAACTCTTCAGACATAATACAAAAAAGATCATCTACATATTTAGTCATTAATTTTGGTTTCATATCCATCTTCTGAATGCAAGAATCTAGTAATTTTTCCATAACTATATCTGCCACAATTGGTGAAGCAGGAGATCCCATAGGAAGTCCTTCATGTTGCATAAATATCTTTCCATTATATTGAAAATATCTATTGTCCACAATACAAAACTTAAGAATACGTTTAAATAAATCCTTATTTATTATCGTGTATTCTTCAATAATACTCCATTTTTCTTCTATTATCTCTAATGCTAAGGCAACAGGTATACTCGGAAATAATGAAACTACATCCAATGAAATTAATTTCTCCCCATTCATAATACATTGGTCTTTAATTCTTTCCTTAAATTATATTGAATCCTTAACATTATATGTTGAATTTTGAGTTACCTTCTTTAAAATGGTAGAAATATATTTGCAAAGTTCGTAAGATGGAGAATTCAAAAACGAACAAATAGGTCTAAGAGGAAAATCTTCTTTGTGAATTTTCTGTAATCCATATAACCTAGGTGCAGTAGCAATATTAGTCTTAAGTTTGTTCCTCTCATTAATTGTAATTATATTCTGTTTAAAAAGTTCCTCAACTAAATCATTATTCTTCTTTTGCAGTCTACTTGTAGGATCTTTATTAACTAATTCATATTTCGTCATATCTCCTACAATATTCTCCATTCTCATGATATAATCTTCCCTCATTAAAGCTACAGTTGTGTTACCTTTATCTGCTTCTAAAATAAGTAAATCCCTATTAGTCCTTAAGTAATTTCTGGTAACATTAACCCTATTCATTATAAATTTATCCTTATTATTTAATTTCATCCTGTTTAAATGACTATCAACGATTGTTGTTAATTTTGTCCTAGCTATTTCCTGTTCTTCTTTATCTTGTAATGTCTGTATAAAATCCTCCCCTTCAGTTATAATACTTAACATAGGAAATTCCTCCTTTCTTATAGGTAAAGCATGTTTATGAACAAGTGAAAGAGTCCATTGTACCTCATCTGGTATATCTAAGTCAGTCTTGTTAATAAACCATTTCCTATTAAACCTAATACCAAATTCCTTACTTTGTACATTCTGCAAACAACTAAATTTCCTTATATGTAAGTTCTTAATCTTTCTATTATAAGAAGATGACAATCTATCCTCATATTGTAAAAAACTCTGCATATCCTCAGTTCATAAAAATTTTCTTAAATTACCTTCTATGATCACCAACTCACTTTGAAAATGTTTCAGTAACTCATGTTTTTCTTTAATAGTTAATTTCAAAATTTTGGTGTGAAAATTTGTGGTAAAGCTGCTAATACTCCGCTGAATTCTTGGAAATCTCTTTGTATTAAAAATTCCGGGAACATTCTTTGTTGAATTCGAAATAAACTTTGGAATTATCCCTGCATTCCTGCATTTGATTAGAAAAGTTATTGTAGATTTCGTCCTAATCACCTTATCCCTAATACTCTTGAATCTATTGATTAATGATCTAATGTTATTTTCAATTTTGTTAATCAAACTATAAATTTATTTAAAAAATAACAAATATCAAGACACAAATCCAACAAAAAACTAATATATAATAAAAAACGTTTATCCTGATGATGCTACACAAAGAAGTAGCGAAATATTGATTAAATAATATAAAACAAACAAAAAGATTTTTTATTATTAAAAGGACCTTAAGCTTAAAAAACTATTAAACATATATTGTATATATTTGAAATTGTTTTGAATTTGTTTTTTGTTTTATAAAATTTGTATACATATTACCCTGAAGAAGTTACCCATTGTTTGGTAGCGAAACATTGGTTACTAATAAATAATATTTTATAAAAAAGAAACAAAAAAGTGATCTCAAGCTTGAATAAAAATCATATATTGAAAAATATAAAAATTTGTGATAGGTTCGGAAATAATAAAGCAAAATGGTGGATAATATAAAATCTTAAACCTAGCCTATGTTAATATGATGCGTAAGACCCTAATGCAAATTCCTAAATATCAAACATTTGGAGCCACAAAACATTTTCCAAGAGCTCCGAATTAGTGAACAACAAATAAAAAAGTAGAACAAACAATAAAAAGAATCGTTCAAATTGATTCATTTAAAAGTTTTACGTAGCAACAGGTTCAAGTGCAATTATCGTACGGTTATGAAGTTTCATCTAATCCAATAAGACGTTGGTGCACAGCACAAAGATAACTTTTTTTAAGAAAAAAAAATCCAGGCTGGAGTTTCTAAGAGAAAAATTGAAAAACCCTATCAGTGTTTAGAAAAGCCCGGTGTGGAGTGATGAATCTAAGTTATGCTGATGGAAAAAGATGTGTATGGCAACCCATAAATCAGCTGCAGCATTTTAACTACACTGTAAAAATTATTAGTCAGTGGTGGTAATGTAATGGGTGAGTTTTCATGGTACAAAATTGGGCTGTAAGTTTGAATTACCATTTGCCGAAGAAAACTTGACAATACATTGAAATTTTATGCGCGACGATGATCCGAAACATACTTCACGCGGGGCGTTGTACAGTTACAAAATATAAATGTTTTATAATATGCAGCTTAACAATTTGATCTTAAACAAATTTTAAACTTAAAAATCTTGGTAGAATTCTTGGAAATCTTAAAACATTATTAAAAAGATATTCTCACTTCATTTTACAGGCATTTGTTTGAAAGTATATCAACCAAATAGATATATCAATGAAATTATTGTCAGAATAAGTCCAAGCTTCAATAATTAAAATACAAGACAATTTCTTCAAACGTTTTTTACAAGCTTCTAATTTAACAACAGCTATATATCAAACAAAATGTCTGGCCAAGATTGCCAGATTAAAAAAAAAGATAAAATTATACAGCGATGTATTTTTAAGACAGGATTATGTTATGACAACTCGGCTAATCCTGCCCAGAACTCGTCCTGGAGTTATTCATCTGTTTGAGTTTAATCAGTATAAGCATCATCGATCTCTGGACATAAGGCACACCAGGGTTTCATTTTGTCACTACTCGCGACTGTGGAAAACGTTCGTTGATTACGTTGAGCATCTGCGACAACTACAAGGTATCTATCATAACTGAGAACCTTTTTCACGATATAAGGCCCTTTGTATTTTGTTTCCAGTTTTCTGGATTCACCAGCGCTAGGAATCACACATTCTAATAGGATCAAGTCCTCTTCTTTATATTTATGAGGATTCTTATGTTTAGCGTCAAATCTTGTCTTCCACATCTTTCCTGCTTTTTCAATATTTAAGGTAGCATCCATACGTTTTTCATTCATATATAGGGCTCACGATCGAAGTTAGCTTCTTGAACTGCAGCTAATACTTTATTTCCAGATATATCTCTGACAGGAAAGTCACACACTAAGTCTATTGGAGCGTATTTAGTTGTACTGTTGACATTCGTATTGAAAGTCCACTGTAAATTTCGGATTTCTGTGTCCCAGTCCTTAGCGTCGTTAACAGTTGACTTCAAATATGACAAAATTGATTTATTCACCCTATCGGCAAGTCCATTGGCACAGTTATAATTCTCGAAAAACGATGAGGTAAATTCCGTACCTCGATCAGTAACTAATATCTTTGGCATTCCGAAGTATAAGGACAAGTAATTTATTGCATCCAATACAGGTTTTGTCTTAGTCGACTTTACCGGACACAGTATAACGTATCTTGTCAAAGCATCTACTATAATGAGGAGATATTTATTACAAAGACGGTTTTTGATAAATGGGCCAAGGTGATCCATAAGCATGACCTCGAAGGGAATTTTCGGAATGTCCATTCCATACAACTCGCATTATTTTTTTGTTGTCTTCTTGCAATAACAGCATTCCACGCATGCCTTAAGATAATTTTTTTATGAAGTTTCGCGCTCGAGGAAAGGCAAAATGTTTCTTTAAGCGCTTGTGGGTATTCTCGATTGCTGGATGGCCAACGTCGTCATGGCACAATTTTAATATACGCCATCTCAGTCCCTTGGGCACCACTAATAGTAACGCATTGTCGTCGCCTTTCCTGTACAACCGATTTTTCTTTAAAACAAAATCGTTTAAATACTGTTGATGTTGACTTGATTGTTTTCGACCATTTAGAACATCCATGCTGTCCTTCAGGGTTTCATCTTTAGATTGCATCATATACACCCAATCACTAGTTGATGGTTTGATCATGATTTTCTCACTTACGTCTTGAACTAGATTTTTGTTCGCAGTCTCTACTGGGGCACGGCTTAAAGCATCTACATAGCACATTTTCCGACCGTCACGATGTATTATTGTATAATCGTATTCCATCAGCTTTAAGAACCATTTCGTAATTCTTGGTATTATATGCTTAGAGGACTAGATACCGCTGAACAGTCCGTGGCAATAAGGAATTGTTTACCTAGCAAATACATACAAAACCGTTGACACAACTCAACTACAGCTAAAACTTCCAATTCATATGCATGATATTTTTGTTCCGCTTCATTACATACACGACTAAAATATGCAATTGGTTTCAGCTCATTTTATTGCTCATTCATTCATGTTGCTTTTTAACATCGTAAATAGTCAATACTGGTTTATTTACCAATAAGTTGATCAACATGTGATATGACTCATCACATTCTGTTGACCACAAGAATTCGACATTTTTCTTTGTCAAACGAGTTAAAGGTGAAGCTATTATAGCGTAATTTTTTATAAATTTGCGAAAATATCCGGTCAAGCCAATAAACCGCCTAACCTCAATCACATTGGTTGGAACTGGAAAACTCTTCACTGCTAATGTTTTGATTCGACCAGGCATCAGACCGGTTTCGTTCAACTCATGACCCAGGAATGTAACAGTACTTCAAAAACGCACATTTGGACAAACGAAGAGTTAGACCATGAGATTGCACTACTTGCAAAAATACTTTCAAATTTCCTTTTTCCTCACAAAACGATTCTGAAACAATGATCACTTCGTCAACGTAACTTACGATCTGGTTTTTGATAGGTTCCAGCACCAAAGGCATCAGCCGTTAAAATGTACTAGGGGAGTTTTTTCGCCCAAATGGCATTCTATTATACTCGTAATGACCATTATGTGTTACAAAAGCCGTAAATTGCTAATGTCTGCAATAAACATTTGGCATTGGCCACGGTTGCTTCTCGGTGTTTGCATTTAGTTCACAGTAGTCAACGCACAATCTGTCCTCTCCATTTTGTTTTAGCACTAATACAATCGGTGACGCGTATAATGATTTAGACGGACGTATTATTTCAGTTCGCAAAAGTTCATCGATTAGCTTATCAACCGTTTGCCGCTTTGGAATCGGTATACTGTAGGGATTTCTTGACACTGGTTTATTAGAAGTTAATTTTATGTCCATTTCAATAATGTCACATTTACCAATATCATTAATATTTTCAGCAAGACACATGGAATATTTCTCCAACAGGGACTGTAATTCGTATTTTTCGCTTTCGTTTAAAAGTTCGTTGACATCGAAGTCTTTACCTTTTAACGCTACCACGCGACAAAGTCCATTCTCTATTATCACACGATTTTCCGACAAAACGTCTTTACCGATTATTAGATCATATGACATTACATCATCATCATTAATCATTAGTCCAACTTTTGCACTATAGTTATCGATTTTCATGTTAACTACAAGTATTCCGCTGCTCACATATTCAGCATCCGCGAACCCGAACAGTTTCTTTTTATGATCTACTACTGACGTCTTAAATTTTAACGACACACGTTTAGCTACTAATGAATAATAGCTTCCCGAATCTATGCATGCGTAATACTTATCATTATTTATTTCGACTTCTTTAAAAATCTCCTTACAATTCACATTATCGTCTTTTTGATTAGGTTTACCTTTCGAGACGGACACGTATCGGTTTCGTGATCTTTAGCATTACACTTTCTACATTTTATCTTGTCTAATTTGTTTTTACAATTTCTGGCTATATGGCAACGTTCCCGACAATTGAAACACATAAGACTGATTTTCACGTTTTCATTGCTGCCACTAACATTACTCTCGACAAAATGTGGCTTATCTTTGTTTAGGTTTCCGTTAATATACGATTTACGAGGTTGTTCATGCCGTAGGTTTTTAATTTTAAATTAAATACAGGTTGACTGTATGTTGTTGTTGTTGTTACAATGGTTTGTGTATTCATGTATGCACCCGACGACAGCAACCGGCTTGGCGCATTATTTTGTTCAATGATTTCACCATTTTTGTTCTTGTCCATACAATCAATTTTCCTGGTTAATGCAGCCACTGCATCCATTAAACTATACACACCCTTTCGCATTTCGTCCGTTTGCAAGTTATTTTGTTGAATTGTACATTCCTCGAACCCAAGTAACGTCTTTTCCAAATCCGTAGACGCTTCCACAAAATTGGGATTATCTTCTTAAAACCGCTGCATTCTAAGCACCAATTCTGCCTTATTACCGGATATATGCAGGCCACTACTTTGAAGTTTTCTCTTTAACTTCACAACTGTATACTAAGAGTAATCCGTTCTTTTGCTTTCTTTTCGTTTTCCTTTGTATCACAATACGCACGCTTTTACAACTATTTAACCACCTTCTTAAACACGTATTATTTGCCAATCCTACTTCTGATTTTTGTCAGAATAAGTCCAAGCTTCAATAAATTATATACAAGACAATTTCTTTAAACGTCAAACAAAATGTCTAGCCAAGATTGACAGATTAAAATAAAAAGATAACGCCTGCTCGTAATAGCAGGTACCGAGGAAATTAAATAGTCGGGGCGGACCAAAAACTAGCACGGAACTTTGACGAGCCAGAAGTGGCAAGGACACGTATTCGAGCTACGTTTTGGAAAAGGCGAATTTGGGCTGACAATTGCGGAAGTCTTTTACCTTAATACTCAGGAGTGACATCTTGAGGAAACGGCTTTCAGGTTAATGTCGCAGTTGCCTTCCGTCCCGTTAAATCTTTGGCTGGGCTTGTGGAATGATCCATGAATCGTAGTCACTAAACTGACCATGTAGGTTCGGTTGAGACGACTCCCGATTAATGTCTGAACAAGAGTTCTCATAAAGTCTCTTGTCAACCCTCGCGAGGACCTCACTGCTTGCAAATGGGTCTTAGAGGACGACTGCATGACGACCATGGATAACGGCTTCAAGATGGGACCCAGAAAGATTCGAAAATGGCAGACAAAATTAAAATTAAACAAACGACGAACACGATAACTCCCAGAGTTAAAACGGTTGAAAGGGCTCCAAACCCATTTTAACCTAGCGGGAAACTGAGAAGTCCCCTAGTGAGGGGCGATAATACTTCGCAGGAAGTCACAAATACGCCTCAGGAAGGTGAGACGGCTCCTATCATCGACATGACAAAAGAGGATCTCTTTGAGACGCCGAAAGCGGTAATGGTGACGACCGAAACCCCTCCATCAAATGGTCTACAATCAAGTAAAAGCTCACCAAACCAGGAGTTCATTTTTAAAACGAGAAATGAGGAGACCTCGGCGATGGATAAGATAAAAAGTGTGATGGTGAAAATAAAGGCAGAAAAACATCAGCATTGATGTTAGAGAGGGCATTCAGGAGATTGAGGAGCTTGTGTGTATAGCTGACACTTGTAGAGTAAATTGGCTCAAAACTGAGAGCACTAAGAGACCAATGCAAATGAGAGATACTGTAGTAGGCCTACAGAGGTGTGCGGCAACCACAAACATGGGCAAAGGCAAGAGGTCTGCAAGCAGCCCAGCTGAAACAGTGGATATCAGGAAGAGACCACGCGAAGGAGGAAATGACGCATGGCAAACTGTTAAAAGGAAAAAGAAAATCCTTCACAAGGAGAGTCAAGTGGAGAAGGTATCGAACAAGATGCAACACACTCAAGAGAAATCACGGAAAAAGGTCGAAACAAAGAAAGAAAGGGGAGGCTATTATAGCCAAACCCTGTGAAGGATATACCTACGCAGACGTGCTAAAAGCTCTGAGGAACCAAACCGGAAACGATAGCGGCTGTAAGGTAAAGACAATCCGAAAGACCAAAGCCGGCACACTTTTGTTAGAGCTGGAAAAGGGGGAACAGATTAAAAGTGATTTATTTCATAAGATCAAGGAGACTCTTGGGGAATTCGCTGAGATAAAAAGCGTAACACCAACGGTAACTATAGAGACCCGGGATCCAGACTCTTTTACCACCCCGAAGAAGTCGAACAATCTATTCGGAATACGATACAGACGAACGGTGAACCTACGGTGATAAGAATCACGAAACCCAACAGGGAACTTGTTAGGGCTTTTGTAATCGTATCTAAGGCGATGGCTGAAGAGCTTCTTAAAACTGGGTATATTAAGGTAGGCTGGTGTCACGTAAAACTAAGAAGGTACGAAAACATCAAGAGATGCTTTAGTACCGGACATGAGCAGTGGAATTGTTCTGGACCTGACAGAAAAGGCCAAGGGATTTGTATCAGGTGCGGGAAAGTCGGACATGTTATGAAAACATGTGTAAATAAATCGAAATGTTTCCTGTGTACTGAAGCGGGACACAGCAAGATGGACCACATAGCAGGGACAAAGAACGGCAAAATGACAACAATAGGACGAAAAAGAGAATACTCCAAGCCAATATGCACAGACGCACGACGGCTGATTCTCTTCTAGACCAACTGATAATGGAAAGGAACTCTGATATAGTGTTATCAGCGAACAATACGGAAGGCCAAAAAGTGGCGCATGGATCACCGATAATAGCAATACAGCAGCCATATGGATACCGATGCGTAGTAGCCTAGTTATAGAGGACAAAGGATGTGATTTGTTTGGTTGAAAACGAAAGATTTCACACTATTTAGCTGCTACTTGACACCGAACGAAGAACTGGAGGGCTTTCAAGTGAAGCTGCACAACATAGAGGATAAGGTATGGAAGTTGCAGGTGCTCTCGTAATTGGCGGGGACTTCAACTCCCACGCATACGAATGCGATCACGGTCGACAAACTCTCAAAGCAGAATGGTATTGGATATGATAGCCAGAACGGGACTAGTCATCATGAACAGGGGGAACACCGCTACCTTCAGAAGACCGGGATGCGAGGGAACTATTCCAGACATCACGTTGGCCTCTGAAAGAATCGCAAATAGGGTAGTGAATTGGATGGTCCTAGAAGATTACACTGCAAGCGACCACCAATATATTATGTACAACGTAAAAAATGGCAAAGCATCTAGCCAACCTAATGCCACGACGTCCACACGAAGGTGGAATATCGCGAGACTGGACAAAGACGATTTTTGGACACAATTTCAGGAGCTGATGAGGGTATAAGGAACACTGCGGACGCTACGGATATAGTACGTTTCACGATGACGCTTATTAAGGAGGCATGCAACGAGGCGATGCCTACCGTCGGCAGAAGGCATCGGAAGGAACCCGTATACTGGTGGAATGATGAAATCGCCCACCTAAGGCGGACGTGCCTACAACTTCGAAGGAGATACACAAGAGCCAGACGAATATATGCCGCAACAACAAAGGCTGAGCTAAAAAGGAATTAAAGGTCGCCATACTTATGAGCAAGAGGCGAAAATGGGAGGAACTAAGGGCCGACCTCAACAATGATCCCTGGGGACTAGGATATAAACTAGTCATGAGGAAGCTTGGGGCACGTTATTCAACCGCAGATCTAGGAAAGGATATGATGGAGAATATTGTGAATACCCTTTTTCCTTCAAACGAGGAAGTACGAAATAGCGGCCCGCAGTCTACGTACATAGAAGGACAAGACTTTAAAGTAATAACCGATCACGCAAGCCTGAAATGGCTCATGAGTCAAAGGGACTTATCTGGTAGACTGGCAAGATGGTCCTTTAAGCTTCAAGGATTTAAGTTTTCAGTAGAACATAGAAAGGGAATAGACAACATAGTACCAGATACTTTATCACGAGCACACGAAGGTGAAACTTTTATCGACTCTTTGGAATTGAACAGTCTACCGTCAATAGACTTGCAGTCCAAAGCTTTTGATAGTACAGAATACTCGAAATTACGCGAAAACTTCATCTCTTCGGAGATGCCAGATTACAAAGTTATCGATAAATTTATTTACAAAAGAATTAATTTTTCTTCAGGAGAGTTTGGCGAATCTAATTCCTTGAAACTTTTCGTACCAAATGAGCTACGTCACGATGTAATTTATTCGGCTCATAATAAACCCAATTCCGCGCATGGCGGTATTGCCAAAACTTTGGAACGCATCAGACTTTTATTGGCCAGGACTGGTGAAGGATATAAAGAATTACATACTTAATTGTGGTTTGTGCAAGACTTCTATGACTCCGACCATGACATTAAAACCACCTTTAGGTAAAATAGTACTGACAGAAAGACCCTTCCAACGTTTGTATATTGACTTAATTGGACCTTTACCGAGGACTAAATCTGGACATATCGGTATACTTATAGTTTTGGATCATTTTTCAAAATTTAACTTTTTGAAACCGTTAAAAAAGTTCGTTTCAAAGCAAATAGTTGACTATTTAAGGACTGAAATTTTTTGTTGCTATGGTGTGCCAGAGGCAATTGTCCCGGACAGTGGAACTCAGTTTAGGAGTAGAGAATTTGAACAATTTTTCAAGAAAAATGGCATTGGGCATATATTGACTGCTGTTTATAGTCCTCAATCCAATGCAAGCGAACGAGTAAATCCTTCAATAAACGAAGCTTTGAGAAACTATGTCAGGGAAGATCAACGCGAGTGGGACTTGTATATTCCTAGTATAAATTGCTCATTGCGAAATAGCATACATCAGTCGGTAGAAAAGACACCATATCAGATAGTATTTGGACAGAAAATGCTTACGCATGGTAAAGACTATGAAGTTTTACGTGAACTGAATATTTTAGCAGAGACAGATTCTTTTGTGGAACGACAGGACGAGTTTTGTTTGATTAGTAATAAAATTAAGGACTATCTTCAGAATGCTTATGACAAGAATGCTCAGACATATAACTTACGATCTCGGACAAAGGATCTTACTGAAGGACAAGAGGTATACAGACGGTCTTTTAACCAAAGTTTGAAAGCAGAGTACTATGTGAAACTTGCACCTGTAGGAATTAAAGCCAAAAATCTTGAGCAAGATTGGTCAGGTATACTATGAACTACAGGATGTGGAATCCAAGGGCAAAGGAACATATCATGCAAAAGATATTTGGGCGTGATAGGAACATACTTAATTTATGATGTTTTGCCTTTTTCAGTTCCAGTTTCGGAAGTACACTTTTAAAACTGTATCTGTTTTGTGAGGCCTTAAGAAAAAGCAATAGAAAAGGATATGTTCCACAGTGTAATTTTCACCTGACCTTTTTATTGTACTACTTAAATTTTTTTATTACATACGTTTTGAAATTTTTAGTTGGATTTTTTTTTAAATTTAAAAATTTACCTTTGAAAATTTTGTTTAAGAAAGCAAAAATTATTTAAAAATTTTGTTTCGAAGTGTTTGGAACAGTCTTGTTTGTCACTAATTTCTAATTAAAAATACTATCTAAAGGAAAGGAAATTGGTGGTATATTTATAGATTATTACAAATTTATTTGTTAATAAGCTAAATTAAATTATTGGATTGGTAAGATTATGGATTTCTGTTAGGAAATTTCTTTCTCTATTGTGATAGAATTTTTATTTTTTTATACCCGCCACCAAAAAAATGGTGGGGGTATATTCATTTTGTCATTCCGTTTGTAACACATCGAAATATCCATTTTAGACCCCATAAAGTATATATATTCTAAATCGTGGTTTGATTTTATGACGATCTAGCTATGTCCGTCTGTCCGTCTGTTGAAAGCACGATAGAGGTCGCACCGAAAAAGCTATGGGGCTCAAGTTTTGCCAGAATCTTTCTTATAGACAAGGTTTGTTTGGTATTGAAAATGGGCTAAATCGGAATATTAGGAAGAGAGTTATAGCTCGAAAAGCAAGAGTAGGGCGAAAAAACCGTGTCCTTCGAACATCGAATAAAATGGAATTGTGTCCAAACGCCTTAACGTAGACTCATGAAACTTCGAATATATATTTCCTGGGTAAAGACAATATTTTTCCCCGAAAATTGTCTAAATCTATGCATTAGGAGAGGAGTTATCGATCAAAATGTACGAAAATTTATACCGCACAGTGTATTATTCGGTATATTTAAAAACAAAAACGTCATAAAAGCAACAAAATTGGATGTACGACTCTGAAATTTTGCACAGTTTGCTCTTTGGTGACACGCTTTCTTGTAACGGCAAATCAATGTGCCACGCCCACTTTTACGCCCACCTCCCATATAACGTTTTAACTAAAATTCATATAATTTCTCTATTAATGAAGATTTTGGAATAATAAAGGCCTATCTTGAAACACCTCAGTTGTACTCATTCGCAAAAATAACTTTGACACGCCTACTATAACGCCCACTTTTCACGTTATCTACCGTTAATGAAATTTAAAAGCTCATAAAACCGCTAAAATTAGAGGTATGATGATAAATTTTGCTACGTCTATCCCCCTAGGCAATTTCATTACTATGCCAAAAAATTAAGGTACCACGCCCACTTCTACGCCCACCTCCCATATAACGTTTTACCTAAAATTCATATAATTTCTCTATTAATAAAGATTTTGGAATAATAAAGGACTATATTGAAACACCTAAGTTATACTCATAAGCAAAAACAACTTTGACACGCCTACTATAACGCCCACTTTCACTTTTGAATTGTGTCCAGACGCATAAACGTAGTCATGAAACTTCGAATATATATTTATCGAGTCAAAAGAATATTTTTCCCTGAAAATCGCTTAAATATATGAATTAGGAAAAGAGTTATAGATAAAAATGTACGAAAATTTATACCGCACAGTGTATATTTCAAATTTAAAACGTAATAAAACTGACAAAACTATATGTACGATTCTGAAATTTTGCAAACATGGCTTTTTGGTCAAAGTCTTCGTTATAACGGAAAATAGATGTGCCGCGCACACAAAAATATATTAGTCATATATATTAGCATTTATTCATGTTACACTGCGCCATTTATTGTACTGCAGCTAAATATAAGATAAATATGATAAGATAGATGAGTCTACTAGCAACTACTAGATGGCATCCTAACAACTTATGCTTATGTTCTCCTGAAGTTATGCTCTATTAAAAATGGGAATTTAGGAAAATTTTGACCTAAGTCAAAAAAAAATTATCTCTAAACGATCCGATAGTCCAAATTTTCAATGACACTGTTGATGCTCGATTGTTGGGCACGATGATGAGTCAAGGTTGCTTGCTCTTTTGCCACGTTATCGTGAAAAACAGCAATGTTTTTTATTCAACGAACTAAGATGGCATTCACAAATGTTTTCACATTTCATACAGACCTGTTTTGCAGACATTTAAATATTTTTTACAATTCTCACGATTGTGGACGAATTCGAACGATTATGTTGACCAAAAGAATCACGAAGTGCACAAAATGCATTTTGATTTGAACGCCCATTTTTATAAAAATCTTTAATATTTAAAAGCGTTGCTCGATTGCGTATCTTTCCACGGTTCAAATTGAGTTAGTCTGAGATTGAGAAATGTCAAATGAAATACAAAAAAAAAATTTGAAGTTTAGATGTGGTTCACCTTAAACATGGGCCCTTAAAATTTAACCACCCTCTACAAAGAAAGTGATACATATTTTATTATAAAGAGATTATTCTATAGCGATTAACAAAATAATAAATATTGTGCTTTTAATGTACACAAAATTGGTGGTGGGTATAAAAGATTCGGCACAGCCGAATATAGTGCTCTTACTTGTTTATTTTGTAGACTTTTTGGCCTTTGTCGTACTAAGATTTAGGTTCTAACAGATCAGGAACCAGGAAAATATCTAATTGCAATAGGCGAATATAGTTTCTTCCTTCAGTTTCCTTGAAAAACTAGGAATTTTAATTCAGTTTAATAACACCAACGAGGAAGGCGGAAAAAGGAGGAAAAAACGAAAAGCTGGGTACAAAATGAGGAGAAGGGAAACTGTTTTCTTATCTGTTTTTTTTTTGGGACACCATCTGCGTTATTCAATAGCGTTATCGTATATATATATATATATATATATATATATACAGTCGAACTTTCATAACTCGAACTTCCATAACTCGAACTTCTCTATCTCGAATTTTCTCTATCTCGAATTTTCTCTAACTCGAACTAATTTGGTTGGCAGTAGCGTTAAAAGAACAAATCACATACAATTTTCCTTCCGTAACTCGAACTTCCATAAGTCGAACAAAAACCATACACATGAACTCTATAACTCGAAGAATTTTGCTTGCTTAAATGGGTTTTTGTTATAGTTATCGGTTGTTTGTTTTAATCTAGTTTGTTTTTTAAGCTGGTTTGCCTATTTTACGTGCTATTTTTATTTTAATCGGGTAATTACAAATTTGTTTCTTTTTGTTTTCGTAAGTATCAGTTCTATGCATAATTCGGGCTAGATGATAAATGTTGAAGTCAATTTTTTTTAATTATTATGGCAACTCAACATGTTTTAAAATGCTTATCAATTGAAAAAAATATAAAGAAGATGGATTAAAGAAAAAGGAAGCGGCTGATAAAGATGGTATCCCGGCAAGCACGGTATCAACAATTTTCAAAAATAAGGAAATAATTATCAACTCATTTCAATCTGGATTTCGTTTATGTAGTAAAAAAGTTAGGACCCCAAAATTCAAAAAAATCGACAAAGCAATCCTCGATTAGTTTTCAGCAACTAGAAGCCAAAACATGCATGAGAAACTGCTCAAAAGTCAACAAGAAATGGTGTAGAAAGTTCTTTCCGAACATTTAATTACATATTTTAGTATATATGCTTGTTATTTTATATTCTTAAGTATGTAGTTTTCCCTTCGAGGCTATTTTAAATAAAAATACATAATAAAAAACCTTTTTTTCTATTTAAACAAAAAATTATGTAACTCGAAGTCTCCGTAAGTTTTTTTGGGATAATGGTGATTTGAGTTGAGGAAGTTCGACTGTATATATATATATATATATATATATATAGGGCTATCTAAAAGTTAGACATGCGATAGCAAGGTTGGGTGGGTGTAGATTTCAGAAGGGGGTCCAACATTATTACCTCTTTATCTAAACTTCGTCTTTATTTTCAATTTTTTTTTTTTTTTATTTCTTATATTTGTGTTGTTTAGTTCTATAGTTGTCGGTTTTGTTGTTAGCTACCTTATTTTTAATAAATATGTAATGTACTGTACTATTTCGACTGGGGCAAGAACCTCACCAAATTTCAATGAGCACGGCCGGTATTATAGGTAGCGCAGTCCCCTGAGAAGTAAGGCTTTACAGTCAAGTTCGTTACAGTCCGGTAAAGCCGACTAAGACAAAACCTGTATTGGATGCAATAAATTACTTGTCCTTATACTTCGGAATGCCAAAGATATTAGTTATTGATCAAGGTACGGTACATTTTCCAACATATAAAGGTGGCAGTTCGTACTTCCCGTGCCAATGGACTTGCCGAGAGGGTGAATAAATCAATTTTGTCATAATTGAAGTCAACTATTAACGACGCTAAGGATTGCGACACAAAGATCCGAAATTTTACAGTGAACTAAATATGCTCCAATAGAGTTAGTGTTTGATTTTTCTGTCAGAGATATATCTGGATATAAAGCACTACTGCAGTCCAAGAAGCTTACTTCGATTGCGAGCCCTATATCATAAATGAAAAACGTATGGATGCTACAGTAAATATTGACAAAGCAAGAAAGATATGGAAGACAGGAGACGCTAAACATAAAACACTTCATAAATATAAAGAAGAGGACTTGATCCTGTGATTCTTAGCACTGGTGAATCCAGGAAACTGGAAACAAAATACAAAGGGCCTTATATCGTGAAAAAGGTTCTCAGATATGATAGATACCTTGTAGTTGTCGCAGATGCTCAACGTAATCAACGAACGTTTTCCACAGTCGCGAGTAGTGACAAAATGAAACCCTGGTGTGCCTTATACCCCGAGGACGTGTTCTGGGCAGGATTGGCCGGGTTGTCATAACATAATCCTGTCTTATAAATACATCGCTGTATAATGTTATCTTTTTATTTTAATCTGGCAATCTTTGCTATGCATTTGTTTTATCATGGAGTTAGTTGCTAAGTGAGAAGCTTGTAATAAACGTTTAAAGAAATTGTCTTGTATTTAAATTATTGAAGCTTGGACTTATTCTGACAATAGCGTCATTTTAATACTATAGAAAAATTCGAATCGACAGTGTTTTATTCAAATAATGATAAGTCCCTAAATTTACTGCACACAAATTACCTTTTTCTATATTATTAAAATCATATTTTTATTTATAGTTGTTTAGAAGGTGCAGAAGTGTTAAGTAAGTTGTTCTTCTTTCTTGTATTATTTTAGAAAGTCTTTTCCTAGTTTATCACTTAATTTTCAATCCATTTTTAAAATTTCTTTGAGCATAAGTGAGAGGGCAGTATCGGCTATATATAGATTAATATTACTGCGAAAATGGGCTTCAACTGTTACTTTTACTGAATTTAAAGTAGTTACTATTTGTTTTAGTAAAGCAAGTTCTTTATCATTTATTTGTGGCAATTATACATCTTTTAATACTTTTCAATGGGTAATACCAATTCACAGAATCGTTTGCACTTATCAAAAAGTTTATTCCATTTTCTTTTGCAATCGAAAATAAGTTTCAGTTCTTTTCCTTTCTCTTCTGTAAAATATTTTTTTGTGCCTTCCGATTTACTCCGTGCCCCCTCAATTAACGAGGGATGGGAGGATTATTTGTCAGCTCCTTTCGGATATAACGCAATCAGCAATGTAATTATGTAAAAAGAAAGCGTGTCAAAGTAATTTCTGCTAATGTACTTAACTAATATGTTTTTATATAAATTTAAAGCAGAACGTTATATAGGAGGTGGACACTAAAATAGGAGTTCACCGCAATTAGACTATTATTATTCCGTAAAGTGTCACACGATTGAGCTTCATTTAATTTGTTAAGCCTTTCTTCATATCTTTTTTTAAAAGCTTCCAAGAGTTGTTTTATTTTCATTTTGTTTTAATGCTGCTTAAAATTCACTATTATATTCGGCCTAATTTTGTTTGTTTTTGTTGACACCATATTGTTTTTCTAGAAGTACCACATCAACATTAAGTATATACTGTATACAATCATTATATAAAAATTGGATATAATTGCTAGAATCAAGTATTCCACTAGAATATTGATCTATTCCGAAACAATTTTTCATTACGATACACTTTATAACATATTCCTTCACACATCAAACCAGACTCGCTACGAATTGCAGTCTTACATTGGTAACCTTTGACCAAAAAAACAATGTTTGCAAAATTTCAGACTCTTGTATTACGAGCTACAACTCTATTCCTAATATTCCGATTTAGTCCATTTAAAACACCAAACAAACCTTGTGTATAAGAAATATTCTGACAAAATTTGAGCCCCCTCGCTTTTTCGGTTCAACCTCAACAGACGGACGGACATAGATAGATCGTCATAAAATGAAACCCCCGATTCAGAATATATATACTTTATGGGATCTAAAATATATATATGTGTTACAAACGGAATAACAAAATGAAAATACCCCCACCATTTTTTTGGTGGCAGGTATAAAAAGAATAGCCATATTTACTTTCAGTTAAAGTAACTAAAATTTAACATAAAGAAAAAAAAACAAGTAAGAGCACTATATTCGGCTGTGCCGAATTTTTTATACCCACCACCAGTTTCCCGTTCTTTTGTAGCTAGGGCTTTTTTCCCAAAAATTTTTGTTTCCCGGAAATGCGAGATTTATTTTTTAATATTCCGGGATCCCGCAGCAAAACAAAAACAAAAAGTAAATTTGTTTTTAATATAAAGTTTATAATGTAAAGGAAACACAAAATTAATAAAGAAACTTGAATTTAAAATATAAATTTAGTAAAAATATTTTTTATTGAAAAAAATATTATTCTCTAGATACGAGATCAAATACATATGAGCACAAAAAAACAAAAGTACAGGTACTACAGCTATGAGATCAAAAATAAAATCATTAGAATTAAATTTCAATATAAACAATATAAACATCTGCTTTCGAATCGTAGCCACCTTTTTTATTTCCCGGGATCCCGAAAAATAATCCCGGGAAATCGGGAGGATTAACGTGGACGTTAAAGTAGCCGTGTTGAAGTTGTTTCTTCTATTGAATGCAACTTAGATGTTTCAATATAGTCCTTTATTATTCCACAATATTTATTCATAGAGAAATTATATGAATTTGATGTAAACCGTTATATGGGAGGTAGGCGTTAAAGTGGGCGTGTCACCTAAATTTTCCAGCATAACAATGACACTGACTAGAAGGATATCTGTAGCAAATTTCATTATCGTAGCTCTAATTTTGTCGGTTTTATTACCTCTTAAATTTCATTAACAGTGGATAACGTTAAAAGTGGGCGTAATAGTAGGCGTGTCGAAATTATTTTTAATAATGAATGCAACTTACATGCTTCAATATAGTCCTTTATTATTCTAAAATCATAATTCGTAGAGAAATTATATGAATTTGAGTTATGACGTTATATGGGAGGTGGGCGTAAAAGTGGGCGTGTCACATTTATTTTTCGTTAGAACAAAGTATTTGACAAAAAAGTAATGCGTTCAAAATTTCAGAGTCGTACATCCAATTTTGTTGCTTTTATGACGTTTTTGTTTTTATATATACCGAAAAATACACTGTGCGGTGTAAATTTTTGTACATTTTGATCGATAACTCCTTTCCTAATGCATAGATTTAGTCAATTTTCGGAGAAAACTATTGTTTTGGCTCAGGAAATATATATTCGAAGTTTCATGAATCTACGTTAATGCGTTTGGACACAATTCCATTTTATTCGATGTCAGAAGGACACTGTTTTTTTGACCTACTCTTGCATTACGAGCTATAACTCTCTTCCCAATATTCCGATTTAGCCCATTTTCAATACCAAACCTTGTCTATAAGAAAAATTCTGGCAAAATTTGAGCCCCCTAGCTTTTCAGTTCGACCTCTATCGTACTTTCACAAGACGGACAGACGGACTGACATAGCTAGATCGTCATCAAACCAAACCCCGATTCAGAATATATATACTTTATGGGGTCTAAAATGGATATTTCGATGTGTTACAAACGGAATGACAAAATGAATATACCCCCACCATTTTTTTGGTGGCGGGTATAACAAGTGTACCTATTATTTAGAACATATGTATGTGTATGTATAAATATATCGTCGCAAGAATTAAAGAACGCTGTAACCGACAAAACATAAAATGTTCACCAGAGCCAAAAAAAACCTGTATAAAAGTAGAAACAAAATCATATCACAAAAACTATACAACTTAGAAACATGATTTTAAAAACGAAATTTTATTTTTTCTCGCTTTAGATATTGGCTGTAAACATTAACTCTCAAATGTATTATTCCCGGTGATTCTGCGGCTTACAGCAAGATTTTTCTTCCACAGAACTACTTGCTGTAACTACAATTATTTTTTTATGAAAACAAAATTTTAGAATTTTAAAACGCTTTAAGTGACACATTTGTTTTTTTTAGGTAAAACTTAATAGCTGTAAATTAAAGTGAATAAAGTGGGAAATTTTTTTTTTTTAACAAAACGCAAAGATTTGAGTGCATTTATTTAAAAATCTCGAACAAAATACATTTATTTAATCTATATATCGGGTGTCCCAACTAGAACGCAATTTTTAAATTTGGCGCCATTCGAAGTGTCATTGTTTGACATTTGAAAAATTGTTATTGTTTGCTAGTAGAAGGTACGAGGTTAGTAAAAATGTAGCGCAACACGAATGAACAACGCATTCTCATTGTGAAATTGTTTTACCAAAATGGTGAAAGTTTTGCGGCTACAGTTTGCAAATTGCGATCATCCCATTTCCATCTTGATAGCTTCGTCAATAGGCAGAATTGTCGCATTTGGGGTGAGGAAAATCCTCGAGTGATTCACGAGAAGCAAATGCATCCTCAACGTGTCACTGTGTGGTGTGGTTTTTGGGCTGGAGAAATCATTGGACCTTTTATTTATGAAAATGAGGCAGGTCAAGCGCAAACAGTCAATGATGTTCGGTATCGTGAAATGATAACCAGTTTTTTCTTGCCTAGAATTGAAGAAATGAATGTGGAGGGCATGTGGTTTCAACAAGATGGCGCCACATGTCATACAGCCAGAGAAACAATTCAATTGCTGCATCAGTCATTTCCCAGTCGTGTTATTTCGCGTTTTAGAGACCAGAATTGGCCGCCTAGATCGTGTGATTTAACACCTTTAGATTTTTTTTTTGGGGTTTTTTGAAGTCGATAGTTTACGCGAATAAGCCGACGACGAAGCCATAAAAGAGGAAATTGGACGCTGCATTAATGAAATACCGCAGCATTTATGCAAAAAGGTCATTGAAAATTTCATTAAAAGATCGCGTGTGTGACAGCAAAGCCGCGGCGGCCATCTGCACGATATATTGTTTCATGCATAACCTCATTCTGTCTACTTTACGATATAATAAAGTTTCACGATTTTTTTTTAAATATCTGTGTTTTATTTAAAATTGCGTTCTAGTTGGGACACCCGATGTATAAAAGAGTAACGTGACTGACTGATTCATCATCGCACAGCCCAAACGAAAAGAGCTAGAGACATGAAATTTGGACAATAAGATGTATAGCTCCACTAAGAAGGGATTTTTGGAAATTCGTACTTTAAGGGGGTAAAAAAGGGTAAAATCGGTAATCTTATATCTGCTAAACTAAACATGTGTAAATTAAATTGAAAAAGTATTGTAATTTGCACAAAAAATAAGCTGACAGGTGTCTGGCCTTTTTTTTGAATTTTTAACCCCTAAGGGGAAAAACGGGTAAAAACTATAATTTGGTACTTTTTTGCTACCCTATGTAACTTCCAAACACATAAAGATAGGAAAAAAATTTAAACTGTTTTGAGTAATCCGCGAAAAAAATATTAATAGGAATTCGGAATTTTTTTCAAATTCACATGTATAAGGGGTAAAAATTGTCCCTTTTTTTGGTCCTTTTTTTAAAAGAAACTTCTAATATTATTCAATGGGACAAAATTTGATCATTGTTATTGCCTATAGAATATGGAAAATTATTTAGTTGAAATTTTTGGAAACTTTTTTTGGGACACAAAAGGTACCAAAAATTCAAAATTCCGGAAAATATATGTAATTCCTAACATAAAAAATTATGTAATTTAATAAAAATTGAAACACATTTATAACAGGAAAGAAAGGGGAAAAATCGGTACGAGTTTGGTACTTTTCAGAACATAATTACTTTTATTAAAAAAAGAGTAGATTTACTGACTTTAAATCATGTCTATTAAAATATTTTGTTACATAGATATTTAAACATTTTAAACTTGGAATTTGGAACTTGGACCAAAAATGTACTTTTTCGCATTTCTATGGTACTTTTTGTATATTCTGCGTTTATAAAGGTAGAATTGTAAAATAAAGGACTATTGATTCCAGGTATGACTAAAAATGTTATGGGCGACCAAAAAGGTACTTTTTTGAAATTTTATGGTACTTTTTGCATTTTCAACGTTTATGAAAGTAGGATTGTACAATCGAGGACTATTGATTCCAGGTGAGACTAAAAATGTTATGGGCGACAAAAAAGGAACTTTTAAGAATTTTTATGGTACTTTTGGTATTTTTAACGTTTGCTAAGCTAGAATTTTGAAATTAGTGACTTGATCCAAGGTGAGACTGAAAATGTAATGGGCGACCAAAAAGGTACTTTTTATACCCGCCACCAAAAAAATGGTGGGGGTATATTCATTTTGTCATTCCGTTTGTAAAACATCAAAATATCCATTTTAGACCCCATAAAGTATATATATTCTGAATCAGGGTTTGATTTGATGACGATCTAGCTATGTCCGTCCGTCTGTTGAAAGCACGATAGAGGTCGCACCGAAAAAGCTAGGGAACTCAAATTTTGCCGGAATCTTTCTTATAGACAAGGTTTGTTTGGTATTGAAAATGGGCTAAGTCGGAATATTAGGAAGAGAGTTATAGCTCGTAATGCAAGAGTAGGTCGAAAAAACCGTGTCCTTCGAACATCGAATAAAATGCCATTGTGTCCAAACGCATTAACTTACAGTCTTCAAACTTCGAATATATATTTCTCGAGTCAAAAAAATATCTCTCCCCAAAAATTGCTAAATCTATGCATTAGAAAAGGAGTTATAGATCAAAATGTACGAAAATTTATACCGCAGTGTATATTTGACATTTAAAACGTAATAAAACTGACAAAACTATATGTACGATTCTGAAATTTTGTACACTTTTCTTTTTGCTGAGAGGCTTTGCTGTAACGGAAAATCAATGTGCCACGCCCACTTTTACGACCACCTCCTATATAACGTTTTACCTAAAATTCATATAATTTCTCTATCAATAAAGATTTTTGAATAATAAAGGACTATATTGAAATACAGTCAAAGCCCGGTATAGTGAATACTGGATTTAACGAAAACGCGATATAACGAACGACCAAATTTTTTACATTAACTACCTTATATTACGAACATATCAAAAAACTTATACCCGATATAACGAACGAAAAAATTAGGGCACTAATTTGTACACAATAGAAAAGAGAACCTAACACGTTATAAAATACCGCTTGTTTTTCAATTAATACTTATTTGATATTTGCGTATGCGCTGATGCCAAAAGCTTTTTAGTGCGTTTTTTTTATCAGTGACAAAATAAAAATATTTGATGACTGTAAAAAAGGTATAAGCCTTAGTGCAATTTGAAGGAAATATGGGATTCCAAAATCTTCAATATGCACATTAGAGAAAATGAAAGACAAAATTGTGTTAAATCTAGAAGCTACCAAATATAGATCGGTCACTTAAAGGTGAGTACCCAAAGATGGAACAAAAGCTGTTCGATTGGTTTCTGAACCAATGGAAGAAGTTTGTACTAGTAAATGGAATAGCACTGAAAGCAAAAGCCATTAAAATACAAAACAAATTTTGTAATGAAGGGTTCAACGCAAGTGATGGTTGGTTAGCTAGATTCAAAAAAAGATACAGCATTAGACTTCTTAAGGAATCAGGTGAAAATTTATCATCAAGAGAGGATTAGTAGAACTATTTAAACAAAAACTGCAAAATGTTATAAGAAAGAACCATTTAACTCATAGTTTAACTTTCAATGGTGACGAAACGGGACTTTATTGGAAAATGCTTCCAAATAAAACATAAGTACATGCTAGGGAATCTACAGCTCCAGGAAGAATAATATCAAAAGAAGAGTTACTTTACAACTCTGTGCAAATGCTTCATTCACAAAAAATGTAAAACCCTTCTTATTGAAAAGTCTCGCTCATTTGGAAACAAAGTTTTGCCTATAAATTATCTTCATGCTAAAAGTGCTTGGATGAATGCTGGAATCTTCAGGATTTGGTCTTTTCATATACAGGCCCCCAAGGTCAAAATTAAATTATGTAATGGTTTAACAACATACATTTTTTTAGGTGGAATCTATAAAATAAATCTTTTTGATATAACGAATTATTCCATATAACGAAAGGGCCAGACAATATATCATTCGTTAAACCGAGCTTTGACTGTATCTAAGTTGTACTCGTTAGCAAAAACAACTTTGACACGCCTACTATAACGCCCACTTTTCACGTTATATATCGATAATGAAATTTAAAAGCTCATAAAACCGACAAAATTAGAGGTATGACGATAAAATTTGCTACGTAAATCCTTCTAGTCAATGTCATTACTGTGCCAGAAAATTAAGGTGCCACGCCCACCTCCCATGTAACGTTTTACCTAAAATTCATATAATTTCTCTTAAAGATTTTGGAATAATAAAGAACTATATTGAAATATCTAAGTTGTACTCATTAGCAAAAACAACTTTGACATGCCTACTATAACGCCCACTTTTCACGTTATCTACCGTTAATGAAATTTAAAAGCTCATAAAACCGACAAAATTAGAGGTATGATGATAAAATTTGCTACCGTATATCCTTCTAGTCAATGTCATTACTGTGCCAGAAAATTAAGGTGCCACGCCCACTTTTACTCCCACCTCACATATAACGTTTTACCTAAAATTCATATAATTTCTCTATTAATAAAGATTTTGGAATAATAAAGGACTATATTGAAATATCTAAGTTGTACTCATTAGCAAAAACAACTTTGACACGCCTACTATAACGCCACCTTTTCACGTTATCTACCGTTAATGAAATTGAAATGCTAATAAAACCGATAATATTATGGGTATGATGATGAAATTTGCTACATATATCCTTCTAATAAATGTAATTGTTGTGCCAAAAAGTTTAGGTGACACGCCCACTTTAACGCCTACCTCCCATATAACGGTTTATCTTAAATTCATGTAATTTCTCTATTGACAAAGTTTTTGGGAAAATAAAGGACTATATTGAAATATCTAAGTTGTATCTATTAGCAGAAACTTTATTGACACGCTTACTTTAACGCCCACTTTCACTAAAAGACTAAATTTACGAAAACATTTTACTATCATATCGAAGTTATACAGGGTGGTTAAATTTTAAGGGCCGATGTTTATTTTAAATAAAACACAAATTATTTAAGAAATTATTATCATTTCTTTTTATAATGATAATATTTGTATGGTTCAATTATGTATGGAACAAAATATCGACCAAATGGCCCCCCATTCTCGGCGCCGCTCCTCTATCTGATGTTCCAAATTTTCAATGACAATGTTGATGCTCAATTGTTGGGCAGGATGATGAGTCAAGGTTGACTGCTCTTTTGCGAGACTATAGCGAAAAACAGCAATGGTTCCCATTCAATGAACTAGGAAGGCATTCACAGATGTTTTAACATTTTATACAGACCTGTTTTGCAGAAATTTAAATATTTTTTACAATTCTTCCGATTGTGGACGAATTTGAACGATTATGTTGACCAAAAGAATTACGAAGTGCACAAAATGCATTTTGATTTCAACGCCCATTTTAATAAGGAACCTGAATAACTTCAACGCGTTGCTCATTTGCGTATCTTTCCACTGTTCAAATTGAGTTAGTCTAAGATTGAAAAAGGTCAAATGAAATGCAAAAAAAACTTGTTGTTTATGTGTGGTTCACCTTCAACATGGGCCCTTAAAATTTAACCACCCTCTACAAATAAAGTGATACATATTTTATTATAAAGAGATTATTCCATAGCGATTAACAAAATAATAAATATTTTGCTTTAAATGTACACAAAATTGGTGGTGGGTATAAAAGATTCGGCACAGCCGAATATAGTCCTCTTGTTTAAATTTTTTATGGTACTTTTTGTATTTTCTACGTTTATGAAGGTAGGATTGTACAACCAAGGACTTTTGATTCCAGGTGAGACTAAAAATGTTATGGGCGACCAAAAAGGTACTTTTTTGAATTTTTATGGTACTTTTTTGTATTTTCTACATTAATGATGGTAGGATTGTACAATCAAGAACTTTTGATTCCAGGTGAGACTAAAAATGTTATGGGCGACCAAAAAGGCACTTGTCTAAATTTTATTGGGACTTTTTGTATTTTCTACATTTATAAAGTTAAAATTGTGAAATAAAGGATTATTGTCTCAAGTTTAGAATTAAAATGATATTGAAGACACAAAATAGCCTTTTCGTATTTTTATTGTACTCTTTGTATTGTTACGTTTGTAAACATGGATTCTTAAAATTAGTGTTTTTTGATCCGAGATCTAACTCCAAATATTATGGACGACCAAAATTACTTTTTCTCATTTTTGTTTTTATTTTGTATACATAGAATTCTAAATGTATGTAATAATAAACCAAGTGGAAGTTTTAGTGAAGGAAAAAATGTTACATTTATTATTTTTAGGGATATTTTTGCAAATTATGAATCTTTATTTTTAAAACTCAGTAGCATTGATCTTGCTTTTAGTTTGAAAATATATGCCAGATATATCCTTACTCTACTTTTTATTTTTCTAAGTAAATTGAATCAGAGATACAAATTTGCATAAATTGAACCAAAAATATTTAATAATTATGAATAGAACTTGAGTATTCAATAAATAGTAAGAGCAGCGCTATTGAAGTAGCGGGTTAAATGCTAGTCATTAATAAGTACATATATATCAACAGGATAAGCCCTTTTTTCTAAAATATTCAGCCTTATTCATCGGTTTGTAGTAGCAAATCTGCTGCTTTAGTGTTGTTGTGCAGGCCCAGAAATTCTTTTGCGTAGTTATGTGGAATAATTTTCTTTTTTACAAGATTTTTTTTAACCCTTTCGATCCGAATGGTACATATATGTACCACTTAAAGTTTAAAAATCTCTAATAGCTTCAAATTTAATGATGCTTGGTTTTGAAAAGTACCATATAGTCCTTAAGTTCTCTTGAATACATTCCAGTATGTGCCGTTATGTTTTTTTTGTTTTTTGTATTTACGGTACCATTTTTTGTGACTTGCAACGCAACTATAGTGAAGTGTAAATTGGTTTTTGCATAATATTGTGCGTGAAATTGCAGAAGATATTCAAAATAAAGAAGAATTTGAATTTTTGTGTCAGGTAAATATTTATAAATAAACATTTGTTTTATGCCACCTATATGTACCATATGTACCATTCGTATGGTATGGTGGTACAGATGTGTACCAGTGGTCCGATGGGTATGATATTCTGTCTTGAAGAAAATATTTTATTTTCCTAGAAAATGGATCCCGAAAACATTCGAAAAGTTTTGGAAGATGAAGCTGATAGTACTAGCGATTTAGAAGATTTTTCTGGAGGAAGCTCTGAAGAATTTGTACCAAATGATGTATCTGGTTTCAGCGACAACGAAGATTCACCAGACGACGAAAGCTCTGTTGCAAGTGATGTCTTTAGCGAAAAAGCCCCCCATAATAGTTTTCCAATTTTTTTTTTACCAATAAGTTAAATATTGCTTAAATGACTTGCTGATATCAAAAACTTTATTTTAGCATTGATATTCAAATGTCGGGTCGAAAGGGTTAAATCATTGTATTTTTGGTAAAAAAAAATCGGTAATTTATTATACCCTTCACACAGTGAAAAGGGGTATATATAGGTTTGTCATTCCGTGTGAAATTTCTACAATTTTCATTTCCGACCCCATAAAGTGTATATTTTCTGAAAGCTTATGAATAGGGGAGTCAGTTAAGCTCTGTCAGTCTGTCCGTGTGTATGTTGAAATCAACGTTTTGAAGCCCCCTGACATCGGTTGGACCCAGGTGAGGTATTAAAATATCAGAAATATTCGGAAGTAGATCGGTATTGAAAATCAGAAACATCGGTTCATAAACAACTGAGATATGAGCAAAAACCCACGACCACCTCGATTTTTTTTCACAAAAACAACATTACAACAACAACATACATACATACAAACGTGTATACTGGTTAGAGAAAACGTGGGATCGAATCCCAGCTGAGCCAACAAAATTAATTTTTTATTTTTTTTATATTTTTTTTTTAATTTTTTTTTTATTTTTTATTTAATATATTATTTATATTTATATTATTTTTTTTTTAATTTTTTTTATTTTTTTTATATTTATTATATATATTTTAATTATTTTTTTTTTTATTTTTTTTTTTAATTTTTTTTTATTTTGTTTTTTAACATACATACGTAAATTTATAATTTTACATTGGAATGTTTTTATATATGTATTTTATATGGGATGAATGGTGATACAAACTACTGTTATTGCGTGACTACACGTTGTGAAGGGTATATAAGATTCGGCACGGCCGAATATAGCGCTCTTACTTGTTGGTATATAAATTTTCATTTGGTTTAGCGTTATTCATATTTCCAAGTGAAATTTTGGAATATTCAACATCATATGCCATAGATCTTTTTACAAATACCAGGTTAGGTTTGCTCTTTTTTAATAGTACTATATTTATGGTAGAAATATGAATATTTACATTCTTTTTGAAAAATTTGTTTGCGATGTCGTTAAAATCCATAAAAAAGTTTTCACCTCGCACATGAACTTCATTGGGAAACGAGTTTTTTCTAGCCATTTCCATGATAGTTGGCCACTGAGAAGGAGCCCACACAGTTGTATTTTTAGTCGCTTGTTCTATAACTGAATGCATACTGTCCACTGGCATGTATGTGTGACCTAGGATAAGATAATTTATTTAAATGAGTTTTCAGTTTTCGCATTGGGAAAGTGGATAATGAAGCATTGCTAGGACGATTTTATTCTTATTTTGGTCAAAACAAGAGTCGCAATAATTTAATCGAATAAACAAGTTTATATTTCATTTGCCTCTCTGCGAGCATCGGTTTCTGTCCACACATTGCAATAACCTTTTCAAGTTCCACTCTCATAAATTGTGAAATTATAAACTGCAATTTTACGTGAATTGTCTAGAAACATATTTCTAGTGCCGTGCGGGGTGTTCAATACCTTTTGTAAATCAAAACTGGCACAAATAACGCTTTTGTGTCTTTCATATAAATTTTGTTGAAAAAAAAATCTTTTAATTGAATCGTCTTAATTTTAAAATATACCGAAAACACTTTAAATGACATAGAGTTCTGGTATTCTTCTTCTCAGCGTAAATAGAGTATAAATTTGTAATATTTTTAAATTTCTCTGGAAGGTATGATCGTTTATAATAATGAGAGGGCAACAAAGGTAAGGAATAAACAGTTTTTGACAAATTTAATTACTTCTGGGGGGTTTGTTTTGTGGGAATTGTGTTTTCCTCTTTGGACAACTTTTGAACACCCTAGATCTGTTGAATTTTTAAAAGTGTATAAAATAAATTTTCAGCCATAGAATAAATTATAGGCACCTTTGCTACTATTTGTAGATATAATATGCCTCTAGAGATATTCGTGAAAAATTTTGGATAAATCGGGCCTAATCGGTAAAGTTATATGCAAATTTCTTTTTTTAAATATATATTCCAAAAATTTACAAACGAAAATCAATTTTTTTCAGCTTCTAGACAATTGTGAGAGTCAATATTGGTATCATCTGAAAGGACTTGACTAGCGCAATATAAGCACTATAAAAAATTAAAATTCATATTAACCGCCACTACAAATTCGGTCGCGATCTTCTGGATAGTTCAATTTTGTCACTACTGTAAGACTGTATTATATCGTTGTTATATTGGTTGCTTCTTCCAGATATAGGAGAATTGTATTTTATGGAGTCATATGACATGTTTCGGGATTTAACTGGTATATCTTTCAACTACTTACTTTAGGTGACACTCACATCCTCTCAACCGGCTTTTTCGTGAGATCTAAGTCATAATTTCTTTGTTCTTCCATTATTGTAATTTCAAAAAACCACAATATTTTTCGTTTTTAATAGAGATATACTCGTATGTAATTGGAATAAATAAATTTAATAAAAATTTTTCTTTACCCTAAAACAAAATATTCAAAACTACAATGATTAAAATTATAATTTAAAAATTTAAAATATAATACAAATTGAAAAAAGTTCATAAAAATTAAAATACAACAAAAAACACATTGGCTTGGTGTAAAATGAACATTGTTAAAACTAATACCATCTTGTTTAAAGCATGTGACATATATATAATACAACTGCATAATTGCAAAAAAATTGCTTTAGCGACATCTTAAGCTAAAGGCAAACATTAAAACTGTGGTAATGACGTGCAAAAAAGAATACAGGAAAAACAGATGTTGGTAAATTTCGTACTAACTCAATGATATGTATTTGATATAACATGAAATCAATTAGAACAAATAATTCTTTATTTCAATTTTCAATACATTACTGAGTTAAATAGTTGATATTTACATACAACACCTGTAGTTCTGATCAAAAGAGTGCTGATGATGAAACCGTAGCTGGTTTCGAAAATGCATTCCACTCAGCTAGTATCGGATGACTAATTTTTCCTTAAATATTCTTGTCGTTATCACATTGAACTTATAGCCTATAATTTAAAAATTTAAAATATAATACAAATTGAAAAAAGTTCATAAAAATTAAAATAAACAAAGTATTTCACCGGGCACCTTCCCTACAAGAAATGAATGACTGAAACTAACACATATAAAATGTTTGTACTAACACTATTGTAGCAATTTAATATATAAATCCTGCTACAGAAAAAATAATGCGTATGCAAGAGTGAGTCAAATAACGTATGTTGATTTCTTGACGTTTAAAATTGGAAAATTATTGTGAAAAATTTTTAATTCAGTGGAACAAAAAGTAATTTTTATTAAACAATTTGTAGTTCTTTCGACGAGTTTTTTTTTAATAAAATACACAAGAAATAAAAGGTAAGTACGAAAGGTAGCAGCCAAACATAAATATGTATGTATATGCTTTTGCATATTTTCTAAATTTTTCTTTAAGCAATTCCAGCCATAATACCAATGACGTTAATACCATGGAAAAGGATTAAATTGAGCCCATTCAGGAAGCAGTGACATTACGTATTAATGGTGATACGAAATTTAACGTAATGAAATATATAATAATAAATAATATAAAAGATAATACATTTTGTTTTATTGTATGAGTAAAATATATACTTGGTTAGCTGTGACCGATATATACGTTAAGTGTGACTAGTTAGCTTTGACCGATATATACATTAAGTGTGACTACTATTTATATTATATTTGATTAGAAACAGCTGTAGTGTAAGTAGTCCAGATATATGTTTTGCAGTCGACAGAACTAATAAAGTAAGAGAAAGACGCAAAATCACATGTACACAAAAGTTTCAGTCATTTTTTTCACATTGCCCTTAAGAAACTAATAGAAACTTTAACTGATATATCAGTTACTAATACCAGTCATATAACCGGTCAAATGACCGTCACTGTTCTTATAGGGTAATTTTTAAAACAACTGATATTTATTTGTAATAACTGATACTTTATAATGAATCACATACGCAAAAAAAGCGTAGGTGCTAATTTAAACAATTTTGCTGACGGAAAAGTGTCGTCAGCAATAAAAAAATTCTAGTTTTTGGTAGGCTTACGACAAAAAAGACACTGGTATTTTTCAAAACGCAGCCGGAGTAAGCGACTTTTATACCCGCCACCAAAAAAATGGTCATTTTGTCATATCGTTTGTTACACATTGAAATGTCAATTTTAGACCCCATTAAATTTTTAATTAATGATGATCTAGGTATGTCCTTCCGTCTGTTGGAAGCGCGATAGAGGTCGACCGAAAAAGCTAGGTGTGTAAAATTTTGCCAGAATATTTCTTATACACAAGGTTTGTTTGGTATTGAAAATGGGCTAAATCGGAATATTAGGAAGAGATTTATAGCTCGTAATGCAAGAGTAGGTAAAAAAACCGTGTCCTTCAAACATTTAATAAAATGAAATTGTGTCCAAATGTACTGACGTAGTCATGAAATTTCGAATGTTTATTTCCTGAGTAAAAAAAATATTTTTCCTCAAAAATTATCAAAATCTATAAATCAGGAAAGGAGTTATATATCAAAACGTACGAAAATTTATTCCGTGCAGTGTATTTTTCGGTATATTCAAAATTTAAAACGTTTTAAAACTGGCAAAATTAGATGTATGATTCTGAAATTTTTATATCATTGCTTTTTGGTCAAAGGCTTTGTACTAACGGAAAATAAATGTTACACGCCCACTTTTACCCCCACCTATCATATAGCGCTTTATCACAAATTTATATGATCTCTCTATTAATAAAGATTTTGGAAGAATAAAGGAAATACCTCTAAATAAACACATTTCTTTTCTATCTATTACTATTTCGGAGTTATTAAAAATTTAATGGCGAAAAAAAATTTCCTGCAAAATTCGTCAAATTTTTTGTGTTCAAAATGCAATAATGCTTTATTTTATTTATTTTATATTATATAATACTTAATATATGGAAAAGTTAAACAAATAAAAATTCCTTAATAATTATTATGTCGCATATATATCCTTATTAGATGCATCATCGGTGTCAGGAAGATATGTGATGGTTTCTGATGAAAAAGCTTTTTTATTATTCCGTTCTCTTTGCGTACTGCAGCTTATAAAAGGGTTACTGCTCAGAAATAACCTATTCAAGACATCTTGATTTGTATCGCTTCTGCTGAATTTCCTCGAATAATTCGTACGATATAATCGTAAGAGCTTATTTCTGGCCTCGGCAGCTTCTTCCGACAATTGGATGGTAGCCTGATACCTGGGTGCCCATGTATTTTTTATGTACCTGTATTTATTTTTTGTAAACTTATTTTTGTGATTAATGCTTTTAATAATTATTCTTATTAGGTACGAATATTTATTTTTTAACATATAATGTTCTGTAGAGCAGGTATATACAAATATCTTTTATAGGGATGCGTGGGACATTCCCTTATAACTATTATCGATAAAAAGAACTTTTAAAATTTATAATTATAGCCAGGTATTAACATTGTGAAGTGTTGAAAGTTATGTGAATAATAGTTTCAATAACTCAAAATACATAAAAGTTTATGACGATATAAATGTATAAGAAAAAGTGCCTGATGAGCATAAATAGAAGAAATGTGAAAATGCGCAAGCTTGCGCACATTTTTTTTTTTTTTGTTGTTTCTAAAATAAGAGATTCCAAATTTTATTGTGATATCAAACATAATTCGTAGAGATGCTAAAATCACTTTTAAAAACCTCTTCTTTTTCTTTTTTTGCAAAAAAACTAGAATTTTTTTTAGCTTTTCAACGAATTGTTTCAACATGAATATTCTACATATTTAAAAATTTTTTTTTTTTTCTTTTTTAAATTACTTTTGATCAAACCTTTCAGCGAAAAAAAATCATTGTTAAACCTTTATTCGTTTAGCCGCAAAAAAAAATATCATATAAACATCCAGAAACCGAAAAAAACATTTAAATCTCATATAATTTTCTTCACTTTCCTGACTTTTACAGGGTCTCAGAGCTACAAATCGCAACTAAGTCTTTAAAATTTACAATATAATGTAAAATATTGTTGTCTGTCGAGCTGCGTACTTAGTTTTTAAGATTTCTTAAAATTCAGTTTTGCCTTTTTGGCCAGCTTTTCAGGCCAAATACTTCTCTGTGCGCCGTTTAATTAAAGAAATCATTTAACTAAAATTAAATATTTTTACTATTAGTTCGCTTAAGGGTAAATTAGTTTTACAGCTTTTTTGTTTGTAAAGCAAACACCGCTTAGTAGAAAAAATTACTCATTAGCAGAGAACTGCAACAATACATAATACTCGCGAGCGCACTCGCTGTTTACTAAATCATTTTTAGTCTCGATTACTTTTAAGCACTCGCTTTTACTGATATGGTGGCTCGTTGACTCGTTCTTCATACAAAGCGAGCTTTTGCATGAAAATATTACACAAATGCTTTTTACTTGTACAAGTCAATATCACAACCACTCAAAGCAAAGTTTCGTGTTTTTTCTATTTTCATATTCGGTAACTTCTTTGTATTAAGCACGATGGCCACGTTCAAACTGATTTGACAAATAATATGTATGTATTGGTAATATTTAGTTTTGCTTAAAGCACCATGGCCATGATTTGTCAAACTCAGTTTTTTGTGATTGTGTTAGTGAAAAAAATCTCACACGTATATGTTCATGTGAGTTTGACGAAAATCAAAACAATTTAGATTTTCACTGGCGCCGCTACTATGATTTGAAGCGAGTTTGATGTGTTGCTGCGAAAAACGTCAAATTGCATTTTTTTCAGTTTTCGCAGTAACAACACCTTACGGTAAAAATTTTGTGGTTAACTAAAAAATGGAGGACAAAAATTTTATACTTAAATTTATTGAAGTATACCGTGGTTTGCCTGATTTATGGCAGGTTAAATCCAAGGAATACAGTAAAAGAGATGAGAAAAATTCTCAGTATGAAGTTCTTCTTCAAAAATACAAAGAAAAGTATCCGAACGCAGAAAAAAAATATTTGACACAAAAAATTAATATACTAAGAACCGCTTATAGAAAAGAACTAAAAAGAATTGAAAAGCTCGAGAAAAGTGGCGCCGGAGTAGAAGATTAGTGCGAACCTAGCTTGTACTATTTTGAAGCTTTAGATTTTCTCCGAGACAATGAGAAGCCGTGTTCATCGCAAACGTCCATGACAGATGAAAATGATACAATGGTAAGTACTTTTTAGATATAATTTATATTTATTTATTTAGTTTGGTGCTTACAAATTTTTTTTGCCAAGAAACTTGACCTTCGTTATTAAAATAACTACAAAATTGGTCCCTAATTAATTTAGCAGTGTTTGACGAATTTCTTGAGTGACTGCTTTGTAATGGTGTAGAATGGGAATCTTCCCTCCATAAACTATCAACTATTCTTCCAACCAGCAAATTCTCACTATGAACTGAGCCTTCAGATATGTATTCATTCGCCTTTTTTTTCCTCAAAAAATTGTGCAAATAGCAGCACGTCAATACAATTGTTTCAACTTTTTCTGGCGAAAGCCTAATTGCTCCTTGCAACACCCTAAATCGGGATACTAAGATACCAAAAGCATTTTCTACGATGCGTCGGGCGCGGCTCAAGCGATAATTAAAAATACGTTGCCCCTCGGTAAGCCCTGTTTGGGAATACGGTTTCATTAAATTAGGTGACAGCTGAAACGCATCATCTCCCACAAAAACAAAAGGCAATTTAGTATTTGTTGATGGCAATGTGCATGGTTTCGGCAGATGCAATGCACCTTCACAAAATGCTTCTCCAAATTTGGTGTTGCTTAGTACTCCGCCATCCGAGACTCTTCCGTTTGTGCCAACATCCACCATAATAAACTCGTAGTTGGCATTTACTACTGCCAATAAAACAATACGAAAAAACTTTTTGTAATTATAGTAGAACGACCCAGAGTTCGGTGGTTTTTTTATTGCAATGTGTTTGCCATCGATGGCTCCTAAGCAGTTAGGAAAATTCCAACGGCGATAGAAGTCCGTTGCATTTTTTTTCCACTCATCTTCTTTTTTAGGAATCTGCAAATAGAAATACATACATACATATATACATAAATCAATCAATATTTAAATTTTTGTTTGCAGAATTGCGAAAGGAAGCGTAAAAAGTCAGATGCGGCGGAAGAATTGATAATTTTGGCAGCTAAACGTCTCAACCAGGCTCCGGACGAATGCGACAAAGTTGCCGAGGGTTGGGCATTGAAGCTAAAAAAAAATGACTGCCACACAAAGAGCATACGCTGAAAAATTTATTAGCGAAATTCTTTTTGAAGGCCAAATTGGCACATTGCATAGAAATGCTATGCATATAAACATTGCAACCCCTTCACCACCCGCTTATTTCAGTGGATGCAGTTCGTCCCAAAGTCCAGATTTTAATTACAGCAATGTCAATTTAACTCGAAGTAGCACACCAATTATTAAAGTTCCAGTACCACTCGTATCGCCACAAATAAACCCGGAAATGAACTATACCTTCAAGGTGAGACGTCTGAAGGGTCACTGACACAATATTTTTCGTCTTTTAAATAAGTTGAGATATACTTTTTTCTTATTTTGTATTTAAACAAATAAATTAATAAATAAATCAGAAATTGCATTTTATTCACTTTTATGTAATTTTTCAATGCCTTATTTATTTGTATACAAGTTTCCATAACAATGCGACCAATTGCTCGTTCCGAAATAGCGCTGGTAAATTTTAAATCAGCAAATGAATTACCCGTGGCCAGAAAACGCAAGGTTGTGGAAAGGCATTGATTCGGAGAAATTGATTCACGCATTGCAGTATCGTGTTTTTTAATTTTCGGGTCAACCAAAGTTAAAAGTTCTTCATACGTGTCTTCACTCATGCGCAAAAAATTTCGAAAATCGCTTGGAGAATTCAATTTAAGCTCATTAAGTAAATTTTCGTGAGTAAATTCATTTCTTTTCTTGTGCCAGTTTTTCATCCAAAGTCGCTTTACGCCATATTTTTCTTCTTCTTTTTTTTCCTGCATATGCCAGAGCAATAGCTATGCAACAATTTTCTATGTCATTCATATTTCTATAAAAAAAAATAATTTGTAAACATTTAAAATATTTTGCGACCAAATTAACCACACGTTCTTACCTTTTAAAAACAGATTTGAAATGAAATTTGATGGTTTGAGTTTGATACGTTGCTGTGTTAAGCACGATGGCCACGTTCAAACTGATTTGACAAATAATATGTATGTATTACCCCTTACGCATTGGGCAAGTCACTTGCTCAAGTTAGTTTTTTATTTTCTTTTATTTTTCTTTGAACTTGCTTTCATGTTCAGACTCAGCAACTGACTTGCCCAAGTTTCGTTCTCTTTTACTTATTATACTCTTCACACAGTGAAAAAGGGTATATATAGGTTTGTCATTCCGTTTGAAATTTCTACAATTATCAATTATCTACACATACATACAAACGTGGTATACTGGTTAGAGTGAGCCAAAAAATTTTTTTTATTTTATATTTTATTAAAATTTTTATTGTCTTATTTTTAATTTTTATTTTAATTTATTTTTTTTTAAGCACATAAGTAAACTTAATGTATAATATTACAATGGGATGTTTTTATATATGTATGTTTTGTATGTACGCATTTCATATGAGATAAATGGTGACATAAACAATTGTTGTTGCATGACAACACGTTGTGAAGGGTATATAAGATTCGGCATGGCCGAATAAAGCACTCTTGTTTGTTTTTATTACTCTTTTGTTTTTGGTTTCTCAACAAAAACTTGCTCGTACTTGCCGAGTACAGGCAAGTGTGTACTCAAAAATGAGCAAGTTTCTTCCTCTTAACCCGACCTTACCCCTTTTGCCTATAAACACAACACTTGCGCAAGTCACTTGCGCAAGTGACTTGCCTAGTCTGAAAGCCGTGTATGTATTGGTAATATTTAGTTTTGCTTAACACAGCAACGTATCATACTCAAACCATCAAATTTCATTTCAAATCTGTTTTTAAAAGGTAAGAACGTGTGGTTAATTTGGTCGCAAAATATTTTAAATGTTTACAAATTATTTTTTTTATAGAAATATGAATGACATAGAAAATTGTTGCATAGCTATTGCTCTGGCATATGCAGGAAAAAAAAGAAGAAGAAAAATATGGCGTAAAGCGACTTTGGATGAAAAACTGGCACAAGAAAAGAAATGAATTTACTCACGAAAATTTACTTAATGAGCTTAAATTGAATTCTCCAATCGATTTTCGAAATTTTTTGCGCATGAGTGAAGACACGTATGAAGAACTTTTAACTTTGGTTGACCCGAAAATTAAAAAACACGATACTGCAATGCGTGAATCAATTTCTCCGAATCAATGCCTTTCCACAACCTTGCGTTTTCTGGCCACGGGTAATTCATTTGCTGATTTAAAATTTACCAGCGCTATTTCGGAACGAGCAATTGGTCGCATTGTTATGGAAACTTGTATACAAATAAATAAGGCATTGAAAAATTACATAAAAGTGAATAAAATGCAATTTCTGATTTATTTATTAATTTATTTGTTTAAATACAAAATAAGAAAAAAGTATATCTCAACTTATTGAAAAGACGAAAAATATTGTGTCAGTGACCCTTCAGACGTCTCACCTTGAAGGTATAGTTCATTTCCGGGTTTATTTGTGGCGATACGAGTGGTACTGGAACTTTAATAATTGGTGTGCTACTTCGAGTTAAATTGACATTGCTGTAATTAAAATCTTGACTTTGGGACGACTTGCATCCACTGAAATAAGCGGGTGGTGAAGGGGTTGCAATGTTTATATGCATAGCATTTCTATGCAATGTGCCAATTTGGCCTTCAAAAAGAATTTCGCTAATAAATTTTTCAGCGTATGCTCTTTGTGTGGCAGTCATTTTTTTTAGCTTCAATGCCCAACCCTCGGCAACTTTGTCGCATTCGTCCGGAGCCTGGTTGAGACGTTTAGCTGCCAAAATTATCAGTTCTTCCGCCGCATCTGACTTTTTACGCTTCCTTTCGCAATTCTGCAAACAAAAATTTAAATATTGATTGATTTATGTATATATGTATGTATGTATTTCTATTTGCAGATTCCTAAAAAAGAAGATGAGTGGAAAAAAAATGCAACGGACTTCTATCGCCGTTGGAATTTTCCTAACTGCTTAGGAGCCATCGATGGCAAACACATTGCAATAAAAAAACCACCGAACTCTGGGTCGTTCTACTATAATTACAAAAAGTTTTTTAGTATTGTTTTATTGGCAGTAGTAAATGCCAACTACGAGTTTATTATGGTGGATGTTGGCACAAACGGAAGAGTCTCGGATGGCGGAGTACTAAGCAACACCAAATTTGGAGAAGCATTTTGTGAAGGTGCATTGCATCTGCCGAAACCATGCACATTGCCATCAACAAATACTAAATTGCCTTTTGTTTTTGTGGGAGATGATGCGTTTCAGCTGTCACCTAATTTAATGAAACCGTATTCCCAAACAGGGCTTACCGAGGGGCAACGTATTTTTAATTATCGCTTGAGCCGCGCCCGACGCATCGTAGAAAATGCTTTTGGTATCTTAGTATCCCGATTTAGGGTGTTGCAAGGAGCAATTAGGCTTTCGCCAGAAAAAGTTGAAACAATTGTATTGACGTGCTGCTATTTGCACAATTTTTTGAGGAAAAAAAAAGGCGAATGAATACATATCTGAAGGCTCAGTTCATAGTGAGAATTTGCTGGTTGGAAGAATAGTTGATAGTTTATGGAGGGAAGATTCCCATTCTACACCATTACAAAGCAGTCACTCAAGAAATTCGTCAAACACTGCTAAATTAATTAGGGACCAATTTTGTAGTTATTTTAATAACGAAGGTCAAGTTTCTTGGCAAAAAAAATTTGTAAGCACCAAACTAAATAAATAAATATAAATTATATCTAAAAAGTACTTACCATTGTATCATTTTCATCTGTCATGGACGTTTGCGATGAACACGGCTTCTCATTGTCTCGGAGAAAATCTAAAGCTTCAAAATAGTACAAGCTAGGTTCGCACTAATCTTCTACTCCGGCGCCACTTTTCTCGAGCTTTTCAATTCTTTTTAGTTCTTTTCTATAAGCGGTTCTTAGTATATTAATTTTTTGTGTCAAATATTTTTTTTCTGCGTTCGGATACTTTTCTTTGTATTTTTGAAGAAGAACTTCATACTGAGAATTTTTCTCATCTCTTTTACTGTATTCCTTGGATTTAACCTGCCATAAATCAGGCAAACCACGGTATACTTCAATAAATTTAAGTATAAAATTTTTGTCCTCCATTTTTTAGTTAACCACAAAATTTTTACCGTAAGGTGTTGTTACTGCGAAAACTGAAAAAAATGCAATTTGACGTTTTTCGCAGCAACACATCAAACTCGCTTCAAATCATAGTAGCGGCGGCAGTGAAAATCTAAATTGTTTTGATTTTCGTCAAACTCACATGAACATATACGTGTGAGATTTTTTTCACTAACACAATCACAAAAAACTGAGTTTGACTAATCAGTTTGATACGTGGCCATGGTGCTTTAAACTTAGGCCCCTTTCGCATTAGGCAACTATAATTGCGCAATTATTGTGTTTGTGGATGTGAGAGGAAAGGTCGGTGTAAAGGGAAAAGAGTTGCCGAGATTTGAGTACAGACTTTCTTGTACTTGGCAATTCTGCTTTAGCTCTCATTCTTGTCTTGGAATATTTATTTGTTTTTGACATTGCCTTTTATTTCTTCTTCGGTGTGTTGTGTAATTTTGTGTTTGTGAAAATTTTATTTGTTTATAAGTGTATCAAATATTTAAAAATGATGAGAAGTTGGAAAAAACTGGAAGAAATTGAGCAACCAAGTTGCTCAATGTGAACATAAAAGCAAGTTCAAAAGAAAATAAATAAAAATTAAAATTATACTTGCGCAATTATAGTTGCCTAATGCAAAAGGGGCCTTACACGACTTAAGTGTTACGACCAGCTCGTAACAACAACATTCACGGCATATTCATTTAGTATATGTTCGTGTATTTAAAATTCAACATTAAGTGAAAACGTGGCTGCCAGATTTTATGATTTGTCGTAGGTTAGACGATTTTAGGCGTTTAAATGATTTAGTGCATATTTTGTTATTTATTTTATGGATGAAAACTAGTAATGCTTTTTAAAGTATTTTATTTATTATTATTTATAAAATTTACCATACATTAAATTAAAAATTACATTTCAAGCTTATGAAAAGAAACCAAATTTAATTCAGTTAGAATATTACCCGCTAATGAAAAGGCACGTTCCAATGCAGCACTGCTTGCCGGTATTGAGTGTACATGCTGAGCGAATTTGCATAACCGAGGATAATATTTTCCAATTTTGAGCCACCACTGCAATAAATCAAAGTCATCAGTCGTAATTACTGCTTGTTTGCTATATTTTTCTACTTCATCATATATGGATTCTTGGAATGATCTTGAAGATGTATGTAACCAGTTTGAAAAAAAGAATTGATTGTCGTTGTTATTAGTAAGATATTTATATATATTTATAAGATATTAAAACAATTTTCTTAAAGAAAAAACTTAATTAGCAGTCGATAGTTTCCGTTAATAAAGAGCGCACTGATCCTTTCAAAAAAATGCTCTTATGTGCATCTTTAGCATCATAGAATATAATTGTGTGTTTGTTGTCAAAAATTAATAAATATATAAAAAGTAAATTCTGTGTCTAAGTCGCACAATGTAATAACGGACTGCGCTGCGTTGCCATTGGTCAACATTTTCGTAAAAATATAAATTAAATTGACGTATAAAAAAAAAATTTTGATTCATAAGCCTGTCGCATTCATTATATATTTTAATTAAAATTTTTCACGAAAATTTTTTTTGTAATAACCTTTAAATCCATTTTATTTCATAATGAATTTAGCCTTACATGTTTACCTAAATATACGATCATTGATTTTTTCCTGAACCATCTGGCAACGCTGCTTTAAATATTACTACCATGGTAGAATTATCAGGTAGCCTCACTAAGACAGCTGATTATTTTTTCTCTACCTTAAGGTTTAACTAAGATGTCAAATTTTGTTTATGTATGTGTATATATTGTGTACGTATATATTCTACCGCCAAAAAAACACGCACACACATTTGCTTTTTGACATTTAAGTCGTCGTTTTCAGCAACAAAATACATTTAGGATTTTGTTGTTGCAGAACTGAGGCTACCTGATGATTGTACCATGATTACTACGAATGACGAATGCTGCGAGTAAACACTTGTGCACTCAGACAATTATAACTCTAGGTCAGTGAAGGGCAGATAGAGAACATTGAATAAATGAGAGTAAATAAGTTGTAGTATATTTACGAAACAATACAATACAGAACTCATATAAATTTCATTGTGTTTGCTAACCCACCGTTGCCACATGCAAGTGCAAGTGAAAAAAAACCAATACACTTACACTTTTTTACTAACACAACTACACTTTGGCAACCTGCGACTCAGCTTGCGAAGAAATTTTTAAGCAAGTAAAATTTTTACAGTTACGGCAAGTAAAGTGACATGCCGAAAAACAGTGTTGTCTAATACTGAGTTTTTTGTTAACTCACTAATATATCATACAATTGTGGTAAATAATTCAGCTAATTTTTTTTAATAAATATGTGTATATGTATATGAAGAATATTAAGAAAAAATATAAATATTCATTTAGAATGTAAGTTTTATTATAAATATCAATTTTTAATAAAAAAAATTATATTAAAAAGTTACATGTCTAAAGGTAACGTTCAATAGTGGCTATTGACAACACTTAATTACCAATTGAAGCAGCACCATTTGTGTTAAATTTGTTTGAAGTTTATTTGTTGACGACATTTTAAAAATGAACTTGCACTGTGCTGTGTAGCCACTCAAAAAATTGTTGTGTTTTTTTTGGCATTTCTCCTGATTTTCATTAGTAATACGTATACACTATTTGCAAGTAAATACTTGCTTGTGGCAACGTAGGGTAAAGGCTCGTATGTTGCAAACACAATTTCTTACGAGCTTGGCGAGTACATGCAAAAGCAATAGGCTGTATTACCTACACCGCAACTCGTTTTAAGGCAAATATCATAAATCATAAAAACGGGTGCTCGTTGCAGTACTCTGCTCATTAGCTGGCGACGAAATTCAATGCTACAGCTAATATAAACTAAAGTGCAACATTTTCTATTGTTTTGTTTTAAAAAAAATATAAAAAGTAGACAATCTATTTAACCGAAATATATTCAGTTTATCCAAAGTTTGTTTTAATGAAAATCTTGCATAAGCCAAAAAACAAATCCTTCAAACATCAATTTCCCCTACCCGAATTCGACAGTATATGTATAATGTTTGTATGTATGATGTTTGTGTACCGCTTAAGGCCGCTTCACACTTACGATTTTCATGGAAAATAAAATGATTTTTGGTCTGATTGTCAAAAAATCAAATAGAAATTTTTCATTTAATTTAACTAATTCGTCTTACAATTTTATTTTTTAATCCAATGTTCTAAAATTCCAAAATTATTTTAAATATGACACTAATGCAGTGTCATTAAGTGCTTGTTGGGCCACCATACCTATATAGTGTCATATGTGTAGCATTACAAAAACGGCCATTTTTTGGGTGATCTTCTCAAGAATTCGTCTTAAAATTTTATTTTTTATACAATTTTCTAAAATTCCAAAATTATTTCAAATATGAAAGTAATGCAGTGTCATTAAGTACTCCTTTGGCCACCATACCCAAAATGGTCATTTTTATGATCTCAAGAATTCGTCTTAAAATTTTATTATTTTTTTTTTAATTCATTTTCTAAAACTTCACATTTATTTTAAAAATGACACTTATCCAGTGTCGTTAAGTGCTTCTTGGGCCACTATACCTACATATATAGCGTCATATGTGTAGCATTTCAAAAATGGCAATTTTTTTGGATGATCTCAAGAATTCGTCTTAAAATTTAATTTTTTTTTAATTCAATTTTCTAAAATTCCACTTTTATTTTAAAAATGACACTTATCCAGTGTCGTTAAGGACTCCTTGAGCTATCATTCCTACATAGTTTGGTATATTTACTTAGGTCCATAGATAAAATATTGATAATAATAATTTACTATGTATGAAGTATTAGCACTTTTAAATGTATAACATTTCTCTGTTATCTGTAAAATAAGCTCTGTTACGAAATGTGGTTCACACTAAAGGCTTGCAACTGTTGCACTATACAACATAGAAATATGTGTCACATAATGCAACTGCTAATTCATGCAATGCCGAAAATGCATGTTTGACAAAGACATATAAGACAGTGTATAATTAGTTTAATTAAATCTGTACATAGTTTTAACAGTGATATTACATACATGAGCATAGAAAATGAGAAAGTCAACACATGCGACACATGTGACATATGCAGCACATGTTTTTTATAGTGCATTTTAATCATTGCAATAGAACATTATATGCAATAAAATCAGAAATTTATTTATTATAATTGTAGTTACATACTTTAAGGAAATTTTTTTTAAGGATTTATTTAGAAAATATTTAAATAAAGTCAATTTGTTTTGTGTCGGGTTTGGCTGTTTTTTTTTGGGTTTGCCTTTATTTTCCGCAAAATATAACGCTCGTCCTGCTCATTAAATATTTTATTCGGTGTCTTCCTGCCTTTGTTATGAACCCGATTTTCATGTATGAAACGCTCAATGATTTTTTCGACCGTAGAAGAATTCATGTTAACCATTTCAGCTATTTTTCGCTGTGAGTGGCCACTTTTGAAATGGTTTAAAACCAATTCTCTTTGCTCTAAAGTAGTACGCGGACTCATTTGAATTTTTGTAAATTGACACTCCAAGGAACCAATCTAAACTAACAAAAAACATTGCTAGAATTAAAAATACGAAAATCGAAAAAAAATGAAAATTGCATTGAAGTACCGTTACGGTAAAAATTTACTGCATAAAATAAGCTGTGAGATGAAAAAAACAGTGTTTTTTTTTGTTTTCAGTCTTTTGAGAGCTAAAAATAAATGTTTTTGCAAAAAATGTTTTGTTTTTCAAAAAAAAAACAGCGTTTTCTCTTTTAAATAAAACCAAATTCTTTTTCAAGTTACCGTTAGTTATGCATCTATAGAGCTCTAAAAATAAAATTTTGAATTCAAAGAAAGACATGGTATTAAACACAACAGCGTACAACAGCTTGCCTAAGTTGCAATGACATGCTAAGACAGTATGTTTGAGTTGGCATAACATGTTATAACACCTTGTTTAAATTCGCATGGCATAGCAAAGCATGAAATCTTTAAAAATTACATTTTTACAGAAAATGTTGAATTGTGCAGGAGTCTAGTTCACACTTGAAATAAAATACAATATGTGTACATAGTATATAAACAGCTGTTTTTGTTATTTCCATCGGAGATGGACTATATAATACAATCGTATTTTTTCATACTGATTTTTATGGAATTTCATTATTTACTTTCTTAAACACATTCTTTTACTTTCGTGAAATTTTTGTATAGGTACCAGAGTCTGACTTCGGTTATCCGAAAAAAAAATAACTCGAATATTTACTTATCTTTTTCGGTTATAAGTATAATCATGCATTTATCACAGAAAATAGCTACTCGTACATGCATGAATTGCTACGGTTACGAGTATATTTATTACTTATTTTCAAAAATAATTTCTATACATAGGTATTATTGGGATATACATGTGCGAAAACAAATTACTTATAAGTATTGGCAAAATACTTATAAGTATTGCGACATACTTATAAGTACTTTTGACCAAAAAAAAAACAAGTAAAAGTGCTTTGTTCTGCTCTTTGATTTTTTTATCAAACAAAAAGAAAATTGGTCGGGGTTGGAACTATTTTTATTGTAAATATATATAACAATATAATTTATATTGTTTATTAATTTAAACAAGCAATGAGCTAACACATAATAAAATGTTTTTTTTTTTTTTAATAAAAATAAATCTACTTATATTTATTATTTATTTTTAGTATTAAGAAACGCAACTGTTATAGCTGAAATTTTTATGGCTTATCAACTTAAAAGAAATCATTTTGATATAAAAGCAGAAAAAGATAAGTAAAAATTAAAGAAAATAAAAGTGAAAATTTAGTTGAATTGATACTGGCAACATATATTTCACAATGTATTTTTATTTTGATTTACAATTTATATAATTACGTATGTATTTACATTGCTTTTTGTTAGGAAAAAAATCTATAAGAATGTTGACCTTAATTATTGAAAAAAAAACACAAATTTCCAAAGAAAATCCAACATTAAGAAGGGTGCTCTCATATACAGATAGTGATGACAGCCTAGCTGACCCAAATAAATTAATGCCAGAAAAAACCTGTAAATATTTTTATGTTCTGGACCACATAATGGAACATTCATTGAAAAAATTTTTCAAACTTTATTTTGAAATCGAATTTGTGTTCACACAGTGAGATTTGAGAGTATAAATAATTATTACTATAAATTATATTCAAAGTTAGATATTAACCTTTCCATCCCTGCTTATTATGTATAAAAATCTACTTCTCATCGTGAAGTGAGAGGTTTTATTACATCACAAGTGTTGTCAACTTTAAGATTCAAAAAACATCAATACAGGAAAAAACGTTTGATTTTTAAGAAAATGCGTTAAGTTTAAAATTTTGAATTTTCGATTTTATTTATTTTATAAAATTATAAATTTCGTTATTAGAACCTTTAGGCCTAAAATAAGTTTCCATATAATATCATTAATATAAGTTTTAAATTAAAGTAGTAACTTTAACTTCACAGTTGGTCATATAATTCTTAGCTAATATTTTAAGCTGTATAACGAGACAAATCAATTTTAAAAGGTTTTAATCAACCAGTAAATAGTTATTTATAAGTTAATAAACATAATGCTGTTATGTGATTTTTATTTTCCCGCAGAAAAAAACGATATTCTGTTTTTGTTTTTTGAAAAATTAATAAAGAAAAACAAACAAAAACCATATAATTTTTTCTTGACGGACTTAAAATATCTAAAAAAAAGTAATAAGAAAAACAATAAACAACAAATATTTCTGCTTAAACTAATAAATAGATCTTAAAATAAGATTTTTTTTCTTTTTTATAAATTTAATATAAATCCCACATGCTCGCTGGGTATTGCTAAAAAAAAAAAAAAACAATAACGCACGTCGCTTTTTCATCAACCCCTAAATTAAAAATAAAAAAAAAATCTCTCTCCATAATTCATCTGGTAACCAGGGATGCCAGTTTAATTCAACTGGATATTTTTATGGTATACATTTTTTTAATTTTGTGCATTTGTTTGTTTTGTTATGTTTAAGTTTTTGTAGAACAATATTTTTAGTGGTAAAACACAAAGATAAAATAATTCGCCAATAAACATTTTAATTTAAAATCATATTTCCATTTAAGCGTGTTATTTTTTTATAAAAGTTACATGTTAAATAGTTTATCATATAAACTTGAAACATGAATATATAGTAGATATCTTTTAATGCCAATATAATTCCAATTATATCAATACTTATATAGGAAATTAATCATGATTCAAATAAATTACCAAAGTAACGGCACTTTTCTTTAAATATTGATGTAAACAAAACTGTATTTTGGATATTTTCAAATACTAATTAAATAATATACATATATCAATTAATATATAAAAAAAATTTATTTAATATATTAATTGATAAATTATATTCATTTACTACCATTTGATTATTCTTTTTATTTTTATACCCGCCACCAAAAAAATGGTGGGGGTAGTATATTCATTTTGTCATTTCGTTTGTAACACATCGAAATATCCATTTTAGACCCCATAAAGTATATATATTCTGAATCAGGGTTTGATTTGATGACGATCTAGCTATGTCCGTCCGTCTGTTGAAAGCACGATAGAGGTCGCACCGAAAAAGCTAGGGGGCTCAAATTTTGCCAGAATCTTTCTTATAGACAAGGTTTGTTTGGTATTGAAAATGGGCTATATCGGAATATTAGGAAGAGAGTTATAGCTCGTAAAGCAAGAGTAGGTCGAAAAAAACGTGTCCTTCGCACATCGAATAAAATGGAATTGTGTCCAGACACATAAACGTAGAGTCATGAAACTTCGAATATATATTTATCGAGTCAAAAGAATATTTTTCCCCGAAAATCGCTTAAATCTATGAATTAGGAAAAGAGTTATCGATCAAAATGTACGAAAATTTATACCGCACAGTGTATTTTTCGGTATATTTAAAAACAAAAACGTCATAAAAGCAACAAAATTGAATGTACGACTCTGAAATTTTGCACACTTTGCTTCTTGAGACGCTTTTTTGTGACGGAAAATCAATGTGCCACGCCCACTTTTACGCCCACCTCCCATATAACGTTTTATCTAAAATTCATATAATTTCTCTATAAATAAAGATTTTGGAATAATAAAGGGCTATATTGAAACACCTAAGTTGTACTCATTCGCAAAAACAACTTTGACACGCCTACTATAACGCCCACTTTTCACGTTATCTACCGTTAATGAAATTTAAAAGCTCATAAAACCGCCAAAATTAGAGGTGTGATGATAAAATTTGCTACGTCTATCCCCCTAGGCAATATCGTTACTGTGACAGAAAATTAAGGTGCCACGCCCACTTTTACGCCCACCTCCCATATAACGTTTTACCTAAAATTTATATAATTTCTCTATTAATAAAGATTTTGGAATAATAAAGGGCTATATTGAAACACCTAAGTTGTACTCATTAGCAAAAACAACATTGACACGCCTACTATAACGCCCACTTTTCACGTTATCTACCGTTAATGAAATTTAAAATCTCATAAAACCGCCAAAATTAGAGGTGTGATGATCAAATTTGCTACGTATATCCTTTTAATTAATGTAATTGTTGTGCCAACAAGTTTAGGTGACACGCCCACTTTAACGCCTACCTCCCATATAACGGTTTATCTTAAATTCATGTAATTTCTCTATTGACAAAGTTTTTGGTAAAATAAAGGACTATATTAAAATATCTAAGTTGTATTTATTAGCAGAAAATTTATTGACACGCCTACTTTAACGCCCACTTTCATTGAAAGACTACAAAAGCGTTTTAGTAGCATATCGAAGTTATAAAGGGTGGTTAAATTTTATGTTGAATTTAAATAAAACACAAATTATTTAGGATATTATTATTATTTCTGTTTGTAATTATGATATTTGTATGGTTCAATTATGTATTTAACAAAATATCGGCCAAATTGCCCCCCCCCCCCCCCATCCTTGGCACCACTCCTCTATCTGATGGTCCAAATTTTCAATGACAATGTTGATGCTCAATTGTTGGGTATGATGATGAGGGAGGCGAAGTTGACTGCTCTTTTGCCACACGATCGCAAAAACTAGCAGTGGTTCCCATTCAACGAACACAGAAGGCATTCTCAGATTTTCTAACATTTTATACAGACCTGTTTTGCAGAAATTTAAATATTTTTTAAAATTCTCCCGATTGTGGACAAATTTGAACGATTATGTTGATCAAAAGAATTACGAAGTGCACAAAATGCATTTTGATTTGAACGCCCATCTTTATAAAAAACCTGAATAACTTAGAAGCGTTGCTCATTTGCGTATCTTTCCACGGATCAAATTGAGTAAGTTTGAGATTAAGAAATGTCAAATGAAATGCACAAAACAAATTTAAAGACTAGGTGTAGTTCACCTTCAACATGGGCCCTTAAAATTGAACCACCCTCTACAAAGAAAGTGATACATATTTTATTATAAAGAGATTATTTCATAATGATTAACAAAATAATAAATATTATGCTTTTAATGTACACAAAAATGGTGGTGGGTATAAAAGATTCGGCACAGCCGAATATAGTGCTCTTACTTGTTTATATATAAATGTTAGTATTTAGAAAAATTATGTGCAAAAATGGAAGTGTTTGGTAGATTTTAGTGCATTTTTTGAAAAATTTATTACGAATAATATTTTTTGTGGCATCCCTGCTAGCAACTACGGCTGCTTAAGCCGTATACACACAAACGATCATAAAAAACAACAAATAAATGTATAACAATAATATTTATGTATGTGTGCCTTTGTACCATAATGGTTGTGCTGTTTTCATAACCCAAGCAAGTGCATTTTTACTAAATCAAAACGCATGCAAAATTTCTACTTGATGCTCTCGCTTGAATTGTAAAAACGGTTACTCATTTTACTCGCCTTTTTTACGGATAATCGATAACACTTAAGTACTTAAGTCCAATTAGTTGTACTGTGTACAATATAGAGTATTATGCGAAAAATACTTAAGGCCTAACTATATTATGCTTTTGCTGGCTTAAGCAAATGTGCGGATACACAAAATTAAATGTATGCAACTATATTGTACTTAAGAAACTTTTCGTCAAGTTTCGTCAAGTTTCATTTGCTTAAGCAAACTGCGAATATGATCGTACTTTGCTTACGAAAATAGATTTTCATTTGATATGTTGCATTATTTAGCACTTTTTTTATTAATGTTGTCATTTGTTTTTTTAAATTAGTGAAAAAATGTATAAATTTAATAGTTTATAGTAAAATATTTTTACATTTTACACATTAAATAATAATTTTGTGACAATATCAATATATTTAGGATATACAGAAATAAAACAGCTTTTGCAAAAGTACAAATATTTGCAACTAATCATAGTAAGTATTTAAGTTTAAAAAGTACAATATATCCACCGACAAGTCTTTAAAAATTTGCTTAAGCATTTGACAGACTTTTCGTTGGTTTTTGACATTAGCTTAAGCCAGCAAAAGCATAATATAGTTAGGCCTTTAGATTTCGGTTACTTGTATATACTTATGGCGAACATCAAACGAGTATGTAGCTGTAACCGTACGCACTTATACATGTTTTGCTAATAATACTCAATGTATATCCGAAGTTGTAATCGTTGTCATTCTCTGATAGGTACGTATTATAAATACAAATTTCATGAAAACTCCTTTTTCTTTTACATAAAAAACTAAAACTAAAAGTTCATTTAAAAATGTTGCCGAAGCGAAGAGTCGCATTAATTGCTATACATTGTACATTAATGGCTAAATTTACATCCATTTTTATACCCGCCACCAAAAAAATTGTGGGGGTATATTCATTTTGTCATTCCGTTTGTAACACATCGAAATATCCATTTAAATAAAAAAAATCGGGGTTTGATTTCATGACAATCTAGCTATGTCCGTCCGTCTGTTAAAAACACGATAAAGGTCGCACCGAACAAGCTAGGCGGCTCAAATTTTGTCAAAATCTTTCTTATACACGCACTGTGCTTCGTTCCCATATAACCAATGGACAAAAATAGAAGGAGTCATCAGATATTTTTAAAATTTGGTACACTAGCATAAAATAGCTTAGATAAGAAAAATATAATTTTTTTAAAAAATTGGCCCAAGGACACGACTCTCCCATGTGTCCTGACATGAAAAAATGTAATTTTAGCTTCAATAATGTGTAGAAAATTACAAAAAGGGGTCATGCTGTTACACATACAATTAGCAACGTGTGTGTAGTTTTTTTATTCAAATCGCACCAAGGACTCGAGGTCCTGTCATATATAATTTTTCTTAAAAACGCTAAAACACCTACAAAAATTGTCCAATCGTAATCAAATTTGGTACTTAAATTGATATTTGTAATATATATATTTATGCCAAATTTTTTTTGATTCGGATTATTAATGTGGAAAATGCAAAAACATCATTTATTGAAAAATATGTTAAAACGCTTAAAATGCTGTAGCAAAAATAAAAAATATAAAGGTATTTTAAAGATAAAATAAATGAAAAAAATTAAAGGGGAAAACTAGCAATGTGTTAGCGTCATTAAAAAACCATAAAAAAAGAATATGTTTTAATAAAAAAAAAAAAAAAAACATTTTCATTTGTATTAGATTTTTGATTTTGAAACAAAAATTATAACAGCTTAACTAAGTAATTTTATATTATCACATCTAAAATAAAAAAACGTTTAAAGAAAAAAATATAAATGCAAACTTATAAAAAAGCACCATCGCTTCTTTATTCTTCCCAAAACCAAGTTTTGCTTAATGAAGAAGTCATCACGTCTGCTATTATATCTTCTTCGATTTCAGCACTTTCCTTAAGAATACATTTCTCATTTTCAGCATCTCTTATTTTATTTTTAAACTTAATGGTCCTCTTTGATGATAATACTATATCTGAAGACAGCTACAAATGTGCCATTAGATTTTTATTTGTGTTTTCTCGACACGTTTGACTGGTATAAGACAGTCGCACTTTCCTTATATTTTTATAGCTTCCAATGCTTCTTCAGACAAACACCATTGAATAAAAAAAGCTAATCAGTTTTTTATGCAATTTTTTGTAAGTAAAACAAAATGTTAAATACCTATTGCTAAGCAATGTAAGGTGACGTACTTTCTCCACTACTATGGAACATCAACATTAATATCCTGCTTAGGGCCATGGATAATACATCCTACATGACTGTTGCTTATGCGGATGATGTGGCTGTGGCAGCTACGGGCAAAGATCCTGGACTGCTCTCGGAGCTCTTGGAATCTGCGCTGAAGTTAATACTTAGATGGTGCTAGGGATGTGGGTTGGGAGTCAATCCTGCCAAAACGGAACTGGTACTGTTCACAAGGAGGTACAAAATACCGACCTTTGCCACGCCTAGGATAGATGGATGGATAGCACTAGCGCTATCCGATAATGCCAAATATTTGGGTCTCGTATTGGACAGCAAACTAAACTGGAACCTGAACACAAAGTCTAGGACCACTAAGGCGGCAACTGTATTATACTGCTGCAAGAGGGCAATTGGCCTTAATTGGGGTATTAACTCCAGGAACTTATACTGGCTATACAATTCTGTCGTCAGACCAATTCTTTATTACGGAGCGGTGGGTGGCGTTGGAGAAGAGAATTCACCAGGACAGATTCGAACGTACGAATGGCTGCGATTATGATAACAGGTGCTCTTAGGACCACACCATCTAAGGCACTGTTCACTATTTTGAACTGGTTACCACCAGACATCCTGGCTAAGCAGATGGTTGCGGACACCGCACTGAGGCTGAATGTCACAAGGGCATGGAAGTATGTGAACTATGGACATGCAAGAATTTTGGGTATGATCAATATTGATTCTCCTATTGATTACAAGGTACCTGAACCAGTATTCGATCCGGGTTTCGTGACGAATATACCGGATAGATCTGAATATGACAACGGCCTCCGACCTCCGGAGAATGCCATCCAGATATTTACTGACGGATAGAAATCACATGCTGGAGCTGGATGTGGTATCTTTTCGATCCAGTTGGGTTTGGAATTGTCCCTTAGGCTACCGGATTACTGTATCACGATACAGGCCAAATTAATGGCTATTAAGACAGCCGCGGAACAGATTCATTAAAATGAAATATCTGGCAGGGATATATATATATATACTGACAGCAAGGCGGCTATTAGGTCCCTTGAGAGTGTGTACAGCACTTCGAAAATTGCCCAGGAATGCCGGGTGTCTCTTGAGGAGATAGCGAGACATTCGACGGTTACCCTTGTGTGGGTTCCAGGACATGGGGATATTGATGGTAATAATAGAGCTGATGCACTTGCAAAAGCCGGTACTACCTTAGATTCGGTTGAATCCAGTTGTGCTTTGGGTATTCCCTTATCGAAGGGTAAGCAGCTAATCTCGCATCGATTCTATTTGGATGCCAAGGAGAGATGGGTGAGAGAACCCACTTGTTTGGAAACCAGAAAGATCTGGCCTGACATGGATGTGCATAGGACGCAATATGCAGTGAATATGCCCCGAATCCACCTTAGGAACCTCATAGCGGTCATTACCGGACACTGGCCTATACATGTACACATGCGAAAAGGCTGAGTATCTCTTATAACGACTTCTGCAAAAGTTGCGATAACGAGGAAGAGGAGGAGACAACTGAACATCTCTGAAAGTGTCCTGCATTCGGGGACCTGAGACACCAGATTCTGGGAAAGATCCACACCTTCGTAAACAGGACAAGATGGCTGAGAAACGACGACCAGAGGACATAGACGAACGGGCGTTGGTGCCAACGGTATCACAACGGGACCCTCGGAGGACCCAAGTGAGCTATGCCTTCGGGCGGCTGCCGGATCTAACCTAACCTATTGCTAAGCATATAATAACACCCATAGTGTATTAATTACATATTTCTAGTAATTATTATTAGTCTCTTGAAAGTTTGTACATTAATTGGCGACCCACAAGATAACACTCTCAATATAAATGCAAAATTATCAATAAGTCGCTAATCAATTCCTATTATTTCCGCCGCTACTTCACTGTAAGAAAAAAAATCGGCGAGACCTTTTTTCCGTCATTAGTATTGCCAAATCCAGACATAGCTTGGTCTATTATTAATCCAGTTCTTTTTTTGAATGCAATTTGAATTTTTTTTGTTTTCCAAAAACTGTTTGTTGTTTTCTTTATCTACCCGCCAAACTTTAATGGGGATTCGGTAAGCAATATGTAGCAAACATTTAAAGAATCTTACCCAACAATGAAGCGTTTAAAGTCCATATATGTAATTGTCGGTAAGAAGACCAAAAAACGAACGGCTGAAACCTCAATATTGTAAAGGCATCGTAAAACATGGTGGAGGCTCAATAATGGTGTGGGGCTGCTTTTCATACGCTGGAGTTGGACCAATTCATCAAATATCAGAAAAAATGTATCGATTTGTTTATAAAAATGTATTAGAAAACGTAATGTTGCCTTATGCGGAAGAAAATATGCCTTTGATTTGGGGTTTTCAACATGATAATGATCCCAAACATGCTTCAAAATTTGTCAGAAAATGGTTGGGTGAATCAAAAGTGAGAGTTATCGGGTGGCCAGCTCAATTGCCTGACCTAAACCCTATAGAAAACCTATGGAGCATCGTAGATCGCAAGATAAAAAGGGATTCTAACACAAACAAACACTCCATTTTTGACCGCATTCAGGAGGCATGGTTCAGCATTCCTAGAGGTCAAATTGAACGGCTTATTGATTCAATGCACCGCAGATGTGCCGCCATCATCAAAAACAAAGGTTTCGCCATCAATACTGATTTCATTTTTAAGTTTTGTGACAAAAATACAGAAGTTGCTTTAGTTTTGACCAGTCATATTTTATAGTTTTTTTTATTATTTTGAAGAAAAAATATTTTAAAACAATGAATTATAATTTATTTATGCCTATGTTTTAAGGAATAAATTATTAATAATTTAAAAGAAAAACTTTTCGTCTAAGTTTTTTTTTAAGAGCACTAATTTCCAATTATTTCGAAGTGTAATATGAGTTGCTTTAGTTTTGGCCACCAGTGTATATATGGGTACTTCCAGGGTGTCGAACGCGACGTTCGTACGCGTTCAAAATCAAAAAAATGGCTCATAGGAAGCACTGTAATCTAAATTGAAGTTGGTATCATGCGGATTCCCGAACCAAAGAAAATGGCAAAAACTACATTTTTTCCATAATAATTTAACTGGGTAATGATTAGTAACTTTCAAACTAATTTATTTTTAAAAGTAGAAAATACATATTATTAACATAAATTAAATTAATTTCTTGAGTGAATATGCAGTCAGAGCTGTTTTTATTTGATCTCCATCGCATGAAAGCATCAGATAAAACTACTCCATTAACTGCACCTTTTCCATGTAAAGTTATTCAATGTAGCTGCAACCAAATTGGCTTACAAAAGCATGCATACTCGATACGATAAATTTGTTTATTAATTGCGAGCTGCTTTCATCTGAGAATACAAAAATTTTTAGGAAGCTGCCATATTGGGTTTGCATTTGTTTTATGAGTTTCGTTAAGAAACATACAACATTATATTTGCAGTGACTTAATTTGTCGCTGGCTATAGCGAAAGACTTCGTTTCTCTAAAAACCCAAGCCACGCAACTAAAAATAGTTGCTTACCTGTAACTAAAATGAGCACTCTGAACTTCATTTTGTGAAATCAGCTGGTAGTTTTCTGCAAAATCAATTTGCAGAGCTAGTACACCAGGCATTATATTTTCTTTAATTTTTTTAAATAAATTATAGGAACTATTTCATATTTACACAATTTTCACAAGTGCTTGTCATGCAATTCTCATTACAGATATCGCATTCATTCCATTTCGTTCTGTTTCTTTGCATTCTTTCTTTATTTTTCGAAAGATAGTTATTTAACCTGAGTGAATCTTTCTTCAAATCTTCTCTCCATTTTTTGCACTTTTCTTTATCTCATCTACATAAGTATTTACAAATAATATGCACATGGGTACATACATACATACATACAAACACATATCCATACATGTTAGGAAAAATTTTTTGTGAATAAGTAAATTTGATACTTACGGTGTCGAACGTGACCAAACCTGAATAGAAAAAAAACTTTAAACTTTATTTCTTAACTAGCTTGTGCCCGCGACTTGGTTTGCGTAGTTATAGGGATAAAAGGAAGACTTAGTATTAACCTAGATTGTTATTTATATGCTTTTCAAATTTATCCAAACATAAAAAATTCACATCTATTATACCTATTAGTACGATTATTAATTTGAAAATTTGAATTTTAAAATATAAAAGAAAAGTGAAAACTTGCAACAAAAATAAAAATTTTACAAAACAACCAACCCGTTTAGGCTGTGATGATGAGTTTGCCAACGGCTTCGCCTGGTTATCGTGATAAAAAGTAGCCTATGTGTTAATCTAGGTTGTTAACTATGTGCCGAATTTCATTTAGTTCCGTTCAGCCGTTTTTGCGTGATTGAGTAACAAATATCCAAACATACAAACATTCACATTTATTATATTAAGTAAAACAATTTACCTTTTTTGGTTTAATATGTGAAAAACTTTCTTCAAATTAAAACTTTGAAACACCTCCTACCAATAGTTGTGACACAATAGTAATAAACGATCTTCATCAAGGTCGAACGTGACATTACAAAATAGACTAATGTGCTGTTTATAGAATGCGAACGCTTACTTTGAGTGGACGTTTTGCGTGTAATTTGTTTTTGTTACAATAACAAATTACAGGCAAAACGTCCACTCAAAATAAGCGTTCGCATTCTATAAACAGCACATAAGACAAAATAAAAATTTACCGTTAATCGACTCTCTATTCTCTAGATTACCGATCTTGTAAGAGTAATTTTGTGGAATAATTGTTATCATATATCACCTCTATTAAAGAATATAATATTAAAGAGAATAATAATTGTATACTTTATTTGACCTCTTTTTGCAATTTTTGTATTTAATTATTCGAGCCTAAGGTCATGCAACAGTTTTATTTTTTTCTTTATTATAAAAAACAATATTAAAATGGTTAAAAAAATATTTCCTGAAGATGCTACACGAAGGAGTAGCGAAATATTGAAGAAAATAAAACATTGTTTAATATTGTTTTTTATAATAAAGAAAAAAACAAGTAAGAGCGCTATATTCGGCCGTGCCGAATCTTATATACCCTTCACAACGTGTAGTCATGCAATAACAGTAGTTTGTATCACCATTCATCTCATATGAAATACGTACATACATATAAAAAATATATAAAATAAAATATATAAAACAAAAAAAAATAATAAATATATAAATAATATATTAAATAAAAAATAAAAAAAAAAATTAAAAAAAAAAATTTTAATATATAAAAAAAATTTAAAAAAAAATTTTTAATATATAAAAAAAATTTTTTTTTTGGCTCAGCTGGGATTCGATGCCACGTTTTCTCTAACCAGTATACACGTTTGTATGTATGTATTTTGTTGTTGTAATGTTGTTTTTGTGAAAAAAAATCGAGGTGGTCGTGGGTTTTTGCTCATATCTCAGTTGTTTATGTACCGATGTATCTGATTTTCAATAGCGATCTACTCCCGAATATTTCTGATATTTTAATACCTCACCCGGGTCCAAGCGATGTCGGGGGGCTTCAAAAAGTTGATTTCAACATACACACGGACAGACGGACAGACTGACAGAGCTTAATCGACTTCCCTATTCATAAGCTTTCAGAAAATATATACTTTATGGGGTCGGAAATGAAAATTGTAGAAATTTCACACGGAATGACAAACCTATATATACCCTTTTTCACTGTGTGAAGGGTATAATAAAACTGTTGCATGACCTTAGGCTCGAATAATTAAATACAAAAATTAAAGAGAATATGCAATAAAACTTAATCAGAAATAAGAAATTGCATTAGTGAAACTTGACAGTCTGCTTGTGCATCTTAGTGGATTAGATTATGGATTAATTGATTAAATTATTAAAATCTAAATATAAAAATAAAAAGTTTTTAATAACTTTTAATTTTTTTGTACATGGTGGACCTTTTGACGGAAATGCCCTTATATAAAAGTGAAACTCTGTCTGTTCGTGTGTGTGTGTGTTAGCTATAGACTCCGAAACCGTAACTCAAACTCAAACTTTGGCAAGTTGTTGTATACATTGCAGGGAGTGTTTAATAAGTTATCATTTTTAGCTACTTGCATCAGATCGATTTTTTTGAAACTTTGTGCACATATTGGGCTGTCAAGACAGTGGGCAGTACCACGCTCATAAAAAAAGTTATAATTTTTAGTTTCTTGCACTTGATATTTAATTAAAATTCAAAATGCATTTTTATTCATTAAGGGGCGTCGGGCTTGGCTACACAGAAAAAAAAAACTGTAGTAATGACAAAAACTTTTTGCTGTTGAAGAATTTCTATTTGTCGCAAATAAAAAATAATTAATTCAAATTATTTTATATTTACCGCAAATAGTTGTGGAGAATGCGCTGCATTTACAGCAAGAGCAAAATTGCAGTAGAAAAAACAAGAGCAAAATAATTTGAAACAAATGCGAAAGTCATTCACTTAAATTCGATTGGATTTGAAAAGGCATATCAACAGCAATTTATTAAAATCAAATATTCTTTATTTGAGGATGCACGACATAGATTATTTACATCAAATGCGGATTGTTGTTGTTTTAATAGCAGGCTTGTCTTTTTAAATGCAATCTGCAGTTAATTTTGGTTCGTTGTTTAACCATTCTGTCTTTCGTTATTTGCATTTAGTTTATGAAGGTAAAACCACGTGTAAAAAATGCAAAACAACCTTAGTGTACTAGAAATTTTTGAAGAAAATGTTTTAGAAATAGAAATATTTGATTTAGTAAAGTCATGGGCTGTAAGTGATGAAACTGTGTTAAATTTAGTAGAATGTGATGTAAACACATACGAAAAATTAAAAATAATGGAACTAAGTGACATCAATGAAATTTTTAATAAAAGAAACCTTATTGGCGAAAAAATTATTTTTCGATACAATCTTAATAAGTGGCGTATGGAAAATAAGATAGGTAATTTAGTTAGTGTTTTAATACATAAGTGTGTTAAAATTAATTTCTTAACGCATAACAAAAAGCATAGCTAAATACATAAAGTTCAATTTTTGCAATATCATATGCTTTTTGTAGAATTTAATGGAGCACACCATAAATGTGGCACGTTCTTTTATTCTTATTAGAATATGATTAAGTCCAAGAAATTCAAAACTGTGAAATTTTGTGTCTTAACTGCTTTAAATGAAAAAAATTAATTTATAATTGACTTTGTTTTAGTACGATCCATTATTATGCAGTGCATCCGATCGAACCTTTACAAATTCAACCAGCACCCAAGAATGGGTTAATTCTCCAGTTTCAACCAATTCGGACTTCAATGTGAAGGAGATATTGGAAAAAACAGTAGATGGAAAGGATATTATTTCAAATTATTTCGACACCAACTCATTAAGCGATCTGCATCAAACTTCGATAGTTCGAATAATTGTAGATCACTGTATTTTCCACAACATTAAATTGGATGCCAAATCTATGGAAAATATAGCAATGTCTATAACAAAGCTTTTCCCAACTGAATGCGAGACAACATATTATGTACCTCGATCTAAAAAGAAAAATGCTTCTGGTAAATTGTACGACAGCTACTACAACCAAAAGAATAAAAGAAAAAATATTGAAAATCCTGCTTCAGCAAAGTTATATACGGTGAGTGATATTGTAGATGACAGTCCCTTGGAAATCAGTGAGTTCAAGGCGAAGAAAAAATGGTTGGCGCACAATTTTCCCAATAATATACAATCCCATTGGAAAGCTACATCAACCCTACGAATGAAGGAAAATAAAGAGTCAATACCAGCGTTTTTGAACGATTGGCCTAGATACAAAGATCCTGGTGGTTATTCATTGATTGACGTTGATTTCGAGACTTTGTATCCAGGCAAAGGAAATCTTATGTTTGAGCAAATGGCAGTTCTAAAAAATGTGATGACTGAGAAAGTTTTACAAATTTATGTGAAAGACAAGCTCAACATGCAATACCTTGAGAAAATGAAATCATCAACAGATACAAGTAAAGCATAATTTAAGAAAAAAATGTGTGATATTAATTTGTTTATTTTTTAGATGCTAAGCACTTCTACTTTTTTTACTTATTGCATTCGATAATTCTTCCACCACGTGTAAATAAAACTTTGAAGCCTTCTATAACTGATGCTCAAGTTGACATGATTGTCCACTTATTTAATGTAAATGATTTTATTCAAAAAAAGGACGAGCAACGGGAACTCGCTTTCCAAGAGCAGTCAACCATTCAACCTAAAATTTTCGTGATTGGTGAGGATGTTAACAAATTAACGGAGTTTTATGTTACAGTAAATGATTTAACTTACAAAGTAGAGACACTTCTTCGAGCTGTAGATTTAGTAATTAAAATATGTTTCACTTTCAATTTAAAGTATTCGGCTAAAAGCAAATATGTGTGGGTTTTTTTACAAGAGTATATTTTCAAAATTCCATTTTCAGAAAAAATTGCCAAAGTGCAAAATATAATTAACAAAATTAAACATGTCAAATAAATACATAAATAAATTAGCAAAAAACCCCACACATATCTGTTCAATTTGTAGCTGTATATTTACTAAATCCGAAGAGTTCCTACAACACTTAAGAAATATTCATAAAACACCTGTTATATTTAAGTATTTATGTCAGTTTAATAACTGTAACAAAGGATTTCAAATTTTTTTTAAGTTTAAGTATCATATTACTAGTCATGATTGTAATGAAATGTTTAGACATGATGAATATCATACCTGTAAATTATCGCGTATAGAAACTAAAAACAATCAAAAATTGTATACTTTAAACCACCAGACCATTCCTACTGAACAAGTGACAGTTCCTCACATAAAGAACAGTAGCCCAACTCAAAACACTGAACAAATAGTTGACATAACAGAAATAAGAAAAAGAATAATTTATAATATTATACAACTTGCACTAAAACTTCATGCAAAACCTAACATTGCTCGCAATAATATTCCTTCTACCCTAAATGATGTTGTCAACCATATAGTCACACCTTTAGTGGAAGCGTTTGATCAATTTTTACCTTTTATTGAACTTGAAATGCAAAGTTTGTACAAGGACTTATTAGCGTATGCGAAAAATCCAGTCCAAAGTATCTCTACTGAATACTTCATAACACTGTAACTTCACAAACGGTCATGAAGTAACCAGTTTGATTTATTATTTTTTATGAAAAAAGAGATATCATAAAATTACAAAATGCTTTATTAACTATTTTACACATATTTTATCAATCTACAGCTCAAATATATTTAATCGGGCAAGAAATAGAAACCAATTTTTCAGAAAAATTTCAAGCTTATATTATTTTAAGGTCACTTAACTGTTACTATATTGAAGAAATTGAAAAATTTTCGTTACCTTGTAAAAAAGTAATTTTAAATAATGGAAGCACTGTTGTGCGAATTAAATAAAAAAAATCCTTCTGTAGAGCTTAGTTTTATGCTGCAAGTATATATGTATAATTGGCTAATTTATAAGGTATCCTTAGTGACATATTTTCATAACGTAATAATTTAAAAAAAATAATTTAAATTTGCAGTGAGCAAAGTTCTGTTGGTATTATAACTATGTATTACATTATATTTAATATATATTTTACTTTTCATTAAAATAGGCTCTAACTATTGTACTACTTTTATTTTATTCATTTAAAACTTTTAAGTTTATTTTTTTGACTGTATTATTTTATAAATAAAAACAAAATCTAAAAATTAACAAAACCAGTTTTTTCATTTGGCGAATTGTATTTAGGACAAAGACAATTTTTGTATTTGACGAATTGCATTTGGGATAAACACAATTGTATTTGGAATAACAATTTTTTGTATTTGAAGAATTGTGTTTGGGACAAAGACAATTGCATTTGGTAATGCACTTCTTGTATTTGCCAAATTGTATTTGGATCAAAAACAAATTAATTTTGGTATAACAGTTTTTCCATTTGCCGATTCGTATTTAGGCTAACAGCACTTTTGTAGTTGCAACAAATAGCAACTGCTATTGGGAACGATCCGAATGTAAATTTTACTTGGGGTAAGGTTAAAATCATTTGCCATTACTACTTTTTTTTTTCTGTGTAGTACTAAATAAAATTGCCTTTAACGTATGTATATATGTATGTGTAACAAACATTTGGGGAGAAATAAAAGTTAGAAAAACAAAAAATTAAAGTTTTTAAAATATTTTCTTTTATTTCTAAAATGGTAAATTAGTCCCCATTAGCACAACAAAAATAATAAACTATAATAGAAACGCTGATAATTTTTCTTCAAAGAAAATAAAAATCCTATTTGCAAATCGATCTTGTAAGAAATTTTATATTTAAATTGTATAAAGAAAGTGATATATATTTTAGTATAAATATATTATTGTATAGCGATTACTGATAATTATTAAATTAAATATATATACATATATGTATATATACATATATATATATGGTGGGTATAAAAGAATCGAATATAGTGCTCCTACTTGTTTTTTTTTATTTGGAGGTGCGTAAATAAACTAGATTTATTCCGTAATTTTAATGGGATTAGTAGAAAAAAATTACTAGATTGTTGACAAAAATGTTACTACACCATTTCCAATTGTATTTAAGAAATTTCAAATTTTATATTAGAAATTTGTAATTGTATTTTAGAAATTTACATTTATATTTCAGAAGTTTCCAATTATATTTCAGAAATTTCTAATTATTGTATCTATAGTAATTGTATTTTAAAATTTTCCAATTGTATTTCAGAAATTTCCAATTGTAATTCAGAAATATAAATTAGAATTTCAGAAGTTTCTATTTTTTTTAGAAATTTTAATTTGTATTTCAGAATTTTCCAATTGTCTTTAATTTCTATCCATATTTAATAAAATGTTTATAGAAAGTATACGAATTAATAGAGACCTATAGAGTTTTAAAAGTCTCTTATTTTCTTTAATTCTTGTTATAAATGAATAATTACATATTTTTATTTTTATTAAAATAATTTTTCGGGTTTAACTTTAATTCACATTTTTTTTTTCAGTTTTAAGATAATTTAAGGTGTAAGAAACATATTTAAAAGTAAAGAAAACGGCGTACCACACCCCCCTTAGACAAGGTTATTCACAATCCACAAAAAAAAAAAAAAAAAAAATATTAAAAAAAATTTAAAAAAAAAATATTAAAAAAAATTAAAAAAAAAAATTTAAAAGAAAATTAAAAAAAAAAATTATTATAAAAAATTTTTTTTTGGCTCAGCTGGGATTCGATGCCACGTTTTCTCTAACCAGTATACACGTTTGTATGTATGTATGTATGTTGTTGTTGTAATGTTGTTTTTGTGAAAAAAAAATCGAGGTGGTCGTGGGTTTTTGCTCATATCTCAGTTGTTTATGTACCGATGTTTCTGATTTTCAATACCGTTCTACTCCCGAATATTTCTGATATTTTAATACCTCACCCGATATCGGGGGGCTTCAAAAAGTTGATTTCAACATTCACACGGACAGACGGTCAGACGGACGGACAGACTGACAGAGCTTAATCGACTCCCCTATTCATAAGCTTTCAGAAAATTTATACTTTATGGGGTCGGAAATGAAAATTGTAGAAATTTCACACGGAATGACAAACCTATATATACCCTTTTTCACTGTGTGAAGGGTATAAAAACAGACAAGCCGGGCACCTGGCGTTTTAACATAATTCGGGTACGCTGAATCCAGTGGTGCCCACGGTTTTTTAAGATTGGCTCTGGTTTTCGAGATATACCGTTATTTCGAAAATGGAAGAGCTTGCACAACATATGTTCGCGTAACTCAAAAACGCTTTAGCTTATTGAAAAAACCGAAATTCCGCAATAAAATTTCCTTTAAGAAAAGTAAAACTCTTTCTAATATCGGCAGTCGTTTTAGAAACATAATTTTTTTTTTTTTTTTTAATTAATTTTTTTATCGAAATTTCGAAATTTTTGTTTTTTAAAAATTCATAAAAAATTAAAAAATGCAGCTAGGCTTTTAGTTTTTTGCAAACATATCTATATATATAAAAGTGAAACTCTGTGTGTGTGTGTGTGTGTGTGTGTGTGTTAGCTATAGACTCCGAAACTGTCAAACCGATCGGGCTCAAACTTTGGTAAGTTGTTGTACACATACCAGGAAGTGTTTATGGGTGAAAAAAGTGGGCGGAGCCACGCCCATAAAAAATTAGTTATCAGTTTTAGCTACTTGCACTTGACCGATTTTTCTGGAACTTTGCACACATATCGAGCTGTCATGACTAAATAATTTCGTGATAGGAAAAGTGGGCGGGGCCACGCCCCTAAAAAAGTTTTAATTTTGAGGTACTTGCACTGGACCGATTTTTCTGAAACTTTGCACACATATTGAGCTGTCATGGCTTTATAATTTCGTGATTGAAAAAGTGGGCGGGGCCATGCCCATAAAAAATTAGTTATCAGTTTTAGCTACTTGCACTGGACCGAATTTTCTGAAACTTTGCAAACATACTGAGCTGTCATGACTATACAGTTTCGTATTTAAAAAAGTGGGCAGTGCCACGCCCATAAAAAGGTATCATTTTGAGGTACTTACACTGGACCGATTTTTCTGAAACTTTGCACACTTATTGAGCTGTCATGACTATACAGTTTCGTCATTAGAAAAGTGGGCAGTGCCACGCCCATTAAAAAAAAGGTATCATTTTGAGGTACTTGCACTGGCCAGATTTTTCTGAAACTTTGCACACATATTGAGTTGTCATGACTATACAGTTTCGTATTTAAAAAAGTGGGCAGTGCCACGCCCATAAAAAAAGGTATCATTTTGAGGTACTTACACTGGACCGATTTTTCTGAAACTTTGCACACTTATTGAGCTGTCATGACTATACAGTTTCGTAATTAGAAAAGTGGGCAGTGCCACGCTCATAAAGAAAAAGTTATAGTTTTTAGCCTTGCACTTGATATTCGATTAAAATTTAGAATGCGATTAAAATTCATGAAGGGGCGTAGCAACGCGCGCCGGGTTTGGCTAGTAAAAAATAAAGCTGATAACAAAACAAGCCATAAATGTTTAAGATCTGTTGGCAAGTTTTGATTTTATTCACAAAAGTCTACAAATTTTAATTAATTTAAGAATGTCATAAAAAAAAATCACCATCCCTTAGGGATGGTGATAAAGGGACATTATAATTTGAGAAAATGTTAAGAACAAAAAACATTGGAGGTCGGTCATACATTTTATCCCCCTAGGAGTGAATCCTAGGCCTTAGAAACAAATGATGGGAATGAAAAATAAAGTTGCGCTGGTCATTTGGTTCGTCTAGGGGTATCTCAGGCGCCGCAGGTGCAAAATTTAAGGCTAGGGTTCTACGCGTATTAAAAGCAAATTTCCAAACAAAATAAGCTATTATTGATTAAAATCTGTCCACAACTTTTGATTTTTTTCAGAAAAGATGTAATTTTTTATAATAACCAAACTAAAAAATTTTTGTTGTTAAGTAGCTAAAGTTAAAGTTTTTATTTAGAAATTTATTCTTCTTCCTCCTGCAGATTCCAACAAATATACCCTAATAGCGAAGCAAGTTGTTTGCCGCTATACCAGTGTTCGAGCCTGGCTGTTACTTGGTGAAATCTCTCGCCATGTTCATCAGACTCGGCTGGTGATTGCTCATTAAATTTTTCGGCATGGTAATGCAAAAAATGTATTTTCAATGGCATTCTAACGTTTAAGTTTTTAAATGCGGTTAGCATATTTTTGATTAAAATTCGCCAGTTTTCAGACCGATGACTTCAGAATACATTTTCTATTACTGATTTCACACTATTCCAGGCCAATAGCTCGATATCATTCAATGCAACCTCAAATTCATGGTCCTTCATAAGACGACGAATGTCCGGTCCATTAAGAGTTCCTGTAAAATAAAAACATTATGATAAGAAACATAAATCTAATTTAATAAAGTAGTAAGAGTTCATACCTTATTTTACTTTCATGCCGCTTAATCGTGGAAAAATTCGGTGCAATTCGGTAAAAGCAACACCATCTGGGCTCAATGCTTTTATAAAAATTTTTACAATACCCAGTTTGATGTGGAGTGGAGGAAGCAAAATCTTTTCAATCGGCACAAGTGGTAATTCAATAACATTGTTTCTATGCAATCTGCCTTCCTCACGTAAAGCCCAATCCCGTGTATTGTACTGGTCGCCATCGAAACTCGTATTCCATAAGCACATGAAACACATATTTTTATTATAGCCCAATTGCATGCCTCTTAAAAGAGCTACCACTTTTAAATCTGCGCATATTTTTCACTTGTGGTCTTCATATTTAATTAACTGCATTATTTTTTCATTGATGCGTATGTCTCTTTAATATTTGTGCTTAGTGCTATCGGAATAGGACTTTTTAAATTAGTGACATGTAGCAAAACTGCTTTTAAGCTACTTTTGGAAGAATCAATGAATAAGCGCCAATCTCCAGGATTATATTAATTTTGCATTGTTAAAACCAAGCCGCGGATGTCAGTACAATACGCGATAGAATTATTCTCAATAGATTTAAAAAAGTCGTAAATCGTCTATGGCGATTGATAGCCCCGTATAGTTGTACACCTGGTGCTAAAATATTAGCTCGTTTTAACTCTTTTGTCAAGAGAATGCTCTGTCTTTGAGAAAATTTTAGACGCCGTACCATTATATCCAGACGATCTTGCGTGATTTCATTGTGACTGCATGGAACCGTGATGCATGACGGTTGATGCATTGAAGTAGCTGGTCCACCCGCTTCAACAGAATCAATTATTGAGGGAATATGTTCTGTTGGTATATGGCTATCCGGAACAGGGATTTGATCAGAATGTGGCAGCGGAAATCGAGCATATGCTGTTTTAGTATAAGATATATAAGTCATTTTTCTTCTGTTCATACCCGCTGTATAATTTATGCACGCATAACACTCATCTTTAACATGAACTATGGGATCTCTCGAAATCATTGGAACACCAAATGGCATGGCGTCTCCATTTTTTCCCTACTTATTTAAATGGTAAATGCAGTGTGTACACACTATTGATGATGTCCAACTCTTACCATATATAACACTTAAAGAAAAACTTCACTGATCACTTTCGCAAGCACTTTCCATATGACAGTAAAGGGGTTGAGGAACTCTTATTTATACTGTTATTGTTTTGATCAAAGTACCTGTCGAGACCTTCATAGCCATGTTTTGTGAAAAAAACCAGGACGAATAATATTTCTACCTGTTCAAGGTATAACAATAGAATATCAATGCCTTAATTCCTCAACCTCGTATCCTAAAAAATAAAATTTTTCAGGAGAGAAAAAAAAACGGTTCATCTTTTTATACTTCGGTGTTTGGTTAAAAGTTTAAATGCAATTATTAAGGAATTGATTGTATTTATGTATATTAGTAGTAATAAGTAAGTTTTTTACAAGACCGATTAGTCAGTTTTGACAGCACAATAAAAGACGGATTTGTGTGGTTTTGTAAGCACAATAAAATACAAAGATGTAAGCATTTATGACTTTATTTCTTAATTCTAAGAATTTTTTAATCGGTAACTTCACTTGTTAGGGGGGCTCCCATACAAATATTGCGTTTTATGAAATTCTTAAATTACCTAAAATTGTCGACTTTTGTGAATAGAATCAAAAGTTGCTAACAGATTTTAAAGATTTATAGCTTGTTTTGTTATCAGCTTAATTTTTTATATGTCTGCAAAAAATTAGAAGCCTAGCTGAATTTTTTTATTTTTTATGAATTTTTAATAAACAAAAATTTCGAAATTTTAATTAAAAAAATTATGTTTCTAAAACGACTGCGGATATTAGAAAGAAGTTTTACTTTTCTTTATTTTATTGCGGAATTTCGATTTTTAAAGTTTTTTCAATAAGCTAAAGCGTTTTTGAGTTACGCGAACATATGTTGTGCAACCTCCTCCATTTTCGAAATAACGGTATATCTCAAAAACCAGAGCCAATCTTAAAAAACCGCAGGCATCACTGAATTCAGCGTGCCCGAATTATGTTAAAACGCCAGGTACCCAGCTTGTCACGAAAAAAAGTGTAAATTTCTTGCACAGTGTGATTATTCAGTAAATAATAATTAATTACTAAGTAATGCTTGTTAGAAATAAAAAATAAATATATACAAATACAGATATATTAACAATAGTAACACAGAAATAAGGGATTTGTTTATTAAACTATTATATAAATAATTTAAAACTTTTAATATTTTATTTCTCAAAAAAACATAAAATTAAGACATACTCACCTTTCGCATGTTACAAATTCAACTTATTTGGATTTTTATTCCCTCCACCTGTGGTGCACAAGGGTATATATACATAGCTTTGTCATTCCGTTTGTAATTTCTACAATTTTCATTTCCGATCCCATAAAGTATATATTTTTTGAAAGCTTATGAATAGAGGAGTCGATTAAGCCCTAACCGTCTGTCCTTGTGTTGGTTTAAATCAACTTTTAGAAGCAACTATATGTTCCTCAGATCTCTATATGGTATCACTCTCTTGGAAATATCCAGGAAAGAATTGCTATTGAAATTCAGCACAATCGCCCCATAACTTTCTGAGATATGAGCAAAAAACCACGACCAACTCGTTTTTTTCACAATTACAACAACAACATACATATATACTGGTTAGAGTAAACGTGGCATCGAATCCCAGCTGAGCCAAAAAAAATTTTATTTTATTATATATATATTATTTATATTATTATTTTTTTTATATATTTTTTTTAATTTTTTTTTTAAGTTTTTTTATTGTTTTTTTTTTTTGTTTTTGATATAATTTTTTTTGGAATTTTTTTTTTAAACATACATACGTAAACTCAATTTATAATTTTACAATGGGATGTTTTTATATATGGGCTAGTCCGAAAAATTTTAAACCAAAGACAGAAATTTAAAGTTGCCCAAAATCCAAATGTTTGTTAATGGTTTTATATACGAAATACGGTTTTACAGTGGTTTGTTTGGCCTTGACAGAGGCTGACCTAAACGTACCTCTTGCTTTTATTTATTTTTGTAAAAAAGGGCATTTTTCATGGTCAAAAAAGTGAGCAAAACATTCGTTTCAGTATTTAACGTTTAGCAAAACTTTAATTTGTTTAATTTTCTTTTATTTGCGATACAAATCATATTTGTAGGTTATCTAATATATATTAACAATTTGAACTAAAAATGGTACACTGTGTGTCACGTCCGTAACGGAAAATAGGGTTTTAAGTTTAACACGATGAATTTCAATAATTTTGTTTTCCAAACTAGCTTTATAAACAGAGTTTTTTATTCACTTTTATCTGATAAAAAAAAAAGAAATACCTTTATTACACCTTTTTTTTTAAATATAAATGACAAGTGTAAAGTCCGTAACGGCATGAAAATACCCAAAAATTTTATTTTAATATTATGAGGTGAAAGTAAGTTTTTATAATGGATTTTCACCCGCTGAATCTGAGCTTAAAATTGCTCTAGGTTGCCGAGAACCCGAAAAACTTCACTTCAAAGTAACAAAAAGTGTGTTTAAATAACATGCGATCCCCCAATCTACAACTTAAATTGAGATGAATTTTAAATTGTTCTGAAACCTAAAATAATTCCTAAAAATCAAAAATAAGTGTAGTTTTGTGTGTATGGGGCACACACAAAATGTTAAACAATCTGCCTTAGATTACCAAAACTGTAGGGTAAGAAATGAGGGTGGTTTTCTAAAGGAGATCGTAATTATAATAACTCAAAGAGATATTATAATTGAAGGGAACCGAAGATTTGTCGGAAAACCGGTTGGAAATTTCCAACCAAACCGTACGCTAGTGTTGGCAACTTTACATTATTTTTTTTAGTAAATTATAGGTAGGTACAATTCAAAGTAAGTATAATATTCAAAGATAAATACAATATTCAAAGGTAAAGTATAATATTCAAAGGCAAAGTATAATATTCAAAGGTAAAGTATAATATTCAAAGGTAAGCATAATATTCAAAGGTAATAATTATATTATGGTATAAATTATATTAATAAATTCATTTTTTAATTATAAATAAATAATTTCAGTTTTTTTCTTATAAAATACAAAAATTAAATAAAAATGTATGTCCAACGATGAGTTTGGACAATAAGTAATTCATAAACATGTTGTAAACCGCAACCCCGATGTCCCCCTTCAAATATTTGGCGGTACGCCAATGCATGCAATGTTTACGTACTGGATTTTCCGTTAGAAATTAGGAATTTTTTTGCTACTTTGCATGGAAAAGGAGCGGTGGACGGTGTTGGCGCTATTGTTAAGCGAAAAGTTTGGCACTTAGCAAAAGCCCAAAATCTCATCTTAAAAAACGCTCGAGATTTTCACAAATTAGCAAAAAAAATATATAAATGGCGTTTTCCTAAATTACGTTGATAGAAATTATGTCAAAATTATATCTGACGAAATATCTAAAACATGAATAAATGTAAAAAATATTCCAGCTCTTAAATCATATCATTATTTTTCGGGCTTTTCCGATGGTAATACTATAAAAGTAGCTCGAACAGCTGGGTCTATTAAGCATAAGATACAATGTTAAACAGTTAAATAAACAAATAAATAAATGAATATAAGCTAATATAAGAGTAGTGAAATATTCTATAATTTTTTTGCAACTAATAAATTAATAATTACAAGGTTAACAAGATTTTTGAATACATGAATGTTTTTTATATACACAATTTGGTTTAATGGAAAAAGTGTAACGAAACTACTAAGACTTATTTTCTAAGCAGGATTGATATCGTCATATATTCCACTTAATTTTTTGTATATCGAATTTTTTTTGTTCATTATGAAAAATTAGCTAAAAAATGTGCAAATGCAAATAAGCCTCAAAATCGACTTTCATTTTTTGTAACGTCCGTAACGGAACTTTAAGCTAGCATAACTTTTTTTTAAAAACAGTTTACGTTTAAGTTTAAAACAAGTTATAAATACTCCCAAAGAACTGCATTTTGCATAAAATTTCATGAAAATATTCCAATGTGAACGCCAGCCGTGTCAATCTTAACAAGCAAATTTGCGTGCGAATGTAACGTCCGTAACGCAGGATTAGCCCATATGTATTTTTTTTACATGTATGTACGTATTTTATATGAGATGAATGGTGATACAAACAATTGTTATTGCATGACTACACCTTGTGAAGGGTATAAAAGATTCGGCACGGCCGAACATAGCACTGTTACTTGTTGTAATTTAAAATTAGTAATAATCAAGGTGGATTGATAAGGTGACCGTATAAAAACAGCTGATTAATTTTTTTTTATTTTGTTGAGTACCTTATTTTCAAATGAATTCCTTTGTTTACGTTTTTATATATTTAAAAAAAAAATAAAATTTAAAAAAGAAAATATTTAATAAAATTTCGTGGTGTGTGGATTCAGAAATAAGTAACCAGGGAACAACAGAATCTTAACCTTTTAATAGGTGTACCATTGAAGTCTGTATTTTTACTACATTTGGCCGTAATTAGAAGCTTATTTTGATATATTAGAGATGAACAACAAGAGGCTAAAGAAAATCAGCAATATAGACCCATTATTTTCTCTACTTATTTCAGGCGATTTATTATTTTTATATTATTATTTATATAGGATTTGTCAAAATGTGGTTAGGAAAAGGATGATATCAGAATTGTTTTCAAAATTTAAGGAACTCGAGGTACGGGAAGCTGTGTTCAATATTATTCGGAAAGTGTGGAGGATATTTGATTTGTCAGCTTAAAACAAAACATCAGCAAGACTAAATTCTGTTTGATATCTTCCTGAGTGTCTTATTCTTTACTTGCTTCTAGTATTTGTGTATTTACATTTGATTTATTAGTATTTTCGGTATATGATTGCTTTCTATAACAACCTTTTTAGGCTTGTTGAATTAAATTAAAGAAAATACAAATATAATCGTTTTAATAAATAAGGCGATTTGTCAGTAGTTGTCAGGAATTAACAAAGACGAGTTTCAATTTGCCTTAACATTGACATTTTACGTACTCAATAACACTAACAAAATGCGTGTTGTTTTTTCTATTGTATTTGTTGTAGTTATGCAGTCACCTGATTGATTCGCCTTGGTAATAATGTTTAAAATCAGTCCTTGAAACAAATATACATACATAACAAAGTATTTCTGTTTCATGTTCTTAAATACATTTAAAAATTTCTTAAATAGGTACAATTGGAAAATAGAAATTTCTGAAATACAAATTAAAATTTCTAAAATACAAATTGAAATTTCTGAAATTGGTTCATTTGGAAATTTCTGAAATACAAATAGAACATTCTGATATACAAATAGAAAATACTAAAATATATTTGGAAATTTTTTAAATACATTTGGAAAATTCTGAAACACAATCGGAAAATTCTGAAATACAAATAGAAATTTCTGAAATGCAAATAGAAATTTCTGAAATATAATTGGAGATAGTGTAGTAGAGCTCAAGTTTAAATATTTTCTACAGATATCTATATATATATAAATCAATGTGTGTTTGTATGTTTGTTTGTGCTTTATAGACGGTTAAACGGCTAGACCGATTTCCTTGAAATTTTCACAGAATCTTTCTGTATGTCTGGAAGGTTTGAAATTGTAAGTGGGCGGGGTGCCACGCCCTATTAAAGAATAAGTATTAAATATTATATATCACGAAAGTTAATGCAGGTAGAGTCTTCAAATTAAGTACGGTAAACTTTGACATCCACACAAACATTTGGGTAAAAAATGTGCGGACTTTCAATAGTAGGCGTGGTCACATGAATTAAATACTAAATTTCGTATATTTGGAAAACGATATCGTTTAGAGTACTAAAATTTTGCAAGAGCTACTTTGACACCCAAATAAACATTTCTGGAAAAATGGGTACATTAGAAATAGTGGGCGTGGCAGCTCTTATAGCAATTTATTTATTTATTTATTTTATTTATTTTTATTTCTTTTCGATGTCCCATACACAAGACTTTAAGTCTTATATTGCAGTATGGAACTGAGCATATGCAAATAATGACAAAATAGGTGTAATTTTTAACATAAATTGTAAGTAATATTAAATAAAAAATTAAGAAAAGCAAAATATAGAAATTAACCAAATTTAATAACAAAGTGTTAATAAAATTTAATAAAATAAGATAAAATAAAATAAGACAAAACAATAATAAAATAAGTTAAAACAATATACAAGCAAAATTTATATATGTATGTATTTTAACGTGAGAAATGACCAAAAATAAATTTTCTGAATTGTCGTGCGTTACTAATGGTTTGTGATCTATAGGGGATTCCGTTCCAGAGACTGATAGCATTAATAAAGAAATGGTATTTAGAAATCAGCGTTCGATGACTAAATGCTAGAATTCTTTTGCCTCTATCAAGTGTTGAAAAATTTAAACGTTCATGGAGATGTTCAGGCTGATGTGTATATATAATTTTATGCATAAACAGTAAACAACGCACTCTTAAATAATCATCAAAACTAATACCGTAAAGCAAGGTTACGTAGGGGGAGATATGGTCATATCTTTTTAGACCATATACGTACCGAATTATGTTATTAAATGCCACATTAAGTTTTCTTTTACTTTCACTATCGCAACTGGCAAATAGTTCACAACCATACAATAAGATAGGTATTAAATAAGTTTTGGCAAGAAGTATTCTAATTTTAGTTGGAGTACAATATTGAGTTTGCCATAGATTTCTTAGCATTGAGAACATTCTACCACATGCAACGTTAACGTGATTAGACCAAGTAAGGTTGTTATTAAAATATATACCAAGATTTTTGGCAGAGCTAACAATATCTATGGACTGGTTATTTAAAGTTAAAATGGGGTTGCAGTCAAGTTTAAAAAGCCTCTTTTTAATAATCAAACACTTCGATTTAGAAGGATTAATTGCCAGCCCATTAGCAGTGGTCCACTCGTTAACAAGACCTAACTCCTGATTTGAAGTCCTCACACATTCATCAACCGCGGTGTTGCTGCAACTGATATAAAGCTGTACATCATCTGCATACAGCCTTACCCTGCAGTGTTCGAGTTTGCCCTGCAGATCATTCACGTATAACGAAAACAGTAGAGGGCCTAAGATCGAACCTTGTGGAACACCTCGACTTAATGGCAATGATCCTGAAACTGAAGTAGAAGTTTCTACGTATTGATATCTATCAATTAGATATGAATGTATGAGATCTGTGGCACTTGATGCAAATCTAAACATATGTTTAAGTTTAAGACACAAAATATTGTAGTCAACCGTATCAAACGCTCTAGAATGATCCAAGAGAACTAAAAAGGTAACATTACCGTTGTCTATCTGTTGTCTTATATCCTCAGCAACATCTACGAGGGCAGTTATACAGCTGTGATTTTTACGAAAACCAGATTGACGATCAGTGAGCATATTGTTAGTTTCAAGATACTGTGAAACTTGGTTATGAATTAATCTTTCAAAGACTTTAGATAAAAATGGCAAGATTGCTATCGGTCTGTAATCAGAACTAGATTTTGGAATGGGAATAATCTTAGCAAGTTTCCAAATCTTAGGATATCGTTTGGTAGTAAAAATTTTATTGAAAACGAATGTTATGAAAGGAAGAAGTTTTGGAATAAGAATTTTTAAAAACCTAGGATCTAACCCATCCACACCAACTGCATTGGATTTTATCGATAGTAGGCTGGATAATACGTCACATTGACTTACGTTTACAAAATTGAAATTATTGTTTAAAATATCATTAGAAAAATTATAGTAATTCGAATTCGGTTGAACATTTGGAATATTTAAAAATTGGTTGAATTTTTATTTTGTCGAACTTTGGTTATTTAGGATGTTTGCATCGACAGAACAAGGTTCTTGGCTACGAGAATTGCCAATGCCAATTTCACGAATTGTTTGCCAAGTTTTCTTCGAACCAATGGCAGCAGAGAACTTTGAAGCATAGTAGTTAGATTTGGCTTTTCTGATTAATCTGTTAGTTATCCTACGTGATACACAATATTCATCATACGATTCTGCGATTCTGAAACGCTTCCATCGCGCATATAGAAGGTCTCTGTTATAAATCGCCTGTTCTATATCGTGAGTAAACCAGGGCTTATTATGTCTATTTAAAATCTTCGACTTTAAGGGAACCACAAGATCGTATAAGTAGTTTAGGTTGTTCTGCAGAAAAAAGAGCTGATCATCAACAGAAATGAAATTATATAACACACTCCAATCAATACTAAAATATTCTTCCTCTAACCTAGCGTAGTCGATGCTTTTAAAGTCCCGATAACTAACAAATTGTTCATTCACATTCAATTGAAAATTAAACGTCATGAAAATTAGGTCATGACGTGAAAAGCAAGATGCAGACAATTGGTCATAGAGCAATACTTTCGAAGTATCACTGACAAAGAAAAGGTCAAGAAGTGTGTTGTTAGTACTTGTAAAATGTGTAGGAATATTTGTGTTTGGGGAATTAAGACCAAGTGTGAGCATGTTGTCTGTAAGATCAGAGTTTACTAAAATGTTTGAATTAAAGTCGCCTGTAATAATAACATCCTCGTATGTAACAGTGTATGTTCCCAGAGTGTTCATGAATCTCTCCATACAAATACGATTATTGGGTCTATAAACACAACCCAATAATAGTTTCCTTCCCTCACAATTTACTTCCAGAAATAAATAAATTGAATACTAAAATTCGTATATTCGGGAAGCGATTACAGTTAGAGTACCCAAATTTTGCACGGGAAGCTTTGACATCTATATGACTATTTTGACAAGAAATGGATGCTTTAGTAATAGTGGGCGTGGCACCTGTCATATGAATTAAATACAAAAATTCCTATATTTGGGAAGCGATAATAGTTAGAGTACCCAAATTTTGCAAGACACTATATGATTATTTGAATAAGAAATGGTTGATTTAGTAATAGTAGCACGAATGGAAATCATGATACAATTGTACTTTTTATGGTACATTTTTGACCTTGTTGGTACCGTGGTACTACCGCTAGCTACTTGGTACAATTTAAAAATTTGTCTATGATCTCTTTAATTTTGTTTGTGTGTGTTTTATTTTATACTGTCAGCTTCTCTGATTTTGTTGCAATGCTGTTGTCAAAGTGAATTCATGTACCAGGTGGTGTCAGTTTGCCACAACAAAATCTGTCTAGCACTTTATTGCAAACTTCTTACAAAAATCTCCTCTTAATTTGGCAGCACCTGCTTCATGAATTCGCCTTAGCTATTGTTATATGTATTTTATTTTACATATGATTCGTAAGCATGTAAGGTGGACTTTAATAATGAAGTACTAAAATGGTTCGATAAGTTTACTCCAGATTTTATTGAACTTAGATCACACAAAGATTCAAATATTTCCTATTTTTGGTCTAAAGTAACGCAGATGAAAAATAATTTAAATGAGTTCATGTTCCCAGATATTTCAAGAATTGTAAGAGGAATTCTATCTATTCCACATTCATCGGCCAACGTCGAACGAGTTTTTTCTTTTCAAAACCTAATTAAAGCTGAGGAAAGAAATGCGTTTCTACTGATACAAACAAAATATTTATTGAAGTCAACAAATTCTAGTTGCTTTAATTTTAAAATAACAGAAATTTTATTATCTAAAAGTATTTAAAAAATAAAACTTGATAAATAACCGACCTCTACGTATGTACATATGTACCTATGAATGTAATATTTAATATTTTTTATTGTATACTGAATTTTTATAAATATTTTTGTTAAGTTTATGTTTTTATTAATAAATTTAAAAAAAAATGGTACCGTCATGGCATAAAAAGTACATTTTGTTTTCATACTTGGTACAAAATCATAAAAGCCATTTTTCTTCCCTGAATAGTAGGCATGGCACTTGCAAAATAAATATATTTTTGAACTCAAGGCAAATTCATACAGGTGAAATTATCAGCCCAGCTGATTGTGAAACATTTTGTCAAAATTGGTTGAATTCGCTTTGATTTCATTTATTAATGCAGGGATAGGAAATGTGATTTTGGTTTCGGTATTAAACAATTAACTTGAGTGTACTTTTTTGACAATAAATGTGCTTAATTTATGTATATTTTTTGCTTTTGCGTCATTAATAATGTGTTTAAAAAATTTATATTCTGTTTTTAATCAAATTTTATTATATTTAATATGCAAAAACAACTTTTCCATCCCTGATATACGTATTGGCCTTGACATAAAACATCCCATGAAAAGTTGCTTTGTTGTATCAATTCGCCGTTGCATATACCTTATGGATATGCCTTGTTTGAACTATAAAATTTTTATTTCATTACGATGGGGGTGGCAAGCACACTGGGTATTAGCTTGTATTAGGGTTGCCATTTCTATTTTTAAAAAAGAGGACGCCAGCATAAAAAATGTAGGACATTTGCCCAAAAAAAGAGGACACATTTAAAAAAATTAAATTTGATAAAATTAACGACGCCATTTAAAATACAAAAACAAAATTTGTTTTTACGAAAAAACTTTATTTACAAAAATACAAACTTAACATATCATTCTGATTTAATGGTTGAAAATAAAAACAAAAAAAAACAAAAATTCATTGCATTCATTATCGGGAATGTACACTTTTAAAAATTTTACATATATTTTTCAACACTTCCAATTTGAGTCAATATATTACCATCGCATCTCTTCCAATATTTGTATAACTCTAGGCAATCCATATCAAAATTCTATACCCTTACTATATTTTTTGTTCAAGACTTTCTTCTATATCTGGAAAACAAACTTTATGAAAAACACACAGCTGACAAGCAGACCCCTTTGCCAAACTTTAAAAAAAAAGACAAGTTAAAAAATTGTACTTTTTGAAAACTAATTGTACGAGCACCTAAATCTTTTTTTATACATTTTGTGACCCGTGGTTTAAAGTTTAAATGTAAGAAAAAAACTTCAGAGAAGGTGCAAAAAGCCGGACAACCCCGGACATTTGCTAAAAAAGAAGTAGGACAGCCCCGGATGCCCTAAAAAAGAGGACGGTGTCCGGGGAAAAGAGGACGGATGGCAACCCTAGCTTGTATTAAATAAAAATTGATTTTTGGCAGTAATTATATAAATAAAAATAGTGTATAAATTGTAGATCAATTACATTATGTACTTACATTATTTTCATAGCTGTAGATATTTGGCGAAGGAGCCCTTGGAGGGAATACCCAGCCATTTGATGGGCTACAAATGCCACTCTTCCGAAAAAACGTTATGGTCTCTAGTTCCATGCTGTTGTCATTAGAATTGTTGTGTGCATTACCATCAGATATAGTAGTCGGGAAGATTTGCTGATCATATGTTTCACTATAGTGATTATTAGAGCTATTGCTTCTACTTTGGTGTCCATGATGCTGCTCAGTCTCAATGGTGATAGCCGTATTCGGATTGACAGATGATTCATCTCGTTTCCGCAATTTACTACGAACAATACGCATTGTCATTAGTGTTCCAGTATTACCAACCATTTTTTACATATATTATATGAATGTACATATATAATAAGTATTAAAATGTACTTCAATTGAATTTTTTATGATCTACGTTTGCATTAATTAATGTACATATGTATGTTAAATATTTTTAACCGACATGTGCCAAAATTTCTCAAATTAATAGATTTGTGCTCACTATTGATTCCCGTTTGTTAAATTAACTGCACGTTCTTATATCACGGGAAAATTTTTTTTCTTTTTTATTCCCTATGCTTATGTTAAATGCTGCTAGTAAGTACTTATATATGTATGTATATGTAAAACAGAATGTGCTGTTTTGATTAAATTAGAAATACATAAGTATATCTAGAATTTTTATCGGTTTAGTAGTGTGATTATTATGGTCAACTTTTCAGTACAATTTATCCTTTTACTTTCCAGGATGAAGGACGAATTCAAGAAGTGATGTAGTTCCAATTAAAAAGTTGTAAAAGTTCTTATCCAATCACTTATACAATTTTAACATTTAATTGCAGTACTAGATAACTAACTGTAAGCCACAAGGTAGTACATTGGGCTCAACAATACCGTGTGATAAACTTCGTAAAACTAAGGCAATAAGATTATGGTTATTCTTTTCTTATTTTTAAGATATTATTGTTGAAATTTTTTGTAAAAAAAATAGGTAGCTAAATTTTCTATTTTTCTTTCAGTTTGTTTGTAACCACAGAATATAAGTATGTAGGTTTGTAGTGTGTGTTTGTAACACAAACTAATGTCCAGAAATGACACGGGGGCGTTGCCGTAGGTCTTTTTTACAAAAAAACTGCTTAAATGGCATCACCGCTTAACACTAAGTTGAAAAATAGATAGCAATAGTTGAAATATTTCTATTGCTATCCCTTATTTTACATGGTGTTAAGCATTTTTATTTTCATTTTTGTGTTTAAAATGGGCACAGAAAAATTGAAAAATTAAATAAAGAAATTTGGCGCACATATTATAATATATTTTGACGCAATTTTCTTTATTTATAAAATTTTTTGTTCATTTTCTGAACATCGCCAAGTGATAGTGAAATCTATAAAGGTAAATTTATGTGTTGGTGTGGACAAATTTCAGTGGCAGGAAAAAATGGAAAAATTAAATAAAGAATTTTGGCCCACAAATTATTATATATTTTGGTGCAATTTTCTTTATTTATTTCAATTTTTTCATTATCACAACATCGCCAAGTATAAGTGTAGTGAAAACTAATAAACAAATGTGAGTGAAAAACTTTTAGTGGCCGGAAAATGTTTAAGTATATTTTTGGCATTATGAACATTGTTTATAATGTATTAAGTGATTTATAATTTCTGGCTATTGTTCCCATTAGTTACATTGCATTAGGACAATGTATCCAGTTAATTTTGTGTGAAGTGTTTTGTACTAGTGGTATGTAAAAGAGTATAATCGTGTTGCAGTGCCAGGACCAACATTACTAATAATTGTGTCTGCGAAATTGAGTACATCTTTGGAAGATCATGCCAAATTTTTATCACAATCGTACAATTAGTTTAGTGACATATAGTGGACTTTCGTTTTTATATAAATATAAATAAAAAATGCATTTTTGATCATTTAAGCTATTATTTCAAAACTTTATTTAAAATAAAATTATTAAACTAACACATGTTATATGACACCCTTAAAAATAGTAATATAATTTATAACAAATTAATAAAAATTTCCTTTTTTTAATTTTTATGTACTTTGGAGTATACAACGTTGATTCCCGGAGGATTTAGTCCAATTCGTTCAGTTTCCACAGGACAGTATCATTTTAAAATTTTCGTAAAATTTTTGGCAAAACATCACCCTTAAACGAAATTATAAAATTTCAAAAAAATGTATTAATATTTCTTTTATTTCATTTTTAGATGCTTGAGAGTACTTACCGCTGATTCTAGAAAGATTTCGTCCAGTTCTCACAGGTCAGTATCCTTTTCAATTTTTGTAAATTTGTTTGAAAAACATCACCCTTAAACGAAATTATAAAATTTCAAAAAAATGGATTAATATTTCTTTTTATTTCATTTTTAGATGCTTGAGAGTACTTACCGCTATTCCAGAAAGGTTTCGTCCAATTGGTCCAGATCCCGCAGGTCAGTATCCTTTTCAATTTTTGTAAATTTGTTTGAAAAACATCACCCTTAAACGAAATTATAAAATTTCAAAAAAATGGATTACTATTTCTTTTATTTCATTTTTAGATGCTTGAGAGTAATTACCGCTGATTCTAGAAAGATTTCGTCCAATTCGTCCAGTTCTCACAGGTCAGTATCCTTTTCAATTTTTGTAAATTTGTTTGAAAAACATCACCCTTAAACGAAATTATAAAATTTCAAAAAAATTTATTAATATTTCTTTTATTTCATTTTTAGATGCTTGAGAGTACTTACCGCTGATTCTAGAAAGATTTCGTCCAATTCGTCCAGTTCCCACAGGTCATTATCCTTTTCAATTTTTGTAAATTTGTTTGAAAAACATCACCCTTAAACGAAATTATAAAATTTCAAAAAAAATGGATTAATATTTATTTTATTTCATTTCTAGATGTTTGAGAGTACTTACCGCTGATTCCAAAAAGATTTCGTCCAATTGGTCTAGATCCCGCAGGTCAGTATCCTTTTCAATTTTTGTAAATTTGTTTGAAAAACATCACCCTTAAACGAAATTATAAAATTTCAAAAAAATGGATTACTATTTCTTTTATTTCATTTTTAGATGCTTGAGAGTAATTACCGCTGATTCTAGAAAGATTTCGTCCAGTTCTCACAGGTCAGTATCCTTTTCAATTTTTGTAAATTTGTTTGAAAAACATCACCCTTAAACGAAATTATAAAATTTCAAAAAAATTTATTAATATTTCTTTTATTTCATTTTTAGATGCTTGAGAGTACTTACCGCTGATTCTAGAAAGATTTCGTCCAATTCGTCCAGTTCCCACAGGTCAGTATCCTTTTCAATTTTTGTAAATTTGTTTGAAAAACATCACCCTTAAACGAAATTATAAAATTTCAAAAAAAAATGGATTAATATTTATTTTATTTCATTTCTAGATGTTTGAGAGTACTTACCGCTGATTCCAAAAAGATTTCGTCCAATTGGTCTAGATCCCGCAGGTCAGTATCCTTTCCAATTTTTGAAAAATGTTAGAAAACAGCACCCTTAAAAAAAATCTCAAAAATTGGAAAATACTAATTAATATTTATTTTTTCACATTTTCAGGCACTCGAAGACACTTACCGTTGATTCCAAAAAGATTTTGTCCAATTGGTCCAGATCCCGCAGTCAGTATGCTTGGTAAATTTCATAAAACTTTTTGCCCCAAAAAACCTTAATAATATTAATACAATTAAAAACTACAATAATTGGTGTCTTTATAATTACAGCCACTGAAGTTACTAACCGTTGTTTCCCGGAGAAATTTTGCACATCAAGTTTAATTTATTCCATAGCAGCCAATGGCCAAGTTTAGGTTCTGTGGGTAACTTTACAAAATACACAACTACACAACATTTAACACAATTATTTTATTTACACTTAATTTTAACACTTATATATTTCTTATATTTGTTATTAAAAAACTCTTTTAATTAATAAACCTTAAAAATAAAATTTTTTACAACTTTTTGCAATAAAAATATTTGTTTGTTTTCTTTTTATTTTGCGTGGTGTATATCTGATTTCACTTTCTTATACTTAATTTGATATCAGGTTTTTCATTCTCTCTTTCCACAGTAGTGTTACCCTACGTTGCCACAGGCAAGTATTTACTTGCAAGTAGTGTATACGTATTACTAACGAAAATCAGGAGAAATGCCAAAAAAAACACAAACATTTTTTGAGTGGCTACACAGCACAGTGCAAGTTCATTTTTAAAATGTCGTCAACAAATAAACTTCAAACAAATTTAAAACAAATGGCGCTGCTTCAATTAGTAATTAAGTGTTGTCAATAGCCACTATTGAACGTTACCTTTAGACATGTAACTTTTTAATATAATTTTTTTTTTATTAAATATTGATATTTATATTAAAACTTACATTTTAAATGAATATTTATATTTTTTTCTTAATATTCTTCATATACATATATACATATTTATTAAAAAAATTAGCTGAATTATTAACCACAATTGTATGATATATTGTTGAGTTAACAAAAAACTCAGTATTAGACAACACTGTTTTTCGGCTTGTCACTTTACTTGCCGTAACTGTAAAAATTTTACTTGCTTAACAATTTCTTCGCAAGCTGAGTCGCAGGTTGCCAAAGTGTAGTTGTGTTAGTAAAAAAGTGTTAGTGTATTGGTTTTTTTTCACTTGCACTTGCATGTGGCAACGGTAGGTTAAGCACATATGATTTGACGATTTTTTTAAACGTCAAATTTGACCAGTCTCTAATGTTTGCAATTTGCTTCAACCGCTAACGATATCTTCAACACAGTGATGCCAGAAAATCTTCTTAGAAATTCATATGCTTATAAAAAAATCTATTTTCCCTACACCCAATTTTTCAAAATTTTTTCTTACACTAATTTTTTGTTTAACAGAAAAAAATATTTTTCATTTGTGCATTTAATATTCAGGTTTATTTAAAAAAAATACAAATATATACTATATATACAATCCTTTTTACAGTGTATGATTAACTCAATTTATCAAAAGGATTAACTAAGCTCCATTTAAAACTATATATAACATACGATTAATGTTTACGAAAGATAATGCAATGATATTGCTTAAATCGTGAAAAAATTATCATATATTTTTTGGAAAGTTTTGTACAAAAAGAACAAACAATAGCAAAACTTTTTAACATAATAATTTATGAGTAAATAATGTACATGTTCTATCATTTTTCCCTTTACACGTATAAAATTAAATATACTGCAACAACGTTAATGCTTTCTGTTTTGCTTTTATCCATTTGTTAAATCTTAAGCGGAATATATTGTTAGGTTAAATTAAGCAGACGCTCCCTGCTTAAAGTCCAAATCTCACGTTATGAAATTAAATTTTGCCTATATACGGTTAAAGCACATGTTAAAACGGATGATATTGTATGTAAAACCATAAGAGATATATATTTTCTTTAAATTTTTTCGAGCTTCATTTAAAATAGCTTTTATAGGAATTTTTTTATTAACTGCTTCCTGGAAAATATATATTTTTAAGTTTAAACAGAATCAGTAATTAAGAATTAAGGGTATAAAAATCCCGGCATTTTGACATGTCAAATTTGGCATCACTGCTTTAAACATACCGAACACAAAAGTAATCCGATTGGCTTAAAAACGGCGGCTATGAGCCTCCTGTAAATTGTCTGATGGTTACCAGAGATTTACGGCGAGCAATTTTTTGTAGACGACAACGATTTCTGCAAAAGTTAACATCGAATGGCATGAATTTAGTTACAGCGTTTACACCTGGGTATCAATTATCGTTCTATGAAACTATGAAATGAAAAGTTTTTGTGTGTATTATCATATGGTACCACCATACCCTTCCATACCCTTCTCGGCCTATGAAACTATGAAATGAAAAGTTTTTGTGTGTAATATCATATGGTACCACCATACCCTTTGCTATACAAAAACCTTTTATTTTCACAGTTTCACAGAACGAGAATTGAGCCCCTGATTATGCTGTCACAACATGGCTTTTATTTCTTCACTAACCAATGTTTTCTTAACCCCCGACCACACGAGCAATATGTTTACCAATTATTGCTACAGAAATTGTCAAATTTTATTGCTAACACAAGATATTAACGTGTGGACTGCATGAATACGTATTAATCCACATGTTTAGCAATAAATGTTATAATACATTACGGAGCAATAATATAACACAAGTTGTCAAATTCAGTTGCACACAAATAAAATGTAACAACAACACTAATGTATAAAATAAAGTCGCAGAAAAAAATAAACAAAATATTAAAATTAACTATGTACTTATAAAAAAAATTTAGTTTTTAATTATATTTAAATATATAATGGCAAACGCATGAACGTAGAGACATGAAACTTCGAATATATGTATATTTCCTGAGCAAAAGCAATATTTTTCCCTGAAAATTTCTTAAATCTATGGATTAGAATATGAGTTATAGATCAAAATGTAGGAAAATTTATACCGCACAGTGTATTTTTCGGTATATTTTAAGCCTAATAATACTGTCAAAATTAGATTTACGATTCTGAAATTTTGCTGCATAATACTTAACATTAACATTACGTCCTAATTTAAATGTAACGGGCTTCTGGTAATTTATCAGAATGTACTAGTGTGTACATGAGAGAACGTTGTGGAATGTTACAGACTATCACTATGTTACTACAAACAACACAGCCAACATGATCAGTAATACAGTAGAGCTTTATTTGTAATACAAAATAATCTCCAGTTTAAGTAAAGGAAATAAAGCAACATATATAAAAGGTGTAAACGTAATAACTAGCGGCAAAAGTTAAATTGTATTATAATAAGCAGACGTCGAGGAGCTTAAGGTGAAACAACTTATAAGTCAGCTGGGATTGCCGACAACAGGTTATAAAACATAATTGCAAAAGAGGCAGATTGATGTGTCACGGATGTCGAACAATTAAATAAAAGGACGTCTATTTAGTTTTATAGGTAATCGTACTATTATTTAAATCATTAAATGAAATATGTTTTATATTTAAATAAAAATTACTTCACTCGGCTTTGCTTCTCTCACACAGCAATAATAATAGTAATAATGAAAAACTAAAACAGAGTAGTGTTTTTAAGTAATAGGGTGACAGCTTGGTCTATCCTGATCTAAATCGTCCTCGATTTCGTCTTCAACATCCACGGATGGTTCGTCCAGGGTGGGACAGCTATTACACCATGGCTTCATTTTGTCAGCAGAATAAGCGGAAGAGAACCTGCGACTGGTAAATTGGAGTCCGGATATATCTTCTATAAGGTAACGATTGTTTCCTAAGACTTTGGCTACAATGTACGGGCCTGGAAATTTTGGCTCAAGTTTACGAGAATCTCCCGTAGCAGGTGCCTCGTTTTCTAGTACGACAATGTCGTTTTCAGCGTATTGCCTTGGGGTGGCGTGTTTTGCATTAAACCGTTTTTCCCAATTTCCCCGCTCACGTTGAATGTTTTCGACTACAGCATTTCGCTTTTCATTTATAGGTAATACATTTTCGTCTACATCGTCATGGATTGGGGCTAAAAGATAGTTCTGAATAATATCCCGCAGTTTGAAATTAAAAATTATTTCATTAGGCGAAAACCCGGTTGTCGAATTTGTTTGCGAATTCACGGTCCATTGAAGTTCTCGTAGCGTCAAGTTCCAATCTTTCGGATTCTCAACGGTGGTTCGAATGTAAGTAAGAATGGTCTGATTGGCACGTTCAACGTGTCCGTTAGCTCTTGGTGTTCGCACGGCGGTTTTAATATGTCTAATGGAGTTATAAACGCAAAAGTTTTCAAAGCCCTTCGAGGTGAATGCAGTACCTCGATCCGTAATAATACATTTTGGAAGACCAAACTACGACGTCATCTCGTTCAGTGTCCCAATTACAGGTAAGGTTTTTGCACTTCGCACGGCTTTAACCACCAAATATTTACTGAACGAATCGGATATGGCGAGAACGTAACACTGACCTCGCTTACTTTTAGTAAATGGCCCCAAGTGATCAATGTGGATCGTTTGAAAAGGGATCGGGTCGACGACATCATAATGTAACCGAGCTTCAGATTTTCCGCCACGGGTTTTATTATAGCAACAGTTTATACAGCTAGCAAGATACTGCTTGGTATATTTTCCAATCTTAGGGAACCAAAATTTTTGCTGTATTCTCTCGACCGTCGTCTCTTAACCAAAATGTCCCATGTCATCGTGCGAAAACTTTACAATTCTCCAACTTTACCGCCAATTTTAGCCCACCCTTCTTCTTACGGTATAGTCGACAGTTACGTAAGCAATACTCGGCTTTTATTTGTTTGGCTTGGTCGGTTTTCAAATCGCCAAGCAGAACAGAGATAATCGTTTGAAATCACCCATTTGCATGGTGAAAATCCAATCATCTACGTCAGCGGTAACTCTCATTATATAATTCGGGTCTGGTGCGGTCGTCGGCATGTCGGGAGCTCGACTTAAGGCATCGACATGTGACAATCGTCTGCCTGCTCGATGTATGAGAGTAAAATCGTACTCTTGAAGTCTCAACCACCACCTCGCGATTTTTGGTTCCTTGTTAGATTTTACTTTTGTGATAGCTGCGCAATCAGTCACTAAGCGGAACGGCTTGCCAAGCAAATAAACTCTTAAGCAATCAAGCGCTTCCACCACTACTAGAACTTCAAGTTCGTAGCTATGATATCGACTTTCAGCCTCGGTGCAGTGTCGGCTAAAGTAGAATACGGGTTTACAGTGACTATTATCGTTAGACTGCAATAAGATGCCACCGAGTCCCAAACTAATTGCATCCGTGTGAACCTCATGTTGAGCCTGGCTATCATATAACGCGAGTACGGGTTGTCTTGTAAGTATTTCGATAAGTTTATCAAAAGCTATTTCCTGATTAGGGCCCTAGACAAAAATATTTTCGGATTTTCGCAACAGCTTCGTAATCGGTTTGGATATCAATGAATAATCTTGGACAAATTTTCTAAAAAAACCCGTCAACCCAAGAAATATTCTGACCTCAGTAATATTGGTGGGAGCATGGAAATTTCGTATAGCAATAACCTTAACATCACCAGGTCAAATATTGTCTTCGTCAATTGTATGTCCTAAATAGGAGATTGTCGTTGACAGAAAAATGCATTTATCGAACCGAAGCGTAAGACCACATTCTATCAGAATTTGAATTTGAATCGTTCAATACGTGAACCGTTTTGCTTGGTATAACGACATCGTCCAAGTATGCTAACATTTCCCCTTTTAGCAATTAACTTGTCCATAATGGACTGGAAAATAGCTGGGGCATTAACAAGTCCAAACGGCATACGGTTGTACTCAAAATGTCCGTCATGTGTGACAAACGCGGTGAGTTTCTTTGAGTCTTCATGAATTCCGATTTGGTGATACCCCATTCGCAAATCCAGTGTCGTGAAATATTTGTTGTCGGCTAGTTGAGCAAATTGCTCCTCCATAATCGGCATAGGGCGTCTTAATCGTAATCAAGTTAAGTTGACGATAGTCGACGCACATACGATGTTCCCCATTGCTCTTTGTAACTAATACAACAGGAGAGGAGTAAGCTGAATCGGACGGACGTATTATTTCGTGTTGCAGAAGGTCATTTGTTATGCTGGTTAATATTGTACGTGTAGCAAATGGGACTTGATAAGGTTTCATTTGAATTGGGTTATCAGATTTTAAGCGAATTCCCATCTCGGCCATATTACACTTGCCCAACTCAGATGTATTCTCTGCGAAACAAGTATATTTTGAAAGTACAGCCTTAAGTTGTTTTTCCTCCGACTGCGATAAATCAGGAGAGTGTCTTACCTACCGTTGCCACATGCAAGTGCAAGTGAAAAAAAACCAATACACTAACACTTTTTTACTAACACAACTACACTTTGGCAACCTGCGACTCAGCTTGCGAAGAAATTTTTAAGCAAGTAAAATTTTTACAGTTACGGCAAGTAAAGTGACAAGCCGAAAAACAGTGCTGTCTAATACTGAGTTTTTTGTTAACTCACTAATATATCATACAATTGTGGTAAATAATTCAGCTAATTTTTTTAATAAATATGTATATATGTATATGAAGAATATTAAGAAAAAATATCAATATTCATTTAAAATGTAAGTTTTATTATAAATATCAAAATTTAATAATAAAAAATTATATTAAAAAGTTACATGTCTAAAGGTAACGTTCAATAGTGGCTATTGACAACACTTAATTACCAATTGAAGCAGCGCCATTTGTTTTAAATTTGTTTGAAGTTTATTTGTTGACGACATTTTAAAAATGAACTTGCACTGTGCTGTGTAGCCACTCAAACAATTTTTGTGTTTTTTTTGGCATTTCTCCTGATTTTCGTTAGTAATACGTATACACTACTTGCAAGTAAATACTTGCCTGTGGCAACGTAGGGTTACGTTATTTACTTTCTCCAATTGACAAACAGCATCTTCTATGATCAGTCGCTTACCTTTTCCACACAGAATGCAGCATTCCAATAGAATGTTTTCACTTATAAAATTATCCTCTACAACCAATAATTCGATCAAAACACTAGTTTCATCGATTTCCATAGATGCTTTAATTTTCCCAGTGCATTCATATTGGCCTCCGGCAAAGCCTTCTAGCACAATATTGGTATCCCCAATGTCACCTACTACCATGGCATAAGATCTTCGTATTAAGGATCGGTTACTACCAGGGTCAACAAAAGATAAAGCCGGGTGACCATTAATTTCCACTTCTTTAATAGGTTTTCTTACTATTGGTTTTGTTGGAGAAGCGTGGATTTTATTAAAAGTTGCCCCTGGCCCGGTTTTTTTTGGACAATTGTCGGTTGTATGCAATGTTGCCAATTTAGCTATTTTATGGCTAGATTTAGCCATTTTTGAACACGCTTAGCTAGGAAAATCTGCGTTTAGCTATAAGCCATTTTTTAGCCATTCCTAGATATTTAGCTTTTAAGTTTTATTGTTGTATCGTTTCCTAAATAGTGAAAAACGTTCTTATAAAATAATGTTTTTTTAACTACTAAAAGTTGCATCGATGGTAACCTCTTTAAAATAGTACATCAACCAAGCATGTGTATTTAATAAAATAAATAACAAAAGAAATTTAAGAAAACTAAACAAAATATTCCCAGAATATTAAATAGTTTTTGTAAATATTGTAAATGTGAAATTAATGCGAAACTATATGAAAAACACATAAATGGTATTGGATATACATATTATCGAGACCAAGACTTTACCATTTAATCCAATGAATTTAAAGCTACAACAGTAGGAGAATACATTAGCTATGTAAAAGGTTTTCCAATAAGAGTGATGAGATTTCTTTAAAAAAAACACACTTATTGTTAAGGAAATTCAAAAGTTTTTTATTTAATGTTAAGACAATGGATACAATTAAGTTCTAAATAAAACGTCATTAAAATGGCCTCCACGACTTCTTCTGTAGGAACGAATTCGATGAACGCAATTTTCGAGCATTTTTTCCACTAACTCTAGTCGTATGTCATGTATTCAATACATGATGTATTGACTTATAAAGATTGTAGAGAGTTTGGTTTATTTCGAAGAACTAATATTTTATTTTTTCTTTATTCTTTTTTTAAATTACGACTTAAAAAGTATTGATAATTGCTGTTATCAATATAAAGTAGCACATAATTATCTTAAATTGACAGGATCTAAAGAAAGTTAAGATGACACTGACAGTAATAGCGAGCTAGATGCTGGTGATAATTGGTCCTTTTAACACCATTATAACAATTATTGTACTTTATAACTAGTCAAAGATGTGTTGAGTATATTACAAACGGTCTTAGATTTTATTATTTTTCTTTTCAAACAAATTTTTCTTATTTTTTTATTCAAATATTGAAAACTTTTTATTTGAAACGTTTAGCCATTTTTTAGCTTTTTTTTAGCTAGTTTTAGCCATTTTTTTCCAGCATTTTACCCATTTTTGCTAATCAAGTTCTGGCATCACTGGTTGTATGTGTTGTACGTCTACAAACGTTGCAACGTGGCTTACGCTTTCGGCTTTGGACATTTTACAGAATAGTGACCTTTTTTAAAACAATTGTAACATTTTACACCACTTTCGTTCTTAACATCGATAGCTCCCTTGTCTTTAACCTTCCTGTACTCGCGCCAATTTTTGTAACACATATACCCGCGCACGGTCTCACAGACCGAAAGTTTGAACTAGATGAAATACTAGTTTTTTGAAACAAAGCTTTAAAAAAACGATTTTTATTTAAACTCGATGATATAGTAAAAAATAAGGCCATTCATTAAATTAATATTCAGTAATTTTATTGATTTTCAGTCTTTAACATATTAGTCTTCAAAAAGTATTTACGTAAAAGCGTTTTGTCGGTCTCACAGACCAACGCGCGGGTATAGGAAGGTTAATAGATCGTTGCACGTCGAATAATTGTTCGATATTTTTCTCTTAAGGTCAGAGTCATTTATACCGTTTATAATATGACGTACTATCGCAGAATCAGGGAGATAGACCTTTGACCCTATAGCAACCATTTTATAAAAATAATCTCGCGGTGACTCATTATTTCTGCGTTTCGTATTCGCCATTTCCATATGTACATCAGCAACGTTGTCACTGGAAAATCTCTTAAGAATTTAACACAAAAATCAGTCCTCGTAGCAAATATTTCCGCTGTAGCATCAATCCATTATTATACGGGTTATATGACGGATTCTGAATCGGATAAGTTTGAGGTTAGGTAACGACATGAGTGTTCGAATTATATCCTAGTGGCGTAGGAAGAATCCTAGTTGAATTATACGGGGGTGCGGTCGGATCATACGTAGTTGGAATATACGGCTGTGCTGTAGGAGCACGGGTAGTCGGATTATACGGCTGTGTGATTGAATTATACGTAGTCGGAATATACGGCTGTGCTGTAGGAGCACGGGTAGTCGGATTATACGGCTGTGCGAATGAATTATACGTAGTCGGAATATACGGTTCTGCGGTTGAATTATACGTAGTCGGAATATGCGGCTGTGCTGTAGGAGCACTGGTAGTCGGATTATACGGATGTGTGATTGAGTTATACGTAGTCGGAATATACGTCTGTGCTGTAGAAGTACACATAATCGAATCATATGGTTGTGCTGTAAAAGTACACGTAGTCGGATTATACGGCTGTGCTGTAAAAGCACGGTTGGTAATCCCATTTCCTTACATTGTTTTTTTAAATTGATCAACTTTTAGCTTCTCAAAATTACGAACAGGTGCCATGTTAACTTTTTCCTTTTCGAGGCGACGAAGAGGCGCTTAGACTTTTAACGAAAATTTTGACGACGCCAACCAAAAAAAAAACATGAACATGTCGCGCGCGAGGCGAATGTGCGGTTTGGTTGCTAAGTCGATGGTCACACACGACGATTATAGTTGGGCAATTCTTGAGTTTATAGATGTTTTTACCGTTTTAGGTGAGGAGAAAACGAAGGGAAAAATAATCGCCGGTACTCGGCTATTTAAAGCAATTTTTCTTTTTTTTTAAATATTTGACATTTCTTTTCATTCGGTGTTTCGCTTCTTGGTGTGTAGTAATTTAAAACTTGGATTAAAAACGTCACAAATTAAACGTTTAAAATATTTCAAAATAAAAAAACACAACCAAAATATTTTAGTGAAAACATTTTAATTAAAAGCGTTAATAAAAATCAATTATATTATTTTATGTATGTTTTTATTTTTCTTATTGCTATTTACGGCAAAAGCAGCGTTGCCAGAAGCTTCGGAGAGAAAATCATCACTTAGGGCAAAATAATCATATTTTGAAAAAGAAAATCATCAAATCAAACATTTTATTACAATCGCAAAAAAAAAAACAAAAAAAATTTATTTAGAAAACTGTTTTCTTATTAGATAAGTTATTTAAAACAAAAAATATATTAAATTGATATTAAAATAAATATACATATTCGTATAGCAACTTGTGAATAAAATCAAATTGACAGATACTCTGTAGTATGTTAATATATTAAAATTGAATATCTATCATTCGAAATGTAGAAACATAAAAAGCTTGAATGTTTTAATATAAAAAAACAATCATACATTTAACAACACATATGAATTAATCATTAAACAAGTTAAAAAAAAAAAAAAAAAAAAAAAAAAAAAAAAAGGAAAAAGAAAGATGTAACATAACATTGCTTGTTATATTATACTTTATATGAAAAGCTTTTAAGTATGTTAAAATCTTATGAACTTCATTAAAACAAATCAGATGATAAATAGTTACTGTTACTTATTTCTTATTTAATCAATCATGTAAACCTAAGATCATTCTATGAAGTCAGTGAATAAAGAGACTTTAAACAAGTAACATTACATCGCCATGTAATGTTACTTGTTTAAAGTCTCTTTATTCACTAAAAAATTTTGCATTTTTTAATTTCGGCACAATTTCTTCTAATGTTGGTATTAAGTATTGCTCTTTTTTAAGATATTTGTTTAAATTTCTTGGGTCCAGACATAGTCGTAAAGTACCATCAGATTTTTCTATAATCACTAGATTGTGCACCCAATCTCTTGGCTCGTTTACTTTTGATATTATATTTTTTTCAACCAAAATATCTAATGAGTTCTTGAGATTTTCTAATATTTTTAATGGAACCCTTCTAGGGGGTTTAACTACAGAAACTGCGTTTTCCTTTAATTTAATTGTGTATTGGCCTGGAAAAGTCCCTATGCCACCAAAAACATCTGCGTTCCTTTCTAAAAATTTTTCTTTCGTTTCAAATTCTTTTTTTTTTGAATTTAGTATATTTACTTTTTTTACTATTTCTAATTTATCGATCGCATCTGCGCCCAAAATAGAACACAAATTTTCATTGAGAATGATGAATTTTTCAATACTCACTTTGTTGTTGTAAAAGCATGTTAAAAAACATTCTCCTTTTGGCTTAATTTGTTGACCACCATAGGAATCATCATTATTATTATACAGAATAGGTTTCATATTTGTATTTATACCTTAATATATTTTTAATTATAGCATGAACAATCGTTTAACTTTAAGTATTATTTTGAATATAATATACCCTTAAGAGTGCTGTTATCTAATCTATTTCTAAATTTTGTTTTACTTAAATTTAAAACTTAAAATATTCGTTCAACATTTGCAGAAGAAATAGGAAAACATATTAAGGTTTTAACAAGTTTTGACAGGGTCGGAAAAGCCAAGATTTTGTCATCTCGAGTTATTTTTGAGACCTCTGACCAAAATTCTTCACAACTTAGATCATCTAAAGTTGTAAAGTGTTCGTCAAAGTGGAGAAGACGTAGTTTTCTAAGCTCGTTTTCTAAGTTTTGAACATCATTCTTATCAATTGAATAAATTTGAAAAGTTTTGTATAAAACCTTTTAAAGAAGCTACTTTTCTATTAATTATTTTTAAAGGGTCAAGACAAAATAATGAAAAAAAAAGTTTTTTAAAATAATTATGGTTAAAATCAAATGAAGTACAATTTTCAACAATTTTTTTTTTAATTTTCTCCAAGTTTAAGATTGGAAATTTTTTTGTTTTATAAACATGACTAAATAAATATCTTCGTTTTGTAAACGAAGCAATTCAAAAATTAAGTTCATTAATCAAATTGATGTTAACGTAATTTGTTTTATAAAATTATCTAAAATTCATCATAAATTCTTTGTATTTGAGAGGATGTGGTTTCAAAAATTATGTTAACTTTGTTTATTATGTTGAGAATATACTTTAAAAACACAGATAGAGTTAGACCTGTTTTTAATAGACCTGTGACAAGCTGATATAAAACTTTATTGGTTTAAAAATTGATTGTTGATAAAAATTGTAGAACTCTTATCGTATCTACAATAAATATAATTTCTAAAAATATAAATCATTATTTTGGGGGAAAAAATCATAAATCATATATTAGCAAAGAAAATCCTTAAAAATATGACAAAATCATGACTATGGCAACGCTGGGCACAAATGACAAATTGTAAAAAAAAAAAGCTAAACAAAACAGAAAAATCGCCAAAGGAATCGTCGTGTGTGAACATAAAAGCAAGTTCAAAAGAAAATATGGAAAAAGTTGGGCAATTAAAATCGTCGTGTGTGACCTTCGACTTAAGCAACCTTAAAACAATAGTTTGGCCAGATTGTCGGCGGCGCTGGCATGCTGGCGTTTTGCTCCGGCTAGAGCTCGCCGTCTTGGGGTGGTTCTTGCCGACGTTCTGGCATTGGCACATGCTGACAAAAAAATAAATTCATACCAGCTATGATTGAATAAAGAAAAATTGAAAGTCGAAGAAGAAAAAGGTAAAGGGACCCGAAAATGGACTGGACAAAAAAAATCAAAAACTATGGAGATTGATTGCACCACTGCTTACACCGTCTAATTACTGCGGCCTCCTTCTACACACCTTCTGGGGGTTGGCTGATGTTATGCCAACTCATTTTACCCACCCTCCGAAATCCATGTGGACTTCACCATGATCCCCTGTGTTCAAAAGTTTGGGGATCCCTGATTTCTCCTTCTTCAAGATTTCATCATCATCCCATTATGCTTACCTTTTATTTATAAACCCATATTAAATGAAAACTTGAAATTGCAATAAAAATTCATTACAATAATTTATTATACTAATAATAAAAACTATGTTGTATTGCTACTAAGAAAAACTTAAACTTATTAAAATCTGTACAAACTTAATTTTTGACTAAATGAATTTTGATAAAAAAAATATAAAATTATATAAATATTACACAAAAAAAAAATTCTTTTAATTACGTGTTATGTAAAAAATCAAATTTTAGCAACTTTTTCTTTAAATTTAATTTAAACAGCAGAAAACAATTTCTGTTATCTCTAACAAGATGTCTGCCTAATTTGCGTTGTCCGGGTAAAATAAAAATTCACAAAAATCTTCAATATATGTATATAACTTTTTTCTTTATGAAGAAAAATTTACCGAGGAAAACTTCGAATATATCATGGCAAACGACCTTTTTGACGACCCGACCTAAAAAATGTGAGCTCACCCTTTTTATTGGCCTATGCGCACCTTCTTTAAAAACTCGCAGAAGGGATTGATAATAAAAACGTAAGTTTTCCCTAATATTTATTTAATTCACAAAAAAACTATATAAATATTTATATTCATAAATTCTGTACTTGTCCCGTCCGTTTTTTTTTTCTAAGGTCAGAATACCTGTACCAGTCACGTTGGCAGATAGGGAACATCTGGTGATATTGCGATGGTGGAAAACCAATGATGAACCCAAATTTGTTACAGCTTGGAGAAGACTTCTGGACCAAGATTTGTGACGGTTGGAAACGGCTGACTAAACTGATGAGGACCGTGGATATGTTGATGAAGGCTATTCCTCAGTGAACAGCAGCTGTGGGTGTTTTTCTATTTCTATTTTTTTTTCTTATTATTTTATTATTTCATGTGTTGTCCTTTTAATAAGATTTTATATGTTATACTATTTTTAATTTGTTGTTTTAAATAAATTTAGTGTTGTTTGAATTTAGCATAATGTTCTTTTTATTTTATTTAACGTTTTTATTTTATTTAATTTTAAGGTTTTTATTTAATGTAATTTTTTTCTTATTATATTTCAACTTATTTATATTTCAATAAAAGTTACTTCTCAAATTTACAAAAACTTTCCGAACACAACACTCTCATTTTACTTTCAAACCAGCAATAATCTTAGCAATGGCTACCTTTATGTCAGTATCCCCAATTTCATCCAGTTCGCGCCATCAGGTTCCATCCATCTCCATCTTACCTATTCATTTTTATTCTTCCTATTATATTTGTAAAATAAAAAAAAATATATAAACAAATACCTACGTAAATATTTTTTTTTTGTGCTTTTGGATTTACTCCGTGCCCCCTCGATTATCAAGGGATGGGAGGATTATTTGGCAGCTCCTTACGGATATAATGCCATCAACAATTTTCCCTTCTATCTGCTATTTTTCCTCTTCCCTTTTTCTTTCCTTTTCACTTTCAAATCTTAATTCTTGCCTCCCTTATAAAATCTGTTACGAAATGGTACTTATCGACGTCTTCTGTTTTAGAAAAGGAAGTAGTATTCTCGTGACGTTCCATTATAGGGTATTTCAAGCGGATGTGATTATATTAAGTGCATCTAAAAAGTATATGGGAGTCGTCTTCTGTCTCTGCGCAGAGACTACATAAGTCGTCATCAATTATGTGTAGTTTCGCCAAAAAATGGGGGCAAAACGAGTGCCCTGCTAATATTCTATTTAGCTGTCTGATTTGAACGTCGTCCATCGATATTGCACTTTTGCAGAACCAGGGTTTTCTTCTTACGGTAGGAAATAATATTTTATATTCAAGTCCTTTGTGACGGCTCTTTGTCTCATAGTCCCTTTCCCATTCGCTCCATAGCTTGGATTTAATTCGCCTATATGCCTCTGACCTGGTCAATTGAACCTGTGTGGGCGTACCCATCGTAAGAGCTCTTTTTGCCGCTTCGTCAACGATTTCATTCTCCTGGATACCCATGTGCGACGGTATATAGTAGATATCAAAGTAGGAGTCTGCAGCCTCCCTTGCAGATTTATGTATTCTGGTGCAGATTTCGTTTGATTCTTCATTCTTGAGTGCAAGTACTCCGCTCTTGCTGTCCGTAAGGATCGCAAGTTCGTTGAAATTCATTTTTCTTCCGAATTTGATTGCTTTCTCGATCATGAGGAGCTCTACTGACATTGATGAGTATGCTTTGGACAGTTTGAAATATTCCATTGTTTCAGTTCCTGGATGAAATATGGCTCCTCCCGCAACACTCTCCTTAATAGAGCCATCCGAGAAAACCATCTCCAAGTTCCTGTTGATAATGTCTTCCTTCTTAGACAGGTAGATTCTCTTCACCATCTGCTTGTCCATGTTGTGTTTGTTTTCATGGTAGAAGTTTTCAAATATTTTCAGATTGTTGGCTTAATCTCCCGTTGGAGGTGTTTTGTCTAAATCCATGAATACGTTTTTAAATTTGTTGAAGACTTTGTAATAACTCGTGTTTATTGGGGTTTCCAGAGTGGAGAGCGTTTTCGCCAATGTCATATCTGAATAAAATATTTTCAGCAGATCTTTTACCGTCGCCAGCTGTATACGAAATTTTGGAGGTAGTTCCCCGGCCATATGATACATTACATGTACTGGAGTGGATTTATTAGTCCCAGAGCCCTTCTAATATGGCGGTTTGACATAGTTTGAAATTTATTCAGTGCTTTTTTGGATAGGTTTGCAAAAGTTGACGCTGCGTATTCCATCTGGGAACGTGCGTATACTCTATAGAATTGGATGGACCTTATCGGGTGTGTGCCATATAGGCAGCCACTTATAGTGTTCAGAAAACCACAAGATCGGTTTACTTTGGCAATAACCTGGGTCACATGAGGTAGTGATGAATTGTTGACTGATGGACAATTGACATCACCGGCGAGTAAAGACGTGTTTTTATACCCTTCACACAGTGAAAAAGGGTATATATAGGTTTGTCATTCCGTGTGAAATTTCTACAATTTTCATTTCCGACCCCATAAAGTATATATTTTCTGAAAGCTTATGAATAGGGGAGTCGATTAAGCCCTGTCAGTCTGTCCGTGTGTATGTTGAAATCAACTTTTTGAAGCCACCCGACATAGGTTGGACCCATGTAAAGTATTAAAATATCAGAAATATTCGGGAGTAGAACGGTATTGAAAATCAGAAACATCGGTACATAAACAACTGAGATATGAGCAAAAACCCACGACCACCTCGATTTTTTTTTCACAAAAACAACATTACAACAACAACATACATACATACAAACGTGTATACTGGTTAGGGAAAACGTGGCATCGAATCCCAACTGAGCCAAACAAATTTTTTTTAATTTTTTTAAAATTTTTTTTTTTAATTTTTTTTTTATTTTTTTTTTTATTTTTTATTTAATATATTATATATATTTTTATTATTTTTTTTTTAATTTTTTTTTTTTAATTTTTTTTATTTTTTTTTTTGTTTTATATATATTACTAGAAAATCCCGGCGCGCGTTGCTACGCCCCTTCATGAATTTTAATCGCATTATAAATTTTAATCAAATATCAAGTGCAAGGCTAAAAACTATAACTTTTTCTTTATGAGCGTGGCACTGCCCACTTTTCTAATTACGAAACTGTATAGTAATGACAGCTCAATAAGTGTGCAAAGTTTTAGAAAAGTCCGCCCAGTGAAAGTAACTTAAAATTATAACTTTTTTAATGGGCCTAGCCCTGCCCACTTTTCTAATCACGAAATTATATAGTCATGACAGCTCAATATGTGTGCAAAGTTTCTGAAAAATCGGTCCAGGCAAGAACCTCAAAATGATACCTTTTTTAATGGGCGTGGCACTGCCCACTTTTCTAATGACGAAAGTGTAAAGTCATGACAGCTCAGTATGTTTGCAAAGTTTCAGAAAATTCGGTCCAGTGCAAGTAGCTAAAACTGATAACTAATTTTTTATGGGCGTGGCCCCGCCCACTTTTTTAATCAGGAAATTATAAAGTCATGACAGCTTAATATGTGTGCAAAGTTTCAGAAAAATCGGTATAGTGCAAGTACCTCAAAATTTAAAATTTTTTAGGGGCGTGGCCCCGCCCACTTTTCTTATCACGAAATTTTTTAGTCATGACAGCTCGATATGTGTGCAAAGTTTCAGACAAATCGGTCAAGTGCAAGTAGCTAAAACTGATATCTAATTTTTTATGGGCGTGGCCCCGCCCACTTTTTTTCACCCATAAACACTCCCTGGTATGTGTACAACAACTTACCAAAGTTTGAGCCCGATCGGTTTTACAGTTTCAGAGTCTATAGCTAACACACACACACACACACACACACACAGAGTTTCACTTTTATATATATAGATATAATAATTTTTTTTTAAAAGTTTTTTTTTAAAAGTTTTTTTTAAATTTTTTTTTTTAAAATTTTTTTTTTATTTTTTTTTTTAACATACATACGTGAATTTATAATTTTACAATGAGATGTTTTTATATGTATGTACGTATTTCATATGGAATGAATGGTGACACAAATTACTGTTATTGCATGACTATACGTTGTGAAGGGTATATAAGATTCGGCACGGCCGAATATAGCGCTCTTACTTGTTTGCAAGTAAAATTGTACTGTGTTATTTTGTATAAATTGAAGTTGTTAAAAAAGCTTAAAACGTACAAAAGCTTACTTTAAATAAATTCTGATTTTTGCTGTGTTTTGAAGTGTATTAGTTCTTTAACTTCATTTGCTGTAATCTATGCCAAATTTACAAATTAAATTCGAATAGGCATATATAATAAAGAATAAAACAATAAAATAAAACTCGTAAAGATACAAACGTCAAACTTTTGCAACATTTGTTTACTGTGGATATTTCTGAACGTAAGCTCTTGTTAAACTTTAAACTAAGTATCTAAGACAGCAACCTTGATCGTTATACTAAAGTTTGTGTGGATCATATCTCAAAGCTTTTTTGTGTGGATCGCGTGCATTAATAGCAGCATAGACTTGAACCTCACTAAGTGTGGATTTCAAAAACTAAACGTTATATTCAAAAACTACAGCATAGGTCAAAAAATAAAAAAAAAAATAAATAAAACCTTCAACTGGTTTAAACCTGATTTCACTGATTTATCAGTATCTTTGAAAGGATACAATATCAGGAGGGTTGATAGAAATGGGTATGGTGGTGTGGCAATTTATGCGAAAAAGGGAATTGCAGTCAAAGTTCTCAGTAAGTCTACAGATAATGTCTTGGTTACTGGTGTCGATAGATCTGTGGAATATTTATTTCTGGAAGTAAATTGTGAGGGAAGGAAACTATTATTGGGTTGTGTTTATAGACCCAATAATCGTATTTGTATGGAGAGATTTATGAACACTCTGGGAACATACACTGTTAAATACGAGGATGTTATTATTACAGGCGACTTTAATTCAAACATTTTAGTAAACTCTGATCTTACAGACAACATGCTCACACTTGGTCTTAATTCCCCAAACACAAATATTCCTACACATTTTACAAGTACTAACAACACACTTCTTGGCCTTTTCTTTGTCAGTGATACTTCGAAAGTATTGCTCTATGACCAATTGTCTGCATCTTGCTTTTCACGTCATGACCTAATTTTCATGACGTTTAATTTTCAATTGAATGTGAATGAACAATTTGTTAGTTATCGGGACTTTAAAAACATCGACTACTCTAGGTTAGAGGAAGAATATTTTAGTATTGATTGATTTCATTTCAACCTAAACTACTTATACGATCTTGTGGTTCCCTTAAAGTCGAAGATTTTAAATAGACATAATAAGCCCTGGTTTACTCACGATATAGAACAGGCGATTTATAACAGAGACCTTCTATATGCTCGATGGAAGCGTTTCAGAATCACAGAATCGTATGATGAATATTGTGTATCACGTAGGATAACTAACAGATTAATTAGAAAAGCCAAATCTAACTACTATGCTTCAAAGTTCTCTGCTGCCATTGGTTCGAAGAAAACTTGGCAAACAATTCGTGAAATCGGCATTGGCAATTCTCGTAGCCAAGAACCTTGTTCTGTCGATGCAAACATCCTAAATAACCAATTTTTAAATATTCCAAATGTTCAACCGAATTCGAATTACTATCATTTTTCTAATGATATTTTAAACAATAATTTCAATTTTGCAAACGTAAGTCAATGTAACGTATTATCCAGCCTACTATCGATAAAATCCAATGCAGTTGGTGTGGATGGGTTAGATCCTAGGTTTTTAAAAATTCTTATTCCAAAACTTCTTCCTTTCATAACATTCGTTTTCAATAAAATTTTTACTACCAAACGATATCCTAAGATTTGGAAACTTGCTAAGATTATTCCCATTCCAAAATCTAGTTCTGATTACAGACCGATAGCAATCTTGCCATTCTTATCTAAAGTCTTTGAAAGATTAATTCATAACCAAGTTTCACAGTATCTTGAAACTAACAATATGCTCACTGATCGTCAATCTGGTTTTCGTAAAAATCACAGCTGTATAACTGCCCTCGTAGATGTTGCTGAGGATATAAGACAACAGATAGACAACGGTAATGTTACCTTTTTAGTTCTCTTGGATCATTCTAGAGCGTTTGATACGGTTGACTACAATATTTTGTGTCTTAAACTTAAACATATGTTTAGATTTGCATCAAGTGCCACAGATCTCATACATTCATATCTAATTGATAGATATCAATACGTAGAAACTTCTACTTCAGTTTCAGGATCATTGCCATTAAGTCGAGGTGTTCCACAAGGTTCGATCTTAGGCCCTCTACTGTTTTCGTTATACGTGAATGATCTGCAGGGCAAACTCGAACACTGCAGGGTAAGGCTGTATGCAGATGATGTACAGCTTTATATCAGTTGCAGCAACACCGCGGTTGATGAATGTGTGAGGACTTCAAATCAGGAGTTAGGTCTTGTTAACGAGTGGACCACTGCTAATGGGCTGGCAATTAATCCTTCTAAATCGAAGTGTTTGATTATTAAAAAGAGGCTTTTTAAACTTGACTGCAACCCCATTTTAACTTTAAATAACCAGTCCATAGATATTGTTAGCTCTGCCAAAAATCTTGGTATATATTTTAATAACAACCTTACTTGGTCTAATCACGTTAACGTTGCATGTGGTAGAATGTTCTCAATGCTAAGAAATCTATGGCAAACTCAATATTGTACTCCAACTAAAATTAGAATACTTCTTGCCAAAACTTATTTAATACCTATCTTATTGTATGGTTGTGAACTATTTGCCAGTTGCGATAGTGAAAGTAAAAGAAAACTTAATGTGGCATTTAATAACATAATTCGGTACGTATATGGTCTAAAAAGATATGACCATATCTCCCCCTACGTAACCTTGCTTTACGGTATTAGTTTTGATGATTATTTAAGAGTGCGTTGTTTACTGTTTATGCATAAAATTATATATACACATCAGCCTGAACATCTCCATGAACGTTTAAATTTTTCAACACTTGATAGAGGCAAAAGAATTCTAGCATTTAGTCATCGAACGCTGATTTCTAAATACCATTTCTTTATTAATGCTATCAGTCTCTGGAACGGAATCCCCTATAGATCACAAACCATTAGTAACGCACGACAATTCAGAAAATTTATTTTTGGTCATTTCTCACGTTAAAATACATACATATATAAATTTTGCTTGTATATTGTTTTATCTTATTTTATTATTGTTTTGTTTTGTCTTATTTTATTTTATCTTATTTTATTAAATTTTATTAACACTTTGTTATTAAATTTGGTTAATTTCTATATTTTGCTTTTCTTAATTTTTTATTTAAAATTACTTACAATTTATGTTAAAAATTACACCTATTTTGTCATTATTTGCATATGCTCAGTTCCATACTGCAATATAAGACTTAAAGTCTTGTGTATGGGACATCGAAAAGAAATAAAAACAAGTAAGAGTGCTATATTCGGCCGTGCCGAATCTTATATACCCTTCACAACGTGTAGTCATGCAATAACAATTGTTTGTATTACCATTCATCCCATATAAAATACGTGCATACGTACACGTTAGAATAAATGTGGCATCGAATCCCAGCTGAGCCAAAAAAATTTTATTTTATTTTATTTAATATATTATTTATATTTTATTATTTTTTTTATATTTTTTTAAAATTTTTTTAAAAAATTTTTTTAGAAAAATTTTTAAAAATTTTGTTAAAATTTTTTTTAAAATTTTTTTTTAAATTTTTTTTTGTAGTTTTTTTTATTATTTTTTTCTTATTTTTAATATTTTTTTTTTTGTAATTTTTTTTGTTTGGTATGTTTTTTACATGTATGTATGTATGTATGTTGTTGTTGTAATTGTGAAAAAAACGAGGTGGTCGTGGTTTTTTGCTCATATCTCAGAAAGTTATGGAGCGATTGTGCTGAATTTCAATAGCGATTCATTCCTGGATATTTCCAAGAGATTGATACCATATACAGATCTGAGGAACATATAGTTGCTTCTAAAAGTTGATTTCAACCAACACACGGACAGACGTGCAGACGGACAGACGGATAGACGGACAGACGGTCAGGGCTTAATCGACTCCTCTATTCATAAGCTTTCAGAAAATATATACTTTATGGGGTCGGAAATGAAAATTGTAGAAATTACAAACGGAATGACAAAGCTATATATACCCTTGTGCACCACAGGTGAAGGGTATAAAAAAAAGAGAAAAAGTAAAGGGCATACAATATTGAAATTTAATATATAGTGGTGTACCCACTATGCTATCAACATCTTAAATTTTAGTAATTATTTTGATGGATATAAAAAACCAACATAATTAAAATATTAACAATACCTAAGAATGAATACGCGTACGTAGGGATTTCTCACACTCACACTAAGTTGAATCAAAGTTATAGCTGTTGTTATGCTTTTAGTTAACTCTGTCAACGTAAGCTGAGGCTAGTTTTTGTTTTCTTATATTATTAGCTGTGTTGCCAGAGGAAGATTGGAAAAACCTATACTTTTTCTTAAGAGTTGTTACATTTTTAATTAGGTATTGCATTTTGAATTATTTCTTAATGCAAAGTTAATAAATCTGATTTGTATGCACATTTGTATGTATTTATCTGTATTTAAAGCAGAAATATAAAAGAAAACTTTTAAGAAAATTAAAAATTTAATTTTTACAAAGCAACGATTTTGAAGTTCATTGATATAACCGCTAATCTCCCAATGGCATGTAATTTCTTGCGATTGTTTGCAAGTTTAATTAAAAAAAAAAAAGAAAAAGTAAAGGGCAAACATTATTGAAATTTAATATACCTATAATATGTATGGATATATAGGTACCTACTACTCAATGGAAAAAAAAAATCATTAAAATAAATATGTATTTAAGTTTATATGTAATTAGGTATTGCATTTTAGAGTATTTCTTAATGCATAATAAATAAATCTGATTTATATGCACATTTGTATGTATTTATGTCTAGTCGAAGCAGAAATGTTAAACAAAACTTTTAAGAAAATTAAAAATTTAATTTTTGCAAAGCATTGATTTTGAAGTTAATAAAAGAAAATAAAAATTGCAATAAACATAAAATAAAGTGGCATCGAACAGCGAACCTTCAAGTTGATAGTCTAGTGGTGCACCCTCTATGCCATCAACATCTTAAATTTCAGCAATTATTTTGATGGATATAAAAAACCAACAACTGTTACCTATACATATGCATATGTAGCATGGTTGGTGGTAATAAAGTTTTTCACCATGGCGCAAGTAAACACTTACACGGCTTTCAGACTAGGCAAGTCACTTGCGCAAGTGACTTGCGCAAGTGTTGTGTTTATAGGCAAAAGGGGTAAGGTCGGGTTAAGAGGGAGAAACTTGCTCATTTTTTGAGTACACACTTGCCTGTACTCGGCAAGTACGAGCAAGTTTTTGTTGAGAAACCAAAAACAAAAGAGTAATAAAAACAAACAAGAGTGCTATATTCGGCCATGCCGAATCTTATATACCCTTCAGAACGTGTTGTCATGCAACAACAATTGTTTATGTCACCATTTATCTCATATGAAATACGTACATACAAAACATACATATATAAAAACATCCCATTGTAATATTATACATTAAGTTTACTTATGTGCTTAAAAAAAAATAAATTAAAAGAAAAATTAAAAATAAAACAATAAAAATTTTAATAAAATATAAAATAAAAAAAATTTTTTGGCTCACTCTAACCAGTATACCACGTTTGTATGTATGTGTAGATAATTGATAATTGTAGAAATTTCAAACGGAATGACAAACCTATATATACCCTTTTTCACTGTGTGAAGAGTATAATAAGTAAAAGAGAACGAAACTTGGGCAAGTCAGTTGCTGAATCTGAACATGAAAGCAAGTTCAAAGAAAAATAAAAGAAAATAAAAAACTAACTTGAGCAAGTGACTTGCCCAATGCGAAAGGGGTAATACAAAAGATAAAAAGAAAAAAATAGTTAACTCTGTCAACGTAAGCTGAGGCTAGTTTTTGTTTTCTTATATTATTAGCTGTGTTGCCAGAGGAAGATTGGAAAAATGCAAAGTAAATAAATCTGATTTGGTATGCACATTTGTATGTATTTATCTATATTTAAAGCAGGAATATAAAAGAAAACTTTTAAGAAAATTAAAAATTTAATTTTTACAAAGCAACGATTTTGAAGTTCATTGATATAACCGCTAATCTCCCAATGGCATGTAATTTCTTGCGATTATTTGCAAGTTTAATTAAAAGAAAAAGTAAAGGGCAAACAATATTGAAATTGAATATACCTATAATATGTATGGATGTATAGGTACCTACTACTAAATGGAAAAAAAAATCATTAAAATAAATATGTATTTAAGTTTATATGTAATATATGTATTGCATTTTAGAGTATTCCTTAATGCATAATAAATAAATCTGATTTATATGCACATTTGTATGTATTTATGTCTATTCGAAGCAGAAATGTTAAACAAAACTTTTAAGAAAATTAAAAATATAAACATAAAATAAAGTGGCATCGAACAGCGAACCTTCAAGTTGATAGTCTAGTGGTGCACCCTCTATGCCATCAACATCTTAAATTTCAGCAATTATTTTGATGGATATAAGAAACCAACAAATTTAAAATATTAATAACAATACCTAAGAATGAATACGCGTACGTAGGGATTTCTCACACTCACACTAAGTTGAATCAAAGTTATAGCTGTTGTTAGGCAGATAGTTATCTCTTGTGGCAGCGAAAGCCGCGGTGACATTTTGTTTTCTTTAAATAAATGCGTACATACATACATACATACCTACTATATGTTTCATTATTATTCTTTATAATAAAGTATTTTATCCGCTCAAAAACGTACCATTGTAAAATTATAAATTGAGTTTTTGAATGTAAGTACGTATAAAAAATAAAATAACACAAAAAAAAAAAATTAAAAAAATAAAAAAAAAAAAATTTTTTTGTCTCAACTGGGATTCGAACATAAGCTCATCTAGTGTCTATTGTTAAAAAAAAACCGAGGTGGTCGTGGTTTTTTGCTCATATCTCAGTTATTTATGTACCGATCTTTCTGAATTTCAATAGCGATCTACTCCCGAATATTTCCAACATTTTAATACCTCATGCGGGTCCGGGCGATGTCGGGGGGCTTCAAAAAGTTGATTTCAACATACACACGGACAGACGGACAGGGCTTAATCGACTTCCCTATTCATAAGCTTTCAGGAAATATATACTTTATGGGGTCGGAAATGAAAATTGTAGAAATTTCACACGGAATGACAAACCTATATATACCCTTTTACACTGTGTGAAGGGTATAATAAATAAATAAAAATAAATATAATTCTTCCCAAGTATTTTATTTCATTAACTTCTTTAAGTCTTGTGTTATTATGGTAAATGTTTAGGGTGCCCCTTCTTTTTCCAAAGGCTGAGACCGTTGTCTTTTCCACATTAATTTCCATATCCAATTCCTCACACGACTTAACAAAGTTCAGAAATTTTTGGCTTAAATTTTCATGAACCAAGTCCCAAGTTGTATTGAAGGTTACCATGCAGAAGTCATCAGCGAATTGGAAAATGTACGTGTTTTCATCTTCCACCTTATGGAGTGTGGTTGAATACAAATTAAACAAAAGTGGACTTAGTCCACTGCCCTGCGCCAAACCTCTGCTGCATTTAATGTTCCTATTCTGAAGAATGAGTGTTCTGTTACGTAAAAAGGAAGCTAGCCAATGCACCAATTTTCTGTTGATTCCTATTCCATTTAATATTTTCTCTAATAAGTTGATGTTCACGTTATCATACGCTTTCTGGATGTCAATGCAAGCCGCCGCTACCTTCTGTTTTTTGGACCTTAGGATTTGAATGGTGTTTACCAAGTCGTTAATGCAGAGTGTAGTGCCCATATTTTTGCGAAGGGCAAATGACCTTTCCGGCAGTATATTTCTTTCCAAAACAAATTTTTCCAAATAGGGTTTAATCATACCTTCAATGTAGGCATATAGGTCTGAAATCGTCTATGTTGGTGGCATCTGCCCTTTTGGGGATGGGGTGTACTCTGATCATTCTCCAATTGTCCGGAAATTCTCCTGCGGTCCATGTTTAATTTAAAATCCGAAACAACTTTTCTTTCTCGATGTGGGTAATGTTTTGCAGCATACGGTACGAGATCCCATCTACTCCGCCCGCAGAGTTTGGGTTGCGTGTGTCTAAAAATTGTATAAAGTCTTGGCGAGTGAAGTTAATGTCATCCATGGTGTTCCCTGGTTGGTCAAGGTGCAGTTCAACAGTATCTCTGTTACCGGCGGTGCAAATATTGTCCAAGAATTTTCCATTTTGGTCAGAGCTCCAACAGCTTACAGTTCTTTTAATTCTGTCATATTTTTTTAAGTTGTTTATTTGCCTCCACATTACACGCCATGAGATTGGTCTAGAGAGTTCATGTTGTAATTTCCTAAAATTTTCGTTCTTTCTGCGATCTTGTAACGCTCTATCTGTTTCAGTCACCCTGATGCCATTCCCCCAGGAATTGTCCTTGAAAAATTTAAGTCTCGCCGCGTTTCGAATTCTGAAAAGCCTCTCGGCTTCTTTATCCCACTAATGTTTCGGTTTGTTATGTCCTCCGTGGTTTAACGTAACTGTGCACTTTCGAATCGCTTCGTGAAAATTATTATCCGCCTCTTGTAAACTGTCACCTATTTGCATCGTCTTTACGATATCGTAAAGTTTTTTGTAGATGACTCTGCTTTTGGTACCCTTGGTCTTGTTCACCACCCCCCAATCAATAATTATGGGTTTGTGATTACTGCCTGTTATCCTTAAGTCAAGTGTCCTCCAAGTTATGGCTCTGTTCGTGTTCCTGACTAATGTCACATCTATCGCCGATTCAGCACCCCTGCAGCAAAAGGTTTTGGACCCGTCGTTAACAACAGTGTAGTCAAAATCTAGTATCAGTTCTTCCAAGGTCGAACCCCTTTCTATCCATAGTTTCGTTCCCCCAGAGGGTAGATTTCGCATTCAGATCCCCACCAATTATGGTGCAAAGTTCTGAATTGTCAAAAAACATCATTCCCTTTTCCATCATGTCCTTAAAATCCCCCAAAGTAGTGTCCGGTGGGCAATAAGCACATACAATGTTCACATTCTTGTCCAAATTGATTGTCGTAATTGAGATCATTTCCCCCTCTGTATTGATGTTGTTAATTGTGTAGCGTATATTCTTCCTTATATAAAGTCCTACACCCCCGTATCCATCTTCCCTACAAAGTTGTAATTGGTTAAGCTAGTATTCCTATTATCTTTCAGCCATATCTAGTACAATATTGCACAGTCTATGTCATTTCTCTCCAAAAAAATCTCGATAATCTCCTTATTACCTTTCTTTTCTAAGCTTTGAATATTGTACTGTAAGAATTTCATGCTACGTTACTCTCTTCGTTTATCCGCATCACCGAGTGATGCTGAAATTTCATCTCTGTCTTTAGTTATAAGTGCTCTGTCTATTGACCTTGCTATTTCACCCAAAAAACGTCTATCATTGTCAGAAAGGGATTTGTCCCCCCACTTGCCAAAAAAGGAGTTAGCCATTGATTTCAAATGAGTGGCGATTCTCTCAACGTCTGAGACTGAGTGCGTGTTAGTGGGATAATTTCTACCCTGCAGTATTATTTCATTTTCCCTGGTAATCTGGCGCCATTGGTCCATATTTCTTCTTGCGTTCTCTTCCTCTCTCTGTCTATTCATATTCACTCTAGTCACCTTTGCAAACGATTGGTTCCTATGCATTAATCTAGCTGACTCTCTAACATTGTCTAAAACTCTGTCAGGTTTTGTTCGTAATTGTGGGAAGACTCGTCCATATTATCTTCGCCTAGGATCTCAAATCTGTTAGCTTCAATAACACCAGCATATTTCGTTCTCGCCTCCCTTATGCTTAAATTTTCCAAGATCATTATCCTTTTCAGACAGAGAGCTTTTTCTCTGGCCGGACAGTTACGGTCAGTCGGGGGGTGTAGGTTATTACAGTTTGTACATGTACATCACAGAGGGGTTACAGACTAAATCTACTGAATGTTGTGTGAAGCACTTACCACACGTTTTCACCTTTTGTTTGCAGTTATCCGCCATATGATTAAATTTGTAACAATTATAGCACTGGCCAAATGGTATAAATGGTTTTGTGGTTAGTTTCGTAAAAGCAAAATCCATCTCCTTGGGTATTTGTAGTCCTTTAAAGACTACTTTCACCTTCGTTGTTGCTACCCGATCATTTCCGGACTTCTTAGTCATTCTTGTGAGCTTTACGATTGGTATTGGGGAAGATAGTAAACCAAAAAGTTCCTTCATTGACATTTCCTCTGGAATATTGAACACGATGCCAGTTTTTGTAAGTAAATGTGTGAAGATTTTGGGACAGTATCCAGCACCTCCCATTTGTTGATTATCTATTAAGTTATTGGCTGCATCTCATTTCTAAATATTACCTTGCATCTACTATATCCTATTTTTACAACGCTTTCTATTCCAGCAATGTTGAGATCAATTAGTTTTTTAGTCAGTCTAAATTGGTTAATAGGTGTTCTTGGTTCCGTTAGTGTGGTATCCACATATAATGTGAAGGGCCCTTTGTGATCACTTTCGTATTTCGTTGGCATTTGTTGAGATATAAAATTCTGGGGGTCTTCTACAGGTGCTTCGTATTCATCAACAGACATAACCTCACTTTGTTTCTTTTTTCTGTTCAACATGTTCTCCTCCATAAATTTCTCAAAATCATAGTTTTTTGCACGTATTGATATGTTCGCTCTACTCCCTTCTAATTTGTCTTCTATCAGCACAATTTTAGGCGGCGGTCTATCCCGCCCTTCTTCACGACGAGACCTCTCGTCCGGGTCGTCCGCCATGATGTTGCTCAAGACGTACCCTCAATAGAAGGTCACGAGGTATCTACCAATCCGACAAGGAAAAAAATACGTTGACGTTTAGTGGTGTAGTAAATAAATAACCACTCGAACAGTAGTGAAAAGTATTTCAGGAAAAATTAGCAAAGGTTTTATCTATTATTCCTTTTCTTCTCCCACGGCACTTAAAAGCACAAGCTACGCGTTAGGCGATCTTACACCGAATGTGTACGTAAATATTTGGCCCTTCAAAAACATATGTTTGTTTCTTTCTATATTTGGCGTTGCCACTTGATAAAAAAAAAAAACAAAAAAACTGCATTATCCAAGGTGCACACGACAAACATCAAGTTTTTTCTTTTATACGTTTTTATGTCGCGCTAAGAAAACTCGTATCCCACTTCTGAAAATTGTCACGGATGTCCAATGTCGAACAATTAAATAAAAGATATCTATTTAGTTTTATAGGTAATTGTACTTTTATTAAATTCATTAAATAATGAAAAACAAAAACTGAGTAGTGTTTTTAAGTAACAGGGTGACAGATGAATTTAAGCGGCGTAATATCGCTATTGATGCTTGGAGTTTGACGAAAAAGAAGAAATGAAAGTCGTTACCCGCATAATAACAAACAATGTAGATTTAAGCACAATGCTTGCTGCTTAAATAAAAAAAAAATTGAAATTAATAGCCAGAAATTCTTAACTGAAGTTAAAGCAGAAAATTAAATAATAGAAGCAAAATTTTAATAGTCTTCTAATGCCAATAATGAAAAATTATTAGCGGAATTTAAAGTAGAAGCTTAAGAAACTTCTTGAGCTAATAATAAAAAATTATTATTAGTTCAAGAATAGTAGTATTTTTTTAAATTTTGCTGACGAAAAATTTAAAGATATAGAAGTAAAAATGAATATGCTCCTATATCATGAGGGTACGCATAATTCTAGAAATCTCTACTTTTGACGGCAGTTTAAGACAGTTGCTAATAGAAATATGTAAAATGAAGAAAAGACTATAAAGTTGATTTAGCCATTAAAGGGCAACGCCGCACAAAGTGATTATTGGCAAGTAGAAATATCTTATAAAGACAAGACAGCTTTCAGTGCAAGGCACGGGCTATGGAAGTTTAATGTGACTCCATTTTAACTATGAAACGGTCCAGTCGCATTCCAGCGGTTAATGAATAGTGTAATGAGTGGACCTTATTAGAAGACATGTCTAGTGTATCTTGATGACATGAATGTCATGGGAAAAAATGTTGACGATCATCTAAAGGGAACTAAGTGCAAAAAAATGTGCATTGTTCCATGAAAGAGGTTAAATACTTGGGACATCGCGTCACAGAGAATGGAATATCAACCGACGAAGAAAAAATTCAAGCTGTGAAGAACTGGTCTACTACAATCGGTTTGTGGAAATTTTCCAGTATCGCTGACAGTCTACATGAGCTCACCAAGAAGTCACTACAGTTCCTCTGGGCTAAAGCAAAACAACATTCCAGAAGCTCAAGGAGTTATTATGTGTAGCACCAATTTTAGCATATCCTATTGCTGAAGAAAAAGTTGTGCGGATATCGATGCGAGCAGCTACGAGGGAGGTGGTGTTCTTTCGCAGGTTGTTGACGGAACAGAAGATGTCATAGGCTACTACAGACGAACACTCTCAAAGCCTAACAGAAAATACTGGCAGTGGTAGAGTGTATAAAAAGTTACCACAAATACCTGTATGAACAACACTTTCAACTGCACTTTAAAAGCACTAAGCATGAAAAGGCGGATGCTCTCTCCCGAAGACCTTGCAGGTTGAAACTGTGGTTATCAATTAGTTGTAAGAAAAACTATAGAAAAGATAAAGCAACGTTTCTATTTGGTTGGATGACATCAATCTGTAGCTGGTTGGATAGCATATTTCGAGGACTACGCCGCTAGATCCATAATCTGACGGTGTAGTCCAAAGGTTCAACCGCACGTTGGAGGAACAGTTGCGGAAAGTCGTCAATGCACATCAAAGGGACTGGGATGAGCACATACCAAAATTTCTTTTTCGGTCGTTCGTGGCTCTATCCCCCCAGTACTTGGAAAAATTATGTTTGGAACCGAACTGATCAGTATAACAGTAGAGCTTTTTAAGAGTGTATCAAATTAATTGTATAAATTAATAAAAGTGTATAACAATAAGTAAAATAAACTTTATTTTATATTAGTTGAGCTTGAGGTCAAACAATTAAGTTAAAAATATTTGTTTATTTATTTATTTTTCAATTTTCAATATTTCGCCTACCTACCATTTATTTATATGGTTTTCTAAAACAGACGTGGCATATGCTCCAAGAATTTATGGTCTCCCAAAAATACATAAAGACGATTATCCACTTCGACCAATTTGTTCATCTATAAACTCACCCTCAACTGAGTTATGCAAATTTCATGCGAACATTTTGAGAAAACTTACTGAAAAATCAGAGTTTAATGTAAGGGATGCGGTGCAATTTAGGAATAAGGTTAACAATAGTGCAATATCTAAGGACGAAAAATTAGTGTCGTTTGATGTAGTGTCGTTATTTCCCAGTATACCTGTAGATTATGCAATAGACGTAATTATGAAAAGATGGAATGAAATTAAAAATTATACAAATATGACAAAGGATCTATTTACGAAAATTTTAAAATTCTGTGTAAAAGATAACAGATATTTCAGGTATAAGGAAACAATTTATACACAAATTAGTGGCTTACCAATGGGTTCTCCGGCGTCACCCATAATTGCGGATATAGTTATGGAAGAATTATTACGTGATAGTATGGAAAAATTGGAAACTAAACCGAGATTACTAACGAAATATGTTGACGACCTGTTTGGAATAGTACGAGAGAACGAAATTGAAAAAACTTTAAAACAACTAAATAGTTTCCACCGTAGAATTAAATTTACAATTGAAATAGAAACACAAGGACAACTTCCATATCTGGACGCATTGGTTATTAAAATTGGAAACAGAATCAAGGTAGATTGGTACCAAAAACCAACTTCATCAGGACGAATTATGAATTATTATTCATGTCTTCCTAAAAACATTATAATTAATACGGCATCCAATTTTATTACTAGAGTTTTAACAATAAGCGATAAACTATTTCATGACGAAAATACGAGGAAGATAACTAGTATCTTGACAAAAAATTCTTTTCCAATGCATATAATTGGAAAACTAGTTCGGAAACGTAAGAGGAATAAAAGTAGAACTAGGACGGAAAATATAGCAAGAATTTACAAAGCATTTACGTATGTACCAAACATTTCTGAAAGGATTAAAAATTCTAAAATCTACGATAAGGAAAAATATGACATTGCACAAAAAGCGGGAAACACGCTCAGACAACTATTTACAAATACAAAAAGCGGGATAGACAAAATGGACAAATCGAATGTAATTTATAAAATTAGATGCAGTGGTGACGATACCAATATATGCGATCAAGTATATATTGGCACAACAAAAAATAAATTAAGAACTAGAATAGCAGGACACAGATCAGATTTAAGACATAGAGGAAAAATTCTTACACAAAAAACGGCACTTGCGGCCCACTGTGCGGAGAGAGAACACACACCCGACTTAAATAGTGTAACAATTTTGCAAACAGAGAACAACTACAATAGACGGCTCACATTGGAAATGCTTCATATTATTAATACACCAAAAGAGAAGAGAATTAACTTTAAGAGTGACATTGATAACTGTGCACAGAACTATAGACAAATTATAAATAAGGGGAAATAATATGTAATTAGTTTAATATTAAATGTTGATAGATTACGTTTAGTTATTATACTTGTTGAAAATAAAACAAACTAATTTTTATCCAGCAGTTTGTCGCTTTAAAATTCTAAAGCGAGAATTTTTTATTATTTATTTTTAACAATATATTTAAATTATTTTACCTTAGTTTTTAGGTTTATTTTTCTCTTACTTCTTCGTAGTGGCAAGTTATTTAGTATGTATAACAATTTTTCTTTTAATGTAATTACATATATACAGTGTTGAAAAACGATAATAAATTAATAAGGTTGTAACCAAGGGTAGTAGGGTCAAATTGTCGGTAACAATTCTCCCCCCAGTAAGATGAGTCATCGGTAAGTCTTACTCCAGTCTATTGCCGACGTCCAAAACTGCCAGCTTGACTGCGGGTCGCTCCATAATACCACTCATTGTTTTCAATTTAGCTCTTCGTACTTGACCATCCTTTGCCTTTGTTACTTCTACAACTTTTCCACGTTGCCAGGTGTTCCTATTGGCATTTTCATCAACCACAAGCACAACATCACCTACTTCAATTGCTTTAGATCGCTGGGTCCACTTACCTCGCCGTGTCAATGTTGGTAACATCTCTTTTACAAAACGCCGCCAAAACATATTAGCAAATATTTCACTCTGTCGTAGGCACATTTTATAATCAATATCAGCGGATGAACAAAATGGCTTCGTACCATTTGAGCTTCCAAGAAGAAAATGGTTTGGGGTGATGGCCTCTTGGTCCTCAGCTTCAAGCGACACATGTGTAAGGGGTCTCGAATTAACTATTAATTCCACCTCCATTAAGGCACTTCTCAAGCTTTCATCGGTGAATTTTTGTGTGGGAGATATTTTGTATAAAATAGTTTTAATCGATCTCACTAACCTTTCCCAAGCTCCCCCCATATGAGGAGCTGCTGGTGGATTAAATTTCCATGATATGCCCTTGTATGCCATCTCTGTTTGTACTTTATTGAACTCCATATTATTTAGCTCATCTTTAAGAAAGCGATCAGCCCCTCGAAAATTTGTACCATTATCGCTGTAAATTTCAGCTGGTGTGCCGCGTCTTGCTACGAAATTTCTTAGGGTCATTAAAAAAGAGTCTGTTGAGAGGGTATGTGCTATTTCAATATGGATGGCTCTTATAGTAAGACATGTAAATATTACTCCCCATCGTTTTAATGACTTTCTGCCAAAACTTACTGTTATTGGACCAAAATAGTCGACGCCAACAAACGTAAAGGGTCGTTTAAAGGCTTCTAAACGTGCTGGTGGCAGAGAAGCCATTTGAGGTGGTATGGGTTTGGCAGCATCAATTTTACATTGCTGGCAACTGCTGCGAACTGATTTATATACTGCTCTTAATTTTATTATAAAATAAATTTGACGGATTTCATTAAGAACCGTCTCGTGATTTAAATGATGGTAGGCCCTATGGTATTCCATAATTATGAGTCTTGTAACGTGGTGTTTACCTGATAATATTATTAAATCTCTTTGAGGTCCACAAGCTGCAGATGCATACTGCGCCCTATTTCTTACTCTGATTATGCTATCATTATCCATATAAACATTAAGTTTATCAAGAGCACCACCTTTAATATTGGGTCTACCACTTTGGATTGCAGCATATTCATCACCAAAACTTGTCATTTGTGTCATCTTTAATATAAACTTTTTTGCCTTAGCCAGATGCACTGAATTAAGTCTTTCAGTTAATTTCTGTTGCTTAATTTTGTTTACTTTTTTCTCAATATACAACACCCAATTCGCCACAGCTCGTTTAAGTCTGTACCAGCTAGAAAAATATTCATAATTAATTGAAATCATTATTGACTTACAAAAGTGTATGTTCAGGTAACGAGGGCGAATTTCAGTCATGTCGACATTGGGTCCAATAGTAGCGGGATTGTTTGGCCAAAAACTTTCAGGCAGTTTCAGCCAAGATGGACCTTCGAACCACTCTTTGTAGTTATCAGTAGCTGGTCTAAACTTTGTTGCAAAATCTGCTACATTCATTGTACTTGGAACCCATCGCCATTCGGAAACATTTGTAAGCTTTAAAATTTCAGCAACCCGAAACATTACAAACTGCTTGTATTTTCTAGGGTCTCCAGTAAGCCACGTCAAAACAGTTTTTGAATCGGTCCACATTATCTTTCGCTGCAATTTTATATCGTGCAAAGTAACTGTCTTCATAAGCCTGGCACCAATAGTTGCTGCTTGTAATTCGAGCCGTAGTATTGAAAGGGGTCGAAGTGGGGCTACCTTTGATTTTGCCGCAATGAGTCTTATTTCCACCTTTTCACCAATTGAAAATCGAAAATATGAAACGGCTGCATAAGCGTCCTCACTTGCATCGACAAATGTGTTTAATTCAGCAGAATATTCATTTTGTTGTAGTGCGAGTGAATAACAGCGTGGTATGGATATTTTGGTTATTGTTGGCAAAAATGTGAGCCAATTTTTCCACTTATTAAAAACGTCATCATTAAGAGGCTGGTCCCAGTCTATACCGCTTCGCCAAATTTCTTGCAGAATTGATTTTAAATATGACATAAAACACGCCACGAACCCTAAAGGGTCGAAAACAGACATCAAGACTTGTAAAACCTCTCGCTTTGTAGGTACTAAGTCCTCAGATAGAATTGGTCGTCGAAGCCGTACAAATTTTAAATTCATTTTAAAAACATCATTTTTAGGGTCCCAGTAAAGCCCAAGAATTTTTTCATATTGAATCATTTTTTCGCTATTTTCAAAGGCCTTTGGATCTGGGTCTTTTGTTTCCCCTAGAGCTTTCAGAACTTCTATGGAGTTTGATGACCAATTACGCATAACAAAACCTCCTTTAGCATGGACGTCTCGTACATTTATTGCCAGCTCAATTGCGTCTTCGATGGTTGTTGTAGAGTCTATAAAATCATCAACGTAATGTTGTTTTGTAATTGCCTCAATTGCCCTATCATTACCAAATTGTCTAGCGTTTTTGTCGCGAACAAAATGTGCAATGAAAGGTGAGCATGATGCTCCAAAGGTAAGTACATTAAGTTGATACACTAGAAGGGAATTGTTTTCATCCCACCACAAAAAACGCTGCGCACTTGCATCTTCTTTTCGAACACATATGCGATGAAACATTTCGGCTATATCTCCGCACACAGCTATAGCTCCCATTCTAAATTTAAATAAAATATTAATAAGGGGTATCAGCAAGTCAGGGCCCTTCAATAAAAAGTCATTGAGAGCAAAACCCTCAGATTTAGCTGCAGCATCCCACACGAGTCGTATTTTATTTGGTTTATGTGGGTTTTTTACTATAAAGGTGGGTAAATACCATGCTTTAGTGTTGTTTTGCTGTAGTTCTTCTAGTGGTAATCTTTCAGCATAACCTTTTTCTTCTAAATTACCAATTTGTTGTTTTAAAATTTCGGCTAGATAAGGGTCCCTCTCAGCTTTGTGCTTAATACACTTTAAACGTCTCATGGCAGTTGGCAAACTATCTGGCAACTTTGGCGGGTTGTTTTTCCATAAAAGTCCAACCTCGTATCTGCCGGCTTTAAGTTCACAGGTGTCATTTAAAATTTGTATAGCCTGCTCATCGTCCTTCGACATAGGCACTGACTTCACATCTGTTATACCAACACTTTCATCAGCAAAAAATTGCTTTACAAGATCATGAACTTCATCGCAGTTGCATTTGTGAAAATTAAGTTTTCCAACAGGTTTAGAGCCACCACCAAAAAGAGTCCATCCCAATCTTGTTTTTGATGCCACAGGTTGATGCCATCCGCCTTCACGCACTTTAATAGATGCAATTAAATTGGGATTATTTACACCAATTATCATTGATGGCACTACGTTCATATAACCGTCAAGGGGTATATCTTTTAGGTAAGTGTATTTGGCTTTGATATCTTCAACGTTCATTGTTTCTTTTGACAAGTTTAATTTTTTAACGGTGTACACGTTGTTGATTGGAAAAATATTAGAGTTGGGTTTGGCTGAAGATATTTTTAAATTCAGTTTTTTTGAATTATTTTCATATCGGGTGACGTCACCAGTCCATCGGATGCAAATAGGGTCGTTAATGCCTTTAACACCTAATAAATTAGCTACCTTATCTTCTAAAAGCGTTAACGTCGAACCATCGTCCATAAGAGCATATATTTGAACGGATTTGTCACCACCATAAAGAGTGACTGGTAAAACTCGATAAAAGGGCTCATCTTCAATTAAAGAACTATGATTATTTACTTTGCCACCTGATGGCTGCTCTTCATTATGCAATAATCGGTTGTGAAATACAGAACACCCATCAACCCCACATTGTTTTTGAAACCAACATCTACGCCTGTGTTTTCCAAAGCAAACACGGCATAAATTGTTTGCCTTGACAATGTCCCACCGTTCACTAACAGATAGCTTCTTAAATTTTTCGCACTCTGTCAATTTATGTGGGTCTTTACAAATTATACACTGCAGCCGTACACTTTGTGGTTTGTGTGTGTTTAAACGTGTCTCTTTTTTTATTGGCTTTTTGTTGTTATTGGTGTCGAATACAGGAGCAGTGACTTTGCAAGTTGCCTCTGCAATCATATACAACCAGTCTGAAAAATGTAATAAATTTGGACGGTGAATATCTTTAGAATGTAAAGCCCATTGCAATACTGTGTCCACCGGCAACTTGTCTACAAGTTCCTGCAAAAGAGTAGGATTAATTAAATATTCCTCTAAATGAGATACACGAATAGTGGCACAAAGATTTTTAACTGCAAACGAAAATTCTATTAGGGTCTCTAGTTTGCCCCGCTGTATTGTATACGTACGCACTTCCTCAACCAAGTTTTTTATTATGCACTCGGGTCTGCCGTAGTACATTTTTAAGGTTCTAATAATGTCCGGAACCATATCCGGGAGCATCAAACAATTTCTTACCGCATCCCGGGCTTTACCACGTAAGCTGTTTTGTAGTCTGATGAGGTTCTCTTCATTTGTATAGCCGGCAGCTTGAGTGCTGTGTTCATAGGCGCTTATAAATATTGGCCACTCCTTTGGGTCTCCATTAAAAGATGGCAAATCTTTGCAAATATATTGCCTTGCCATTAATTGGGTCGCCGTTGTATTAAAAAAATTACCTTCACAATTATTTCTATTACTTGAATTATTTTCATTGTGAGGGTTGTTTTGTGTGTTGTTTACGTTTGAGTTAAACATATGTTGAAGTTAGAAATACCGACTTTGCTGAGTAGGCACGAATTTAGTCACACGCTTGCCAAATTGTATGCAGTCAAAATATGCAGACGAAACTTGATACTTCTCAAGTGTCACCCGTGAAACTGCATTAATAGCAGTTCCCATCAAATTGCTGTGTCGGCACACACTTGGTTGTGCAACGTGTTCTGCGGACAAGCTGCGGCTTGCTGCTTTTGGCCAGCGCGTGTTGATGGCAGTCTTAGTCGTGTGTCGGAGTCGTGAAGTTGACAGAATTAATTTAGATTAAATAAATAAGAAATTAATTAAGTTAAGAAATTAAATTTGGTTAAATGAATAATAAATTAATTGAGTTAAGAAATTAAATTTGGTTAAATGAATAATAAATTAATTGAGTTAAAAAATTAATTTTGATAAAACAAATACTGAATAAAATATTTAAAATTTAAAACGTTGGTTGTTTGATTGAGCGCAGTCGGAGCGCTCTAGGAAATTATATTTTTTTCGAGTCGATCCCGCGAAAATCCTTAACTGGCGCCCGAGCAGGGACCCGATTGTGTGTGTTGCCTTAGTTAACTTTTATAATCCTTAATAATTACGTTTCTGCGATTCCTACGGGACCCTCCAGGAACGATAATTATATAAAACAAGTGAAATAAAAAAGAAGACCCCCGTGCTCCGACAACCGGTATTCCTGGACAATTAACCTAAGATAACCATTGTCAGAAGGTTACCGGCTTGGAAGTGTTCGTTCCGTGCCACGAGTAAGCCATTGCAAAAGGAAGAAAGAGAGTAGGAATATTAAGGCCAAAAGGGAATAACACGGAACGCTCCGCACTGGATAATCGTAATCCTGAGCTGTTGAAGGCAAAAAGGATGATAACTAAAATAATATTGTGAGTAGAATTTTTTTATATAATAAAAGGTGACGCACAATAATCGGGCCGACGACTTATGTACGGCTAAGACTCATTAGGAAAGATATAACATAAGAAAAAGAGAAAATATACAAATATGAAATAATAGTAAGAAAAAAAAAAAGGAAGAATATACAGATATAGAAAAAATAATAAAAAAGAAAAAATATATACGAATATAAGGAAAGAATATAAATATTGAGATAAAATCAAAGAAAAAGAGAAAATATACAAGTATGAAATAATAGTGTAAAAAAAGAAAAAAGAAAAAAAAGAAGAAGAATATACAAATAAAAAAAAAAAATAATAAAAAAGAGAAAATATATACGAATATAAGGAAATAATATAAAAGAAAGAATATAAATATTGAGATAGAATCAAAAAAAAAAAAGAGGAAAAAAGTAATAAATATTAAGATAAAATCGAATAAAGAAAAACATAAAGATAAGATCAAGGAAAAAAATATAGAAAGAAAATAAGAAACAAAAAAAAAAGAAGAGAAGATTTTCGAATAAAAATTGTGAAAAGTGCAAGTGGAAACCGGGAATCCTTAAGTGCAACTTACTGTGAACATAAATTAATTGGCAGTAACCCAGGTAAGTGAATTTTATTCTTCCCTCTGGCCGCATATATAGGTAAATAGGAGAGAAGGTAATATATAATGGAGGAAATGAAAGTGAATTTAACTAACCTGACAGGAGCTGTCAACATGCTCGTCAGTCAGTTGAGGGGTATAGAGGATAGGCTCAGGAAGATTGAGGGAACTAACGATCAGGAGCGATTAGGCGAGTTTAGTCGTAGGCTAGAAGCATTAGAATCACCAGTGGTTTCTTTAGGAAGTGTAGTTGAGGAGGAGGTGTTACAACCTCCTAGGAACGAGGAAGAGTTAAGGGAAATCCAGAGGCTGCCCGACTCGGTAAAGGAACTAAGGGAATTTGACGGAAATCCGGTGCAGTACGTATCCTGGATACACTCGGTGGAAACGGTCTTAAAGGATTTCGAGATTGTAAGAACTAAACCAATATATAGGGCCATTATGCTGAGCATTAGACAAAAGGTGATAGGAGCCGCCGATACGGCCCTGATTTCATATAATGTTTTTGAGAACAATTGGCAAGAGATCAAGAGGGTTCTGTCTCTCCATTATGCAGATAAAAGGGATATACAAACCCTTGAGCACCAGCTCAACCAATTATCCCAGGGCTCATCAAAGGTCGATGAATTCTATGCATCCGTCAATCATCAACTGTCCTTAATAATTAATAAGCTGAAGACCGAGTCATACAGCCAGGAGACCGTTATTGCCCTGATAGAAACGCACAGGAATCGGGCTTTGGATGTTTTTATTAGGGGGCTCAGGGGAAACTTATCCCAAATGCTGATTATACAAAAACCAAGGACATTACCGGAGGCCTACTCGGCCTGCTTAGATTTACAAAATTTGACAATGCGCAACACCATACTGCAATCAGGCTCATCGAACCGCATTTCAATACCAGTTGGACTGAGCAACTCAAGTGGTAACCAGGCGCCTCAAAGGCCTGCTAGGATGAATCAGTATAATTCTCACAGATTGCCCAGTTACCAAGGAAATCACTGGAGCTATAAATATCAAAGACCGTACCGCCACATAAACAACCAGGCACCACACCTACCACCTCGCGTGCCTCCCCTAAAGCACGAGCCTATGGAAGTGGACCAATCTCGGCAAGTTAACTACATGAACAGGCCAAAACAGGATATCAAAAGGAGCGGATCTGAGCCGTATTACAAAAATAAGCAGCCTCGATTGTTTAACTTAGACACCGAACCTGCTGTACAGGAAACCTCGGAGGCGACTTTTGACGAGGCAATTGAGGAGGTAAATTTTATGGCGGACAGCCGTGAAGCCTTCCTTACATAGAATATAATGCCAAAAGCGGCTCGAATTTAGAATTTTTAATTGACACAGGCTCAAATAAGAATTTTTGCAGCCCCAAGCTAGCAGCAGGTAGTATTATTTTAGAGAAGCCATTTTTTGTCCGTTCAGCAGGAGGGAAAATAAAAATTTTTAGAAAAATAGTAGGGAAATTTTTTGCGAATTTAGGAATAGACACATTATTGACCTTTTACATTCTCCCCGGTCTTAATACGTTTGATGGAATAATAGGCGACGACAGTCTCAAGGAGTTAGGGGCAATAGTGGACCGCAAAAACAACGTTTTAGTAATTAAGGAAAATGTGGAAGTACCAATCCAAGAAAAATATTGTATGAATTTGAATTATCTCGCCGATGATACAACATGTGTGAAGACCAAAGGAAGGATAGATGGAATTATTAGAAGATACGCGGAGCTATTCGGACCGCTTGACAACAAACAAGCAATAACGACCAGTGTCCGCGCAGAGATCAGAACCACAACCGATGAGCCTATCTATGTAAAGAGCTATCCATATCCAGCACCGATGCGTGAGGAAGTGGAACGACAGGTGAAGGAATTATTATCTGAAGGAATAATTCAACCATCAAAGAGCCCTTACAATTCTCCGATTTGGGTGGTACCGAAAAAACCCAAGCCAAACGGGGAAAAACAATACCGAATGGTGGTAGACTTTAAAAGGTTAAACGCGGTAACAATCCCAGACACATACCCCATTCCTGACATAAACACAACGCTAGCTAGCTTAGGTGATGCGAAATATTTTACAACTGTGGATCTCACTTCAGGATTCCACCAAATCCCAATGAAAAAATCAGATGTCCCGAAAACTGCATTTTCGACCATGAATGGGAAATTTGAATTCTTGAGACTTCCTTTTGGTCTTAAGAACGCCCCCGCTATCTTCCAAAGAATGATAGACGATGTATTAAAAGAGCTTATAGGTAAAATCTGTTACGTGTACATCGACGACATAATCATCTTTGGGAAAAGTGAAGAGGACCATTGGAAGAACGTTATAACTATCTTTGATGTACTAGAATCAGCAGGGCTGAAGGTTAATTTGGAAAAAACACATTTCATGCGCACCGAAGTGGAATACCTGGGTTATCTTGTAGGAGCCGAAGGTATTAGGCCAGACAGTAAAAAAGTGTCGGCAATTGAAAAATTATCGCCACCCACTACTTTGAAACAACTAAAGGGATTTCTGGGGATGACGTCGTACTATCGCCGTTTTATCAGAGACTATGCAAAGGTGGCGAAACCACTTACGAACCTTACAAGAGGTGCCAATGCCCAGGTCAAAGCTTCGCAGTCGAACAAGGTGCCCGTGACGCTTGACGAGGACGCAATTTTGGCGTTCGAGAAATTGAAGACTCTGCTAACAACTGCAGAGATACTGTCCTTCCCTGATTTTAATGAACCATTCAACCTTACGACAGATGCATCTAATTACGCTATCGGCGCTGTTCTCTCCCAGGGAGTAATTGGTAAGGACAAGCCAATTGCATTCATCTCTCGTTCATTGAGTAAGACGGAGGAGAATTATGCCACGAATGAGAAAGAAATGTTGGCAATAGTATGGGCACTGGACAATCTTCGAAACTATTTGTATGGCGCAAAAAAGATAAAAATCTACACAGACCATCAACCTCTTACCTATGCCTTAGGTAACAGGAATTTCAATGCCAAGTTGAAGAGATGGAAAGCGCGCATTGAGGAGTATAATCACGAATTGTTCTATAAACCTGGTAGAACGAATTCGGTGGCAGATGCTCTCTCTAGACTGCAATCGTCCGTGAATCATCTTAGCGGATCGTCCACAGAAACAGCTAGCGAACGCGGAACAGAAGATACAAGAACTGCATCAGAAGGAAAACCTTCAGATGACAGCGCATCAACTAGTGAAACCATGCACAGTGCCGATCAGGATTCGTCAGATCTCATCCCACACGTAGAAGCACCAATAAACGTCTTCAAAAATCAGATAGTAATCAGGAATGGAAATCATCTGGAATCATATGAAACCCCACATAAGGGGGTTGCAAGACACTATGTTTCACTTCCCAGTTGGGACGAAGAAAAGATAACAGAAATTCTTAAAACGAAATTAAACCCAAATGTAATCAACGGAATAAAAATTCCTGAATGTTATCTTAATCTCCTCCAGAATCTCTATGTTAACCATTTTTCTAATTACAAGATAAGGATCACACAAAAAGAAGTGGAAGACGTCACCTCGCCTGAAGTAAGGTTCCGTATAATTGAGAAAGAACATCGAAGAGCGCATCGAAATGCCAAGGAAAACAAGAGCCAACTACTTGAGAAATACTACTTCCCCTGTATGTACGCCGAAATTAAAAAATACGTCGCCAACTGTGAAACCTGCCACACCAATAAATATGATAGAAACCCATCTAAGCCCCAACACCAAGAAACACCTATACCGAAATTACCTTGCGAAATATTGCATATGGATATTATGGAAATCCAGGATCAAAAGTTTATTTCTGTAATTGACAAATTTTCTAAATTTTCAAAATTCTTCCATATCAGCGACCGATCATTACTTAATATTAGGGGGAAACTTGTTAAGATACTCCATTATTTTACCATCCCGAGAATACTTGTCACTGACAATGAGAGAAGCTTCATAAGTCCTCTGATAGCTAACTTCATCCGTAGCCTAGGAATAAAACTATATTTGACGCCATCACAGCGAAGTGAGGTCAACGGACAAGTGGAAAGGCTCCATTCCACTATAGTGGAAATATACCGTTGCCTGAGGATGGAAAAACCTGAGCTGAGTGTACGCGAACTGATATATGTTTCGGTTGATAAGTATAATAATACGATACACTCAGTCACCGGGAAGAGACCAAGCGACATATTTTTCAATCGCATTCAGACATCTGACTATGATAGCTTACTGATAGCACGCTCGAAAATTAATAGGGATCTTAGGGGTCTAATCAGGAAGAATGTCATTGAGAGAAATAAGAGAAATAATAGGCGCAGGAATTCCCCTAGGAAATATAAAAAGGGGGATGTCGTGTTCGTAGTTAATAGAAGGATTAAGGGAAAGAGCAAACCACTGTATAAAAGGGAATTAGTAGAAAAGGATAATAGGGTTACATTGTTAACGGCCAGCGGGAGAAGAATTCACAAGGCACATATAAAAAATATTAAATTCCTGACACCGCGAAAAAAGCACTAAGTATTTGATCGTTTCCACTTGCTCAATTACTAGAAAGGAAATTAGAAGTAAGAAATATATACCGAAAAGCCATTAAACCCCTAACAATAATCTTATAAAAATGATAACACACAATTGAATATAACGCAATATAGAGAACATCATGACCGGTTCAGCAATCTTTGGGCTATGCGCCGATTCTGTGCCATGACGAATTGCGTCAAGGCTTACAGACGCGATGGCGGCACAGCATAGGAACATTAGTCCAGTGTTCCGAGTGAACCATTAGATTGAACGCAACCTGGCGGATGCAGAATTATAAAAAAGAAAAAAAATCAAAAATTAATGAATTAATAACCTAATAAATAATAGAAAAGGGTAGGCTGAGAAAGGAAAAGAAATAATACAAATTATCGCTATTAAAATAAAGATAAGTCATTACTGATATAAAAACAAATAACTAAAGAATATTGCTACTAACACTATTATAATATAAATTTTTTTTCCTTTGTCACATGTAAGGATTGACTAAACCTAGAATATAAATAATTAATTTTCCTAACACCCTTAGAATAGCATTAGCGCTAAGCGCCTCTGGGTCCAAGATCTACCGCTACGATACATCAATTGTCACTCTAAAACTCGGCAACGCATGGATTGTTAATGGCAACTTTAAGCTGGTACACGTTATTGAACTTGACGAGTATGTAACCGCGGCCAACAATATTTCGGCCGCGATCCACAACCTTGTGCCCCCAGGTGAAGCCAAAGAAACATTGCAACATTACATGACACAAATTAAGCAATATTTAGATGAACTAAGAAGCCCCAAGATACGATCACCTCGATCAATTGACTGGATCGGTTCAGCCTGGAAATGGGTTGCTGGAAACCCAGATGCAGTTGATTGGAGCACGATTGTCAAGAGCCAAGAAGAAATAATCACTAACAACAACGAACAATATAAGGTGAATAGAGAACTCCAACGTGCTATGAACGATTTGGTAAAGAAAACAAACAACGTAATAAACAGAATAAATAACATGACTAGTGGGAGAGAAGCTAACCAGATACAGCAGAATGCTATAAACCATGTAATAATCTTGAAAGATGAGGTAAACGAGATTATTAGAGCATGTCAAATGGCGAAGAGTGGCATAATCAACACAAACTTATTGAATCAAGCCGAAGTCAACAGGCTCATCGATGAGCTAGAAACACTACCATATGGCAACGCAGTAGAGGCCATAGAATACGGTACTCCATCCGTATATACGAATGGATCGTTACTCTTGTATATTTTATCAATGCCAAAGCTAAAAAAGGAAGTTTACAACTTACTCATAACAAAAGCTGCTATTTTCAACGAGAGACAAATCGACCTAAACTTTGACAAGGTGCTGATTAATGAACGCGAAACTTTTGCAGTAACCAAGAGCTGTCTTTCCATAAACAACTCAACGATTTGCCAAGGGTCATCTCTAACAGTACTAGCAGAGGATAGTTGCGTTCCGCGAATCCTGAAGGGCGGGGCGGCAAAATGCAAGTACCGCATAAATAAGGAGGTTATAGTCGACGCAATAACTGACGACACAATCTATCTGACAAATTTCCACGGGTCTGTCAGGCATGATGGTCAAGTTGACCACTTAAACGGTACATACATCCTCCAACTTTTCAACGAGACTATATTGGTCGATAATCAAACATACACAAGTACCTCTCTGAGGAAAACGCAGGCATTACCTCCAGTGCTATCTAATATAACTTCAAGGGACTTGTCGGTCGACATAGAGTACGTTCACGAAATCAGCCTAAGCAATACGGACCGCCTGAAACATCTCACAACTGCACTTAAAAGCACTATCGGCATAAACTTGGGGACAGTATCTTTAATAGGACTTTGTGTTGCAATTCTGCGGTACCAATTCACCAAGAAATTAAATCTTCCTACGGTCATGATATCGCCTACCTTACCATCATCCTCTAATCTATCGGTCAGCGGGACGCAGACATTTAAAGAGGGAGGAGTTAGAAATACCGACTTTGCTGAGTAGGCACGAATTTAGTCACACGCTTGCCAAATTGTATGCAGTCAAAATATGCAGACGAAACTTGATACTTCTCAAGTGTCACCCGTGAAACTGCATTAATAGCAGTTCCCATCAAATTGCTGTGTCGGCACACACTTGGTTGTGCAACGTGTTCTGCGGACAAGCTGCGGCTTGCTGCTTTTGGCCAGCGCGTGTTGATGGCAGTCTTAGTCGTGTGTCGGAGTCGTGAAGTTGACAGAATTAATTTAGATTAAATAAATAAGAAATTAATTAAGTTAAGAAATTAAATTTGGTTAAATGAATAATAAATTAATTGAGTTAAGAAATTAAATTTGGTTAAATGAATAATAAATTAATTGAGTTAAAAAATTAATTTTGATAAAACAAATACTGAATAAAATATTTAAAATTTAAAACGTTGGTTGTTTGATTGAGCGCAGTCGGAGCGCTCTAGGAAATTATATTTTTTTCGAGTCGATCCCGCGAAAATCCTTAACTTTGACAGCCTGTAACATCTCTGTTTTGAGTGATGTCATTTATATTTCTATAATTTGTTGTTGAGCTGGCAACAATTGTGCTGTATGGTAATATGGTTTGTGGCTGTGCTACATTGTGATCATTGTTCGCTACTCGCCGCATGACGGTGTTGTTTATATTAAAGGAAGTATTTATCTCGGGTCTGATGTTTCCATTTTGTTGACAATTTTGTACACACGGTGGGTCATCAATTGTAGCATTTTTGTTGCTATTACCCACTGGCCGCACAGTGTCAATTTCTTGGCATTCATCAGCCTCTTGGCGTAGTAATTGGTACTTACGTCGTAAAAAATCCTGTTTTAGCAACATCTCCTCCTCTAGCTGCTGCAGTTCTAGCTGTTTTTTAGCACTAATAGCTGACCGAACGGCTTGTGTGTTATTTGAAGATCGACTGGTTGATGTCTCATTAACCTCAACAGGGGAATCGTTCATAACGCCTTGTGCTTTGAGGTTATGTTGGTCTTTTTGTGTGGTAGCATGACAATTTTGACATCTCCACGTAAATAAGTCAATATCGTCGTCAATATCACAACAGCTATTATGGAAACAATGAAGGCATCTGGAACAGGTTATCATGTTTCCATCATCCGGGTCGTTGCATAAGATGCAGTTGGCAGCAAGGGTGAGATTTTCTTCCGTCATATTCTTAGCCATTACTTATTAGGAATTTTAAAGATTTGTTGAAAATAAAACAAACTAATTTTTATCCAGCAGTTTGTCGCTTTAAAATTCTAAAGCGAGAATTTTTTATTATTTATTTTTAACAATATATTTAAATTATTTTACCTTAGTTTTTAGGTTTATTTTTCTCTTACTTCTTCGTAGTGGCAAGTTATTTAGTATGTATAACAATTTTTCTTTTAATGTAATTACATATATACAGTGTTGAAAAACGATAATAAATTAATAAGGTTGTAACCAAGGGTAGTAGGGTCAAATTGTCGGTAACAATACTCATTGTAAGTGTATCTAGATTTATGTAATTAATTATCCAGTGGTTAAATGTATATTGATTTGTTGTTTTATATTTTGTTTATATATTTTTGTATAATTTAAGATTCCTGATGATGCCAACCGATGGTAGGCGAAATATTGAAAATTGAAAAATAAATAAATAAACAAATATTTTTAACTTAATTGTTTGACCTCAAGCTCAACTAATATAAAATAAAGTTTAAAATAAAAGGTCGATAAAAGCAAAAATAAATAAGTAAAATAAATAGCGTTGCATAAGTAAATTTAAATGTGTGTTGAAATAAATAAAGTTCCGCTACTTTTTTAATTAATTTCTAATACAAAAGAATCACCGTTTTATTAAAAGGAAATAAACCAACGGTAATAAAAGGTATAAAAGTACCAATATTTATACTAATATCAGAGTTTTAAGTAAAATAAATCAATGTTAATAAAAAGTATAAAAGTAAAAATATTTATATTCTAATATCAGAGTTTTAAGTTTTAATAGGCAAACTTATACCTTTGCAATTTGCCTCCCCAGTCATAAGCGTAATAAAGATGATTTTTATTTTGTATTTTTTGTTTTTTGCTATCCCTTCCATAAGCATTATTATTGTTAAAATTTTTATTTTTAATTGTAATATAAGAAGATTGAAGGTGAATTCTTTGGTAAGCGATATATTAAAGTTTTAGACTTTTTTTTGAACTAAATCAAGGCATATCCATAAGGTACTCGTATCCAATCAGCTGACTGTTTGTTTTTATATACATTTTATAAGCGTTACCAAGGCATATTCATACAGGTATATGCAACGGCGAATTGATACAATAAAGCAAATTTTTAGGGGATTTTTTCTTTTAAGGCCAGTTTGTATAACAAGGGTGAAAAATTTGTTTTTATATGTTCAATTCAATAAAATTTTATTAAAAAAGGATATGTGCTTGTCAAGTACATTATAAATGGTGCAAGAACAACAAATATACATAAATTTTTTTTTTATTTTTTTTTATTTTATTTAATTTATTGTCTATAGATTATAAATCCTTACAGACTAAAGTATGTAAAATAACAAAACAAAATTATACAATTTCTTTACTTTCATTAAGGCCAATAAGGTGATAATAATTATTAAAATTTTCACATATACGACGAAGAGGATCATTATTAGCATAGTTGGTTCTATAGTATTTAAAGTTAATAAAACGGAAATATCGAGTTGGTCTGGTTGGGACATTAAAAGATATTTTACTTAGCAGGAATTCTGAGTCGATATCGCCTTGAATTAGCCCCAGCACAAAAGAAAAACTCAGCATTGAACGACGACTTTTTAAAGTTGGTAATTTTATAAGACAGAGTCTGCTTTCGTGTGAAGGTAGTAAAAACGAATTCCATCCAAGGCCACGAAGACAAAATATTAAAAACTTCTTTTGTACAGACTCGATACTATCAATATGAATATTACAGCAAGGATCCCAAATAATCGATCCATATTCTAGAATAGGTCGAACTAACGATGAATATAATTGTTTCGTAATATAAGGATCTAGAAATTCCTTGCACCACCTCTTCATAAATCCAAGTACACCATTTGCTTTGTTAACAATTAAAGAAATATGGTCACGAAAATTTAATTGGTGATCAAGCAAAATACCAAGATCAAGAAAATTCAGAACTTTATCAAGTTTACACTCATTAATGCAATAAAATAAATCCAATTTCTTAATTCTGAAAAAGGACATATGCTTAAATTTTTTTATATTCAGCTCCATTAAGTTGATTAAGTTGGTTTGGTAAATATATTATCATAAAAAGCACAATTAAGTTAAATGTTTAATTTGGAATCCAAAATCTAATTTTCCATTCCTGTATTAATAAATAGAATAAAGGAAAATTCAACAAATTTAGACATTGTGTTTCCCCATCATCATGTGCTGATGATTTCACCTGTATGAATTCGCCTTGAGCGTTACCACCTTTTTTTAAAAGTCATGCCTGCAGTTGTCAAACTTAATATTTTTAATTTAATTATACAATAAATAATTCGCAGTTTCAGTTGGTTTAAAACGTTTTAAAAAATACAAAACCGTGAATAAAAAGTTATTCAAATTTAAGAAGAAAATAAAAAAAAATTGTTTGACATATGCCGGCATATGTATATACAAAAACAAAATACATGTGTTTTTTATTGTTGTGTTTGTTGCCGCAATGCATATACCTTATGGATATGCCTTGAACTAAATTAGAATTAGGGATGGGCGAATTGGAAAAATCTATCGATATTTATTATATATACCTAGTTATTGTTGAAATGATTAACATATGAAAATTAAATACACTCACTTACATATGTACATACAAACAAAAATAGATGTATATATATTAGGCTTCGTAGTAACTTTTTATTCCAATTTTTATAATAAATAAACTTGATATTATAGTATAAATATATATATTAAGAGTATAAATGCTCTTATGCCTGAGCTTATAAAAACGAAAATTAGAAAAAATATTTACGATTAAGGATAACATCAGTTATATGACTCGATCAAACATAACAAGTAAGAGCGCTATATTCGGCCGTGCCGAATCTCAAATACCCTTCACAACGTGTAGTCATGCAATAACAGTAGTTTGTATCACCATTCATCTCATACGAAATACGTACATATGTACATATAAAAAACATCCCATTGTAAAATTATAAATTTACGTATGTATGTTAAAAAAAAATAAAAAAAATTTAAAAAAAAATTAAAAAAAAAATTTAAAAAAAAATTTAAAAAAAAATTAAAAAAAAAAAAATTAAAAAAAAAAAAAAAATAAAAAAAAAATAATAAAAATATAAATAATATATTAAAAAAAAAACAAATTTTTTTTTGGCTCAGCTGGGATTCGATACCACGTTTTCTCTAACCAGTATACACGTTTGTATGCAGTATGTATGTTGTTGTTGTAATGTTGTTTTTGTGAAAAAAAAAATCGAGGTGGTCGTGGGTTTTTGCTCATATCTCACTTGTTTATGTACCGATGTTTCTGATTTTCAATACCGATCTACTCCCGAATATTTCTGATATTTCAATACCTTTCAGAGCTTAATCGACTCCCCTATTCATAAGTTTTCAGAAAATATATACTTAATGGGGTCGGGATAAAAATTGTAGAAATTTCACACGGAATGACAAACCTATATATACCCTTTTTATACCCTTTACACAGTAAAAAAGGTTATATATACAATGGGATGTTTTTATATATGTATGTTTCTTATATGTATGTACGTATTTCATATGGGGAATGGTGATACAAACTACTGTTCTTGCATGACTACACGTTGTGAAGGGTATATAAGATTCGGCATGGCCGAATATAGCGCTCGTACTTGTTCACTGTGTGAAGGGTATAAAAACATAAAATAAACCAAAAATTCATTAGACAATCTTAAATTTAAAATCAACAATTGATGTATTGTTTACACCAAATCTAAAAAATAAATTCTGAAAAAATATTTACGATTAAGGATAAAAATTAATTATATGACTAGTGATGCCAATTCTTAAATAACAATAGTGAGTTGTAAACAGTTGTAAAACTGTTTAGTCAAACGATAAACTAAAAAGCGTGACATCATTGTTGATAGAAGCAGCCCTACAAGAACACTGACAGTAATTTGATGCATTAATGCATAAGTATATAATAAGTATACTAGTATAATTAAAACTAAATTCGCCTTTGCTGCTGTACCTTCTTTTGGAAAACTTTTAAAAATATCGGCTCCGATATTAGTAAATAAATATCGATGTATCGATATTAAGGTATTTAAAATATCGGCGATTAATATCGAAATTTTTTAAACTAAATATCGATATTTTGATATATCGATATATTTTGCCCAACCCTAATTAGAATGTAAGTTTATGTTAGGTAGAACAGGCAGCTGTTGTGCAGCTCACGTGGGTCCATTATATTGATCCCTTTGTGATACCTGAATAGAATAGAAAAGAGAGAAAAGCAGCAGACAAGTCCAGAGTTTCTGGCGGGAATCGAACCTGCAACTCCCAAACTAGCAGACTAGCACACTACTTATTTTTATGATTTTTGTTTAATAGTAACATTAAAACGCGAAATATTAAAAATATGTTGCTACGTATGTAATTGTTTAAAAGAAAACATTTTTCTATAATTTTTAATTAAATGTAATATTATTGTAGTTTTTTATACAATTTTTTCATTGAGATAAATTTTTAGAGATGAATAATTTTAAGGGAAATTTGGTCATTTCCATATTTGACTAATATGTGTAAAAATTAATTTTTAAAGAGTAATAATATACAATATATGAAATATACAACGGCAAGAAAGCACATTTTAATGACTCTTAGGTACATTTCTCTATAAAGTAATCAGAATTGATTAGAAGGAATATAACATTAGATTTTTCATTGCTAAAAATTTCATTTATCAGTTCGAAATATTTTGTTCAACAGTTTCGATTGAAGAAATGAATCAAAAGTTTGAATTATCTTATGTCTCGAAAGAGATGGCTTGTGAAGTGGAATCGCTTATTAGAACTTATAAACCCAAGAAGAGAAATACCGTCACCAATTACCGCGAAAATTATTTTATCAGACGAAGTCCCAAAATTTAAAGATTATTGTACGATGACCAACGATTTGTAGAGAGATAAGTTGATAAATGGCTTATTGATGGTATAATACGACCAAGTACATTTAAGTATGCTCTGCCTATCGTGATCGTGTCGAAAAAAGACGGAGGCAAAAGGTTGTGTTGCGACTTTCGCAAACTGAATAAAAAATTAAAATGGGCAATTTTCCGATGGTTTTGTTTGATGATGTCTTGCATATATTTCAATCCGCTTGATATCGAAAATGATTTCTTTCATGCGCATGTGGACGATGAATCTCGGAAATATACTTTCTTTGTGACTCACACGGTCAGTATGGGTTTTTATATGTACCTTTCCGAATTTGGATTTCCTGAAGTGTTAAGCCGATTTGTGTTTTTCATATTTTGAGAGTTGGTTCAAGATGGTACTATTATAGTGTACAGTACAGTAGTGTACAGTAAACAGTGTAGAAGATATTGAAAAGCTCACAAATGTTTTGAGAATAGCTAAAAAGAATAACCCTTAAGTGTAGTGAGAGAAATCCAATTTTTGAAGAAGAAAGTAAATTTTTTATGCTATATAGTTGAAAATTCAACTATTAAACCGTTTGTATAGGAAACATCTGCAGTATTAAATTTTATCAGTGCCAATTGATAGTAAATTGCTTCAACGATTTTTAGATATAACTTCGTACTTCGGAAAATTTGTATGCGATTATTTCACTGTGGCGAAATCTATCTCAGATCTGTTGAAAAAGGACAAACAATTCATGTTCAAGGCTTCCCAAATGACTGCATTCCATCAATTGAAATCTGCTTTGAAGAATGCACCAGTATTAAGATTATATAATCGAAAAGCTGAGAAAGAGGTACATGCAGATGATAGCATGTATGGTTGTGAAAGCGTTCTCCTTTAAAAGGATGCTGAAGATAAACAATTTTGTCCTGTGGAGTACATGCGCTGGAAGACGACTAGCGTGCAGAAAAAGTATCATTCGTATAAGTTCGAAGTGCTTCCATTAAGAAAGTATAGAGTTTTCTGAGAGGCACTAAATTAAAAATAGTGACAGATTGTAATGCTTTTATCATGACTGTGAGAAAAAAGATTTACCATTAGGAGTCTCAATTTACTATGTTTCTTAAAGATTTCGGCGACACTATAGAGCATAAATCCGGAAGTAAAATTTGGCATACTAAAGCTCTTAACAGAGCTTAATGTCTTTTAGTTAAGGATTCAATAAGACATCGACTTAAAGAGGCTCAATTACAGGACGAATGGATAAAGGCATTGCGAGAACTAGTTTTGTTAATTCTTTAGACTTTTTTTATTTTTTATTTATTTTCCGTTATATCGGTGCAAGGATTCGTTGGTCCTAATTCCTACAAAACGGCTCAATCTTCTGCGAAATAAGTTATGTGTCAACTGCTTGCCAAAAATATAGAAAAAAGCACCACAATTTAGTTTATTTTGAACTCCACACACAACAAGGTATATCTAAAAAATTAAATTTTTCCACCAGAAGATCGCGTAACTCCAACGATTAATAACTAACCAGCGGAACAGGCGACATTCCTTGTCACCAACTTATTCTTAGACTTCGAAGATAAAGCAGTTACTAGTTCCGCAAACAAAAAATCCTATCTTGTTAGGAACAGCTTTGGTAAAAAAGAAGGCTAACGGTTTGGAAACCGAATACAGAGCAATCCTTGACTCAGACACGGTTGAGACTCACAGCAAGGGATACATCCATATCAATAAATGTCTCTTGGGACGAAGCTGTTCCTTCAAAATTTAGTTCTCGCTGGCGAGATTTTCGGAGGAATCTTAAAAAACTCGAAAGCAGTTCATCGGCACATTTACAAGGGTGAGGTTTCCAACAAAGCACAACTTCACGTGTTTACGTGAAGGCATATGAGGCAGAAACGTTAATATTTAATAAAACTATCATTGTAAACTTGTTGTAAAGAAAATCACGCATAGCTCCAGTTAAACATTAAACACTTTCACGGCTGAAATTATGTTTTACTCAGTTAGGAGCTACTAGGGTTAAACTGCAAGGGTTAAACACGATTTGGACATGCGTACAGTACCAACATTATATTCAACTGATGAAAAAATCGTTTTAACACGAATAAAGTCTAGGTCATCCTCTTTTAATACATTCATGGCAAAGTCGAATTCAAGAAAATACAGTACCCGAACAATGGCGACACGTAAGTTCTACAGATAATCCAGCGGACATTATATGTAGAGGATTGAACAATTACAGCAAACACCTCAATGGATGTGTGATCATCATGGATACGAAAAACATTGACCTTCTCCAACGCAATAATTAGTGAAACGAAACAATACCCTAAAAGTTTGCTGGTATCAGTCGAGAGCAGAAACCCGTTGCATACCGAAATTCGTCTAAAACGCTACAACGAATTTTGGAATATGCTTTAAGATTCATAAGAGAAAAACGTTAGAACTATCAAGGCGGAGCGACAAAACCGGCCAGCTATGAAACCCTTCGAGCTTCACATTCAAGCCGCTACATTCAAGGAAGATATTCAACAATTGAAAAGACAAAGGAAACTCAAATAAATAAAGAAATTATTATTTTATGATTTTTATTAATTAAGTTTTTTGGAAGATAAACAAAATAAGTAACAACAAAAATCATTTCAAGCACTATTGAATCTAATATATTTCTATTAACTCTCGGAAAAAAAATTTAATAAAAAAAAATAAATAAGTGTATAAGTAACAATTATTTCAACAAATCAAAATTAAATGAAAAAGCACTTATGTCAACTTAAGCCATTATTATTTATTGCCGCAAATAACCAAAAACAAGTAAGAGTGTCACATTCGGCCGTGCCTAATCTAATAATATCCTTCACCATCATGTACATAGGTATAATCCAAAATCGTATCTTAACCTATATTTCATGTTATACACCATGTTTCTTTTTTTATTTTCGACGCTACCTCGATTTTGAATTTTTGCGTAGTTATCTGTATTCTACTAGTCAAGCAATTTCATTTGATACCCATATTGATGGAGTTAAACAAATTTATTTCGCCATTTTGTTTTAAACGCCATCTTGGATTTTACATTTTTAATAATTTACTCTATTCTACCCTTTCATTTGATACCAATATTGTGGGGCCATTTGTGGCCATCATGAATTTTAATTTTTTAAATAGTGCTTTTTATTGCGCTAGTCAAATCCTTGGTTTTCGTTTCTAAATTCTAGTAATATGTATTTAAAAAATTTTTGCCCTATAAGTTTACCAATTAAAGCCCGATTTATCCAAAAATTTTCACTATTATCTCTAGAGGCATATTATATCTACAAATAGTAACAAAGGTAAAGTCGCGTTTATTTGCTCATATATCAGAAAGTTATGGGGCGATTTTGCTGAATTCAATGGCGATTCATTCCCAAATATTTTCAAAATATTGATATCATACACAGGTCTGAGAAACATGTGTTTGCTTCTTATAGTTGATTTCAACCAACACACGGACATGGGTTAAAGGACTCCTCTATTCATAATCTTTCAGAAAATATATACTTTATGGGGTCGGAAATAAAAATTGTAGAAATTAGAAACGGAATGACAAACCTATATATGTATACTCTCTCTTTTACACTGTTGTGAGAAAGGTATAATAAAAAGGCAAGCATTACTATACATAACAGTAAAGGATAAAAACTGAAGAATTTCTTTAGTATTCTTATTAAGTAAGAGAATAAATATATAAATTATTTCATCTACATTTATCTACACATATTTTACAGTTCGTTCTTAAATTCATTTGAAATTTTTAAAAAATTGTATAAAGTTGTCCTTATGTTCTATGATGTAAAATTATAGAATATGGAACACTTTATAAGATTTACTTTTAATGGCCATGAACTACTTTCAAAATAAAAGCACAAATACGTGTAAATAAAACAGATGCATTTAAAATTTTATCAGAGTTTGATCTACTATTGCTACATACATACATACAGTTGTTGAGAAATAGCATTCACACTTGTAGGTAATAACATAGTTAAAGCCCAGTTTAGACTATAATACAAGTTATATGACTTAAACTAGATTTTGTAGAAGTAAAATCTGATGAAATTCTCTTCGTACTCAAGAAAATGAGAGCAAAAGTATAATGTAAGTTTTTTGCGTTTACAGTGTGAGCGTGGAGTAGAAACAAAGTATAACGACTTAGAAAAATAAATAAAGTAAGAATCTAATTAACATAAAAAATTATAATCGCAAGTAAAACAAGTAAAAGCGCTATATTCGGCCGTGCCGAATCTTATATACCCTTCACAACGTGTAGTCATGCAATAACAGTAAATTCACGTATGTATGTTAAAAAAAACAAAAAAAAAATAAAAAATAAAAAAAAAATTTAAAAAAAAAAAATTTAAAAAAAAAAAATTTAAAAAAAAAATTAAAAAAAAAAAAATTATTATATACATATATAATATATATAAAACAAAAAAAAAATAAAAAAAAAATTAAAAAAAAAAATAAAAAAAAATAATAATAAAAATATAGTATATAATATATTAAATAAGAAATAAAAAAAAAAAATAAAAAAAAAATTAAAAAAAAAAATTTAAAAAAATTTAAAAAAAATTTTTTTTGCCTCAGCTGGGATTCGATGCCACGTTTTCTCTAACCAGTATACACGTTTGTATGTATGTATGTTGTTGTTGTAATGTTGTTTTTATGAAAAGAAAATCGAGGTGGTCGTGGGTTTTTGCTCATATCTCAGTTGTTTATGTACCGATGTTTCTGATTTTCAATACCGATCTACTCCCGAATATTTCTGATATTTTAATACCTTACCCGGGTCCAACCTATGTCGGGGGGCTTCAAAAAGTTGATTTCAACATACACACGGACAGACGGACAGACGGTCAGGGCTTAATCGACTCCTCTATTCATAAGCTTTCAGAAAATATATACTTTATGGGGTCGGAAATGAAAATTGTAGAAATTTCACACGGAATGACAAACCTATATATACCCTTTTTCACTGTGTGAAGGGTATAAAAAAATTTTAGCTTTATTCGTTTTCTTTTGTTTCTAAACGTGTTTAATAAATAACACAACTTATGGTGTTTGTAGTTTTAAAAAAACTACAGAAACAACAAACCATTTTCTTCTACTAGCACACCCTTAATCTGTTTGCCACTGATTACATTAAAATACACCTTTGTTCTAATAAAAAAATAAAAAATACGGTCCGCTTGTCACATTTTCTTCCGTATTTTCTCTCATGTTTTCTACTACTGATTACAATTTGCTTTTACACTATTCTACTCATTCTACACTAATTCTTGACATGTCGTACGACTTGTATTATAGTCTAAACTGGCCTTAATAAGTATTTATTTATATGCAGAATCAGAATTTTATGCAGAGAAAATACTGAAAGTTTCATTATTTGAAATCGGAATAATAACTTTTATATACATATGTATATAAAAGTTATGCCATCTGGCATCTCTGCCTCAATCCGTAAACATCGTGTTATTTTTTTTACTCTAAACTGCCAAGCCAATTTTATTAAATTAAAAGTCAATAAGAATAATATGTTAAGTGTTTGTGTATTTCGGACAGTTTTGTGTCAAAAAGAAAAAACTTTGGTGTAATTGCCCTAAATTTAAAATGCCTAAAATATCCGACGTACTTGGCAGTAGCGCGAATAGATTTCATTTACTTGCAAAGCAAGTTGCCGCTGTAGGTGAAATAAGAAGAAAACGGTAACAACCTCATAGCGAAAACGAGAAAATTTTGTTTCTCATTTTTAAAGTATGTAACAAAGATGTGTGCAAAATGTGAAAACAAATAAAAAGGGTTTCCAAATTTTTTCACTGCAGCAATTTTAGTGAAAAAAAAAATTACTTGTTGCATATTTTTATTGCTTCTCGTTAAATAATAAACAATATTTTGCTCTGCCAATCAGGTAGGCATAACTACTGCAATTTTTTTATTTATTTAAATTTAAAAACACCTGTTATAAAAGTAGGCAGGTAGTTTTTAAACTTTTTTATACCGAATAAAATATAAACTGCAGGTATATATTAAAGTTAATTTTTATTTTGCTCAAATTAGGTAGTTTTTAATTTTTGGGTATAAATTAAACCGCAATTGTATAATGCAGCCAGAAAGGTTTGTACTTTCTAAAACTAGTGATCAGTAACAGAATTTATACAATTTTATTTTTAAGTGCGACAATGTCATGCACCAATTTAGAATTGTTGGAGTTATTCAGAAACTCACTAACGAAAATGCATTTAAATTGGCTATTGTGGAAAAATTTCACGATTTACCAGGATACCACGAAATAGATGTTCATAGCAAAATTCACTTTGTTTTCCTAACTATTAAAAAAATAGCTTGCCTCACACCGTACGAAAAAAGTATTTATGAAAAAAAACCCAGACAACTTTTGAAAACATCGAAGAACCGCATACATCCTCTGACAGCAAAAGAGGAAGACCTGCAAAAACTATAAACAAGTGTTCTGAGTACACAAAAAAACGTAAACTTGAAAATGCTACAAAAGATATATCTAAATCGCATCTTTCAGCAGCCTTATGTCTTAAGTGTGTAAAAGATAAAGATAAATTAAGGTCCGTCATTACAAAAACTGTGGTGCTTGCAAGCCCAGTTCGACTACAGAAAAACAAAGGGAGTATTCCTACTCCACCAAATGCTTTACCCACAAAGTATAATATAGAAGAAGCTTTAGCGTTATTTATGGAATTGGGATTATCAAAGGAAAGCTCTTTAAACAATCATAATATTCTTCCTGGATATCATGAATATTCTTCCTGGATACAAAAAGATTACATCTGCCAAAAAGAAGCAGTGCCACCTAATGTAAAGGTTACTGAAGTATCGGTAAAGGTAAACTGCAAGACTTAATGGATCATACAGCCAAATGCCAAATTATTCAAAGTTTGCCTGAAGAGGAAGCAGTATCACTTCCAGATAGGATTACATTCATAAATAAGTGGGGATGTGATGGATCATCCGGTCAAAGTGCTTACAAACAAACAATATCGAAAAATGACACAACATTACAGATACAAATATGTTTATGGCTTCTGTAGTTCCTCGCCCATCATCAGTTCATTTTTGCCGTCCAATATTTTTTTCAATATGCAAAGGAGTCTTTAGAAGTAATCAAATCTACAGTGAACGATATAAAAAAGCAAATTTCGGAACTAAAGCCTTCTGTTATTAAAATGAAGAATGGAAAAAGTGTTTCGATTGATTATGAATTTTTTCTTACAATGATTGATGGCAAAGTGATTGATGTGATAAATTTAAAGTGTGCAATTTGCAAAAAGTCACAGAGACTTTCAAAATTTGTACGACTCAAGTGATGAGCAAAATTATGAATATGGAAATTCTTTACTACATGCAAGAATTAGGTGCATGGAGTTTATTTCAAAATTAGCGTATATAATTTCGCGTGAAGGTAAATGTTTTGCTATGAACGCAACACAAAAAGAAAAACTATCTGCTCGAAAAAAATTATACAAAATGAATTTCTTAAGAAGCTTGGGATGAAAGTAGACTGGCCAAAGCAAGGGTATGGAAATACTAGCGATTGTAATATGTCCAGAGCATTTTTTGAAAATGATGAGGTAACAGCTCGAATTACTGGGTTCGACAATAATATTATAAAAAGGTTGGCAGTTATCCTAAACCCTAGAGAAGTGGCAAATGGCCCAAATTTTGATGATTATGCATCAAAAACTGCCAACTTTTAGCTCAAATGTACCCTAAGAAGAAATTTACTCCTACGGTTAAAAAGATTTTGGCTCATGGTAAGAGTTTAATTGAATCTCAATGTTTTCCGATTGGAGAGTTGTCAGAAGAAGCCCAGGAATGCAAAAACAAAGACTACAAAAAATTTTGAGTACGAATACTTGCAAAATTTTCCGGATTAGACAGAATGCGGACCTTTTCAATATGTTGGCGGCCTCTTCAGACCCACTAATTTCATCACGAAGACATGTAAGATCTCGAAAGGATTTGGAAGAACATAATTATAGATCCGATATGTTAAGTCTATTAGATAACGCTCCCAATGTAAATGACTATTGCAAAGAGAACTAACTAAAAAAAATCAATTATTCTAGCTAAATAACATTATATCTATAGCATAAATATATTAATATTAAAAATAATTTAAAAATGTGTCTCTGTAATAGAAATAAAAAATTTAATATTGGTTGAGCATGTTATAACTATTAGGGCCATTATTACAACTTCCCGACAAAGTTAATGTTAATAAAAGGTACAAATTAATTAGTTATTTAAAAACAAAGTGGCAACGACAAGCAAATAGTAAACAATTCCCTAATACGGTAGAAAATATGGTAACTTTTAATTTAAAACCTCACGTTAAAAGTTAAAGGTGATCTTCCCTTTAACTTATCGGACACTTTTAGGTTTAAGTAAAGTTATAATAACGAAAAACTAGTTATCTGTCCGATAACATCCTAACTTTAGTTATCGGTAAGTTATAATAATGGCCCTTAGGCCCGATAAGTTAAAGGGAAGATCACTCTACCTTTAACTTTTAACGTGAGGTTAATAATTAAAAGTTACCATATTTTCTACCGTATAAGGGAATTGTTTACTATTTGCTTGTCGTTGCCACTTTGGTTTTAAAAAATTACCTTACCATTACCTTTCACCTAATACCAATACAGTTTTATAAAAGAAAGCATTTTTAAGTATATTTCAGTGCAGTTTTATTACAAATAAGGGAATTCAAGTTAAAATATAGACAACATATGAGAACCTAAAAATAATTATTTTCGTCATCATGGTCACCATCTACTTGATCATCATCAGCATCACTATTATCCTCATTATCATAATCATCATTTTGATAACACAAATTTAATTTTGTTTGGAAATGGAGATATTATTAAATCCATTGCCTGCTCTGGAAAACTTTGAACCTTCTTTGGAGGCAACTTTCGCATGCTCGAAATTATTGGGTCAGAGCTTATCTATATATATAAAAGTGAAACTCTGTGTGTGTGTGTGTGTGTTAGCTATAGACTCCGAAACTGTAAAAACGATCTGGCTCAAACTTTGGTAAGTTGTTGTACACATACCAGGGAGTGTTTATGGGTGGAAAAAAGTGGGCCCATAAAAAATTAGTGATCATTTTAAGCTACTTCTACATGACCGATTTTTCTGAAACTTTGCACACATATCGAGCTCTCATGACTAAATAATTTCGTGATAAGAAAAGTGGGCGGGGCCACGCCCATAAAAAAGTTTTAATTTTGAGGTACTTGCACTGGACTGATTTTTCTGAAACTTTTCACACATATTGAGCTGTCATGACTTTATAATTTCGTGATTAGAAAAGTGGGCAGTGCCACGCCCATAAAAAAAAGGTATCATTTTGAGGTACTTGCACTGGACCGATTATTCTGAAACTTTGCACACATATTGAGCTGTTATGACTTTATAATTTCGTGATTAAAAAATGGGAAGGGCCACGCCCATAAAAACAATTAACATTTTTAAGTACTTGCACTGGTCCGATTCTTCTGAAACTTTGCACACATATTGAGCTGTTATGACTTTACAATTTCGTGATTAGAAAAGTGGGCAATGCCACTCCCACAAAAAAAATTATAATTTTTAAGTTTTTGCACTTGATATTCAAATAAAATTCAGAATGCATTTCGATTCATTAAGGGGCGTAGCAACGCGCGCCGGGATTGGCTAGTATATATATAATAGTGAAACTCTGTCTGTGTGTGTGTTAGCTATAGACTCCGAAACTGTAAAACCGATCGGACTCAAACTTTGCAAGTTTTTGTACACATTCCGGAGGGTGTTTATGGGTGGTAAAAAGTAGGCGGGGCTACGCCCATACAAAATTAGTTACCATTTTTAGCAACTTGCACTTGACCGATTTTTCTGAAACTTTGCACACATATTGAGCTGTCATGACTATATAATTTCGTGATTAGAAAAGTGGGCGGGGCTACGCCCATAAAAAAGTTATAATTTTGAGGTACTTGCACTGGACCGATTTTTCTGAAGCTTTGCAAACATATTGAGCTGTCATGACTTTATAATTTCGTGACTAGAAAAGTGGGCAGGGCCACGCCCATAAAAAAAGTTATAATTTTGAGCTACTTGTACTTCACCGAGTTTTCTGAAATTTTGCACATACATATTGAGCTCTCATGATTATACAATTTCGTGATTACAAAAGTGGGCAGTGCCACGCCCCATAAGAAATAAGTTATCATTATTAGGTTTTTGCACTTGATATTCAATTTAAATTCAGATTGCATTTTTATTCATTAAGGGGCGTAGCAACGCACACCGGGCTTTTCTAGTTAAGAATAAGTTAAAAACATATTTAAGGGATTTTTCGCAACTGCACTTTCGTGACTGAAACTCTCTATATTTCTTAAAATATTTATTCCGAGCCTCTTGCGCTTCTTCCGATAATAGCCCAATGGGTAAGGGAGCATTATTAATTTCGGCATCGTGAATTAGGTACTTGTGCAAAGTGGGTGGCATATTATACCATGGATATTTTTCAACAAAAAGTCTGGCTGTATTGTGTGCAAATATTTTAAAGTTTTTACTTTAGATTTCATTGCCGCTGAATGTGCATTCTTTTTATTAAGTTTAAATCTGTTTTTATTTTGGCGGACTTTTCTGCGTTTTGGAAAAAACGTCTTGCCGTATTCCCATCATTGGTATTTCCAAGCCCAGGCTTAGGTTTGTCAACGATCAAACCCATAGCCTCTCTATATTATTTCTGAATTTCCAATTTTGTTTCAGCAACGATTTTTTTCCAAATCACTTCTAGCCTGCGACTTCTTTTAAGGCATTTTATATGCAAAAGACATTCAAAGAATCTGATCCAGCCATGAAGGTATGCCAAAGTTATCCGTTTTAACCGATAACTTAAAATTTCACTACACTATCATTATTTAAAAACATAAAGAATATTATTAAAAAACAACAACAACATAACGAATATTATTAAAAACAACAACAACATAAAGAATATTATTAAAAACATGAACAACAAAAATTAATATACAAAAACAGTAATAATAGCAACAGCAATAGCCAGACCATACATATGTTTTTTTGGTAAATCAGCGCAACGACACTTTTTATAAACAAATGCATAACTTCTAAAATGCAATCTATATTTTTGCAATATATTAGATATATATTTGTTCTGTAATTTAAACCACAAATCTGGACACAAATTTACACGAATAATTACTATATGTCCACTTTAACTATGAAGCTCTAAACACATAGACGCCAGCAGACTTCACAACTTCAAGGCTTCAAATGCTGCCAACTTCAAATGCTGCTCTGAAGTCAGCTTCATAATTATTTTGAATACAGCAACAACATAATAATCAGCTGATGTGCATTTTAGCAATACAAATTTCAGGGATGCCGCATATATATTTTATAATGAATGATATAAAAGTTATTGATAAAAAAATGTAATAATATCACGAAAAACTATAAAAACACATACACTTATTTCTTTATTGTATTTTTGTAATATTCTTTTATGTTTAATATCAAAAATAAGTTTTTTTTTCTTTTTTTCCAATTTAATATATATAATGGCAACACTATATTTGTTCTTGCTGCCCGTCAAAATAGAAAATAGCCTAAGTTGGCAGCAGCAGCAAATGCTGTTGTGCAGTCGTGCTGCTGTGCTGCCGTCAAAATAATCGTTTTCATTTAAACACATGGATTTTATTTTTGACATATTGCTGATTGCTGTCTGCTGTCGTCTATGTGTTTAGAGCATGAAAATTCAGTTTTTTTTTACTTCTATTATAAATCACAAAAACAAAAACACTTCCACTCAGTTTTTCTGTCTTTTTTTCAACAAAATTGCAAAAATCTTTGATTTTGATCTCTCACTGTAAACACACCAGAGCACTTTAGATATTTATTTTTTCAGCTAGTGATGTAGAATTTTATAGGCTGTAAGCAACTGCAATCAGTTTTGACCATACTTTAAATTTCATTTTTAATTTAATCCTCGAAAACTGAGTATTTCAACCCAGTGTGCGACGTTCGAGAAAATATAATCTTTTTAATGCGATATCATACGACTGAAAAAATTTCCTTAAAAGGCAAATTAAATATAATCCTTCCAATAGAATAAGTTGATATGTTTTTGTATAATCTATTCACACAACTGCTGTTCTTTCGTTTGCATGTGAAGTTATTTCTTTCATTTTTCATAAAAATTTAATTTGTTTATCCAGATTGTAGTTTTTTTTGCCGATGTTTTAATATTGGTTGTATAACGACTAGTAACAATCCAACCGGTTTTAGTTTCTTGGAAGGTGAGCATGATCGGTCCAAGAATAATTTGTCTACTACATAGTACGTTAAAAAAGTATTTAGTGCTCAATAATAAATCAATAGGTTGTTGTTTATAAAAAAAAATTCATCAAACAGATTGCACTCATCTGCTCGGCTTTATATGTACTCACCTGTGCTATCTGACACGAGAATTATGGCTGTTATACTTCTTAATTGATTGATTGTTTGCATGAGTATTAACGGCTGTTGGATGAATAGAGGTGGATATAGTCGAGGAAACGTTGCTAGCCGTTAGTAACTCCCAATGAAGTATGGTGTAATGCTAGTAATTGTATAATTTATGATTTTGTTTTTACTTGTTGTATTCATAGATATAAGTTGTGAACATTTGCTGCTCCAATGATATAATCGTTTGCAGAAAATGCAATTCTTTTTAATTTGAACCACAAACGAATGCTTTTGCTGTTGACGACGTAATACATTGCATTTATCCTAAGTTGTTGACGATGGCTGTGGTTTAATGGATTCTAAAAATTGGCATCTACGTTTCAAGATCTTCGTAAATTCTTCCTAAGTTGGCAATTTCTATATACAGCTTTATTGAAATCAGAAAATTAACATGGCATCTGTTTGAGCTTGTAAGCTTTTTTACAAGCTATTAATTCGAATAAATAAAACAAAAATTTTAATGTAAAAATTTCAAACTGTTTTATTTCGTTTCTTCACAACGAATGACAAAATTCCAAAAATATATTATGCATTAAGGTAGAAAACAAATTTACAAAAACTTCATTATTAAATATATTAACTTCATAATTTAAGTGCACCGTTATTATTGTTCAAATTCATTTTTTCGGTTTAGTTTTATTGTTGTAAATTATTAACTTTACTTATTTTAAGTAGGTACATAAAAATATTACACACACATAATACACATAGTTACAAACAAATAAATGCAGTCGAAACAAGTAGAAATTCGCAGCTGCTGCGTGCACAGTGGTTACGATTAACATCCTCCCCCCTTTGAAAGGCTGTGACTTTCAACAGAAGCAGTTTCAATTGGTATGACTGCTAGTTTAGCAATGGCTCTCCGAATAATATTGTTGCTGGTTTTGATTAAAGCCACTCGCACAACTCCATCGTTGCCCAGAACCACGTCTACAATGCGTCCTAACTGCCATTTTAAAGGTGGAGTATTTTCGTCCTTAACAAGAACCATCGTGCCTTTATTTAGATTGGCAGTGGTTGACCGCCATTTTGTTCGCTCTTGTAATAGAGTCAGGTATGAATTAGACCATTTTTTCCAAAAAACTTGTGTCATATAGCAAACTCTTTGCCATCGGTTTAAATGGCTTGGATTAAGATCAGTTAAATCCGGTTCTGGAATTGCTGTTAAAGAAGAGCCGACCAAAAAATGAGCTGGGGTCAATACTTCAAGGTCATCTGGATTTTCTGATATCGGGCATAAAGGCCTAGAGTTTAGAATCGCTGATATTTGATACACTAATGTTCGCAATTCGTCGAATGTTAAGATTGAAAGTCCCACTGTTCTATAAAAATGATACTTTGCTGCTTTCACAGCTGCCTCCCAAAGTCCTCCAAAATGTGGAGATCTTGGGGGTATAAATTTCCAATCTATACCATCTGCCAGACATTGATGATGAATTTTTTCTATGTGTGATTGCTCGAAGAATAGCTGGCGTAGCTCTGCTAATTCATTTTTTGCCCCTACAAAATTAGTCGCATTATCCGACCAAATAGTTTTCGGTTTTCCACGAATTGAAATGAAACGTTTGAGTGAAGACAGGAATGAAGAGGTAGATAAATCTTGTGCCACCTCTAAATGAGTGGCCTTTGTTGAAAAGCAAATGAAGATACATATATAGCATTTTAAAGGAGGCCGACTTCTTATTTCAGACTTATAAAAAAATGGGCCACAAAAGTCAATTCCTGTTGTAGAAAAGGGCTTGTTTGGATGCACGCGATCTGCTGGTAAGCTTCCCATTAAGTGTTTAGTAATAGTAGGTTTTAGCCGATAACATTTGATGCATTTATTAATAATTGCGCTTACCGTTTTTCTGCCTCCAATTGGCCAATATTGTTGACGAATATTTGCTAGTAGACACTGTGGTCCAGCATGTAGCAGTCGTTGGTGAAAATGCGAAATTAGTGCTGCTGTAATAGGATGGCTTTTCGGAAGAATAATTGGATGTCGTGCTTCGAAACTTAAAAATGAATTTTGTAAGCGACCGCCAACTCTGATTAGCCCTTCCTTGTCCATAAAGGGCGATAATGAATATAACTTGCTCGATGAAGGTATATTTTTATTTCCTTGTAGTGCTATATACTCAGCAGCAAAATGTACAAATTGAATATTACGAATTAAAATATATGTACCCATTTTTACATCCTCTGTTGATAATTCTTCAACATGTTTACCATTTCTTTTATATTTTAAAAACCTTTTAACGTAAGCAAAAATTCGTTGCATTGTTGGAAAGGAATTGTGATATTTGCAGTTCATCGAAAAATCGTAAGAAGACGACACCATCAAAACGACTCGGCGGCGTTCAGGAAGCTCAGTAATAAAATTTACGGTCTCTGGCCAATTTTCCTGTTTTTTGTATAAGAAATCAGGTCCTTCTTTCCAAAGTTTCGACTTTAAAAGTTCTTCGGGAGTAGCTCCTCTTGACAATATGTCTGCAGGGTTTAATGCGGTTGGTACATGATGCCACAACATATTTTTAGTCAAACTTTGAATTCGGCTTATTCTGTTTGCAACGAAAATATTGTAGTTTGATGAATCCTGATGCAACCATGATAAAACGATTATAGAATCTGACCAGCAATGGTACTCATATTTCTTGTCAAATGTTTCTGCAATTTCGTCTAAAAGTTCTGCCAAAAGTAATGCAGCCGACAACTCAAGTTTAGGTACTGTAAGAACCTTTAAGGGTGCTACCCTTGATTTCGAACACAACAAATTAACTCTAATATTTCCATCTCTTTCCGATCTTGCGTATATGCAGGCACCATAAGCAGATAAACTTGCGTCACAAAACGCGTGTATTTGAATAGTAGAATCTGGAATTGAAACAAATCGAGGATATATAAATTTATAGAATAGTGAAAATGTTGATATAAACTGCATCCACGCTGAATATAAAGCTTGAGGCAAACTTTCATCCCAATCTAGTTTTGCCTTCCATAAAATTTGCATAAAAACCTTTGCTTTGGTTATAACTGGCCCAATCAGACCTAATGGATCATAAAAGCGAGCGATTGATGATAACACAGTTCGTTTGGAGATAGTTTTATTATTTTCAATATGAGAAAACGTAAATATGAAGGAATCTCCCATTGGATCCCACAAAAGACCTAAAGTTTTTGTAACATCTGTACCGTCCTGAAATTTTAAAAACTCTTCACGGTCGGCGACAGGTAGTTCTTTTAAGACAGATGAATCATTAGAACACCATTTTCTGATTTGAAAGTTTCCCTTTTTGAGCAGATTTGTTACCTGTTGTCTGATTTCAGTTACTTCTCTTACTGAGTTGCCACCAGTTATTAAATCATCAACATAGAAGTCATTCCTCACGATATTAGCGCCAATTGGATATGAAGTTTCTTCATCCATAGCAAGCTGATGCATTGTGCGAATTGCCAAAAATGCAGCAGGCTTAGTACCATAGGTTACAGTGTCTAATTTGTAAATTTTAATATCTTCATCAGAAGTGTTTCTCCACAAAATGTACTGAAGAAACGTATCGGGATGTGAAACACGAACACAACGATACATTTTACATATGTCTCCACTCAGTGCAATTTTGAATAGACGAAATCGTAATAATATTTTAAATAATTTAGGTTGTATAGTTGGTCCTGCGTAAAGTGTGTCATTCAGCGATATACCCGTTGAAGTTTTAGCAGATCCGTCGAAAACAACCCTTAGTTTTGTTGTTGTGCTTTCCTCCTTTTGAACGCAGTGGTGAGGAAGAAAATTAATTTTTATATTCTTGGGTAAAGCTGTCAAAAGCGACATGTGTTTTAAATTTGCATACTCATTCATGAAGGCTGTGTATTGCCTTCTGATATCTGGATTCTTACAAAGTTTTTTTTCCATATTAAGAAGGCGCCTACGGGCAAGTTCATATGACTGTCCAAGTTCGATTATGTTGGGTTTTTTCGGTAAACTAACAGAATATTCCCCAGATTCAAGTCGAATTGTATTTTGTTTAAAATGCTGCTCACAAAGTTCTTCTTGTAGAATTGATTTTGGATTACATTTGAAATTATTTTCGATTTCCCAAAAACTTTTTATAATATCAAGCAACGATTCACTATCATTTTTTAATACTTCCTTACGTGCTGTAGTCAACGAAAATGAATCGTTCATCGAACATACACCTCCTCCAGAAACCACCCATCCGAATCGGGTTTTTTGCAATATTGGCAAATTATTTCCTAATCGGAATTGACCCACGTCCATAAGTTCAAAAAACAACCCAGCACCTATCAAAACGTCTATGCGGCCGCCCTTATTAAACTCTGGATCTGCTAGTTTTATATTACTGGAAATTTTAAACAAATTTATATCAAGCTTTGTATTTGGCTGATAGCCTGTTATAGTGGGTATAATAACAGCATCAAACGAAACACTGTAATCATTATGTCGCGATTTGATCACCACATTTGCTGACTTATCTGCTAAAAGGTTACCATCTTCAATGCCAGATATAAAAGTAAACGATTTTTTAACTTCTAATTGAAGCTGTTTGGCGAAACGACTAGAAATAAAATTTAATTGCGAAGCAGAGTCAAAAATGGCACGACATGGCACGAAAACGCCGAATTTGTTTTTAACAATAATTATTGCTGTTGCTAAAAATACATTATTATCATTTGTGTCTAAAACTTCAGGTGATAAATTTGTGGATAAAGACGAAACAAGAGTAGATTGCCTTATAGATGATATTGGCTGTTTGTTTGGAGTTTCTTGTGACTCAGGAAAGTTTGGACTATTTGATGGTGGCAATGGTTCAGGCGAAGAAGCACCGTTATATTCTATATGCAGTAAAGAGTGATGTTTCATCGAACAATGGCGACATGTCTTCGACTTGCAACTTAAAAGTCTATGGCCCTTTCGTAAACAGTTTAGACACAAATTTAATTTTTTCGCTTCCTTAAAACGTGTTGTGGGCAAAGCGAGTGCAATTAGTTATGTAATGATCTTTTTTATCACAAAAGTTACAATTTGGAGTTGTTGTACAAGAAGCTACTAAAACATTCCTTATGTGACCATTAGGTCTTTTGCTCACCTGTTGAATTGGTGTTTTCGTTACCATAGAATTTTCAAGGTTCTCAAGCATCCGACATCTTCGTTCTAAGAAAGCTATTATGGACGACAATGTTGGCAACTGATCGAATTGCAAAGATTCTTCCCATTTAGTCTGTGATTGAGAATCTAGTTTTAACGTAATCAAGTTTATTAAAAATCCATCAGCAATTTGTTCCTTAGAGGACATTGTTTCTAAGGCTCTCATGTGAGCGTTAAGTTTGTCGCTTAACTGCCTTAAACATGTAGCAGAACCCTTGTCAACACCCTTTAGTCCAAAAATTCCTTTAATGTGAGCCTGAAAATTAAGTAGTTTATTATCAAAACGATTTTTTAGTAATACAATAGCCTTATCATAGTTTTCTTCAGAGGGGTCCAACGACGATATTGTGTCTAACGCAGCTCCCATCAAGCACGCGCGCAGATGCTGGAATTTTTCAATTTTGCTTAGTTCGCTATCGTTTGCTATAACGGTTGTAAACATTGCGAAAAAGTCAGGCCAATCTGTATATGAACCGCTAAACTGGGGTATCTTTAACTCAGGTAACCTAGTTTTACGAACGCTCATCGTTTCCTCCAACGAGAATTGACGAATAAAAATTTCAAACTGTTTTATTTCGTTTCTTCACTACGAATGACAAAATTCCAAAAATATATTATGCATTAAGGTAGAAAACAAATTTACAAAAACTTCATTATTAAATATATTAACTTCATAATTTAAGTGCACCGTTATTATTGTTCAAATTCATTTTTTCGGTTTAGTTTTATTGTTGTAAATTATTAACTTTACTTATTTTAAGTAGGTACATAAAAATATTACACACACATAATACACATAGTTACAAACAAATAAATGCAGTCGAAACAAGTAGAAATTCGCAGCTGCTGCGTGCACAGTGGTTACGATTAACAGCATCTCTTTCGTCGCGTAATGAATTTATGAATAGCAGATGCATAGTCAATTAATCAATTAATTTTTTTCGACTGATAGAAGTTCGAAAATATTTAAAATATGCTTGAGAGATATCAACGTTTTGTTATTATAGCGTTCATCAAGCCGTTTGATTGTCTTTTTGTAGTTTTCACCTGTTACCTCAAATGCACGTATTGTATCAGAGGATTGTCCAGATAAACAAAGCAACAAACGGTTGAACCTCTCAATGTCAGAGAGCGACAAGTCGTTATGCACTAATTGATATAAAATTTTTATATACAGCGTACTTACCATCAAAATTTATAAATCTTATTTAGGCAATTTTGAATAGCGGCTGGGATTGCAAATGAAGATTCTGTTCCTCGTTTATAATTGTCAACCATGAGACTAAAAATTTTTGTTTTTGTCAGGATACTCAATGATGATCTAAGGCCTATTTCAATACTTCTTTTAATTTTTAAAGTTTTAAAAAATCAAATTATCATCTCCGGCTTAGACACTACCTGCCTTCTTTTGAGTCTAACTTATTCAGTAATGAAAAATGGCAATGATGTCAGATTGAGCGTTTTAATATCTGTGGATTTGTCTAAGCTATTTAATTCTATAAATTTTGTGAAAATAATTTTTAAACTTTCAAGCGAATTTAAATGTTCTAGAACTATTTGTACAAAATAAACGTTTCGTATTTTTATAAAGTTTGTAAAACTTTGATGTACAAATAAAACTTTTTGTACGTTTATTAACTACTAGATATGAGAATCTTAAAACTAAGCTAGAATATGTATATACATATGTATGTATGTATGTATGTATGTATGTATGTATGTATGTATGTATGTATGTATGTATGTATGTATGTATGTATGTATGTATGTATGTATGTATGAATGTATGTATGTATGTATGCATGTATGTATACAATTACTTCTATTTTATTACTCAGAATTCATTGTCAACAAGTTTGAACACTGTTTGCCTTATTATTATGTCTAATTTAGCTAAGATCTCTAAAAAAACTTAATCTCCACTCTGGGAGTACACTAGAGATCCGTCTTAGGTCCTCTTCTGTTTCTTTTATATATAACTAGCATATTACCCGCTACTTCGATAGCGCAGTTCATACTATTTACTGAACACTCAAGTTCTTTTTTCTTGTGGTTCCCTTCACCTGTGGTGAATAGCTTTGTCATTCCGTTTGTATTTTCTACAATTTTAATTTCCGACCCCATAAAGTATATATTTTCTGAAAGCTTATGAATAGAGGAGTCGATTAAGCTATGTCTGTCTGTCCGTGTGTTGGTTGAAGTCAACTTTTAGAAGCAACCCCATGTTCCTCAGACCTGTGTATGGTATCAAACTCTTGGAAATATCCGGGAATGAATCGCTATTGAAACTTAGCACAATAGCCCCTTAACCTTCTGAGATATGAGCAGATAAACGAGACTACCTCTGTTTTTTCTCATATTTTTACCAACAAAATTAAAAGTTTTTAGCCATAGAACAATTTATAGGTACCTTTGTTACTATTTGTAGATATAATATGCCTGTAGAGATTATTCGTGAAAAATTTTGGATAAAGCGGGCTCTAATGGGTAAAGTTATAGACAAAAAATTTTGTTGAAAAATATATATATTTCAAAAATTTAAAAACAAAAATCAATTTTTTCAGCTTCTAGACAACCGAGAGAGTCAATATTGGTATCATCTGAAAGGACTTGACTAGCGCAATATAAGCACCATAAAAAGATTAATTTCATGTTGGTCGCCACTACAAAATGGCGGACAATAATTATATATGGGTCAAATCTGGTATTTTAAAATAAAACTTCTTGACCAGTAAAACACAGTAAATTATTGAAAAATTTAAAATCCAAGCTTTATTTTTTTACCCCATCAATATGGGTATCAAATGAAAGGGCTTGACTAGAAGAATACAGTTAACTACGTAAAATTCAAAATCATGGATGAGGCTTTTACCTATGTACAGATTCGGCTTGGCCGAATATATCACTCTTACTTGTTACAATTTTCTATTGTTTTACTATAAACATGATTGAGAAAGGTATATAAGATTTTACAAAGCCGAATATATCATCATGCTATAAATTTTATTTTTTACACAAAAAAAAATATATAAAACAAGTAACAGTGCTATATTCGGCCGCGCCGAATCTTATATATCCTTCACAACGTGTAGTCATGCAATAACAATTGTTTGTATCACCATTCATCTCATATAAAATACGTATGTATGTACATGTTAAAAAAATACAAACAAAAATACAAAAAAAATATATTAAAAATAATAAAAAAATATATAAAAAAAAAATTATTAAATGTTTAAAAAAAAAATATAAAAAAATAATAATAAAATATTAATAATATATTAAATACAATAAAATTTTTTTGGCTCAGCTGGAATTCGATGCCACGTTTTCTTTAACCAATATGTATGTAGGTTGTTGTTGTAATTGTGAAAAAAACGAGGTGGTCGTGGTTTTTTGCTCATTTATCAGAAAGTTATGGGGCGATTGTGCTGAATTTCAATAGCGATTAATTCCTGGATATTTCCAAGAGATTGATACCATATAGAGATCTGAGGAACATTTAGTTGCTTCTAAAAGTTGATTTCAACCAACACACGGACAGACGGTCAGGGCTTAATCGACTCCACTATTTATAAGCTTTTAGAAAATGTATACTTTATGGGGTCGGAAATGAAAATTGTAGAAATTACAAACGGAATGACAAAGCTATATATACCCTTGTGCACCACAGGTGAAGGGTATAAAAAACGTGTACTTCCAACATCGAATGAAATAGAATTGTGCCCAAACGCATTAACGTTGAGTCATGAATATATATTTCTGGAGTAAAAACAATATTTTTCCCTGATAATTGCTTAAGTCTATGCATTAGGAAAGGATTTATAAATCAAAATGTACGAAAATTTATACCGCACAGTGTATTTTTCAGTATATTTAAAATTCAAACCTAATAAAACGGACCAAATTAGGTGTATGAGTCTGAAATTTCGCAAAAATTGCTTTTTGGTCAAAGACTTTGTTCTAACGGAAAATAAATGTGGCACGCCTACTTTTAGTATAAAGATATTATTCCATAGCGATTACAGTTAACAACAAAAAAATAAATAAATTCTGTGCTATTAAAGGACATCAAATTGGTATTGGGTATTTAAGATTTGGCATAGCGGAATATAGTGCTCTTACTTGTTTATGTTTGTTTTAATAAAAGCCTTTAACTGTAAGATTTTGTTCGGTTTAATTTAACAGAGACTTTTTGGTTAATTTTTCCGGTTAAATGCTAACAGTACTTTGTAAAATGCAATTTTGCCTAACTTACGGTTAAAGTTCATGTTAAATTATAATCGCACTTTGTGAAAGGGGCCGTTAATGTAATATAAATTTATACTTACTTTATGGTCACGGCTACTAATATTATTATAAGTCCAACGAGAATAATAGCAATCACTACTCCACATATTATGTAAATTGTGTCATTTGGTGCATCTGAAATTATTTAATAGATTTTATATTATGAATAGCTTTATAAAAGTTATTTATGTGAATATTTTCAACATTAAGCGAAAAATTTACTTTTGATTGACTTAATATTTTTGTATCGTAAAACGATTAGGTATAAACCCTGTTAACATCATGGCATATTAAACTCGTTGACAAATTCGGCTAAATTCGCTGCTGTTTTCAAACGTTAAACTTCATAAAAAAATTTTTAAAAGGCGAACTAATTTTTTTTACTTTTTATGCAATATGTAAGGGGTATATATATGTAGTTTGACATTCCGTTTATAATTTCAATTAGAAATAAATTTAAATCAAAAGTCGAATTTTACCGAAGAATATAAGAAAGAAGAACATGATTCCCTACATCTCATAATTAATCTGACTGAGTACCCACAATCTATACTGGAATTTTTTTTCTTTCCTCATCCCGGGAGAGCAGCAAAATAGCAATATTAAATAAGGTTAAATGTTTGATGCCATAATGATAAACTATTTACGAAAAGTTAGTTAGCATTTTCGAAACCAGCTACGGTTTCATCATCATCACTTTTTTAATCAGAACTACAAGTTTTGTGTGTAAATATTAACTATTTAACTCAGTAACTTATTAAAAATTGTAATATAGAATTATTTGTCCTAATTGATATTATGTTGAACGATGCAAATGACAATGTGAAAACTGTTACCAATTGTGTAAATGTAGGGTAATAATACGTATTTTATAGTTGTAAATATAAATTAAACTATATCGATAAGCACCGTGATTTACATGCCTATGAATAACGCAATAAATTATTAGCAATATAAATATGGTTATTGGTAAACTAATCTAATCACAAAATTTTGCCATATACTAAAGGCTTAGTCGAATCTGCATTTTTTTATACTATTTGTATACCCTTCTCAGACAGTTTAAAATTGCATGTGTAATTTCTACAAAATTCGTTTAAGACCCCATAAAATTTATGTTTTAAATTATTTATCATGCAGACATTAACTTATTTTATAATTTTGCGATTGGATGTTTTTAAGCAAACAAAATCATTAAAAAGAAACTTATATAACTTTTTGATATTAATGAAAAAGAAATTGTGTAAAACTTCAACTTCCTTAATATTGTTATAAAATTGGATTGATTATTTAAAAACAGTAAGGCCTCGTTACTATTACGTAAACGCACGTAATCCGAATCTGTCGATTCTTTTCCCTTAAGGTGGCTTCACACTATTATACTGAGTATTACGACTTGTTAAAAACTCAAATAAAATTAGAAAGTATAATAGTGTGAATACAATATGTTATGAAATGTCAAAAGCTACGGATACAAATTTGACAGTCGGATAGATCTTTTCATTTTTTGAAATTTTTTTAAACACTTAGATTTTTCATTTTATCAAAGTTGTGTTTTTATAGAAGCACATAGATAAAATCAGGTATGGAAAATAAAAATTATCAATGTGTTACGTGCCGGTATTTTTCGACTACCAAATACAAAAATAACAAGTAACAGTGCTATATTCGGCCGTGCTGAATCTTATATACCCTTCACAACGTGTAGTCATGCAATAACAATTGTTTGTATTACCATTCATCCCATATAAAATACGTGCATACGTACACGTTAGAATAAATGTGGCATCGAATCCCAGCTGAGCCAAAAAAATTTTATTTTATTTTATTTAATATATTATTTATATTTTATTATTTTTTTTATATTTTTTTTAAATTTTTTTAGAAAAATTTTTAAAAATTTTGTTAAAATTTTTTTTAAAATTTTTTTTAAAATTTTTTTTTTGTAGTTTTTTTTATTATTTTTTTCTTATTTTTAATATTTTTTTTTTTGTAATTTTTTTTGTTTGGTATGTTTTTTACATGTATGTATGTATGTATGTATGTATGTTGTTGTTGTAATTGTGAAAAAAACGAGGTGGTCGTGGTTTTTTGCTCATATCTCAGAAAGTTATGGGGCGATTGTGCTGAATTTCAATAGCGATTCATTTCTGGATATTTCCAAGAGATTGATACCATATACAGATCTGAGGAACATATAGTTGCTTCTAAAAGTTGATTTCAACCAACACACGGACAGACGGGCAGACGGATAGACGGACAGACGGTCAGGGCTTAATCGACTCCTCTATTCATAAGCTTTCAGAAAATATATACTTTATGGGGTCGGAAATGAAAATTGTAGAAATTACAAACGGAATGACAAAGCTATATATACCCTTGTGCACCACAGGTGAAGGGTATAAAAAAAAGAGAAAAAGTAAAGGGCATACAATATTGAAATTTAATATATAGTGGTGTACCCACTATGCTATCAACATCTTAAATTTTAGTAATTATTTTGATGGATATAAAAAACCAACATAATTAAAATATTAACAATACCTAAGAATGAATACGCGTACGTAGGGATTTCTCACACTCACACTAAGTTGAATCAAAGTTATAGCTGTTGTTATGCTTTTAGTTAACTCTGTCAACGTAAGCTGAGGCTAGTTTTTGTTTTCTTATATTATTAGCTGTGTTGCCAGAGGAAGATTGGAAAAACCTATACTTTTTCTTAAGAGTTGTTACATTTTTAATTAGGTATTGCATTTTGAATTATTTCTTAATGCAAAGTTAATAAATCTGATTTGTATGCACATTTGTATGTATTTATCTGTATTTAAAGCAGAAATATAAAAGAAAACTTTTAAGAAAATTAAAAATTTAATTTTTACAAAGCAACGATTTTGAAGTTCATTGATATAACCGCTAATCTCCCAATGGCATGTAATTTCTTGCGATTGTTTGCAAGTTTAATTAAAAAAAAAAAAAGAAAAAGTAAAGGGCAAACATTATTGAAATTTAATATACCTATAATATGTATGGATATATAGGTACCTACTACTCAATGGAAAAAAAAAAATCATTAAAATAAATATGTATTTAAGTTTATATGTAATTAGGTATTGCATTTTAGAGTATTTCTTAATGCATAATAAATAAATCTGATTTATATGCACATTTGTATGTATTTATGTCTAGTCGAAGCAGAAATGTTAAACAAAACTTTTAAGAAAATTAAAAATTTAATTTTTGCAAAGCATTGATTTTGAAGTTAATAAAAGAAAATAAAAATTGCAATAAACATAAAATAAAGTGGCATCGAACAGCGAACCTTCAAGTTGATAGTCTAGTGGTGCACCCTCTATGCCATCAACATCTTAAATTTCAGCAATTATTTTGATGGATATAAAAAACCAACAACTGTTACCTATACATATGCATATGTAGCATGGTTGGTGGTAATAAAGTTTTTCACCATGGCGCAAGTAAACACTTACACGGCTTTCAGACTAGGCAAGTCACTTGCGCAAGTGACTTGCGCAAGTGTTGTGTTTATAGGCAAAAGGGGTAAGGTCGGGTTAAGAGGGAGAAACTTGCTCATTTTTTGAGTACACACTTGCCTGTACTCGGCAAGTACGAGCAAGTTTTTGTTGAGAAACCAAAAACAAAAGAGTAATAAAAACAAACAAGAGTGCTATATTCGGCCATGCCGAATCTTATATACCCTTCAGAACGTGTTGTCATGCAACAACAATTGTTTATGTCACCATTTATCTCATATGAAATACGTACATACAAAACATACATATATAAAAACATCCCATTGTAATATTATACATTAAGTTTACTTATGTGCTTAAAAAAAAATAAATTAAAAGAAAAATTAAAAATAAAACAATAAAAATTTTAATAAAATATAAAATAAAAAAAATTTTTTGGCTCAATCTAACCAGTATACCACGTTTGTATGTATGTGTAGATAATTGATAATTGTAGAAATTTCAAACGGAATGACAAACCTATATATACCCTTTTTCACTGTGTGAAGAGTATAATAAGTAAAAGAGAACGAAACTTGGGCAAGTCAGTTGCTGAGTCTGAACATGAAAGCAAGTTCAAAGAAAAATAAAAGAAAATAAAAAACTAACTTGAGCAAGTGACTTGCCCAATGCGAAAGGGGTAATACAAAATATAAAAAGAAAAAAATAGTTAACTCTGTCAACGTAAGCTGAGGCTAGTTTTTGTTTTCTTATATTATTAGCTGTGTTGCCAGAGGAAGATTGGAAAAACCTATACTTTTTCTTAAGAGTTGTTACATTTTTAATTAGGTATTGCATTTTGAATTATTTCTTAATGCAAAGTAAATAAATCTGATTTGGTATGCACATTTGTATGTATTTATCTATATTTAAAGCAGGAATATAAAAGAAAACTTTTAAGAAAATTAAAAATTTAATTTTTACAAAGCAACGATTTTGAAGTTCATTGATATAACCGCTAATCTCCCAATGGCATGTAATTTCTTGCGATTGTTTGCAAGTTTAATTAAAAAAAAAGAAAAAGTAAAGGGCAAACAATATTGAAATTGAATATACCTATAATATGTATGGATGTATAGGTACCTACTACTAAATGGAAAAAAAAATCATTAAAATAAATATGTATTTAAGTTTATATGTAATTCGGTATTGCATTTTAGAGTATTCCTTAATGCATAATAAATAAATCTGATTTATATGCACATTTGTATGTATTTATGTCTATTCGAAGCAGAAATGTTAAACAAAACTTTTAAGAAAATTAAAAATATAAACATAAAATAAAGTGGCATCGAACAGCGAACCTTCAAGTTGATAGTCTAGTGGTGCACCCTCTATGCCATCAACATCTTAAATTTCAGCAATTATTTTGATGGATATAAGAAACCAACAAATTTAAAATATTAATAACAATACCTAAGAATGAATACGCGTACGTAGGGATTTCTCACACTCACACTAAGTTGAATCAAAGTTATAGCTGTTGTTAGGCAGATAGTTATCTCTTGTGGCAGCGAAAGCCGCGGTGACATTTTGTTTTCTTTAAATAAATGCGTACATACATACATACATACATACCTACTATATGTTTCATTATTATTCTTTATAATAAAGTATTTTATCCGCTCAAAAACGTACCATTGTAAAATTATAAATTGAGTTTTTGAATGTAAGTACGTATAAAAAATAAAATAACACAAAAAAAAACAAGTAAAAGCGCTATATTCGGCCGTGCCGAATCTTATATACCCTTCACAACGTGTAGTCATGCAATAACAGTAAATTCACGTATGTATGTTAAAAAAAACAAAAAAAAAATAAAAAAAAATTTAAAAAAAAAAATTTTAAAAAAAAAATTTAAAAAAAAAAAATTATTATATACATATATAATATATATAAAACAAAAAAAAAATAAAAAAAAAATTAAAAAAAAAAAAATAAAAAAAAATAATAAAAATATATATAATATATTAAATAAAAAATAAAAAAAAATTAAAAAAAAAATTAAAAAAAAAAATTTTAAAAAAATTAAAAAAAAAATTTTTTTTGCCTCAGCTGGGATTCGATGCCACGTTTTCTCTAACCAGTATACACGTTTGTATGTATGTATGTTGTTGTTGTAATGTTGTTTTTATGAAAAGAAAATCGAGGTGGTCGTGGGTTTTTGCTCATATCTCAGTTGTTTATGTACCGATGTTTCTGATTTTCAATACCGATCTACTCCCGAATATTTCTGATATTTTAATACCTTACCCGGGTCCAACCTATGTCGGGGGGCTTCAAAAAGTTGATTTCAACATACACACGGACAGACGGTCAGACGGACAGACGGACAGACGGACAGACGGTCAGGGCTTAATCGACTCCTCTATTCATAAGCTTTCAGAAAATATATACTTTATGGGGTCGGAAATGAAAATTGTAGAAATTTCACACGGAATGACAAACCTATATATACCCTTTTTCACTGTGTGAAGGGTATAACAAGTAAAAGCGCTATATTCGGCCGTGCCGAATCTTATATACCCTTCACAACGTGTAGTCATGCAATAACAGTAAATTCACGTATGTATGTTAAAAAAAACAAAAAAAAAATAAAAAATAAAAAAAAATTTAAAAAAAAAAATTTAAAAAAAAAATTATTATATACATATATAATATATATAAAACAAAAAAAAATAAAAAAAAAATTAAAAAAAAAAATAAAAAAAAAAATTAAAAAAAAAAAATAAAAAAAAATAATAATAAAAATATATATAATATATTAAATAAAAAATAAAAAAAAAATAAAAAAAAAATTAAAAAAAAAAATTTTAAAAAAATTTAAAAAAAAATTTTTTTGCCTCAGCTGGGATTCGATGCCACGTTTTCTCTAACCAGTATACACGTTTGTATGTATGTATGTTGTTGTTGTAATGTTGTTTTTATGAAAAGAAAATCGAGGTGGTCGTGGGTTTTTGCTCATATCTCAGTTGTTTATGTACCGATGTTTCTGATTTTCAATACCGATCTACTCCCGAATATTTCTGATATTTTAATACCTTACCCGGGTCCAACCTATGTCGGGGGGCTTCAAAAAGTTGATTTCAACATACACACGGACAGACGGTCAGACGGACAGACGGTCAGGGCTTAATCGACTCCTCTATTCATAAGCTTTCAGAAAATATATACTTTAAGGGGTCGGAAATGAAAATTGTAGAAATTTCACACGGAATGACAAACCTATATATACCCTTTTTCACTGTGTGAAGGGTATAATGAAAAAAATAAAAAAAAAAAAATTTTTTTGTCTCAACTGGGATTCGAACATAAGCTCATCTAGTGTCTATTGTTAAAAAAAAACCGAGGTGGTCGTGGTTTTTTGCTCATATCTCAGTTATTTATGTACCGATTTTTCTGAATTTCAATAGCGATCTACTCCCGAATATTTCCAACATTTTAATACCTCATGCGGGTCCGGGCGATGTCGGGGGGCTTCAAAAAGTTGATTTCAACATACAAACGGACAGACGGACAGACGGACAGGGCTTAATCGACTTCCCTATTCATAAGCTTTCAGGAAATATATACTTTATGGGGTCGGAAATGAAAATTGTAGAAATTTCACACGGAATGACAAACCTATATATACCCTTTTACACTGTGTGAAGGGTATAATAAAAGCGAAACATACCCACACCAAATATTGGGTTAAGGGCGTGAAAGGTGGTTGCCAGCTAGCTCGAGCAAAAAAGGTCAGTGGTTCTCAACCCGGGGTATTTGGCACGTGAACATACACACACCTTTAGAGTACGGGAAATTTCTAAACAAAGCTTCTAAACCTAACATATCGCTGTCGTTATGCAAACGTTGGCATTACCAGGTGGATCGTCATGCCTGGTACTATTGTTTTCCCTCCCGCAATTTGCTCCTATGACAGACCAAGTACCTACAATTTTATGTCTGTCCCAATATTGTGATCACCCGCTCAGTCCATTCCACTTACCTCCAACATTCCTCCTCTAATAAAAAAACTTTAAAATTTCATGATGCACTTACATGAAGTAAAAAAAAACTTTATTCTACAATTTTCAAGTATTTAAACGAAAAGAAATTCTTTCTAGTTTTATGTAACAATTATACTTTGCTTTTATATACTTATTTATATGTGCATATATATATTTGTATATATATATATACTTATATAGAAAACTTATAATACAAATGTTAATAGTGATGAAAGTAATACTTGTAATAATGTTTACAATAATAATATTTAAAATAAAAATAAATATAATAATAATACTTAACATAAGCTGCTACGTTGGTGGTTTGTTGATGCTGTTGGTGATGGGTTGTTACTGGCAGTAATTTCGTTGCTGGTAGACGTTTTCGCACCGGTAAAGTTGTTGCTGGTAAACTGTTGCTGGCAAAATTGTTGCAGGTAAAGGTTGTTGCTGGTACAGTTGTTGCTGCTGGTAGCAGCGGTTCCGCAGGTAAACTTGTAGCTGCTGGTAAAAGCGTTGTTGCTTGCTTGGATTTAATTTTAAATAATATTTTTTTTTTCTTCCTTTTTAAATTATTTTAATATTAGTGTCTTTAATTGGTTGACATCTAAATTCATTACGTTTACTGTTTTGTAGAGTTAACGTTTTTTTTTTTTTGTTTTCAAGTAAATGCAGATTTTGTTATTGTTGCTAACACAAAGGTATACATTTTTTTAGTGTATTTTTTTAAATTTATTTCATTCACAGTTTTGTACATATCAGTTGTTTAAAAACGTGATTTTAATGGATTTTATATAATTTTTTAACAAATAAAATAGTTATTACACGTATCTTCGAGAAAAAAAGAAAAAAAAACATCTTCTCCAACTGTTTTCTTTTATTTATATATATTTGCTATATATATTTTTATGCCTATTTTATTTTATTTAATTTAATTTGATTTTTTTTTCTTTTTTATTTTTATATCTATATATATAAAATTCACGTGTCACAGTGTTTGTCACCAAACTCCTCCGAAACGGCTGAACCGATTTCAATGAAATTTTGCATACACATTCTATAGGTCTGGGAAAAGGTTTATAACTATTTTTTATATTCCTTAATGAAGTGGGCGTGGCACATCCCATACAAAGTGAATTTTTAACATCATATATCTTGATTACTTAGAAAGGGAGAGCTTCGAAAATTCGTGCGACATCATTTGTTACTATTTGTAGCCGTACCGAAAACAAACAGGATCGCATAAGTGGGCGTGGTAGCTGCGTATCAAAGTGAATTTTTAACATCATATATCTTGAGTACTATCACAGTGAGAGCTTTTTTAATTTGTGCGGTACCACCCGTGCAGCAGAAAGTAAGTTTAATAACAATCTTTTCTAATATATAAAATTCACGTGTCACCGATTTCAATGAAATTTTGCATACACATTCTATAGGTCTGAGAATAGGTTTATAACCATTTTTTATAAACCGATCGGACTCAAACTTTGGCAAGTTGTTGTACTCATACAAGGAAGTCTTTATGGGTGGCAAAAAGTGGGCGGGGCAACGCCCATAAAAAATTAGTTATCATTTTTGCTACTTGCACTTAGGGTTGCCATCCGTCTCCTTTTTCCCGGACACCATCCTCTTTTTTAGGGCATCCGGGGCAGTCCTACTTCTTTTTTAGAAAATGTCCGGGATTGTCCGGCTATTTGCACCTTCTCTGAAGTTTTTTTTCTTACATTTAAACTTTAAATCACAGGTCACAAAATGTATAAAAGAAAGATTTAGGTGCTCGTACAATTTTAAAACTTCTCTTTGTACGAAATTAGTTTTATTATCCTTAATTGTCGCTATTTGTCGAAGTGGCCTATTTTGACTTGTCTTTTATTTTAAAAAAGTTCGGCAAAGGGGTCTGCTTGTCAGCTGTGTGTTTTTCATAAAGTTTGTTTTGCAAATACTTATAGAAGAAAGTCTTGAACAAAAAATATAGTAAGGGTATATAATTTTGATATGGATTTATACCAAAACTTACAGAAAACAACAAACTAAGGGATATAATTAATGAAGAGAATGTGATAATTGCACACAGACCTAACAAAACAATAGAACATTTATTTACACAAATAAAAACTAAGATTGAAAAAAGAGAACAGAGCAATGTGGTATATGAAATAAAGTGCGAGGGTAATGAAGACGGAGTTTGCGGCAAAGTATACGTTGGTACAACAAAAAGAAGTTTAGGTGTAAGAATAGATGAACACAAGACAGACATAAGAAAAGGAAAACAATCAACCGCGTTATCACAACATTGTATTGAAAGTAAACATAAAGCTAATTTTGACAAGGTGAAAATATTGGACAAGGAGAAAAAAGAGAACAAGAGATATACATTGGAGAGTTTGAGAATACAACAAAGATCAGAGCGTGCAATAAATACCAAGGAAGATAAGGACAACATTAACGCAAATTACACCATAGTTTTAGTTTAATGATGACGATTGTTCAAATAATTGGCTGTGATATTTTATTATATTTTTACATTTTTTAATTTATTAAGTTTGTGTTTTGTGTCTTGTCCACTTTATACTCACCTGTGATATTTAAAAAAATGTTAAATAAAATTAAAAAGATTGTAAGTTCAGTTATTTAAAAACCAATTAATTAATTAATTAATTTAAACTCTTAACTAATTTTAATAATTCTATCTTTTTTTTTAATTTTGTATGTATGTGTTGCCAGATTGATTTTAATAAATGAATCCCTGAAGAAGTTGGAAAATACCAACGAAACGTCGGATTATAAAATGAAATAAATAATCTTTTATTTTATTTTAAAATATGGAACGTATGACCTTGAAAGCCCGAATTTAGGAAATTTATTGAAAAATATAATATATTAAAAAGGTCGATTAAACAAAAATTTACATAATATATATCGGAGGGCCCGCCGAATTTGAAAAATAGGAAAGAAGAAAATTATTACAATATGGCACACTTCTTTAAACATATGAAAGCTAAATATAACCTTGAACTCTGTCACCTTTTAAAAAAGTATTGTAGGAACATTAAGAAACTCGCAAAACTCAACACAAGACTAAAATATTTACTAAACTGCCGAAGAAAGGGACTTATTCCGAAACATGTTCAATATACGACAAAAACCACTGGACAACTATTCACATCAAGGAGAATATTACAAGAACTAGAAAAAACTGAACAAAAGTTCCAATTGAAAATCCTAAGCTTAGAGATTAAGGAGACAAATTATAATATTGATAACATACGGAAAGTAATAAGCAATGATAAATATAGAATTAAATTTTCTTTAAATGACGAAGAATATAAAAATTTCATTACAATGCAAGAACACAGATATGGACAAATTGTATCGAATGATACAAGGACACATTTAGTTAAGATAGAGCTTCTCAGACAAATACAACTGGGGAAACATAACTTTAGATTCAACCCAGAATGGTTTATTAATATGACTAATATACCTTTTCCAGAAGATAGCAAATGGCTACTATCTTTAGGACCGAAATTCGCTTTACCAGCTGACAGGAAAAATATCTCAACGATAAATCTTATAGCTGACCTTGAACAATGGGTGCAAACCTTAAATGATGATGGGCAAAAGGAAGTAATAAGGTCGAAGATTGCAAATAGAATACTGACCTATAAAAGAACTTTCAAGAATGATGGAAAGGGAAAATTGATATTAAGTATTTATGAGGACACAAGGAAATTTTTAAGTCGATATATAGATGAAATTATTATAACTAAATCTGATAAGGGTAACAAAACTGTAGTTATGTACAAAAAAGATTATGAATGTGAAATGAATAAATTATTGGCTGATAAGAATACGTACAGGGTTATCCAAATGGACCCAACTCGGAAACTTCAAAGGACTAATAACAGAAAAATTTTAGATTTATACAAGAATGGATATATAGATAGACATGAAAAATGGCGATTAAATTCTATTTCTGCAACAGCTCCTCGTCTGTATGGTCTTCCTAAAATACATAAGCCTGAAGTACCACTTAGACCAATTTCATCATCAATAGGTTTGCCCTGCTACAATTTATCTAAATACATAGGCAATATTTTGAGAAATATAGTTATGGAGAAGTACAATATAAGAAATTCGGTAGAACTTAAGAGAGAACTTGATAAAATATTTTTGGATAGTGACGACATTTTAATATCTCTAGACGTGGTATCGTTATTCACGAACATACCAGTACACTTAGCTATAAACAACATTATGACGAAATGGAATGTTATTCAGAATCACACCCGAATACCTAGGACACGATTTTTGGATCTGTTAAAGTTTTGTCTTACTGACAACAATTATTTTATGTATAAGGAAAAAGTATTTAATCAAACTTATGGCATGCCAATGGGTAATCCATTATCACCGACTATCGCAGATATCGTTTTAGATACTCTGCTTGATTCTAGTATAAGGGACCTTCACAAAGCCAATGTACAAATAAAATATATTACAAAATATGTTGACGATATATTTGCCATTATAAAACTGAAAGATGAGGAAATTGTACTACAAACTTTTAATAATTATCATAAAAAACTTAAATTTACTATGGAAAAGGAAGAACGTCAGTGCATATCATATCTGGATATGAGAATACAGAGAGACAATGACGAAATAATTACTGACTGGTACACTAAATCAATTGCCTCTGGACGCTTAATAAACTTTGATTCAACACAGCCAATGAGACAAAAAATAAACACAGCTAACAATTTAATTAACAAAGTCATGAAACTTAGCGACGAAAGGTTTAAATCGAAAAACATTAAAATTATAAAGGACATTCTTGCTAGAAACAATTTCCCAGAAAACGTTATTAATAACCTAATTCATAATGTGACTAATGATATTAACACACGGGGAAACACGAAAGACAACACATCTGGTAACACTAAATATTACGGAATACCCTTTATACCAAAACTTACAGAAAACAACAAACTAAGGGATATAATTAATGAAGAGAATGTGATAATTTCACACAGACCTAACAAAACAATAGAACATTTATTTACACAAATAAAAACTAAGATTGAAAAAAGAGAACAGAGCAATGTGGTATATGAAATAAAGTGCGAGGGTAATGAAGACGGAGTTTGCGGCAAAGTATACGTTGGTACAACAAAAAGAAGTTTAGGTGTAAGAATAGATGAACACAAGACAGACATAAGAAAAGGAAAACAATCAACCGCGTTATCACAACATTGTATTGAAAGTAAACATAAAGCTAATTTTGACAAGGTGAAAATATTGGACAAGGAGAAAAAAGAGAACAAGAGATATACATTGGAGAGTTTGAGAATACAACAAAGATCAGAGCGTGCAATAAATACCAAGGAAGATAAGGACAACATTAACGCAAATTACACCATAGTTTTAGTTTAATGATGACGATTGTTCAAATAATTGGCTGTGATATTTTATTATATTTTTACATTTTTTAATTTATTAAGTTTGTGTTTTGTGTCTTGTCCACTTTATACTCACCTGTGATATTTAAAAAAATGTTAAATAAAATTAAAAAGATTGTAAGTTCAGTTATTTAAAAACCAATTAATTAATTAATTAATTTAAACTCTTAACTAATTTTAATAATTCTATCTTTTTTTTAATTTTGTATGTATGTGTTGCCAGATTGATTTTAATAAATGAATCCCTGAAGAAGTTGGAAAATACCAACGAAACGTCGGATTATAAAATGAAATAAATAATCTTTTATTTTATTTTAAAATATGGAACGTATGACCTTGAAAGCCCGAATTTAGGAAATTTATTGAAAAATATAATATATTAAAAAGGTCGATTAAACAAAAATTTACGGATTGCCTAGAGTTTTACAAATATCTGAAGAGATGCGATGGTAACATATTGGCTCAAATTGGAAGTGTTGAAAAATATATGTACAATTTTTAAAAGCGTACATTCCCGATAATGAATGCAATGAATTTTGGTTGTTTTTTTTGTTTTTATTTTCAACTATTAAAACAGAATGATATGTTCAGTTTTTATTTTGATAAATAAAGTTTTTTCGTAAAAACAAAAATATTGTTTTTGTATTTTTAATGGCGTCGTAAATTTTATCAAATTTAATTTTTTTTTAAATGTGTCCTCTTTTTTTGAGCAAATGTCCTACATTTTTTATGCTGGCGTCCTCTTTTTTTTTAAATAGAAATGGCAACCCTACTTGCACTTGACTGATTATTCTGGAACTTTGCACACACATATTGAGCTCTCATGATTATACAATTTCGTGATTTGAAAAGTGGGCAGTGCCACGCCCATTAAAAAAGTTATAATTTTTTTTTTGCACTTGATATTTAATTTAAATTCAGAATGCATTTTTATTCATTAAGGGGCGTACCAACGCGCGCCGGGCTTTTCTAGTAACTTTATATATATTATATTTTACTTGTTTTTTTTAATGTCAAACAAATCCCTTAAATAATTTTCTTCTGAATTTATCTGAAGCAATTGTTTGCTTACTTATTTTTTTTTTAATTTACAAAAAAAAAATCAAAATTTGTTTTATTTCAAATGTGTACAAATTTTCAAAGATTCACAATGATGATCACCGGACGTAACAAAACAACTTATTTTATATTCGATCGTTCCTTTTTACTTCTTGAAACCAACTCTTTTTTTTCAACTTCTTAATTCACTTTTTGCTTTAACTCCTCAACTCGATTTTTCTTGTTAACTTCTTAAAATCAACTGCCTGCTTTCAACTTTTTTAATCTGACTTTTTCTTTTCTTCTCTCCAACCGCAAGGTTGCTAGTAGGTGATCTTGCCTACCGAGCCCTTATACAAATTATGCAAAATCAGCAAATCGCTAAAATTCATCACTCTCAGAATCTTTTCTCTTTTCCATTCCTCTTTCTACAAAACCGGTTTGAAATGTGTCGTGCTGCTATTGGTCAAACAATCTAACGGTAAACTGAGGTGATGACATTTGTAAGAGGAAACGTAAAGACATGAGAGGTGACAAAACTTTTTATTTGTGATCGTCTATCGAAACTCATATTAAAAAAAATTGGTTGCCAACCGTAACATTTGCATATGTATATGTACATGCCTGTTCATATATATATATGTGCGTGCATATATGCAAATATGTAAAGTTGTAAAAGAAACGTAAAATTATTGAACCTTGCCAGAAAATTCGAATGTGTAACTTTGAAAGGCATAGGAGGTTTTTCAAGAAGAAAAAAATAATAAAAAAAAAATCCGTAAAAAATATATTTTTTATTACAGTAATTTTTAGACTATGAAGCAGTAAAAGCAAAATTCTAGCTGAAAATAATATTAAATTGAAATACTATTATAATTTTTTTTTATTATAAAATAGGATATAGGATTTATTAAACTGATCTATGTATAACCTGTCTATATATATATATATATATAAGATAATTTTAAAACTCAACTGTTTTTACATAAGTTTAAAATAAACTACATATATTTTTAAGCTAGCTTTTACACATGAAAGTAAGTAAGTGTCTAAAATTCACAAAACTCTTACATTGCTTCACTAACATACTAACATACTAACATTTTTTTTTATTTTTTACTGAGATTTCAACGACATTTTCAATTTAATTTTTATACGTTTTTAAAATGGAAATCGACAATTGTTGCCTATTAACACACTTGTATAAATTTGAACATTTTTGGTAAAACAATAATTGTATATATAACTTACTTTGTAAATATATGAAAAAGACTTACAATATTTGTTCTTCAAATATGCATAAATAATACAATTAACGTATTTTCAAAACAATAATTTAATAAAAAAATAATTTCTGAATATTATATATTGTTGGTAACTCTAAAAGTAGAAAAGAAGATAAATTTAGCTCATTTTTGATTTATTTTTTATTTATTTATTTATTTATAAATTTCAATACAAAGAAAGCCTTCATGGCCAATTATTTATGTATTGTAGATAATAATAACTATGTAATATGATAAACAACAATTCAAATATATAACAAACTAATCAAGTATATATATAAGTGGCTCCCCAGCCATATGAACATTAGAAAACTATTAATAATAAAAAGCAGCAACAAAATGAGTACCCATAGCAAGAGAAAAATATATAAATAACCTACATTTCAAGACAAATTACCGTTAAAATATGAAAGAAGCTTAAGTTTATACGTTAAAAATGAATACGAAAACAGTTTAAGGCTACTTGGCAGAAAGTTCCAAACTTGATATACACGCACTAAAAAAGAACGATCATAGATAGAGAGATGTCTAAAAGGCACCTCAATTTGAATATTACGCGTAGAATTAATAAAAGAGAATTCATTAACTAGAATAACCGGTTGTTGAACTTTAATAATTTTATAAAAATGAAGCAATGTACGAATTTGTAGATAATCATAAAATTTACATTTCAAAAATGTTGAAACAAGTTCTCTAACACGTTCATGTTCAATAATTTTTAAATTAAAAACGTAACGAACCACTTTTCTTATAATTCTAAAAACAATATCCAAATTATAAGCCCGAGTACCAGAAAAAACCTCCAAGCCATAATTAAACTGAGACATAATCAGAGAATAAGCAAGTCGATATCTAACAAATCTTGGCGTATATGGTTTTAAAGAATATAATCTTCTTAAAGCAAGACAAACTTTATTGGAAAGAGTATTTATATGAATATCAAAATTTAGACAAGGATCTAAAAAGACGCCGAGACATCTAAGCGAATCAACGTAGCCAATCACTTGTCCATTTATATATAAGTTAGGATAGAAAGCAACCTGATTCAGCAAATGAAAGCAAATTGCTTTAGTCTTATTAGAATTAATCTCAAGGAAATTTCTGTGCATCCAGTTTGAAACAGCAATTAGATGGTTATTTAAACCTATCTCGAAACGATCAATTTGACTAGATTTAGAGGTATATAAAAGAAAAATGTCATCAGCAAATATATATGGCTGGCAAAAATTATTATTCAATAAAGGAATACAATCATTCAAATAAATGATAAATAAAATAGGACCCAAAATTGACCCTTGGGGCACACCAGAGGTTACCAAACCAATAGAAGAATTTAATCCACTAAGTGAGACAAATTGAGACCGTTCCGACAGGTAAGCATAAATTAATTTGCATGCAGATGACGAAAAATTGAAATTTGCATTAAGTTTTTTAACTAGAACACTATGGTTTATCCGATCAAACGCCTTAGTAAGATCCAAAGACACCAAAGAACAAAGTTGATGATTATCCAAGCGTTTTCTTATATTTTCAGTTAGAGAAAGAAGCAAAGAAGTTGTATTATGATTTCGTCTGAAGGCATATTGATTAGGATGAAGCAAAGAACCGCAATGAGTCAAAATTTGTGTTTTCATTAATGCCTCAACAATTTTAGACATTGATGGTAAAATTGTTATCGGCCTCAAACTATCAGTACTACCATTTTTAGAAATAGGAATGACTCTACCTAGCTTCCAAGCAGCTGGAAATTTTGACGTCAAAAATATAGTATTAACAAGATGAACAAGAAGTCTGCTAATAAGTGGAAAGATCAATTTAATAAACTTAATTGGAATTTTATCATGACCAGCGGCATTGGATTTAATTGAATTTAGAGAGAGCATAAGCTCATATTCCGATATAGGATCAAATGAAAAAGAATTTATGCCATCACTAAGATTATCAAGATTTATTTCACCTAGAATATTAGGATTTAGATTATCTAAAAAACTGGAAGCTATAGATTCAATATTAGAAGAATCAATATTAGGTTTCTCACGACCAATACAACCAAGACGACGAATTTTTTGCCACATTTGAGTATTATTAACATCAGAAAATAGCCTTATCCCATAATTCCTCCGAGCCTTTCTAACAATAGATTTAGCCTTATTCCTGAGTCTGCAGTAAGCCCTCCAGTTAGCCTCAGATCGATTTCTAATGTAATACCCATATGCTCGATCTCTTAAAGATATAGCCTCAGTAACACATCTAGAATTCATCCAATTTAAATTTATTGAATTTAAATCTACCCTTGACGTAGGAACACAGTTGCAAAGATGATCAATTAATTGATTTAATGCGGAAAGCTGTAAATTTACATCATTAGTACAGAAAATAGGAGAAACATCAAAACTCTCAAGATACTGACAGAAATCGTCATAGTTAATCCGATTATAATCTTTAAATTCAATCCACTCACTACGTCTGCTAGAAGAGAATCTAACTGAAATAACTATAAAGCTATGATAAGAGGAAAAGAATGGGTATTGATATTGATTACTACAAGCTACAGTAGTAGCTTAATGTACAATGTATAGCAATTAATGCAACTCTTTGCTTGTACAACATTTTTAAATTAACTTTTAGTTTTATTTTTCTATGTAAACGAAAAAGAAGTTTTCATGAAACTAGTATTTTTCATTGAAATTTTTATTTATAATACGTATACAGAAATTTCAAGAAAGTACTTTCATATGTAAATGTAGGTTAAATGAATGCGTTTAAAAAAGTAATTAATGAAATGCCACAAAAATCAGTATGAAAAATACGATTGCATTATATAAATAACAAAAACAGCTGTTTATATACTACACAGATTGCATTTTATTTGAAGTGTGATAGTGTAGACACAAATTGTAATGAGAAAATTTTCTATTTGATTTTTTTACAATCAGACCAAAAATCATTTTATTTCGCTCTGACAAAATCCAATGAAAATGTAAAGACTTGTAGAATAGTGAGAAGCGCCCTTTAGGAACTAATGTGTTAATAGGTACTATTGACGTTGCCTTGCGACGAACCTGGTATAAGCAGTGTTGTAAAAAATATTTTTAAAGTTTGTGTTTTTTACTTTTATTAAAATAATAAACTTTTTAAATGCTCAGAGTAGAAAAATAAAATATTAATTTGTTATAAACTAGTTTAAAAATTTAAACTGATTTAAAATTGTAGAAATTATTTGTAAACGGCTTTTAAACAAACCTTGTTTCTGGCTTTTAAAAATAATAATAAAAACTCTTACAAAAATAGGAATTTTTCCCAACTTTTACATAAAAAATTATTTTAATATAATTTTTTTCCCTGCAGAATCTATCCAGTGTGGTAGCAAAAAATCGGATATTAGCATACTACCTGCTACTTTGATAGCACAATTCTTACTTTTTATTGAATACTCAAGTTTTTTTTTTAATTACTAAACGTTTTCTGGTTAAAATAATGAAAATTTGTTTCTCTGATTTACTTTGGTTAGAAGAAAAGTACAGCGAGGATATATCGGGGTTATATTTTAAATTCGCTATATGAAAAATTACTATAAGAATAATAAGATAACATTTTGTCCTTCACTATAATCTTCAAAGTCAACTTGGATTATTAGTACCTACCTATTATTCAAAATTCTATGTATATTCCAAAATATAAAAACTGCAAAAAAAAGAAGAATTTGTTTGTCGTCCGGAATATTTAGAGATAGAATTCGGATTAAAAATTACTAATTTTAAGAATCTATGTTTACAAACGTGAAATGAAATGTACAATAAAAAATGCAAAAAGGAACCTTTTGTTTCGCCATTATCATTTTTATACTCAATTTGAACCAATAGCCCCAAACACAAAAAAAAAATAACAAAAATAAACTTTTTGGTCGCCCAAATAGTCACTTATATCGAAATTCTAGCTTCGCAAACGTTGAAAATACAAAAAGTATCATACAAATTTAAAAAAATACTTTTTTTGGCCGCCCATAGAATTTTTTGCACATAGAGTATCATAAAAATTCAAAAAAAGTACCTTTTTGGTAGCCTTTAAGATTTTTAGTCTCATCTGGAATCAATAGTCCTTTATATTACAATTCTACCTTTATAAACGTAGAAAATACAAATAGCACCATAAAAATTCAAAAAAAAGTACCTTTTTGTTTGCCCATAACATTATTAGTCTCATCTGAAATCAATAAAACTTTATTTTACAATACTACCTTTATAAACGTAGAAAATACAAAAAGTACCATAAAATTTCAAAAAGTTACCATAACATTTTCAGTCTCACCTTGTATGAATAGTCACTAATTTCGAGATTCTGGCTTCGTAAACGTTGAAAATACAAAAAGTACCATAAAAGAAATAAAAAGTATCTTTCTGGTCGCACCAAACATTTTCAGTCTCAACTCGGATCACTAATGTCGAAATTTCAGCTTCATAGACGTAGAAAATACAAAAGTATCCAAAAAACAGAAAAGTGCCTTTTATGGGTTTTCATGGGTTACTGACTGACTGATTCATCGGTTCCTCTTTCAATGTATAGCCCCACTGAGAAGGGATTGTTGGAAATTCGTACTTAAAGGGGGTAAAAAGATGATATAGGTAGTCTTATATCTGCTAAACTAAAAATGATACAAATTAAATTAAAAAAGTATTGTAATTTGCACAAAAATTAAGCAAATTAAGGCAAGACACCTGCCTTTTTTTAATTTTCAATACCTAAGTTGAAAAACTATAATTTCTTGGTATCCTATGTGTGGTACCCTATGTTACTTCTAAACACATAAAGCTAGGAAAAAAGTTCAAACTGTTTTAAGTAATCCGCGAAAAAATATTAATAGGAATTCAGCACTTTTTTCAAATTCACATGTATAAGGGGTAAAAATTGTCCCTATTTTTGGTACTTTTTTTAAAAGAAACTTTTCTAATATTATTCAAGGGAACAAAATTTGATAATTATTATTGCCTAATAGAATATGGACAATTATTTAGGTGAAAATTTTGGAAACTTTTAGAGGGGAAAATTCCGGAAAATGTATGTAATTCCTAATTAGACGGACAATTTTGACAAAATTTTTAATTGGGATTTCACCAGACATAAAAGACTATTCAAAACAGGGTAGAAAGGGGAAAAATCTGAAAAAGAGTTTGGCACTTTTCAGAATATAATTAATTTTATGCAAAAAAGAGTAGATTTACTGTTTTTAAATCATGTCTATGAAAATATTTTGTTTAATAGATATTTGCATTGTAGGATTGTACATTCAAGGACTATGGATTTAAGGTGAGACTTAAAATGTTATGGGCGACTAAAAAGGTACTTTTTTAAATGTTTATGGTACTTTTTGTATTTTTTATGTTTATGAAGGTAGAATTGTACAATCAAGGACTATTGATTCCAGATGAGACTGAAAATGTAATGGTCGACCAAGAAAGTACGTTTTTAAATTTTTATGGTATTTTTTGTATTTTCAACGTTCGCGAAGTTAGAATTTCAAAATTAGTGACTTTTGATACGAGGTGAGACTGAAAATGTTATGGGTGACCAACAAGGTACTTTTTTAAATTTTTATTGTACTTTCTGAATTTTGTACGTTTATAAAAGTATAATTGTAATGTAAAGGACTATTTACTCCAGGTAAGACTAAAAATGTTATGGGCTACCAAAAAGGTTTTTTTAATTTTTATGGTACTTTTCGTATTTTCAACGTTTGCGAAGATAGAATTTCGAAATTAGTGACTATTGATACGAGGTGAGATTAAAAATGTTATGGGCGACCAAAAAGGTACTTTTTTAAATTTGTATGGTACTTTTTGTATATTTAACGTTTGCGAAGCTAGAATTTAAAAATTAGTGACTATTGATACGAGGTGAGACTGAAAATATTTTAGGCGACCAACAAGCCACTTTTTTGAATTTGGGACTTTTTATATTTTCTACGTTTATGAAGCTAAAATTGTGAAATAAAGGATTATTGATTCAAGTTGAGAATGAAATTGATATTGGCGAAACAAAATATGCCTTTTGGAATTTTTATTGAACTCTTTGCATTTTTTCATTTGTGAACATAGATTCTCAAAATTAGTGTTTATTGATCCGAGGTCTAACTCCTAATATTATGGACGACCAAAACTACTTTTTCTCATTTTTATTTTGTATACATAGAATTCTGAATGTATGTAATAATAAACTAAGTGGAAGTTTAAGTGAAGGAAAAAATGTTACTTTTATTATTTTTAGGAATATTTTTGCAAATTATGAATCTTTATTTTTAAAACTCAATAGCATTGATCTTGCTTTTAGTTTGGAAATATATGCCAGATATATCCTTACTCTACTTTTCATTTTTCTAAGTAAATAGAATCAGAGATGCAAGTTTTCATAAATTGAACCAAAAATATTTAATAATTTAAAATAGAACTCAAGTAGTCAATAAATAGTAAGAACTGCGCTATCGAAATAGCGGGTTATATGCTAGTCAATGTATAAATTCTAAGTTTAAAATGTTTATATATTTATGCAATAAAAAAATATATTCATAGACATGATTTAAAGTGAGTAAATCTACTCTTTTTTGCATATAAGTTATTATGCTCTAAAAAGGCCCAAACTGTTTTCCCGAATTTTCCCCTTTCTGCCCCGTTATGAATGAGTTTAAATTGACACTAAATTACATAATTTTTTATGTCTGGTGAAATCCCTATTATAAATTTTATGAAAATTGGCCCTGTAATTAGGAATTATACACATTTTCCGGTATTTTTTGTACCTTTTTTATCCGCCTAAAAGCTTCCGAAAATTTCACCTAAATAATTGTCCATATTCTATTAGGCAATAATAATTATCAAATTTTGTTCCCTTGAATAATATTAGAAAAGTTTCTTTTAAAAAAAGTACCAAAAATAGGGACAATTTTTATCCCTTATACATTTGAATTTGAAAAAAGTGCTGAATTCCTATTAATATTTTTTCGCGGATTACTTAAAACAGTTTGAACTTTTTTCCTAGCTTTATGTGTTTAGAAGTAACATAGGGTACCACACATAGGATACCAAGAAATTATAGTTTTTCAACTTAGGTATTGAAAATTAATTTTTGTGCAAATTACAATACTTTTTCAATTTAATTTGTATCATTTTTAATTTAGCAAATATAAGACTACCGATTTAATTCTTTTTTACTCCCTTTAAGTACGAATTTCCAACAATCCCTTCTCAGTGGGGCTATAAATCGAAAGAGGAACCGATTGTCCAAATTTCATGTCTCTAGCTTTGTGCGTTCAGGTTGTGCGATGATGAATCAGTCAGTCAGTCACGTTACTCCTTTAAATATATAAAATGGGGTCGGATATGAAAATTGCAGAAATTTCACACGGAATGCAATAAACTTTTAGAAGCAACTATATGTTCCTCAGATCTGAATATGGTATCAATCTTTTGGAAAATGAATCGCTATTGAAATTCAGCATAATCGCCCCATACCTTTCCGAAATATAAGCAAATAAACACGACTGCCTCTGTTTTTTCTCATACTTTTACTACCAAAAATTAAAATTCTTAGCCATAGAATAATTTATAGGTACCTTTGTTACTATTTGTAGATATAATATGTCTCTAGAGATATTCGTGAAAAATTTTGGATAATGCGTGCTTTAACGGGTAAAGTCAAAGGCAAAAATTTTTTTGAAAAACATATATTCCAAAAATTTACAAACTAAAATCAATTTTTACTAGCTTCTAGACAACCGAGAGAGTCAATATTGGTATCATCTGAAAGGACTTGACTACCGTAATATAAGTACAGTCGACTCTTGGTAATTTGAAACTCGTTAATTTGAATCTCGCAATAATTTGAACTGTTTCCAGGTCCCTTGAAAAACATTCAATAAATTGAAAAAAAACCTTTGTAATTTAGTCCCCTCGATAATATGAAATTATTTAAATGGCATATTTATCGCCGACGCGCTATATCTTGAACTTTTTGGCTCTATGCTCTATAATTTGAATTATTTTAAAATGCTGTGTATTATACAGCATACATATGCATGTAAAAAAAAGAAAATAAAAATCATTTATTTTAGTTTATACATATGCGTTACTCTTTAAAAATTTTGTCTTGTCCATCGACGTTTTATAATTTGAAGCTTGATTTTCCTACGCTCTATAATTTGAATTGGTTTCTGTTTTTGAAAAATAAACAAAAATAAAATTGATTTTGTTTATGCCACAACGTCAACATCTACTTAGAACAAAAATCTTTTGCAAAAATCTTTTGCAAATGTAACAGTTATTTATTTCTTTTTTTTTTTTTTTTTTTGACGAATTAACAATTGTGTGGCCAGTATTTCGCGTACTGGATATTAGTAAGTAGTCTTGTGCCTTTTTTTCAAACGTTTGTGGTTTTAATTAAATGAAAACAAGCGCCTTTCCATTAAAGAAAAACAACTTGTGATTGAGGCTGCAGATAATGGACAGTTAAAGATGTTGCTCAAAAATTCGGGATTTTGCCATCAACATTAACCATGATTTTGAAAAACAGAAATCGCATCACCGAATCAACGTTAAGGGAGGTAGAAAACGGTCACGTACGGCTCAATTTCCTTATCTTGAGTAATGCTTGATAGAATGGATTCGTCAGTGCAGAGACCAAAACATTCTGCTACCATTTATAACTGCTTCAGGAAGTGAGGTTTTACGCAAAAGTTTTCAGCTCAATTACCATATTCACCGGAAGTTACGCACCCTCATCCAGGATGAATTTTTTGGGTGAAGAAGATGAAGCAGACGATGATGAGCAGCCACAAGCTACAGTTTCATTTAGTGAAGCAATGACAAGTCTAACTACATAACGCTCCTACGCTCTCATTGGACAAAGACAGATTTAATTCGTTCACTAAAAAAAAAATACGGACTTTTTTCATTATAATTTAGTACTAGTTAAAAATAAAAAATCTGAAATTTTAATTAAACTTTTGTTAATTTGAATTTTTTTCTATCTCCCTCTTGATAATAAATATGAAATCTTGTTAATATGAAAACTTGATAATTTGAACTTTTTCTCTGGTCCCTTGAATTTCAAAATATCGAGATTTGACTGTACTATAAAAAAATTAAATTGCATGTTGGCTGGCACTACATAATGGCGGACAATAAATTTATATATAGGCCAACTCTGGTATTTTAAAATGTAACTTCTAGATCTCCCTCAATATTGGTATCAAATGAAATAGCTTGACCAGTAGAATACAGTAAATTATTAAAAATTAACGAAAGAAATTTATTTAACCCCATCAATATGGGCATCAAATGAAAGGGCTTGACTAGTGGAATACAGTCAACTACATAACAATTCAAAATTGAGGATAGCTTCGGAAATAATAAAGAAAAAATGACGTATAACATAAAATATAGGTTAAGCAATATACTATAAAAAATAAATAATTTGCTTTAATATTTTTTGGAAATTATTTTTCTTAGTTGTTTAACATTTTAAGTAACATCTTTACATATTTTACGTTTTCTTTTTTTGTATTTATTTAATTTCTATTATGTGTTTTAAGGGACTTATTTCTTGAACCACATTTACTATTACTATTATACATATATTATTTTTATATAAACTGTCATTAAAAAAAATAATAATAATCTTACGATAAAAACCTTATGTAAATTTTGTGCCTTTAAGTGTGTTTGTGTGTGTTTTTTTTTTTTTTTTTTGTATTAAAGGAACTATCTTCTTAATGAATTGTCAGGTGTTTACGACGTCAACTTCTATGTATCTTGGTTGAGGTATTGGCTTAACGATTTCCTGATCAACCCCTTTGCGACGGCATTACGATCGCAGTTTTGTGATTGCTAGAGCAAATATCAATATTGTCGAGAGAACGAGTGCTGTGCAGCTAAGATGTTGGCTGTTCGAGTTGATGAGTTCTGGTGTTAGAGGAAACGTTGAGTTGCTTAGTTGCTTCTGGATTGCCTTGAAATGGTTTTGCATGTGTGTTAGTTCTCGGAGTTGTGTTGCATACTGGTCCGTTATTGGCGTTGAAAGGTTAGTTGCCATGAATTAGATTCTTCCAAATTGTTGCGTTGATAAGTTTGAGACATTTCCGAGGCTTGTGTAGGATGATATCGTTGTGGTGGATACCGATTGTTGGCCGGACATATGTGTAAAATCGTGTTTGAGAATGCAATTTGAATTAATAGTTAATAACCCAGAGCCATCTACATTTAATGTTATGATTTCCTTTTCATATACTGCAGTGGCTAGCGTGAATGATAGTGTTGCAAACCTATATCAATTCATTTTTGTGGGTGAGGGGTATCCAGGTGACGTTTGTTGAAATTGTTTTTAGAAATCAATTTGGCATAGTAACGTTGTTGAAAAGGTTGATTTTGCATGCACAGATTTCTGCACCGAAATTGTATTGGAGCTGAATGTTGTAGCATATAAATGTGTTTTGACTGATGACATCACAAGATTCCAATTGCAATGATGAAATCAAAAAATAATGTTAACGTGTTGGTTTTATGACTAGCATGGAACTGGATGGTTTTATTTGTACCATCGCACAGTGTGGTAGATCGCAAATCTAATTGGACAAAATTAATAAGTCGCATTGGGTTCACTTAATACTTATGAAATAAATAAAAAATTGAGTTTAAATATATAAAAGACGATTTTTTTAATAAAATGATGCAAAAATAAACAGTTCTCACTGTCAAGAAAAAATAACATTAACATAAATAATAATTCTAAGCTTAATTGTAGCTATAAACATATTTACTAGCATTAAGATTGAATATAACTAAGATTCATGGTTAATAAAATTATTATGTAAGTTTTATCGTAAGGCGTCGGAAATAATCATTTTAATATCAAAACGTTTTTAATATATAGGGTCCGCCAAACAACTTTTTTTTTGAAACAGGGCGCAAAACATCGAGTGTAGCTTCGGCTGTGTGACACGTAGCGCCGTCCTGTTGAAACCAAATGTTGTCAATATCCTCCTCTTAAATGTTTGTGAACAAAAATTCGTTCAACATGGCCCGATAACGATCGCCATTGACTGTAACGGCCACTCCTTGCTCATTTTTGAAAAAAGAAAACTTGCCCAATTATGCCTCTGGAACAAAATCCTCACCAAACAGTGACTTGTTTTGGGTCTATCGGCTTTTCAATGTATACGTGCGGGTTTTCTGTGCCCCAAACGCGACAATTTTGCTTGTTTACATGCCCACTTAGCGAAGCGTATACACAACCATATTCATTCAGCGGAAGGATAAAACTAATTATCTGTGTTACCATTCACGATATAAGCACTAGTTGAAAAAAAACGTTAGATGGCGACCCTTTATAATTGTTTTCTTTACTAGTTTTTGCTTTATTATATTAAACATATACATAAATACACATAGGGCTTTTAATTTATTCACTTTCATATACATCGTTAAAGGATTCTTCCTCCTCAAAAGCATCAACAGATAATAATGAAATAACTTCTTTTGTTATCAAACCTCGAACTCAAAAGGGAATGTGACGTAAACTTGCGATAAAAGGATCCGAAGAAATTAAGAATCGTTTGAAAAGATGTGCATTTGTGTCCAATTTTTGATGTTTTTCTAGTAAACAACTTTCAGGCAACATATACGGTTTATCAAGCCAAACTGAATTTGATTTTAAGAAACGGTCACGATGTCTTCTACTTTTGATCCATTATTCGGCCAGCTTAAAACAAATAATATTTATTTTTGCCTTAAGATTTCTTTTCACGTCTTCTGGTATATTTTGAAAACCACACCTAACCATTATTAATGCCAATAAGACCTCCTTGCGACGTATTTTCCTTTTGCGAAAGAGTGAAGGTCATACTGAAAAATTAAAAGAAAAAAATGTCTGGCGGTCGCAAAAATGCGCCAGCTGTTTTTGGTTTACCTTAAATTGAACATCTGAAAGATTAACCCAAATATAGTTTTACACCAGAACAATCTGGAATAAACAGCTTTAACTCAACTTAAAAAAATAAAATATTTAATTTTTTGCACTTTCTGAACTGTTAAAAAAAATTTTTATTTTAATTCTTATAATGGAAATATTTAAATGAAAATCGTAATACATTTTTCTGAAATGAAGCTATATAATTATAAAAAAAATTATGACAATAAAATCAACGTAGCCTTTTTAATCAAAAAAAAAAAAAATACGATTATCTTTGAAATCTGAATGCACGAGTTGACAACAACTGAGTTTAAAGCTGACTTTTTCCTAATCAGAGTTTAAAACAAAAAAGACCAAACATAAATTACAGTTACCTATTGTATTGAGAAGCTCATTAAACGATCAGAAGGAATGTTGCCAAACATTATCTTTTTTAATTTTTTCCAGCTAAATTTGCGATTTACCACAATGTGCATCGTGTGATTTATAGCATTGGGGACCGAAGTTAAATTTTATAACTTAAAATTTTCATGACTTTTTAATGGTAATGTTTTGTTAAATACCGCATGATCTTGAGTAAGTCCACACTTTATATTCATCAATTTATACAATTCTAATAAATCATTTTCAGGTGCAGGTAATTACAAAGATTAAGATATATGAAATTTGATTTGTCTTATTAAAGCTTCCAGTTGTCTTGGCATTAGTAACAGTTATTTAATCCTTCCATGATGAATAGCAGACAGCGCGTCCAAAATAAATGTCTGCATTCTTCTCAAATTGTTGGAAACGAGTGATAGCTGTGTTATACCTTCATTGAATTGTTAAGTTAACTTTATTTGGAATAATTCTTCTTTTCTTTGCTGCTGATTCTTAGTTATTTCATTTATTTTTGTAAGAATATTGTCGAAGTTGAGTTTCGCGGATATTTGACCTTGTTTAACAATGTTCATCGTGGATTTCATTACTGAAGTTTGATTCTATAGAAATCTCAGAATAAATGAATCGTTTTGCTTTAGTTTTGTTATGGTGGCTGACATTTGCTTGGCACATTCGGAGTCAAGAACTGAACTGAATGAGTTTTCAATATCCGACGAAATCAACTGCTCCTCTTTTACTTCGCGATGTTTGCAGAAACCTGTTCTTAAATGTTAAGTCAGTTATCATATCTTGGAAGTGGTCATCGTATTAAGACATGCTGTATTTGGCTTTATTTACGTACAAAGTTGTCACAATGTGGAGCTCCCATTAAGTATGAGAGCTGTATTTGCCCAATACGACGATAGACTGTAATACACAAACAAATTCCACTGGCTTGTGGCCAGTTAATTTCTAATTTTGTTTGGAATCGTTCAATTTTAATTGAGTTTTTAAGTACTAAAAGTAATATGAACATCATTGCTATTATTGTTATGAAGCTTAGATTATGTGAAAAGCGTGCCCGTTTGACTTCAGATTTGGTTGTTTGATCTTCGTCAGAGATGGTGGTTGATGTGATCGTTTGGGTTCTTTTCTGTTCTATCTCTGAATTTTTCGGGTTCTCTATAGGAAGAAGCTCGAGACGATGTATCGTCCGTTTGAAAGTGCCAGCTGCAGTTCTAACATCGGCTACACGGATAGCTCCATTATTGCCCTGATAGACTTGAGTTATTCGTCTTAATGGCCACCTCATGAGTGTAGTGTTTTCTTTTTTTACGATGGCCGTGTCTTCTGGTTTGATGTAAGGACATGACGTTTTCTATTTATATTTTTGTTGTAATTCGTGCAGGTATTCACTAAGCCGCTGCTTCCAGAACAGGAGTTTCAATTGAAATACCAATTGCCATCGTGATAGGGAGTGACGTTTCTTTATCACGGCTTTCTCCAATCAGTAAGTATCCTGGGATCAGTGCTGCTAGATCGGCAGGATTATAAGATTGGGGACACAGTGGTCGAGAATTCAGAAATGCTTCCATTTCCATAATAACTGTCTGCAAATCTCCATATGTTAGAGAAGCTGATGTCACACTCCGAAGCAAATGGTGCTTTGATGATTTTACTGCCGCCTCTCACAATCCTCTAAAATGGGGTGCTTTAGGCGGAATAAAATTGAAATTTATTCCCTTTGAGCTATGTACGTGTTGTAGTAATGGATTTTTAAGCATTTTTGGAGTAAATTGAATTAGCAAGTTGACAGTTTGTTGCTAGCACCAACAAAATTTGTTGCGTTGTCGAAGTATATGTTCTGACAACGTCCTTTTCTTCCGATAAAATTCCTTAAAGCTCCAAGGAAAGCATCAGATAGGTCGCTTACTAACTCGAGATTGGAAGGTTTCCCATGATCTGTTCACAAAGTTTGGGGCTAGCTTTGTTGCAACGTATGCATTTTTGAACAATGGATATGGCTGTTATTTTACCTTTTTTTGGCCAAAACCTTTGTCGCGTGATTGTTAGTAGAGCTTGTAACGACACGTTTACCATGGTTGCTGGGGTACGCTCACCGGTGTCCAGGGTCGTACAAAAATTTGTAAAAAAAAATTTGAACCAACATTTCATTTTTATCTTGAATATGGACAATAACAATAATAAAAAAGCAAAATGTTTGATAACAAACATAAAAAGAGAACAATATACAATTAAAATCTACTAGTTGTTCTTCAAATATAAGAGCACCAATACTAAAGAAAAAAAAAACCTAATAAAAAAAATTTAGATCACCTATACAAGTAAAGCGTTCGCCAATTTAACCAGCACTAAATGGCTTGGTTGCTTTAGGTTTGAAACTTTTGTATTTATCAAAAACAACAACAGAAAAAAAGCCGCGGGTATTTCAATTATTCTTCAAACTTAAGCGCACTCATTTAACAAGGAAAAGCAAAAAATTAAAAAAAAAAATTACCAAAATTTATAAGCAGCGAGGGTGCGCTAAGTTAGTGAGCACCTGTTTGGTTGTTTCTTATTTCAAACTTTATGTTTGAGTTGTGTGTTGCAAAGAATAACTAAATGTGTGAATCATTATTGCCAACCCACAGCTTAGTTTACACTTTCAGAAAGTGAAAAAATACCCAATTTTAATGATAAAGAACCTAAAAAAAATTTATTTAAAAATAGTTTAAGTCTATCGGCTGTATTCATAATAACTATTTCAGTTTTATTAGAGGGGTATTTGAATGATATATATGGAATAATTGTCAAATAAGCCCTTAATAAACCTACAACAATTATTATAAATACAGGCATATGTTTTTTTAAACATACTTATGTTAAAATTTACAACAAAAACCCATAAAACAACATAAAACGTTTGCACAACAAATGATACAAGTACTTATGTATGCCTAATTTTTAGTGTTAGTAATATATATAAGCTTTTTAATTTAGCAGTTACCCAAGAGTGGCAACAATGGTGTGTATGAAGTTATGTGAGTGTGAGGAATTTAAAACTTGTGTTGTTTAAGTCATAAATTCTTCATTTTATGAACAACATTGGCAAGGAGCGGACGTTAATTTTAAAATGGCATGTAATTGCGTTATTGAGAGTTTATTAAACAAACCCTTTTCGCAATTAAAAACTGAAGAAAAATCCGATTTTATTTCAAAAGGTAGACCAACACCCCCTTTGCCAAATCTCACTTGTACAGTGAATTCAAAAAACCGTACTTTTACTAGGCACTTTTTTGTGTCTAGTTATAAAGAAAAATCTTGGCTATGCGGTTGTCCCGTTATTAATAAGTTATTTTGCTGGAATTGTTTGCTTTTTGCAAAAAATAGCGAAAAGGGTGTTTGGACTGCAGGTTATAATGACTTAAATCATTTAACATCGGCAATGACAAAACATCAAATGAGTCAAGCACATATTAATAACAGCATATCATTAAAAACATTTGGGGATGTGCGCGTTGATTTTTTACTTGATGAACAAAAACGAATTTCAGTTTCAAGACATAATGAACAAGTTTCAGAAAACCGTCAAGTAATTCAACGACTTGTAGATACCGTATGCTTTTTAGGATCACAAGAACTAGCTTTTAGAGCCAATGATGAAACTGAGAAATCAGAAAATAGAGGGAATGATATTGAATTACTGCACCTAATTGCCAAATATGACAGTAAACTAGATCGCCATTTATCTTCATCACAATATTTCAAGGGCACTTCTAACCACATTCAGAATGATTTGATTAATGCGATTGGTACTGTAGTTTTAAATAATATTGATATAGAGATCAACAAAGCTACGTTTCTTTCTGCAATGTTGGATGAAACAACAGATATAAAAAAAAAAGTCCCAATTGTCGTTCGTTTTTAGATACGTTGATTGCAAAGGTATTGTGAGGGAGAGATTTTATAAGTATTTGGATATAAGTGATAGTCGTACAGCCAAAACCATTTCTGAAAAGCTTATTGACTTAATAAAAAGTAAGAATTGGGGAGCAAAACTAATAGCTCAGACTTACGATGGTGCACCTGTTATGTCAAGTGATTTAAATGGTACTCAGGCTAAGGTTAGGGAGATGTTTCCAAGTGCTATGTTTATACACTGCAATGCACATGTTTTAAATCTAGTTCTTTCACAATCAGTAAGCTATATTCAAGAAGTGAACATATTTTTTACCACTTTGAACGGATTGTCAGCATATTTCTCCCACTCAACTAAGAGATCTAAATTTTTTGATCAGGTTCTAAAGCGAAGACTTCCGACTATTGCTACCACGACATGGAATTATTCATCTCGACTTGTTCATATAGTTTTTGCATACCGTCTTGATCTCATATTATTATTTGAAGAGATAATAGATGATCCAGACACTTGGGGCGAGGATGCTATTCAAGCTAGAGGATTTCTTCAGTTTTTATGCACTTTTAACACAGTTTTCATGTTGGAAACGTTTCATGACATATTTGCATCTACTGACATTCTATTTGATATTCTTCAAACGAAATCATTAGATATTCAATATTGTTTTGAACACATAAAATTAACTAAAGAAAAAATATTGGAGTACAAATCAAAGTTTGATGACATTTTTAGTCGGACAAAAAGCTGTGTTTGTGCGATTTTCAAGCGGGGTGAAAGTTCAGATAGTTTCCAATTACGATACAAGTCCTTATTTAATAAAGTAATTGATACCTTATTAACTCAAATGGATACGAGGTTTAGATCTTTTGAAAATATGAAATTTTTGGAGCTTTTAAATTCAAAGAGATATGTTGATTACCAAAGTGAATTTCCCCATGAAGCTTTCGGAAGTCTTCAGAAATCCTACGGATTGTTTTTTGATTTTATTAAACTTAAAAATGAATTAGTTGTATATTATTCGCATTTAAAGTTCCGTGAAATATTTATTAAAGATATTCCTGGAACTTTAATACATTTAGATTTAAAAGACACATTTTCTGAAATTTTTCATTTGAGCACATTAATAATAACAATTCCTGCATCAACCAGTTCCATAGAAAGATCCTTTTCCGCTCTTAAAAGAATAAAGACATATTCACGAAACCAAATGCATGAAGAAAGATTGTCGGAATTGGCAATTATTTCGATTGAAAAACAATTTCTTAAAAGTTTAAAAACAAAAAATTCTTTTTATGATGAAGTGATCGAAACTTTTGTAAAAAAAACTCGGCGTATTGAACTAATATATAAGTAAAAATATTATAAAAAAAATAAAACCCAAAAAAAAAATTAAATACAAATAAAATAAATTAAAAAAAAATATATAAAAAAAACAAAAAAAATCGAAACTAAAAAAAATGTAAATTAAATAAAATGGGGCCTTTGTCTATCACGTCCTTGTCGTGGTCCTGGAGAAAACCGAGTATAGACGTTATATGAAAGCTCAAAAGTAGGAGAGAACACCTTAACTAAAACCTCACGGCACGTCACTGACAACAAGGCATACAACGTCAGCTAACAGTGCCATACACACCACAGCAAAATGGTGTAGCTGAGCGCTGTAACAGAACACTTGTTGAGATGGGCCGTTCAATGATGTTTCATTCTGGCATACCTCAGCATTTATGGGCAGAGGCTGTTTACACGGCAGCTTATATTCGTAACAGATGCCCAACAAAAGCAAATGGTTTTAAAGCACCATATGAGGTATGGTACAGCAGAAAACCTGCTGTTAAACATTTACGTACATTTGGATCTCTTGCGGTTGCATTAGACAAAACGAAGAAGTCGAAGTTTGAGCCGAAGGGTGAACAACTGATAATGGTAGGCTATTCGGCAATAGCGAAAGCATACAGGCTGTATTACAGAAAAACAAAATGTATATATGAAAAAAGAGATGTTTTGTTTAATGAGAATATTTTTGACAACAATGACAATACAGATGGACAACAACAGTGCTGTAAAGAAAATAATAATTTAAATGATGGTAATTATTTAACATTGTGTTTGAGAGTATTGGATGACTAAGAAAATGTTGCAGAACCAGAACAGTTTGAGAATGTTGATAAGGTCAAAAATGTTGCAGAAAATGTAAAAAGTGATGAAGAATTTAATACAACAGATGAAGACAGCCAATCTGAGTTGCATGAAGAAGTTAAACAAAGATCAAAATTCATTGGAAAAGGCAGCCCGAAAATTGTGAGAGATTGTAAACCCGGCAGACCACGCAAACAGCTGAATGAGTTAAATAGTATAGCTGAAACAGTGATTTGCATGATGAAATCTATATAAAGCAGCCACAGTATTTTGAGAATAATAAATACCCTAATAAGGTTCTACGCCTTAATAAGGCAATATATGGCCTAAAGCAGTCAGGTAGGGAGTGGAATTCCAAACTCGATGCAGTAATACAAAATTTTGATTTTCAACCGACTGAAGCTGACTTCTGTCTGTATAAGCGTAACGTTAAAAATTGTTTAGTATTGGTAGCTGTTTATGTAGACGATATTATTATCGGATGTGTGGATAAGCAAATTGTGTTCGAGGTAAAAATGCAAATATGCAGTGAATTCGATGTATCTGACAAGGGGCCAGTACATTATTTTTTGGGCATTGATATTGATCGATGTGGTGAGACTGGTGCAATAAAATTTGGTCAAACGAATTATATAGAGAATTTGTTGAAAAAATATGGTATGAGTGATTGCAAAATGGTTTCGAAACCTCTTGATGCAGGTTATCAACCACAGTGTACTGATAATTGTGAGAAGATTGATAAACAGCAATATCAGTCAATGATTGGCGCTTTGATGTATTTGGCCATCACAACTCAGCCAGATATTTTACATTCGGTCTCAAAACTCGCTCAACGGAATTCTGATCCTCATCGTGAACATTTACAGGCAGTAAAGCACATATTAAGGTACTTAGCAGGTACAGCAGATTATAAATTGAAATACACAATTTCTAAAGATTGTTTGTTAACTGGACACGTCGATGCTGATTGGGGCGGTGACATTTCCGATCAAAAGTCATACACCGGTTTTTCGTTTTTCGTCGGCAGCTGTTTGGTATCATGGGAGTCAAGAAAACAACATTCTGTAGCGTTAAGCAGTACTGAGGCAGAATATATGGCCGCATCTGAAGCAGCGAAAGAGGCAGTATATTTACGACGACTTCTTATTGAATTGGGTTATTCCAAAGGTGTACCAGTAACTCTTTTTATTGATAACCAAGGTGCGCAGAAATTTGGCAACCAATCCTGTATACCACAGACGAAGTAAACATGTAGATATAAAATACCACCATATAAGAGAAGTTGTTGAGGCGAACGAAATCGTTTTACAATATTGTCCGACAAACAATATGGTAGCAGATATTTTAACAAAAAATTTACCTAGACCAAAACATAATTATTGTATTAATGAGATGAATATAAAATAAATTAATGTAAAGATACATCCACGTTGAGGGGGCGTGATGAAAATATGGCATTTGTTTTATACTTTTCTTCTGGCATATAATGGAGAAATTCCATATTCATAATTTTGCTCATCACTTGAGTCATAAAAATTTTGAAAGTCTTTCTGTGATTTTTTGCAAATTGCACACTTTAAAGTTGACAAGGTATCTGTAATTACATTTAAGACTTTGCCATCAATCATTGCAAGAAAAAATTCATAATCAATCGAAACACCGGATGATCCATCACATCCCCACTTATTTATCAATGTAAGCCTATCTGGAAGTGATACTGCTTCCTCTTCAGGCAAACTTTGAATAAGGCATTTGGCTGTATGATCCATTAAGTCTTGCAGTTTACCTTTACCGATACTTCAGTAACCTTTACATTAGGTGGCACTGTTTCTTTTTGGCAGATGTAAACTTTTTGTATCCAGGAAGAATATTCACATTATGATTGTTTAAAGAGCTTTCCTTTGATATTCCCAATTCCATAAATAACGCTAAAGCTTCTTCTATATTATACTTTGTGGGTAAAGCATTTGGTGGAGTAGGAATACTCCCTTTGTTTTTCTGTAGTCGAACTGGGCTTGCAAGCATCACAGCTTTTGTAATGTCGGGCCTTGATTTATCTTTTACAAACTTAAGACATAAATCTTTTGAAAGATGCGATTTAGATATATCTTTTGAGGCATTTTCAAGTTTACGTTTGTGGGCTCTTGTTTCTAGCCCAGGTGGGGTGTATCCTTAAAAAATAATAAGGCCGGGTGTTCTTCTTAGAACTAACAAATTTATTCTACAGCTTCTTGGTGTTATGGATTTTTGTGATTAATATATATATGTTAACAGTTTCTTACTGTCTAGTTCAACTGTTCAACTATTAATAATACAAACAATTTAAAAAGGAATTAAATTCACTGTAACTGCACCTTAATGGTGTTAAAAAAAATGAGAAAAGTTATAGCAATAACAAAAGAGTAAACTCTACATAAATATACAGTGACCACAAAAATCTACGTACGACCACAATTTTTGACAATGTAGAAGTCTAAAAACGTTAAATAAAAAACTAATGATGCAGTTGCGTTCCAAATTCATTTTTATTAATATAAGCAAAAAAAATATATTTTCCAACATTCACTTAAAAAATTATCCAAGAAAAACAATTAAAATACGTTGACAAAAGTCTACATACGACAAACAAGCAATTGTTACTGTTGTTGAATACTAACAGAAAAGTGCCGTTATTTATTTTTTACTTCTGTTATTGCGTTAAAGGATTGATTTATATTCTTTTTAGTAGTGAATTAGAGTGATTTAGTTAATATTAAAACGGAATAATGGCTTGTCGCAAAGAAATTTCAATTGAAGTAAGAAATTTAGTTGTAAAGTACAGAAATGAAAAAAAATCATTTGGTGAAATATCAAAGCTATTAAATTTAAGTAAATCTACTGTTCAAACAATATTTAGCAATTATAAAAGCACTGGTACTATTGAAAGTAAGCTGCGTAGTGGTCGTCCAAACAAACTCAATCCAAGAAACGTTAGCTTTATTTTAAAAGAAGTGGACAAACAGCCTAAGGTGAATGCTTCGAAATTGGCTGAAGAGCTAGCCAGAAGATCAGAAATAATAATGCATCCATGTGCCATACAAAGAACCTTAAATAAAAATGGTTACCACAGCAGAACTCCTAGAAAAAACCCTAATAAGTGAAAAAAATCGTAAACTTCGTTCGGAGCTTGCTAAAAAGCATATTGAAAGGGGATTTGATTTCTGGAAACGAGTTTTATTCACTGAATCTAAATATAACATATTTGGAAGTGATGGGAGAGATAAAGTTTGGCGAAAAATAAATACAGCGTTGGACCCTAAAAACTTAGTATAGTTAAACACGGCGGAGGTAGTGTAATGGTTTGGGGTGCTTTGGCTGCTTCTGGAGTAGGAAACCTGGTTTTTATGGGTAATAAGGGTAATATGGATCGGTATCAATACAAATCTATTCTATAACAAAATTTAAAACAATCAGTTGATAATTTAAGTCTTGGTGAAAGTTGGATATTCCAACAAGACAACGATCCGAAGCATATGGCGTTAATTGCCAAAGATTGGTTGCTGTACCATGCTCCACGACAGTTGTACACACCACCACAAAGTCCGGCCTTGAACGTTATTGAGCACGTGTGGGAGATACTACAACGAAAAATCCGAAATTATAATATTACTAGTGCCCCAATGCTGAGACTGAAGCTTCAAGAAGAATGGCAAAATATTTCATCTACAGAGTTAGAAAATTTAGTTAATTCGATGCCAAGAAGGTTACAGGCAGTCATAGATGCACATGGTGGCGCAACTAAGTATTAATTTTAAAAATTAGTGGTAGTTTTTAATACTTGAAATAAGTTTTATGTTATCTTGAATATCGTATGTAGACTTTTATCAACGTATTTTAATTGTTTTTCTTGGATAATTTTTTAAGTGAATGTTGGAAAATATATTTTTTTTGCTTATATTAATAAAATTGAATTTAGAACGCAACTGCATCATTAGTTTTTTATTTAACGTTTTTAGACTTCTAAAATGTCAAAAATTGTGGTCGTACGTAGAATTTTGTCGGTCACTGTATATAGATAAATATAAATATGTATATATAAATAAATATGAATATATATAAATATAAGAATGTATGTAAATAAATATAAATAAATATATAAAATAGAGTTGAAGTCGCTTCAACATTCTCCCGGGCGAGGATGACAGGAGCATACCTGTTCAAATACACATAGGGTTCATCTTCGAGCGGGACTTCTATGGTTGAGAAAAGGCTTGGTGATCCATATTATTGGCAGATGTTGTGGGTTTTGCGTAAATGATGTACTATCAGCTGTTGATTATTTTTTATTTTTTTTTGCAGAAAGTGCCTCATATAGGTAGCAAACCGGTGCTAATTTTTCGATAGAATATTTAGGTTGGGACTGATACACAGTCGGTGGTTCTGCGATACGTGCCTCAAGTAGAGGGCGATACGCAGTTAATGGTTCTGCGTCAGATTCTTTATCATCATAGTTGTCACAGGGCGGAATGTCCTCACAGTTTGATGAGTGGGGATCTCTTATTTCTTTATGAAGCATTGAGTAGTGTTGAGCGTTGCACAGTTTGATGGGTGCGAGCTCTACTTTGCAACGATTTCTTTATTGACGATATTAGCCCTCTTGGAATTTACATCAAATGACCATACAATATTTCAACGGATGATTTTTTCCGCAGAAATGGCCTTTTGTTTTGAAAGTTGTCTGTGTAGGAGAGAAAAGAGAAAAAAAAAAGAAATACATACAGAAACAAAATTATCCAGTGCAATTGGAATCTATAAATTAATATTTAGTGTGGAAATTTTTAGCAATTTTTAAGTGAATTATTTGTTTTTTTCATAATTTGTTTAGTGGGTGAATGGTTGCCAGTAGGTCGTATAATGATACCTCTGTTGGTTTGTAATTCGGCGACTCGTACTTTACTGTCACGTCCATAGATGACGTTGGTGACTCTTCCGAGATGCCATTCTGTAGGGAGTAAGGAGTCATCCTTAATTACAACGATAGCGTTCCTTTTTAGGTTGTCACGTTCAGTTCTCCATTTGAAACGACGTTGAAGTTCGGTTATATATTCCGATTTCCAACGGCGTGCAAAAATATGCTGTAGTGCTTTCAGTCATTCCCAGCGTTTCATGTATTGAATTTCTTTAGGTGGAAGTTCTACAGGACCTTCTGGTAATGCTGTTATAGGGATCCTCTCAAAAAATGACCAGGCGTAAGAGGTAAAAGTTCGTTATTTTGGTATTTCTAAGAGACGAGGCTTTAATGTTGAAAGGACCAGCGAAGTCTACTCCTGCGTACGTGAAGGGTAAAGAGAAATTTACGAGTTCGGGGGGGAGTGCGGCCATAATTTGATGCTGGAACTTATGCTTGTAAATAGTTCACGTTTTACACTCTCGTATGCATTTTCGCACAAGATATTTTAGCCGAGGAATATAGAATCTTTGTCGAATAGGTCGTAACATAATATGGTGCTCAGAGTGCAGAAGAATCAGATGGGTAAATTTTACTAAAAGTTTAGCAAAGTCAGACCCGTCCGGAATTATAACATGGTGCCTTTCTTCGTAGCTTAACCATGAATTGGCTAGTCTGCCACCAACTCTTAAAAGATCGTCCTTGTCGAGAAAAGGATTAAGGTTGAGTAGTCTACTTTTCTGATTTATTGGTTTATTTTCCGTTAAGCATACATATTCGCGATAGAAATATGCTTTTTGAGCTAACGAAAATAGTCGAATTCTCATGGCGCTTATTTCCTGCGCAGTGATAAAATCTTCGGTGGAAAAGGGCCTTTTCAATAAACGGTTGATAAAACGCATTCGATAACAAAGGACGCGTAGAGCCCTTGAAAAGGATAAAAATTCTTCGAGAACGTCTGTACGACTCACATTAAGATGAGGACTGGTTACCTTTTTTGTTTCCAAATCTGTTGGATCAAAAGTTCTTGGTGTCGGCCAAAGAGACGTAGGAAGTTGAAGCCAGGTAGGCCCATGCCACCATAGCTTGTTATCGGCTAGATCCTAAGGGATGCAGCCGCGAGTGCCCACATCAGCTGGATTCTCTTAGGTTTTGATTTTTCCAGTGTTCTGGGCTAGCAATACTAATTATTTGCGTCACACGATGTGCGACAAAAGTTTTAAGGGTTTTTGGGGGTTTCTGTAACCACTCTAAGACTATAGACGAATCTGTCCATAAATATAATTCGCACGAACATTGAAAATTCATAAGTACACTTCGGATGAGTTTTATGACCAACAATGCTCCGCACAACTCGAGTTTAGGTAGTGTAGTACGCTTAATTGGAGCCACCTTTGTCTTAGCCACCAATAAATGGCTATTTATATGACTATCTGGACTTTCAGTCCTAATATATATATTGCCACAATACGCCTTCTCTGAGGTGTTGCAAAAGCCATTTATCTGGATGTGATACTTTGGGGAAAAATTTACCCATCTAGGGATTTGAGTTTGAGAAATAAATGGCAAGTTCTTCAAAAAAGAGTTCCAATTTAAAAGTAAAGGTTGACATACAGCTTCGTCCCATTCGGACTTCTCCTTCCAAAGTTCCTGCATGAGGGCCTAACCAACCAAGTGGGTCAAATAACCTTGCAATTACGGACAAGATTTTTCTTTTTGTAGCGGATGGGGTAATCTCAATTGAATTTACTGTATAGTAAAATTTGTCTTCTAATGCATTCCAACGTATTCTTAACGTTTTAACAGTACTGATGTCGTTGAACTTAAAAAAATCTTCATCAAGAAGATCCTCCCGGGGTAAATTGTTTAGACGCATCTGGTGGTTTGCTGTCATTTTCTTGAGTGGAAATCCGGCGGATTTCAAAGCTTTGACCAGCTCACCTTGTTTGAGCTTAGCGACCTCAATGGTGTGCCCACCCGACAAGATGTCGTCGACGTACACAGTTTTGTTTATTGTCCGAACCTTTTTATAAAAACACTTAACTTTTGGATTTTTATTTCTTATTGAGTAAGTTTTATTTTTATTTTTGGTTATAATAATCGTTTATTTTATACATATAATATATTTTTAAATATGTACATACATATATATTTAAAATAATAGTTTTGTTTTAACTAAGCGGTTGCATTCATTCCTTTCTATGCCAAAATCACTACTGCATCAACTTTTTGTAAAAGACTTCTTCTTTACCAGTTTATAGAAAACAACTGTTCATGATTGTGCATGATATTTGGGAATGCAGAATCATGCTCGCTTAGCAACAGTTGAATTATTAACAAAAATGTATTTTAAGCATACAGAATCATGATCACTTACTTTTACATTTACATCGTTCGTATGTAAGAAAGAAAACAAGATTGTGCATGCTCAATTATGCTTAGCAACACATACCAGAATAAAACCGGTTATTAATGATTATTGCTACTTTTCTTACGTACACATTTTATGTATGTAAGAAAGTAAACATAATTGAACGTATTTGTTGTAACTAAGCAACAAGTGACCAGCAATATACATACATACAGAATTAAATTAAGCCACAATATAGATTGCTGGGCATTCATGTTAATGTTTGTTGTTATGATAACAATGTTCATATATATAATTAGTAGGGTATACATACGTAAACGCATATAACTGTACACCTCGGACTTCAAAATTCTTGATTCTTTTGGAAATATGTATCGGCAGTCTTCGCTCAACTCTAGTAGAGTTCTTATCGCCAAATATGGTGCGCAATTCACACCAAACGTCACCATTTTTAATTAAAATGTTTTCACGGGGTCTTCTGCCCTATTGCGGAAAAAGATCTGTTGATACGGTCGATCAACCTTGTCCACCAAAATTTGTCGATACATTTTTTGAATATCGCCTATAAGCACGTATTGGTAGTTTCGCCATCGAAGGATGAGTTGCAGTAAGTCATTTTGTGGCGGTGGCCCTTGGTGAAGGACATCGTTGAACGAAAAACCACTGGCTGTTTTCTTAGACGCATTAAAAACCACTCTGACTTTTGTGGATTTACTTTCGGGTTTGATGACCGCATGATGAGACAGGAAAAATGCAGACACCTTCTCAGTTTTCGGCTCAAAATATGATATTGGCTCCATATGATCCAGGTCCAAATATTTTTGTTACACCTCAGTATATTAGGCCTTTAACTTTGGTGTTTTGTCCACAGTTTTTTCCATCCGGTGGTACTGCGAGAGCGCCATATTCCAAAATGGACCCAAAAAGATTTCATTTGGATATTGTTCTTTGAACGGTCGTCGTACAACATAGCGCCCATCAGATTGCCTAATAGTTGTGCGCTTATAAAAATTTTCGCAAAAAAGGTTGCTGTCGGACTCAAACTTGCTTTTTTCGGCTTCTTCAATTTCCCAAAACTGCTTTTATTGCTCATGTAGCGCTAAATCTTGTGAAGGGTGTACCATAGTGTGAAAAGACTGTACCCCGGTAGAGGGTTCGGGACCCATAAAATACCACCCAAAATGGCTTTCTCGAGCTTCCAAATTGTTACCTATATTCATTTTAACACCGCTCAGATTTATAAACGGCAAGTAGTCGCTACCAATAATCATCTCAATTGCTGCTGGTTTATAAAAATAAGGATCTGCCAATTGCAGGTCTTTTAGGTTTTCTTATCATTGTGTTAAGATCGGTTGTGAAGGCATAAAATGTGCCAGAGTCGGCACCACAATAACTTGCATTTTTATTTTGAAATTGGAAATTCTAGATTTTACTGTTAGATGGCACCTTCCTTTAGAACTGCTAACTACCGTATCACCAAATCCAAATTTCGCTTCGATAAGGCTGTAAAGGAATCGACAATCTTTGTTGAACTCGTTTCACTAAAAAACTCTTTGTCGACCCTGTGTCGATTAACGCGCGCGCAAGAAATCGCTCACCTAAGTGCTCTATATACACCAAAGCCGTGGGTAAAATAGTGGTATCCCTGTGTTGGATTATGTTGACCTTTACCGACTCGTCTTCGTTTCCATTGGTAGGCCGCGTTAAGGAACCATTTGATAAAATTGCGTTACGTTGAGTTCCTGACCCAGATAGTTTTTCGCTGTTATGGCGATTTAGCTGTGATGACGTCTGTCTTATTGGACTTCTTTTTGGCTCTCATTTTCAATATGTAACATCGTGTGATGTCGGTTATTACATTTAATGCAACTACTGGCACTAGGACATTTTGTTCGAAAATGGTGTGGAGAAAAACAGTTTGCGCAAATCTTATTCGAATATACGTATTTAATTCGATCGTTGACACCTAAACTTTTAAAATATGTACAAAAGCGTAAAGGATGGCTTTGCTTACATTTCTTGCAAATAATCTTTTTCTTTTCTGACTCCGTCGTAGAGTTAAAAACTTGAGATTTGGTATTACGATTGTCCCGGCTGGACGGCTTCCTCAAGTTGTTACACGTTTCTAATGTCTCTATTCTATCAGATAAAAATTTATTTAATTGTTCCCAGGTTGGTAACTCCTTATGATTTGTAAGCGAGTTTTCCCAATCACGCGAAGTCTCTTCAGGGAGCTCTGAGTGCAAATATGCATAAGAAATGGGCCATTGCTTGAAACTTCTACTTTAAATGATTTAATAATTGATAACCCGTCGTTAACTGTATTTTGAAGCAATAGTAAAAATTTTATTGTTTCATTCTGAGAGCCCTGTAAACCGTAAATTCTTCTGATCTGATTGTTAAATAAAATGCGCTTGTTCTCATAACGATTTTTTAATGCTTGCCAAGCTAAATCAAAATTATAATCTACCAACTCATAATCTTTAATGAGCTGATATCCCCCCTTGTTTTGCTGTGCAAATAGTATAATTTGTGGGCTGGAGTAATCGTATCCTAATTTCCCACAACTGCCATAAACATATCCTTATCAAAACCTCATTCAAAAGTTTTTATTTCGACCGCAGGGAGTTTGTGTGCAGCTCGACGATCACCTGTTGGTTTTGGTTCGGGAGACTTTTCTCTTAACATGCGCATGATTTTCGCTTTAACCAGCTGGTACTGTTCACAAGCTTCTTAATATTTGGCTATTATTTCTTCTAAGCTTTCTTCTTCTTCTTTTATCTTCTCTGCCGCCGCGCTGAAATCTTCAAAAGTTTTTATCATCTTGGACCATCTGCGTTCTAATTATATTTGCTTCACCTCTAAGAGTTCGTGTGTGAGTTTTTCCGAAGAAATTTTTCCAAATGCAGCGCAAAAAGACACCACTTGTTGAATATCAGCCTTACACTTTCTTTTTGAGACCATTTTTCTATTTAAAACCTGAATAACTACTAAAAAGTTCAATGAGCAGATTACCTCTATAAATCAACTCGTCTCAAATTTCGGGGTTACTTGCAGCAAGTTTTCACTCTGGTTTTATAACTATTTCTTGAAGTATATTAAAGATTTGACTTTAAGTGGCAACGGTAGGCCGAATGTATTTAAGTGTATTAAAGTTTAAATTTTTTGTGGCAACGGTAGGCCAGAATCACACACAATTTATTTAAGTGTGTCAAATTTTCAATTTTTGGTTTCAATTTTCTGGTTTAAGTTTTTTATTGACAACGGTAGGCCAAAATAACACCAAATTTTTTCAAACAGCATTTCACATCGGACACCTTATTATGCATTTTTTATGTTTTTAAATATTTTTAACTTTTTTATTTATAATTTGTTTTACCTTTGTTACTTTTTTTCGAAAATTTTTATCCTTTTAAGTTTTATTTGTTTAACCACATTACTCGAAATTATCCTTTTATTCGAATTATTCTATTTTTTTCTTTTCCAAAATTTTTTATTTTTTTTTTTTTTTTGAGTTAAAATAATTTATTAAAAGCATTTTTTGTCTTCTTAATGGCAGTGTTGATTTCCAAAATTTTGAGCGACCCTAATTGCTTTTATTTTATTTAAATAACTGCAAAAATTTTCCAAACTACAATTTTTATTTTATTTTTCAACTCACCGTATATTTGGGGCCAAAGTCGCACTTGTATTTTTTACTCGACATAATTTTAGCACTGCCTACGTATAAATTCCTTTGTATGAATTTTGGTGGTTGAAATTTACCTTTGTTTGTTGTTTTTTTTTTACTTTTTTCCACTTCTTTTTTTTTCAATACGTTTAAATCTTTATTTCTTTTGTTCTAGTTAATTTTTCACTTTTTTCCTTTGCACGACACAATTTTATTTAGTTTTTTCTTCACAAATTATTATTTTATTGTATAAATATGTATATTCTTTTTATTGTTTTAATGTTCCACTATGAATTTCACACGTTTATACAATTTTATTATTCTTCTTCTTGTATGTATGTATGTATACATATTGTTACAGATTTATTTTTAAGTAGCTTAATTTACATTATAATTTATTTTAGTTGTAGTAGTTTAAGTTACTGTAGTTTTATGTGTATTAGTTTATTTTGCTGGTTGTTCGAAAATGTTGTTTGTTATTATGTGTAGCATACTTTTAGGCACTTCTATTATTCGTGCATATTACTTAACGTCTTAATTTAAATGTAACGGTTTTCGAATGTACTAGAATGTACATACGAGAACTTTGTCGAATGTTACCGAACACCACTATGTTACTATAAATAGCCGAACAACACAGCTAACATAATGAGTATTACAGTAGAGCTTGTAGAGTGCGTATCAAAGTGTGTTTGATAATAAAAGTGTATAACCATAAGTGTAATAAGTAAAGTGGTATTGAAGCAATCTTTGAGTGTGTTTAAGTAAATAAAGTGCTCTTAATTTTATAACGAATTTCAAGTGCTTTTAATTGCAATAAAAGAACTCTAAATTTATTTAAAGGAAATAATCCAACCCTTATAAAAGGTATAAACGTAACAACTGGTGTCAGAAGTGAAATTGCATTTAAAAAAAAAAAATACAAATCAGACATGAAGTTCGAGGAACTTAAAGTTGAACAACTCAAGAAAGAATTGAGTAAGCTGGCATTGCCGACAACAGGTAATAAAGTAGAATTGCAGAAGAGGCTTCTAGATGAATTTAAGCGGCGTAATATGGACATTGTTGGTTACGAGTTTGAAGAAAAAGAAGAAATGGAAGTTTCCACTCGAGCAACCACAAATAACACGTATTTAAGTACGATGCTTGCTGCTATGATGGAAAAGATGGAAATTAAATTCCAGGAAGTTCAAGAAAATTCTAGAGCTAATAATGGAAAATTATTAGCTGAAGTTAAAGTTGAAGTTCAAGAAACTTCTAGAGCTAATAATGAAAAATTATTAGCTGAAGTTAAAGAAGAAGTTCAAGAAGTTAAACTAGAAGTTCAAGACTCTTCTAGAGCTAATAATGAAAAATTATTAGCAGAAGTTCAAGAATCTTCTAGAGCTAATAATGAAAAATTATTAGCTGAAGTTAAAGAAGAAGTGCAAGAAACAGCTAGAGCTACAAACGAGAAACTTCAAGAAATTTCTGAAGCTGTAAATAACCGAGTAGAGGGCATTGAAAAGCAAGTTAATAAAATAGATAAAAAATATCTGACCTTGAAGAGTGCATAGTTACTCAAGCAAGCGACTTCAATAGCAAATTACAACTACAAGTCAAAGACGTTACCGAAAAATTGCAGTTACAAATAAAAAATGTTGATGAAAAATTTCAATTACAAGACGAAAAATTTAAAAATCTGGAAATAAAAATTAATGATATTCAATGTCATGAGGGACCAGTTCGGATAATTCCAGAAATATCGAGTAGAATAAAGGCCCCTACTTTTGACGGTAGTGCACCATTTAATGCTTTTAAATTTCAATTTTAGACAGTTGCCAATAGAAATATGTGGAGCAATGAAGAAAAGGCTATAGAGTTGATTTTGGCGTTAAAAGGCAACGCAGCGCAAGTCTTGGAAAGCATACCTATTGGCTGCAGAGAAAACTATGATGACATAATGGTTGCACTACAACGTAAGTATTGCGGCGAGCACAAACGAGATATATACCGAATGGAATTACGAGGCAGAACACAGAAAGCTAACGAGTCATTACAAGATTTCGCAACGGAGATCGAGCGTTTGGTGCAGCTGTATCCAGTATCCAGGTGAAAATCACCCATTTTTGGATCAGTTTAAAATTGTAACGTTTGTAAATGGAATACGTGATCCAGAAATAAAGCACGCGGTATTTGGCACACATAAATCGACGTTTGCAGAAACAGTTTCATATGCACTAACACAAGAAACTGCAAAATTGCTTTCTAAGCCGCAGATATATAAGGTGCGAAATCTTGAAATTTCTACAGAAATGGAAAGAGATGAAGTTAGAGATTTAAAGGCTCATATACAGGCGTTAGAGGAAAAGCAAGGCAAAGGCAGAGCCAAATGTTATAATTGCGGCAAGGGTGGACATTTTCAACGTAATTGCAAAGCACCAAGGAAGAGGACTAGATCTGTTTCGCCACCTAGAAACAGCAAACGGGCGAACACGAAATCATCAACTGAGTCACAGTTAAACTAAAACGAGCTAGCACTACGGGGCAAGAGCTAGCTCCCATAACCGAGGGCCCCACAATCTCTTTATCAGTTATGCAGCAGAAAAATAGCAACCTTACTGCTTGTGGGTATAACAATGGTCGAAGGCATATTTTTACCATAGACACAGGTGCATCGCAGTCTATTACACTGCTCTGCAAAAAATAATTTTTTGTCTTCCCATTTAATAAAACTATGTGGACTATATGGATTTTGACGCGCTAAACTCAAATCCATCGTCGGTTTTTTTCCATCAGATCGGGATTTTTTTTTATGGGCGTGGCAAATTTTCCCCCCTAAATAAGTCAGGTACGGACACATATTTAATCCTAACTCGAGAACTACTCATCCGATTTTCAAAAGTAAAACACCAAAATGTGTAACAAAATTGTTTTTATTTCAGTGAAATACAATTTTTCTCTATCGCTTATCGTTTTGGAGTTATTTAGAAATAAATGGAGAAAAAAAATTTTTTTCGTGCAAAATTCGTAATATTTTTCAATTTAAAAATGGAATTAAAAAAAATATAAGGCAAATATTCAATATTTTAAACTTTTTTCTAAGAGCTACTTACCTTGAAAATAAAAACAGCCATAAACCATAAAAATCGGTTATAAAATGTAGATTTTATTGTCAATTTACCGCAGGTACCCAATATTGACCAAATATGTGTAATGCAGCAAACAACGTCAGAGTGGGCGCACTAAAGCGACTTGTAGCAACAATGAATGGCAACTTTTTACTTCTATCTATTTTCGTACAACAAAAACAAATACAAGCAAAAAAAATTTGCTAGATTGTAATTTTGTAGCATCGCCTTGCTTAAAGCACCCACCCTGTCGTCACCCGTAGATAACTTCAAATTACAATAAAAAATTAAAATATCTACAGGCTATTTTACTTACAATAACACAAAAATGTTGTTAATAATTATTAATTTTTATTTAGGAAACATTGTTAAAATAAAAAAGTAGCTTAAGCTGCCCATGCCCCACATCATTTAATTTCGTTCTGAAGACCTCGTCCTTCATAAGCTGTCGTATTTGTGGACCTACAAATATGCCTTCTTTTACTTTAGCATCTCTGATTCTAGGAAATTGGCTCTTCATGTATAGAAAGGCTTCACCATCCTTGTTCATTGCTTTGACAAAATTTTCGTTAGGTCTAGCTTTATATGAAGAGAAGAGCTTGTTCTTTTTGATTTAAAGGCTCTTCTGCTGCATTTTTTTCTCCTGGAATAAAATTTACTCTTTTCGGTCAAATTTTAACATTGTAGTGTTTTTCTTTCGCGCGGCTATCCCATTCACATAAGAAGCAACAAAACTTGGTATATCCACTTTGCAATCCATTTAACATTGCTACGACTTTCAAATCTGCAGATTCCATGAGTAATGTGAATATTTAATCTCATCTTCATGCTACAATAGTTTTCTTTCATATTTCTTGCATACGCGAGTGGGACCAATGGAAATTTGTTGACATTGTGAAGTAAAACGGCTTTCAAACTTGTCTTGGATGAATCAATAACAAGCGGCCAATCCTGAGATTTATGACTGAAACACAGTTGTCGCAAAAGTCCATCAGCATTATCGCAAAATATCAAACCTTCCTCTCTTCTGAAATATATCAAAAAATGTTGTTTTTTATTTCGAAAGTAAGAGACGTTAACGTCCGTTTGCACCAAACTCCATTCTTTTCATTGAGATGCAAGAAGCTCAAACTTGGTTTTTTTAAAGCCTTGATTTACAAACTAAGTTATTCATATCAGTATAATTCGGAAAATAAGGTGTACTCGATGGACTTCCAAATGAATGCGAAGAAACATCCATGCTGGCGTAAGTGGATTCAGTTGCTGCAGAAAGCCCATCTTCTTCATCGTCTGTAGGAGGCAATGAAGGTAAAAATTTACATGTAAACTGGAAAACTGGTCGTTTGACGTATAAAGTATTTGGATATGTAACTTTATTTTTTGTTTTTTCGTAAACCCACGTGTTTTAGTATGGCAAAAGTAGCAATCATTTTGATGATTTTGTGGTTCACTCCAAATCGCTGGCTTTATAAACGGCTTCATAAAGACTTATGACTTTCATTTAACCAACCTCTTAAAGACTTACCACAGCTACTACAACATATTTTCGGCAGCCAACTTTTATCTTTATCATCGATAGGAAACCCAAAATAACGGCAATAAGTATCTTTAAGCTTTGAAGATATTGTCTCCCGTTGAGAACTTAAAGTTAGATCGCCACACACGTAACAAAATAAATTTGGAGATTTGTTACAAATCGTTGACATTTTGTAATATGAAAGCGTTGGTGGATTCTTTAATTGCTTTATTAGTTTACACAATAACAAAGTACACTATAAGATCTATTTACTGTTGCCGATTTTAACCGCACGATATTCAAATTAAAAGTGACTTACTTATTGCCCATTAGCTTCTATATATACAATAAATACCAGAATCTACCCTAATGTTCTTAATTTGAAATCACAGGTAATTGAAAAATACTGTTATAAATATTAATTCCAAAAAACTATGTAAAATACTGTTGTAGCCTAGTTCCATTACCTGCTCACCTAACGAAATGTTACATATATCATATGTAAGGCAATATTGGGTACCTGCGGTAAATTGACAATAAAATCTACATTGTTTAACCGCTTTTTATGGTTTATGGCTTTTTTTATTTCCAAGATAAGTAGTTCTCAGAAAAAAGTTTAAAATGTTGAATATTTGCGTTATATTTTTTTTAATTCCGTTTTTAATTTGAAAAATATTACGAATTTTGCACGAAAAAATTTTTTTTTCTCCACTAATTTCTAAATAACTCCAAAACGATAAGAGATAGAGAAAAATTGTAAATCACTGAAATAAATACAATTTTGTTACATATTTTTTGGTGTTTTATTTTTGAAAATCGGATGTCTGGTTCTCGAGTTAGGAGGAAATAAGTCTCCGTACCTGACTAATTTAGGGGGAAAAATTTGCCACGCCCATAAAAAAAAAATCACGATCTGATGGAAAAAAATCGACAACGGATTTAAGTTCAGCGCGTCAAAATCCATATAGTCCACATAGTTTTATTAAATGGAGGATTTTGCTGCAGAGCAGTGTTATCAGGCCCGATTTAATGAAGAAAACAATCGAACCGTTATGTGGCGTAAGTCTGCGAACAGCTACTGGGGAGCCTGCTACTGTCTATGGTAAAATAATCGTAAAAGTTACTATTGCCAACATAACTGTCAATCATGTATTCATCAGCAAACAAACATGTCCAGCAACAAGATGAAAGCCAAATACGACCGTGCAGCGGAATCTGAAGGCTTTAATGAGGGTCAGCGCGTTCTATTATATAACCCACAACGCAATAAAGGATTGCAAAATCATTGGGATGGACCGTATAAGGTGATAAAGAGAATAAATGATGTGGTGTATAGAATCCAGAAATACAAGAGCCCAAGATCAAAGATGAAAGTGGTTCATCTCGAGCGCCTCGCTAAGTACGGAAAAAGTGAATTTGTGCCTATTCGGGACGAACAGGCTTAAGCGGGCGGTAGTGTTACAGATTTATTTTTAAGTAGCTTTATTTTAGTTGTAGTAGTTTAAGTTACTGTAGTTTTATGTGTATTAGTTTATTTTGCTGGTTGTTCGAAAATGTTGTTTGTTATTATGTGTAGCATACTTTTAGGCACTTCTATTATTCGTGCATATTACTTAACGTCTTAATTTAAATGTAACGGTTTTCGAATGTACTAGAATGTACATACGAGAACTTTGTCGAATGTTACCGAACACCACTATGTTACTATAAATAGCCGAACAACACAGCTAACATAATGAGTATTACAGTAGAGCTTGTAGAGTGCGTATCAAAGTGTGTTTGATAATAAAAGTGTATAACCATAAGTGTAATAAGTAAAGTGATATTGAAGCAATCTTTGAGTGTGTTTAAGTAAATAAAGTGCTCTTAATTTTATAACGAATTTCAAGTGCTTTTAATTGCAATAAAAAAACTCTAATCTTATTTAAAGGAAATAATCCAACATTTATAAAAGGTATAAACGTAACAATATATTGTTGTCTTATTTTAATGTATTTTGTTCTTGGGCTTATAATTGTGAAGATGACAATTGTGCGAATAGGATAGTTGGTGTTTTTATACCCGCCACCAAAAAAATGGTGGGGGTATATTCATTTTGTCATTCCGTTTGTAACACATCGAAATATCCATTTTAGACCCCATAAAGTATATATATTCTGAATCAGGGTTTGATTTGATGACGATCTAGCTATGTCCGTCCGGCTGTCCATCTGTTGAAAGCACGATAGAGGTCGCACGGAAAAAGCTACGGGGCTCAAGTTTTGCCAGAATCTTTCTTATAGACAAGGTTTGTTTGGTATTGAAAATGGGCTATATCGGAATATTAGGAAGTGAGTTATAGCTCGTAAAGCAAGAGTAGGTCGAAAAAACCGTGTCGTTCGCACATCGAATAAAATGGAACGCATAAACGTAGAGTCATGAAACTTCGAATATATATTTACGGAGTCAAAAGAATATTTTTCCCTGAAAATCGCTTACATCTATGAATTAGGAAAAGAGTTATCGATCAAAATGTACGAAAATTTATACCGCACAGTGTATTTTTCGGTATATTTAAAAACAAAAACGTCATAAAAGCAACAAAATTGAATGTACGACTCTGAAATTTTGCACACTTTGCTTTTTGGTGAGACGCTTTTTTGTGACGGAAAATCAATGTGCCACGCCCACTTTTACGCCTACCTCCCATATAACGTTTTACCTTAAATTCATGTAATTTCTCTATTGACAAAGGTTTTGGGAAAGGGCTATATTCAAATACCTAAGTTGTACTCATTCGCAAAAACTACTTCGACACGCCTACTATAACGCCCTCTTTTCACGTTATCTACCGTTAATGAAATTTAAAAGCTCATAAAACCGCCAAAATTGGAGGTATGATGATAAAATTTGCTACATATATCCCCCTAGGCAATGTCATTACTGTGCCAAAAAATTAAGGTGCCACGCCCACTTTTACGCCCACCTCCCATATAACGTTTTACCTAAAATTCATATAATTTTTCTATTAATCAAGATTTTGGAATAATAAAGGGCTATATTGATATATCTAAGTTGTACTCATTAGCAAAAACAGCTTTGACACGCCTACTATTACGCCCACTTTTCACGTTATCTACCGTTAATGAAATTTAAAAGCTCACGAAACCGCCAAAATTAGAGGTATGATGATCACATTTGCTACGTATATCCTTCTAATTAATGTAATTGTTGTGCCAAGAAGTTTAGGTGACACGCCCACTTTAACGCCTACCTCCCATATAACGGTTTATTTTAAATTCATGTAATTTCTCTATTGACAAAGGTTTTGGGAAAATAAAGGACTATATTGAAATATCTAAGTTGTATTTATTAGCAGAAACTTTATTGACACGCCTACTTTAACGCCCACTTTCATTGAAAGACTACATTTACAAAAGCATTTTAGTAGCATATCGAAGTTATAAAGGGTGGTTAAATTTTAAGGACCGATGTTAAATTTAAATAAAACAAAAATTATTTAGGATATTATTATTATTTCTTTTGTAATTATAATATTTGTATGGTTCAATTGTGTATTTAACAAAATATCGGCCAAATGGCACCCCCCCCTTCCTTGGCACCACTCCCTCCATCTGATGGTCCAAATTTTCAATGACAATGTTGATGCTCAATTGTTGGGGACGATGATGAGTCGAGGTTGACTGCTCTTTTGCCACACTATCGTGGTTCCCATTCAACGCACTAAGAAGGCATTCACAGATTTTCTAACATTTTATACAGACCTGTTTTGCAGAAATTTAAATATTTGTTACAATTCTCCCGATTGTGGACGAATTTGAACGATTATGTTGATCAAAAGAATTACGAAGTGCACAAAATGCATTTTGGTTTGAACGCCCATTTTTATAAAAAACCTGAATAACTTTAAAGCGTTGCTCATTTGCGTATCTTTCTACGGATCAAATTGAGTAAGTTTGAGAAATGTTAAATGAAATGCAGGAAACAAATTTAAAGACTAGGTGTAGTTCAGCTTCAACATGGGCCCTTAAAATTTAACCACCCTCTACAAAGAAAGTAATACATATTTTATTATAAAGAGATTATTCCAAAGCGATTAACAAAATAATAAATATTGTGCTTTAAATGTACACAAAATTGGTGGTGGGTATAAAAGATTCGGCACAGCCGAATATAGTGCTCTTACTTGTTTATGTTGTTGACTTGCAATATCTACGTTGTTTTAAATGCACTGGTATGCACGCATACGTACATTTTATCTTTTCGTTCTTTCGTTTTATTTTATGTGGCTTTATTTTTCAAAACAGTTGCGCTATTGATAACATGCAAATTATTAACATATTTATCTACGTACATGTGTGTATGTTTTTTCTTTTTCTTGTTACCAGTGATGGCACTTGGGTACATTTTTAAATCTAATAGTACACTTTTAGTAAATGTGTGGTTATGTTACCCTACGTTGCCACAAGCAAGTATTTACTTGCAAATAGTGTATACGTATTACTAACGAAAATCAGGAGAAATGCCAAAAAAACACAACAATTTTTTGAGTGGCTACACAGCACAGTGCAAGTTCATTTTTAAAATGTCGTCAACAAATAAACTTCAAACAAATTTAACACAAATGGTGCTGCTTCAATTGGTAATTAAGTGTTGTCAATAGCCACTATTGAACGTTACCTTTAGACATGTAACTTTTTAATATAATTTTTTTTATTAAAAATTGATATTTATAATAAAACTTACATTCTAAATGAATATTTATATTTTTTCTTAATATTCTTCATATACATATACACATATTTATTAAAAAAATTAGCTGAATTATTTACCACAATTGTATGATATATTAGTGAGTTAACAAAAAACTCAGTATTAGACAACACTGTTTTTCGGCATGTCACTTTACTTGCCGTAACTGTAAAAATTTTACTTGCTTAAAAATTTCTTCGCAAGCTGAGTCGCAGGTTGCCAAAGTGTAGTTGTGTTAGTAAAAAAGTGTTAGTGTATTGGTTTTTTTTCACTTGCACTTGCACGTGGCAACGGTAGGTTAATATTAATGATAATTATGTTGATTTGCATTAATTATGAATTTTTAATAATATTTTCACTAACACTCCACACTTTTCTTTATAAAAAAATTAACAATTGCACTAAATAAATTCAATTTCTGTACATACCCAATTATTTCCTTTCTGGTGTTTGATCTGTTCGTCTTTTTTGAAAATTACATCTACGATGGTGCTAATGATGATTTATGTTGACACTAATGATGTGGGTTTTTTTTTGTGCTGGTTGAAATTTCTCCGCCGGTACTGATGTTTTTTGTTGAGAAATATTAAAAATACAGACACTGTCTTCCAGGCTGATGATGATATTTATAGATGCTGCGGTAGAGCAAATACCTTAATGCTGAAGTCGTTGTTACGGTAGAACAACTGTTAACCAAATTATTTTAGGTTATGGTGACTGATGTACCATTGACAATTTTCAAGGTTTTTTCCTATTCTAGGCCTTCCTAGAATTTTTTCGAAGGACCAAAATGTGGGCTCTTGTTTCTAGCCCAGGTAGGGTGTATCCTTATAAGATAATAAGGCCGGGTGTTCTTCTTAGAACTAACAAATTTATTCTACAGCTTTTGCTGTTATGGATTTTTGTGATTAATATATATGTATATGTTAACAGTTTCTTACTGTCTAGTTCAACTGTTTAACTATTAATAATACAAACAATTTAAAAAGGAATTTAATTCACCGTAACTGCACCTTAATGGTGTTAAAAAAAATGAGAAAAGTTTTAGCAATAACAAAAGAGTAAACTCTACATATAATTTATAAAACTACATAGCAAGGCGAATTCATTATCAGGTGGTGTTGACAACGCAGCTGATCTACTTTTTTATTTGCAAAAATGATGATTGGATTGTCAAATATTATTTATGTTTACAGATTACTCCTTCCCGCGCAAAAAAACACAAACAAAATCCATGTAGTTTTTGACACATCGACAGTCGAAAGCAACAATAAGAAACCATGTTGTTTTTTAATGTTGTATTTGTTGTAGAATTACCACCACCTGATAAATAAATTCGCCTTGCTACATAGAAAGAAAAGAAATATACATATATATATATAAATATGTATATATAAATAAATATGAATATATATAAATACAAGAATGTGTGTAAATAAACATAAATAAATACATATATAAAATAGAGTTGAAGTCGCTTCAACAAAGTTTTCTTTTGTTCGTTCGTTTTCGTTTATAGGTTTTGCAAGTCCTCCCCTTTTTGCTGTCAGAGTATGTATGCGGTTCTTCGATGTTTTCAAAAGCTGTTACTCCATTTAGCCAGTCTGGGTTGGTTTTCATAAATGCTTTTTTTGTACGGTATGAGGCAAGCCTTTTTTAATTGTTAGGAAAACGAAGTGAATTTTGCTATGAACATCCATATCGTGGTATCCTGGTAAATCGTGTAGTTTTTCCTTAATATCCAATTTAAATACATTTTCCAACAATTCGAGATTAGTAAATGACATTATCGCACTTTAAAATAAAATTGTATAAGTTCTGTTACTAATCACTAGTTTTAGAAAGTAAAAACTTAACTGGCTGCATAAGAGTGATTGGCTCAAAATGGGGCTTAAGCTCAAGGATGACACATTGGCTATATACGAGTGTACTGCGGCCTACAATTACGTACGCTTCGTTAGTATGGTGGACATCTTTAGAGAAGAAGGTGAATATAAAACCTCTTCAAAAGATTCAGAGACAGTGCTGCATTAGTATTTGCGGCGCCATGAGGACCACATCGACAATGGCCATTGAGAATATATTATCCATTTGGCCTATTGAGATACAGGTAAAATATGAAGCGGCCTTAGCTGCCACAAGATTAATGGCAATAGATGAGTGGCTTATAAGAGAACATAAGACCAGATACCAAAGAATAACGGATATCTTACCGATAGGAAATATTACAGAATTAACATGTGATAAAATCCCGATGAGATATGAGAATATTAACTGCATCACCATTATACCGGAAGAGGGAGAATGGGATGAGATAATCAGGATGGGAAATTCCCAAGGAATCGATCTTTATACAGACGGTTCAAAGATTGGTGACCAAACTGGAATGGGCTTATACGACATAAGCCGAAATAGAGGCAAATACTTCCGTCTACCAGATCACAACACTATTTTTCAGGCTGAGATCATGGCGATTACGGAAGGAATTAAATGGATAAAGGAAACGAATAGCGAAACTTCGATTCGTATCTTTAAGGATAGCCAATCAGTGATTAAGACATTGAGAAAGGAGAAAGTTGAATCCCGGAACGTTTTGCAATGCAAGAGTGAGATAAACTCATATGCAAATTGTGAACATCTGGAGATAATATGGATACCAAGCCATCACGGGCTGATCGGAAACGAGAAAGCCGACAAATTATCCAAAATGGGAGCTCTTTTGAGTACTATAACTTTGGAGAACGCCAAACCCCTTAAACGATTTAAGGATGAACTTAAACGTTGGGCAATGGAAGAACATGTCAGAAAATGGCAAAGCACTGATGTCGGTAAGGTGACAAGAACACTCTGGGGTGACCCAAATCTTGGGAAGTCAAAGGAGATTCTGAGACTAAGTAGACCTACACTTAGGAAATTAACCGGTGTAATTACAGGTCATACGGAGTTGAGAACTCATTTAGCACGCATGGGATTATCTGAGGAGACGACATGTAGAGCTTGTGAGGAAGAGGATGAGACCCTGATACACTACCTCTGTCATTGTCCTGCGTTTGGGCATATTAGGCGCGAAAATTTTACAGTAGATAATATGCCGAACTTGGAATACCTGGGGAACTCGAACTGGAGATCCATAAGGCGTTACATTGAGGGGACTGGTTTTTTGGACTAGTCCGTTATTTATGGGAGATTATGTTTATGGTTTTTTTGTTTGGGAATTCCGTTTTCCACATGGAGCGCACAACATGCCAACTGGGCATAGGTGTATACCTGTCATGGGTTTGGGCTTTTATACCCTTCCTTTTCAACCTAACCTAACCTAACTGGCTGCATTATATAATTGCGGTTTAATTTATACATAAACATTAAAAAAGTGTTTCAACTACCTAATTTGAGAAAAAAAAATTAACTGGAATGTATACCTGCTGTTTATATTTTATTCAGTATAAAAAAATTTTAAAACTACCTGCCTACTTTTATAACAGCTGTTTTTAAATTTAAATAAATAAAAAATTGCAATATTTATGCCTACCTGATTGGCAGAGAAAAAAATATTGTTTATTATTTAACGAGAAGCAAAAAAAGTATACAACAAGTAACTATATTTAACACTAGAATTGCAGCAGTGAAAACAAACTTGGAAACCCTTTTTTATTTTTTTGCACACATCTTTGTTACATACTTTACAAATGAGAAAAAAAAATTTTCTCGTTTTTGCTGTAAGGTTGTAACAGTTTTCTTCTTATTTCACCTACAGCGGCAACCTACGGCATCCAAACTTAGTTAAATTATTCCAAGTATTATGTAGCAAATATGCTCAGAAAATATGGGCGAGACCATTTTTGACCATTTTTAGATATGCTCTATTTTATTTGTAAAAATTACCTAAATATAGAGTGTCTAAAAAGCGGCTACTGCCGAAAAAGTAGGGCATCTGCTAAACATTTTACTACTTCTTTTAATAAAAAACAAACATACCTTAAAAAAATACCAAAAAAGTAGTATTCAAACGGCAATGTTTCTGACATTTTAATTCTTAAGTTAATTTATTTTTTCAATATCTCCCTTTTTTTGCTTTTTAAAAAATTGTCGACTTTGAGCAGCTCCACCAACTATAATTTTTATGCAATTAAGGAAAACGTTTTTAGAATTGTGATCAGTAAATAGTTCTTTATACGATGTTTTCATTTATTTCACATAATTTTGTTATGAAATTTTCTGTTTTCGTCACGGGTTTTAAGAAAAGGCGCCACTATGCGGCATAAGATAAATTGGAGTCCTAATTTTGGTTACAACGCTACAATTATCACATTGAACTTATAGCCTAAAATTTAAAAATTTAAAATATAAAACCAAATTCAATTTTTTTTTTGACATACAGCCTATTGCATTCACCACAACGATGTATAGATTTTATTCTTATTTAGTTTTGGTTTGACAATTATTTACAAGGTTTTAAGTTATTGTTGTGAAATTCCTTCTCTATACCATTATAATCTATTATTGTTTTGGTATCAATTGCAATTACTTCCAAACTCTTGTTCGGGGTTTCTGTGAGCGTAAGTGGTTCTTTTATGTGTTTTGTTTGTTTGTTTTTGTTGCATTAGTCGCAATATGTTACAAAGCTTTTTTTTCCCATGTGCCCTGCGTGTGTGACATTGTAAGTTTATCAATTATTTTGTATTTTGAAATGTCATCTGTTATTACTGTTGGGGCATTGTATATTAATATTTTCAGTTGAGGACTTTTATTATTTATTTTCATTTTTCCATATATTTTGTTAAATTCCTTTGTACTTATATACTGTTACAGATTTATTTTTAAATAGCTTAATTTACATTATAATTTTATTTTAGTTATAGTATTATGTGCAGCATACTCTTAGGCACATTCATTATTCCTGCATATTACTTAACATTAACATTACGTCTTAATTTAAATGTAACTGCTTTCGAGTAATTTACAGAATAAACTAGTGTGTACATACGTGTGTAGTGTGTACGAAAATAACTCAAAGTTTATTTAAAGGAAATAAGCCAACGTTTATAAAAGGTATAAACGTAACAATACTTTAAATATCTCATCTTTATTTGATAGTGCTAATTCTTTTATATTTTCTTTATTTATTTTAGTATCAGTTTTCTAAGAATCGAATCTAGTTTCGCTGAGTCATCACTGAATCTTTCATGCAGTTATTCCCATTTGTTTTTTCATTTTCATAATTGGTACGGGACTTCTTTATAATCGAATCTGGTTTCGATCAATTATCGTCACGTCCTTTGCGCACAATATTATTTTCCACATAAATATCAGGTCTTTTATCCTGTATATTATTAAATTTAAATGTTTTGACGTCATTAATGGAAGTACATTCCCATATCTGAAGTTGATCAGACTTCTGGGAGTTACATTTATCCAATTTATTTTTTTCCTTGTAGCAACAATGAATGGCAACTATTTACTTCTATCTATTTACTTAGCTCTCAAAAAACAAGGCTGAGCTTCTTGCATTCCAATTAAAAGAATGGAATTTGGTGCAAAAGGACGTTAACGTCTCGTACTTTCGAAATAGAGAACAACCTTTTTTGAGTTATTTTTTTATTTCTTTATTTACTTAAACAAGCACAACAAGATAATAATCTTATAAATGAGAGTCCTAGCATAAAAACAAATTAATGATTATATTTAACTTTAGCTGTTATAAGCATTAAAAACATTAATAATAATCTATCATTATAATAACATTGCATTTGTGAATAACTAAGACTCCATGTATAAGTCAACGTTGCCACATCTGAAGCGTCACCATAATGTTTTTATACCCTTCACACAGTGAAAAGGGTATATATAGGTTTGTCATTCCGTGTGAAATTTCTACAATTTTCATTTCCGACCCCATAAAGTATATATTTTCCGAAAGCTTATGAATAGGGGAGACGATTAAGCTTTGTCAGTCTGTCCGTGTGTATGTTGCAATCAACTTTTTGAGGCCCCTCTACATCGCTTGGACCCGGGTGAGGTATTAAAATATCAGAAATATTCGGGAGTAGATCCGTATTGAAAATCAGAAAGATCGGCACATAAACAACTGAGATATGAGCAAAAACCCACGACCACCTCGATTTTTTTTTCACAAAAAGAACATTACAACAACAACATGCATACATACAAACGTGTATACTGGTTAGAGAAATCCTGGCATCGAATCCCAGCTGAGCCAAATAAAATTTTTTTTTTTATATTTTTCTTTAATTTTTTTTTATTTTTTTATTTAACCCGAAATAACCCACGATTACCATATGGTAATCCAAAGTATACCGTTACATTTACACGAATAAATCCAAACCAACACAAGAAAACTAAGAGAGAAAAACGTCTTTCAAAAGCAAATGTTTGTGGTTTGCCAAAAAATAAAGTTTGTGTTATTTTAAGTTTAATTAGTGAAGCTATCAAGTTTTAAATTGAAAAAAAAAATCCTGTTTTCCAATATGGCACGTCGGTAAGTATAAACATTTAATAATAATTTTTTAATTAGTTTTGATAATAATTACACTAATAAATAGCTACCGAAATAAACTATGAAATGCAATTTTTTTTGTAGAAAAAAATATTTTTGTTGTTATTATTTTAAGTTTTAGTAAAGGCGTTACCATATGGTAATCGTGGGTCGTCTAGGGTTGCATTTCATGCGATTTTCTATGCTTTTTTTTAATGCAACTAATATATTTATTTATACTTTGTTGGCATTTTATACATTTTACGGCTTTCAGAGGTTTATCGTTGCAACAAATGCTTGATTACATTCAAGAGCTTGATGAAGCAGAAGATCAAAATCAACTATCTGATATACCATCTGCCATTTACATCGAGCCTCCTGTAGATGGCAACATATCTGGAGAAGATGATGCTGAAGATGGAGGTATTCCAGATAATGTTTGCCCGGCTCAGTTTAAAGGCGGCTGTGAAGTTGTAATGACTAGTGGGCGACATTTACAAAATTTTGATGAAGAAGATGAAATTGGAGGCATGTTTAAAACATTATTATTTTACCAATTATTTTAATTTTTTATATACTAAATTATTTAGCTTCAAACGAGAAGGATTTGCCCATTATAATGATTGAAAACACATATCAAGAAATGGAGAATCAACCAACAACATCATCCAATCGTACAACATCACCAGACAAAAAGCGGTTGCATAAAGTGCAGCCAAAACATTCAAATATTGAATTGCCGCAAGGAAACAAAGAAACGACATTTCAATGGGTAAAAAGTGATTCACCATCTCTTGTTAAAATTTTTCCTGTTGCAAATTACGAAGATTGTCGTAATTTTCTTCCACACCAACAATTCGAAACATTTTTTGACGATACATTGTTGAGACATATTTGTGAACAAAGTGCACTATATGCGATCGAAGGGAATAGACCAAACCCAAACATAACAGTCGACGAGCTTCGAGTATTTATCGGCATTCTGATAATTACTGGTTGTAATTATCACGCCAATTACAGAAATTTGTGGAGTCAGGATGAAGATATTCGCAACAATCTTGTAAGTAACACTATGCGTCGGAATAAATTTCAGGATATTTTGCAATGTATTCACTTTGAAGATAGTTTCAAAGTTTCTTCAAAAGACGGAGCAAACGCCGATAAAATGTGGAAGTAACGTCCTCTGACTGACCATTTGAAAGCAAAAATGATTGAACATTTTTATGCTGAACAAAATCTTTCTTTTGATGAAAGCATGATATCTTACTTTGGTAGACATGTATGTAAGCAATTCATTAAAGACAAACCATTACGATTGTGCTATAAAGTGTGGTCTCTTTGTACTCCATCAGGCTACTTAGTGAACTTCGAAATTTATCAAGGAAAAAATCCCCGTTCAAATATTGAGTATGAGGCCAAGTTTGGAAAATGTGCTGCTCCTTTGGTCAGTATGATCGATGATTTTCCTGATGCATTAAAATAGCTGCCATTTTCATTTTATTTTGATAATCTGTTTACCAGTTACCCTTTGTTGACTTATCTTAAATCATGCGGTTATAATGCTACTGGAACAATCCGCGAAAATCGTATTCCAGCCAGCTGTCCATTATTGCATAAAAAGCACCTTAAGTTAATGGAAAGAGGATTCTCAGAATCAATCACGATGAAAAGCACTGGTATTCGCTTAGTAAAATGGAAGAATAATAATGTTGTCTGCATATTATCAACCAACTTTGGTGAAAATCCGAAATCAATGGCAAAGCGTTATTCGAAGGCAAGTGGAGCCAAAATAAATGTTCCACGTCCTTGCTCGATAACGGAGTACAACAAATATATGTGCGGAGTAGATCGGTTCGACCAAAATGTAGCCCAATATCGTATCGCATACAGAGGAAAAAAGTGGTGGTATTGCATTTTTACCTGGCTGATAGATGCTTGTGTTCAAAATTCTTGGCAGCTTTATCGAAAAGTGCAACCGACAATAACTAAATTAGAATTTCGACGACAAGTGGCTGTATACTATTGCAAACATTATGGTGCAAAAGCCAAATCATTTGGTCCGATGCCCTCCCACAGATACGCACAACAGCCAGGTCGAGTTGAACATTCTATTCGATATGACCAAACTGGTAATTTCGTATACCATCTAATCGTATGCATTGTGCCGGCGAAAGATGCAAAGTTAACGGAAGAACAGCATGTATAAAATGCAATGTAGGCCTTTGCGTAAAGTGTTTTGCAAATTACCATTCCAAACCGTGATTTATTTCTGGTGTCCAAAGTAGTTAACTTGGACACATAATAATAAATAAAAAGAAAAATAAACAGAAAAGAAAATTATATGAATGTATGTATATGAAATTAAAATTTACTATTTAGTTTGTATTTATAATCATTTTATTAACTAACATAAACTGAAATTAATTCAAGTGTACTTTTTGAATTTACCAACACTCTTTTTTATATCGTAAAATGTAACTTAAACTAACTCAAATTATGAGTAATATAGAAAACCGAAGGTTTCTGTAATTATGAATTTTGTAGCTATACTCACTTGTTATTTGCCCGCTGAACTAAAACCACATACCTACACATCTAAAAGAAAAATAAAGTTTAATTACTTACCAAGAACCTAAGAAAGTGCACCCTGCAACAAAAGAGAATAAAAACCTAAGGTATACTTACCACATAAAAGTGAACACCCTACAAAAAGGTAAGCACACCAAACTCACCCATATTTAATAAAAGTAAGATCCTAAATAAATCTTTTCTTTTTTTCCCCTAATTATAATTACTTGCTTAGTAATTGTAATTACAAGATCTCTATTGTAGATTGACCTTTCACATATCTACACCCTATTCTGCAACATTAAAGAGATTTTGTTTGTAAATAACATACGTTATTTAATGGTCCTTCGCCCGTAAGCGAATCCAGTGGTGTGTGCAAAACAACAAAAAAGCTGAAAGAAAAAAGTAAAAATCTGCAAAAAAAAACATGAGGTAAATCAACAAGCAAAACAAACTCATCAGTATATGCAAACCGGTCAAATCGTAAGTAACTCAAAACTATTCAGTGCTCTATAAAAATACAAAAATCATATAAAACACAAGAAAACATATAAAAAATAAATACAAGTCATACAACAAACGTGAAAAACATTAAAATCGTTAGAAGTCTAATAAATAATTGGGTGAAAAACAAAAGTGAAAATACCCAGAATTTATTTTTAATGAATAGGTAAAAAAGTGAGAAATATATACTTACATATGTAAGAAAAAGTGTAAAATTAACGTATGTATGCAAAGAACGAAACCTCCAAATTATGTGCGGGAATAAATAAAAGTTAAAAAAAAAAAAAAATGTTGATCGCCATAATTAAAAGGTGATAATTATATACATATAAAATTATATAGTACATATTGAAATTATTATACCCAAAATAAGTTAAAGTCAGTTAGTATATAAACACAGTTACATATATGTATACATAACAAGTAAGAGCACTATATTCGGCTGTGCCGAATCTTTTATACCCACCACCAATTTTGTGTACATTTAAAGCACAATATTTATTATTTTGTTAATCGCTATAGAATAATCTCTTTATAATAAAATATGTATCACTTTCTTTGTAGAGGGTGGTTAAATTTGAAGGGCCCATGTTTAAGGTGAACCACATCTAAACTTCAACTTTTTTCTTGTATATCATTTGACATATCTCAATCTCAGACTAACTCAATTTGAACCGTGGAAAGATACGCAATCGAGCAACGCTTTTAAATATTAAAGATTTTTATAAAAATGGGCGTTCAAATCAAAATGCATTTCGTGCACTTCGTGATTCTTTTGGTCAACATAATCGTTCGAATTCGTCCACAATCGTGAGAATTGTAAAAAATATTTAAATGTCTGCAAAGCAGGTCTGTATGAAATGTGAAAACATCTGTGAATGCCATCTTCGTTTGTTAAATGGGAAACATTGCTGTTTTTCACGATAACGTGGCAAAAGAGCAAGCAACCTCGACTCATCATCGTGCCCAACAATTGAGCATCAACAGTGTCATTGAAAATATGGACTATCGGATCGAAGTGTGCCGCCTAGGTTGGGGGTCCATTTGGCCGATATTTTGTTCCATACATAATTGAAGCATACAAATATTATCATTATAAAAATAAATGACAATAATTTCATAATAATTTTATTCAAAATCAACATAGTCCCTTAAAATTAAACCACCCATTATAACTTCGGTATGCTAGTAAAATGTTTTCGTAAATTTAGTCTTTCAATGAAAGTGGCCGTTAAAATACGCGTGTCAATAAAGTTTCTGCTAATAAACATAACTTAGATATTTCAATATAGTCCTTTAGTATTCCAAAATCTTTATTCATAGAGAATTTACATGAATTTAAGAGGAAGAAAGTGAATTTAAGGTTAAATTTTAAGGGCCACAGGGTGATTTAAAATATACATTCTCTGCATTTTTCTAAAACGGGAAATTTATTAGTAAGATTTTGATTTTTAAACTTCTATAACATTTTGCTTTTAAAAGATTTTCAAATGAAATAAGTTTTGTATAATTTTAAAATTTGTTAGCCATTAGTACATGAAAATAAATTGTTTATAATATTTAGAGATAATTTTTTTTGACTTAGGTCAAAATTTTCCTAAATTCCAATTTTTAATAGAGCATAACTTCAGGAGAACATAAGCATAAGTTGTTAGCATACCATCTAGTAGTTGCTAGTAGAGTCATCTATCTTATCATCTTTATCTTATATTTAGGTACAGTACAATAAATGGCGCAGTGTAAGATCAATAAATGCTAATATATATGACTAGTATATTTTTATAAAAATTTAAAGAAAAAAGTGTGCGTGGCACATCTATTTTCCGTTATAACGAAGATTTTGACCAAAAAGCCATGTTTGCAAAATTTCAGAATCGTACATATAGCTTTGTCAGTTTTATTACGTTTTAAATTTGAAATATACACTGTGCGGTATAAATTTTCGTACATTTTTATCTATAACTCTTTTCCTAATTCATAGATTTAAGCGATTTTCAGGGAAAAATATTCTTTTGACTCGATAAACTACGTTTATGCGTCTGGACACAATTCAAAAGTGAAAGTGGGCGTTATAGTAGGCGTGCCAAAGTTGTTTTTGCTAATGAGTACAACTTAGGTGTTTCAATATAGTCCTTTATTATTCCAAAATCTTTATTAATAGAGAAATTATATGAATTTTAGGTAAAACGTTATATGGGAGGTGGGCGTAAAAGTTGGCGAGGCACCTTAATTTTTTGGAATAGTAATGAAATTGCCTAGGGGGATAGACGTAGCAAAATTTATCATCATACCTCTAATTTTAGCGGTTTTATGAGCTTTTAAATTTCATTAACGGTAGATAACATGAAAAGTGGGCGTTATAGTAGGCGTGTCAAAGTTATTTTTGCGAATGAGTACAACTGAGGTGTTTCAATATAGGCCTATATTATTCCAAAATCTTTATTAATAGAGAAATTATATGAATTTTAGGTAAAACGTTATATGGGAGGTGGGCGTAAAAGTGGGCGTGGCACATTGATTTGCCGTTACAAGAAAGCGTGTCACCAAAAAGCAAAGTGTGGAAAATTTCAGAGTCGTACATCCAATTTTGTTGCTTTTATGACGTTTTTGTTTTTAAATATACCGAAAAATACACTGTGCGGTATAAATTTTCGTACATTTTGATCGATAACTCCTCTCCTAATACATAGATTTAGACAATTTTCGGGGAAAAATATTGTCTTTACCCAGGAAATATATATTCGAAGTTTCATGAGTCTACGTTAAGGCGTTTGGACACAATTCCATTTTATTCGATGTTCGAAGGACACGATTTTTTCGACCTACTCTTGCTTTTCGAGCTATAACTCTCTTCCTAATATTCCGATTTAGCCCATTTTCAATACCAAACAAACCTTGTCTATAAGAAAGATTCTGGCAAAATTTGAGCCCCCTAGCTTTTTCGGTGCGACCTCTATCGTGCTTTCAACAGACGGACAGACGGACGGACATAGCTAGATCGTCATAAAATCAAACCCCGATTCAGAATATATATACTTTATGGGGTCTAAAATGGATAATTCGATTTGTTACAAACGGAATGACAAAATGAATATACCCCCACCATTTTTTTGGTGGCGGGTATAAAAATATAATAGCCCCTAACAAGTTTTACTAAAAGAACAACCGCTATTTTTCTCATACCCAATAAAAAAAAGCGTATACATATGTACATATATACATACATACACATTCACATGTTAATTTTGCGAAAATAGAAAGAAAAGAAGACAAAAACTTATCACCTAAAAATAAAAGAAATAGAATTTATGTTGTATGCCTTGTTTAAGAGAAGAACACACAAAATTATGTAAGAGAAAAATTAGATAATTCTCATGAAGTTTACTTGTGTTAGTGCGTGTTAATAAATATATTTAAGGCTTCATTAGTCTTTACTTTCTGTTGTCGTTCTGTGACGTGCCGTTCTGTTGTTTAATTTTTGTGGTTACTTCTTCTGTAAAAAATCATCTGCCTTAATTTACAAGGTAATCTTACAAAAACAAGCTTATTATATTTATACCCTTCACACAGTGAAAAAGGGTATATATAGGTTTGTCATTCCGTGTGAAATTTCTACAATTTTCATTTCCGACCCCATAAAGTATATATTTTCTGAAAGCTTATGAATAGAGGAGTCGATTAAGCCCTGACCGTCTGTCCGTCTGTCCGTGTGTATGTTGAAATCAACTTTTTGAAGCCCCCCGACATAGGTTGGACCCGGGTAAGGTATTAAAATATCAGAAATATTTGGGAGTAGATCGGTATTGAAAATCAGAAACATCGGTACATAAACAACTGAGATATGAGCAAAAACCCACGACCACCTCGATTTTCTTTTCATAAAAACAACATTACAACAACAACATACATACATACAAACGTGTATACTGGTTAGAGAAAACGTGGCATCGAATCCCAGCTGAGGCAAAAAAATTTTTTTTTAAATTTTTTTAAAATTTTTTTTTTAAATTTTTTTTTTATTTTTTTTTTATTTTTTATTTAATATATTATATATATTTTTATTATTATTTTTTTTTATTTTTTTTTTTTTAATTTTTTTTTTATTTTTTTTTGTTTTATATATATTATATATGTATATAATAATTTTTTTTTTTTTAATTTTTTTTTTAAATTTTTTTTTTTTAAATTTTTTTTTTTTTTGTTTTTTTTAACATACATACGTGAATTTACTGTTATTGCATGACTACACGTTGTGAAGGGTATATAAGATTCGGCACGGCCGAATATAGCGCTTTTACTTGTTTTTGTTTATTTTTCTCGTCTAAGTCCATACATAAAAAAGAAAAAATTTGTAGTGTCAGATTTCATCTATAAGCAAACAGAGTCTCTATGTTGCAGCCACCTTTAAAATACAGGCACCTAAATATCAGCTGTTTCTCTCTCAATGGCCGTCACTTAACGTTGAATTCTATTTTCTACAGGTTCGTCCGCAAACGGCACGGAAAGTAACAGAACAACTAACGACTTGTACACATTTTCTTTTTAACAGAATGAAGTCAGCTGATTCGAAACGGAACAGAAAGTAAAGACTAATTCTGCCTTTAAGCAAACGAAAGCAGCAAACTATAAAGTTTAATTTTAACCACCAAACGTTAATTTCTCTTTAAAACACAAGTAAGTGAATTAAAGCTTTCTCTTAGTTATTGTGGATGCATTATTTAACATAACGTTTATTGATCGTGATTTGATAAATCGAACTATAGTCGTTAAACTCTTAATTTCTTTATGAAAGTAAATTAAATAATAAAAGGAAACAAATTTTATGTACAAATTTAATCTAAATCTGCTTTTTCGTTAAGAGATTTTATTAAAATCTCTCTTTATATCCCATAAATAAAAATACACGCTATATGTAACAAAAACAATACAGTCCATGAAAAAAGAAAAAAGTCAGGTGAAAATTTGATATTTTAGAGAAATAAGACAATAAAGAGAATACTCTAAGATATATTAATTCAATTGTACAATACTCAATGATAAAAACCCACCCCAAATATTTATATTTTATTTGAGAAGTATAAAATTCATTTGATAATACAAGGCATAGTGCATTGATTACAATTATAATTTTTACACTAGAAACTCAAATATTATTTGAATAATCCAATGTTTTAAAATATTTAAATTGTCATAACTTTACAGAAAACTAATTACGAAGTTTTTCTTTCAAAAACATTTATAATTTTATTATAAATAATACTTTCGCAACATCAAAACAAAGGAAATAAAAAGCCAAACGCATAACAACAACAAATTTTGCAATTACAAAAATTAATATTTGAATTATTCAAATAATTTTATTTAAACCATAAATGAGGATTGGAAATATTTTACTCTATTTCATTGGGATTGTTTTTGTTTGTCTTTTACTTAAGAGAAAATAGAATAGAACAACGAAAAAATATATTTAGTACACACAGTTTCACGTCTTAACAAGGGTTACCATTAAGTCGTACTTATATAACTCATATGGGTTACCATTAAGTTTCTTTATTGTTCAAAAGAAGATTTACGAAAATAAATCTCAATTAATGAATAATTTGTAAGATAATAAAAACTTAATTTGGAAAATAAATTGAAATTTACTCGAAGCTAGTTAAAGCGGAAAAACTCCCAAAATTACTATCAAACTCATTAACAAAAATCAGTTTAATATTAATGGTAATTCATCACAACGGAATAAAATTGCAACTTGTAGCAGAAGAATACGGAAATAAATATATATATAATCATTAAAATGGTAACTATTTCGTATCTTTAAATTATCAATTTTCTTTTTTAATAAACTAGATAACAGGTATCTAGTGCTATTACATAGCCCCTTAAACCCTCAAGATAATATAAAAATACGAAATTTTAACTTATCAGTTGTCTTATAAAATCTATCTTTAATCGAATAATACTTACCTTTTCACGGCCAACAAGATCATTTGATATTCCTCTTTTTTTTTTTTTTTTTTTTTTTGAATATACAACACTCAGGGGATGTACCCTATTCATGCATGCATTGTGTTGGTATCAGGAAAATAGGTTATGGGTAGGAGGAGAAAGGGAGTAGTGTTTGTGGACATTTGATTTAAACTTTTCTAGATTGTAAGTGGCTGGAAAAACTTCAGCGGGGAGTCTGTTCCACATACGAACAGTACGACTAAAGAACGAATTTTCCCTGTAGTGTGTAGTTCGATCCACTGGCCAATCGACCACATATGGGTGTGCTCTTCTGGAAAAACGAGTATTACGTGCAAAATTGCGGTTCTCAGGAACAAGTTCCCTTATCTCATCGGAGCATATTCCATTGTAATATCGATAGAACAGTGAAACACAACCCACATTGCGACGGTGTTCGAGTCAATAGAGTTGGTTACCATACTGTCGTTAATAAGCACCTTCACCCTCTCCTGTACGCGGTCGAGTAACTCCAAAATAGACTTTGAAGCACCGGCCCATACGTGAGAGTTGTATTCCATTTTCGGTCGGATGTAGGTGGTATAAATAACAAGAAGATCGGATAAGGTGAAGTATTTTCTACACCGTCTTAAAAAACTGAGACACTTGAATGCTTCCTTAGACACGAGAAAAATATGTTCAGTCCAGCGGACGTCGCACTGAATTTTCATTCCCAGAAAATCAAAAGCTTCCGATCCCTTGATACTTATACCATCTAATAGAACAGATGAGGCAACAATATCCGGCGTGCGTTTATGTGTTAGTTGACAACACTTAGTTTTCCGAGGATTAAAATCCACTCTATTCGCACGACCCCATTCGTAAATGTTCATCAGATCCTGATTCAGCGTCCTATTCATGTTCCGCCTCATAGCATGGATCTCAGAAATGCTCGGTCTATGACTGGCTGAATACGAATGGCACAAGTTGCTGTCATCTGCAAAAGAATATATAGGGTTCGAAGTTTGACGTAGGTCATTAAGAAATATAAGAAATAGAGTCGGAGATAAAACGGAGCCTTGCGGTACCCCTGAATTGATTTGGAACTCGTTGGATGTGATTCCATCTATAACAACTCTTATAGAGCGTTCACTAAGAAAATTCGATATAAATCGAGAAAATTTATCACCGACACCAAAAGCAACAAGTTTCGATAGTAGTGCACCATGCCAGACTCTATCAAACGCCTTGGAAATATCCAGAGCCACCACCATACTTTCGCCGAAGTGGTGGATAGAATCGCACCACTTCTCTGTTAAAAAGGCCAGTAGGTCTCCCGTAGAACGTCCTCTACCGAAGCCATACTGGCGGTCGCATAGCAGATGGTTAGACTCCAAATATTTGACAAGATGGTAATTTACCATACTCTCCATGACCTTGGAGAGCGCCGAACAAATTGCTATTGGGCGGTAATTTTTAGGGTTGTTAGCCTCACCCTTTTTGGGGATCGGCGTTACATTAGCAACCTTCCAAGACATAGGAAATTCACCTGTATGGTAAACGGCGTTGAAAAGGTTGGCTAATGGACGTGCAAGCGTCGAAGAGCACTGCTTCAGTACCAGTGCTGGTATTCCATCCGGCCCAGGAGACTTGTTTACATTGAGGTCCGCTAAGACCCTTTTGACTGCACGGGCCCGAAAAAATATCCCTGGCATAGTCACAGATACTGTCCCGAGATCGGGCAGTGGTTGATTGCTATCCGGCAAGTAAGAATTACTTGCAAATAATTCAGCCAAAAGGTTAGCCTTATCAACAGGGTCAGTGAATATTATGTCATCTTTTAAAAGAGAGAGAATTGACGAAATAGTATTGTTCCCCACTCTTTTAACAAATGACCAAAAGCTCTTACTACCCCTAGGGGCAGCAAGAACCTTTGCACGTAGACGCTGCTCGTGCAGAGCTTTTTCACGTCTAAGTACTTTGGCACATGAAGATCTCGCTTTTCTGCGTAACAAATCAGTATCAGCGTTTTTACTGTCGCGCCAAATACTGAATGCTTCCTCTCTGGATCTGACTGCCATTTTGCAAGTCTGATTAAACCATAATTTAGAATTTGGTTTAGTCGAAATTATTTTCTTGGGAATAAAAGTTTTCATTCCTAGTAAAATAATATTTTCAACCATTTTCGCAATGGCATTGACATTACTGTCTAAGAAACACAGTTTCCAATGTAATTGCCGCAAGAAGTTGTTGACCTCAGTCCAACTAGCCTTTTCGTAGATAAAAATTGAACGCTTCGTAGCTGCCCGTGAAACGTTGCAAAGTTTGGTGAACGAAAAGGAGGCGGACATGGTGCAATTATCCGATTTACCGAGAGGTGCAAGAACTTTAGCTTCGTACTTATCAGGGTGCGAAGTAAGAAAAAGATCGAGTGTATTATTTTGGTGCCCTTCAACACACGAAATGTGTGTTGGTTGATTCACTAATTGCACTAGATGATTGTGTGCGGCGAATAACGGCCCTCTGGAGTTGTATAACACGAATGGCGAAGCCAAGAAGAATTGTGAACATTAAAATCACCAGCAACAACGATTTCACTGTTCGGAAAATTTTCAAGAATTCGTGATATAGAATCGGAAAAAGTGTCGAAGCCAGATATTGTTTTATCTCTTCCCGCGTTTGGGCTTCTATAGAGAAACCCGAAGTGCAAACAGTGCGACCTGATTTTGAACTTAATCCAAAGACAGTTAAATTCTACATGTCAAAAGGTTGCTGACACTGGTACGCAACTTCATTGCGAATGTACATTGCAATGCCCCGATACAAAGAAAAAAGCGATAGAAGGTGATACCCAGGGATATGAAAATCCTGTGGTTCAGTGTCTTCAGAAACCTGAGTTTCACATAAGGCGAAAATATCCGGCCGATGGAGACAAATGTGAGCGTAAACAGAAAAAAAGTTCGCTCTTAGTCCACGTATGTTCGAAAAATTAATCTTAAAAAGTCCTGCCATTATGCAAAAGAAGAAAGCCCAAATTAAACGTATATTGTCGAATAAGTCGAAACAGTAATTAATCGCTGTTTGTATAATTGTCCAATGATCAGTGTTATACCTTCATCATCAGGCAATCAAACAATAATTAATCACTATACATAAAGTGTGACTAAAATTCGATACTTACCTGAATTTATTTACCTACCCAAGTTAGAGTACTTATCGAATTATATCCCATCCCTTATATTTCATTTATAAGAAAGTGTAACAAGCTATTTGTTATATTTTCTTCCCTTAACCCTATATTAAAATTGCTCACACATGAGTAATTTCAATTAAAATCTCCTTTATTTTACTCATCTAAAGCTATGAAACAAATAGCTCCTATCACAAGTCGCTAAAGAAAGAGCTTATACCCATACTTTTTCTTAATTGTGCGCATTACATCCCACTACTTCATTCTTGTCTCAAGATTTAATAAATTGCTGAAACTCTAGTTAACGTTGAGTAGATTTACTAATACGGTACCATAGTTTTCAATTAAAACCCAATTTTCCTTAATAAAAATGCCATATACATCCCATGAAACCTACAACCCTACGGCCAAGGAACATTTCGAATTTGATTCGGAACACTTACTAAAGATCTGTAACAGGTTCTTTGCAACCGCAGACGAAGGTCAAAATGAAGCTATGCTTGAAGTAAAGCTAAAGGATTTGGAGGCAAGATGGTCTCGAGTAGATGCTTCCTACGAGGGAGTTATGTTATTGAAAGAAAGTGTATTAACCCCCAAATATAGGCTAGAGGCTACGGAAAAGTACGAGATGTGTACCAAAACATACTATCAATGCACATCTCAGATAATTAGCATGATAAAAAGTCTGTCTCTAGAGACTTCAAATATCCCAAGATTTCAATCAACAAGCCCTTCAGGAAAATTCAATAAATTACGTAAAACTTCCACCATGTGATACAGAGATATTCAATGGGAGTTACGAACAATGGCCCTCATTTTGTGATATGTTCACAGTTCTGTACATACATCACCCTAAATTGTCACCCGTTACAAAACTTTATCACCTGCGGAACAAAATTAGAGGTAAAGCAGGAGACATTGTTAAACGGTACCCTTTATCCAATGACAATTTTGAGCTCGCTTGGAATGCATTGAAAGCCCGTTATGAAAACAAACGTGTTTTGGTGGATAATCAAATCAAAATTCTTTTTGATATTACACCGGCGACTAGAGAAGACAGTGAATCGATTAGACGAATTCAATCGGCTGTAAACGATTCTTTGGCAACACTCAAGACTCTAAACGTAGATGTAGAAAGTTGGAACCCAATTCTTATTCGGTTAATTTCGACCAAATTACCGGATTTAACTCTAACTCTATGGGAACAATCACTTACATCACCTCGAGAACTCCCAAAATGGTCACAAATGTCACAATTTCTTGTTGATAGGTATGAATCAGTAGAACGCCTAGCAAGCTTTAGAAACTCGAAAGACAGCTTGACCATAACGAAAACAAAGCAACCCAATTCGCAAACATATATGTCACAAGAAAATTTGGTAACCATATGTAAGTTGTGCAACGGAAATCATAACCTTAGAAATTGTCCCAAATTTCTTTCTTTTACAGTACAGCAAAGGGCTGATTATGTATTTAAAAACAAATACTGTAATAACTGCTTAGGACTTTCCCACATTAAGGCAAATTGCAAGAGTAAATATACTTACATTCATTGCAAGAAATCTCACCACACTTTGTTGCACATGAATAAGGAGACTCAGAAGTCAAATCATAATAAGCAACAAAATAATGTTACCATTAATAAAGATGTTAGAAGTTCAACCTCAACTGTGACTCATGATAATGAACTTCCATCTACGTCACGACAATTCCAGGCTAATGGCTCGTGGAGGAATGAAAACATTCTACTGAAAACTGCATTGGTACAGATCGAAACCAGAGGTGAACGTTTCACAGTAAGGGCTTTCATAGATCCAGGTTCTCAACGGACATTTTTAGCTGAAAAGGTAAGAAGTAAGCTGCAGCTCCCTTATAACAAATCCCATTATGAAATCATTGGTATTGGTGGACAGTCTGCGAATAAAGAATGTGAGTTCACATTATATGCAAGGAAAACCAATACAAGAATTTCTGTAAAGGCAATAATCCTGCCGAAAGACACTAGGCAACAGAGTACGAAAACAAACAAAAGGAAACGTTTCCAATAGTTTTGTTTCGATCATTTTAGAAAGGGAAAACAAAACGAAACAAAACCCAGGATAACGGTACATGCATTTTGTTTTGTATTGTTTTGTACTATGAGTGCAAACAAAACCAGAATCGAAAAGTACTCAGCTTCAATATGTAACATGCAAAACAATACAGTACAATACTTTCTGCAAACGTTTCAAAACGTTTGCTGATTGATTTGCTCTTTACATGAAAAAATCTACATGTTTATTGCTGCTTGTTGTTGTGAATTTTTTAACATTTTACCTACCTACATTAATTTTATGATCCTAATAACGATATGAAGTCACTGACTATAGTTTGCGAATTGGTAATGGTGCATTGTTATTATGATTGTTATAATCTTTTTGTTCTGCAAACGTTTCATTCTTGTTTCGTACTCAAACGAAACATACTGTCAAAGCAAAGCCTAAGTACAAAACCCGAATTGTTTTGTTTATGCTCTTTTGCATTGAAAAGTTTGTGGTTTTGTTTTGCTCGCAAAGAAAACGATTCATGAAAATTGAAAAGTTTCTGACTTAGATGATTTGAACTGTGTTTCGTTTCGTTTGTTTTCGTTCACTGCTAGGCAACTCCCATCTTATGGCTTTGAGATCCCGTACTCAGAACTACAAGAACTGGATTTAGCTGATCCTAATTTCAATAAATCGTCTCAAATTGTTTTGATTCTAGTCGATGATTATGAGCGGTTTATTAACATTGACGGTATAGCAAAGAACATCTGCGGCAACACTTCGGCTTATAACACCATCTTCGGGTGGGTGTTAAGTGGTCCCATCAAAGCTCAACCAATACAAGCCTTTACGACTTCAGTAGTTGCTTCTGAAAATTCAGATCTAAAATCTATTTTAAAATAGTTTTGGGAAGAAGAGGAAATACCCTTAAGTCGCAATAGTTCAATTGAAGACGAATTCTGTTGTTGCTTTAGCCCAGTATTCTCGCATGGAAAAAACTTTATCAACAGATCCTGAGCTGCAATCCGAATATCAGTCTGTTTTACGTGAATATGTAACCTTGGATCATATGGAGGAAACTTCATCTCAAGAAATTGTAGTTCAAGGTAAATATGAATCATTTTATTTACCACGTCATGCGGTAGTACGCCCCGAACACAAGACAACAAAAGTCAGAGTTTTTTTTTTAACGCCACAAGGAAAACAAAGTCAAAATTTTCTCTAAATGATATTCTTTATACAGGTCCTACACTTCAAGACGATTTAATAACTATTTTTCTAAACTGGAGAAAATATCAATATGTTTTCAGGGGTGATATACAAAAAATGTATCGCCAAATTTTGTTGCACCCTGATGATAGACCTTATCAAAGAATAGTATTTCAATCTCAACCCGATAACCCAATCAAAGATTACCAGCTGAAAACAGTAACTTTCGGACTTAATTGCGCCCCTTATCTCGCAATCCGAACCCTTCTACAGCTTGCTTCAGACACTGAGTCTCAATTCCCTCGCGCTTCTTCTATTCTTCGTTTTGAGACATATGTCGTTGACATTCTCTCTGGAGGTTACTCCATATAAGAGACTATTTCTGCTCAAACACAACTAATTGAAGCACTGAAGTCAGTTGGACTACCTCTCAAGAAAATCACTGCAAATGAGCCCAAACTACTCTCAAATTTACCCAAGGAAGATTTATATGATTCAGAATTTTTACGATTTAAAGAATCAAGTACTACTAAAACCCTTTGCATTAAATGGAACGCACTCTCAGATGCATTCACATATAACTTTTCCCATGCTGATCAACCCACAAGAATAACTAACACCCCAATTCTAAATAACAATTCCCTGGGAATTATTTCCCTATTCCCTGTTCCCCTATTCTAAATAACTTCTCCCGGGGAAATTTGTTCCCTTTCCCTTTTCCCTTATTCTAAATGAACTTCGAAATTGGGAAATTGTTCCCTGGGAAAAAAGTAGGTATTATGAAAGGTAATTAAAGGGAGAATGTAATAACAATTTTTGGGAAAAAATCCGCCAACAAATTTAAAGGGAGTTGTGACAAAAATGTAAGTATTGAATATTTTTTTATAAAAATTGTGATAAATAATGTAATTTATTGTTACTTTTAGGGCAAAAACAACAAACAGGAAGCAGAATAATGAATCGTTTTTTAGTTTTAAAATAATTTTAATTTATCTTTTTTTTAATTTTTGAAGTTTTTAAATTTTTTAATAAAATGTTATATTTTTTTTTCAAAAATGTATATACATAAATAAGAAATGGCTTTATTACAGAAATTTATTAGAGATTATTCGCAATATTTTTTCTAATATTTTTATATTATATTTTCTAATATTTTGGGCAATGGACAAATATTTTAGTGAATCTAAGGATACCACATCATTATCCTAAACGCTCAGCAAAAATTTGTTATTTTAGCAGCTTTTTTTGGAGCGTAGTGAAGCTGTCTAGCACCAAGAATGCACCTCCATCAATTTTTAAAACACCATTAGTGCGTTCAGCCACATTTCGACCCATGGAGTGAATCTCATTAAATTTAATTTCAACAGACGTCCACAGGATATCTATAAGACGTTAAAAGTCACGGTTCAAGTGAATATCCTGCGTCTGCTAAAAAAAATGTAGTTTTAATTTATGAATTGTCTGTTATCATTCAAAACTTTACCAACAAGCCAATAATTGCTGCCACCTCTGAGTTATTCTTGCTCAAGGTAAGTACGCAATTCGCCAGAATTCCAAATAAAGGAATCGTGACACGCTTCAGGATGTAAGACTGAATCCTCAGCTCATGATCACAGACCTGTAATTTTTTGATTAAAAATTAATCATTGATAATTTAAAACAAAAGAAATACTTTATCAGCATTACATTCAAACTATAGTATTCCTTCGTATTGTAGTAAAGATGCTTGTTCTTAGGAGGAGAAATAATGCGGTCATGCGATTCGTCAACACATCCTATAATGCTTGGAATACCATACTTTACATAAAAAGCTAACGAAATTTGCCGTTTTTGCACTTCAGTTCTACAGAAAGTTATCTACATTGGGCGTTAATGCTCCTCAAATATATTAATAACTTCTGCCAGAACTTTGCTAAGACTACACTGAGCCACAGACACACCGCAATCTTTACCTATACCCGTTTGGTACCAACCTTCAGCAAAGAAGCGTAAAATCTCACTTAATTTCACGATTGGAGAAATTGCAAACGACTTACCTTTGGGCTGAACACGTCCAACAGATATTTGAACGCCGATTTATTTACTCTGTATTATTTTTCATACCTTCCAAAAGTAAAATTTACTTACAAAATGTGCGGCAACTCAAGTGGGTTGCTGGCGTCACGTAGCAGTCTCCTTTCTACCCTTTGCTTATTCTTGTCAGATTGATATGCTTCTGAGTTTTTTGCTTCAGCTATTATTATCAACGCTACAGTAAACATTTTTATTCACTTTTAACAATTTCTTTTTTATTATTTACGAGTATTCACTTTTTACGCTTAATATTTCTAAAAATTATTAGCAAATATTTTGTCAAAACAAAAGCGCAAAAGCAAACAGCTGACTTCGAAAATGTAAAATTCTCTCTCCCTTGTTATTCCCTTCCCCGACTGTTTAGAATAGGGGAATTTTATTCGCGGGAAAAATGAATTCCCGGGGAATTTATTCCCTGGGAATATTTAGAATTGGGGTGTAAGCGTCAAATCCTCTCTTCAGTTGCTAAACTATTTGATCCTGCGGGATGGTTGGCACCAATAGTAATAAGAGCTAAGATGCTCATGCAACGGCTATTGTTAGAAGGATTAGAATGGGACGACGACGTGTCGTCGGAATCTCTGAAAATATGGAATGAACTTGTTGTGGATTTCGCGAACATAGAGACAATATCCATACCTCGGTGGTTGCAATACACACCATCACATTCAGTTCAAATCCACGGCTTTTGTGATGCGTCAAAAACAGCATACTGTGGTACTGTATATATTAGATGTCAAGCAGATACACCCAACTTCTTTTGTAACTTGTTGTTGGCAAAATGTAAGGTAGCACCGATTCAAACTGTATGCCTCCCACGATTGGAACTGAATGGAGCAGTATTATTAGCGAATCTAATTAAATATGTTCAATCGTCTCAATAACACTGAAATATTCCTTTGGACTGATTCTTCCATAGTATTGGGATGGCTCTCTAAACCACCCTCTTCATGGGAAACATATGTCGCAAATAGAATTTCACAAATTCATCGCCTAGTTCCCAATGCGATATGGCGACATGTACCTACTCAGTATAATCCAGCTGATCTCGGAACACGTGGGTGTAAATCTCATGAGCTCGCCAATAACTCTCAGTGGTGGCATGGACCGCAGTGGTTACACGAACCAGCATCAGAATGGCCAAAACGAAACCCTTTGAAAATTGTAGAAAACAGTAGTGAAATACAAACACTACACGTAGATGTTCGAGAAGATGATATTCTTAAACGATTTTCATCATATACAAAGGCTTTACGTGTTCTATGCTATGTTTTTCGATTTTTTCATAAATGTTCTCAGAAAATAAAATCGGAAAATAAGTTCATCTTTCAACGTGAATTAGCCCAGTTGGAAGTGAAACAGGTAAAAAGTAAACTTCTCAAATTAGCTCAAGAGACATTCTACCCCGAAGAATATAAGAGTTTACTAACTTCAAAACCTATTTCTACTAAAAGTTCACTAAAACCCCTGAATCCATTTCTTGATTCAGATTTAATTATGAGAGTAAATGGCAGATTAACCCAATCGTCAGTTCCCTATAACAAGAGGTATCCAATTATTTTACCTGGCAACTCCCGATTTTGTCAGCTCTATTTAGCTTATTTGCATACATTTTTATATCACGCAGAATGCAGTCAAATGTGTCGGATGGTGCAAACGGAATTTTTTATATTCCGGCTCAAAACTAGGATAGAAAAGATAATACGCAATTGCAAAATATACATTATTAACAGGCAGCAGCCATGTGAACAGATAATGGCTACCAGACAGATGCAACTTTTCTCTTCCCTTTCAGATAACAGGTATTGACTTCGCTGGCTATTTGAAGTAAAAACGTCTACTCTAAGAAAATCTCCCATTGTGAAAGGATATGCCATCGTATTTGTTTGCTTTAGCACGAAAGCAATACACTTAGAACCCTGCTCAGACTTATCTTCGGCGGCATTTCAAGCCGCATTTTATCGTTTTGTCGGGAGGCGGGGGCTCCCCAAAAGGGTGGTTACTGATAATGGTAGAAACTTTTTAGGAGCCAGCAGAACACTTGAACGGGAATTTAGAGAATTTGTAGATAATGTATCCCAGGATATAGCACAGAAATATATTACCCATGGATTTGAGTGGAAATTTATACCACCCCACGCTCCTCATATGGGTGACTTATGGGAAGCCGCCGTAAAAAGTTTCAAATTTCACTTGAAACGAATTGTAGGTTTACAAAGATTTACCTTTGAGGAATTTACCACAATTTTGGCTCGAATTGAAGGTATAGTCAATTCTCGCCCGATATCTGCTTTATCGGAAGATCCGAACGATATGACTGTTCTCACTCCAGGACATTTTTTAAGAGGAGCTCCAATAATGGCTTTTCCAGAACTGAGGTCCACGAGTATGTCCTTAATCAATAGATGGGAAAAGCTGAAGGTAATAAACCATAAATTCGCCATTCGATGGAAAGAGGACTATCTAAAGTCATTACATAAACGCTATAAGTGGAAAAATTCAGTTCCAAATATTCAAGTAGGTGATCTCGTCGTAGTAATGGACGATTTACAACCCCCACATGAGTGGCGACTAGGAAGAATTGTAACAACCTATCCTGGATTAGACGAGAACATACGAACAGCAGATGTACGTACTGCCTCAGGAATAATAACTCGGCCCATCGTCAAACTCTGCTACCTACCCTTTTTAAATGATGAACATACAGAATAATAGTATCTTATTCTTTAATTTTGATAAACATTTGTATTATCTCTCTTAAATCTCATTTGAGTAAATAATTCTCTTACAAATTGAATAATTCACTAACTCATTTAATGTATTATAGAAAATTTCATATACTAAATATCTCATATTACCCATAACTCGTTCTAATTATTGCCCTTTTTTCTATAGTCGAAAAAATAAAAAGTTTACCACCAGTCGCTCAAGATCACATCACGATAGTCATCGGTCGAGTAGCCAAGATTCTACCATTCACAAGTGTGTTTTGTGCAAACGATCTCATGCTCTACGATTCTGCAAGAAGTTTTTGAAGATGAATGTGGAAAAAGGGAAGAGGTAGTTGAAAGACACAGGTATTGCGTTAACTGTCTAGCAAAAAGCCATGACTTGCGAAGTTGCACGTCCCTTGATATGTGCAGAAAATGTGACAGATTTCATCACACGTTGCTACACCCCAGATCGCAGAACTCCAACCGATTAAGAAGAAGGAAGAAAAGTAAAGTGCATCAAAGAACAAGACAACAACTATTCGAACAAAAATCATCAAGGCTACAACCTTCAGTATCGCAATCACGTATTCAACAACCGCCACAACAACCACCACAACAACCGACGCTTACCTCTACGCCAGATGCCAGAGTCATTGTTGAAGCAATCCGGTCATTAGCCAACGTTCTTTGCCCCAGTGAAAAGGACTGTTTGCCAAGGTCGAGGCCGGCGCCTCGAAAAGAAAAAAAGAAAATTATATGAATGTATGTATATGAAATTAAAATTTGCTATTTAGTTTGTATTTATAATCCTTTTATTAACTAACATAAACTGAAATTAATTTAATTGTAATTTTTGAATGTACCAACTCTTTTTTATATCGTAAAATGTAACTTAAACTAACTCAAATTATGAGTAATATAGAAAACCGAAGGTTTCTGTAATTATGAATTTTGTAGCTATACTCACTTGTTATTTGCCCGCTGAAATAAAACCACATACCTACACATCTAAAAGAAAAATAAAGTTTAATTACTTACCAAGAACCTAAGAAAGTGCACCCTGCAACAAAAGGGAATAAAAACCTAAGATATACTTACCACATAAAAGTGAACACCCTACAAAAAGGTAAGCACACCAAACTCACCCATATTTAATAAAAGTAAGATTCTAAATAAATCTTTTCTTTTTTCCCCCTAATTATAATTACTTGCTGAGTAATTGTAATTACAAGATCTCTATTGTTGGTTGGTTATCGTGGTAGTTCGCTGCACGCCAACAGTCAAGTAGAGTCTGTATGACTCCGTTTTGACAGGACCACATCACTCGTCAGCTTCTAGTGTATCTCAGAATAAAATCCAAGAGTAAAGGTGAATTCACCCATTTGTTCTGAACAAAATTTTTTTCGGAGAATAACATTTTTTACTGAGAGTTTTCTGCAGAACGATTCACCCATTTAAGAAAATTTGTCCGAAAAAACAAAGCTGCCATATAATATAAAATGCAAACAGTTGTACAAAGTGGAAGCACCGCTAGCAAACTATGTAAATAAATACAAACGTAAATTATTTCATTAAAATATATGTGAAGAAAATGTCGGATAGAAGAAAACTAAAATTATTATTTTTAATTGAAGTGCATAAAGTCAATTTGTTTGCAAAAGAAATTTATAAAAAAAAATCAAAAATAAAAAAAGTGGCTTCTATTTCATTCCATAAACTCTGTTTTAAATAATTATTTTTGTATGCACTATTGCTCATGTCATACAAACATTTTCTTCCTGGTTTTTTAATTCTTCTATTAATTTTTGAGCAATATTTTCATTAAATTCCATTTTAATTGTTAATTTTCGGCAAAAACAATTTTTGTATAATAAATGTACTGACACTGTGTGATGTGGCAACCAAATTCAATTTTCATGTAAATATTGAAAAATAGTGGCATCCCAATTCAGTTTCTTCTGAACAAGAATTAAAATTAAACCAATTCAAGAAAAATCTTTCTGAACAAAATAATCTCTCTCTCTCAAAAGTAAAACATCAAACTCAATACAAAAAAAATTTGTTCTGAACTAAAATGTTTTGGGTGAATCCAGCTTAAGGGTACTAGATCCACCCCGTGGCCCTGAGATATCTCAGTAGATAATTCAGTCCAACTTCAGATATCGCAGAGAGGCCATCTAGTATATGTTCGCCCAGAAATCTGTGTCTCTTAGCCGCCAGTGCAGGACATTCGCAGAGAAAGTGGAAACCCGATTCCTCCTTCTCTCTATCCAGACAACTGCGACAATGGTCGTTCGATGGGAGTCCGAGCCGACTTGCATGTTTGCCTAACATCCAGTGACCTGTCAATACCGCCAGCAACCTCGATATGTCCCTCCGACTTCGACTGGTAAGTTGCAATGTACGTCGTGCATCAAAAGAGGGCCACGTAAGCCGTGCCACCTTACACGTGCTCAGCCCACGCCACCTGTTATCAGCCTTCCGGAGAAAGTGTCTGGAGATTCTGCTCTTAATAGTCCCCAACGGGATTGCAACTGCAATTGCATTAGAGATATCCAGAGCAGATCCTCCCCTGGCTAGCTCATCAGCACGCTCGTTACCATAGTGGCTCTTATGCGCAGGAATCCAAACTAGAGTAACGTCAGCCCGCTGACCAAGCCTTGACAGTTCCTTTCTACATTGGCCAACAAATTTAGACGTAATAATGTATGACCTGAGTGACAAGAGTGCCGCCTGACTGTCGACAAATATACCAATGCTCCCGTGGATATTCCCGTCATTCAGTATCCTACATGCTTCCCTGATAGCGAGTGCTTCCGCCTGAAAAACGCTGCAATCATCCGGAAGACGGAAGGAGAGTTCAATCTCCGGTCCATCAGAGAAGACACCAGATCCAACACCACATTCCATACTCGAACCGTCAGTATAGATCCTGGTGTCAAAGCTCCCTAAAAGGCGACCCCCATTCCACTCTCTCCTGGAGGGAATAAGAACCCTGAATGCCCCATCAAAATCCATGTAGGGCGTAATGTAGTCAGAGGGTTGATTCACGCTCTAAGGCAGCGTGGCCAATATACTCGCATGGCCATACGTCCTCGACCTCCAACATCCAGTCGCATTAAGCCTCACCGCACTACTTGCGGATGTGGCCAATATATGAATATCTATGGGAACGAGATGCAACATAGTGTTCAGCGCCTCCGAAGGACTAGTTCGCATCGCTCCCGTTATCCCAATGCATGCCGATCTCTGTACTCTATACAACTGGTCCACAACATACTTACGCCCTGTTGCAGTCCACCATACCAGAGATCCATAAGTGAGAATCGGACGTACTACGGCCGTATACATCCACTTAATCATGTTGGGGGTAAGTCCTCATTTCCTACCAAACATCCCACGACACGTGTAGTAGGCCACCGTAGCCTTCTTCACCCTGTGCTGGACGTTCAGCTTCCACGACAATTTAGAGTCCAGGATAATACCCAGATATTTCGCCCTATCCGATAGGGGAATTTCGCAGTTTCCCAACCTCGGTGGTCTGAAGCTCGGAATCTTGGTCTTTGTTGTGAACAGTACCAGTTCCGTTTTGCTTGGGTTTACTACTAGACCGCTGTCCGTGGCCCAGTTTCTTAGTAATCTCAAGGCGTCGGACATGATATCACTAATCACGTCCGGAAACAGTCCCGATACTAGTATCACAACATCGTCCGCATAAGCCACGACCTTTATTAAGCTATTGTCCAGTTCAATAAGAATCTTGTTAACAACAATAAGCCAAAGCAGTGGAGAGATCACACCGCCCTGAGGTGTACCTCTCTCCACTAGCCTTGACATAGTGGTGTTACCAAGATTAGCAATAACCACCCTTGTGCTCAGCATGGACACTAGCTAGTTGCTGATGTACTCCTCAACATCTAGACCAGTGAGGGCATGCTGAATCGCAAGGGTGGTTACGTTATTGAAGGCCCCTTCTATATCCAAGAAGGCTGCCATAGTATACTGCCCGAATTCGAGAGACCTCTCTATAGTCCCCACGACCTCATGTAGAGCTCCGTAGAGCGTCCCTTAAGATAGGCATGCTGACTGCCCGACAAACGCGTCGTTCCCTCCAGTCGCTGCCTGATATGAGAGTCGATGAGTCGTTCCAGTGTTTTAAGCTGAAAAGATGAAAGGCTAATCGGACGAAAGTCTTTCGCACTATCATGACTTCTCCTTCCGATCTTCGGAATAAAAACGACCCTGACCCTTCTCCAATTCCCAGGAATATAATTTAGAGATAGGCAGAGCATGAAAATCCTCTGGAGTCAGGGAATAACATATCCCTTGGCACTCTGCAACATACGTGGCAGAATTCCATCAGGTCCAGGTGATTTATATGGGGAGAAACTATCAATCGCCCACGAGATTCTCTCGTAAGAAAATATGTTCCCATCGACCACGGAATGGGTCCTATCCGCACTCACGATTCCCGTATCAACCTCCCTGCATCCCGGAAAGTGAGTGTTCATAAGGATATCAAGGGATTCAGCCGAAGATTCAGACCAGGAGTCATCCTTCCTTTTTATATAGGTCGGAGTTGACTGATCCCTGGCTAGAATCTTACTAAGTCGCGCTGTGTCCCTAGTGCTGTCTATAGATCCGCAAAAGTCTCTCCATGAACTTCTTTTTGCGGCCGCTATAGCCTTTTTATAAGCTTTCAGTTTATCGCGGTACGGCTGCCACGATTTGCTTTCATAACATCTATTAAAGGCCCTACGTGCCTCCCTCCGAAGGCCAGAGAGCTCCGAGCTCCACCATGGAGGAAAGGTTTTCCTAACCTTCGTCATAGGGCAGGAAATTTCGAAGGCTTTCACCATAACGTTGCTGAAACACTTCTCTATTTCCTCAAGACCAGTTATCGAATCTTCGATAACTGGCAATTTACCCAATTTACGCTTTACGACCCCATTGAACTTAAACCAATCAGTTCTTCTTGGGTTCCGAAAAAGCGGTGTCGTAATCTCGTCACGAAGTCTAATCTCGAAGAGAATCCAGTTATGATCGGAAAAAGACCTCTTACTGGATACCCTCCACCTATCAACTGATATCCTAGACTTACTATTCATGAGCGTAATGTCCAGTACCTCCTCCCATCCATTGTAATTAACCGAACTCGGAAAAATAAATGTTGGGGTGTTACCAGAGTTACATATACTTAACTTGTTAGTATTAATGAAATCAAGGGTATACTCACCACGTTCATTAATCTCAGTGCTGCCCCAGATCGTGTGCCTTGCATTGGCATCACAGCCCAGGACTATATCGTCAGATACCCCGATTGAGGCTAGGAGATTACTCACTTCCACTGGCGGAGCAGGCTTCTCATACGCCATGTAGCTCGAGGCAATTATGAAGCTTTCTCTGTTTGGCAGTTCGACCCTTGCAACTGTAAGGTCCGCTGAGCTAAGCTGCGTACAAAGAAAAATGTTAATATTCTTTTTGGCAATAAGACATGACCTAGGCTTACCACAATCTTTTGCGTAGAGTACTTTGTATAATGAGGACGGGAACCCTTTTACCACCGAGTTGACTACCCATGGTTCCTGCAATAGTCCAATGTCCAGATCCTCCTCAGCTAAGAGCATCCGAAGATTATCTGTAGCGCATTTCGAGTGCTGCAGATTAATTTGGACTATTTTAAGTGCCATTCTGTTACTTATTGGATGGTTCCGAGAGGTTCATCCCAGACAGCAGAGCGTTGGCGGCTTCAACGACATCCGCTTCACCTGAACCTGTTGGTCGGAATACCTTCACTTTTGCTTCCCGCACACCGAAAAACAGTTTGAAGCCCGTCTTTTCGAGCTTCATTGTTGCCGATTCGGTGATGGCGAGGGTGAGGCAAGTATGTTTATCACCCTGCTCGGTGCGGATGATCAACCAATCATCCATTGGGATACTAGGGTTCTGAATCTTCAGACACTCCAGCATCTTTTGAGCATCGGCCTTCATCTTTGGTAACCAAATCCTTGCCCGAGGTCTCTTTGGAATATCTTCAGCAGGGATGAGCTTAAGACTTAAGCCTTCCCAGTCACCGCTAATCTGAGCGATGCACTTGCTGAGAAAGTCCTTTGAGAACTCGTCCAAGCACTTGATTACCCTGTAGCCCCGGTGTATCTCACCGGAGTCAAAACAGGGAGCCTGTCCAGTCTTACTAGTGAACACGTAATCCATAACGAGCTCCGCTAGTTTAGACTCTATGGCACCCCATTCTGTTACTACAGGACTGATGGCACCATCCTTTTCGTTTGCCAGGGCCAGAATGAGATGGTCTTTTACCACTTCATTAAAGGGGCGCCTGGGAGATGTCGACGTAGCGTTCGTGGCTAGTCCCGGAGTGGTCTTTTTTTCGGCGACCTTTTTTTTTGGGCGATTTACCTCCCTCTGTCTGAGATCGGTTTCGCTTGAACCTCACCTCAGTAGTTGCCTCTTTAGATGTGCTGGGTAAGGAATCCTTAAACTTAAGGTACTCATCTACCACAGCTTGGTATTTGACGCGATCTTCCTCGTCGCGTTCATGGGGGATACCATTGGCGGTGTTCTTGGCTATCTTGTCAAGAATAAAAACCGCCTTATTGTATTTAGCTTTGAGGATGTCATTCTGACTCCTCTTTCTTTGTTTCCTCCTCTTCAATTTGTCGTCAACCTTGACGTCGAGTTGAAGGGTATTAGAAGGGGTATTGGAGGGCAGCAGGGTGCTATGACTGGCTCCCTCTCTGCCTAATAAGTCGACCAACGTCTCTTGGCTAGAGGCCAGAAGGTCGTCTTCAGATGAGATACCCAACTCATCCGATTTAATTTTTTCAAGTTTCTGTGTGTTTTTTTCATTTTTAGTTTTTTCCATATTTTGGTCCCACGAGTGAGCACGTAAGGGGATGGACCATCCACGCAGTGACGGCGTACGTGGACTGGACGAATAATACAACCGGCCCATGTCATAGGCACCGGAGGGGAGCTGTTAACGACTAGTCCTCTTTATCCACTAACTAGCCATTCAAGTTCTCGGCACTGCTTCCTACCACCTTAACCTTACAAGTGACCTAGATTGACCTTTCACATATCTACACCCTATTCTGCCACATTAAAGAGATTTTGTTTGTAAATAACATACGTTATTTCATCTGGTGTAGGATTTCCCTCTTTCATATATATTAAAACTAATTTTTTTTATCTATAATATCAATAAAAATGTTTTAAAACAGCAATTTTTTATAATTTTTTTTAATAAACATATACCTAATAATAATTTTCTCTTTAATAAAAAACCTGTACCCTAGGCAACCCAGGCTTACCATATGGTAACGTTAGTTTTTCTCATTTTCCGGAAAAGTGTAACAATTTATTGAAGAATGGATTATATTTTCGTGCTCAGTATATCGAAACATATTAGTGCACATATTTTCAACAAAATATAAGACAAAAATAGTTCTGGGAAATACCCATACATACATACGTAAATTTATAATTTTACAATGGGATATGTTTTTTATATGTATGCACGTATTTCATATGGGATGAATGGTGATACAAACTACTGTTATTGCATGACTACACGTTGTGAAGGGTATATAAGATTCGGCACGGCCGAATATAGCGCTCTTACTTGTTCCATTTATCTAAGCGTCCCCTAATACATTTCATACAAATTGCTGACGGCAATAAAAATAATAAAAGAAAAATTATATGAAAACCCACAAATAAAAATATATTTGGCGCCCAACTCCGCTTTTATAATGAAGTTTAAAAAAACAGAGTGAAATGAAATTTTCCAGAGAATTAAGAAAAAACTCTTAAAAAACAAAAGAAAACAAGCGAACGAATTTTTTTTGTAAATAAAAATTTTTTTACACAAAAAAAGAAAACAAGTAACAGTGCTATATTCGGCCGTGCCGAATCTTATATACCCTTCACAACGTGTAGTCATGCAATAACAATTGTTTGTATCACCATTCATGTCATATAAAATACGTACATGTAAGATACATACATATAAAAAACCATTGTAAAATTATAAATTGAGTTCGTATGTATGTTTCTAAAAAAAAATATATTAAAAAAACAAAAAAAAAATTTAAAAAACTTTTTTAAAATTTAAAAAAAAAAATTTTGTAAGAAAACTTTTAAAAAAAATTAAAAATATATATATAAAAGAAATATAAATAGTATATAAAATAGAAAAAATTTTATTATTCGATGCCACGTTTACTCTAACCAGTATATATGCATGTTGTTGTTGTAATTGTGAAAAAAACGAGTTGGTCGTGGTTTTTTGCTCAAATCTCAGAAAGTTATCGGGCGATTGTGCTGAATTTTAATAGCGATTCATTCCCGGATATTTCCAAGAGATTGATACCATATAGAGATCTGAGGAACATATAGTTGCTTCTAAGAGTTGATTTAAACCAACACACGGACAGACGGTCAGGGCTTAATCGACTCCTCTATTCATAAGCTTTTAGAAAATATATACTTATGGGGTCGGAAATGAAAAATGTAGAAATTACAAAAGAATGACAAACAGTGAAAACAGTTAAACAAGTGCATTTGGGCACGAACGAATAAAGCTTTTAAAAAAAGAGGATCTAAAGACACCAGCGCTTCGAAACAGGCTGATCAGCGTTGAAGAAGACAATCAACACCGAGGGACAACACCGAGAAAACACTACTCCAGCCGCAACGAAAATAACATGAAGTATAAATACCTGTAAGTATAGTGCTTGTAAATGAAAAAAATAAACTAATAAATATTTTTCTCAAACTTGATGTAAATCCTTGTAAGGGCATTAAATCAGGTGCCTGCGTTTCATTTTATACCGATTTGCCTTTTTTTGCGTTTGATGTAGTGGTGGTAAAGCTTAGATTACAACAGGTAATAGAGACTCAACGGAATAGAGGTTGATAGAAGAAGTTATTTAGGAGAAACATTATATTATTAATAGATACGGGAGCTTCGAGAAATTACATAAAACCCCTTAGCGGACTTAGAAACATAATGAAGAGTTTGTTAGGAGTTTTTGCGAACCCTAATGAATCTCTACCTTTCTATCAGGCATTGATCTGCTAACGCAGTTAAGTGCAAAACTAGATTTCAAACACAGTGAACTACAAACTCAAAACGGTTCGTAGAAAATAAAATTTTTTGAAGTGTGCAAATGTGAATTTCACACGGATGGAGGACATAGTGGTACCTCACACAGTCCTTACGAAATTTCAAAACATGATGAAGAGTTTGTTAGGAGTTTTTGTGAACCCTAATGAATGTTTACCTTTCAGCACTAACATAGTCACCACTACCCGAACCAGGACTAACACCCGGTTTATTCAAAACTCTACCCTTACCCAATGTGCGTGGCTGACTTTGGTAACTCCGAGATACGTAATTTGCTTGAAAATGGCATAATCAGACCTTCTAGGTCCTCTTATAACAATAATATCTGGGTCGTCGATAAGAAGGGCAAGGATGATCGCAGAAACGCTCTAAAATGGCTCGTTATTGATTTCAGAAAACTAAACCAGAAAACTATTGACGATAAATACCTCATCCCAGATGTGACATCGATTTTGTCAAACTTGCGAACTACAGTTCTTATTAAAGGGAGGGTGGTCCGTAGGGACAACCTACAATAAGGAAAGAGAACCAACTTCTTAACCTTTTAGCATTGGTCCATTATAACCTCTTCGTTTTTCGTTTCGTTTTTTTTAATAGGATTTTACTCATAGTACTTCCACCCTGGATAGTGACTGCAGAATTAATGGACTACTTTAAGTCTGACTACATTCCCATTACGGACGGGACGACTACTTGCGGCATACTACAAATTTGACGATGTGCTCTGAAATAGCTAACGAAACGAAGCAACTTACAGAACATTTTCCTTTATCCCATATGGTGAAAATTTTGGTATCGGACGTTAATCGAACTAGGGTAATTTTGGAATCACTCGAAATTCACCACAGACACGCCAGAAGCCTAAATATCTTGGGCACTGCCATTAAGGTAGTCGCTGGTACACCGGACTTCGACGACTTTCAGAACGTAAAATTTAAAGAACAGGAACTCATCGAGTCCGAAAACAGACAGATACTGGTAAATACAAAAACGCAGGCCCAGTTTAATAGACTTACAGAAGCAGTTAATATAATCATGAAAAATTCGAAAACCAGACAGATTGATACGGGTCATCAGTATGAAACAATTCTCGCAAGAAATAGAACAATAATTTCGGAGCTCGAGACTTTAATGCTATCTGTCACCTTTACAAGGATAAGAATAATTAACCCTGCAATTTTAGATTCTTATGATTTAAAAAATATTGTAAACAAGCACTCTACAAATATAACTGTATCTGATCTAATGGAGGTATCATTTGTTAAGGTCCTTTTAGATAATAATTTTATACATTTTATAATTAAGTATCCTAAGCCCAGATTAGAATGTAAGAAAGTAAGCTTGTTCCCTGTCCAACATAATGGAACGATTTTGCACCTCGGCAAAAATAACAATGTGGCTGATTGTGGAAATGAAATAATCCCAATCGGAAACTGCTGCGCTACACTCACGACAATGTTTTGTAGAGAGTTTTTGTATCCCACGTGTGCCCAACAACTGCACTCGGGTGGTATAGCCCACTACACTACAATGTGAAGAAAATACCCACTTCGGCAACCGTGGCAATTCTTATTGTCACTGGTTATCAGGAAGTATTAAGCCTCCCATATCTCCCAAAGTTGGGCATCCAAAATCTAAATTATATTAAAGAGGTCGAAAGCAAACTTATCATAGGACCAACTATCTCTATGTTGATCGTAATTTTAATTCTTCTAACCTATTGATTAATTTCCAAAATACGCATGAGACAAATGAAAAAGCACCAAGATCATGTCATTCAAGCCACCATTAATAGCTTTAGGAGAACCGAGAACGGCTCTCACTTAAGTGGGGGAGGAGTTAACGATGGCTCATCTGAAGCGTTAATGTTTTTCCATTTATCTAAGCGTCTCCCTAATACATTCCATACAAATTGCTAATGGCATGTCTGGAAATAAATTCATTTGTTTACCAAATATTTCCCAGCACATTTGGTGTAACCTGATTCCCCACACAAGTTGCATGGTCAACAAAGTAAATAGTATGTGAACAATAAGCTTACTCTTATTTGATTCTTTTTATATTATATAACTGGTTTGTCGTTAATAAAAGAAAAATTATATGAAAACCCACAAATAAAAATATAATTTATACATTTATTACATAAACATTTAAATTAACTCCCTTTTAAATGTGTTTGCGTTGCCTATGTTTTGAATATGATTCGGTAAAGCATTCCAAAGACTTGTGCTGTATATTAAAAATTTACGTTGTGACAAAAGGCTCCGATATCTTTGCTGAATAATATTTTTTCACGGTTAGATCTGGCAAACTGAATCCTGTTATATAAATACGGAGGTTGTTCAGATGTAACGATTTTATGCATAAAGATTAGGCATTTAAATTTTAAAAAATTCCTAAATTCCATATGAAAGATCCGATCCGATCTACCAACGACCACGTTAATGTGATTTGACCAAGTCAACTTATCATTAAAAGTAACGCCTACGTTAGATGCAGAACTAACAAGGCTAATATCTTTATCATTAATTCTTATATTTACGTTATCAAATATTTTGTTTGATTTAGCAAAATATATTTCGGGATTGATATATAGTCCATTGGCACTAGCCCAGTTATTTATTTCATTTAAATCTTTACTGATTTCCCTTACACAATGTTGAATATCTGTACCATTAGTGCTATGGTAAAGCTGAACATCATCCGCATACATATGTATTTTGCTATTAATTAGAAAATCAGGTAGATCGTTTATATATGTACATACAGAATAGAAGCCGCCCAAGTATAGAGCCCTGAGGTACTCCTCTGCTGACGTTAAGTGGGTCTGATCTATTCCCATTATATTGAACTATTTGTGATCTATTGTTAAGATAAGAAGATATAACACTACTAAGAAAACCTTCAGAAGCTTGCTTATCAAATGCCTTACTGTGGTCCAGAAGAATTAGAACAAGTAAGAGCGCTATATTCGGCCGTGCCGAATCTTATATACCCTTCACAACGTGTAGTCATGCAATAACAGTAGTTTGTATCACAAAAAACATACATATATAAAAACATTCCATTGTAAAATTACAAATTTACGTATGTAAGTTAAAAAAAAAAAATACAAAAAAATTTAAAAAATAATTTAAAAAAAAAATTTAAAAAAAAATTAAAAAAAAAATAATTAAAATATATATAATAAATATAAAACAAAAAAAAAAATAAAAAAAAATAAAAAAAAAATAATAATAAAAATATAAATAATATATTAAATAAAAAATAAAAAAAAAAATTTAAAAAAAAATTTTTTTGGCTCAGCTGGGATTCGATGCCACGTTTTCTCTAACCAGTATACACGTTTGTATGTATATATGTTGTTGTTGTAATGTTGTTTTTGTGAAAAAAAATCAATGTGGTCGTGGGTTTTTGCTCATATCTCAGTTGTTTATGCACCGATGTTTCTGATTTTCAATACCGATCTACTCCCGAATATTTCTGATATTTTAATAAATAAAGTTGATTTCAACATACACACGGACAGACGGTCAGGCGGATAGACGGACAGACGGTCAGGCGGATAGACGGACAGACTGACAGAGCTTAATCGACTTTCAGAAAATATATACTTTATGTGGTCGGAAATGAAAATTGCAGAAATTTCACACGGAATGACAAACCTATATATACCCTTTTTCACTGTGTGAAGGGTATAAAAACTACCATCTTCATATCAAGTTTAGATCTAAGGTCTTCTACTACATCAACTAGCGCCGCAATACAACTTCTGGCTTTCATAACACCTGATTGTCTATTAGATAGGTAGTTCCTGGAAATCAGAAAATTGCTCATCTGTTTTCCCATTAGATTTTCAAATACTTTGGATAAAAAAAAAAGAATAAAAAGAAAGAATGTTAGCTTTAGGAATGGGTATTATTTTTGAAGGCTGCCACTCTTCTGGAAAACAAGATGTCGTAAGAATAGAATTAAGTAAATGTGTGAAGTATGGTAGCAACTTGGGAGTTATGGCCTTAAGGAAAATTGGATTCATATCATCCATACGGTTTTTATAAAAAAAAACCGGTTTTTATAAGCGGTTTTACTTCACAATGGCAACAAATTTCCATTGGTCCCACTCTCGTATGCAAGAAATATGAAAGAAAATTATTGTAGCATGAAGATGATACTACAAAAAATTAAATATTCACATTAACAAAAAGTTTGTGTTATTTTAAATCAAAAAATATATAGGCTGTAAATATTTTCATTTTTTATTGTAATTTTAAATTTAAGCGAGGCGTTGCTACAAAATTACAATATGGCAAATTATTTTGCTTGTATTTGTTTTTGTTGTACGAAAATAGATAGAAGTAAATAGTTACCATTTATTGTTGCTACAAGGCGCTTTAGTGCGCCCACTCTGACGTTGTTTGCTGCATTACACATATTTGGTCAATATTGGGTACTAGCGGTAAATTGACAATTAAATCTACATTTTTTAAACGATTTTTATGGTTAATGGCTTTTTTTAAGATAAGTAGCCCTCAGAAAGAATTGCAAAATGTTGAATATTTGTTTTATATTTTTTTAATTTCATTTTTAAATTGAAAAACATACAACATTTTGCACGAAAACAATTTTTTTCTCCATTAATTTTTGAATAATTTCAAGACGATAAGACATTGAGGAAAATTCTATTCAACTTAAATAAATACAATTTTGTTACACATCTTCTGGTGTTAAATTTTTGATAATGGGATGACTGATTCTCGAGTTAGGATGAAATATGTCTCCGTCCATAAAAAAAATCCCGATCTGATGGAAAAAACAGACAACGGCTTTAAGTTCAGCGCATCAAAATCTATATAGTCCACATAGTTTTATTTAATGGAGGATTTTGCTGCTGAGCAGTGTAATCATTTCTACTTTTCTCGAATAAGTTAAGAGCTAATTTATTGTTAAGTCTAAAAGGAATGTAATCTTGTCAACTTCAGTTGCTCCTTCACCTTACTCTTCCATTCCCAGTTTATTTAAATTATCTATTATGCTTAGCCTTGCCTGCAATTCCGGAGTTGTTTTCGTACTTCTGTATCTTTTCGAAAGCAACTCCTTCAAGAAGAAAATCCGCCTTTGCCGTGTCCGAGAGAGTCTTATTAATGAGTTCTCCTGTTATCAAGAAACTCTCAATTTCAGCATGATTACCAGTGAACAGTGTCAATGCCTTAGAAACTCTTTCTAGACTAAACGGCCATTATGTTATCTTGTATAAATTTGGTGTTTCCTTAATACTATAATTTTATATAAGCTATTCTAATTTTACTACTATCAACTCCTCACAGCCTGTGTCTTCCTGTTGAAGTCTTTCATTCAAATTTTCTACTTGTTCTAACTTGCTATTTATTGTCTTCGCCGTATATGTCTTTCCTGTACTCTTTTTTAAATTCTTTCATTTACAAATGGTTATTTTTTTATATTTTCCGTTATTATTATACATTCTATTTTTATGTTTTCTTACATAATTCTTAAAGTACTGATTTATCTTATAAGCTGCAGAATTCTGGCATTGCAGGTTCGTTAATTTCTAGCTTATAATTGCTATTAGTTTCCTCAACTTTAATGCCATTTTGTTTTTACCCCATATAGGACCTACAGAGTTTTCCTCTTCTCTTTTTAATTGTTTAAAAATTATTTCTCTCTTATTAATATTTATCTTAATTACTATTCATAAAATTCTGTTCTCAATCTTAAAGGTATTTTTTAATCATTAATTGTATTTCTATATCCGTTTTGGTTGGATTTACAACATCTTTAACTGTAGGTGTACCTGTCATGCCTGTATCTTTCCATAATGTAGTCAACCAATTGAGTTTCTGTTCTATTGTTTTGAATCCTTCTGTAAGTTCTATTCGTTTTTGCTTATCAAACTTTGGTAAGGGATTCTTCGGTTTGGCAGTTATTAAACAAATTCTCTGTTTAAATAACAAGATGGATGAATTTGTTACATTTTAGAAAAGTCTAGTATCGACGTTTTGTGTATTTCAGATTCTTGGTTTCATCCTGAAATCCAGTATAGTTCGTATAGGCTAAATGGTTATCGTCTTTTCCGAGCTGATAGTTTTGGAAAATACAATTAAATACTTGTGTTATAAATACTTTGTAAATTATACATCTAGATTGTATTTGAAAATTAATAATTATAATTTATTTAATTTTTCTTGAGTGATACTTTTTAAAGTTTAGTTAAACTATTTTATAAACAAATTATGTCCTTATTTTACCCTTACAAATTTTTCTAGGCATGATATGTTATTTCTATCGTATGACTTTGACATTGTAACTCACAGAAACGCACAGCCTCAAATAATAACATTTAGAGATTTCAAGAACTTTGACTTTCAGTCGTTGGAAACTGAATTGTCTTCCATTTCATGAAACCAAATATTTCTCATACCAACTGTAGATGAGCAATTAACCTTTTTGCAGAACAATATTCTTTACCTGTATAAAAAATATATTCCAGTCAGGACAAAGGCAATACGTTATGAAAAGCCATGGTTTTCTAACGGAATTAAGACTTTGATCGTGGAGAGAAACTTATCTTATGTGAGATGGAAGCGTTTTAGGACAACTGAGCTCCATAATGCCTTTAAGGATGCCAGACGAAAAGTGAACTCGAAAATTAAATCTTCTAAGACACTTTTTTATAAGTTAAAGTTTGAATGAGATGTTGGCTCGAGAAGAAAGTGGATGGAAATTAAAAATATAGGTATTATTAACAGTGCTTCTAAAGTTGAAGATGCAATTGATGTTAATGAATTAAACTATGATTTTACCAATTTTCTCATGCCTGAGGTGAATGCAAATTTTTATGACTTTTCCAGTGATAATCCTAATAGAACGCAAAATTTTAATTTCGTGCATTTTAGCATGAAAATGTTGTAGAATCTGTATTTTGTATTTAATACACCCTAAATTTATAAGATTTATTATTTCATATATAACACATTTTTTGAATACGATTGTTACAACATCAACTTTTCCATCAGTTTGGAAACATGCAAAGATTATTCCTGTACCAAAAGCTAACAGGTCATATAGACCAATATTACCTTTTTTATATAAAGTATTTGAACATTTAATTCACGCTCAGATAAAACATTTTCTTTTTGATAATTCTCTACTTACCAGCAGGCAATCCGGTATTAGACCAAACCATAGTGCCCTAATTGAAGTCTCAGAGGAGCTGAGGGCAAATCTTGACAATAGTATGGTATCATTTCTAATTCTACTCGATCATTCTAAAGCATTTGATACAGTTGACTTTCAATTCTTTGCCAAAAACTGAAAAATATGTTTCATTTTTCAGCAACTACCGTAAAGCTTATTTATTCGTATCTATGTAATAGAAGTCAATCAGTGTACCTTGAAAGCAATAGGTCTGATAGTTGTCCAACTGCAAGAGGTGTGCCACAGGGCTCCATACTCGGCCCATTATTGTTTATGTACAACCTTTTATAAGTTGTAAACCATTTGATATCAATAATAGCATTACTAAAATTAACCATGATCTTGACAGTATTAAAGAATGGGCATCAGCCAATGGGCTCTCTTTAAATGCAAAGATGTTTAAGGCTATGATAATTGGCAAAACTGATTCCCAAATAAATATTTTGCCACCAATTCTGATTGGAATTCCATAATTAGAATAGACGAAACTGCTTAGAATCTAGGTATAGTTTTCAACAAGAAATTAGACTGGTCTAATCACATAAGTGTGGGAGAACCTATGCCATGTTAAGAAATCTATGGATGTCGCAATATTACTCACCTTTTGATATTCGTATGTTACTTGCCAAGACCTATCTTTTGCCAACCCTTTTGTATGGAGTTGAACTTTTCGCTAGCTTTTTGCAACACTCAAGACAGACAGTAATTTACATAAAACAGCCTGAGTACTTATACAACAGATTAATTTTTCCAAGGCCTGACAGAGGCTACAGAATTAATACCTTTCGCTTTAAAAAGGATATAACGAAAAAACACTTTTTCCACAGTGCTATTAATCTTTGGCGCCAACTTCCAACTAATATTCAAACTATTTACCCACTTGAGTTAATGATAATTTTATTTTGTTGATGCAAACTCATTCTTAGTTTTCCTCTTAATATCATATATCATTAAACAATGCATTTGAATTTGATTTGATATACTTACCTTTAGTTAACTAAATTTTTAAAGTATGTATAATTTTATAATTTTTATAATTTTAATTTTTGTCATACTTCTACTTGTTAATTTTTTTTTAACTGATATAATTTTATTTATTATAACTTAAGTTTTATCGTGCCACTATCTACCCAGTACAATTAGATAAGACTTGTTCTTGTTGTGCTGTGTAAAGGGAACGCCAAATAACTTTTTTTTTTAAATGTTATAAAAAGAAGTGTAGCTTCGGCTGAGTGGCTGTTGAAACCAAATGTTGCCAATATCCTCTTTTTCAATTTTTGTGAATAAAAATTCGTTCAACTTGACTACGGCCACTCCTTTGCTCATTTTCGAAGAAAAATGGCCCAATTATGCCTCTGGACCGAAATCCGCACCAAACAGTGACTCGTTTTGGGAGTATCGGCTTTTCAATGTATGCGTGCGGGTTTTCTGTGCCCCAAATGCAACAATTTTGCAAGATGATTTTTTTGGCAAAATCGGCCAAAGTAATGTCACAATATTTCCCAGCATTGCTCAACCGTATACACAACCATATTCGTTCAGCGGAAGGATAAAACGAATTATCTGTCAAATCAGACATGAAATAAGTGTTACCATTCGCGAAATAAGCACTAGTTAAAAAAAACACTATATTCCGTTGTGCCGAATCTTTTATACCCACTATTCAGTCAAAATACTAATTGAAATTTATTATTATTAACTTAATATTTTGCTTAACTTTCAATGACTTAACTCTTTTAATTCTCATGTTGCTCTTTTCGTTTATATTATATACATACATACACATGCTTTTTATACAAATATAAGTATATACTCAAAATAAATACATAAAATAATAACGGGATTGCATTCTTTGCATTCCTTTAACATTCTTAGACTTTAAGCAAGTAATATAATTAATTGTAATTCATTGTCGAAATAATAGTCAACCAATAAAGAGCTAATTAAACAAATTATCGTGGTTCATTTTTATTATTAACAAGTAAGAGCGCTATATTCGGCCGTGCCGAATCTTATATACCCTTCACAACGTGTAGTCATGCAATGTGGTTTGTGTCACCATTCATTCCATATGGAATACGTACATACATATAAAAACATACATACATAAAAACGTCCCATTGTAAAATTATAAATTCACGTATGTATGTTAAAAAAAAAAAATTTAAGAAAAAACTTAAAAAAAAAATTAAAAAAAATTTAAAAAAAAATTATTATGTATATAATATATATAAAAAAAAATAAAAAAAAAATTAAAAAAAAATAATAATGAAAATATAAATAATATATTAAATAAAAAAAAATAATTCGATTCGATGCCACTTTTTCTCTAACCAGTATACACGTTTGTATGTTGTTGTTGTAATGTTGTTTTTGTGAAAAAAAATCGAGGTGGTCGTGGGTTTTTGCTCATATCTCAGTTGTTTATATACCGATGTTTCTGATTTTCAATACCGATCTACTCCCGAATATTTCTGATATTTTAATACCTTGGACCCGGGGTCCAACCTATGTCGGGGGGTTTCAAAAAGTTGATTTTAACATACACACGGACAGACGGACAGACTGACAGAGCTTAATCGACTCTCATATTCATAAGCTTTCAGAAAATATATACTTTCTGGGGTCGGAAATGAAAATTGTAGAAATTTCACACGGTATGACAAACCTATGTATACCCTTTTTCACTGTGTGAAGGGTACAAAATATGTACATATACCAAAGTTCATCGTTTCTTTTTATGGTTCAACATAAAAATTGGCGACCGTGACAGGATATATTAAATAAAAGTTAAATAAAATAAAAAATTTAAAAAAAGAGTATTGTGAAAACAATAAATTAGAAATTTATTTAAATAAAACAAGTAAAAGCGCTATATTCGGCCGTGCCGAATCTTATATACCCTTCACAACGTGTAATCATGCAATAACAGTAGTTTGTATCACCATTCCATATGATTACGTACATACATATAAAAAACATACATATATAAAAACATCCCATCGTAAAATTATAAATTTACGTATGTATGTATGTTAAAAAAAAAAATTACAAAAAAAATTAAAAAAAAAATAAAAAAAAAATTTATAAAAAAAATTAAAAAAAAAATTCTTTTAAAATAATTAAAATATATATAATAAATATAAAACAAAAAAAAATATTTGAAAAAAAAATTTAAAAAAAAATAATAATAAAAATATAAATAATATATTAAATAAAAAATAAAAAAAAAATTAAAAAAATATATATAAAAAAAATGAAAAAATTTTTTTTTGCCTCAGCTGGGATTCGATGCCACGTTTTCTCTAACCAGTATACACGTTTGTATGTATGTATGTTGTTGTTGTAATGTTGTTTTGTGAAAAAAAATCGAGGTGGTCGTGGGTTTTTGCTCATATCTCAGTTGTTTATGTACCGAATATTTCTGATATTTCAATACCTCACCCGAGTCCAAGCGATGTCGGGGGGCTTCAAAAAGTTGATTTCAACATACACACGGACAGACGGACAGACTGACAGGGTTTAATCGACTCCCCTATTCATAAGCTTTCAGAAAATATATACTTTATGGGGTCGGAAATCAAAATTGTAGAAATTTCACACGGAATGACAAACTTATATATACCCTTTTTCACTGTGTGAAGGGTATAAAAAGGGGAAAAAAATAAACATTAAAAAAAAAAACTAGTGTTACGGCTCTTTTCACGATCTGTGATTATATTAATTTAACAGGAACATTAACAAACCGCCGATATCGTTAACCGAAACTATTTAACATACGGTTAGTGTTTTGCGTTTCACCATCTTTCGGTTAGTTAACACTAACATTATAGAAAAAGTATGGTAATACTGGTTTTTATTATTTAAGAAAAATAGTGGAATGAAAGAAAAGAATCAAAAAATATTATACAAAAATTATTAGCAATTCTTTGATGAAAGACAAATGTATATTTAAAATAAATTTTTTACTTACAATAGTTCACATACAGTTCCTTGGTAAGTATAAATTGTTATATGTTATTATACCCTTCACCTGTGGCACACATGGGTATATATAGCTTTGTCAATCCGTTTGTAATTTCTACAATTTTCATTTCCGACCCCATAAAGTATATATTTTCTGAAAGCTTATGAATAGAGGAGTCGATTAAGCCCTGACCGTCTGTCCGTCTATCCGTCTGTCCGTGTGTTGGTTGAAATCAACTTTTAGAAGCAACTATATGTTCCTCAGATCTGTATATGGTATCAATCTCTTGGAAATATCCAGGAATGAATCGCTATTGAAATTCAGCACAATCGCCCCATAACTTTCTGAGATACACATGAGCAAAAAACCACGACCACCTCGTTTTTTTTCACAATTACAACAACAACATACATACATACATGTAAAAAACATACCAAACAAAAAAAAATACAAAAAAAAAATATTAAAAATAAGAAAAAAAATAATAAAAAAAACTACAAAAAAAAAATTTTAAAAAAATTTAAAAAAAATTTAAAAAAAAATTTTAAAAAAATATAAAAAAAAATAATAAAATATAAATAATATATTAAATAAAATAAAATAAAATTTTTTTGGCTCAGCTGGGATTCGATGCTACATTTATTCTAAAGTGTACGTATGCACGTATTTTATATGGGATGAATGGTGATACAAACAATTGTTATTGCATGACTACACGTTGTGAAGGGTATATAAGATTCGACACGGCCGAATATAGCACTGTTACTTGTTTTATTATAATATTGTTATTATAACCACCACCAAAAAAATGGTGGGGGGATATTCATTTTGTCATTCCGTTTGTAATGTAAGTTTTTATCTTTATATAGAAATATCTAAGTTGTATTTATTAGCAGAAACTTTATTGACACGCCTACTTTAACGTCCACTTTGAAAGACTAAATTTACGAAAACATTTTACTAGCATATCGAAGTTATAAAAAGAAAGTGATACATATTTTAGTAAGTATAAAGATATTATTGCATAGCGATTATTGTGAAAAACAGAATAATAAATTTTGTGCTATAAAAGAACATCAAATTGGTGGTGGGTATAAAAGATTCGACACAGCCGAATATAGTGCCCTTACTTGTTTATTTTTATTTAAATAAAAGCCTTTAACCGGAAGATTTTGTTCGGTTTAATTTAACAAAGACTTTTTGATTTATCTCTGCCGGCTATATGCTAACCGTACTTTGTGAAATTCAATTTTGCCTAACTTACGGTTAAAGTTCATGTTAAATTATAATCGCACTTTGTGAAAGGGACCGTTAGTGATATAAAATTAAATAGTGTCGAACATTAACATTGTGCGTGCTGAAATAAAATAATTTATTTTAAATCAAATAAATAATTATCGTCAACATCATCATCGTAGTCGTTTGTGCAGTCACCACTAAGCTGCAGTTTTGTCAACAACATTATCGTCAAACTTCTTCGTCTTCGCAAACTTAATTGTCATCGTCGTCGCTCTGCATTTGCCAGCTTCCATCCTCTGCTGCAGTTAGTCATCGTCGTGTATATTTAACATCGATATCTCTTCGCTAAACCACTAAACCATCATATAAAGATCATCATAAATAAACAAGTAAGTGAAACGAATAAATTCTCTTACATTGTCTGCACTCATAATAATTTTGTCTTTTTGGTACATTGTATGTACATATGTACATACATACATACGAACATATTTACAAGCATAAATTTTTTGTTGGTACATGAATTAAACAACTAGTGTTGGCACTTGTCATCAGTGTTGGCCCACCTGTAAAACATTTGGTACTTTTTTACAACGTATGGTAGTTTCGTTGTAAATGAAAGTATTTTGAAATTTAATAGATTATTATCGAATTTTATCAACTTTAATGGAAATTTAAGGAATTCAAATCAACTTCAAACAACTTTCATTAAAATTAAATCAACTTAAATCCAGCTTTAGCCCACTTTAGGAAACATTTGTCAAATTTTTAATGCAAAATGAGTACTGATAAAACTGATGGTACAAACGCAGATACTGGAGCCAACATGCTTTCTTCTTTAAAACAACAACGAGCAACAATTAAACGAAACATCACCCAAATCAAAACCAAAATAGAAAGAGATGGTGGTTCATCAGATTACACAATTCTCGAATGCCGACTTCAAATCCTCGAATCGTATTTTAAACAAATCAGCCATATTCAATCACAAATTCAGAAGATAGATGAGTTTGATACCAGTCGATCAGACATTGAAAACTTTTTATATCTCTCAAGGCTCCATTGGTAAGTTTTATGAATAACAATCGTAGTTCTAGTGATATTGAGCAAAGCTTTTTAAACATAACTCAACCATTAATGTCGCATCAAAATCGTTTGCCTCAAATTAAATTACCCAAATTCGATGGGAAGTATGCGGAGTTTTCTCGTTTTTTAAGTACATTTAATATTTTGGTTCACAATGAATCAATCATACCTACAATAGACAAATTTAATTATTTACTTAACTGTTTATCTGGCCAAGCACTGTCAGTCATAGAACTGTTTCAAGTTATCGAGTCAAACTACCAAGAGGCTTTAGATAGCATAATCGAAAGATATGATAACAAATCATTAATTTTTATCGATCATATCAATTCATTATTTTCGATAACACCTATAACTAAACCGACTATTTCGTTGCGCGCAATTCTTGATGTTTCGGCTCTTCGTAGTTCTTTGCTCTCTTTGGGTTCTGAACTTGATGTCATGAATGCAATCATCATTCATATTGTTTTGTCGAAAATCGATGGAGAGTCAAAAAATGTCTATGATGAAAAACAAGATTTTTAATCCCTGCCATCATGGGATCAGTGCCACTCAATTCTAAGTCGTCGTTGCCAGTTTCTAGAAAGTCGTTCTACAGAAACACACAAGCCAATATCAAACCCTACAGGGTCATCTTTCGTAGTTTCAAGTACACTTTGGAATATTGCAAATCAAAAAATAATTTTATTGGAAGCTGCTCTAGCTATTTTTCGTTACCTATAGCTCGTCGTTTCGATTTCGTTAAAAGTTCAAAGCTTTGCATAAATTGCCTTAGAAAAGGTCATTTAGTTTCCCAATGCCAATCAAAATCTCGTTGTCGCACTTGCCGAATTTCGCACCACACATCTTTACACAATTCACAATTTAAATCAATAAGTAATACAAGTACTTCTTCCAACTCACCGCTTCAAGAGCATTCGTCTTTAAATTCTTCGCTGCAACATAGTTCTTCTATGAATTCATCTTTTCAACAACCATATCCTCTATCTTTTCAACAAAAGTTTTCGTCGTCACATTAATCAGTGTTGCCAACACAATCTAATCCATCTACTACTCATCTTAAAAAATTTTCGTCATTTTTCACACGTATTCGTCGCATCAATTTGCTTCCAACGGCTATAGTTTTCATTAAAGATTTATTCGGTTGTCTGCAACCTCTTCGGGCCTTATTAGACTCTTGCTCAGAAGTTAACCTTATCACGCAAGAAGCTGTAAATCGTCTTCGTTTGAAACAAAACAAATCGTTTCAAGAAATTTCGGGCGTTTCTGACATTCGAACCCAGATGAAATATATGGTACAAGCTACTATTAAGTCTCGTGTTTCTGACTTTGAATGGACATCATGTTTTTTGGTTACAAAATCTATTTCGTCTCACCATCCAGCTGAATATATTAAGGCAGCCAATTGGAATATTCCTAATGGCATCGATTTCTATGGGAAATGGATTACCGAGTCTCATTAACACATCTCTCGGATGGATCATTGGTGGTAGTGTGAACACTCAAAGTTCACATCGTGCATTATCGTGTAATACCACAACAAGAAAAACTGCACTCAAAACAAAAGATCAACCAAAGGATCATCGATTCACGAAACTTTTTATCGAATATTTACATCGAAAAACATTCACACGCTGGCTCCAAGGCGCTTCTTGGTATTCTTCGCCAACAAGTATGGCTAGTAACTGCCAGAGAAATCGGTAGAAATTGTGTACACTGTTTCAAATACAATCCTCGGTTATTACAACAATTAATGGTTAATCTTCAGAAGATCGTTTCTTATCGCATAAGGGGAAAGGCTCCTTATAAAACTCATGTTGCTGTTTTCGTTTGCTTCTTATCTAAAGCTGTTCATATTGAATTAATACATTTCTTTTATATCTTAAAAAGTTTATAGGTCGTCGTGGCATACCTCAGAGACTATATTGTTATTATTCATGAAGACAATATTCTACCTCAGAATTGGCTCTTAGCGCGTATCATCAAAGCTATCCCAGGTCGTGACGAAAAGGTGAGAGTAGTTGATCTAAAAACATCAAAAGGGGTTCTTCGACGATCCATTCACAAACTTGCACCTCTACCTACCAAAGCTGATTTAAAGTGTCTTTCAATGGGGGGTTCAGTCAAAATACTATGTGAAATTTATTTTTATTAACTAAATATTTTTTAACTCTAACTTTCAATGATTTAACTTCTTTAAGTCTCATGTTGCTCTTTTCGTTTATATTATATACATACATACACTTGTTTTTTATACAAATATATATACTCAAAATAAATACATAAAATAACAACGGGATTGCATTCTTTGCATTCCTTCAAAATTCTTACCTACCGTTGCCACATGCAAGTGAAAAAAAACCAATACACTAACACTTTTTTACTAACACAACTACACTTTGACAACCTGCGACTCAGCTTGCGAAGAAATTTTTAAGCAAGTAAAATTTTTACAGTTACGGCAAGTAAAGTGACAATCCGAAAAACAGTGTTGTCTAACACTGAGTTTTTTGTTGACTCACTAACATATCATACAGTTGTGATAAATAATTCAGCTAGTTTTTTTAATAAATATGTATATATGTACATGAAGAATATTAAGAAAAATTATAAATATTCATTTTAAATGTAAGTTTTAATATAAAGATCAATTTTTAATAAAAAAAAATATATTAAAAAGTTATATGTCTAAAGGTAACGTTCAATAGTGGCTATTGACAACACTTAATTACCAATTGAAGCAGCGCCATTTGTATTAAATTTGTTTGAAGTTTATTTGTTGACGACATTTTAAAAATGAACTTGCACTGTGCTGTGTAGCCACTCAAAAAATTTTTGTGTTTTTTTTTGGCATTTCTCCTGATTTTCGTTAGTAATACGTATACACTTCTTGCAAGTAACTACTTGCTTGTGGCAACGTAGGGTTAGACTTTACCTACCGTTGCCACATGCAAGTGCAAGTGAAAAAAAACCAATACACTAACACTTTTTTACTAACACAACTACACTTTGACAACCTGCGACTCAGCTTGCGAAGAAATTTTTAAGCAAGTAAAATTTTTACAGTTACGGCAAGTAAAGTGACAAGCCGAAAACAGTGTTGTCTAACACTGAGTTTTTTGTTAACTCACTAATATATCATACAGTTGTGATAAATAATTCAGCTAGTTTTTTTAATAAATATGTATATATGTATATGAAGAATATTAAGAAAAATTATATATTCATTTTAAATGTAAGTTTTAATATAAATATCAATTTTTAATAAAAAAAATTATTTAAAAAGTTATATGTCTAAAGGTAACATTCAATAGTGGCTATTGACAACACTTAATTACCAATTGAAGCAGCGCCATTTGTTTTAAATTTGTTTGAAGTTTATTTGTTGACGACATTTTAAAAATGAACTTGCACTGTGCTGTGTAGCCACTCAAAAAATGTTTGTGTTTTTTTTTGCATTTCTCCTGATTTTCGTTAGTAATACGTATACACTACTTGCAAGTAAATACTTGCCTGTGGCAACGTAGGGTTAAGCAAGTAATATAATTAATTGTAAATCATTGTTGAAATAATAGTCAACCAATAAAGAACTAATTAAACAAATTATCGTGGTTCTTTTTTATTATTAAAAATATGTATACCAAATTTCATCGTTTCTTTTATAGTTCAACACCCACCACCAATTTTGTGTACATTTAAAGCACAATATTTATTATTTTGTGAAGCGCTATGGAATAATCTCTTTATAATAAAATATGTATCACTTTCTCTGTAGAAGGTGGTTAAATTTTAAGGGCCCAGGTTGAAGGTGAACCACACCTAAACGACAAGTTTTTTTTGAATTTCATTTGACATTTCTCAATCTCAGACTAACTCAATTTAAACAGTGAAAAGATACGCAAATGAGCAACGCGTTAAAGTTATTCAGGTTTCTTATTAACATGGGCGTTCAAATCAAAATGCATTTTGTGCACTTCGTGATTCTTTTGATCAACATAATCGTTCAAATTCGTCCACAATCGGAAGAACTGTAAAAAATTATTAAATTTTTGCAAAACAGGTCTGTATAAAATGTGAGTACATCTGTGAATGCCTTCTTAGTTCGTTAAATGGACCATTGCTGTTTTTCGCGATAGTCTGGCAAAAGAGCAGTCAACTTCGAGTCATCATCATGCCCAACAATTGAACATCGACATTGAAATTTGGACCATCTAATGGAGGTATGCCGCCAAAGTCGCGGCGGCCATTTGGCCGATATTTTTTGCCATACATAAATGAACCATACAAATATCATATAAAAAGAAATGATAATAATTTCCTAAATAATTTATGTTTTATTTAAAATCAACATCGGCCCATAAAATTTAACCACCCTTTATAACTTCGATATGTTAGTAAAATGTTTTTTTTTTTGTAAATTTAGTCTTTCAATGAAAATGGGCGTTAAAGAAGGCGTGCCAATAAAGTTTCTGCTAATTAATACAACTTAGATATTTCAATATAGTCCTTTATTTTTCCAAAATCTTTGTCAATAGAGAAATTACATGAATTTAATATAAACCTTAATATGGGAGGTAGGCGTTAAAGTGGGCGTGTCACCTAAATTTTTTTGCATAATAATTACATTGACTAGGAGGATATATTTAGCAAATTTCATCATCATACCTCGGATTTTGTCGGTTTTATGAGCATTTAAATTTATTTAACGGTAGATAACGTGAAAAGTGGGCGTTATAGTAGGCGTCTCAAAGTTATTTCTACTAACGAATACAACTTAGATATTTCAATATAGTACTTTATTATTCCAAAATCATTATTCATTGCGAAATAACATGAATTTAAGATAAGCCGTTATATGGGAGGTGGGCGTAAAAGTGGGCGTGTCACCTTAATTTTCTGGCATAGTAATGACATTGGCTAGAAGGATATACGTAGAAAATTTTATCATCATACCTGTGTTTTGTTTTTGTTTTTGCTTTTAAATTTCATTAACGGTAGATAACGTGAAAAGTGGGCGTTACAGTAGGCGTGTCAAAATTATTCCTGCTAATGAATACAACTTAGATATTTCAATATAGTCCTTTATTATTCCAAAATCTTTATTCATAGAGAAATTGAATGAATTTTAGGTAAAACGGTATATGGAGGTGGGCGTAAAAGTGGGCGTGTCACATTGATTTTCCGTTACAACAAAGCCTCTCACCAAAAAGCAAATTGTGCAAAATTTCAGAATCGTACATCTTATTTTGCTCGTTTTATTAGGTTTTAAATATACTGAAAAATACACTGCGCGGTATAAATTTTCGTACATTTTTAGCTATAACTCCTTTTCTAATGCGTAGATTTAAGCAATTTTTAGCAATTATTGTTTTGACTTGAGAAATATATATTCGAAGTTTCATGACTGTACGTTAATGCGTTTGGACACAATTGCATTTTATTCGATGTGCGAAGGACAGGGGTTTTTCGACCTACTCTTGCATTACGCGCTATAACTCTTTTCCTAATATTCCGATTTAGCCCATTTTCAATGCCAAGCAAACCTTGTGCATAGGAGAGATTCTGGCAAGATTTTCGGTGCGACCTCTATTGTGCTTTCAGCAGACAGACGGACATAGCTAGATCGTCATCAAATCGAACCCCGATTCACAATATATATACTTTATGGGGCCTTAAATGGATATTTCGATGTGTTACAAACGGAATGACAAAATGAATGCACCCACACAACTTTTTTGGCGACGGTTATAAAAAACGTTAGATGGCGGACCCTTTATTATTTTTACATAAAATACGAAGAAATTTTAATTTCACCAATATTTACTTTTTCTTCTCTTATATATAATTATTGTTATTTTTGTTTTGGTTTAATACTATACATAAGTTAGTAACAAAAATTTTTTAGATTTTTAGTTTTATTTTATACTAGCCAAACCCGGCGCGCGTTGCTACGCCCCTTAATGAATCGAAATGCATTCTGAATTTAAATTGAATATCAAGTACAAAAACCTAAAAATTAGAATTTTTTTATAGGCGTGGCATTGCCCACTTTTCTAATCACGAAATTGTAAAGTCATAACAGCTCAATATGTGTGCAAAGTTTCAGAAGAATCGGACCAGTGCAAGTACCTTAAAATTATAATTGTGTTTATGGGCGTGGCCCTGCCCACTTTTCTAATCACTAAATTGTAAACTCATAACAGCTCAATATGTGTGCAAAGTTTCAGAATAATCGGTCCAGTGCAAGTACCTCGAAATCATACCTTTTTTTATGAGCGTGGCACTGCCCACTTTTTTAATCACGAAATTATTTAGTCATGACAGCTTGATATGTGTGCAAAGTTTCAGAAAAATCGGTCTGGTGCAAGTAGCTCAAAATTATAACCTTTTTTTTATGGGCGTGGCCCTGCCCACTTTTCTAATAACGAAAATATATGGTTGTGACAGCTTAGTATGTGTGCAAAGTTTCAGAAAAATCGGTCCAGTGCAAGTACCTCAAAATTAAAACTTTTTTAGGGGCGTGGCCCCGCCCACTTTTCTTATCACGAAATTATTTAGTCATGACAGCTCGATATGTGTGTAAGGTTTTAGAAAAATCGGTCAGGTGCAAGTAGCTAAAACTGATAACTAATTTTTATGGGCGTGGCCCCGCCCACTTTTTTCCACCCATAAACACTCCCTGGTATGTGTACAACAACTTGCCAAAGTTTGAGTCCGATCGGTTTTACAGTTTCGGAGTCTATAGCTAACACACACACACACAGAGTTTCACTTTTATATATATAGATTACTTATTTAATTTTGGATGGTACTAAAGTTTTCTTATAAATAATGGATCTATTTATCCAATAAATACTTCAACACAGGTTTATTTTCAAACTTCAATAGTTGTCTTGCAGTAGTAAGTTGCTTCTTCTTATTGCTGTTTCCACCTCTAGTTTTCTTTGTCTTTGGCAGGGGAAATATTGGGAATGTCGGTTGAAAGCGGTGATAGTTATTCGCATAACATAATTTTCCTTTCCTTTAAGATATTCTACAGTAAAAATTTACTTTTTGAAATGAACCCTCATTCTTGTCAATTTTGAACTTGGGTTTCATATAGAAAATAAATAAAGCAGTGGTCTATGATCAGTTTGAACAAGGAAATATTTTTCATATATATGCATATGATTCAAAATGAGTGATGGACACAAGGCTTTTTGCGCTATCGGCTTCCATTGGAGTAGGATAGTTTTCAATTACCGAGTATTTGCTATAATCGGGAAGTATTCCTTTATCCGTGCATTTATAACCTAAATAGGTTACTTCTCTCATACAGAATGAAAGTTTTTCGGGTGTAATTTAAGGCTATGTTCTCGAAACATTTCAAAGAATATGTTTTTCTGAGCATCCCAACACGACTAAACTATCCATGTTCAAATGCTTGATCTGGTTTTAAACCAATAAATGCAAGTGTCATCATTCTCTAAAGAATTGGGCGGTATTTTTAAACCATATGGTAGTCTAGTAAACCTTTAAGATCCATTGTTCGTTGAAAAAGACGTTAAGTTCCTTGAATTTTTTTCTAGTTTGATCTGAACTAAGTTGAGATTGAGATTATACATTTTGTTATTTACTGTTCTAATCTTAGGGGAGTCATCTAAGTTTTCCGAACCAGCACTATCCGAAGTCGTACACCTGATATAGTTTCTAGTCCTACGGTTATTATAATATCTTTGTGTGTTTCTTTTGTTATAATTACTATTGTTGTTATTACTTTTACTAGTCATGTTTCGTGGGTAATTATACCTTCCGAAATATTTTACTATCCGCACGGTAGTTCCCGAAATTATGTTTGCGTCTAAAATGCAATACTGTATTTTGTTGTCCTGCTGCCTTAGTGCAACCTTTTATAAATTTACTAACAACTTCATTCATATTATCAAATTGACCCGCTTCCATTGTTTGCTTTATTCTATCTATTGTGCAACTTTTAGTTAGTGCCCTTACGGCTACTTGTGTTAAATATTTATTAGCGAGTTTGCTTGATGAACCATCTGAAATGTAGGCGTGAGAGATTCAATCTCTGCACAATAACTATTTTGTGTTTTATTGCTTTGTCGTGTGTTTATTTTCTTTGCTGACAAAACTGCAACAAATTCACTTTAACAGAAATTTTCAATTTGTTTATTATATCCGTAATGGTGGATTCATTATTATTTGAATTTTTAGGACATTCTTTAAGCTTAGTTTTTATGAAAGATACTGAAACTTGTCCATGTGTATCCTTTATAGAGTCAACTAATTGTAGCGAGTCTATAAATGACGTTAAATTTTCGGGGTATCCATTGAAATCTCTTATTATTAGCCTAGAGGCTGTATAAAAAAACACCGTCGTTGACTGAGGCATTTCCGTGTCCACATCGCTTTCCTCTTCTTGGTTAAAATTGATTTAAATTTTTCTGAATCCTTATAAATATTATATGTGTATCAATTTTAAGTGTGTGTTCGATTGAATTGGGTACATTTTGATTAATATTATATTTATCAGGTATTTTCACTAACTACAATTCTTATTTTCTCCAATGAGCCGATAATTATATTTTAATGTTTTTGACTGCCTCTAGCTAGGGTTGCCATTTCTATTTTTAAAAAAGAGGACGCCAGCATAAAAATGTAGAACATTTGCCCAAAAAAAGAGGACACATTTAAAAAAAATTAAATTTGATAAAATTTACGACGCCATTTAAAATACAAAAACAAAATTTTATTTGCAAAAAGAAAAACTTAACATATCATTCTGATTTAATGGTTGAAAATAAAAACAAAAAACAAAAAAAAAAACAACAAAAATTCATTGCATTCATTATCGGGAATGTACACTTTTAAAAATTTTACATATATTTTTCAACACTTCCAATTTGAGCCAATCATCAAATATCTCATCAAATATTTGTAAAACTCTAGGCAATCCATATCAAAATTATATACCCTTACTATATTTTTTGTTCAAGACTTTCTTCTATATTTGGAAAACAAACTTTATGAAAAACACACAAAAGACAAGTTAAAATAGGCCACTTCGCTAAATAGCGACAATTAGGGATAATAAAACTAATTTTGTACAAAGAGAAGTTTTAAAATTGAACTTTTTCAAAACTAATTGTACGAGCACCTAAATCTTTTTTTTTTACACATTTTGTGACCTGTGATTTAAAGTTTAAATATAAGAAAAAAACTTCAGAGAAGGTGCAAAAAGCCGGACAATACCGGACAATTGCTAAAAAAGAAGTAGGACTTCCCCGGATGCCCTAAAAAAGAGGACGGTGTCCGGGGAAAGGAGGACGGACGGCAACCCTACCTCTAGCTTAATATAAGTATTTTTGTTTATACATTTATACGATTTTCGAAATGTTTCCCTTTCCAATGAGATTATTTGCTTAAGCAGATCCTATTTCTTCATTAATATTTTTCATAGATCATTCGCCCTACTTACTTAAGTATTTCTTCTTTAAATTCTAATTGTGGTTCGTGTATATATGATACAAAAAACTTAATCCTATTATTATTGTTATTATTTAACATATTTTCACAGTTTGAAAGCAAATTGCCTATTTTGGGTGATCTATATTTCTGTGGTGTAAAAAATCATAATTTTCAGGAAAGCCGCAAAACCGTTTTATATAAAACAACGGGTTAGGTATTGAACTTTTAAACTTTTTTTGCCATTCATGTCAATAAAGATCTTAAAATTTGCTTACAAATATAATTTCAGACAAATATCATTTAAAAATTAGATCATAGCGAATACCAAAATAAACAAAGTGGTACAAAGACTAAAAGTGTGTGCAGATAAAGCAGCGTATGTCAACATAGGTAGGTAGTACACACTTCTAGTACACTGAAAAATGATCAGAAAATAACTTTCAAATGAGTTCAGAAATAACAAAGTATGTGGTTGTGTGTTTCTTAAATATTTTGCCATTAAGCACACCTAAATAAGTCACGCTTTGTACGGTGTACGCTTTTTGAATATATATAGATGTAACGTAAAAAATTAAAAAAAAAATTAACATACGCGGTTGCCCATGAAAACCACAGATTTGTATTTGATCTGCAGATTTCTCTTTGTTGTCTGTCTAGTAATCATGCTTTCTTCATTGCTAAATGTATTTCTAGCTCTCTAGCAGCCTGATTATTTAAGTCTTTCCTCGTAGGTTTGTTATGCATGCCCAAATATTTCGAAAACTTCCCGAAGTTCTTGATTTCTTTCTCTGTTGATTTATATTCTATTTGAGATCAATTTATCGGGTTTTTAGGTTTTCTTTTACATTTCAAAAAGACATTCTGGTTAGTATATATTTAGTATTATTTCCCTTCATATATATATAAATTCTCAATTCAACTTAAATATAGCTAATTTGCCTCGAGCTAAATTCACTTGCGGGCCTTAAAGGCGCATCAACAGTAGCCTTTTTTTTTATACCCGCCACCAAAAAAATGGTGGGGGTATATTCATTTTGTCATTCCGTTTGTAACACATCGAAATATCCATTTTAGACCCCATAAAGTATATATATTTTGAATCAGGGTTTGATTTGATGACGATCTAGCTATGTCCGTCCGTCTATCCGTCTGTTGAAAGCACGATAGAGGTCGCACCGAAAAAGCTAGGGTGCTCAAATTTTGCCAGAATCTTTCTTATAGACAAGGTTTGTTTGGTATTGAAAATGGGCTAAATCGGAATATTAGGAAGAGAGTTATAGCTCGAAAAGCAAGAGTAGGTCGAAAAAACCGTGTCCTTCGAACATCGAATAAAATGAAATTGTGTCCAAACGCATCAACATAGACTCATGAAACTCCGAATATATATTTCCTAAGTAAAGACAATATTTTTCCCCGAAAATTATCAAAATCCATGCATTAGAAGAGGAGTTATCGATCAAAATGTACGAAAATGTATACCGCACAGTGTATTTTTCGGTATATTTAAAAACAAAAACGTCATAAAAGCAACAAAATTGGATGTACGACTCTGAAATTTTGCACACTTTGGTTTTTGGTGAAGCGCTTTCTTAACGGAAAATCAATGTGCCACGCCCACTTTTACGCCCACCTCCCATATAACGTTTTACCCAAAATTCATATAATATCTCTATTAATATAGATTTTGGAATAATAAAGGACTATATTGAAACATCTAGGTTGTACTCATTAGCAAAAACACTTTTGACACGCCTACTATAACGCCCACTTTTCACGTTATCTACCGTTAATAAAATTTAAAAGCTCAGAAAACCACCAAAATTAGAGGTATGATGATAAAATTTGCTACGTATATCCCCCTAGGCAATGTCATTACTGTGCCAAAAAATTAAGGTGCCACGCCCACTTTTACGCCCACTTCCCATATAACGTTTTACCTAAAATTCATATAATTTCTCTATTAATAAAGATTTTGGAATAATAAAGGACTATATTGAACTACCTTTGTTGTACTTATTAGCAAAAATAGCTTTGACACGCCTACCTTAACGCCCACTTTTTACGTTATCTACCGTTAATGAAATTTAAAAACTCATAGAACCGCCAAAATTAGAGGTATGATGAAAAAATTTGCTTCTTATATCCCCCTGGGCAATGTCATTACTGTGCAAAAAAATTAAGGTGCCACGCCCACTTTTACGCCCACTTCCCATATAACGTTTTACCTAAAACTCATATAATTTCTCTATTAATAAAGATTTTGGAATAATAAAGGACTATATTGAAACACCTAAGATGTACTGATTCGCAAAACAACTTTGACACGCCTACTATAACGCCCACTATTCACGTTATCTACCGTTAATGAAATTTAAAAGCTCATAAAACCGCCAAAATTAGAGGTATGATGATCAAATTTGCTACGTATATCCTTATAATCAATGCAATTGTTGTTTAGGTGACACGCCCACTTTAACGCCTATCTTCCATATAACGGTTCATCTTAAATTCATGTAATTTCTCTATTGACAAAGTTTTTGGGAAAATAAAGGACTATATTAAAATTTTTAAGTTGTATATATTAGCAGAAACTTTATTGACACGCCTTCTTTAACGCCCACTTTCATTGAAAGACTACATTAACAAAAGCATTTTAGTAGCATATCGAAGTTATAAAGGGTGGTTAAATTTTAAGGACCGATGTTGAATTTAAATAAAACACAAATTATTTAGGAAATTATTATTTCTTTTTGAAATTATAATATTTGTATGGTTCAATTATTAATTTAACAAAATATTGGTCAAATGGCCACCCATCCTTGGCGCCACTCCTCTATCTGATGCTCCAAATTTTCAATGACAACGTTGATGCTCAATTGTTGGGCATGATGATGAGTCGAGGTTGACTGCTCTTTTGCCACCCTATCGCAAAAACCAGCAATGGTTCCCATTCAACGAACTAAGAAGGCATTCACAGATTTTCTAACATTTTATACAGACCTGTTTTGCAGAAATTTAAGTATTTTTTACAATGCTCCCGATTGTGGACGAATTTGAACGATTATGTTGATCAAAAGAATTACGAAGTGCACAAAATGCATTTTGATTTGAACACCCATTTAAAAAAAAAAACCTGAATAACTTTAACGCGTTGCTCATTTGCGTATCTTTCCACGGTTCAAATTGAGTAAGTTTGATATTGAGAAATGTCAAGTGAAATGCAGAAAACAAATTTAAAGACTAGGTGTAGTTCACCTTCAACATGGGCCCTTAAAATTTAACTACCCTCTACAAAGAAAGTGATACATGTTTTATTATAAAGAGATTTTTCCATAATGATTAACAAAATAATAAATATTGTGCTTTAAATGTACACAAAATTGGTGGTGGGTATAAAAGATTCGGCACAGCCGAATATAGTGCTCTTACTTGTTGTATTATTACGTTTGTAAACATAGAGTCTTAAAATTAATGTTTTTTAACCCGAATTCTAACTCCAAGTGTTCTGGACGACAAAAAATTCTCATTTTTATGGCATTTTCTTTGCAGTTTTTATATTTTGTATACATACATAGAACAACAACAAGCGACGTTGAGAATATAATTATATCGTCCAGATAGACTAGACAAATTTTATTAATTAAATCGCCCAAGACATCATTCATTAGACGTTGAAAGGTGGCTGGAGCTGTTTTCAGCCCAAAAGGCATACGAAAAAATTCGTAATGACCACCTTCTACACTAAATGCTGTCTTTGGGATGTCCTTCTCATGGATTTCGATTTGATGAAATCCTTTCGCCAAATCAAGGGTGGTAAAATATTGACAACGTCCGAGTTTTTCCAGGATCTCGTCGATGTTCGGGATTGGATATTTATCATCTATAGTTACATCGTTGATTTTCCTATAATCTATGACGAGTCTCCATTTTGTTTTGCCACTGGCGTCCATTTTTTTTGGAACTATCCAAACTGGTGCTGAGTAAGGTGAGTGGCTGGGTCTTATTATTTTTTTGAGTAGCATTTCTTCTATTTGTTTCTTTACTTCTTCTTTGTGCACATACGGATATCTGTATGTTTTAGCTGCAACAGGGATGTTGTTAGTAGTTCTTATCTCATGCTTGATAGCATTCGTAAATGTAAGGTCACTTTCTTCTGTGTAAAATATGCTTTTGTATTTCTTTATAATTGGCAGAAGTTTCTGCTTTTCTTCTTCATTTAAATGTTCTACGCGAATTTGTTCCAAAATTGGTTTATTTATTTCTTCATCGGATTCAATTGTATAAAAGTTTTCGGGTGTTACTTCATTTGTGTCCTGGGTTTCTAAAATGACCCGTTGTGGTAAATTTCCATTCACTTTAACGAAAGCATTGATTTTATAATTTTCTGTTTCATATACTCCCTCAATTATTTCGATATTCTTATCACTTAATATAGTTTGGGGGTTGTAAACTAGGCCGTTTTTATGTTCGACCGGCACTTTTATTTGGTGTAGTCCTTTCTTTTCGAAATAGTATTCGATACCGTCGTTTGTGTATTGAATGGGAATTTCTGTTTCATTGGTTTTTAAGAAGTTGTCTTTCATATTTACTATTATTTTCATTTGTCTTAGTATGTTATTACCAATTATTCCATTATACCGATTGTGGAATTGGCAGACTAAAAATTCCATTTTTGTATCTGTAACTGTACCAAATTCTTTAAAAACTGGGATGGCTACTTTTTCTGAAATTGTAATTGTATGTTGAAGAGTCTTAACATTCGTCACGTCGCAAGGTATCCTCCATTTAGGATGGCAGATTCCGGGATTAATTATGGAATGTGTTGCTCCTGTGTCGATGACGAATCTTAGACGTCCTAGTTTAGTTTTAATGATTATATATGGTAGGTTTCCGTTGAGGCTATTGGCTGAAAATTTTGTGCATTACTTCTATCTGTTCTGTTTTGTTCCGTTTGTCTGGTTTGGTTATAGTTTTGTCTATTATATCTATTATATTGTTGGTTTTGTCGACTGTACGTTGGATATGAGGGTTGGAAGTGTTGTACATTATTTATTTCCATTGGCTCTGGTTGTTGGGGATGATTATAGTTACTTTGTTGATTTTGGTTATAATTTCGGTTATATCTTTCCGTGTTGCGTTGTTGGTTTCGATTGTAATTATAGTTCTGGTTCTGGTTGTCTTGTCGATAATTGTAGTTTTCCCGATGGTTGTTACTGTGATTGTTAAACCTGTTATAATTATATTTTTTATTGTGATTTGCTGTGCTCCCTGAAGGTTCTCGGTTTCCTTCTTGTTTTTCGTTATTCTGTTGTTTCCCTTTGTCGTTTTTCCTCACTATGCGACCATCTTTTCCCATGCTATCATAGCCGCTCTCAAATAAAATGTCCATTGCGGATTCCAGGCTTGTAGGATTTCTGCAGGTTAATACAGTCCGCATAGGTTCTGGCATTTTATTTTTGAAAATGTGCAGTGCAGATCTTTGATTATTAAGGGCTACTTGATTAACTGCTTCGCCTTCACCAAGGACTAGAAGGGCTTTATTATTCAAACGTCGTAATTTGTATTTTATCTCATTATAAAAATCGACAGTTGTTCTTTCAAAAGTGACGGCTCTTAGTTCATCAAATAACTGCTCGCAGTTCTTTTTCTCACCGAAGTTGTTCTCTAAAATACTTTTTAGGTCCGTCCAGGATTGTGCCTGTGTATTTATTTTGATGATCTCTTTTGCCCTACCGGTTAATCTACTTTTTATGATGTCCGAGAATATAAGTTGGGACAATTCGTCGTACGTCCTGAGTACCGGATGTATTCTGTCAATTAGTCTAGTGAAATTAATTAGGTCGTTCCGATTACCGTTATACTGAGGGATTGTGTTTAGGTATTTAATTGGATCTAATTGGATTTGGTTGGGCTGTGCCATTTTGTATGAGGGAAAGAAAAATTGTTCAAGAAAAAAAAATTTTCCTTTTTTTTTTTTTTTTAACGATTTTGCGATTATCAGTGGCAATACTCTCGGTAAGTTTAATTAATAATATTATTTTACAGTTATTGATAATAAATGTATATTGAATAACTTATAAATATTCTTACTATTATTTTTTTGTTGTTGTTGTCTTCTTTCTTCTTGTTTGGGAGGGTCCTTCTGATCAGGATTTTTCTTGGCTTCTTCCTCTTGGCGTGTTTTTTTTTTTTTCCACTGAGTTTCTATTTCCACTGTTCAAATAGTGTTTCTAGTTCGGTTTGTGTTTTTATTACTGTTTTCTTCATTCCTGTTTTTGTCACTTGCAATTTTAAAATTTGTTTAATAATTTTTTTCTCTTTATCTAATTTAATAATTTGTTAATAATTTTCACGTTTGTTTTATTTTCTTGTGTCGCTGTTTATAACAAAAATCTCAAAATTTTTGTTTTATTAATTTTTGGTAGGTACTCCTTTTTTATTTAGTAAATTTTTTCTTTATAATTTTCACATTTCACAATGTACTTAGAATAAGGATTCTTCCTTTGGTTGTCTATTTGCGATTCTTTCAGAGGCCAACGTGATGTCTGGAATAGTTCCCTCGCATCCCGGTCTTCTGAAGGTAGCGGTGTTCCCCCTGTTCATGATGACTAGTCCCGTTCTGGCTATCATATCCAATACCATTCTGCTTTGAGAGTTTGTCGACCGTGATCGCATTCGTATGCGTGGGAGTTGAAGTCCCCGCCAATTACGAGAGCACCTGCAACTTCCATACCCTTATCCTCTATGTTGTGCAGCTTCACTTGAAAGCCCTCCAGTTCTTCGTTCGGTGTCAAGTAGCAGCTAAATAGTGTGAAATCTTTCGTTTTCAACCAAACAAATCACATCCTTTGTCCTCTATAACTAGGCTACTACGCATCGGTATCCATATGGCTGCTGTATTGCTATTATCGGTGATCCATGCGCCACTTTTTGGCCTTCCGTATTGTTCGCTGATAACACTATATCAGAGTTCCTTTCCATTATCAGTTGGTCTAGAAGAGAATCAGCCGTCTTGCGTCTGTGCATATTGGCTTGGAGTATTCTCTTTTTCGTCCTATTGTTGTCATTTTGCCGTTCTTTGTCCCTGCTATGTGGTCCATCTTGCTGTGTCCCGCTTCAGTACACAGGAAACATTTCGATTTATTTACACATGTTTTCATAACATGTCCGACTTTCCCGCACCTGATACAAATCCCTTGGCCTTTTCTGTCAGGTCCAGAACAATTCCACTGCTCATGTCCGGTACTAAAGCATCTCTTGATGTTTTCGTACCTTCTTAGTTTTACGTGACACCAGCCTACCTTAATATACCCAGTTTTAAGAAGCTCTTCAGCCATCGCCTTAGATACGATTACAAAAGCCCTAACAAGTTCCCTGTTGGGTTTCGTGATTCTTATCACCGTAGGTTCACCGTTCGTCTGTATCGTATTCCGAATAGATTGTTCGACTTCTTCGGGGTGGTAAAAGAGTCTGGATCCCGGGTCTCTATAGTTACCGTTGGTGTTACGCTTTTTATCTCAGCGAATTCCCCAAGAGTCTCCTTGATCTTATGAAATAAATCACTTTTAATCTGTTCCCCCTTTTCCAGCTCTAACAAAAGTGTGCCGGCTTTGGTCTTTCGGATTGTCTTTACCTTACAGCCGCTATCGTTTCCGGTTTGGTTCCTCAGAGCTTTTAGCACGTCTGCGTAGGTATATCCTTCACAGGGTTTGGCTATAATAGCCTCCCCTTTCTTTCTTTGTTTCGACCTTTTTCCGTGATTTCTCTTGAGTGTGTTGCATCTTGTTCGATACCTTCTCCACTTGACTCTCCTTGTGAAGGATTTTCTTTTTCCTTTCAACAGTTTGCCATGCGTCATTTCCTCCTTCGCGTGGTCTCTTCCTGATATCCACTGTTTCAGCTGGGCTGCTTGCAGACCTCTTGCCTTTGCCCATGTTTGTGGTTGCCGCACACCTCTGTAGGCCTACTACAGTATCTCTCATTTGCATTGGTCTCTTAGTGCTCTCAGTTTTGAGCCAATTTACTCTACAAGTGTCAGCTATACACACAAGCTCCTCAATCTCCTGAATGCCCTCTCTAACATCAATGCTGATGTTTTTCTGCCTTTATTTTCACCATCACACTTTTTATCTTATCCATCGCCGAGGTCTCCTCATTTCTCGTTTTAAAAATGAACTCCTGGTTTGGTGAGCTTTTACTTGATTGTAGACCATTTGATGGAGGGGTTTCGGTCGTCACCATTACCGCTTTCGGCGTCTCAAAGAGATCCTCTTTTGTCATGTCGATGATAGGAGCCGTCTCACCTTCCTGAGGCGTATTTGTGACTTCCTGCGAAGTATTATCGCCCCTCACTAGGGGACTTCTCAGTTTCCCGCTAGGTTAAAATGGGTTTGGAGCCCTTTCAACCGTTTTAACTCTGGGAGTTATCGTGTTCGTCGTTTGTTTAATTTTAATTTTGTCTGCCATTTTCGAATCTTTCTGGGTCCCATCTTGAAGCCGTTATCCATGGTCGTCATGCAGTCGTCCTCTAAGACCCATTTGCAAGCAGTGAGGTCCTCGCGAGGGTTGACAAGAGACTTTATGAGAACTCTTGTTCAGACATTAATCGGGAGTCGTCTCAACCGAACCTACATGGTCAGTTTAGTGACTACGATTCATGGATCATTCCACAAGCCCAGCCAAAGATTTAACGGGACGGAAGGCAACTGCGACATTAACCTGAAAGCCGTTTCCTCAAGATGTCACTCCTGAGTATTAAGGTAAAAGACTTCCGCAATTGTCAGCCCAAATTCGCCTTTTCCAAAACGTAGCTCGAATACGTGTCCTTGCCACTTCTGGCTCGTCAAAGTTCCGTGCTAGTTTTTGGTCCGCCCCGACTATTTAATTTCCTCGGTACCTGCTTTTACGAGCAGGCGTTCCCCTATCCGCCACCTGGGGGGCGCCCGATGGGGGAACTAGCAACCCCTCACGGGAATAATAATAAAATTAATGATAGTAATAATGATAATAATATTTTTTTTCGGGAAGGTAGGAAAATGCCTGACGCATCTCAGATACTGTCGTCACAGTTATGGTATGTGGAGCTTGCATCCACTAAAACCCCCCCTTTTTCGAGCCGTTCTCCACCCTGGGACCGCTTTCGCATAATAATAAGATTGTCATAACATAATCCTTTCTTATAAATACATCGCTGTATAATTTTATCTTTTTATTTTAATCTGTCAATCTTGGCTAGACATTTTGTTTGACGTTTGAAGAAATTGTCTTGTATATAATTTATTGAAGCTTGGACTTATTCTGACAAAAATCAGAAGTAGGATTGGCAAATAATACGTGTTTAAGAAGGTGGTTAAATAGTTGTAAAAGCGTGCGTATTGTGATACAAAGGAAAACGAAAAGAAAGCAAAAGAACGGATTACTCTTAGTATACAGTTGTGAAGTTAAAGAGAAAACTTCAAAGTAGTGGCCTGCATATATCCGGTAATAAGGCAGAATTGGTGCTTAGAATGCAGCGGTTTTAAGAAGATAATCCCAATTTTGTGGAAGCGTCTACGGATTTGGAAAAGACGTTACTTGGGTTCGAGGAATGTACAATTCAACAAAATAACTTGCAAACGGACGAAATGCGAAAGGGTGTGTATAGTTTAATGGATGCAGTGGCTGCATTAACCAGGAAAATTGATTGTATGGACAAGAACAAAAATGGTGAAATCATTGAACAAAATAATGCGCCAAGCCGGTTGCTGTCGTCGGGTGCATACATGAATACACAAACCATTGTAACAACAACAACAACATACAGTCAACCTGTATTTAATTTAAAATTAAAAACCTACGGCATGAACAACCTCGTAAATCGTATATTAACGGAAACCTAAACAAAGATAAGCCACATTTTGTCGAGAGTAATGTTAGTGGCAGCAATGAAAACGTGAAAATCAGTCTTATGTGTTTCAATTGTCGGGAACGTTGCCATATAGCCAGAAATTGTAAAAACAAATTAGACAAGATAAAATGTAGAAAGTGTAATGCTAAAGATCACGAAACCGATACGTGTCCGTCTCGAAAGGTAAACCTAATCAAAAAGACGATAATGTGAATTGTAAGGAGATTTTTAAAGAAGTCGAAATAAATAATGATAAGTATTACGCATGCATAGATTCGGGAAGCTATTATTCATTAGTAGCTAAACGTGTGTCGTTAAAATTTAAGACGTCAGTAGTAGATCATAAAAAGAAACTGTTCGGGTTCGCGGATGCTGAATATGTGAGCAGCGGAATACTTGTAGTTAACATGAAAATCGATAACTATAGTGCAAAAGTTGGACTAATGATTAATGATGATGATGTAATGTCATATGATCTAATAATCGGTAAAGACGTTTTGTCGGAAAATCGTGTGATAATAGAGAATGGACTTTGTCGCGTGGTAGCGTTAAAAGGTAAAGACTTCGATGTCAACGAACTTTTAAACGAAAGCGAAAAATACGAATTACAGTCCCTGTTGGAGAAATATTCCATGTGTCTTGCTGAAAATATTAATGATATTGGTAAATGTGACATTATTGAAATGGACATAAAATTAACTTCTAATAAACCAGTGTCAAGAAATCCCTACAGTATACCGATTCCAAAGCGGCAAACGGTTGATAAGCTAATCGATGAACTTTTGCGAACTGAAATAATACGTCCGTCTAAATCATTATACGCGTCACCGATTGTATTAGTGCTAAAACAAAATGGAGAGGACAGATTGTGCGTTGACTACTGTGAACTAAATGCAAACACCGAGAAGCAACCGTGGCCAATGCCAAATGTGTATTGCAGACATTAGCAATTTACGGCTTTTGTAACACATAATGGTCATTACGAGTATAATAGAATGCCATTTGGGCGAAAAAACTCCCCTAGTACATTTTAACGGCTGATGCCTTTGGTGCTGGAACCTATCAAAAACCAGATCGTAAGTTACGTTGACGAAGTGATCATTGTTTCAGAATCGTTTTGTGAGGAAAAAGGAAATTTGAAAGTATTTTTGCAAGTAGTGCAATCTCATGGTCTAACTCTTCGTTTGTCCAAATGTGCGTTTTTGAAGTACTGTTACATTCCTGGGTCATGAGTTGAACGAAACCGGTCTGATGCCTGGTCGAATCAAAACATTAGCAGTGAAGAGTTTTCCAGTTCCAACCAATGTGATTGAGGTTAGGCGGTTTATTGGCTTGACCGGATATTTTCGCAAATTTATAAAAAATTACGCTATAATAGCTTCACCTTTAACTCGTTTGACAAAGAAAAATGTCGAATTCTTGTGGTCAACAGAATGTGATGAGTCATATCACATGTTGATCAACTTATTGGTAAATAAACCAGTATTGACTATTTACGATGTTAAAAAGCAACATGAATGAATGAGCAATAAAATGAGCTGAAACCAATTGCATATTTTAGTCGTGTATGTAATGAAGCGGAACAAAAATATCATGCATATGAATTGGAAGTTTTAGCTGTAGTTGAGTTGTGTCAACGGTTTTGTATGTATTTGCTAGGTAAACAATTCCTTATTGCCACGAACTGTTCAGCGGTATCTAGTCCTCTAAGCATATAATACCAAGAATTACGAAATGGTTCTTAAAGCTGATGGAATACGATTATACAATAATACATCGTGACGGTCGGAAAATGTGCTATGTAGATGCTTTAAGCCGTGCCCCAGTAGAGACTGCGAACAAAAATCTAGTTCAAGACGTAAGTGAGAAAATCATGATCAAACCATCAACTAGTGATTGGGTGTATATGATGCAATCTAAAGATGAAACCCTGAAGGACAGCATGGATGTTCTAAATGGTCGAAAACAATCAAGTCAACATCAACAGTATTTAAACGATTTTGTTTTAAAGAAAAATCGGTTGTACAGGAAAGGCGACGACAATGCGTTACTATTAGTGGTGCCCAAGGGACTGAGATGGCGTATATTAAAATTGTGCCATGACGACGTTGGCCATCCAGCAATCGAGAATACCCACAAGCGCTTAAAGAAACATTTTGCCTTTCCTCGAGCGCGAAACTTCATAAAAAAATTATCTTAAGGCATGCGTGGAATGCTGTTATTGCAAGAAGACAACAAAAAAATAATGCGAGTTGTATGGAATGGACATTCCGAAAATTCCCTTCGAGGTCATGCTTATGGATCACCTTGGCCCATTTATCAAAAACCGTCTTTGTAATAAATATCTCCTCATTATAGTAGATGCTTTGACAAGATACGTTATACTGTGTCCGGTAAAGTCGACTAAGACAAAACCTGTATTGGATGCAATAAATTACTTGTCCTTATACTTCGGAATGCCAAAGATATTAGTTACTGATCGAGGTACGGAATTTACCTCATCGTTTTTCGAGAATTATAACTGTGCCAATGGACTTGCCGATAGGGTGAATAAATCAATTTTGTCATATTTGAAGTCAACTGTTAACGACGCTAAGGACTGGGACACAGAAATCCGAAATTTACAGTGGACTTTCAATACGAATGTCAACAGTACAACTAAATACGCTCCAATAGACTTAGTGTTTGACTTTCCTGTCAGAGATATATCTGGAAATAAAGTATTAGCTGCAGTTCAAGAAGCTAACTTCGATCGTGAGCCCTATATATGAATGAAAAACGTATGGATGCTACCTTAAATATTGAAAAAGCAGGAAAGATGTGGAAGACAAGATTTGACGCTAAACATAAGAATCCTCATAAATATAAAGAAGAGGACTTGATCCTATTAGAATGTGTGATTCCTAGCGCTGGTGAATCCAGAAAACTGGAAACAAAATACAAAGGGCCTTATATCGTGAAAAAGGTTCTCAGTTATGATAGATACCTTGTAGTTGTCGCAGATGCTCAACGTAATCAACGAACGTTTTCCACAGTCGCGAGTAGTGACAAAATGAAACCCTGGTGTGCCTTATGTCCAGAGATCGATGATGCTTATACTGATTAAACTCAAACAGATGAATAACTCGAGGACGAGTTCTGGGCAGGATTAGCCGAGTTGTCATAACATAATCCTGTCTTATAAATACATCGCTGTATAATTTTATCTTTTTTTTTAATCTGGCAATCTTGGCCAGACATTTTGTTTGATATATAGCTGTTGTTAAATTAGAAGCTTGTAAAAAACGTTTGAAGAAATTGTCTTGTATTTTAATTATTGAAGCTTGGACTTATTCTGACAATAATTTCATTGATATATCTATTTGGTTGATATACTTTCAAACAAATGCCTGTAAAATGAAGTGAGAATATCTTTTTAATAATGTTTTAAGATTTCCAAGAATTCTACCAAGATTTTTAAGTTTAAAATTTGTTTAAGATCAAATTGTTAAGCTGCATATTATAAAACATTTATATTTTGTAACTGTACAACGCCCCGCGTGAAGTATGTTTCGGATCATCGTCGCGCATAAAATTTCAATGTATTGGCAAGTTTTCTTCGGCAAATGGTAATTCAAACTTACAGCCCAATTTTGTACCATGAAAACTCACCCATTACATTACCACCACTGACTAATAATTTTTACAGTGTAGTTAAAATGCTGCAGCTGATTTATGGGTTGCCATCAGCATAACTTAGATTCATCACTCCACACCGGGCTTTTCTAAAAACTGATAGGGTTTTTCAATTTTTCTCTTAGAAACTCCAGCCTGAATTTTTTTTTGTTAAAAAAAGTTATCTTTGTGCTGTGCACCAACGTCTTATTGGATTAGATGAAACTTCATAACCGTACGATAATTGCACTTGAACCTGTTGCTACGTAAAACTTTTAAATGAATCAATTTGAACGATTCTTTTTATTGTTTGTTCTACTTTTTTATTTGTTGTTCACTAATTCGGAGCTCTTGGAAAATGTTTTGTGGCTCCAAATGTTTGATATTTAGGAATTTGCATTAGGGTCTTACGCATCATATTAACATAGGCTAGGTTTAAGATTTTATATTATCCACCATTTTGCTTTATTATTTCCGAACCTATCACAAATTTTTATATTTTTCAATATATGATTTTTATTCAAGCTTGAGATCACTTTTTTGTTTCTTTTTTATAAAATATTATTTATTAGTAACCAATATTTCGCTACCAAACAATGGGTAACTTCTTCAGGGTAATATGTATACAAATTTTATAAAACAAAAAACAAATTCAAAACAATTTCAAATATATACAATATATGTTTAATAGTTTTTTAAGCTTAAGGTCCTTTTAATAATAAAAAATCTTATCTAATTAATATCTAATTTAATAATTTGTTAATAATTTTCACGTTTGTTTTATTTTCTTGTGTCGCTGTTTATAACAAAAATCTCAAAATTTTTGTTTTATTAATTTTTGGTAGGTACTCCTTTTTTATTTAGTAAATTTTTTCTTTATAATTTTCACATTTCACAATGTACTTAGAATAAGGATTCTTCCTTTGGTTGTCTATTATTTTTTTTTTTTTTTTGAGATCGCGTTCAACATTAAAATGTCTAAAAGGAACTAATTAATTATTTAATTATAAACCTTTTCGCGATATCCAATCCTCGTCGCCAATTAAGTTGTGTGTGGGTCTTTGTATTTAAAAAAAAAGACAGTTTTAGATTTTTATTGAATAGCTTCTGCTATGTCTTTATTGTTTTGGATGAGTTTTATAACTAACTTAAAATATTACAATTTTATTGGCTTGTTAAATTATGCTTACTATTACAGTTTTGTTGTTTTTATCAAAAAGGTGTTTATTAGTATGTTTATTACAATTTTGTTGTTCTATTAAATAACGCTTATTAGTATATTTATTATAATTTGTTGTTTTATTAAATAATGCTCTTCTTTTTATAGGTTTACTGTTTCTTTGCAACTTTATTGTTTTAGTTCGCGGAATTATATGTCAACATCATAAGTGTGTTGGCATAAATTGTATTTCTAGATAATTTTGTCTGGAATTCAGAATTAGAGTGAAAATGACAATAAAGTTGCAAAACACAAAACTAGTTTATGCAATGTGTGCGATACTTATGGAGAAAAAGGGTAACCGTTTATCAAATAAGCACACGGTGGGGTGATATCGTAACTTATAGCACTGTTACTTGTTTTTCTTTCAAGTACTAGTTATAACTATAAATTTGGCAAAAGTTACAAAATATTAAAATTCATATTCTTCAATTCATTTAAAATATTTTCATTAATTATTCATCCTAAATTTTAATTAATTTTTCATCTTTAATTTCTATTAATCTTTCATCTTTAATTTTTATTCATCTTTCATCTTTAATTTTTATTCATCTTTCATCTTTAATTTTTATTCATCTTCAATTTCAATTAATTTTTCATCTATAATTTCAATTAATTTTTCATCTTTAATTATACCCTTCACACAGTGAAAAAGGGTATATATAGGTTTGTCATTCCGTGTGAAATTTCTACAATTTTCATTTCCGACCCCATAAAGTATATATTTTCTGAAAGCTTATGAATAGCGGAGTCGATTAAGCTCTGTCAGTCTGTCCGTGTGTATGTTGAAATCAACTTTTTGAAGCCCCCCGACATAGGTTGGTCCCGGGTAAGGTATTAAAATATCAGAAATATTCGGGAGTAGATCGGTATTCAAAATCAGAAACATCGGTACATAAACAACTGAGATATGAGCAAAAACCCACGACCACCTCGATTTTTTTTCACAAAAACAACATTACAACAACAACATACATACATACAAACATGTATACTGGTTAGAGAAAACGTGGCATCAAATCCCAGCTGAGCCAAAAAAATTTTTTTTTAATTTTTTTTTTATTTTTTATTTAATATAGTATTTATATTTTTAATTTTTTTTTTTTTAAATTTTTTTTTTGTTTTATATATATTATATATATAATAATTTTTTTTTTAATTTTTTTTAAAATTTTTTTTTTTAATTTTTTTTTTTTTTTTTTTTTAACATACATACGTGAATTTATAATTTTACAATGGGATGTTTTTATATATGTATGTTTTTATATGTATGTACGTATTTCATATGGGATGAATGGTGACACAAACTACTGTTGTGAAGGGTATATAAGATTCGGCACGGCCGAATATAACGCTCTTACTTGTTTTTATTCATCTTTAATTTTTATTCATCTTTCATCCTTAATTTTTACTCGTCTTCAATTTCAATTAATTTTTCATCTTTAATTTCAATTAATTTTTCATCTTTAATTTTCATTCATCTTTAATTTTTATTCATAATGGAAATAAAATACTTAACTTAACCTTCGCTACTCCACTGTAATTTTCCTGTAAATTTCCTTCTACGCAACCACTGTATTTATTTGCTTCTGTTTTTTAAACTTCTTCCTTTACTTGGTCGACTGCAACATGACACGCAGCAACAGCAAACACATAAGTAAACACAATGTATGTAGATCAGCAAAAATAAAAGAGACCCTCTGCCAGCATCTTATACCAAGCAAACTCGTCGATAACGCAGCAGCTCAGCGCACTTAATTCTCAAACACACAGCAAAAGAAAAAACACTGACTGATGTACATAGATCGAAATCTGTGGTTTTATTTTCCGTTGTTTTAGTTTTTTATAGTTCTCACGCACAGGTTTATATAACCTGTGTTCTCTTACCTGTTTATTTTTCTTTTCTTTACTTCACTCTTAATTTACAAGAAAAAACTTTAAAGACACTTTGGCAGCAACTTAACACACACAGCAAAAGAAAAAACACATTTTCCGTAGTTTTTGTTTTCTGTAGTTCTCACACACAAGTTATTATAAGCTAAAGTTCTCTCTCACTTGTTTAGTTTTTTGGTGGTGGGTTTTTTTTTTCTCTTACACGGCTTTCAGACTAGGCAAGTCACTTGCGCAAGTGACTTGCGCAAGTGTTGTGTTTATAGGCAAAAGGGGTAAGGTCGGGTTAAGAGGAAGAAACTTGCTCATTTTTGAGTACACACTTGCCTGTACTCGGCAAGTACGAGCAAGTTTTTGTTGAGAAACCAAAAACAAAAGAGTAATAAAAACAAACAAGAGTGCTATATTCGGCCATGCCGAATCTTATATACCCTTCACAACGTGTTGTCATGCAACAACAATTGTTTATGTCACCATTTATCTCATATGAAATACGTACATACATATAAAAACATACATATATAAAAACATCCCATTGTAATATTATACATTAAGTTTACTTATGTGCTTAAAAAAAAATAAATTAAAAGAAAAATTAAAAATAAAACAATAAAAATTTTAATAAAATATAAAATAAAAAAAATTTTTTGGCTCACTCTAACCAGTATACCACGTTTGTATGTATGTGTAGATAATTGATAATTGTAGAAATTTCAAACGGAATGACAAACCTATATATACCCTTTTTCACTGTGTGAAGAGTATAATAAATAAAAGAGAACGAAACTTGGGCAAGTCAGTTGCTGAGTCTGAACATGAAAGCAAGTTCAAAGAAAAATAAAAGAAAATAAAAAACTAACTTGAGCAAGTGACTTGCCCAATGCGAAAGGGGTATTACATGAAATTGTTTCTATTTTTTCTTAAAAAAAAACTTTGACGCTGCACAAATTCTTAAATGTTCTTCGTGTTTTTACCGTTACTTTTCCAGAATATTTACTTTAAATACTTTTTTGTTACTAAGTTTCCTTTGTATTTTAAAATTCTTAATATTCTCATCTTTTCACTTTAGAATTTCGGTTTCACTTTTCTTCACAAACTTCTTAAGTTTCTACACAGACTGCTTCTTTAGAAAAAAAAATTTCGGTTGAGCTCCCATGTGGGAATAAATTAAAATGCTATACGCTTTTTTATTGAAAAACAAACAATTCAATTTATTTATCAATATTAAAGTTAACAATGTTTTTATTTATGAACAATGTTTTAAATAAACGTATTAAGATTTATTTCATTTGTGTGTGCGTTTTTCTTTTATTTGTTAAATCACTCGCGTCTAACCACAACCTTTCTCATTCAACTTCTTCTATCAACTGCGCGTGTCAAATGCCGTACGTTCATGCATGTAAGTGTAATTGTCCTCTCTCCGTTGTCGCCAAATTGGTCTCTGTCTCAAATGTCCGTTATCCCTGTTCATAGTCAGTCTGTTCGGATCAGGCAGGTACCCTACATATATGTACACATGTAGGTAAATTCTAGGTAAATATATATGTACATATGTCATTTATATCAATATGTATGTAAATGTGTGTATTACAAACAGAGGCTTCATTGACGTGTGTTTTATTCAGTAACTCCGAAAAGAGTAACACAAAATTAATGCATACAACAAAATCTCTGTTTTACACCCCTTTCTGACTGGGCAAGTCACTTGCTCAAGTTAGTTTTTTATTTTCTTTTATTTTTCTTTGAACTTGCTTTCATGTTCAGACTCAGCAACTGACTTGCCCAAGTTTCGTTCTCTTTTACTTATTATACTCTTCACACAGTGAGAAAGAGTATATATAGGTTTGTCATTCCGTTTGAAGTTTTTACAATTATCAATTATCTACACATACATACAAACGTGGTATACTGGTTAGAGTGAGCCAAAAAATTTTTTTATTTTATATTTTATTCAAATTTTTATGTTTTATTTTTAATTTTTCTTTTAATTTATTTTTTTTAGGCACATAAGTAAACTAAATGTATAATATTACAATGGGATGTTTTTATATATGTATGTTTTGTATGTACGTATTCATATGAGATAAATGGTGACATAAACAATTGTTGTTGCATGACTACACGTTGTGAAGGGTATATAAGATTCGGCATGGCCGAATATAGCACTCTTGTTTGTTTTTATTACTCTTTTGTTTTTGGTGTCTCAACAAAAACTTGCTCGTACTTGCCGAGTACAGGCAAGTGTGTACTCAAAAATGAGCAAGTTTCTTCCTCTTAACCCGACCTTACCCCTTTTGCCTATAAACACAACACTTGCGCAAGTCACTTGCGCAAGTGACTTGCCTAGTCTGAAAGCCGTGTTACTGATGAATTAAAATAAAATGCAAAAAAAAATTAATAACAAAACAAACTTACAAACATGATCGGTGTCCAACGATGCTGAAGGCCTTTTGCATTGGTGTTGTTGTGAAGTTTGATTGATAGTGGGATTTTAACTATTGTTTTTGTTTTAGAAAGTGACTTAATTATAATTAGGAATAACAAAATTTCGATATATGTACATATGTAAATTTGTAAAGTGATTTCATAAAAATTATGAATGAGTGACAGTTAGTACATAGGATTAATACTTTGGAAGGAAAATAGTTTACTGTTTTTATTTTTACAGTGGAACCAAAATTATTTGTTATTTAGTTTAGGTTGTTATTTAGTTAATATGAATAGTATAATTTTATTTGTTATTATAATTTATTAAACGTTAAATAAATATTATAGAATAAGTAAGCTGTTATTTTAAATATTTAGGTTATAAGTTCAAAAGTAGGTAGTTTTAGAATTTTTAAATAAATTGTTAGAAGGTTGTATATATATACATATATAAAATTGTTCTAATAAAAAATTTCTAATAAGGTAATCTCAAATGCATGTGTTATCGTTAGAAGTGTTAGAATTTATGTCGGGATTAACATACTTAAAGTTTCTGATTCTTTTCAACAAGGTAAAAATTATAAAACTCTTGGTATGGGTATTTAGTTTTTAAAACAGAATCAGGAGCTATAATATTTTTACGATTTAGTATTTGCAAAAGAATAGGTTAGGCGTAACTCGAAGTTAGGTTAGAATTAAAAAAAAAATGTTTTTAGAATTTTTGACGTGTATATGAAGCTGGAACGTCTTACTATTGTTGGTAGATTTATAAGGCCGATTTAAGCTGTAACCTTACATTTGTATGTATGTCCCTCGGATGTGTAATGTTCTGAGTGAAAAAAAATGGGATTATTGTATTTCTACGATATGGGAAGACGATATTCATAGCAAAATTAGAATATAAATCTTCGACATACCATACTCCTTATAGTGAGAATTAGATCTAGTAGGACTCGTCTTTATTTTCGACTAGCAATCTAGCGGCTGGGGTGGTTCGTGGATCTTTCTCGCTAACTACTCATTACACAATTTTATTTAAAGAGTCCTTAAAGCCAATTAATTCATAAAGCGGATAACTAATATTAAACGTATAAACCGGGCTATTTTAAAAGTGAAATTTACTTGATTTATGAGGTTGCCAATTAATGGGGATCCATTACACTTGAGGAGGTTGGTAGAAAGTTCCTCCTTCTGGCTCTAAACCCACCCTACCTTGGTTCTGGTTGCCGAAATTATTATTTATAAGAACCCCGAACTTTTATTTTTTTTTTTTTTTATCTCATCCCCTTTACCACCAAGGAAAACTCAAATCAAATTAGCACCACATCTTATGGATAAATTTTTATTGATTATAATTCTAAAATTACTGTTTTCATACTAAATTATTTCACATCAACGACTATTATATTGTTATTATTATTATGAGGATAACTTTTCATTCATTTAAAATTAAATCTTCATTTATACAAATTTTATTGATTTCATGCAATCAAATTTATATGACAACTTACATTAAATTTAACTTGATTATAATTAAAAGTTAAATCTTCTTTTTTTTTTTTTTTAATTGATAATAATTAAAATATATTAGTTAATTTACATTAATGACTATGTAAATCATTGTGGTAGTCATTTCTCATTTACTGGAAAGTAAATTTTTCTATATGCGATTTGATTGATTCAGAGCAATCCCCTTTATACAAACATCGGACTTAAGATTTACTTGATTATTATTAAAAGCTAAATTTTCCATTTCAAACTATATATTAATTATAATATGTAAATTACTTTTCATTAAGGACTATCATATTTTATTGCGAAATCAATTTTCTTTCGCTATAACATAAATTTTTAGTATATGCAACATGATCGATTTTATGCAATCACATTAATTATGAAACACCTACAAAGGGTTAAAAACGCTGGTAAGTGGTACGTTCAATGTATGACAACTTCAACTGTTCGTAAGAAATAAAACTTCATGCAACGAAAACGAATTGCAATTATTGTGTTTTTTATTCTTTTGTTTGTTTTGATTAACGTTCGAAATTTTTTTCTTTCAAATAAAACGATGATAACGTGTAGGTTATCTCTTTACGCGTTTATTAGTTAAAGCGGGGGTATTAATGATCTTAATAACACAAGGTGTAAGAATGATTGTGTGCGTTTTGTTTTTTTTTTTTTTATGTTTTCTTTGTATTTCTTTATTACTGACATACAGCTTTCGGTATGTCCTCGGTTTTATAAAATAATCTACATTGTTTTGATTTTTGCTTTATTTTTATGGTTTTTTATTTAAATTAATATCTATTTGTTTTATTTTATAATTAAGTGTTTTTATTTGGATGGAAGTTAAGTTACATAAAGTGTGTATGTCAAAATTGGAAAAGCAAATAAAGAATTTATATAATGCCAACGCGATAGCTACGTACATATATATATGTGAACATATGTAGAGTATGCCGGCCAGTATGTATGTACGTATGTTTGTACGTATATTGGTACATGCGTTTTATACATAAATAAAGGGTCAAAACAATGTAGATTTCAAAAGCGAAACAAAAGTAAAAATCTCTGTAACATTATAAAGGTGTTATATAGCTATTGTGTGACAATTGATTCCAATTAAATGTTTATAGAAAAGTTAATTATAATAGTTTTCGTTAGCCTAACGAATTATAGACACCTGTACAATGTTACAGCGATCCGGACAAAATTTAAGAAAAAATGGTTACTCACCTGCACATTGAAGGCCCTCAATCCGCAGTTTCCTTATAATGATATGCCGTAGGTTTCAGCAACCGGGTTTTTTGTCATCTCTCGTAGTCCGTTGATAATATACCCTTTGTTTCAGTTTTAGTAATTATAAAACCGGGATGTATACATATGTATGTATGTACTCACACAAATTTTTATATTTTTTTTTTAATGATTTAATTTAAAAAGGATGTCATTAATTGACTGTAAGATAATTTTCGAGTACGCGTAACAAAATTAAAACCGATTTTTCTTAAAGAAGGTAGTAACTTTTTCTTTGCTGTACGTTAACGTTGAAAATATAACTTTTTTTTCTTTTTTTTTTTGAGAAGTTTTATTCCTTTGAACGTAAAGTGCGTAAAATTTTGGTTGTTTCTTTTTTTTTTCTTTAATAGGGTTTTTCCATGTGCTACCCTAAAGCACGAAACGCTATAACCCTAGTAGCTGCCTCTAATTAGGAAATGTTTCCAATGTAGTATTTAATCGCCTATTTATAATTATCCCAAAATGTTGGTTGGAAGTTTGATAACCATCACAAAAGCATGCTATAGTTGCACGATGCTGATGAAATATACGTATTAAAGATTTATTTGAATGGTTAGTCCATAAGGCATGTAACCTGCTTCCATTCTAAACTAGAGGTTTTCTTGGTTGCGGCACTACGTTTGCTTGCTTCCTATGTGGCTTAACCGGTTTCATCAATCGAATTAAAACATTCCTAACAAATTCAGGTATAAAGCCTCCGAGAAATATCCCGGCCAACGTTTTGAATCTAGGAGGTGATTAAGAAGGTTAACAAATTTCCTCTATTAATTAACGTTTAGGCCTTAACCAAATATTATAGAAAACATGTTACTATATATAAAGAAATTTACCTGCGATCACTTTGAACAATTTTGAGAGCAATGTGTTGCTGGCGAAAGACAAATTTGAAAAGACCACAGACTGAGCAAAATTAACGTGTCAAGATTTTAAGGAATTCAATGTCGTCTGTTTACAGTTATTGGAAGTTTTCCCATTCCCTTTTCATATTCTTTCCTTATTATCTACCTTTGTCAGTTAACATTCCAGTTGGTAAAATTAATCAGCTGAGTACTCAAGGTTACCTGACTATTATCGTATTAGCATGGGGTTAAACAATTAATGATACCAGATAAAGTTTGCACAATAATTATACTAATCAAACCCAAATTTTCTTTCATAATAACTAAAATATTTTGATTTTATCCGTGGATCAGTGTCACACATTACAAACCGGGTAATATGTCACCTTTGGTTAACAAATTAACCGGAGGACAATTAAATCATATTTAGGGAATTTATAAATTTACACTTAATTACCACGTACTTTTACTAAGTAATATTTTTTTCTTTTTTTTTTTTTTTTTTTTTAACTTCGAATATCCTTTGCATGATAAGTTCCTACGCGACCGTCAACATCTTCAAGAACATAATAGCAATTTCCAACCTTTTCTTTAACCTTGGCTTTAATAAATTTAGGACCTAGTTTTGCATTAAATTTTTTCTCGGCGTCACTCTGTGCAAAATTTCTTCTAAATACCTCTGAGCCGACTGTATACTCTATAGGTCTAGCTCGTAAATTATATTGGTTTGCATTAGTTTTGTAAGCCTTTTCCAGATTCTTTTTGACTGTGTTTCGTAACAACGCAAGATGATCATCCCTTTCTACCTCTATTTGAGGCTCATTAATGGAACTCAAATTTCTTAGTAATTGATAGGACCTTCCATGAGTAACCGTGTCAAACCCATATAGCACGTGATACGGACTAACTCCAGTAGCTTGATGCGTAGAATTTCGTAAGGCGCAACTAATAGCCTGAATATTCTTGTCCCAATCTCGCTGGTCTTTTTTAAGATATGCTCGAATGGCTGCTATTATGGAACGATTAACCCGCTCTGCGGCGTTGCTTTGAGGAGAATAAAGCGCCGTATAAACATGATTAACCCCATATTTCTTTAAAAATGCATTAAATTCTGCTGCTTTAAACTGTGATCCGTTATCAGTGATTATGGTTTCGGGTATGCCATAGGTAAAGAAAATATTTGTTTCAATAAATTCAGTGATCTTTGAAGAGCAAAATTTTTTTAAGAGTCCGAGCCAATGAAACTTGCTAAAATGATCTAAAACTATCAGTAACCCAATATATCCATTTTTGCTTCGGGGGTAAGGGCCTAAAATATCTACGTATATCCGTTGGAAAGGTCTCTCCGTTACTGCCATTTTACCCATTTCTGGCTTAAGTATACAGTTTGTAGCCTTGGTAGTTTTGCAGACTTCACATTTCTGTACATATTCGCGCACATCAGTTACCAGGCCGGGCCAAAAGAAATTCCTACGTACCCGTTCTACGGTTTTTGCAATTCCTCCGTGAGATGCTAATACAAGGTCATGGCACCGTTTTATAATCTCCGCTCTTAAGGCTTTCGGAATCCATAATTTCCACATGTTTTGGTTTTGTTCGTCTACTCCTGTGCTATGTTTTGTACGAATATAAACAAAATTATCTATAATTCGTACATCTGGTAAATTTGACTGATTTGTCAAAATTCTTTTCTTGAGTTCAGTGTAGTCTTCATCTTCGAAATGTGGTGATTCTAAATTTATTTCCGGCTCTACTATTTCTAATGCTGCAACCTCACTTTCATACAATCTGCTTAACGCATCGGGGACAAGGTTGTCCTTCCCTTTCCTATGAGAAATTGTAAATTTATAACTCTGCAATTTTAAAGCCCACCTTGCAAGTCGGCCTTTCAAGTTTGGTTGTCGCATTAACCATACTAGACTACTATGGTCTGTAATCACCTCAAATTCATGAAGTTCTATATAACACCGAAACTTTTCTATGGCCTCTATAGCAGCTAAGCACTCTTTTTCTGTCACAGAATAATTTCTCTGTGCAGAGTTAAGTTTTTTCGAATAATACGCTATAGGGCATTCTTGGTTATCATCATCAAGTTGTACTAACACCGCGCCAATACCAAAATTACTTGCATCGCAATGAACAAAAAATTTTCGCGTAAAATCAGGATTTTTTAATACGGGTGCTGTAGTCAATAAAATTTTTATTTTTTCAAAAGCCATCTGAGCCGCTTGGGTCCATTCAAATTTTCTTCTTTTAGCCAAAACTTCAGTTATAGGAGCTGTAACATCAGCAAAATTATCGATGAATCGCCTGTACCAGCCAGCAACTCCTATAAATCCCCTTACTTGCTTTAAGGTTTTCGGGACGGGCCAGTTTTTAATAGATTCTATCTTTGAAGGATCGGCTGATATCCCTCCTTCCCCAATAATATATCCTAAATAATTTACTTTCTTGACACAGAACCTACTTTTCCCCATATTCAAGGTAAGATTTGCCTTTCGGAATTGTTCAGCCAAACGGACTAAAGTAGCTAAATGAGTTTCGAACGAATCTGACACAACGCACACATCATCCAGGTATCCAAATACACAGGTTCTCAGATCGGGAGGAATTATTTCGTCCATAAGACGACACATCGTCTGTGGAGCGTTACATAATCCAAATGGCATCACAGTAAACTGGTAAAGTGGACGACCTGGAATTGTGAACGCTGTTATTGGTTTCGAATTTTCCTCAAGTTCAATTTGCCAATAGGCATCTTTGAGATCTATTTTAGAAATGATATTGGCTTTTGGCAATCTGGAAAAGATTCCTGATATACTAGGCAAGGGATAGGCGTCTTTACGGGTAACTTCATTGATTTTTCGCGCATCCAAACAGAGCCTAACTTTTCCCGGTTTCACTACCAACCTCATAGGAGAGCTCCATGCACTAGAGCTTGGCTCGATTACCTTTAAACTTAACATCCTATCCACTTCTGCATATAAAAGTTTCTCGACTGCTGGTGACACGGGATAGTACCTCTGTTTTATGGGTTTGGAATTTATAACTTCAATTTCATGTCTAATTAGTGAAGTTCTACCTAAGCCCTGTTTTCCAAAATTAGGGAACAGCAATTTAACTGCTTCTAACTGCTGTTTCTGTAGCTGACTTAAAGGATAAAATTCATCATCTAATTCGGTTTTTGGATCCAAAGTAATACTTGAAAGGACACCGTCTATTAAATTAAACATTTTCCAAAAATCTATGCCTAAAATTAATCGGGTGTCTAGTGAAGGTACAATAAACAGTCGTATTTGCTTAGTCGTATTTTTATACGATATATCAACTAAGACTTCACCTAATACTTCCTGCATTTTTCCATCTGCAGTTTTAACAGTAGACTTAATAAATTTAAATCCTGGTAACCTTGAAAAATCCTCTCTGGCCAAATCTTTTCCAATGCAACTAATGTTTGCCCCCGAATCGAGTAAACCTAACTCACTTTTGTTTAAAATATTTACTTTAGCGTAAAATCTTCCATCGATTTCATTGCTCAATATGGAGGAAATAAATAAACGTTTTGTTTTTAAAATTTGTCTGTAGTGGTTACGCATTCGCACAGTAGAGCGGCGATATTTTTTCCGAATTTCGGGAGTTAGTGTTATATCGTTAAATAAATTTTCGCGAGTCTTTATATAATTTCTTAGCCTTTCATGATATGGTCGAATATTAGCCAAATTAATATGTTTATTATCTTCACCCATACTGTTACACCTTTCTTTGACTTTACGATTAGACTCGTATTCGGTTTTTTCATTATTATCCGAGGTAGAATCTTTATACCCTATTTTCGGAAAATTGTCGCTATTGATTTTATTATGTTTTATATTATGTTCATATTCCGGTATGTTTTCCAAATCATTAATTAGGTGGTCGTTTTCTATAGTTAAATCATTTTTATGATTATCGAAATACGGGTTGGTGGTCGGGTTTCTGATAGACGTATTTTGACAGTCTTTTACTTTGGGGACATTTTGATGTTTCGGGATGCCCCCTTCTGAAAGTTTCCCGAGTACTTTTGACACTGTCCACACTGTGGCTTGTAGACATTCTTCGTGCCACACCCATAGCAAAAAATTTGTCGTTCCTTGAGACACATATCCCAGAAATGTCCTTCCTCATCGCAGTTCCAGCAGGTTAAAATTTTTTCTGTCTGTGAGATCGCATTAACCGAATTCGTGATGTTTTCCTTCTGATTAAAATCAATATCATGTAACTTGCTTGGCTCCTCAGTCCACTCGAGCGACGCAACGCGTCTATTGTTATTTAGATTTATATTTGGTTTAGGATATTGATATCTTCTAAATGATTCATCATGAAACAAGTTTTCTCTCATCTGGGAAAGTTTACGAAGATGTGCCACTGAACGAATTGGCACATATAGTAATTCATGACGAATTTCAGGGCGCAAATTGTGTTTCATAATATCAACCAATTCATCGTCATCAATTCGATACACCCCTATTCTATCCACAATTTCCAATATGGCCTCATAGAAAGACTCAAATGACTCTGACGGCTTCTGTTTCCGATTACGCAGTTCTTCGCGTAGCTCAAATTGATTCCTACTATCCTTATAGTTATACCGTAATGCTGAACAAAATGTTTCCCACGTAATTACTTCTACCTGCTTACGGAAACGCCAAAACCATTCCCTGGCTTTACCCGTAAGTAAAATGTTTAAATTCCTACACACAAGCTCGAAATTGCCGTTAAAAGTTTCATTCGTTAGACAACGAATACGGTAGAGGAATTCTTCACAGCGCAAACCTAATGATGAACCATCAAAACGAACGTTCCAACTTTGAATTATGTTAGTAACTTTATCGGGACTTAAATTAAACGGATTTGCAAGAGAACTATTAAGAGGCGGAGTTGGAGGCAAACTGCGTGGAAAATCTAAATTCCGCACAACATTTGGTAGAACACCACTTGCTACTGCTGGTTGTCGTGGCAGAGATGCCGAACTATTAAAATTGAGATTCGCTAACGCTCTAGTCACTGCTGATTCTACCATTTGTGAAATTTGAGACGTATCTACTTGCCTAGTGCGATTTCTATTAAGTTGACGAGGTCTCCCTGCCTGCCTTCTGTTAGAATTTTGTGACGAATTGTGAATATTTGATGTGTTAGAAAAATGAATATTATCCAAATCTAAAGCCGGTAATTGGTTAGAATCCGAAGTAAGGGGTGCTATATTCGGTTCAGCATTGACTACCTCATTGTCGTTATTTCCTATGCTTCGACCTGTTATCATAGATTGCATATTACAACTGCGGGTAACTGGTCGATTTGCGACCCCCCTACTATTAGCAGAGTGAGCTGTTTTTGCTCTTTTGGTATTATCATTACCCGGAGGCCCCAGATCTCTTTTGTGGCACAATTTCCTACAATTTGGACATTCCGTGGAGGTTTCTAACCAACTTAGAATGCAATCCCTATGAAAGGTGTGCTTACACAATGTTTGTAAGGTGTCTGGGCTGCTAGACAGACTTAACTCACAAACAGAACAAGCAAGGCCAATGGCATCTTCCAAAGCCGAAGGTATATTCTCATTACTATTAGTCACAACCATTTCTATCAATTCAAATATTTAATATTTTGCGTATAAGTAAAAAGTTAAGTTAAAATTTGATTGTATTTTTTTTTTTTTTTTTTTTTTTTTTTTTAAGAGTATGAAATCAGTATCTATATTCTTTGATAAATTCCTTTAAGGTGGCAAAAGAGTGAGATAATAATAAAAAATAATGAACCCACTAATTGCAAAAACTATGGAGGAAAATTTGGTCTATGAATATTTGAACTTCACACTTGGTGATAGAAAGAACCTTGTAGGAGTTCATCCGTAATTCGAAGACAAAACGTGCTTTAAGTAGCACTATTTGTGATCCGTCAAAATGAATTAACTCTTACATGAACCTTATAATCAACAAATATGTATTCTATTTTAGGTTTTAACACCCATAATAGCCTCAAAAAGAAATTCCAGGGCGCCAAACGGTCGAAATCTACTCGTGCCTTTATCGACAAGTAGTCGAGTTCCTGTAAGGATCTAAAAGTTATTTTGAAGTCAATAGTATGAGTCCTACAACCAAAATTGCAAAAGGAATTACAGAAGTAAACTGAAAATTGAATAAATTTTTATGTATATGTTAATCCGGAGACCCCAAGCATATTATCAGCTTGAATGATGGTATTTATTAAATGAATGACGGATTCAATTCATACAGCAGATTTTCGATAATACCTAGTGGGGCCCCACGTTGGGCGCCAAAAATTATGTAATGTTCTGAGTGATAAAAAATGGGATTATTGTATTTCTACGATATGGGAAGACGATATTCATAGCAAAATTAGAATATAAATCTTCGACATACCATACTCCTTATAGTGAGAATTAGATCTAGTAGGACTCGTCTTTATTTTCGACTAGCAATCTAGCGGCTGGGGTGGTTCGTGGATCTTTCTCGCTAACTACTCATTACACAATTTTATTTAAAGAGTCCTTAAAGCCAATTAATTCATAAAGCGGATAACTAATATTAAACGTATAAACCGGGCTATTTTAAAAGTGAAATTTACTTGATTTATGAGGTTGCCAATTAATGGGGATCCATTATACTTGAGGAGGTTGGTAGAAAGTTCCTCCTTCTGGCTCTAAACCCACCCTACCTTGGTTCTGGTTGCCGAAATTATTATTTATAAGAACCCCGAACTTTTATTTTTTTTTTTTTTTATCTCATCCCCTTTACCACCAAGGAAAACTCAAATCAAATTAGCACCACATCTTATGGATAAATTTTTATTGATTATAATTCTAAAATTACTGTTTTCATACTAAATTATTTCACATCAACGACTATTATATTGTTATTATTATTATGAGGATAACTTTTCATTCATTTAAAATTAAATCTTCATTTATACAAATTTTATTGATTTCATGCAATCAAATTTATATGACAACTTACATTAAATTTAACTTGATTATAATTAAAAGTTAAATCTTCTTTTTTTTTTTTTTTAATTGATAATAATTAAAATATATTAGTTAATTTACATTAATGACTATGTAAATCATTGTGGTAGTCATTTCTCATTTACTGGAAAGTAAATTTTTCTATATGCGATTTGATTGATTCAGAGCAATCCCCTTTATACAAACATCGGACTTAAGATTTACTTGATTATTATTAAAAGCTAAATTTTCCATTTCAAACTATATATTAATTATAATATGTAAATTACTTTTCATTAAGGACTATCATATTTTATTGCGAAATCAATTTTCTTTCGCTATAACATAAATTTTTAGTATATGCAACATGATCGATTTTATGCAATCACATTAATTATGAAACACCTACAAAGGGTTAAAAACGCTGGTAAGTGGTACGTTCAATGTATGACAACTTCAACTGTTCGTAAGAAATAAAACTTCATGCAACGAAAACGAATTGCAATTATTGTGTTTTTTATTCTTTTGTTTGTTTTGATTAACGTTCGAAATTTTTTTCTTTCAAATAAAACGATGATAACGTGTAGGTTATCTCTTTCACGCGTTTATTAGTTAAAGCGGGGGTATTAATGATCTTAATAACACAAGGTGTAAGAATGATTGTGTGCGTTTTGTTTTTTTTTTTTTTTTATGTTTTCTTTGTATTTCTTTATTACTGACATACAGCTTTCGGTATGTCCTCGGTTTTATAAAATAATCTACATTGTTTTGATTTTTGCTTTATTTTTATGGTTTTTTATTTAAATTAATATCTATTTGTTTTATTTTATAATTAAGTGTTTTTATTTGGATGGAAGTTAAGTTACATAAAGTGTGTATGTCAAAATTGGAAAAGCAAATAAAGAATTTATATAATGCCAACGCGATAGCTACGTACATATATATATGTGAACATATGTAGAGTATGCCGGCCAGTATGTATGTACGTATGTTTGTACGTATATTGGTACATGCGTTTTATACATAAATAAAGGGTCAAAACAATGTAGATTTCAAAAGCGAAACAAAAGTAAAAATCTCTGTAACATTATAAAGGTGTTATATAGCTATTGTGTGACAATTGATTCCAATTAAATGTTTATAGAAAAGTTAATTATAATAGTTTTCGTTAGCCTAACGAATTATAGACACCTGTACAATGTTACAGCGATCCGGACAAAATTTAAGAAAAAATGGTTACTCACCTGCACATTGAAGGCCCTCAATCCGCAGTTTCCTTATAATGATATGCCGTAGGTTTCAGCAACCGGGTTTTTTGTCATCTCTCGTAGTCCGTTGATAATATACCCTTTGTTTCAGTTTTAGTAATTATAAAACCGGGATGTATACATATGTATGTATGTACTCACACAAATTTTTATATTTTTTTTTTAATGATTTAATTTAAAAAGGATGTCATTAATTGACTGTAAGATAATTTTCGAGTACGCGTAACAAAATTAAAACCGATTTTTCTTAAAGAAGGTAGTAACTTTTTCTTTGCTGTACGTTAACGTTGAAAATATAACTTTTTTTTCTTTTTTTTTTTTGAGAAGTTTTATTCCTTTGAACGTAAAGTGCGTAAAATTTTGGTTGTTTCTTTTTTTTTTCTTTAATAGGGTTTTTCCATGTGCTACCCTAAAGCACGAAACGCTATAACCCTAGTAGCTGCCTCTAATTAGGAAATGTTTCCAATGTAGTATTTAATCGCCTATTTATAATTATCCCAAAATGTTGGTTGGAAGTTTGATAACCATCACAAAAGCATGCTATAGTTGCACGATGCTGATGAAATATACGTATTAAAGATTTATTTGAATGGTTAGTCCATAAGGCATGTAACCTGCTTCCATTCTAAACTAGAGGTTTTCTTGGTTGCGGCACTACGTTTGCTTGCTTCCTATGTGGCTTAACCGGTTTCATCAATCGAATTAAAACATTCCTAACAAATTCAGGTATAAAGCCTCCGAGAAATATCCCGGCCAACGTTTTGAATCTAGGAGGTGATTAAGAAGGTTAACAAATTTCCTCTATTAATTAACGTTTAGGCCTTAACCAAATATTATAGAAAACATGTTACTATATATAAAGAAATTTACCTGCGATCACTTTGAACAATTTTGAGAGCAATGTGTTGCTGGCGAAAGACAAATTTGAAAAGACCACAGACTGAGCAAAATTAACGTGTCAAGATTTTAAGGAATTCAATGTCGTCTGTTTACAGTTATTGGAAGTTTTCCCATTCCCTTTTCATATTCTTTCCTTATTATCTACCTTTGTCAGTTAACATTCCAGTTGGTAAAATTAATCAGCTGAGTACTCAAGGTTACCTGACTATTATCGTATTAGCATGGGGTTAAACAATTAATGATACCAGATAAAGTTTGCACAATAATTATACTAATCAAACCCAAATTTTCTTTCATAATAACTAAAATATTTTGATTTTATCCGTGGATCAGTGTCACACATTACAGATGAGACCACATGTCTGTTGAACTTTGGACCGAAGACCACTACTTTACCCGAGAGACTCGTAGATGCAGAAATTGAGTGTTTCGTTTCTCTCTTTCGAAGTTGTCTTTCCTTTTTTTCTTTCGCTATGTTGAGGCAGTGAGGCAGTTAGAATTAATACTTGTATTTATTTTATTCTAACAAATTTCACTATTAATTAAGATTTCCCTTAATAATAAAACTTAATAAAAAATAATTTTTAAGCCACTTTGCACTTTTAAACAGATCTTTCTTCCTGTGAAGTTTCAATTAAAAAGCCTGCGATTAAATATTAATACTACCATGAAACCTCGTTTTACATTAATCTTGGCATATAAAAGCTTTTAAAGCATATGCCCGTCCTTCTCAAGCATCCTTCAAATAGATTAATAAAATATGAGTATGATAGTCTATCGATAAGGTGACAATATGAAAGTAAAGAATAGACAACGTAAAACGTAAAAACCAGTATTTTTGTCTGTGATGGGTACGACGTTAGTGACTCTTATTAAGGGATACATTTTAAAGGGAAAATTATGGCTATTAAGTACTTGTATTCAAAAATGTAAAAAGAAGATAAATTAAGTTAGCATGTAAAACAAAAACTAACGCACCGTCATTTTGATAATGTTAGGTAATTGAAAAGATATATAAAAAAAACTATTGATATTGTATTGTCTTCGCAGATCTATCATTGTAGCTTTCAGGAAATATATACTTTATGGGGTCGGAAATGAAAATTGTAGAAATTACAAACGGAATGACAAAGCTATATATACCCTTGTGCACCACAGGTGAAGGGTATAAAAATAAAAAAATAAGGATATAAATAAGCATTAAATAATAGAAAATAAGAAGACGAAGGAATAAATTGATAAAACGAAAATTATACTTTATAGAAAAGTTTATTCATAATATTTAGATATATGGATATAATAAGTTAAAAAAAAAGAAAATCTTAACACACACAATGGAAAATTTCTAGATTAGTTAACAATTTTTTTAATTTCCATGTTATTGTACTTAAAAATGTTCGATTTATTTATCTACTTACCACACTTGTTTCCAACTCTATTGACTGCTATTTTTCTCTTTCTTTATTCTAAGGCACGAACAGTAAATGTGTAAACCAAAACGGAAAAAGAACCCCCCATTTTCGGCGAGCTACAGCCGCAGCTATCACCAGCGTACCACTTCGGTTTCCCCCTAATAAAGGGTTATCACAAGTTTGTGTTGTTTGTGGTTATATTGTTTTTTTTTTTTTGCTTTCTTCTCAAATTTGGCTAATTGTAATGGACTTCAGCCCTTACTCCATCCTTTATGTCCCTTGGTCAGACGGTTCTTCCTTCTCGCAGCTGACGGATCTTTTTTAGCTTGCCTCGTGAGGCAACATATTTTTGTTGTTAAGGGTGTTTTAATGATTTAGCACTTCCCTTTTAAAATTATATTGCTTGTGCGCTATGTTAGCCGGTACAGGCAATGCTTTTTAAATTTTTGGAGCACTTAGTAGAATATTGGCAGGATCGCCATGTAAAAATGACAACAATTTCATGGATTAAATAAAATTCAGTAAAGTCAATACGGCTTAAACGCTTGATCTATATATATAAAAGTGAAACTGTGTGTGGGTGTGTTAGCTATAGACTTCGAAACTGTAAAACCGATCGGGCTCAAACTTTGGTAAGTTGTTGTACACATACGAGAGAGTGTTTATGGGTGGAAAAAAGTGGGCGGGCCATGCCCATAAAAAATTAGTTATAATTTTTAGCTACTTGCACATGACCGATTTTTCTGAAACTTTGCACACATATTGAGCTGTTATGACTTTATAATTTCGTGATAAGAAAAGTGGGCGGGGCCATGCCCACAAAAAAGTTTTAATTTTGAGGTACTTGCACTGGAATACTTTTTCTGAAACTCTGCACACATAATGACCTGTCATGACTTTACAATTTCGTGATTAGAAAAGTGGGCAGTGCCACGCCCATAAGAAATAAGTTATCTTTTTTAGCTACTTGCACTAGATCGATTTTTCTGAAACTTTGCACACACATATTAAGCTGTAATGACTATATAATTTCGTGATTAGAAAAGTGGGCAGTGCCACGCCTAAAAAAAAAGTTATAATTTTTATCTTCTTGCACTTGATATTCAATTAAAATTCAGAATGCATTTTTAATCATTAAGGGGCGTAGCAACGCGCGCCGGGCTTTTCTAATAATTAATAAGCAAGAATTGAATTCTTCGATTTTTATACATTAGCTTTGATCTTGTGGTATATATTAGGTTACCGCAAAATCGATCGGTGTTGGAATTTCGTTCGCCTGAACCCCACAAAACGATTTCCTTTTCCAGATAATGAGATAGCCGAAATTGATCTCGATTAACCACGTTAACCTATGCCGCTCGGACTCATAACTCCAGAACGGTAAATAATAAAAACACGCTTAATATCTCAAAAGAAAGCGAATGTTGTTCTTCAAAACTTATATTCTGTACAGATTGTTGTTATTTTAAATCAAACAAAGTTACAACAGCCTTTGACCCCAAAAACGTGACCTGGTACCACTAAGTATCCCTCTACTAATAATAATATTCAAATAATAATAATTCAAATTTTGACTATCTCAATATCTAAAAGAAGAATCGTTTTGTGGGGTCCAAACGAGCAAGATTCCAACATTTTTCCTTCCTGTATAAGATCCGGTCACTTTAGTATACAATATTCATTTGTTTACGTATTTGCTACAACGCGTGTCATATTAAAATGCTTTAAAAAAAACACCGCGACATGTACTCACTACAGCATGCTTGCATTTTCGAACTTCGGGAATCCCAAAAACCTCACTTTTAATAAAACCTGATATTATACATATATGATATTTGTGATACATTGTTTTTCAATTGTCTTGCAATAATTGTCTGCGTAACCGAAAATCGACAATTTCTGTTTTATAATTTTTTATTTTGTATTTTTGTTTTAAATTACAGTGTGCCAATGGATGACAGATTTAGGAGCCTTAACTATAAAATCGCAACTTTACTTTAAATGTCGTATCAAGAAAAGAAACAAGGTTTGGAGTGAACCACAAAATCTTGAAAATTATTGAAACTTCTGCATTACGGCAACGCATGGATTTATGAGCAACACTATTAATAAAATCATATGTATATTTGAATATTTCATCGGTTCAACAATCATCGAAGATGTGATGCTTAACTACCAATGTCTTCCAACAGTGAAACAAAAGATAAAATAGATAAATTTGATATATCTAATTTAGGTAATAAAATATCATAGAATAGTTATGTTACTGAGAGTTGTGTCAAAGTTTGTGTAATAACTGTTGGATGGCAACTCTTTTCCATTTTTGACATTTGCATTTTTATTGCGCTATTCATTTTTTACTTTTTACTTGTTTTGTTGTAATGTAGAAATCTAAGAGAACTTGAACTGAATAAACGTAACTTAAAGAATTATAATAGTGGCGACGAGGACAAAAGATTAAATAAATAGAAAATAAACACATATTCTAATATTATACCCTTCACCTGTGGTGCACAAGGGTATATATAGCTTTGTCGTTCCGTTTGTAATTTCTACAATTTTCATTTCCGACCCCATAAAGTATATATTTTCTGAAAGCTTATGAATAGAGGAGTCGATTAAGCCCTGACCGTCTGTCCGTCTGCCCGTCTGTCCGTGTGTTGGTTGAAATCAACTTTTAGAAGCAACTATATGTTCCTCAGATCTGTATATGGTATCAATCTCTTGGAAATATCCAGGAATGAATCGCTATTGAAATTCAGCACAATCGCCCCATAACTTTCTGAGATATGAGCAAAAAACCACGACCACCTCGTTTTTTTTCACAATTACAACAACAACATACATACATGTAAAAAACATACCAAACAAAAAAAATTACAAAAAAAAAAAAAATACTACACGTTGTGAAGGGTATATAAGATTCGGCACGGCCGAATATAGCACTGTTACTTGTTTTTTACTAATATCTTCTGTGTAAACACAAAGATAGTAATAAATATATTATCAGTAAGTAAATACAACTTCGCGTGAGAGAAAAAAAAAATTAAATTTCCTTCAACAATATGGAAGATGTATTAAAGCAAATGATTAAAATCCAACATGAGCAGCAACAACATAATCTGGCTTTACACGAATTGGTAAAAAGTTTGGCTGTTGTCAAAACAGCAGAGAAATCCAGACATGATAATGTTGAATTTCTTATCGAAGCCCTAGCTTCAAATATCACCGAATTTAATTTCGATGAACATAACCTCACATTTGAAATGTGGTTTACAAGGTACGAAGACTTGTTTGAAGTCGACGCAGCAAAGCTAGACGATGCGGCCAAAGTACGCCCTTTGTTAAGAAAACTTAACACTGTTGTTCACAACAAATATACTAACTTTATTTTACCAAAGCATACAAGGGACTTGGATTTCAAGGAAACCGTAACTAAACTCACAGAATTGTTCGGAACGCAAAATTCTCAATTCAATATAAGGTATAACTGTTTGCAAATTACCAAAGATTCACTTACTGATTTTATTACATATGCGGGAATTGTAAACAAGCATTGTGAACAATTTAAATTAAGCGAATTATCTCTCGATCAATTCAAATGCTTAATTTTTGTCATGGGCTTAAAATCATCGTCAGATTTTGAAATACGAACAAAATTGTTAAATAAAATTGATAATGAAGGAAGGTCAATAACATTAGACCCCCTTTCAAGAGAACGTCAACGTTAATCTAAAAACAGATACAGTGCTAATCGAGAATTCAAAAATAGAATCACACGTGAATCAATTACAAACAAGCAAAAAGCAGAAAGCTTCCCCTAAGTATCCATGCTGGTTTTGTGGTGGCATACACTTTGCTCGTGAATGTTCCTACAAAAAGCATAAATGTGAACAATGTAATGTAATAGGCCACAAGGAAGGCTATTGTAACGTAGCTAAGAAAACCAAACCAAAAAATATTACAAAATCAAAGTTTTTTACTAAACACAATAAACAGAAGACAGATTCAAAAAGCATTTCACTTGTAAATAGAATAAATGTAGATAGAAAATACATAACTATTGAAATTAACAATGAGAAGATTGAGCTACAATTTGATACAGCGTCTGATATAACTATCCTATCGGAATATACATTCCAAAAGCTTCACGTAGAAAATGCAGTACAGGTGCAACAAGCAGCCAGAAGTGCTACAGGAAAACTCCCACTTTCCCTACAGTTTGACTGTAATGTAAAATTTAAAAACAGACAAGCAGTTGTTACATGTTACGTCACAAAATTTGCAAAATTTAAATTTGCTGGGTCTGGATTGCATTAATGCTCTTTAATTGGAGAATATGTCGATTAATACCATATGTACCCGATGTGGAACATTCCCAGAAAGTCCCGAGAGGCACTCCTCGTACTTAGTGCGATCCGTATCCGTCGGCACCCTGATACGCCTACGCACCTTCCTGCGCCTGCTACCATATAGAATCTGGAACTTGATAGCCCTGTGGTCAGACATGGTCAATTTGTCCACCACTCTCCAATTCCCAACTCTATCCAGCATCTCGACAGAGCATAAGGTGATGTCGATTACATCGGGTACTCCGGAACACGGAGGATATTGAGCGGATGGTGGAGAGGGTAAACTCTACTGTCGGACTTTCCTTCAAAAAATGCGTGTCCTCTCACGGTAGTGGATGAAAAGGCTCCTACTCCATGGTGAAGTAGGGAATTGGAATCCATGAAGAGGGACAGGAGGAGGGCCTTTTATCGTTACATGAGGGAGGGGAATCATAGCTTATGGGACGAGTATAAGGCGAGGAAGAAGGAGCGAAAGAGAACTATACGTCTTCAGAAACGAAGTACCTGGAGGAAATTCTGCTCCGGCGTGATGGATACATCAGAAGTAGGGAGACTATAGAGGATGGTGTCTAGAGACCCTGTCTCCAGAATGGGGCTTATTCGCAGGAGCGATGGCGGCATAACGGAGACGATGGAGCGGACATTACAGTCGCTGATAGAGGTATATTTTCCTGAAAGTTTAATTTCAAATGACTCATGGGTTCCCGTTAACAGGGGAAAGGATATTAACTTTTAATGGGGTTAGAAGTGCAATTTGGCTTTTGCCCCATTTAAGGCGGCTGGGATAGATAGGATATTTCCTGCATTACTACAGTGGGGTATGAACACTCTACTTGTGGTGATTAGGGAAATATTTGTTACCTGTCTTTCGACAGGGTATATTCCGGTGGCATGGAAGGAGGCCAGGATGGTTTTTCTTCCCAAACCGGGGAAGAGGGACTATGCGGAGGCTAAGTTGTTCAGGCCGATCAGTCTTACATCCTTTCTGTTAAAGGCAATGAAAATGGTGTTGGTTGACTTCCTAGAGGAGAACACGCTGATGGATAGGCCATTGAGTGGGAGTCAGCACGCTTACAGGGCTGGGAGGTATACTGAGACTGCCCTGCACGAACTGGTAAGGGTTGCTGAGAGGGAGGTTTTCAATGGTGATCTGGCTTGTCCGTAGTTGTGGACATAGAGAGCGCTTTTGATAGGATCTCTTTTGATAGGATCTCTTTTGATAGACTGGGAAATGCTCTCGATGAGCGAGGGGTCGATTTTGTTGTGGTGAAGTGGATCGGAGCCATGTTCAAATGTAGTGAATTTCAGGAGCGGAAGCACTAGGATTCGGGAAAGGGTGGTCGCAGTGAATCTCAGGAGCAGAAGCACCAGGATTCGGGGAAGGATGGTCAGGGGATGTCCGCAAGGAGGGGTCTTATCACCTCTTTTGTGGAACATAACTGTGGAAAGCCTTCTTAGGAGACTGGAGGTAATGGGCAAACATACGGTAGGGTATGCGGGTGATGCGGCAATTATGGTTGGTCATAAGTTCATGGAGACCATTTTAGGTTTGATTATTAGATAGACCTCCTACGCACTCAACATATTCCTCTAGTCTCCTACAGACTACGGTTTCCAACAGTTTCCCAAACGTATCAATCATACAGAGTGTTTGGTAAGAGGAGGAATCCTCCTGAGGTTTTCCCTGTTTCAATAACAAAACAAGCTTTTGCCTTTTTCACATACTCGGAAATATACCTTGGCGTAAACACGAATTCATCAAATGGAAAACATGATCAGGGCAATACGCGAAAGTCTCCCTTACTACGGCATTTGGTTTGCCATCTAAGCCAGGGGTTTTTCCGTCCCTAAATTTGCTCATGGTAGCTTTAACCTCAACTGTCGTGTTAAGTGGAAAGTCAAATATCATATGAACAGTATCAGTCTGCCAAAATGTCACACTTTGGTAAGAAAATAAGTAATCCACTATGCTCCTAAGTACTTCAGCATCCTTAAGTGGTAGAGGATTTAGATACTCTAGCTTTTTTGCTACCAGCTTAAAAGCAAGACACCATATGTCGTTTACAACCTCTTCACACATCTGTATTAAACATGCCCTCTTACTACTACTAATCGCCATTTTCAAGAATTTGTGAATGCACCTACATTGGTCACGGTGCTCGTCATTCACTGGCCTACTCGGCTTCTCGTATGCCGTCGTTTGGCCCGGATACATGCTGACCGTAGTAAAAAAAATTTCCCCGTTCCCCCTATATACCGGTCGCTTGTTCGCACTCATCCTCCTTTCAATCATAGACGTATCGCATGCCTCCGATACCCTACTTATGAGTTGCGCAGCCATTATTTCAGGCTGCCCTTGCAACCTCATATTTTCCACCTCTACTCCAAATAATTCCCTATCAAGGCTCGTTCCGGGTGTATAATCAGTGCATCTTCGCCCAATTCCCCCCTGATATCAATCAATATAGCACTGTGATCGCTATGTGTGTATATTCCGGGCATGCTCTATCCTATCCTGCCCACAATACTAGCACTAGCAAAGGCAACAACAATAATTGACTCCGATTCGCCTCTTAAGAAAGTGTGCTCATTTCCGTTGTTCAACAGAATCACATTAAGTGCAGAAAGTGACTCAACCAGTATTTGACCCCTAGAATTTGTGCATGGGCAGCCCATGCATTGAAGTCGCCGGCAATAATTACGGGACACCTTGAGCATGCATCAGAAACGAGATTGTGAACAATTCATTCAAACTACAAATAAGGAATATCTCGGGGGAATGTATCAAGCATAGAAGCAAATCCCATGCACGAGTAAAACCAGTAAATTAGGATCTCGCATGTATATATGTATGCATGTATGTATCAATAATAAAAAAAATTGTTTTGCCTCAGCCGGGATTCAAAACCAGCTTCGCTCTAACCAGTATTCCGTGTATCGATTTGTTGTGAAAAAACGAGGTGATCTTAGTTTTTTCCTCACATTTTAATGGTTAATGGTTTAAACTGATTTCAACAAACACACGGACAAATGAGTCATAATCTTTTAGAAAATATATACTTTATGGGTCGCAAACAAATATTGTAGAAATTTAACTCGACATAACAAATCTATATATATCATTTAACTCATTGTGAAGGATTTAATAAGTGTCATTTCCTAAGAAGCCACTTTCTCAAAAAAAAAAAAAAACACGTATTAATTCAGTTCTTACCTATATCCAGGCGTCGATCTAGCTTTCGTATTTGGGGGAACACGTTTTTGTTAAAGAGTATGAATTGCTAAAAAACTATTACTTATTAAAAGAAAACCTTTGGTTTGGTGGAGGAAATGTCCTACTTTGCACCGCTCTGTATTCGTAACTCTTCCAAGCTATACACCCACTGTTCCCCTTTCGTAACTAATGATATTAATGAGATTGAATACTAGTGAAATGTCTTACAAGAAATCTCATTAAATTTAAAATAGTGTGTGTGTGTATATATCCTCTTATTATAAAATACGTACTTTCAATATCTAAATAGACTAAACAGAAACACTTTGAAATAATATAAATCTGAATCAGAACAAAGAATAAATAGAGCAATAAAACTAAAATAGAACTTTTAAAATATATTTACACTTAAATATTCAGCTTGGAAGTGGAACGAAATATTGTAAAACCACAAAACCTGGATACTTTAGTTGAGTTATTTATTTCGTATACATTTTTGTTTTTTGCTTCTGACTTACATACATATTCGATCAAATATTATACAATTCCTTCTATCTTTCTTTGTCAATACGTAGTCAAATTTGTGGGCTTGGGCTCAGTTTTTTACTTATATAAAAAATTATTTTATTATAATTCATAAATTTATAAATTTTGGTAGCAAAATATTGGATTATAATAAAATATTTTTTATATGAAAAAACTAATCTGATGCTCCCAAATTAAAACATTATTTTTTCGAATAATTTTTTGTTTGTTTTAAAAGCCTGTTCTTTAATTAAATTATTAACAAATTGTACATATTTGAATTACGTTTAAAATATACTTGAAGGCTTATTACAAATTAACTCGGCTATTGTGACCTCTTAAACGTAAGTTATAATTTACTTTACAAAAGAAATTTTTTTCGCTACAAAGTAAATCAGAATTTTTCTATTTGAATTATAAGAATTAAAAAAAATAAATTCAAAACATATTTAGTGTATTCACAAGAAGTCCTAAAGGTCGTATTGTCATAAAACCATAATTTTTCAAAAATTTTAATATTATTTAATGTATTGTGATGTTTATTGTTAATCCCTTTTACAATTTCTAAGTCATATTAAATTTTTAAATAAAATTTTCCAGTAATTAAATTGTTTGTGCGTTTCGTTGAATTCAAATAAAATAGACTTTATCGTATTTAAAAATAAAATTTTGTAATTTTATAATTTAAAAAAATATGTCAATTTAGTAGTTTTCTTTTCATTTTAATAAAAAGTGATAAGAATTATATAAATTTGCATTTCTAAAATTTTCATTTCCGACCCCATAAAGTATATATTGTCGGAAAGCTTAGGAATGGGGAAGCATTGTCCGTCTGTCCGTGTGTATGTTAAAATCATCTTTTTAAAGCCTCCAGACATTTCTGTTCGGGAGCAGATCGGCATTGAAAATCAGAATTGCTTTATAAACAACAGAGATATGATGAAAAAACTACCTCGTCTTTTCACACCAATACAAACTGGATGAACGTAGGTTTGAAAATTTTTTTGTTTATTTTATAAGCCATGTAAGATGGCAACCTAGGACGAGAAGGAAGTATAACGCAGGAGAGAAAAATAGGAAGTTTGACAGCAGTGGACAAAAACAAGTGTATTTCTTAAAAGTAACGATAAAAGGTGTTAAAGTCGAAAGTTGTTAAAAGTAGAAAGAAGTTGTAAAGATGGTCGTGAAGAAAATTGAAAGTTTTCTTTAAATGAAAAATTAAGTTGCTGAACAAATAATCATAACTACTTTTTTGTATACTTTTATAAATCTTTGTTCTAAAGTGCTAAATTTTCTTAAAAAACTATGGAATTAAAAAAAAACACTGATGAATTGAAAATCAGAAAATTATTATTGTATAAAATTATCCAAATACTCTTAATAAAACAGTAGTTAAACTAATTAAATAAGCTCTTATTACTTATAAACAAAATTTTCCTCTACATACATACATAAACTCAATTTATAATTTTACAATGGGATGGTTTCAAGCGAAAACACAAGCAAACTTTCGAGTGTTTGGTAGCAATAAAGTTTGTTCATCCAAAATGAGTATTTATTTTTTTTTTTTCAAAACGTAATGAAAAAAATGTTGGGGAAAAAATTTTACTTTATTTGTATTTCGAATAAAATAAGTTATAAATTGGTTGGCAATTGTTGTTTTATTTACGAAAAATGTGGTCCAACAGTAATGCGCGATATTAATTTTGAGTCACACCTTAATGCAAGTTTTTTTCCCAACATAACTCGACATTTCTATGTTTCAGTGTTCGACAAATTCAACCATGGAGAGGCACAGAATTGAGCAGTGCTTTTAGATTGTTGAAACCTTTAAAATGGGCGTTAAATTAAAATGCAGTTTATTTCCATTATCCCATTTCATTCGTTATTTGTTTTCCAATGCAACAAGATACAATATCTTATCAATTACATCATCATAATCAGATAAGTTATTAAGTACAGTTTGTGACAATATTTAGTTACATAGATTAATACTTAGCATAATAATAAATAAATTATATCAATTAATACATAAACATATGAGAAACAAATAAAAAACTTTAAATAAAAATCAAGTTATACAGGTGGTTGTGGAATATTTGTAAATTTTTTATTCAGATCATTAACGTCTAAAGTTCTCGCGTGTAGCGATAATGCCAATTTCATGAATGTGCTTCCATTTTTGTTTAGTATTAAACGCAGTCCGCTGCGGTAGTAAATTGATTTACCATGTCTTTTTGATACAACATTTCGTCCACTTCGTGATTTTTTTTTTTTTTTGTCAACATAATTTACCAAATGTGTCCACAATCGGGAGAACTGTCCGTAAGTTTCTGAAGGAAATGTGAGAGAGCATCTGAATATCAATGTTGCGAATATTGAATAAATATTTTTATTAACCCACTTACAAGGTTCAATTTCTAACATATTTCTGCGTCTGTAATATTTTATTTGTTTAAAATTAATGCATTTGAAATCAGGATAATGATTAGAATTAGCGCACTGTAATGATAATGGTGTTTTTTTTTGTTTCAATGTAGTGTTCCTGTATGATGGATCTGATCTATGTCCAGCAATTCTTGTTTCAAGTTTATTTTTTATTTGTTATTATTATAATTCTTTAAGGTACGTTTATTCAGTTCAAGTTCTCTTAGATTTCTACATTACAACAAAACAAGTAAAAAGTAAAAAATGAATAGCACAATAAAAATGCAAATGTCAAAAATGGAAAAGAGTTGCCATCCAACATCTTCCCTTCTTTACAATCTATCCCGGAACAAATCTAGCGACTGGTTTACGTTGTCGTCGAGATCGTCTGAGTGCCGGAGTATCCATGATTCCAATAGCATCGTTTTCACGTTCAATAATTTCAAAGGGCTTATTAATTGTATTTGGTAAGTCGTATAATCCTAGGGTATCACTCCAACTTTTAGAGTTTTCGTAATTCCTATAATTTCGCCTTATTTGGTTTGCATTAACGCGTATCAATTTTCCATTTTTAATCAAAACGTTGTACAATACATGTCCAATAGGTTCGATGTTCTTTTCAGGTTCCCAAGAACAGGTGGCGTTATTTTTATATACTCTGGGATATACGTTATCTTCAACTGAAAAATAATTTTCTTTGGCGCCGTGTCGAACTTGATAGCTCTGTGGTCAGATATGGTCAATTTATCCACCACTCTCCAATTCCCAACTCTATCCAGCATCTCGACAGAGCATAAGGTGATGTCGATTACCTCCGCCCTACGTGCATCCACGAAGGTGGGCTCGACACCCCTGTTCAGGACCAGCAGGTCACGACACTCCACAAACTCCAGCAACTGCCGTCCCCTGTGGTTATCATCCGTACTGCCCCATACAGTACTGTGAGTTAGCATCACAGCCCATGACAAGAGCCATACCTCTCAACCTACAGAACTCCACCTCATGTCACCTCATGTCATGTACATGTCCTCAACCTCCCTCCCGTTTGTGAGTTAAACAGACTGGCGGTCTGACGAAACAGGCCCATGATGTTATCCCTAACAATCCATGGTTCCTGTAGTAAGTCTATATCCAACCCATCCTCCGCAAAACATCGCATCATCACCGCTCTGCTATGGTGCAGATTCAATTGATATACACTTAGAGTTTCCCAGTATATATCCAGCCGTAAGTCAATTGAGTCTGTGAAATTAAATGTGGGATCGTGTTGTATTGAGACGAAACCTTCGCTTAATTATCTTGAAGGTATGATAAATTGTCGTTTATTTTTTAAGGACCATCTGCTATATGTTGCTGGGAAATCTTCCAGAACATATACTGCCTTATCTCGTATAATGCCAAATGCGAGAGGTCCAAAATACTTACGTCGGAAACTTCTGACTAGAGTAGTTAAGAGTGTGATTATGTAAGCATCACCTATCTGGTCTTGGGTTCTTGGGTTAAAGACTTACAGGGGAATTATAAGCCCAGTATATAGACTGGCTGCTTTGCGAGTTATTTGTGCTTTCCGGACTGTATCATATGATGCAGCATTGATGATTGCAGAAATGATGCCAACTGTTCTTCAGATCAGAGGCTTCTCAGATATTGCAACGATTGCTAAGTGGCAGCGGCGATAGTCCTTGTCAGAGAAGGGAAGATGGACGTATTCTCTTATTCCTGACATGGTCCCAGGGCTCAAGCGGGCACATGGGGATCTGGACTTCTATGTTACGCAGTTGCTTAGTTGACACGGTTGTTTTCGGTCATACTTATAGAGATTTGGTCCTGATACTTCTACGTTCTGTCCGAGTTGTGATGGTAATGTCAAAGAGAATGCTGAACATGCATGTATGTTGTCCTCTGCACGCAGTTGGGAGTATGTATGTGCATATGCTAGATTGGTTCTCATTGAAATAAAAAATTTTTTTGGCTCAGCTGGGATTTGATGCCAGGTTAACCCTGAACCTGCTCCCGAATATTTCTGACGTTTTAATAGCTCACGTGGATCTAGGCAATGTCCGGGAGGCTTCATAAAGTTGATTTCAACATACACACGGACAGACGGACAGAGCTTAATCGACTCCCCGTTTATAAGCTTTCAGAAAATATATACATTATGGGGTCAGAAATGAAAATTGTAGAAATTTCACACGGAATGACTGTGTGAAGGGTATAAAAAGTCAATTTACATAAGATTTCATTTTATTGTTCATTTGTACTACGAACATTAATTTTTAATGTTTAAATCCACAGAAATTTAAAAATTAGTTAAAATATGTTAATTTAACGTATTTAAAACTTTTCTATCTCATGCGATTTTTTTTCTATTCTTAAGAACGTGTTAAACTCGGCATGTTTATCTTCATACACATTGCCAACATATTGTTGGTTATAGTTATCGAGGGGATAAAATTTTACTTAGGTATGTTACATACCGTTTTAAAGGGTTTCATATTATAAGTTTAATTTCTAAAGTTTTAGAAACACTTGCACACAAATAAAATGCAAAATAGTTAAAAGTCCTTGTATTGAGTTACAAAACATTTTTTATAGATATCCCACTTGCATGTCATTAAGCGACCATAAAGCTCTTAAAGGACAAGCTCTAAGCTTTTTTTGGAGCAAAAAAGGGCATATTTTGAAAAAAAAAAAAAAATAATAATAAAAAAGTTTTAGGAAGAACACACACTTCGTTTTTGTTTTTAAATTAAAAGGATAAATCTCTTCTGGACTATTAATCGAGCCCACAGATATAATTTTATTAAATCAAATCATGTTTCAAATAGAAGAATATTTAACTATTTTTTAAAATTCAATGGATACTCTTATTTTTCATTGAATTAGTTACTAAAAAGTATGAGTTTTTTAAATAAAATATTTGATAACTTACCAACATGTGAAAATGATGAAAGTACCGATCCTGAAATTAATTAAAAAAAACATATTTATTTATTGCTGCGTTTATTATATTTTTGACAAAAAATTTAAAATTAAAATTTTAAAAATATTTATTTAGATTATTTGAAGACAATGATGATCTGTATTTCTGAGTCTAAATTAAACAAGTAAGAGCACTATATTCGGCTGTGCCGAATCTTATATACCCACCCCCAATTTTCCGTACTTTTATAGCTAGGGTTTTTTCTGCAATTTTATGTTTCCCGAGAATGCCACATTTATTTTTTAATTTCCCGGGATCCCGCAACAAAACAAATAGAAAGTAAATTTGTTTTTAATTAATAAAAAACTTTTTATTAAAAAGCATAAAATAGTTTATAATGTTAAAGAAACACTTCAAAACTATAAAAATGAATAAAAAACTTGAATTTAAAATATAAATTGAGTAAAAATATTTTTTATTGTAAAAAATAATATTATTCTCTAGATACGAGATCAAATATGACAAAAAAAAAATACAGGTACTTAAGCTATGAGATAAAAATAAAATCATAAGAATTCAATTCCAAAAACATGTAAATATAATGTATAATTAAAAAAATATAAAGCAAAAAATTTTTAACGACGAAAATAATATATTAATATGCTAAGTCCCTGTTACAGAAAACACTCGTTCACTTTATATCGATGTTGGACGAATAGTTAAAAGTGCATTAAAGAAAACTATATATATATTGATAACGGGAGCTGATTTTTTATTTAATTTTTTAAAACATTACCTCAATAACTATTACAAATTATTTGTAAAAATATTTTTAAATGTAAAGTTATAAAAAACATTGAAGAAAAAATTTTTATGAAAAAGAAATGTTACATACTAACATCTGCTTTCGAATCGTAGCTACCTTTTTCATTTCCCAGGATCCTGAAAAATAATCCCGGGAAATCGGGAGGATTAAATACCTTAAATTCCCGGGAAAACCCCTATTTAAAGCACAAAATGTATTATTTTGTTTTTAACAGTAATCGCTATAGAATAATCTCTTTATACTAAAATATGTATCACTTTCTTTGTATAACTTCGATATAATAGTAAAATTTTTTCGTAAATTTAGTGTTTCAATGAAAGTGGGCGTTAAAGTAGGCGTGTCAATGTAGTTTCTGCTAATAAATAAAACTGAAATATTTATATATAGTCCTTTATTGTTCCAAGAACTTTGTCCATAGATAAATTATAAGAATTTAAGATAAGCCGTTATATGGCAGGTAGGCGTTAAAGTGGGCGTGTCACCTAAATTTTAAATTTCTTTCTTTTACAACGAAGCGTTTGACCAAAAAGCAATTCCGGCAAAATTTCAAAATCGAACACCTAATTTAGTCAGTTTTATTAGGTTTTAATTTTTATATATACCTTAAATTTTAATGTGAACCATTTTTTATTTTGGCTTAAGTTCATTTGTTTCTTTTTTTAATTTTATAATTCAAATTAAATTAAATTGCAACCATTTTAGGAATATTCTTTCTAAAAATTATTTCCGATATTAGCCGAGTGGAATGCATTTTCGAAATCAGCTACGATTTCATCATCAGCACTCTTTATCGGTATACTACTATGTAACTTAAAATTCCTATTTATGTTACAATTGAATGAAATTTGAATTAGTGAATCTTAGTATTAATTTTCATATTTTGTTGAATATTTAATTTCACCTATCAAATGACAATTCATAACTCAACATGTTCATATTCTTCTATATTCGTAATACATTTTCGTTATGCTTTCAATATCCATCCTTTGGATGGAATTATTGAAAACAAGGTTGTATTTACATTTTCATTTATATAAGTCCATCTAGGTGATAGACACTGAACAATGAATTCTTGAATGTCATTAACACCGTGCCATGTGTGTTATAATTATATGTTTTATATTTTATTCGAACTTTTTTCTATATATTAAATTTTAATGTGAACCATTTTTTATTTTGGCTTAAGTTCATTTGTTTCTTTTTTTAATTTTATAATTCAAATTAAATTAAATTGCAACCATTTTAGGAATATTCTTTCTAAAAATTATTTCCGATATTAGCCGAGTGGAATGCATTTTCGAAATCAGCTACGATTTCATCATCAGCACTCTTTATCGGTATACTACTATGTAACTTAAAATTCCTATTTATGTTACAATTGAATGAAATTTGAATTAGTGAATCTTAGTATTAATTTTCATATTTTGTTGAATATTTAATTTCACCTATCAAATGACAATTCATAACTCAACATGTTCATATTCTTCTATATTCGTAATACATTTTCGTTATGCTTTCAATATCCATCCTTTGGATGGAATTATTGAAAACAAGGTTGTATTTACATTTTCATTTATATAAGTCCATCTAGGTGATAGACACTGAACAATGAATTCTTGAATGTCATTAACACCGTGCCATGTGTGTTATAATTATATGTTTTATATTTTATTCGAACTTTTTTCTATATATTAAATTTTAATGTGAACCATTTTTTATTTTGGCTTAAGTTCATTTGTTTCTTTTTTTAATTTTATAATTCAAATTAAATTAAATTGCAACCATTTTAGGAATATTCTTTCTAAAAATTATTTACGATATTAGCCGAGTGGAATGCATTTTCGAAATCAGCTACGATTTCATCATCAGCACTCTTTATCGGTATACTACTATGTAACTTAAAATTCCTATTTATGTTACAATTGAATGAAATTTGAATTAGTGAATCTTAGTATTAATTTTCATATTTTGTTGAATATTTAATTTCACCTATCAAATGACAATTCATAACTCAACATGTTCATATTCTTCTATATTCGTAATACATTTTCGTTATGCTTTCAATATCCATCCTTTGGATGGAATTATTGAAAACAAGGTTGTATTTACATTTTCATTTATATAAGTCCATCTAGGTGATAGACACTGAACAATGAATTCTTGAATGTCATTAACACCGTGCCATGTGTGTTATAATTATATGTTTTATATTTTATTCGAACTTTTTTCTATATATTAAATTTTAATGTGAACCATTTTTTATTTTGGCTTAAGTTCATTTGTTTCTTTTTTTAATTTTATAATTCAAATTAAATTAAATTGCAACCATTTTAGGAATATTCTTTCTAAAAATTATTTCCGATATTAGCCGAGTGGAATGCATTTTCGAAATCAGCTACGATTTCATCATCAGCACTCTTTATCGGTATACTACTATGTAACTTAAAATTCCTATTTATGTTACAATTGAATGAAATTTGAATTAGTGAATCTTAGTATTAATTTTCATATTTTGTTGAATATTTAATTTCACCTATCAAATGACAATTCATAACTCAACATGTTCATATTCTTCTATATTCGTAATACATTTTCGTTATGCTTTCAATATCCATCCTTTGGATGGAATTATTGAAAACAAGGTTGTATTTACATTTTCATTTATATAAGTCCATCTAGGTGATAGACACTGAACAATGAATTCTTGAATGTCATTAACACCGTGCCATGTGTGTTATAATTATATGTTTTATATTTTATTCGAACTTTTTTCTATATATTAAATTTTAATGTGAACCATTTTTTATTTTGGCTTAAGTTCATTTGTTTCTTTTTTTAATTTTATAATTCAAATTAAATTAAATTGCAACCATTTTAGGAATATTCTTTCTAAAAATTATTTCCGATATTAGCCGAGTGGAATGCATTTTCGAAATCAGCTACGATTTCATCATCAGCACTCTTTATCGGTATACTACTATGTAACTTAAAATTCCTATTTATGTTACAATTGAATGAAATTTGAATTAGTGAATCTTAGTATTAATTTTCATATTTTGTTGAATATTTAATTTCACCTATCAAATGACAATTCATAACTCAACATGTTCATATTCTTCTATATTCGTAATACATTTTCGTTATGCTTTCAATATCCATCCTTTGGATGGAATTATTGAAAACAAGGTTGTATTTACATTTTCATTTATATAAGTCCATCTAGGTGATAGACACTGAACAATGAATTCTTGAATGTCATTAACACCGTGCCATGTGTGTTATAATTATATGTTTTATATTTTATTCGAACTTTTTTCTATATATTAAATTTTAATGTGAACCATTTTTTATTTTGGCTTAAGTTCATTTGTTTCTTTTTTTAATTTTATAATTCAAATTAAATTAAATTGCAACCATTTTAGGAATATTCTTTCTAAAAATTATTTCCGATATTAGCCGAGTGGAATGCATTTTCGAAATCAGCTACGATTTCATCATCAGCACTCTTTATCGGTATACTACTATGTAACTTAAAATTCCTATTTATGTTACAATTGAATGAAATTTGAATTAGTGAATCTTAGTATTAATTTTCATATTTTGTTGAATATTTAATTTCACCTATCAAATGACAATTCATAACTCAACATGTTCATATTCTTCTATATTCGTAATTGAAAGCATAACGAAAATGTATTACGAATATAGAAGAATATGAACATGTTGAGTTATGAATTGTCATTTGATAGGTGAAATTAAATATTCAACAAAATATGAAAATTAATACTAAGATTCACTAATTCAAATTTCATTCAATTGTAACATAAATAGGAATTTTAAGTTACATAGTAGTATACCGATAAAGAGTGCTGATGATGAAATCGTAGCTGATTTCGAAAATGCATTCCACTCGGCTAATATCGGAAATAATTTTTAGAAAGAATATTCCTAAAATGGTTGCAATTTAATTTAATTTGAATTATAAAATTAAAAAAAGAAACAAATGAACTTAAGCCAAAATAAAAAATGGTTCACATTAAAATTTAATATATAGAAAAAAGTTCGAATAAAATATAAAACATATAATTATAACACACATGGCACGGTGTTAATGACATTCAAGAATTCATTGTTCAGTGTCTATCACCTAGATGGACTTATATAAATGAAAATGTAAATACAACCTTGTTTTCAATAATTCCATCCAAAGGATGGATATTGAAAGCATAACGAAAATGTATTACGAATATAGAAGAATATGAACATGTTGAGTTATGAATTGTCATTTGATAGGTGAAATTAAATATTCAACAAAATATGAAAATTAATACTAAGATTCACTAATTCAAATTTCATTCAATTGTAACATAAATAGGAATTTTAAGTTACATAGTAGTATACCGATAAAGAGTGCTGATGATGAAATCGTAGCTGATTTCGAAAATGCATTCCACTCGGCTAATATCGGAAATAATTTTTAGAAAGAATATTCCTAAAATGGTTGCAATTTAATTTAATTTGAATTATAAAATTAAAAAAAGAAACAAATGAACTTAAGCCAAAATAAAAAATGGTTCACATTAAAATTTAATATATAGAAAAAAGTTCGAATAAAATATAAAACATATAATTATAACACACATGGCACGGTGTTAATGACATTCAAGAATTCATTGTTCAGTGTCTATCACCTAGATGGACTTATATAAATGAAAATGTAAATACAACCTTGTTTTCAATAATTCCATCCAAAGGATGGATATTGAAAGCATAACGAAAATGTATTACGAATATAGAAGAATATGAACATGTTGAGTTATGAATTGTCATTTGATAGGTGAAATTAAATATTCAACAAAATATGAAAATTAATACTAAGATTCACTAATTCAAATTTCATTCAATTGTAACATAAATAGGAATTTTAAGTTACATAGTAGTATACCGATAAAGAGTGCTGATGATGAAATCGTAGCTGATTTCGAAAATGCATTCCACTCGGCTAATATCGGAAATAATTTTTAGAAAGAATATTCCTAAAATGGTTGCAATTTAATTTAATTTGAATTATAAAATTAAAAAAAGAAACAAATGAACTTAAGCCAAAATAAAAAATGGTTCACATTAAAATTTAATATATAGAAAAAAGTTCGAATAAAATATAAAACATATTTTATATATACCGCAAAATACACTGTGCGGTATAAATTTTCTATAACGCCTTTCCTAATACATAGATTTAAGCAATTTTCGGGTAAAAATATTGTTTTTACTCAGGAAATATATATTCGAAGCTTTATGACTACGTTAATGCGTTTGGACACAATTCCATTTCATTCGATGTTGGAAGGACACGGCTTTTTTTACCTACTCTTGTAGTACGAGTCATAAATCTCTTCCTAATATTCCGATTTAGTCCATTTTCAATACCAAACAAAACTTTTTTATAAGAAAGATTGTGGCAAAATTTGAGCTCCTAGTTTTTTCGGTGCGACCTCTATCGTGCTTTCAACAGACGAACGGACATAGCTAGATCGTCATAAAATCAAACCCTGATTCATAATATATATACTTTATGGGGTCTAAAATGGATATTTCGATGTGTTACAAACGGAATGACCAAATGAAACCATTTTTTTGGTGGCGGGTTTAAAAAAACTAAAAAGAGATTTGGATTAAGTGCGTTTATGTCTCTTTATTTTTTGTGTAAAGGCGAGGGAATTGTTTTTGTTGTTTCCAGATCAGTTTTATACTTGTGCTTAACAAATATTAGAGTGCCCCTGTGGACTAGTCAGTAAGGGACAAGTCAGTTGTTCGGGGGGTTGCGGGTTCGATTCTCGCCGGAGACTCTGGAATTGTCTGCTTCTCTTTCTCTTCTATTCTAAATATTTCTATTCTTATTCTATTCCTCTCTCTATTAAGGCGTCACAATGGACCGTAATGGTCTCCGGGTGAAGGTGTGAGGGTAACTTTGCACCAGCCTTACCTACCTACCTAGCTATGTCCGTCCGTCTGTCCGTCTGTTGAAAGCACGATAGAGGTCGCCCCGAAAAAGCTAGGGGGCTCAAATTTTGCCAGAATCTTTATTATAGACAAGGTTTGTTTGGTATTGAAAATCGGAATATTAGGAAGAGAGTTATAGCTCGTAAAGCAAGAGTAGGTCGAAAAAATCGTGTCCTTCGCACATCGAATAAAATGGAATTGTGTCCAGACGTATAAACGTAGAGTCATGGAACTTCGAATATATATTTATCGAATCAAAAAAATATTTTTCCCTGAAAATCGCTTAAATCTATGAATTAGGAAAAGAGTTATAGATCAAAATGTAAGAAATTTTATACCGCACAGTGTATATTTTAAATTTAAAACGTAATAAAACTGACAAAACATGTACGATTCTGAAATTTTGCAAACATGGCTTTTTGGTCAAAGTCTTCGTTATAACGGAAAATAGATGTGCCACGCCCACTTTTTTCTTTAAATTTTTATAAAAATATATTCGTATATATTAGCATTTATTCATTGCAGACGGCATCATCTGTTGAAGGCGCCACTACATTTTGCAAACAATGAGGATGATGTCTTTGCTAAATATCACGTAGAACACTAGATGACTCTAGTAACATTTTTGCTAACATCCTCTTTTATTTTTTGCACAAACTGCAAAGGAATTTTATAGGGATTTGTGAAAACGAAAATGACCGAGGTTGTTTGAAAAAATTAACTAGAGTAATGATTTGTGTCCAACTTTAAAATAAGTATTTGAATATTTAAAATACATTTTTTAACCAAATTATATTTTTATATTCTTTTGTAAAGGGTGGTTAAATTTTAAGGGCCACAGGGTGATTCAAAATAGGCATTCTTAGCATTTTGCTAAAACGGGAAATTTATTAGTAAGATTTTGATTTTTAAACTTCTATAACATTTTGTTTTTAACAGATTTTCAAACGAAATAAGTTTTGTATAATTTTAAAATTTGTTAGCCATTAGTACATGAAAATAAATTGTTTATAATGTGTAGAGATAATTTTTTTTTGACTTAGGTCAAAATTTTCCTAAATTCCAATTTTTAATAGAGCATAACTTCAGGAGAACATAAGATAACAAAAATAAATTAGCACTATTTCGTAGATAAAACTTTCCTCTTAAATTCATGTAATTTCTCTATGAATAAAGATTTTGGAATACTAAAGGACTATATTGAAATATCTAAGTTGTGTTTATTAGCAGAAACTTTATTGACACGCGTACTTTAACGGCCACTTTCATTGAAAGACTAAATTTACGAAAACATTTTACTAGCATACCGAAGTTTTAATGGGTGGTTTAATTTTAAGGGACTATGTTGATTTTGAATAAAATTATTATGAAATTATTATCATTTATTTTTATAATGATAATATTTGTATGCTTAAATTATGTATGGAACAAAATATCGGCCAAATGCACCCCCCCCCCCCCCAACCTAGGCGGCACACCTCGATCCGATAGTCCAAATTTTCAATGACACTGTTGATGCTCAATTGTTGGGCACGATGATGAGTCGAGGTTGCTTGCTCTTTTTCCACGTTATCGTGAAAAACAGCAATGTTTTCCATTCAACGAACTAAGATGGCATTCACAGATGTTTTCACATTTCATACAGACCTGCTTTGCAGACATTTAAATATTTTTTTTTACAATTCTCACAATTGTGGACGAATTCGAACGATTATGTTGACCAAAAGAATCACGAAGTGCACAAAATGCATTTTGATTTGAACGCCCATTTTTATTAAAATCTTTAATATTTAAAAGCGTTGCTCGATTGCGTATCTTTCCACGGTTCAAATTGAGTTGATCTGAGATTGAGAAATGTCAAATGAAATGCAAGAAAAAAGTTGAAGTTTAGGTGTGGGTCACCTTCAACATGGGCCCTTAAAATTTAACCACCCTCTACAAAGAAAGTGATACATATTTTATTATAAAGAGATTATTCCATAGCGATTAACAAAATAATAAATATTGTGCTTTAAATGTACACAAAATTGGTGGTGGGTATAAAAGATTCGGCACAGTATATAGTGCTCTTACTTGTTTGTATTGGGTTTAGATTTTCATATTTCGACAGAAATAAGGCATTTCTTCTTATACATTTTATCATAACTTGAGAAAGAGTTGTTGTATCTTTATCATGAATAAAAATATATGGACTATAGAGGTTTTAACGCGCTAAATTTAAGTCCGTTTTCGGGTTTTTTCTATCGCACTCAAATATTTTTTTTAGGCATGCCTAATATTTCATCATACCTTGAGAACGTTAAGTCCAATTTTAATTAGCAAATTGTTAACAACAGAATTACCTTTAAGCATAGTACGCATTTTTTTCTCTCTTTTTTTGAATTATGCTCTGAATTAAACAAGATAAAAGTTGCGAGACAAATTCTATTTAGGATTTTTATGATTTTTCATTATTTTCGCAAATAAAATAAAGATTTTTTATTATTTAATTCGTTTGCAATACAAATTAAATATATTTCATTCAAAGCAAAATAGAATCAAAAACGAATAATTCTTTTCGAAAATTACGTCTTATTATTTGTTGTTGTTTGTGGTATGAACAAAATCTTAACATTAAATAATGTGCAGTAGCAGCAATAATAATTTAAACAACACACAATGCAACAGATTGGATTTTGCTTAAGCTTTGTACAGACGGTTGTCAGATTTTACTTAATTGCTACACCTAAACATATGCTAACAATGGAATGACAATAAAGAATTGCTTCCATAAGGTAAATTGTCAGTTCTGACGGTTGTAAGACTTTTGTCAGAAAAGCTGACAATTTCATTGGCAGATGTTCTTCTGACAATAACATTATCTGACGATGTTGTCCGACAAAAAATTGTAAGTTTAGACGGTTGTCAGATGACGGTATAAAAAAAATTGGCAGATCTGTTGTCAGAAATTGCTTTGGTCATGTTTTTTTTACAATCTTAGATTCCGATAGCGTCTGGGGATCTAGAAAAGCTTTCACAAATTTAAAAATGGAATACTCTGTACCGTCCTCTTCATATTTACAATAATTTTTATTATTTTCATTTTGTTCTCCACTTATTGACACAAATCTAAACTGAAACAAGAAACACGCAAGAAAATTAAAAATTTTTTTTTGCACAACAGCTGTTGCATTGAAAGAGCGTTTTGCAGTGATGCCATATGAAGATACATACTTAAAATTCCCACGTTTTTAAAAAAAACTCCTAAATTTTTCCTAGTATACAATTCAAGATGGCCGTCATGACAGAATGGGGAACCAATTTGTATAATAAGTGAATTTTAGTTATTTAAAATTTATCTAATTTACCCCCTGCAATATTGGGATCAAATTAAAGGAACTGACAAGTAGAATACAGAATATCATGTATAACCTATGTATAAAAATCAAGATGAACGCCATGACAAAATATCGAACAAATTTGTATACATAAGATGATTTTTGTAATTAAAAACTTACCGCCATCAATAGTGGTATCAAATGAAAGGGCTTGACCTGTAAAATACAGTAGGCTTAACAAAAATTCTTTATTTAAGATGGCGTCCAATACAAAAGGGCGAATTACATATTGATGCCACTATTTTTAAATTTTTACATGAAAATTGAATTTGGTTGCCACATCACACAGTGTCAGTACATTTATTAAACAAAAATTGTTTTGGCCGAAAATTAACAATTAAAATGGAATTTAATGAAAATATTGCTCAAAAATTAATATAAGAATTAAAAAAAGCAGGAAGAGAATGTTTGTATGACAAAAATAAATTATTTAAAACAGGGTTTTTCTCACTGCGACTCATTTTATTTTCGATTTTTTTTTATAATTTTTTTTTTGCAAACAAATTGGCTTCATGCACTTAATTAAAAATAATAATTTTAGTTTTCTTCTATCCGACATTTTCTTCACATATATTTTAATGAAATATTTTACGTTTGTATTTATTTACATGGTTTGCTAGCGGTGCTGCAACTTTGTACAACTGTTTGCATTTTTATATTATATGGCAGTTTTGTTTTTTCGGACAAATTTTCTGAAATGGGTGAATCGTTCTGCAGAAAACTCTCAGTAAAAAATGTTATTCTCCGGAAAAAATTTTGTTCAGAACAAATGGGTGAATTCACCTTAACAAATGCCTCTTTTAACAACAACAATACCTAAAAAACAAATAGCATCAATTTTTGTTTTTAAAGCTACAAAGTTCAATAAAGCAACCACTGCTTAGTAGAAATTTATCATTAATAGATATACGACGAAATACAATGCTACAGCAACATTTTCTATTATTTTGTTTTAAAACAATATAAAAAGTAGACAATCTATTTAACCAAAATGGTTTCAATTTATCCAAAGTTTTTTATTAATGAAAATCTTGAATAAGCCCAAAAAATAAACATTCAGTTATCAATTTCCCTTACCTGAATCCGACTGTATACGTGTAATGTTTGTAAGTATGATTTTTGTGTACCGCTTACACCCCTTTCTCATTAGGCAAGTCACTTGCGCAAGTGTTGTGTTTATAGACAAAAGGGGTAAGGTCATGTTAAGAGGAAGAAACTTGCTCATTTTTGAGTACACACTTGCCTGTACTCGGCAAGAACGTGCAAGTTTTTGTTGAGAAACTAAAAACAAAAAAGGAAAAAAAAAACAAACAGGAGTGATATATTCGGCCATGCCGAATCTTATGTACCCTTCACAACGTGTATTCATGCAACAACAATTGTTTATATCACCATTTATCTCATATGAAATACGTACATACATACATATATAAAAAACATACATATATAAAAACATCCAATTGTAATATTATAAATTTAGTTTACTTATGTGCCTAAAAAAAATAAATTAAAAGAAAAATTAAATATAAAACAATAAAAATTTGAATAATATATAAAACAAAAAAAATTTTTTGGCTCACTATAACAAGTATAACACGTTTGTATGTATGTGTAGATAATTTATAATTGTAGAAATTTCAAACGGAATGACAAACCTGTATATACCCTTTTTCACTGTGTGAAGAGTATAATAAGTAAAAGAGAACGAAACTTGGGCAAGTAAATTGCTGAGTCTGAACATGAAAGCAAGTTCAAAGAAAAATAAAAGAAAATAAAAAACTAACTTGAGCAAGTGACTTGCCTAATGAGAAACGGGTATTAGCAGTTTAAAAACCCAACAGACAATAAAGAAGTATGTATTCCGTTTATGAATGCAAGAAATACAAAAACAAAACCTACATATGAAACATTGTTTCTGCCGGCACCAAATATTCCTAATAAAATTGTGTATGCATTTAGGTATGTCGCAAAAAATTAAAAAAACAAGTTGCCAAAAGTACATACATATGTAATTTCTTAGACAAAAATCTTCAAATGGAAAAAAATCTGTAATAAAATTTTTTATAATAAATCCAAATAGGATTATCATAAAATCCTAAAAAATAATATCTGTGGTTTTCATGGGCAACTGCGTATGTTCATTTTTTATGATTTTGAGTTAATAATGCCATATTGTTTGGTTTTAAACGCCCTTTACTTGGTTCTAAAAATGTCTGAAATAAGATGGAGCCATTCCGATTTTTTTAATTGCATAACAACGTAACTTCTATATATACTTATATTCAAAAAGCGTTCAGCACTAACTCAGTCTGCCTGTTCAACGATGTCGAAAGAAAACACAAGCGAACTTTCATTCGTACAAATATATTGAAAATAACAACAAAAACTAAAAATTTGTTTTTGTTTTCAACGTATTTGTACGAATGAAAGTTCGCTTGTGTTTTCTTTCGACATCGTTGAACAGGCAGAGTATGTTGATTTACGTGTGCTTAACCCTTATGTGACTGGCAAAAAAACTACTTATCCTGTACTACAAGGTACCCGGGTACCTTAATACAAATCTAATATTAAATAAAAATTTCTTCAAACAAAATTTACAAAAACAAGATACTTTAATTTATTTAAAGAATTTAATTATAATTCTACATCGATACGTAATAAAATTTAAAAAAAAATGCTATGTACATAAGAAATATTTTGGGCTTGCAATTCATTTAACTTTTACTTATTGCATGACAGTTGTATACTGGGAAACCAACAGAAAGTGAGCATCTGACTAATGTAGGAGAAAGAACGGTTTTAGATATTATAAGTCCGTAAAAAAGCTAAGGAAGGAATGTAACAACAGATAATTTTTTTACATCCCTTGAACTGGCAAAAACATTAACAGTTAGAAAAAACAAACGTTCTATACCAGCCAATATGCAAGCACATAAAGACAGGTTAGTGTATTATTACGTCTTTATGGAAAAGTCTGTCTTGATAGAACTTACTAAACTCTAAGATTTGTACTTCATGTTCCAAATTATATATTAGACAAATATTTTCTACAAATTTCGCATTTAGCAAAGAGCCGACTTTGTGTTGGTATGTGCAAAAAAAAGATCTGTAATAATGTTATCCACCATGAATTTTACACCGTCTGTAGAAAGCACTTTGACTGCTAAACCAGAAATTATAACCTATTATAATAAAACTAAAGGAGGTGTCGACAACATGGATAAGTTGTTAGGCGAATATACTTGCAGGCGCAGCAAGTCGTTGGCCGTTATCAGCAATTCAGCGTATTCAGCAATTGTTTCATACCATTTTGCAAATCACATTCGGTTAATCGACCATTATGTAAAAATTGCTTACAGGACGATCAATAAAACAAATTTGTACATAAATGTATACCTATGTACCTATATATACGTCCTTTTTTTTATAAACCTGCAAAAATGGAAATGAATTTCTATTTTTATTTTTTCTGTAAACATAAGAATGTGTAAATAAATTTCTGTTTCTTTCTGCTAATAAAACAAAGAGCAAGTTGTGGTATGAGCATTTTTTCATACAAACGCATAGAGGTACCCGGGTACCTTGTCGTACACTTAAGGGTGTTGGAAAAACTTTGGCATCTTACGTCTTTATATATATATATATATATATATATATATATATATCTATGAAAATTGATAAAATACCAAAAGTTAGGAGCTCTCAAGAAATTTGAAAAACTAAGCTTATCAACTTCTACAAAAAATTTCAATTTCAAAACGAAATAGGTACCCGGGTACCTTGTCAGTCACATAAAGGTTAATGGCAAATATTTTTTATAAAAACACACAATCACATACGCTGTTATATCTAAACACATTTAAAAGGCATTTTCTGATAATTTAGTTTACTAGAAGTGTGTACTACCTACCAATGTTTATCTGCACACACTTTTATTCGTATTCGCTATGATATAATTTTAAAAGAATATTTGTCTGAAATTTTTAAAATAACATTTAAGGATCTTTATTGGCATGAATGGTAAAAAAAGTTTAAAAAGTTCAATACCTTACCCGTTGTTTTATATAAAACGGTTTTATGGCTCTCCTGAAAAATTTGATTTTAAGACATACCATGGCCATGAAAACCACAGATATAATTATATTTAAGTCGAATTGCTTGTTTGAAACCCGTTTATACTTATGTTTTTTATCACTAATCAGACATACATACAATAACGGCCGTATGTTAAAAAAATCCCTAATGTAGACTTACACCCCTTTCTCACTAGGTAAGTCACTTGCTCAAGTTAGTTTTTTATTTTCTTTTATTTTTCTTTGAACTTGCTTTCATGTTCAGACTCAGCAACTGACTTGCCCAAGTTTCGTTCTCTTTTACTTATTATACTCTTCACACAGTGAGAAAGAGTATATATAGGTTTGTCATTCCGTTTGAAATTTTTACAATTATCAATTATCTACACATACATACAAACGTGGTATACTGGTTAGAGTGAGCCAAAAAATTTTTTTTTATTTTATATTTTATTCAAATTTTTATTGTTTTATTTTTAATTTTTCTTTTAATTTATTTTTTTTAGGCACATAAGTAAACTAAATGTATAATATTACAATGGGATGTTTTTATATATGTATGTTTTGTATGTACGTATTCATATGAGATAAATGGTGACATAAACAATTGTTGTTGCATGACTACACGTTGTGAAGGGTATATAAGATTCGGCATGGCCGAATATAGCACTCTTGTTTGTTTTTATTACTCTTTTGTTTTTGGTTTCTCAATAAAAACTTGCTCGTACTTGCCGAGTACAGGCAAGTGTGTACTCAAAAATGAGCAAGTTTCTTCCTCTTAACCCGACCTTACCCCTTTTGCCTATAAACACAACACTTGCGCAAGTCAGTTGTTATTTGTTGTTATTTTTTTTAAATTTTTTTTTAATTTTTTTTTTTAATTTTTTGTTTGTTTTATATTTATTATTTATATTTTAATTAATTTTTTTTCAAATTTTTTTTTTTAGTTTTTTTTAACACACATACGTTAATTTTTAATTTGACAATGGGATGTTTTTATATATGTATGTTTTTTATATGTATGTACGCATTTCATATGGGATGTTTTTATATATGTATGTTTTGTATGTACGTATTCATATGAGATAAATGGTGATACAAACTACTGTTATTGCATGACTACACGTTGTGAAGGGTATATAAAATTCGGCATGTCCGAATATAGCACTCTTACTTGTTTGTATTAGCATTGAACAACTTATTCATTTTTAATGGGTATATATAATTTGTTCTATATTTATTAAAAAATTAATAATTAAGAAGAATTAACAACACTTTTTTGTTATGGATAAAATAGGTATTTGAATAACGAGTTTTTTTATTTGTTTTGATTGTATGTACATCACTAAAAAGTTTTGTTTACATTTAATAATTTTTTGATTATTTTGTGAAACTTATAAACAAATTTGTGAAATTTTGATATTTTTTTTTAAATTGGTCATCCGGAATGGAAAAAGCATCAATCCTCGGCTTACAAGTTCGTGGACGATAATAATTTGATATTTGAATTAGATATTCTAAATAAAACAAACAAAACAATTAATTTTATCTTTTTCACTAAATTATAATTATTTTTATCAATTCTTCTTTTCAGTTAACAACACTATTTTTTTTTTGTTTGTATAAATTTTTTTTACAAAATTTCACTTGATAAAAAAATTACAATAAACAGAGAGAAAAAATAAAAATCTCACTTTATAGTAGGTTTAAAGAAGGTATATTCCTACTTTAAAATATTTAAAGTTAATAAAGGTTTAATAAAGGTATGTTAAGCTAATAAACGTTTTCGCATATAACATTAAGGAATTTTGCTTAACAACGGTTTGTAAAGCTGCGCTAAGTTTTTTAACATACGGCCGTATATATTGTATGAGTTGCATAGCGACGTTCAAAAATGCCGATAAAATGCAAAAAAAAATCTCTGCAATGCAAGGTTGGACTTAAGACATGTATGTATAGCATTGCATACGCGTTTTTTTAAATTATACATTGCAACTTGCGTTTAGGAAGTTGGCCATTCTGTTGAATTTTCGAATATATAGCTTTCTGGTAAATTTAACTATGCCAATATAAGTATGTAGTATAATTCCAAAAAATTAAGGTGGCACTCCCACTTTAACGTCCACCTCCCATATAACGCTTTATATTTAATTCATATTATTTATATATGGACAAAATTTAATAAAACAAGTAAAAGCACAATATTCGGCTGTGCCGAATTTTTGATACCCACTACCAATCTTGTGTACTTTTATAGAACAAAAATTATTATTTTGTTGTTAACTGTAATCGCTATGGAACATTTTCTTTATACTAAAATATGTATCACTTTCTTTGTATAACTTCGATATGATAGTAAAATGTTCTCGTAAATTTAGTCTTTCAATGAAAATTGGCGTTAAAGTTGGAGTGTCAATATAGTTTATGCTAATAAATATAACTGATATATGTATTTCAGCATAGCCCTTCATTCTTCCATAGAGAAATTATATGAATTTAAGATAAAGCGTTATATGGGAGGTAAGCGTTAAACAGGGTGTGTCACCTTTATTTTCTTGCATAACAGTGACATTAAAAGCTATATGTACGAAATTTCATCATCATACCTCTAATTTTGTCGTTTTTGTGAGCTTTAAAATTTCATTTACAGTAGATTTCATGAAAATGGGCGTTATAGTAGGCGTGTCGAAATAGTTACTGCCAATAAACTCAACTCAGATATTTCAATATAGAGTCCTTTATTTTTCCAAAATTTTTATTCATAGAGAAATTATATAAATTTGAGATAGAGCGTTATATTTATTTTCTGTTAGTGCAAAGCCTTTGGCCAAAAAGCAATGTTTGCAAAATTTCAGAATCATACATCTAATTTTGTCAGTTATGTAAATCACGTTTTTAATTTTGAATATACCGAAAAATACACTGTATAAATCTTCATACATTTTGATCTATAAAAAATATTTTTTTCAATCAGGAAATATACATTCGAAATTTAATGACTCTACGTTAATGTGTTTGGACACAATTGCATTTTATTCGATGTTGGAAGGACATAGATTTTTTTTTATAACTCTCTTTCTAATATTCCGATTTAGCCCATTTTCAATACCAAACCTTGTGTATAGGAAATATTCTGGCAAAATTTGAGCCCCCTAGCTTTTTCGGTCCGACCTCTATCGTGCTTTTTACAGACGGACAGACTGACGGACATAGCTAGATCATCATAAAATTAAACCTCGATTCAAAAAATATATACTTTATGGGGACTAAAATGGATATTTCGATGTGTTAAAAACGAAATGAATATATCCCCACCATCTTTTTGGTGGCGGGTATAAAAAGAAGTCTAATGGATTATCTGAGTTGAATTCATACTTTAAATATATGATTTTAAAAGGAGGAGCCACATTGTAGTAGGAAGAGCAGTATTATATCTAAAGAAATTATTTTCTTTGCTGCAAATATTTTTTACAGTACTGTATACCTTATAAATATCTTTAATACTTTAACGAAATTATTAAATAAATATAAAGTATTTATAAATTAATATTTATTTTAACTTTTTATTCTAAAATTTATTGTAAATGCTCGGCCAATATCGTAATAGATTTTAAATATTCTTAAATGATTACATATTAATTTTATAAATGTTTTAAGAAGTAAAATAATAGAAAAATGGACTTAAGACAGAATAAAAATAATTTTCAATGTATATAAAATTTAATAAGTTTGTGTAGTAGAGTAACCGGATCTGATATAGGGGGAAAAATCTCGGAATCTTGTTCGTCTTTACCTCACAAAACGATAATCCTTTCTAGATATTGATATAGCCGACATTTGAGCTCAAGTAAACGACGTTAACCCGTGCCGCTCGTCGCTCAAAATTTGCATATGGAGCCATAACTCCAGAATGGTAAATAATAAAAACACGCTTAATGTCTCAAAAGAAAGCGAATGTTATTCTTAAAAATTTATGTTCTATTTGTGATTATTTTTATTTTTAGTCAAACAGATTTACTGCAGCCTTTGACTCCAAAAACGTGACCTGATACCACTAAGTTATGTGGGCCATTAAGGACATACCTGAGTTGAGATGTGACATATCCAGTGAATGTTCTTGATGAGTATAAGTATTACAAAACTAACGCGGGTATTTAAAGTTCTTTCTTAAGAGCGGCGCTACAGGGGCTGGAATATGTTGAAATGCCACTCTAGTATTACAAATAAAATAAGTGTTATGCGGGCTATTTCGGACATACCTGAATGGGGTTCTGACATATCGGGTGAAAGGCCTTGAAAAGTAGGTTACAGAAGTAAAGCGGACATATAAAGTTATTTTTCAGGAGCAGCATACAGGGCGTGGAATATTGAAATACCCTTCTAGTATTAAAAATAGTCTAAAGCCTGTGTTTTGCATTCTGAATAAAATTAAATCACTCGGAATTGTCATGAAATTGTTATTATAAACAATAACACTATAATGGCAATACCAAGTGTTTTAATTTCACTCGGTGTAAAGAACACAGGAGCAAATGTTGTGCAGACCATTTAATAGTAGAGGGGCATTATCAAATTTTAACAAATAAGTTTTCCTGGATGTAACCGAAGGCGCCAGTCTATTCATTTGGAAATAACAAACCAAACTTTTTTTTTTGACTCTGAAATTGTTTGGCAGAGGTACGTGACCAAATAGCCAGGGTATTCTACGTAGGTTCCGGCTCCGTAACTCGACCTATACCTCTGTATAGGAAGTCGGAGACACTTGAACAATAATTAAAGCTTGAGTTTTATGGTTCTCCTCCAGTTAAAAAAACGTTAGTTCAGTCACCGCAAGTCGACCTATACCATTGTATAGGAAGTCGGAGACATCTGAACAAATAATTATACTGAGTTTTATGAAACTCCTCCAGTTAGCATTGAGTTTAATTGGTACTCCTCCAGTTACGAAAATGAGTTTGGTTGGTACTCCTCCAGTTGTAAATTTTGAGTTTAGTTAGTACTCCTCCAGTTAATCTAATTAAAATAAATACACGTGGTTAATTGTAGAAAAGTCCGGAAACTATATCCAAAGCACAGTTACGCGACGCCACACAATTAACCTCGCGAGAGTGAGACGTAAAACTCTCGAAGACGGATGAAAAGGACGGCCTGATTGCCCTTAAGAGATAATGGCAATGACGCGCTAGCTCATGACCCGACCAGAGCTGTGATACGACTGAACAAACCAAACTAAACATAAATCAGCTGACAGTTGACAAAATGACCGCTTGTTAAACAAGTGTTGCCAACTTAACGTTCTATATAAAATATCTAGTAGCACTAAAAGCAAAAACTTAAAATATAACATGTTGTATTTATATATTTTTATAGCTATATGCATTTTTATACCCTTCACCTGTGGTGCACAAGGGTATATACTATAGCTTTGTCATTTGTATATATTTTCTGAAAGCTTATGGATTAAGCCCTGACCGTCTGTCCGTCTGTCAGTGTGATGGTTGAAATCAACTTTTAGAAGCAACCATATGTTCCTCAGATCTGTGTATGGTATCAATCTTTTGGAAATATCTGGGAATGAATGCTATTGAAATTCAGCACAATCGCTCCATACCTTTCTGAGATATAAGCAGATAAACACGACTGTCTCTGTTTTTCCCATATTTTTACCACCAAAATTAAAAGTTTTGAGCCATAGAATAAATTGTAGGTACCTTTGCTACTATTTGTAGATGTAATATGCCTCTAGAGATATTCGTGAAAAATTTTGGATAAAGTGGGCTCTAATCGATAAAATTATAAGCAAAAATGTTTTTTGAACAAGTATGAGCACTATATTCGGCTATGCCGAATCTTTTATCCCACCACCAGTTTTCCGTTCTTTGGTAGCTACGGTTTCTTTCCCGAAAATTTTTGTTTACCGGAAATGCGAGATTTATTTTTTAATATCTCGGGATCCCACAGCAAAACAAATAAAAAGTAAATTTGTTTTTAATTAAAAAAGCTTTTTATAGTTATAGTTTATAGTTTATAACGTAAAAAAAACTTCAAAACTATAAAAATCAATAAAGAAACTTGAATTTAAAATATAAATTGAGTAAAATATTTTTTATTGGAAAAAATATTATTCTCTAGATACGAGATCAAATATGAGCACAAAAATACAGGTACTTCAGCTATGAGATCAAAAATAAAATCATTAGAATTTAATTTCAATATAAACATCTGCTTTCGAATAGTAGCCACCTTTTTTATTTCCCGGGATTCCGAAAAATAATCCCTGGAAATCGAGAAGATTAAATAACTCAAATTCCCGGGAAATAACCTAATTTATAGTACAAAATGTATATGTTTGTTATTAACAGTAATCGCTATGCAATAATCTCTTTATACTAAAATATGTATCACTTTCTTTGTATAACTTCGATATGCTAGTAAAATGTTTTCGTAAATTTAGTCTTTCAATGAAAGTGGGCGTTAAAGTAGGCGTGTTGAAGTTGCTTCTACTAATGAACGCAACTTAGATGTTTCACTACAGTCCTTTATTATTCCAAAATCTTTATTCATAGACGAATTATATGAATTTGAGATAAACCGTTATATGAGAGGTAGGCGTTAAAGTGGGAGTGTCACCTTAATTTTCCGGCATAACAATAACATTGACTAGAAAGATATATGTAGCAAATTTCATTATTGTAGCTCTAATTTTGTCGGTTTAATGAGCTTTTAAATTTCATTAACAGTGGATAACGTGAAAAGTAGGCGTCATAGTAGGCGCGTCGAAATTATTTTTAATAATGAATGCAACTAAGAGGTTCGTAGAGAAATTATATGAATTTAAGGTTAGACGTTATATGGGAGGTGGGCGTAAAAAGGGGCGTGGCACCTTAACAGTAATGACATTGTCTAGAAGGATATACGTAGCAAATTTTATAATCATACCTGTAATTTTTTCGGTTTTATGAGCTTTTAAATTTCATTAACGGTTGATAACGTGAAAAGTGGGCGTTATAGTAGGCGTGTCAAAGTTGTTTTTGCTTATGCGTACAACTTAAATATTTCGATATAGTCCTTTATTATTCCAAAATCTTTATTAATAGAGATGTTATATGAATTTTAGGTAAAACGTTATATGGGAGGTGGGCGTGGCACATTGATTTTCCGTTACAACAAAACCTCTCACCAAAAAGCAAAGTGTACGAAATTTCAGAATCGTTCATCTAATTTTGTCCGTTTTATTAGGTTTTAAATTTTATATATACTGAAAAATACACTGCGCAGTATAAATTTTCGTACATTTTGATCTATAACTCCTTTCCTAATGCAAAGATGTACGCAATTTTCGGGGAGAAAAATTGTTTTGACTCGAGAAATATATATTCGAAGTTTCATGACTGTACGTTAATGCGTTTGGACACAATTGCATTTTATTCGATGTTCGAAGGACACGGTTTTTTCGACCTACTCTTGCATTACGAGCTATAACTCTCTTACTACTATTCCGATTTAGCCCATTTTCAATACCAAACAAACCTTGTCTATAAGAAAGATTCTGGAAAAATTTGAGCCCCCTAGCTTTTTCGGTGCGACCTCTATCGTGCTTTCAACAGACGGACGGACATGGCTAGATCGTCGTCAAATCAAACCCTGATTCAGAATATATAAAATTTAGAATTAGACCTCGAATCAATAATCACAAATTTTAAGAAGCTATGTTCACAAACGTAAAAGTAAAAAAGTACAATAAAATTGCGAAAAGGCACCTTTAAAAAAGTACCATTGAAATGCGAAGAAGTATCTTTTCGGTAACCCATAGCATTTTCAGTCTCACCTTATAAAGTCATTACTTTCAAAATTCTAGCTTCATAGAAAACAAAAACAATATCATAAATATGCAAAAAGGTACCCTTTTTATCGCTTAAAGTATTTTCAGTCTCACCTCGTGTCAACAGTCACTTATTTCGAAATTCTAGCTTCATAAACGTAGAAAATAAAAAAATTACAATAATAATGGTTGCCCATAATATTTCCACTTTACCGCGGATCAATAGTCACTAATTTTAAAAATCTAGACACATAAATGTAGAAAATTTAAAAGGTACCATATAATGAGAAAAAAACCTTTTTAGATACCCGCAACATTTTTAGTCTCATTCGGAATCAATAGTCCATTATTTCACAATAATAGCTCATAAACGTAGAATATACAAAAAGTATCATAAAAATGCGAAGAAGTACCTTCTCTGTCGCCCATAACACCTTTAGCTAAGATCATTAGTTTCTGGTTTCATAATTCTAGCTTCATAAACGTAGAAAATACGAAAAGTACCAAAAAATAGAAAAAGTACCTTTTTGGGTTTTCCGTACCAATATATAAATTCCATTGTTTTTTTATCAAGAGCTTTGTACGAATGGAAAATAAATATGACAAACTCAATTTTACGCCCACCACCCTTATAACGCTTTATTTTAAATTTATATAATTTTTCTATGATTTTGGAAGAATAAAGGACTCTACATTGAAACATCTGAGTTGAATTTATTAGCAGAAACTACTTCGACACGCATACTATAAAGCCCACTTTTCCCGTTATCTACTGTTAATGAAATTTAAAAGCTCATAAAACCGACAAAATTAAAATATGATCATGAAATTTGCTACATATATCCTTCTAGCCAAGTTTATTGTTATGCCAGAAAATTTAGACGACACGCCCACTTTAACGCTTACCTCACATCTAACGGTTTATATTAAATTCATATAATTTCTCTATGAATAAAGATTTTAGAATAATAATGAACTATATTGAAATATCAAAGTTGTATTCATTAGCAGAAATAACTTCGACACGCCTTTTATAACGCCCACTTTTATTGAAAGACTAAATTTACAAAAACATTTTACTGTCATATCGACGTTATACAAAGAAAGTGATACATATTTTAGTAAATAAAGAGATTATTCTATAGCGATTACTGTTAATAACCAAATAATACATTTGGTGATATAAAAGTACACAAAATTGGTGGTGGGTATTAAAGATTCGGCACAGCCGAATATAGTGCTCTTACTTGTTTTTCTTCATGTGCAAATATTTTGACATTTTTGTTAATAATAAATATAGATTAGAAAGGTGCTGCCTTCTATGATAATTTTGGGTCAAATATTTTTGTTTTTAGTTCTTAAATAGTAATTAAAAAAGTTGCAAAAATATTTTAAAATTAAATTTGTTTTTATTGGATTCTATACAACGAATGTTGCTGTTAATTTGAAACTTTCCAACTTTTTACAAAAGTAAAACTATTTCGAATTTATTACCTGTATGATCGTTATCATCTTGCAGATGATTTTTTAGTTGATGTAAATGAGCATAGAAGTGGTGATGATGCAGTACACAAGCCAAGTCAGTGCAATTTAACATATTGCACTAGATAAGTATCTGAAAAATATAATATATATTATATGTATTGGTTTTCATTATCTCGTTTGTTTTTAATTTATTCAGAAAATTTAATTGTGATAATGTATGATTAATACGAAAAATTATCTTTTGCTGAAGTGTAATTGTCAGCACTATTTGTTTGGTAACACTGATTTTTTCTATCACGACTAGTTTTTGAGATATTATTATTTCAATAAAATAATGATATTGATATATTCAATACGTATTTATTATAACAAAAATAAATAATCAAGCTCAAGGTCTGTTTTTAATAATTTTCTTTATTATTAATTTTGTTCAATATTTCGCCATCTAACGGTTGGCATCTTCAGGAATCTTAAACTATTACATAAAATAAAAAACAAAGTCAAATTTTTTTTTAAATATATTACGTACAAATATATAAAATAAAGAACTTACAAACGAGTGACAATAATTAAATTAACAACACAACATAATTGTAACACATTTATTATTGCACTAATTACCAACTTCTTTTGTTTATTAAGTGTTTGTAGCTTTGTGATGAATTCTCAATATCAGTTTGAAAGTTCAATCGTTGTTGTTGTGGTATATTTATGATATGTAACATTTCAAGTGTGTATCTCTTATTGTACCTCTCTTCAGTTCAGCTCTCCAGCTGGACAACTATGTAAATTTTTGACAAGTATTTTAAAAAGACTCACTGAAAATTCGAAATTTAACGTAAAGGATACTGTGCAATTTAGAAATAAGATAAACAATAGTGCAATAGAATATGACGAAAAATTAGTGTAGTTTGATGTAGTGTCTTTGTTTCCGTGCATACCTGTTGATTACGCTATTGACGTGATCGGAAGAAAGTGGGAAGAGATCAAAAATCATACGATTATACCGAAGGAGTTATTTTTAAAAATTTTTAAGTTTTGTATAAAGGATAATAGGTACTTTAAATATAAGGAAAAATCTTACACACAGGGAAGTGGATTACCAATGGGCTCACCAGCCTCTCCAATTGTGGCTGAAATTGTGATGGAAGAGTTATTGTTGGTTTGTATGGAGGAACTTACAAGTAAGCCAAGACTTTTGACAAAATATGTTGACGACCTATTTGGGATTGTAAAAGAGAATGCTATAGAGGAGACTCTACAAAAGTTAAATAGTTTTCATCCTAGAATTAAATTCACAATGGAAGAAAAAAAGGTGGACGTATAGCATATTTGGACACAATGGTAATAAGAAGAGGAAATATTATAAAAATTGACTGGTGCCAAAAACCTACATCTTCTGGAAGACTAGTTAATTTTCACTCTAGCCATCCTAAGAATATTATTATGAATACAGCAAACAACTTTATCAGTAGAGTATTAACGATTAGTGACAAACAGTTTCATCGGGACAACATAATGAAAATTAAGGAAATATTGAAAATGAATGCATTCCCTGATCATATCATTGAAAATCTGATACGAGATAACAAAAATAAAACACCTAGACTAAGAATACAAGATACAAACGAAATTTACAAATCAATGATATACATACCAAATATTTCGGAAAGAATTTTAAATTCGGATATCTACGATAAGGGAAAATGTAAAATAGCTCAAAAAACTGAAAATACATTGACAAAACTGTTTTCAAAAACAAAAAGCAAAATTGATAAGAATGATAAATCGAACTTAATATATAGAATAAAATGTACGGGGAATGAAAACGCAACATGTGATAAGGTATATGTAGGCACTACTAAAAATAAATTAAAAACTAGAATAGCCGGCCACAAATCAGACTTAAGATGTAGAAGTAGTATTTGGACACATAAAACCGCACTTTCGGCCCACTGTGTGGAGAGAGCACACACACCAGATTTTGAAAATGTACAAATATTACAAACTGAAGAGAGGTACAATAAGAGATACACACTTGAAATGTTACATATCATAAATATACCACAACAACAACGATTGAACTTTCAAACTGATATTGAGAATTCATCACAAAGCTACAAACACTTAATAAACAAAAGAAGTTGGTAATTAGTGCAATAATAAATGTGTTACAATTATGTTGTGTTGTTAATTTAATTATTGTCACTCGTTTGTAAGTTCTTTATTTTATATATTTGTACGTAATATATTTAAAAAAATTTTGACTTTGTTTTTTATTTTATGTAAAAGTTTAAGATTCCTGAAGATGCCAACCGTTGGATGGCGAAATATTGAACAAAATTAATAATAAAGAAAATTATTAAAAACAGACCTTGAGCTTGATTATTTAACCAATTTGCAGTTCATCAACAGGTCAAAAAAACATATAAATATATATATATATATCATTTTAAAAATAAATAATCTTACACCTAAATAACTTCTATTGCATAAACTTAAATTTTAAATGAAATTCAATATTAGTATAACATAAAAAATTAATTATTATTTGGTAGATCGCTTTCTTTTATATACTTCTCCATCTCTATCCATAGATTTTGCCAAATTTTTAATTAAGCCTAATTTGATATGTAGTGCTGGCAAAAATATTTGAAATTTGTCTACTAAAGGCTTATTTTCAATGTTTTTGCTTCCCAGAATCGCATGTGATCATAAGGGCTGTCCCACTCATATAAAAAGCAACAATATTTCGCGTATCCTTCTTGTAATCCCGCTAGTATATTCACTAATTGGAAATACGTACATATATTCTATTGAGTAATAGTTTCATATTTTCGTATGACTAATTTTAATTTCCGTTATGTAGCAACACTGTTGAGTTTGGATGAATCCATGAACAGTCTCCAAGCCATGGGATCGTCAGGTAGCTGTAGTTCTTGAAGAAGTCTTTGAGGGTTGGTGCAATAAACTAAATCTAGTTTTTTTAGAAAATAATTCAGAGAATTTAGATTGTCTTTTCCCCTAAAACCAAAATAGTTTATCCTTTTTTAATAGATTCTATTGTTGTAATCTGGAACCTAAAATATGGGCCTTAGATTTCGAAAGCTTCAAATAGCGGAAGAGATCATTAAATTCAGATTGGTTAAGTTCATGTCGTTCTTCTATTAGACTAGATGAACTGCTAGACAAAACTTTATTTATTTATGTTTTATGTTTAGATTTTCTTTGACTTTTGGCTGACAAAACCATAATAATAAGTCAGTCCCTTTCAACCAACCTGTCAAAGCTACTGCACATGCTTTGCAACATATATTTGGGATCTAACTTTTTCCACCTTCATCTATTCCAAATCCAAAATAATGATGTATTAAGGGCGTCATCTTTTTACCATCCAAGGAAACTACAAAATCATCACAAACATAACGAAAATTATTTGGGTTATTTTTACATAGAAGTAGGGTTGCCATCCGTCCTGTTTTCCCCGGACACCGTCCTCTTTTTTAGTGCATCCGAGGCAGTCCTACTTTTTTTTACCAAATGTCCGGGGTTGTCCGGCTTTTTACACCTTCTCTGAAGTTTTTTTCTTACATTTAAACTTTAAATCACAGGTATAAAAAAAGATTTAGGTGCTCGTACAATTAGTTTTGAAAAAGTACAATTTTAAAACTTCTCTTTGTACAAAATTAGTCTTATTATCCTTAATTGTCGCTATTTATCGAAGTGGCCTATTTTAACTTGTCTTTTAAAAAAGTTCGGCAAAGGCGTCTGCTTGTTAGTTGTGTGTTTTTCATAAAGTTTGTTTTCCAGATATAGAAGAAAGTCTTGAACAAAAAATATGGTAAGGGTATATAATTTTGATATGGATTGCCTAGAATTTTACAAATATATGTAAAACTTTTAAAAGTCGATTCCCGATAATGAATGCAATGAATATTTGTTGTTTTTTTGTTTTTATTTTCAACCATTAAATCAGAATGATATGTTCAGTTTGTATTTTTGTAAATAAAGTTTTTTCGTAAAAACAAATTTTGTTTTTGTAAAAAATGTCCTACATTTTTTATGCTGGCGCCCTCTTTTTTTTTAATGGAAATGGCAACCCTACATAGAAGTGATATTCTCTTTAACCAAAAACAAATGATATTGCTAAAGTCAGACAGACATTTTTAATTATTTGAATTTAGTGTTGATTAAGCAATTAAAATAAGTGGTCACACATACGCAATTTATCTTACTCCATTAGCATTTGATAGCTGTAAAAATACCATGTATTTATACCACATCAAATAATGCCTTCTCATCAATTTTTTTTCCTGTTCATTAAATATAGGGTACGTTCGTAAATGCTTGAAATTTGTGCAACACTGTGGCAGTAATGCCAAATGTAGTTGCTGATGCGCGATCAGCTGTTGCAGATGCATTGCAGCTGCTTAACAACTACGTAGAGCTTGCTTTTTTGAACGTCCTGCAAAAAATATAAAATGTTATCCAAAAAAGTAATAGCAAATATTATTGAAAATGTCGATGTTTAAAACGACAACTTTTTCTTAAATTATAATAAAACAAGTAAGAGCACTATATTCGGCTGTGCCGAATTTTTATACCCTCCACCAATTTTGTGTACATTTAAAGCACAATATGGAATAATCCCTTTATAATAAAATATGTATCACTTCCTTTGTAGAGGGTGGTTAAATTTTAACGGCCCATGTTGAAGGTGAACTACACCTAGACGTCAAATTTGTTTTCTGCATTTCATTTGACATTTCCCAATCTCAGACTAACTCAATTTAAACAATGGAAAGATACGCAAATGAGCAACGCTTTAGAGTTATTCAGGTTTCTAATTAAAATGGACGTTCAAATCAAAATGCATTTTGTGCACTTCGTGATTGTTTTGGTCAACATAATTGTTCAAATTCGTCCACAATCGGAAGAATTGTAAAAAATTATTAAATTTCTGCAAAACAGGTCTGTATAAAATGTGAGAACACCTGTGAATGCCTTCTTATTTCGTTGAATGGGAACCATTGCTGTTTTTCGCGATAGTCTGGCAAAAGAGCATTCAACATCGACTCATCATCGTGCCCAACAATTGAGCATCAATATTGTCATTGAAAATTTGGACCATCAGATAGAGGAGTGGCGCCGAGGATGGGGGGGGGGGTGTATTTGACCGATATTTTGTTCCATACATAATTGAACCATACAAATATTATCATTATAAAAAGAATAATTATAATAATAATAATAATATAATAATTTCTTAAATAATTTGTGTTTTATTTAAAATCAACATCAGCCATTAAAATTTAACCACCCTTAATAACTTCGATATGATAGCAAAATGTTTTCGTAAATTTAGTCTTTTAGTGAAAATGGGCGTTAAAATAAGCGTTTCAGTAAAGTTTCTGCTAATAAATACAACTTAGATATTTCAATATAGTCCTTTATTTTCCCAAAAACTTTGTGAATAGAGAAATTACATGAATTTAAGATAAACCGTTATATGGGACGTAGGCGTTATAGTGGGCGTGTCACTTAAACTTTTTGGCACAACAAATACATTGATTAGAAGGATATATGTAGCAAATTTCATCATCTTACATCTAATATTATCGGTTTTATGAGCTTTTAAATTTCATTAACGGTAGATAACGTGAAAAGTGGGCGTTATAGTAGGCGTGTCAAAGGTGTTTTTGCTAATGAGCACAACTAAGATATTTCGATATAGTCCTTTATTATTCCAAAATCTTTATTAATAGAAAAATTATATGAATTTTAGTTAAAACGTTATATGGGAGGTGGCCGTAAAAATGGGGCGTGGCACCTTAATTTTTCGGCACAGTAATGACATTGTCTAGAAGGATATACGTAGCAAATCTTATCATCATACCTCTAATTTTTTCGATTTTATGAGCTTTTTAATTTCATTAACGGTTGATAACGTGAAAAGTGGGCGTTATAGTAGGCGTGTCAAAGTTGTTTTTGCTTATGAGTAAAACTTAGATATTTCGATATAGTTCTTTATTATTCCAAAATCTTTATTAATAGAGAAATTATGTGAATTTTAGGTAAAACGTTATATGGGAGGTGGGCGTAAAAGTGGGCGTGGAACTTTGATTTTCCGTTACAACAAAGCCTCTCACCAAGAAGCAAAGTGTACAAAATTTCAGAATCATACATCTAATTTAGTCCGTTTTATTAGGTTTTAAATTTTAAATATACTGAAAAATACACTGCGCAGTATAAATTTTCGTACATTTTGATCTATAACTCCTTTCCTAATGCATAGATGTAAGCAATTTTCGGGGAGGAATATTTTTTTGACTCGAGAAATATATATTCGAAGTTTCATGACTGTACGTTAATGCGTTTGGACACAATTCCATTTTAATCGATGTTCGAAGGACACGGTTTTTTCAACCAACCTTGCATTACAAGCTATAACTCTCTTACTAATATTCCGATTTAGCCCATTTTCAATACCAACCAAACCTTGTCTATAAGAAAGATTCAAAATTTGAGCCCCCTAGCTTTTTCGGTGCGACCTCTATCGTGCATTCAACAGACGGACGGACATGGCTAGATCGTCATCAAATCAAACCCTGATTCAGAATATATATACTTTTTGGGGTCCAAAATTGATATTTCGATGTGTTACAAACGGAATGACAAAATGAGTATACCCCCACCATTTTTTTGGTGGCGGGTATAAAAATAATTAGGAACAAGATTAGACGACTTCTGATTATAAGAAGTAAGCTAAAAGTTAAAAGAAGGTTGATTCCCAAAATAAAAATATAATAATTAAATATAATAAAAAACTAAAAAAAATAAATACATTTAATTTAAAGAATTAATTGTTGTTTAATGCGACTTATTTCTCTATTGTATATAACTTGATCACTATTGCATCAGAAACTTAACTGTTGTCATATTTGCAGAAATTTGCGGCAGAACTGCCAACTGTTGGCAAAAAAAAACTTTTTGACGCTTAAAAGTGCTGGCAAAGTTTGCATGAATGAACGTTATACGTTTACTATCACCCCTTTCTCATTAGGCAAGTCGCTTGCTCAAGCTTGTGTTTATAGACAAAAGGGGTAAGGTCGGGTTAAGAGGAAGAAATTTGCTCATATTTGAGTACACACTTGCCTGTACTCGGCAAGTACGAGCAAGTTTTTGTTGAGAAACCAAAAACAAAAAAGAATTAAAAACAAACAAGAGTGCTTTATTCGGCCGAGCCGAACCTTATATACCCTTCACAACGTGTAGTCATGCAACAACAATTGTTTATATCACCATTTATCTCATATGAAACACGTACATACAAAACATACATATATAAAAACATCCAATTGTAATATTATAAATTTAGTTTACTTATGCGCCTAAAAAAAATAAATTAAAAAAAAATTAAATATAAAACAATAAAAATTTGAATACTATATAAAATAAAAAAAAAATTTGGCTCACTAAAACAAGTATAACACGTTTGTATGTATGTGTAGATAATTGATAATTGTAGAAATTTCAAACGGAATGACAAACCTATATATACCCTTTTTCACTGTGTGAAGAGTATAATATGTAAAAGAGAACGAAACTTGGGCAAGTCAATTGCTGAGTCTGAACATGAAAGCAAGTTCAAAGGAAAATAAAAGTAAATAAAAAACTAACTTGCGCAAGTGACTTGCCTAATGAGAAAGGGGTGTATGCTGCAGTGATGCGCAACTGTTGCATTTACGAACGTACCTAAATTTACAATTATATCTATATATGTATGTAAGTTAAGGTATGAGGTAACATCCCTTAAAATTATATTTTCGAAATAAGTCACACGCTTTATTTTATTTATGCTGACATTGCGTCTGCTAAAGTTATTTCATTTAGTTTGAGTTTGTAACTCTAAACTTTTGTTTTCGACTTTTGAATAAGTCACACGAGTTGCATATAAAAATAATATAGAAACGTTCACAGACGGAATTCTGAGAAATTTATTATTGAAGCAGTTCTGTGGGAATGTTGAATTAACAGTATTGTGAAACAATTTAAAATTGCTAATAAGTAGACAAGATTGTAATATTAAACCCAATACATTTTTGCTTACCACTTAAGATTTACTTCAAATAATTGTATGATTGTAGTGACAAAATTAGTATTTAAGCTACCTTGGAAAAATTGTAATAGGCAGTTCAAAATGACACACTAAAATAGCCGGATCATACACCAGCTACAAGCGGGTCCCTGTGAAGGCATAACGTAATAAAATATTTAAAAATAAAACATAATTTAAGAAAAAATAAAAAGTTTTTTTTTAATTAAATAAAACAAACATAATTTAACTGGGGGCTCAACCGGGATCCTCCATCGCATAAATCCTGAAAACAAAGGTTTTGGTCGAGTGATCTAAAAAATAAGTATCCTTTTTAAAAGGAGAAAAAATAAAAAAAAACATTTGACAAAAAAATAATAAAATATATAAAACTGTGTAAAGAAAATTCAAAATATAAAATGAGCAGGAAAGCAGACTTATCCTTTTAAGAGTGTTGTGATTTTTAGTGAACAATAAACAAAATTAATAATAAATAAATTTTATAATAAAAGGAAATAACAATAAAACAAAAAACAATAATAACTAGTGAAATAAAACAACTTTGAAGAAAAATTTAAAAATCTTGTTTTTTTACAAAAAAGGATTAACAAAAATTTAATAATAATAATAAACAAAACTTTTTCGATTTATAATAACATTTAAATTTTATTGAATAAATTTTTAGTAAAGAACAAAATAATGCCATTTCTGATTCAAATACGAAGTGAAACAAAAGGAAAAATATATGTTTAGAAAAATTAGTGAAAAACAATACAAATAAAGAGGAAAGAAATAATCAACACAACAGCAACAACAGAAACAACACCATCTAAACAGACTGGCGGAAAAAAACCAATCAACAACAACAAAACAACATCATCTAAATCAATTTCATCATCAGCAGATAGTAAGTTAAAATTAAGTTTATTGATTATGTAAAATATAAATTTAAACTTTTTTTGGAAGAATTATTTATATATTGAAAACTGTATAAAAGGGAATTATATTGAAAATTGAATAAAAACAAAATCAATTAAAAAAAAAAATTTTTTTTTGAAAACTATAACTGAAAAAGGATTGTATAAAAAGGAATTATAATGAAAATTGATATTTAAGAATTAAAATTAAAATAAAGTACGAAAAAAATCTTAAAATTGCTGTATTGTACTTTATATTTGAAAAAAGAATTATATAAAAATATTAAAATAATATTTTACTTTATAAAAAGAGAATTATATTTATTAAAAATTGTTAGGCACGTAACATATTATTTTAATACTAATACTTTTAAACAAAAATTATTGAAATAGCAAAAATATTTAGTGATTTGTGTAAAATTGAGAATAATTTTCGGTGGATCTCTTGAATAGAATAGGAAGATCAGTAAACTGGATTCGGAAATAGACACTTTATCAGATTTGTTTAGGAATTTGGGAACAAATATTGAGAGCGAAATGACTACCATAGATCAAGTAAGGGCTCTGTTGGAGGCGAAGACGGCTCCATTATTAGCTAGAATAGAGGAATTGAGTAGGTATTTAGGCGCACTAACTACTTGTAATTCTGTGGGAGAATTTGAAGAGGAAAAGATTAATGTTACAATACGTTGTGATGAACCACTGGACGTAATAAGGTCTTCGCAGGTTTTTGATGGCAAACATTCGTATGTCAGTTGGCGTGAGGCCGCTACAAATTCAATGAAGATATATGCGAAGGGCAGCAAACGCTATTTTTCTGCTTTAACTATTTTAAGAAACAAGGTTGTTGATGACGCCAATGATACCTTGACCAATCACGGCACTGTTCTGAACTTTGACGCGATTATCAGTCGCTTAGATTTTGCATATGCTGACAAACGCCCCTTGCACATAATTGAGCAAGAGCTCAGCGTAATGCGTCAGGGACCACAGACAATAATGACATACTATAATGAGGTGAACAAATTCGGACATTACAAAGGAACTAAACAATAGGAATAGACAATACGCACTTAGGGTTTTTATGACAGGATTAAACCCTCCTTTGGCCGATATCTTATTTTCGATATCACCTATTAGTTTGCCAGACGCGCTGGCAAAAGCTCAAGAATTAGAGGCAAATAAATTACGTGCTAATTTTGCTTTACATTTTAATAAACCACAAACAACTAATTTTAATAGACCACAACTGACTTACTTTAATAAAACAAATAATGTCCTGCGTTTTCCTAATCGCAATTATAGGGACTCACGTCCTAAAGAACATTATAACAGACAATACCAGACAAAACCAGAACCAATGGAAGTAGAAAATTCGACATATGCTAGGCCAACACCTAACTTTGGACAAAGAAATCCACGGAATTTTAATTATAACCAAACACGTCCTTTCAACAACTTTCAACAGACAGGACAATTTAACAATTCCCAACATGGTTTCAAGGGACAATTAAATAACAGTACCCAAATAAGCCGACAACCTCAACAAAAATATCAGCGAATAAACAATTTGAACGATAGTTCTTTTTTAGATCAAGGAACGGACTGCCCTACATCATCAAGGCGTCCACAAGAGGAGGAAAATATAAAATTTTAATTGACAGCGGTGCGACAAGCTGTTATTGTAGTCCTGAAGTTCTGACGAATAGACAGGAATTAGTAATTAAGAAGAGGGTAAAAACCATTAATGGTTTTACCATCATTAAATATTTTTATGAAGCCAGTATTTTCGGCTTTAAAGAAAGATTCTATGAGATTGAGAATCTGGAGGTAGATCTCCTTATAGGATACAACTTTATAGAAAGAGCTAATATTATTTTAGATTTTAAGGAAGGGAAATTGATTTGCGGTGAACACTGCGAAAAATTAATAAATATCGAATCAGAGGATTCGAGCGAAAATAGAAAATTAAAAAATCAAGGGGTAGGAAAAAACCTCTTGAACAAATTGAATAATGAGGACATATTTAATTTCGATAATGAGAGCAGAGAAAATTTAAACATTTTAAGAGAAAATGTTGTAAAATATATTCGAACCATTCATTCTAGTATAGATATGAATCTGCCGTTTAGAACGGATATCAGAGCAGAAATTCGAACAATTGCTGAAGCCCCTATATGGAGCAAGCAATATCCTTACCCATTTTCTGCGAATAGCTTTGTAAATAATGAATTGGAAAAATTACTGAAGGACGAAATAATTCGACCTAGTAAAAGTCCTTACAATTCCCCAATATTTGTTGTTCCAAAAAAAGGAATAAATGGAGATGGTACTGCAAAATTGCGTATGGTTATTGACTACAAAAAATTAAATGAAAACACGGTATGCGATAAGTACCCCATCCCGGATATGAATGTTATATTATCCAATCTGGGAACGGCAAAATACTTTTCGACTATCGATTTGGAGTCTGGTTTTCATCAGATTCTTATGAAAGAAGAATATATTGAGAAAACCGCATTTGCCGTTAATAATGGAAAATATGAGTTCATGAGATTACCATTTGGTCTTAAGAATAGCCCAAGCATTTTTCAACGGGCCATGGATGACATTTTACGGGAATTTATAGGTAAAATATGTCATGTTTATATAGACGATATAATTGTCTACTCAGAAAATTTACAAGACCATCATGAACATTTGCGATTAATAATTGATAGATTAAGGGAGTCGAATATGAAAATCTCATTGGAGAAATCTAGATTTTATGAGAGAGAAGTCGAATTCCTTGGATATGTAGTTGGACATAATGTGATAAAAACGGATCCAAAAAAATTGGAAACTATAAATAACTACCCTTTGCCAAAGACTTTAAGGCAATTAAGGAGTTTTCTTGGAATGGTAGGATACTACCGAAAATTTATAAAAAATTACGCTCAAATATCGAAACCATTGTCGAAGTATCTAGCAGGTGAAAACGGTAAAGTTTCACAGTACATGTCAAAGAAGACAGAAATAAAATTAGATGAACAGGGTATACTTACTTTTGATAAATTAAAAAAATTATTGTCTGAACAAATTGAACTGACTCAGCCTGATTTCAATAAAAAGTTCATCCTTACCACCGACGCTTCTGACGACGCGATAGGCGCTGTCCTTAGTCAGGATGGTAAACCCATTACATTTATTTCAAAAACTCTGAAAAATTATGCAACGAATGAAAAAGAACTTTATGCTATTGTATGGGCCTTGAAAAATTTAAGAAATTATTTATATGGCAGTTCAAATCTCGAGATTCATACAGATCATCAGCCATTAACATTCGCAGTTTCTACAAGAAACCCTAATTCGAAAATTAAAAGATGGCGATCGTTTATAGAAGAATTTTCACCGAAAATGATTTACAAACCCGGTGTTAACAATGTCGTAGCAGATGCTCTTTCTCGTCAATATTTAAACAACATATCAGACGAAGAATCTCTACACAGTACTCAACATTCCACTGAAAGCAGTGATGATTTCAATATTCCAGAGATTTCGAAACCCTTAAATGAGTTTAAACAACAAATACTCTTGTGCAAAGCGAACTTTACGATTCACGAAATGATCGTGACATTTGGAAGAACGAGGCATATTATAGAATATGATACAAGAGAAAATCTCAAAACCATTCTTTTGGAATTCATTAAACCAAACTTAGTTACTTGTGTTCATTGCACACCAGAGGATCTTTACGATTTTAAAGAAACAGTGAAAGGGGTTTTCACAAACAAATTTGTATATAGCAAAATATTTCCACTAGACATCACAAATGTTGATGATCAACAAAACATTATTCGGGATACTCATTCTCGAGCACATAGGTGCTGTAAGGAAAATTACAAACAAATATATAAACAATATTATTGGCCAAAAATCATAGAACAGTTTAAGGAATATATCAGGCATTGTACAATTTGTAACCGAAATAAATATAATAGACACCCACAAAAGGTTCCAATTGGAGAGGCTCCAATTCCTAACAGAGAGGGGGAGTTCCTTAATATAGATATTTTTTATGCTGAGGGCCTTAAATTCATAACATGCGTTGATGCCTATTCAAAATTTCTCGTTATTAAAAATATTGAAGATAAAACTAACATTGGAGAGAAGGTTTTGGATGTTCTTCAGAATTTTCCTAATGCCAAAAAGGTGACACTTGACAACGAACCAGGTTTTTTGACTGCGCAATTTAGATCTTTGATGCAACGTTTAGGTATCGAACTTTATTATTGTACACCGCGGCATAGCACAACGAATGGTCAGATTGAGAGAGTCCATTCCACTTTAATAGAAATAGCTAGATGTATCAAGGAAGAATTTAATCTTATAGAGGATACTGAGGTTTTTTATAGAGCAGCTCAACAATACAATAATACAATACACTCGGTTACACAGGACAAACCAGTAGATATACTTTTTAATAGGGTTACACACAATTTAGTAGACGTATTGAAAAAGGCTCAGAGTAAAATGATTTCGAGGAATAACCCAAGCCACATAAGGACTTACCAACCAGGCGATATAATATATGAAAAAATAATAGGGCAGAGAAATAAGCTACTGCCTAGATTCAGAAAACAGAAAGTAAAAGAAGACTTAGGTAATAAGGTTAAAATTAAGTTTCGAGATAGAATTATACATAAGGACAATATTAAGACTTAAGAATTTTGAAAAAAATTTTAATTTGCTTTCTAGGGAATAGAGTTTTTGTTGATACTTTTTGCATTGTTTGGGACTTACAAGACAGAAGTCCAAATACTGGACTATACGAACTCACAATTGATTTCAATACACCAAGGACAAGCAAGACTACAGAACGGAAATTTTAAATTGATTCATGTTTTGGAACTTGACGAATATGAACGAACTGTTAACAATCTGGAAAATGAAGTTCAAAGTAAAATGTTAAAGAACAGCACATCGCTGCCTTTTCTATTTCATGATATCAACCAGATAAGAAATCAAATAAAACGAATGAAGCCTAGAGTGAAACGCTCAATTGACATTATTGGGACAGCTTGGAAATGGATAGCTGGTTCACCTGATCACGAGGATCATAACATTGTATTGAACAAAATTAATGGACTACTTACGAACAATGAACGACAGAAAATTATTAATGAGAATTTCATCCACAGGATAGACTTATTGACGAACGCAACTAACAATATTTTAAAGACGATTCAGTCTTTTGAGGGAACCCAAAGAATGATGGAAGACTCCATTAGAAATAGAATTAATGTTGTAAAAGCAGAAATCATTAATATAGAATACGCCTTACAATGGGCATTTATACTTTCGGAAAAGGAAATCAAAAAAGTTCAAATGTAATACTTTAAAAATACAACAAACACAGGGCATGGTGTAAAAATAAAAACATTGTTCAACTAATACCATCTTGTTTAGAACACATGTGACATATAATGCAACTGCATAATTGCAAAAATTGCTTTAGCGACATCTGTAGATCTGTAGCTAAAGGCAACCATTAATTACCTGTGGTAATGACGTGCAAAAAGAATACAGGAAAAACAGATGTTGGTAAATTTCGTACTAATTCAATGTTATATGAAATACATAAATCAATTAGAACAAATAATTCTGTTTCAAATTTCAATAAATACTGAGTTAAATAGTTGATATTTACACACAACATTTGTAGCTCTGATCAAAAGAGTGCTGATGATGAAACCGTAGCTGGTTTCGAAAATGCATTCCACTCAGCTAGTATCGAATGACTAACTTTTCCTAGAAATTCTGTCATTATCACATAGAACTTATAGCCTAATATAAAAATATAATGGAAATCAATGAAGCCACACAATTTTTAGATCTTGAGGAATTTCCTTACAATAATTTAGAAGAAGCTTTAGGTTTTGCTATAGTTAAGATAGCCACGGATTATTCTTCTTTAATTTATATAATAAATCTACCCGCAATTAATAAAATAAATTGTGAAAAAATATTATTAAAACCAGTAAAACAAAATGAAAAAATTATAAAAATAAATTCCGAAAATGTAATTAGATGTAAGGATAAAATTTTTGAAATGAAAAATGATTGTAACCAATTTAACAATTTATGTATTTGCAACAATGAAAATTTAATAGATATAAGTAACACGAATTGTATACCATTAATTTTAAATAGCAAGAATCACAATTGTACGTTTATAAATAATCAACATGTTCCTACTATACAGGAAATAAATGAAGGCACAATACTTTTAAATCAATTTAACGGAACTTTGAATATATTTGAAAATAAAACTTATCAATTATCGGGAACTTATTTAATCCAGTATGCTCAATGGTAACATTATTTTCTACACAAAACGAAAGTAAGGCATTGGACAATACAACATTTCTGTTTTGATAGAAGCACCCATCAGAATATATTACAAAATGGTGTACATTTGGCGTATTGAGCATTTCTTTTTTTAAATGATTTACTATAATTGTGGCGAAGGTAGAGGCAATTAGATTTCCTTCTGTTTCATCCCATACGTAGTTTTCAGACTTATGAGTTATAACATTATAAATTGTAAAGTTGTGGACCTGGAGTTTCATTTTGTAGTACGATGCATTCGCCTTTAACTGCGGTATTAGTTTTACGGCTTGCATATCCATGCATAATAGCGATAGTAAACCCTCCTTAGCATTTTCAATATCATGTTTTTTTTCCTCTCTCATGTCCTCTATTTGCATTCTGTGAAAGTCGTATTCTTTTTGCAATATATTTTTTGACTCAAACGATACACAGGTGTCACACATATCGTTTCTAGCCTTAAAAATTGAGTATTTTTTTTTCTTCAAGACATCCATGAAATTAGGAAACGATACAGGTGAAATACCATTTTCTTTTTGCGAATCACAATATTGGGAGTAAACTTCATACACAGATGCATAAGATTTAAAATCTGTTTGGAAATATATTTTTTTCGTGTACTGACGTCGGTAATGCGATTCTAATTTTGGGATGCCTTCCAACCATTTATTTAAATAATTTAAACGAACCAATTGGCAATTGGCATCACTGTACTGTTTGGACGTGTTTTGTTCGCTGCTCCATTTGGATTTATATTTTTAGTGGATTCAACCTGGTCATAATACGTTTACCCGCTTTGATTGTCTACGAATTACTGCGGCACTATTTTTAAAGGCTTGTGCTGATTGTAAATGGTAAAGTTTTATATTTTATCTGTATTGTTTATAAAGTGATAAAATACAACAACTACTCAGTACATCTGTTTGTACTATATTGGCGCCATCTACTGTTTAGTAGTTGATTTTTACTACCCAGTTACCCAAATAACCAAAACGTTAAAATTTTATTAGATAAATTACATTTAAAAAAATTACATTTAATTATTAAATTATGGATTGCCAGAACAAAAATTGTAACGTTTCGGGTAATGACCGCTTGATATCATGTTGGTTGTGTCTTGGAACCTATCACTTAAAATGTAGTGGACTGAAAGCGCGTGATGCAGATGCGCTTGCTGATCCTACTAAATCCCTACAATGGAATTGTCCTCATTGTAAAAATATAAATGTTGAATTTTACAAATTCTTCAAAAGTTATAAAGAGCAGTTCGATCAACTAAATAAGGACTTCTTATCTGTTCGATCTAAATTTTTAAAATTTGGTGAACTTTTCACAAATTTTCCGAATTTAGATAAATTTGCTGACGTTCAACAAAATTCTTCACCTAAGAGGAAAAAATCTACAAGAAATCCAATCCCTTCAATAACAATATCAAAAGCGGCTTCTCATAATTCAGTAGAATACGATGATTTGTCTCCTTCACCTGTCATGGAGCAAAACAACTTGATTGTATCTGAAGTTATCACTCCGTTAAATACTATACCCCTTGAATTAAATAGTAATTCACCTACTACATCTTTTTCATCAGCTGCATCTTTAATTTCTGATAATACTGTACCAACTAAAGCCGTCAGAGAACTTCGTACAATTCCGCCAAGAAAAACTATATTTGCTCTTCGTTTTCTTCTTGAAACAACTGTTGATGATGTTAAAAACTACTTATTATCTAAATTTAATAATAATCTACCTGCTAACATAAATATTTTTAAAATTAATTCAAGAAATAGAGCCTCGTTCAAAATAATTGTCCCACTTGAATATTTTGAACAAATCGTAAATGTAAATTTTTGGCCAAACCATACTCTAGTACGTGAATTTATTTATCGTGATGAAAACTTAGCTCGTATTCCAACATCTAATCAAACTTCAAAAAACTAATGCAAAATTCTACCCTTAACATTATTTATCAAAATGCAAATGGAATGAATACTAAGCTTACTGATATGTTCCTTAACAGCTTTGACTGCGAATTTCATGTTGCTGCATTTACTGAAACCTGGCTTACTAATAATTCTAATAACTCTGAAATTTTTTGTAGTAAATATCAAGTTTTTAGACGTGATAGAATTGACAAACGTGGTGGTGGTGTTTTAATGGCTGTTTCCTGTTTGTACCCTGCTGAACAGTTATTATTTGTAAATTTATCGCTGGTGTAATACAAATTCAAAATATATCACTTTTTATTACCTGCTCATATATACCTCCAAACTCTGATCCACAATTTTATGGTGAACATGTTTTGTTAATAAAATCCGTTGCAGATAAACTAAAGTCAGCTGATTTTTTGATGATTTTAATATTCCGACTGCAACCTGGATTACATCAGATGATACAGATTTCTTTGTACCGATTACATCACATGATTGGAGTCAAGATTTTTTCAATAGTCTGACTAATTTAAGTGTCTTTCAAATAAATAAAATTTTAAATGACAACAACCGCTTATTGGATCTCGTATTTGTAAATAATTCCTCTCTATTCGACGTACCTAGGACTAACCCCTTATTTATTCCTGAGGACCGACACCATCCTACATTGTTAATTTCTACACCATTGCCTCAAAAGGAAACTGTTCACACTGTATCTGAGTCGCTCTGTTTTAAACGTACGAACTACCATATGTTAAATAACTTGTTACATAATATTAACTGGTTTGAAATTCTTGCTTTTTCTTATAATGGTATTAATTTTGATAAAATCGTTTTGAAATTTTACTCAGTTCTCTTCAGTTGTTTATCAGCAAGCACTCCATTGTTAAAAAAGGTAACATCAAATCGTCCTCCATGGTATTCCCGTACTTTAACCTGGTTAAAAAATCGTAAAACCGTTTATATAAAAAGTTCATGAAGAGCAAAACCCTTATTGATCGTAGCTATTATCTAATTGCTCAAAGCCGTTATATGTTTGAAAACAAAAAATGTTATGCATCGTATATAAACAAAATGAAATTTTACTTTAAAAAGAATCCGAAAATGTTTTATAATTTTGTCAACTCCAAACGTAGAGTTTGAACGTATCCAACTACTATAAAAATGAATAATGTTGTTTATTCTAATAATGCAGATATTGCCAATTCTTTTACTGATTTCTTCGCCTCTACTTTTTCTGCAAAAACGTTCCATAGTTCAATTTATTCTTATGATATTACTTCGTGTTCATCAATTAATATATCATCTTTAGATATCGATACTGTCTTAAAAAGCCTGAGAAGTATAAAAAATTGTTATAAACCTGGTCCTGATGGTATTCCCAGCTGCATATTAAAAAATTGTGCCGACGTTTTGGCTATTCCTATCACTAATCTATTTAACAGTTCTTTGAAATTTGGTATATTTCCTAAATGTTGGAAAGATTCATTTATCATCCCGCTTCATAAATCTGGTAGCCGTAGTGATGTTACTAATTATAGAGCAATAGCTAAACTTAACTCCATTCCTAAACTGTTTGAGAAAATATTAACGGACATCCTAACTACCCAAATATCAACAATTCTTTCTCCAGCACAACATGGTTTTTGTAAAGGTAGATCTACATCCACAAACCTAATGGAACTGACGTCCTTCATCAATACGGGATTTTGTAATGGTAACCAAACTGATGTAGTCTATACTGATTTCAGTAAAGCCTTCGATAAGGTTAACCATGATTTATTGTTAGTGAAACTCAAAAAATTAGGGTTTCCGGTAAACCTTTTAAAATGGATTAGTTCTTATTTAAAGGATCGGAGACAATGTGTTTTTTATAATGATTGTATATCAAAACATATTGAAGTAACTTCCGGAGTTCCTCAGGGAAGTCACCTCGGCCCCATCTTATTTTTATTGCTTATAAATGATCTTCCAAAGGCTATTCAATACAGCAATATTTTAATGTTTGCTGATGATGTTAAACTTTATTCATGGATTAGAACTGTTGGCGACTGTTTTTATCTCCAAGCTGATTTAAATAATTTTTTTAATTGGTGTACGGTAAATCTTATGGAATTGAATTTAACAAAATGCAAATCTATGACTTTCTGCAGATATTCACCGATTTCGAATGTTTACTCTCTAAATGGCTCTAATTTGAATGTTGTTGATTCGTTTTTGGATCTTGGAATTCTCTTTGATGTAAAAATTAATTTCAACTCACATGTAATAATGACAGTAAATAAAGCTTATGGGGTATTAAGTTTCATAAAGCGTTGGGCGAAGGAATTTAATGATCCTTATGTAACAAAAAATCTATTCACGTCATTGGTAAGACCTTTACTGGAATATGGATCAGTAATTTGGGATCCCCAATATGATGTTTATATTCAAAAACTTGAATCAGTCCAAAAACAATTTTTGCTGTTATGCCTTCGTAACCTTCGTTGGAATCCTAATACAAACTTACCGTCATACCGTAGTCGTTTACTACTCATTGCGCTCCCAACGTTACAAAGCCGAAGAATTGTTTCCAATATTGCATTTGTCATAAATATAATTCAAGGCAAAATTGATTCTACATATCTTCGACATAAAATATGCATCAATGTTCCTAATAGGCAGCTTAGATTTTATGAACCCTTATATGTACCATTTCATAGATCAAACTACATTAACTTTGATCCAATTAGAAGAATTTGTGCTGAGGTAAATAAGTTCTATGTTCACATTGACTTTTCTGATAATGTTGCTGTAACAAGTGGAAAGCTGATAAGATTTCTAAACTCAAATGCATACGTTTAATGTTGTTTTTATTTTTCTTTATTTTTGTAATTAAATTAAAAATGTTGCTCAACTGTAAATATTATTATGTTGATTAAATTAAATAAATAAATAAAAAAAAAACCTCATACTCCTGGCCCTTTTTTGTATTTCTTTGTTTTTCAGCTTGCAAGATTTTCTTATTATCAGGTCCCAGTTGAGCATTATGAAGTTCACAGGAATTAATCCAACCTCTTACCATAGTTTCCGAAATTTCGAGGGTTGACAAAAACATTTTACGGCACACTTGATAGCGCTTTGTTTTGTTGTATAAATGAACGTTTTTGAATTTGAGCGTCGAGAATTTTCCATATAAGTCCTCTTTTTGGCGAAAACGTCAACAGTACTGGTTACGTAAAGTTTTTTCTGGTCCCATGACATCTGCCAAAAACGTTGAAATATTTCTTCACGTAATTTTTCAGAAAAAATAGAACAATGTCGATTTGAAGCCTTTTCACAACATTTTGATGTGCTCCCAGGTTTCATTTCTCTTGGATTCCTGCAAACGATTTTGCCTTTTGAAAAACCTTCATATTCTTTACCGTTCATACGATTTTTCTTTCTTTCTTCTTTTTTGTTGACTTTTTAAGGAACTTGCATATCTGCCTCAAGATTATTTTCATTTATGGAATACATTTTATTGCGTTTTAACACTTTTTTATGTTGTTTTCACTTCTAATAATAAATAAAATGTAATAAAACACAAAGAACAACAAATCAAAAGTAACTGTGTTTCAAAAAAAAAAAATCAAATAAATGATTACTCTGATTTCTTTAGCGTGAGTGCTGAAGGTTATTTGGTTTCAGAAAATTGTACACTTGCTGATAGGGTATTTGGTAATTTGGTAATAGCTTGGTTATTTCTTATATTAGAAGTTTAAAATTTTGCATACATATGCTTTATGATATAGGGAATAATCTATATATATAAAAGTGAAACTCTGTGTGTGTGTGTGTGTGTGTGTGTGTGTGTGTGTGTTAGCTATAGACTCTGAAACTGTAAAACTGATCGGGCTCAAACTTTGGTAAGTTGGTGCACACATACCAGGGAGTGTTTATGGGTGAAAAAAAGTGGGCGGGGCCACGCCCATAAAAATTAGTTATCAGTTTTAGCTACTTGCACTTGACCGATTTTTCTAAAACTTTGCACACGTATTAAGCTGTCATGACTTTATAATTTCGTAATTAAAAAAGTGGGCGGGGCCACGCCCTAAAAAAAAGTTTTAATTTTGAAGTACTTGCACTGGACCGATTTTTCTGAAACTTTGCGCACATATTAAGCTGTCATGACTTTATAATTTCGTGATTAAAAAAAAAGGGCGGGGCCACGCCCATAAAAAATTAGTTATCAGCTTTAGCTACTTGCACTGGACCGAATTTTCTGAAACTTTGCACACATATTGAGTTGTCATGACTATACAGTTTCGTATTTAGAAAAGTGGGCAGTGCCACGCCCATAAAAAAAGGTATCATTTTGTGGTACTTACACTGGACCGATTTTTCTGAAACTTTGCACACTTATTGAGCTGTCATGACTATACAGTTTCGTAATTAGAAAAGTGGGCAGTGCCACGCTCATAAAGAAAAAGTTATAGTTTTAGCCTTGCACTTGATATTCGATTAAAATTTAGAATGCGATTAAAATTCATGAAGGGGCGTAGCAACGCGCGCCGGGCTTTTCTAGTATTAAATAAAAAACTCAATTTGGAAAAATTTGCTGATAGGTTGTTTGGTCTTTAAGGTGACGATATGTATGTACATATGTATATATGTATGTACGTCTGCAATCTATATATATAAAAGTGAAACTCTGTGTGTGTGTGTGTTAGCTATAGACTCCGAAACTGTAAAACCGATCGGACTTAAACTTTGGCAAGCTGTTGTACACATTCCAGGGAGTGTTAATCGGTGGCAAAAAGTGGGCGGGCCACGCCCATAAAAAATTAGTTATAATTTTTAGCTACTTGCACTTGACCGATTTTTCTGAAACTTTGCACACATATTGAGCTGTCATGACTAAATAATTTCGTAATTACAAAAGTTAATATTTTGAGGTACTTGAAGTGGACCGATTTTTCTAAAACTTTGCACATATATTGGGCTGTCATGACTTTAAAATGTCGTGATTAGAAAAGTGGGCAGTGCCACGCCCATAAAAAAATTTATCATTTTCAGCTACTTGAACTTCACCAATTTTCTGAAACTTTGCACACATATTTAGCTGTCATTACCATACAGTTTCGTGATTAGAAAAGTGGGCAGTGTCCCGCCCATCAGAAATAAGTTATAATTTTTAGCTACTTGCACTAGATCGATTTTTCTGAAACTTTGCACACATATTGAGTTGTCATGACTATACAATTTCTTGATTAGAAAAGTGGGCAGTATCACGCCCACTTTATACTTTTTATATTTTTCACTTGATATTTAATTAATATTCAGAATGCATTTTTATTCTTAAGGGGCGTAGCAACGCGCGCCGGGCTTTTTTAGTTTACTTATATAAAAAACTCACTGCACTTGCGCATGTCATCTATATAAATATATATATAAAAATAAATTGCATTGTGTAAGTAATTAATGTTCTCTGGAATGCGATTTTCCGATTTTGTTTCTGCAAAGTTAATATGAATACCAAGGTTTTTATGTATAAACGGTTCCTGTATGTGTATTGGTTCATGAGTTATAGTGCACACTGCATTCTGAAATACAATTCGATTTTAGTCAAACCATTACAATAAAAGCAATTTATCACTGATTTAAATGAATTCGAATTGAGTATTTTATTTTCTTTTTTTGCACTACGAAGTGTGCAGGGGGTTCGCTAGTAATATAAAAAATAAAATCACTCGGAATTGCCATTGTAGTGTTATTGTTTATATTAACAATTTCATGGCAATTTCACGCGGAATGCAGAACACATGCGGCACACTTTTTTATTCTTTGCGGTTTTTAAACAATAGTTTTGGTTTTTTTCAATCATTGTTTAATACCGTTATGTATTTATGATATATATTTTCTGCTTGTGATCTTTGTGAAAAGCCACGTGAAAAAAGAAACCGAAATTGTTTTTGTTCAAACAAAATAATAAGTGGTTTAGTGACTTATTTACAAACAAATTTTCTACTAGTACATTTGATATAAGTTTCATACATTTTTATGGGACCTGGAGAGCATTGTAGTGTGGAATATGCTTAACTTATAAAAAAAATTATTTTAGAAGGTAAAACATACTCAGATGTTCAAAAACTACGATTATTCAGCAGCTACTTTAATATATCATATACTTAGTTGCTGACAGACGTGACCGCAAAGAAATTTTGACACTAGAAATGATGAATCGGTTTGAGCATTATTTTATTTATTTTTGATAATTTTTTTTTTACTTTTATTTACTAAAGATGTATTTAAAAAAAATGTAAAAAAAACAAGTAGGAGTGCTATATTCGGTCGTGCCGAATCTTATGTACCCTTCACAACATAGGTGTAATCACCACGTTGTGATTTAGTTTAGCTTAACCTAGATTTTATGTTATGCGGCATTTTTCTTTATTATTTCCGACCCAATCTTTCCTTCCATTCCATATCCATTTTGATGGGTTAAAAAAAATTCCTTCAATTTTTTTTAAACGCCATTTTTTTATAATTTACTGTATTCTACTGGTCTAGCCATTTTATCTGATACTAGTATTGTAAAGACTAAAAGCGACAAATATGTTATAATCATATTTGACTCATGTATCCGCCATTTTATTTAGGACAACATTTTGGATTTTTACTTTTTCAAAACTTATAGTATTTTACTGTTAAAGCCATTTTATTTGAGTGACCCATATATAAATTTATTGTTTGCTATTTTGTAGTGGCGAACATTAACCTAGTAAGAAAAAAAATTAACGCCAATGAAGGCCATTTTTACTTATATGAAAGTTCAAACGCAAAAATGAATTATTAAATAAGCTAATAAGGTAGGTATCGGTGGGTGATTTCAATAAAGGGGTAAAGGGAGGGTAAAGAATACAAGGGGGCAAACTCGATCTAGTTCCCCCCCAAGGAAAATGGAATAAGAACGCAAGAATAAAAGACACTGTTACAATACCTGCATAATTATCTAATTGTTGTCTATCGCTCCAACGAACCACCACCCAAGCCCGACGAGCCTTAGCCGTGCGAAATATCTATTAGTTACCAGTGTGGAAGCGATAGAACAGGCAATGCTGATAACAGTCAAAGTCGTATTGTTGATAGATGAAATATGACAGAAAATGGCGCCCAACGTGGGGCACGAATAGTTTTGACGTGTGAGATCACGATTCGGTTTAACATGTTCAGCTACGAATTGCTCCAAAATAGAGCACGGTCGAGAATTAGTCCCGATTATTAACATCCAGAGGTAAACTTAAGGTTTATTCATCGTCTATTTTGAAATGTAGCAGAGAATAAAGTGTTTTGATGAGTCCAGTTTGTTTTAGATAACAATCTGTTTGTCATCATTCATAAAAATTTAACAACAATAAGTAACTTAAGACTCCGTAAGTCTTATTAATTCAGTTGTGGAGTTATAATTGCGACGGATTTTTAAGTTATGGGTAAGAGTAAAGTGAATTGAGTCCATACATATTTTATTGTGAGAAAAGTTTTTAATCACCACATCGATACCTTTCTTAGCACTTACATATGTATAATTTAATTTAATTCCAAAACCATTATTGTAATTAATTTAAAATATTTCGATTCTCTTGAAGATATGTGAACCGCATAATCTCACTTACGTGATATACTGTATATTAATTTGATTTACCATATTATTATTTGATTTACTATATTATTTGACTATATTATTAACCTGATTTACTATATAATTACTTGATTTACCTAATATTACCTGATTTACACCATTATTAACTGATTTACAGGCATATAGATTACGAAATTCGTCAGTAGTACTTGATTTGTTAATACTGCTTGTTAAAATTTCATTGAATCCCTATTCGCTTTGGGAAGTTTAGATAAGATAAGAAATTAAATCGGCATTTGATTAGTTTTACTACATCTTATAATTGAAATCTTACATAGATATAGGGAATAGTTTTATTTGTGTCAGAGGTAGTAAACCTAGTTCAATATGGTTGGTACACGGTCGAACAGTAGTGTAGATGTTCCTGTAGTTTCCACAGCGGTCACTGTGATGACTAATACTACTAGTACAACGTCAGCTATTAGTACTGGAGCTGTCCCAAGAAGAACAGATTTAAATAATAGAGGCTCAGAGATCAGAGGATTTGGACACGAGTGGAACAAGCGCATCAGCAAATAGTTCCATTATAACGCCGCCATATAGTAGTATGAGTGCGAGAGGCATAGTATATGATTACAGACAGAATAATGTTCCATTAAGACCCCCTTCTAATTTCATACCCCGTCGAGACACTACAAATAGAGAAGGAAATATCACTCATGCAGATTTAAGAAATTTGGAAGATCGTTTGTTAGACATGGTACCTAGAATTATTCAACAGAGTTTACACACGCAGTCACAGAACCAAGCAACAAATGCACCTCAACCGACAAATAGCGGAATTTTCCCAGATTTAAGTCAACCACCCCCATTACTTTCGAACCCGTCACAAAGCCACTTTCAAATACAACCAGGTAGCTTTCAATTCGGCTAACAACGCTATAAATGGATTTTCGATTCCACCTGACAATCAAAGCGCTTCGTTACCAATTGTACGAAGACAACAGACACCACTTAGTTCAAGTTTCCGTATAGACAAATTGGGCATAACCTTCGATGGTACAAATCGTACAACCAGTATTGAAGATTTCGTTTTTCGTGTTGAAACTCTTCAAGCCGACTACGGTTGTGAATGGAAGGATGTACTCAAGTCATTTCACTACTTATTAAGCGGTCCAGAACTTGATTGGTTTTGGGATCATCGTCGATTCAACAACGTCTCCAGATGGAAAGAGTTCAAAATTGCCTTGAAAATTTCACAGATTTGACAGCGACTTTGATATACAACGTAAAATTCTCGATAGACGACAACAACCTCAAGAAACTTTTGATAATTTTTAAAATGCAGTCATTCAACTTAGGATTCCGATTATAGAGAGAGATTTAGTCAGTATAATGAAGGTAAACCTTAGACCCTCCATGGCACAATTGTTATTTTCCGTGCTGGTCACTAGTTTAACACAGTTTGCGAAAGAATGTCGTCGAGCTGAAAACCTTTTGAATAGCCACCAAAGTTTTCAAAAAAGATTTTCTGCTAAAACGATACATGAATTAGAGTGTGAGTTACCCATAACTGAAGATACTCCTGACGTAGATGCATTAGCCACCGGTCCCAGAAAACTTTTGTGTTGGAATTGTCGAGTTGAAGGACATACGTTCATGGAATGTGCAGAGGAGAGAGGAAATTTATTTTGTTATAAGTGTGGGCTAGAGAATACAGTAACCCCTAAATGTCCAGTTTGCCAGGGAAACCAACAGACGAACTTGCCTCGGATTGGAATGGAGACACGTTCAAGGATACCATATCCCAAGCCACAGTAAAATATATACATACAAATAGATCGGAAATGACACCAATACAAATCTTGCAAAACGATAGCCAACAAAAACATTCGGCAAAAATGTGCCAACTAAAACCATTACATATAAGGAGAAAAGAATATGAACAAGCCAGAGAACGAGTTTTCGGACCAAGTACCAGGATTCTTAAAACACGCAACAGGTACAAAGAACGAAAACGTGTTAGATTCGAGATCGCCACCGCAAGTATTTATGAAGGACCAGACAACCGGATATACACTACCATCAACATTAACGACCATCAGAAGGATTATTAGACAGTGGAGCATCAGTAACTGTACTGGGTAAAGATTGTTTAGACTTCATCGAAAAAGCCAAGTTAGTCATATATCCATATTCGTCGGAGGTAAGAACAGCGGACGGAATATTGAATCCAATTATTGGTCGAGTAAGAGTTGACATCGGGGGGGTGCTTTAATACCATGTGAGATAAGGCCATGATGGCTTTATCTCTCATTCAATAGAGAGATAAAACCTTTTTTATTTTTTTTTAATTTGAATGAGAGGTAAAGCCATCATGGCCTTATCTCACATTAGCAATATAAGAAAATGGCTTTATCTCTCATTTCAGTTTTGAAGAACTTTTGCATTTTACATTGATTAATACTTTTCTTATTTTTATAATTAATTAATTTTTATTCTTGTGACGCACGCAGGAAAACTTTATTCAGCGAAGCCACCTGCCGCGTCCAACTGGAGGAGAAAACCCGTAAGCACGGCCGCAGGCCGCCACGCGGAAAAACTTTAGTATGCGAGGCCAGATTTCAATACTTAACTTTAGTGTCTCCGAGAAGACATTTCAGAATATTGTTATAATTATTTTTATAATTAATTAATTTTTATTCTTGTGACGCACGCAGGAAAACTTTATTCAGTGAAGCCACCTGCCGCGTCCAACTGGAGGAGAAAACCCGTAAGCACGGCCGCAAAAAAATATGGCTTTATCTCCCATTTCGCAAAATTTAAAATATGACCTTACCTCTCAATGATTGGGCAATAAGGCCATTATGGCTTTATCTCCCATTCAATTGAGCATTAAAGCCATCATGGCCTTATCTCACATGGTATTAAAGCACCCCCCCGTTGACATCACTTTTAGAAAGCCGACAAATGCCATCGATTTTTTTTTAGCACCGACGCTTAAATTACCTCTTTATTTAGGTGTAGATTTTATGAAGGCGTTTAGCTTAATCAGATTCGAAATAGATAGCATCGATTCTAATGCAGAGGATATAAACAATAGTTCGTTTCCGAAAATGCACAGTTATAGATTCATTCCCTTGTTTTACACGCAAAGGCTTAGGCAAAACGTCGCTAGAAATTCATCGTATAGATACCGGAGAGGCAGTTCCAGTTAAGCAGAAGCATTACCCCGTATCCCCAGCGGTCCAAAAATTGATGTATGGTGAGTTGGATAGGATGTTATCCCTGGGAGTTATCGAGCCAAGCGAAAGCCCGTGGAATAATCGAATAACAGTAGTACTGAAGGGAGATAAGGTTAGAATTTGTTTGGATGCTAGGCGACTAAATGACTTGACCATTAAGGACGCCTATCCACTGCCACACATATTGCCACTGCCACACGTATTGAAAATCAGAAACATTGGTTCATAAACAACTGAGATATGAGCAAAAACCCACGACCACCTCGATATAATAAAATTTGCTACGTATATCCCCCTAGGCAATATCATTACTGTGCCAAAAAATTAAGGTGCCACGCCCACTTTTACGCCCACCTCCCATATAACGTTTAACCTACAATTCATATAATTTCTCTATTAATAAAGATTTTGGAATAATAAAGGGCTAAATTGAAACATCTAAGTTGTACTCATTCGCAAAAATAACTTTGACACGCCTACTATAACGCCCACTTTTCACGTTATTTACCGTTAATGAAATTTAAAAGCTCATAAAACCGCCAAAATTAGAGGTATGATGATAAAATTTGCTACGTATATCCCCCTAGGCAATATCATGACTGTGCCAAAAAATTAAGGTGCCACGCCCACTTTAACGCCTACCTCCCATATAACGGTTTATCTTAAATTCATGTAATTTCTCTATTGACAAAGTTTTTGGGAAAATAAAGGAATATATTGAAATATCTAAGTTGTATTTATTAGCAGAAACTTTATTGACACTCCTACTTTAACGCCCACTTTTACTAAAAGACAACATTTACATAAGCATTTTAGTAGCATATCGAAGTTATAAAGGGTGGTTAAATTTGAAGGACCGATGTTGAATTTAAATAAAACACAAATTATTTAGGATATTATTATTATTTCTTTTTGTAATTATAATATTTGTATGGTTCAATTATGTATTTAACAAAATATCGGCCAAATGCCCCCCCCCCCCCCAATCCATGGCACCACTCCTCTATCTGATGGTCCAAATTTTCAATGACAATGTTGATGCTCAATTGTTGGGCATGATGATGAGTCGAGGTTGACTGCTCTTTTGCCACACTATCGCAAAAACCATCAGTGGTTCCCATTCAACGCACTGAGAAGGCATTCACAGATTTTCTAAAATATTTTACAGACCTGTTTTGCAGAAATTTAAATATTTGTTACAATTCTCCCGATTGTGGACGAATTTGAATGATTATGTTGATCAAAAGAATTACGAAGTGCACAAAATGCATTTTGATTTGAACGCCCATTTTTATAAAAAACCTGAATAACTTTAAAGCGTTGCTCATTTGCGTATCTTTCCACGGATCAAACGGAGTAAGTTGAGATTAAGTGAGTGAGTAAGTTTGATATTGAGAAATGTCAAGTGAAATGCAGAAAACAAATTTAAAGACTAGGTGTAGTTCACCTTCAACATGGGCCCTTAAAATTTAACTACCCTCTACAAAGAAAGTGATACATGTTTTATTATAAAGAGATTTTTCCATAATGATTAACAAAATAATAAATATTGTGCTTTAAATGTACACAAAATTGGTGGTGGGTATAAAAGATTCGGCACAGCCGAATATAGTGCTCTTACTTGTTGTATTATTACGTTTGTAAACATAGAGTCTTAAAATTAATGTTTTTTAACCCGAATTCTAACTCCAAGTGTTCTGGACGACAAAAAATTCTCATTTTTATGGCATTTTCTTTGCAGTTTTTATATTTTGTATACATACATAGAATTCTGAAAGTAGGTACTAATTATCCAAGTTAACTTTGAAGATTATAGTGAAGGACAAAATGTTATTTTTATAGTCATTTTTACATATCGTGAATTTAAAATATCCTCACTGTAATTTTTGTCTAACTAAAATGAATCAGAGAAACAAATTTTCATAATTTTAACCAGAACACATTTAGCAATTAAAGAAGAACTGCGCTATCGAAGTAGTATACATATACAGTCAAATCTCGATATTTTGAAATTCAAGGGACCAGAGAAAAAGTTCAAATTATCAAGTTTTCATATTAACAAGATTTCATATTATCAAGAGGGAGATAGAAAAAAATTCAAATTAACAAAAGTTTAATTTAAATTTCAGATTTTTTATTTTTAACTAGTACTAAATTATAATGAAAAAAGTCCGTATTTTTTTTTTCTTAGTGAACGAATTAAATCTGTCTTTGTCCAATGAGAGCGTAGGAGCGTTATGTAGTTAGACTTGTCATTGCTTCACTAAATGAAACTGTAGCTTGTGGCTGCTCATCATCGTCTGCTTCATCTTCTTCACCCAAAAAATTCATCCTGGATGAGGGTGCGTAACTTCCGGTGAATATGGTAATTGAGCTGAAAACTTTTGCGTAAAACCTCACTTCCTGAAGCAGTTATAAACGGTAGCAGAATGTTTTGGTCTCTGCACTGACGAATCCATTCTATCAAGCATTTCTCAAGATAAGGAAATTGAGCCGTACGTGACCGTTTTCTACCTCAACTTAAGGTTGATTCGGTGATGCGATTTCTGTTTTTCAAAATCATGGTTAATGTTGATGGCAAAATCCCGAATTTTTGAGCAACATCTTTAACTGTCCATTATCTGCAGCCTCAATCACAAGTTGTTTTTCTTTAATGGAAAGGCGCTTGTTTTCATTTAATTAAAACCACAAACGTTTGAAAGAAAGGCACAAGACTACTTACTATTATCCAGTACGCGAAATACTGGCCACACAATTGTTAATTCGTCAAAAAACAAACAAAAAAAAAAAAAAAAGAAATAACTGTTACATTTGCAAAAGATTTTTGCAAAAGATTTTTGTTCTAAGTAGATGTTGACGTTGTGGCATAGAAACAAAATCAATTTTATTTTTGTTTATTTTTCAAAAACAGAAACAAATTCAAATTATAGAGCGTAGGAAAATCAAGCTTCAAATTATAAAACGTCGATGGACAAGACAAAATTTTTAAAGAGTAACGCATATGTATAAACTAAAATAAATGATTTTTATTTTCTTTTTTTTACATGCATATGTATGCTGTATAATACACAGCATTTTAAAATAATTCAAATTATAGAGCATAGAGCCAAAAAGTTCAAGATATAGCGCGTCGGCGATAAATATGCCATTTAAATAATTTCATATTATCGAGGGGACTAAATTACAAAGGTTTTTTTTCAATTTATTGAATGTTTTTCAAGGGACCTGGAAAACAGTTCAAATTATTGCGAGATTCAAATTAACGAGTTTCAAATTACCAAGAGTCGACTGTAGTATACATATATTTATATATGAATTACTTATTATTTCACATTTATATTATAGATTTATGTATTTGAAATTCATTTTCAGAAAATTTTTAAAATGAAATAAATTTAAAACTCATAAAAAAAATATAAATATCAAATTACACTGCTCTACAAAAAATCATTTTTTGTCTTCCCGTTAATTAGAACTATGTGGACTATATGGATTTTTATACGCTGAACGTTGTTGGTTTATTTTCATCAGATCGGAATATTTTTTTATGGGCGTGGCAAATTTTTTCCCCTTAATTAATCAGGTACGGCCACATATTTCATCCTAACTCGAGAATCAATCATCCGATTTTTAAAAATAAAACACCAGAAAATGTGTAACAAAATTATATTTATTTTAGTCGAAAAAAATATAAAGCAAATATTCAACATTTTAAACTTTTTTCTGAGAGCTACTTGTCTCAGAAATAAAAAAAAGCCAAAAACCAAAAAATCTGTTAAAAAATGTAGATTTTATTGTCAATTTACCGCAGGTACTCAATATTGTAATGCAACCAGCCTTGCACATGATATATGTAACATTTCGTTAGGTGAGCAGGTAATGGAACTAAAGTACAACGGTGTTTTGCATAGTTCTTGGAATTAAAATTAAAACCAGTATTTTTCAAGTACCTGTGATTTAAAATTAAAAACATTAGTGTAGATTCTAGTATTTATTGTATGTATAGAAGCTGATGGACAATAAGTGAGTCACTTTTAATTTGAATATCGTGCGGTTAAAATCGGCAACAGTAAATAGATCTTATAGTGTACTTTGCTATTGTGTAAAGAAATAAAGCAATTAAAGAATCCACAAGTGCTTTCATATTACAAAATGTCAAGGACTTGTAACAAATCTCCAAATTTATTTTGTTACGTATGTGGCGATCTAACTTTAAGAACTCAACGGGAGACAATATCTTCCAAGATTAAAGATGCTTATCGCCGTTATTTTGGGTTTCCTATCGATGATAGAGATAAAAATTGGCCGCCATTAATGTGTTGTAGTAGCTGTGCAAGTTCTTTAAGAGGTTGTGTAAAAGGAAGTCATAAGTCTTTGCCGTTTATGAAGCCAGCGATTTGGATTGAACCATAAAATCATCAAAATGATTGCTTATTTTGCAATACTAAAACACGTGGGTTTACGAAAAAAACCAAAAATAAAATTACATATCCAAATACGTCAAACGACCAGTTTACCAGTTTACAAGTAAATTTTTACCTTCATTGCCTCCTACAGAGGATGAAGAAGATTGGCTTTCTGCAGCAACTGAATCCACTTACGCCAGCATGGGTGTTTCTTCGCTGATGGACTTTTGCGACAACTGTGTTTCAGTCATAAATCTAAGGATTGGCGGCTTTTTATTGATTCATCCAAGACAAGTTTGAAAGCCGTTTTACTTCACAATGTCAACAAATTTCCATTGGTCCCACTCGCGTATGCAAGAAATATGAAAGAAAACTATCTCAGCATTAATATGAAACTACCAAAAAAATTTATATTCCCATTACTCATGGAATGTGCAGATTTGAAAGTAGTAGCAATGTTAAATGGATTGCAAAGTGGATATACTAAGTTTTGTTGCTTCTTATGTGAATGAGATAGACGAGCGAATGAAAAACACTACAATGTTAAAATTTGGCCGAAAAGAGTAAATTTTATTCCACGAGAAAAAAATGTAGCAGAATAGTCTTTAAATCAAAAAGAAAAAACTCTTCTGCCTCCACTTCATATAAAGCTAGGCCTAATGAAAAATTTTGTCAAAGCAATGAACAAGGATGGTGAAGGCTTTCTATACATTAAGACCAAATTTCCTAGAATCAGAGATGCTAAGGTAAAAGAAGGCATATTTGTAGGTCCACAAATACGACAGCTTATGAAGGACGAGGTCTTTAGAACGAAATTGAATGATGTGGATGAAAGGGCATGGACAGCTTAAGCTACTTTTTTATTTAACAATGTTTCCTAAATAAAAATTAATAATTATAAACAAAAGTTTATTTGTTATTTAAAAAAAAATAGGTTGTAAATATTTTAATTTTTTATTGTAATTTGAAGTTATCTACGGGTGACGACAGGGTGGGTGCTTTATGCGAGGCGTTGCTATAAAATTACAATCCGCAAATTTGTTTGCTTATATTTGTTTTTGCTGTACGATAATAGATAGAAATAAATAGTTGCCTTTCATTGTTGCTACAAGGCGCTTTAGTGCGCCCACTCTGACGTTGTTTGCTGCATTACACATATTTGGTCAATATTGGGTACCTGCGGTAAATTGACAATAAAATCTACATTTTTTAACCGATTTTTCTAGTTTCTGATTTTTTAATTCTAAGGTAAGTAGCTCTCAGTAAAAAGTTTAAAATATTGAATATTTGCTTTATATTTGTTTTAATTCCATTTTTAAATTGAAAAATATTACGAACTTTGCACGAAAAACTTTTTTTCTCCATTAATTTTTGAATAGTTCCAAAACAAAAAGAGATAGAGAAAAATTTTATTCGATTTAAATAAATACAATTTTGTTACACATTTTCTGGTGTTTTATTTTTGAAAAGCGGATGACTGCTTCTAGAGTTAGGATGAAGTACGTGTCCGTACCTGACTAATTTAAGGGAAAAAATTTGTCACGACCATAAAAAAATCCCGATCTGATGGAAAAAACCGATAACGGATTTGAGTTCAGCACATCAAAATCCATACAGTCCACATAGTTTTATTTAATAAAGGATTTTGCTGCTGAGCAGTGTTATTGTATATAGGTATGTGCATACCATATAAAATGCAGAACAACGTATCAAAATTTTTCATAATTTTACAGGAGAAACTAAAAATGTTAACATAAAAAATGTTTTTGATATTGATTTTTGTTTGTTTAACATTGTCGAAGTAAGAAATACAAACTTTGCCTAGTAGACAAAAATTTATTCACACACTTGTTAAATTGTATGCAGCCAGAATATAAAAATACGCAAACGAAATTTGATACTTCTCAAGTGACTGACCGTGAAACTGCGAACAAGCCGAGGTTTGCTGTTTTGGCCAGCGCGTGTGGGTAGTCAGTTTTAAGGCCTAACTATATTATACATATATATTATAAATCAACGAAAAGTCTGTCAAATGCTTAAGAAAATTTTTGAAGACTTGTCTTTTTATACCCTTCACACAGTGAAAAAGGGTATATATAGGTTTGTCATTCCGTGTGAAATTTCTACAATTTTCATTTCCGACCCCATAAAGTATATATTTTCTGAAAGCTTATGAATAGAGGAGTCGATTAAGCCCTGACCGTCTGTCCGTCTGACCGTCTGTCCGTGTGTATGTTGAAATCAACTTTTTGAAGCCCCCCGACATAGGTTGGACCCGGGTAAGGTATTAAAATATCAGAAATATTCGGGAGTAGATCGGTATTGAAAATCAGAAACATCGGTACATAAACAACTGAGATATGAGCAAAAACCCACGACCACCTCGATTTTCTTTTCATAAAAACAACATTACAACAACAACATACATACATACAAACGTGTATACTGGTTAGAGAAAACGTGGCATCGAATCCCAGCTGAGGCAAAAAAATTTTTTTTTTTAATTTTTTTTTTATTTTTTATTTAATATATTATATATATTTTTATTATTTTTTTTTATTTTTTTTTTTAAATTTTTTTTTATTTTTTTTTTGTTTTATATATATTATATATGTATATAATAATTTTTTTTTTTTATTTTTTTTTTTAAATTTTTTTTTTTTAAATTTTTTTTTTATTTTTTTTTTTTTTGTTTTTTTTAACATACATACGTGAATTTACTGTTATTGCATGACTACACGTTGTGAAGGGTATATAAGATTCGGCACGGCCGAATATAGCGCTTTTACTTGTTAAGCTTGTACTTTTTAAGCTTAAATACTTACTATGATTAGTTGCAAATATTTGTACTTTTGCAAAAGCTGTTTTATTTCTGTATTTCCTAAATATATCGATATTGTCACAAAACTATTATTTAATGTGTAAAATTTAAAAATATTTTACCATAAACTATTAAATTTATAAATTTTTTCACTAATTTAAAAAACAAATGACAACATTAATAAAAAAAGTACTAAATAATGCAACAGTGTGTACAAATCAAATAAAAAGCAAATTTCGTAAGCAAAGTACGATTAGGGTATCAATTCTCGTTCTATGAAACTATCACCCCTTTCTGACTAGGCAAGTCACTTGCCTTTTGTCTTGTGTTTATAGACAAAAGAGGTATGGTCCGGTTAAGAGGAAGAAACTTGCGCACACTTGCCTGTACTCGGAAAGTACGAGCAAGTTTTTGTTCGGCCATGCCGAATCTTATGTACCCTTCACAACGTGTATTCATGCAACAACAATTGTTTATATCACCATTTATCTCATATGAAATACGTACATACATATAAAAAACAAACATATATAAAAACATCCAATTGTAATTTTATAAATTTAGTTTACTTATGTGCCTAAAAAAAATAAATTAAAAGAAAAATTAAAAATAAAACAATAAAAATTTAAATAATATATCATAAAAAAAAAAATTTTTGGCACTCTCTAAAGGCCATGACTGACTATCAGATTTAGTCGTTCGATATGTCAAAAATTGTATGTGTGTTCAAAAAGTGTGATAGTGTGGACACAAAGTGAACATGTGTGACAGATTTTTTGACAAGTGTGTCCGATTTGATAATCTTTTGAAAATTTTCATAAAATAATAGTTTCTGTGCGATCGGAGTTGCTTTTCTAAGCAAGTATGACAGTGTGGCATCCAATAACACATTTTGTTGCGATTTTTTCATGTAGGACAGAAAACTATCAGATTTTTATTTGACATAATCGCACGACTTTGTAGGATAGTCAGTCATGGCCTTAACCAGTATACCACGTTTGTATGTTGTTGTTGTGAAAAAAACGAGGTGGTCGTGGTTTTTTGCTCATATCTCAGTTGTTTATGTATGATCTATTTCCGAATATTTCTGATATTTTAATACCGGGTCCAGGCGATGTCATGGGGCTTCAGAAAGTTGATTTCAACAAAATGATAAATACAAACGGAATGACCAACCTATATATACCCTTTTTCACTGTGTCAAGAGTATAATAAGTAAAAGAGAACGAAACTTGGTCAAGTCAATTGCTGAGTCTCAACGTGAAAGCAAGTTCAAAGAAAAATAAAAGAAAATAAAAAACTAACTTGCGCAAGTGACTTGCCTAGTCAGAAAGGGGTGTATGAAATGAAAAGTTTTTGTGTGCCATATCATATGGTGTACCATACCCTTTGCTATACAAACATTTTTTCATTTCACAGAACGAGAATTGAGCCCCAGATTCGCAGTTTGCTTAAGCAAATGACACTTGACGAAACTTGACGAAAAGTTTCTTAAGTCGATTATAGTTGGGCAATTCTTGAGTTTATAGATGCTTTTACCGTTTTAGGTGAGGAGAAAACGAAGGGAAAAATAATCGCCGGTACTCGGCTATTTGAAGCAATTTTTTTTTTTTAATATTTGACATTTTTTTTCATTTGATGTTTCGCTTCTTGGTGTGTAAGTAATTTAAATTTGAATTAAAAACGTCACAAATTAAACGTTTACAATATTTAAAAATTAAAAAAACACAAGGAAAATATTTAAGTAAAAATATTTTAATTAAAAGCGTTAATAAAATCAATTTTATTATTTTATGTATGTTTTTATTTTAAATTTTGCTATTTACGGCTAAAGCAGCGTTGCCAGAAGCTTTGGAGAGAAAATCATCACTTAGGGCAAAAAAATCATATTTTGAAGAAGAAAATCACTAAATTATTTTAGTTCAAACATTTTATTACAATCGCAAAAAAACAATAAAAATTTATTTAGAAAACTATTTTTTTATTAGATAAGTTATTTAAAACAAAAAAATATATTAAATTCATATGAAAATAAATATACATATTCACATAGCAGCTTGTGAATAAAATCAAATTGACAGATACTCTGTAGTATATTAATATATTCAAATTGCATATCTATCATTCGAAATGTAGAAACATAATAAACTTTAATGTTTTAACATAATAAACAATCAAACATTTTATATTTGTATTTTTACCTTAATATATTTTTAATTATAGCATGAACAATCGTTTAACTTTAAGTTTTTTTTAATATAATATACCCTTAAAAGTGCTGTTATCTAATCTTTTTCTATATTTTGTTTTATTTAAATTTAAAACTTAAAATATTCGTTCAACATTTGCAAAAGAAATAGGACAAATTTAGATAGGGTCTGAAAAGCTAAGATTTTGTCAGCTTGAGTTATTTTTAAGACTTCTGACCAACATTCTTCACAACTTAGATCATCTAAAGTTGTAAAGTGTTCGTCAAAGTGGAGAAGACGTAGTTCTCTAAACTCGTCTTCTAAGTTTTGAACATCATTCTCATCATTAAAAGTTTTGTATTAAACCTGTTAAAGAAGCTACTTTTCTATTTATTATTTTTAAAGGGTCAAGACGAAATAATTAAAAAAAGTTCTTTAAAATAATTTTTGTTAAAATCAAATCGTTTCAATTTCAAGTACAATTTTCAACAAAAAATTTTTTTTTTGATTTTCTCCAAGTTTAGGATTGGAAATTTTTTTTCTTTTACAAACACGCCCAAGTTTATTAATTAAATTGATGTTAACGTAATTTGGTTTTATAAAATTATTTAAAATTTTAAGATAAAGACAATGCATTTCATCATAAATTCTTTGTATTTGGAAGGATGTGGTTTCAAAAATTATGTTAACTTTGTTTATTATGTTGAGAATATACTTTAAAAACACAGATAGAGTTCGACCAGTTTTTAATAGACCTGTGACAAGCTGATATAAAACTTTATTGGTTTGAAAATGTTGATAAGAATTGTAGAATAATTATGTTTCGTATCTACAACTTAAAACAAAAAAAATATAATTTCTAAAAATAAAAATCATTATATTGGGGGAAAAAAATCATAAATCACATTTTAGCAAAAAAAAATCCTTAAATATATAACAAAATCAATATTATGGCAACGCTGGGTAAAAATGACAATTTGTAAGAAAAAGCTAAACCAAACAGAAAAATCGCCAAAGGAATCGTCGTGTGTGAACATAAAAGCAAGTTCAAAAGAAAATATGGAAAAAGTTGGGTAATTAAAATCGTCGTGTGTGACCTTCGACTAAGTACAATATAGTTGCCTACATTTAATTTTATGTAGCCGCACATTTGCTTAAGCCAGCAAAAGCATAATATATATGTAGTTAGGCCTTTATTCGTGTGTCCGAATTGATAGGATGAGAAATTAACTTAATAAAATAATTATTTTTGATTAAATAAATGAAATGAAATATTAAAGTAAATGATTTTTAAGATAATAACTAAACTTTTTTTTAATTAAATGAAAGATTAAATTAAATGATTGTTGACAAATTAAATAAAATTTAATTAAATAAAATATGTAAATAAAACATTAAATAAAATACATAATTGTGAAAAAAATAAAAAACATTTGTGCCTTGCAATTATATTTTTTTGAATTCACTCCGCGAAAAAAATTTAACTTTGAGTATAATAATAACAATAATAGATAATACTAAAAAATTAATTCTACAAAACTAACTACCTTAATAATATTAAATATATAAACTTGAATAAGCAAAATGTTAAATGTAGCGTTTTGCTGAATAATTTAGAAATAAATTTTTATTTATATTAAATAAGTAAATAAACAATTGCAAATTTAAAATAAAAAGTTCGCAATTTTTAAATTACTTAATTTTTAAATTTCATAAAAATTATTAAGAAAAACAGGCATATTACATTAAAAATTCATAACAGATATTTTTATAAAAAAAAACTATCATAAACAAAAACCGGTAAAAACTTTAACTCTGGTACTTTTTAAGATCTCATCTAACTTCTAGACTTCGGATAATAATTTGAAATCAATATTTCATTTAAAAATAAAAAAAAAATTACTAAATTTTTTGCTTTACACTAATTTGTGATAAAAAAATATCTTAACTAGGTACTTTTAGTTTATCGGGAATAAATCACGAATTTATCCATGGATTTTCATGTAATAAAATTTATTTTATTTCTAAATAGAAAATCCCGGCGCGCGTTGATACGCCCGTTAATGAATAAAAATGCATTCTGAATTTTAATTCAATTTCAAGTGCAAAAACCTAAAAATTATAACTTTTTTTAATGGGCATGGCACTGCCCACTTTCCTAATCACGGAACTGTATAGTCATAACAACTCAAAGTTTCACAAAAAGCGGAACAGAGCAAGTACCTCAAAATTATAACTTTTTTAATCACGAAATTATATAGTCATGACAGCTCAAAATGTGTGCAAAGTTTCAGAAAAATAGGTCTAGTGCAAGTACTTCAAAATTATAACTTTTTTATGGGCGTGGCTCCGCCCACTTTTCCAATCACGAAATTATATAGTCGCGACAGCTCAATATGTGTGCAAAGTTTCAAGAAAATCGGTCAAGTGCAAGTAGTTAAAAATGATAACTTATTTTTATGGGCGTGGCCCGCCCACTTTTTTCCACCCATAAACATTCCCTGGAATGTGTACAACAACTTGCCAAAGTTTGAGTCCGATCGGTTTTACAGTTTCGGAGTCTATAGCTAACACACACAAACAGACAGAGTTTCACTTTTATATATATACACAAATGCAGTTTAAGATTAAGTACCAAAACTGGTAATTATTTGTTGTGTTCTATTTTTTAGAAATTTTTTAATTTTAAAAATTTTATAATTTTTAAAAAAAAAATTTTTTTTCGACTTGTTCCTCGATAACTCCAAAACTGATGGCTAGATCAGAAAATGATATTAGAAAGACTTAAAGCTGGCGTAATTTAAAGTTTTCAGATGGATTGTTAAGAAAAAATCGAGTAAGTCGTTTCAAAGTTACGATAAGATGTATGGAGCAGCCTCTTCAAAAATCTCAAATTTTAGATCATTTACTACATTATTCGGGATATGCTCCCATAATTTTTCAATAATTTTTATTTTATTTTTCGAATCCCTTTTGAATTCTCATTTTGTTAATGAGAATTTAAAGATATAACTTATAACATTTTAAACTTTTTCAAGAATTGGGGAAAGCGTTTACTGATAATCTGGCATTAGCACCAGTGAAATGCATATAAACCAGCTTAAATCCAACAACCAAATAAATAATGTTAAATTTTATAAAAAAAATTAAAAAAAAAAATTACCATAGAATTTGATATTATGATGATTTTTGTAGTTAGGTGACCATAGCGGATCAAAAAAAATATAGTGGTTATTCTGGAAATTTTTGCTTGTTGCTGAGAGATACATATATTTATAAACAAGTGGGAGTGCTATATTCGGCCGTGCCGAATCTGATAATACCATTCACCATCATTACATTAGTATAATCCCACATCGTAGCTTAACCTATATTTCATGTTATACACCATTTTTCTTTATTATTTCCAACGCCATCCTCGATTTTGAATTTTTACGTAGTTACCTGTATTGTACTAGTCAAGCCCTTTCATTTGATACCCATATTGATGGAGGTAAAAAAAAATATTTCGCCATTTTGTTTGAGACGCCATCTTGTATTTTTCATTTTTTAATAATTAACTGTATTCTACTGGTTAAGCCCTTTCATGTGACACCAATATTGAGGCGGTTCAAGAAGTTACATTTTAAAATACCAGATTTGGCTCATATATAAATTTATTGTCTGCCATTTTGTAGTGGCGGCCAATATGCATTTTATTTTTTTTATAGTGATTATATTGCGCTAGTCAATTCCTTTCAGATTATACCAATATTGACTCCCTCGGTTGTCTAGAAGCTGAAAAAAATTAATTTCCGTTTGTAAATTTTTGGAATATATATTTTTTAAAAAAATTTTTACCTATAACTTTACCGATTAGAGCCCGCTTATCCAAAATTTTGCACGAATATTTCCAGAGGCATATTATATCACAAATAGTAGCAAATGTACCTATAAATTATTCTATGGCTGAAAAATTTTAATTTTGGTGGCAAAAATAGGGGAATAAACAGAGGCAGTCGTGTTTAGTTACTCATATCTTAGAAAGTTTTGGGGAGATTGTGATGAATTTCAATAGCGATTCATTCCCAGATATTTCGCAAAGATTAATTCCATTCACAGATCTGAGGAACATAAGGTTCCTTCTAAAAGTTGATTTCAACTACCACACTAACAGACGGACATGGCTTAATCGACTTCTCTATTCATAAGCTTTCAGAAAATATATACTTTACGTAGTTAACTGTATTCTACTAGTCAAAGCCCATATTCATGGGGTTAAAAAAATTTCTTCCGCCATTTTGTTTTGGACGCCATCTTGGACTTTACATTTTTTCATAATTTACTGTATTCTATTAGTCAAGCCTTTATATTTGATACCAATATTGTGGGGATTGAAGGAGTTACATTTTAAAATACCAGATTTGTCCCATATACATATTAATTTATTGTCCGCTATTTTGTAGTGGCGGCCAACATTAATTTTATATTGCGCTAGTGAAGTCCTTTTAGATGCTACCAATATTGACTCTCTCAGTTGTTTAGAAGCTGAAAAAAAATCAATTTTAGTTTGCAAATCTTCGGAATATATACATATTTTTATACCCGCCACCAAAAAAATGGTGGGGGTATATTCATTTTGTCATTCCGTTTGTAACACATCGAAATATCCATTTTAGACCCCATAAAGTATATATATTCTGAATCGGGGTTTGATTTTATGACGATCTAGCTATATCCGTCCATCTGTCCGTCTGTTGAAAGCACGATAGAGGTCGTACCAAAATGCTAGGGTGCTTAAATTTTGCCAGAATCTTTCTTATAGACAAGGTTTGTTGGGTATTGAAAATGGGCTAAATCGGAATATTAGGAAGAGAGTTATAGCTCGTTAAGCAAGAGTAGGTCGAAAAAACCGTGTCCTTCGAACATCGAATAAAATGAAATTGTGTCCAAACGCATTAACGTAGACTCATGAAACTTCGAATATATATTTCCTAAGTAAAAACAATATTTTTCCCCGATAATTACCTAAATCTATGCATTAGGAAAGGAGTTATCGATCAAAATGTACGAAAATTTATACCGCACAGTGTATTTTTCGGTATATTTAAAAACAAAAACGTCATAAAAGCAACAAAATTGGAAGTACGACTCTGGAATTTTGCACACATGTCTTTTTGGTCAAATGCTTTGTTCTAACGGAAAATAAATGTGACACGCCCCTTTTTACGCCCACCTCCCATATAACGTCTAACCTTAAATTCATATAATTTCTCTACGAACCTCTCAGTTGCATTCATTATTAAAAATAATTTCGACGCGCCTACTATGACGCCTACTTTTCACGTTACCCACTGTTAATGAAATTTAAAAGCTCATTAAACCGACAAAATTAGAGCTACAATAATGAAATTTGCTACATATATCTTTCTAGTCAATGTTATTGTTATGCCGGAAAATTAAGGTGACACTCCCACTTTAACGCCTACCTCTCATATAACGGTTTATCTCAAATTCATATAATTCGTCTATGAATAAAGATTTTGGAATAATAAAGGACTGTAGTGAAACATCTAAGTTGCGTTCATTAGTAGAAGCAACTTCAACACGCCTACTTTAACGCCCACTTTCATTGAAAGACTAAATTTACGAAAACATTTTACTAGCATATCGAAGTTATACAAAGAAAGTGATACATATTTTAGTATAAAGAGATTATTGCATAGCGATTACTGTTAATAATAAACATATACATTTTGTGCTATAAATTAGGTTATTTCCCGGGAATTTGAGTTATTTAATCTTCTCGATTTCCCGGGATTATTTTTCGGAATCCCGGGAAATAAAAAAGGTGGCTACTATTCGAAAGCAGATGTTTATATTGAAATTAAATTCTAATGATTTTATTTTTGATCTCATAGCTGAAGTACCTGTATTTTTGTGCTCATATTTGATCTCGTATCTAGAGAATAATATTTTTTTTATTTAAAAAATATTTTAACTCAATTTATATTTTAAATTCAAGTTTCTTTATTGATTTTTATAGTTTTGAAGTTTTTTTTTACGTTATAAACTATAAACTATAACTATAAAAAGTTTTTTTAATTAAAAACAAATTTACTTTTTATTTGTTTTGCTGCGGGATCCCGAGATATTAAAAAATAAATCTCGCATTTCCGGTAAACAAAAATTTTCGGGAAAGAAACCGTAGCTACAAAAGAACGGGAAACTGGTGGTGGGATAAAAGATTCGGCATAGCCGAATATAATGCTCATACTTGTTCAAAAAACATTTTTGCTTATAATCTTATCGACCCTTGTGCACCACAGGTGAAGGGTATAAAAATGCTTATAGCTATAAAAATATATAAATACAACATGTTATATTTTAAGTTTTTGCTTTTAGTGCTACTAGATATTTTATATAGAACGTTAAGTTGGCAACACTTGTTTAACAAGCGGTCATTTTGTCAACTGTCAGCTGATTTATGTTTAGTTTGGTTTGTTCAGTCGTATTACAGCTCTGGTCGGGTCAAGAGCTCGCGCGTCATTGCCATTATCTCTTAAGGGCAATCAGGCCGTCCTTTTCATCCGTCTTCGAGAGTTTTACGTCTCACTCTCGCGTGGTTAATTGTGTGGCGTCGCGTAACTGTGCTTTGGATATAGTTTCCGGACTTTTCTACAATTAACCACGTGTATTTATTTTAATTAGATTAACTGGAGGAGTACCAACTAAACTCAAAATTTACAACTGGAGGAGTACCAACCAAACTCATTTTCTTAACTGGAGGAGTACCAATTAAACTCAATGCTAACTGGAGGAGTTCCATAAAACTCAGTATAATTATTTGTTCAGATGTCTCTGACTTCCTATACAATGGTATAGGTCGACTTGCGGTGACTGAACTAACGTTTTTTTAACTGGAGGAGAACCATAAAACTCAAGCTTTAATTATTGTTCAAGTGTCTCCGACTTCCTATACAGAGGTATAGGTCGAGTTACGGAGCCGGAACCTACGTAGAATACCCTGGCTATTTGGTCACGTACCTCTGCCAAACAATTTCAGAGTCAAAAAAAAAGTTTGGTTTGTTATTTCCAAATGAATAGACTGGCGCCTTCGGTTACATCCAGGAAAACTGATTTGTTAAAATTTGATAATGCCCCTCTACTATTAAATGGTCTGCACAACATTTGCTCCTGTGTTCTTTACACCGAGTGAAATTAAAACACTTGGTATTGCCATTGTAGTGTTATTGTTTATAATAACAATTTCATGACAATTCCGAGTGATTTAATTTCATTCAGAATGCAAAACACAGGCTTTAGACTATTTTTAATACTAGAAGGGTATTTCAATATTCCACGCCCTGTATGCTGCTCCTGAAAAATAACTTTATATGTCCGCTTTACTTCTGTAACCTACTTTTCAAGGCCTTTCACCCGATATGTCAGAACCCCATTCAGGTATGTCCGAAACTTATTTTATTTGTAATACTAGAGTGGCATTTCAACATATTCCAGCCCCTGTAGCGCCGCTCTTAAGAAAGAACTTTAAATACCCGCGTTAGTTTTGTAATACTTATACTCATCAAGAACATTCACTGGATATGTCACATCTCAACTCAGGTATGTCCTTAATGGCCCACATAACTTAGTGGTATCAGGTCACGTTTTTGGAGTCAAAGGCTGCAGTAAATCTGTTTGACTTAAAATAAAAATAATCACAAATAGAACATAAATTTTTAAGAATAACATTCGCTTTCTTTTGAGACATTAAGCGTGTTTTTATTATTTACCATTCTGGAGTTATGGCTCCATATGCAAATTTTGAGCGACGAGCGGCACGGGTTAACGTCGTTTACTTGAGCTCAAATGTCGGCTATATCAATATCTAGAAAGGATTATCGTTTTGTGAGGTAAAGACGAACAAGATTCCGAGATTTTTCCCCCTATATCAGATCCGGTTACTCTACTACACAAACTTATTAAATTTTATATACATTGAAAATTATTTTTATTCTGTCTTAAGTCCATTTTTCTATTATTTTACTTCTTAAAACATTTATAAAATTAATATGTAATCATTTAAGAATATTTAAAATCTATTACGATATTGGCCGAGCATTTACAATAAATTTTAGAATAAAAAGTTAAAATAAATATTAATTTATAAATACTTTATATTTATTTAATAATTTCGTTAAAGTATTAAAGATATTTATAAGGTATACAGCACTGTAAAAAATATTTGCAGCAAAGAAAATAATTTCTTTAGATATAATACTGCTCTTCCTACTACAATGTGGCTCCTCCTTTTAAAATCATATATTTAAAGTATGAATTCAACTCAGATAATCCATTAGACTTCTTTTTATACCCGCCACCAAAAAGATGGTGGGGATATATTCATTTCGTTTTTAACACATCGAAATATCCATTTTAGTCCCCATAAAGTATATATTTTTTGAATCGAGGTTTAATTTTATGATGATCTAGCTATGTCCGTCAGTCTGTCCGTCTGTAAAAAGCACGATAGAGGTCGGACCGAAAAAGCTAGGGGGCTCAAATTTTGCCAGAATATTTCCTATACACAAGGTTTGGTATTGAAAATGGGCTAAATCGGAATATTAGAAAGAGAGTTATAAAAAAAAATCTATGTCCTTCCAACATCGAATAAAATGCAATTGTGTCCAAACACATTAACGTAGAGCCATTAAATTTCGAATGTATATTTCCTGATTGAAAAAAATATTTTTCCCCGAAAATTGCTCACATCTATGAGTTGGAGGAATTATAGATCAAAATGTATGAAGATTTATACAGTGTATTTTTCGGTATATTCAAAATTAAAAACGTGATTTACATAACTGACAAAATTAGATGTATGATTCTGAAATTTTGCAAACATTGCTTTTTGGCCAAAGGCTTTGCACTAACAGAAAATAAATATAACGCTCTATCTCAAATTTATATAATTTCTCTATGAATAAAAATTTTGGAAAAATAAAGGACTCTATATTGAAATATCTGAGTTGAGTTTATTGGCAGTAACTATTTCGACACGCCTACTATAACGCCCATTTTCATGAAATCTACTGTAAATGAAATTTAAAAGCTCACAAAAACGACAAAATTAGAGGTATGATGATGAAATTTCGTACATATAGCTTTCAATGTCACTGTTATGTAGGGTTGGGCAAAATATATCGATATATCAAAATATCGATATTTAGTTTAAAAAATTTCGATATTAATCGCCGATATTTTAAATACCTCAATATCGATACATCGATATTTATTTACTAATATCACAGCCGATATTTTTAAAAGTTTTCCAAAAGAAGGTACAGCAGCAAAGGCGAATTAAGTTTTAATTATGCTAGGATTCTTATTATATACTTATACAATAACAATAGCTCAATTGTTAATTTTAAACTTAAGATTTTCTGTTGAAGTTTTGGTTTATTTTCTGTTTTTTTGTTTGATCTAGTCATATAACTGATCTCATCCTTAATCGTAAATATTTTTTCAGAATTTATTTTATAGATTTGGTGTAAACAATACATCAATTGTTGACTTTAAAACTTAAGATTGTCTAATGAATTTTTGGTTTATTTTTTTTTTTTATGTTTGATCTAGTCATATAACTGATTTTATCCTTAATCGTAAATATTTTTTCTAATTTTCGTTTTTATAAGCTCACGTATAAGAGCAAGCATTTATACTATTAATATATATTGTAATATGTAGTTTATTTATTATAAAAATTGGAATAAAAAGTTACTACAAAGCCTCATACACATCTATTTTTGTTTGTGTGTACATAAGTGGGTGTGTTTAATTTTCAAATGTAAATCATTTCAACAATAACTAGGTAAATATGTTTCAGTCGATATATCGAAATATCGATATTTTAAATATAATAAATATCGATGGTAAAATAAAATATCGATATAATAAATATCGATAGATTTTTCCAATTTGCCCATCCCTACTGTTATGCAAGAAAATAAAGGTGACACACCCTGTTTAACGCTTACCTCCCATATAACGCTTTATCTTAAATTCATATAATTTCTCTATGGAAGAATGAAGGGCTATGCTGAAATACATATATCAGTTATATTTATTAGCAATATTTTTTTTGTTTTATTTTTTTTGAATTTTTTTTTTTTATTTTTTAACACACATACGTAAATTTATAATTTTACAATGGGATGTTTCTATATATGTATGTTTTTTATATGTATGTACGTATTTTATATGAGATGAATGGTAATACAAACTATTGTTATTGCATGACTACACGTTGTGATGGGTATAAAAGATTCGGCACGGCCGAATATAGCACTCTTACTTGTTTTAATTTTTATTTGCACAAACATGTAAAATAAATATTATGACAGATAAAAGATGAAGGATAAAAGATGTTGCAAATGTAAACAAGTTTTTTTCATTTTCGACTCTTCCACGCATTCCGCTAAGATTTGAGCAAATGTAAAAAGGCTATTAATGTGTTTGCCAATGAATACATTAAAATACACCTCTGATCTAATGAAATGAAAACGATTTATGAAATGAAAAAATACGGTTCGCGCCAAATTTTCATCCGTATTTTTTCTCATGTCTTCTTCTACTGATTACAATTTGCTTTTACACTATTCTACTTTGTTCATTCTACACGAATTTTTTTACGTACATTGACTTAACAAACTTGTCTAATATCTTTTTGTTTTAAAGACCATTCACTATGTTGCATTTTGATGTATACTTTATAAACAAAGCTGATTTAGCCCAAATGTTTCGAACAAATTGTTTGTCGGAACAAAATTTGTTTGGAAAACTCTTAGCTTGTTTATTTAATTATAAATCTTCTTAAGTTAAACTAATTCCAATAACAGTCTATTGTCATATGTTTTGACAATATTTGGTGTAAATTCAATAACATTAAATAATTATTTGGCAAAAATAGTGGTCAGACTTATTTAAGCAAATATATTCCAAATCTGAAAAAAGCTTTATTTATATTCATATAGCATTAATTTTCCACACAAATTTCCAAAAATAAATGAATTGTGTTGCAGAAAAATCTAAGTAAAAAAATCTTCTTCCGTGAAAATTTTTTTTTATCTTAAGCAAATGGTAATTATCTACAAAAGGTTGTTCTTTTATTGAGATAACTTCAAATCGACTTAAAAAATATATCTGATAAATTTAAACAAGGCACGTGGCAGATGCTAATCAACTAAATCTTCTAAATCTTTATTTTGCGAAATAGATCTTCAAATCTTATTTTGATTCAAAAATATTCATTCTGGCATCGCTGTTATATACATATGTATACCCTTTTACACTCTCGTGTGGAGGGTAAAGAAATTGACTTAAAATTTATTACAAATTACGTATTTGCTTTAAAATGTATCCACATATGTATGTATGTGCATAGTACCTGTGTTTTTATTTATGGAGAGGAATATTTATGTACATAAATTTGTATTTATGAATAAATGCAAACAAACGTGCTTATATGTGAATGTATAGCGGTATTATTTATGAGTAAGTACGTATATATATCTGTGCATTAATACATATGTATGTATGTATATTAACCTATTTGTGCACCCTTCACCTGTGGTGGCAAGCTTTTATATCATTGTTAATTCGTTTGTAATATCTATGGTATTTAAGTAACCAGCAAAAACCAGGTAATGACTAGCTATTGCTCAACAACATTCTTTTCAATGACTTCTATTATCTCTCTTACTAAGAAGTGTTTTTGGTAACGATTTGATTCATCTATATATATAAAAGTGAAACACTGTGTGTGTGTTAGCTATAGACTCCGAAACTGTAAAACCGATCGGACTCAAACTTTAGCAAGTTGTTGTACACATTCCAGGAAGTGATTATGGGTGAAAAAAGTGGGCGGGCCGCGCCCATAAAAAATAAGTTATCAATTTTAGCTATTTGCACTTTCGATTTTTCTGAAACTTTGCACACATGTTGAGCTGTCATGACTATATAATTCCGTGATTAGAAAAGTGGGCGGGGTCACGCCCATAAAAAGTTATAATTTTGAGGTACTTGCACTGGACCGATTTTTCTGAAACTTCGCACACATATTGAGCTATCATGAGTATAAAATTTTGTTATTAGAAAAGTGGGCAGTGCTACACACATTTAGGGGCGTAGCAATGAGCGCCGGGCTTTTCTAGTAATTTATAAATTTAATAATTTATAAAAACTTAGTAGATAGACTTTTGTTTAAATACATACTATACAATTTCCTTATGTGAAATTTATTAGACGCCATTGAACACTTTTTATATTTTTTTTAGTTTAACACTTTTAATATATAAGTAACAATGTTTTTGGCAATAGTGACGAAGCAGTTCATTAGTAAATTGATGTCATAGATTATCACTGATTTTATTATTGTAAATAAAAGTATCGCAAATAACAAATCGAACTTTCGCCTTTAAGGGAACTGAACTACTTCTATAAGTCCATATAATCAGCGGGTTATTAAAATCAAGTATTTGTTTATTGCTATAAAAGTGGGTAATTTCTTGATTTTTTATTTATGCCTATAATGACCAGTACCCATGTTCTGTAACTTTAGTGAGAACTTCTCGAGTCGAAAAGTCATGAAACAAAATATCCCACCGTTTCTCGATGTGTGAGAAAAAAGTGTATCTGTAACTCATGGCGAAAACTACCATTTATGATTACGTTGTTACGTTATAGCTATCAAAAATTATACTTAATTATAAAAACAAGAGAAAAAAAAATAAACTTAAAAAGTGCGGGAAAAATAATACATATAAAATTTAGAAATTAGAAGTGTTTAAAAAAACAAGTGCAGAAGAAAGAAATAAAATGTACAATGCAGCTTTAGTTAGAGCGGTTGGGGATGATGAAAGGAATATGTTGCGGATTCATCGCAAAAGGTTGTGCGATTCAACAGACTCTTTTGAAATGCCGGAGAATTGATTTAAGGAACTATATCGCTTAAGCAGATTATCAGCAATGGTTCTGCTTGAAGGCACCTTTTATGAGAAAAGGTGTAAGGAATACAAATTTGCCTTCACTTTCCAAGACATTGGTAACATTGTTTCCTTTTGATGATAAACATAATGAGGATGGTGGTGTATTTAGGATTTTTGTTTAGGACACACGACATACAAATTAAACAATTTGGTTAAACAATAAACACTTTTTGTAAATATTTAAGGTCTAAATAAAAAAAGAATAAAAAAATTATAAAAATTATTTTGAAATTGAAATAAAAAAAAATAAATGAAAAGAATTTAGCAATTTTATTTAGTTAGTTAGTTTTTTTAAGCTTTAAATGACTTTGATGATTGTAAAAATATAATCAATATAAAATAAAATCTATCTTTTTTAGAAATATAAAAACTTTTGTAAATTAAACAAAGATAGTTACCATAAATTATTTCCCATAGTAAGAAAATTTATAACCTCAAATTTAAAGTAATTAATTTTTCATTTCCTAATTTCTTTCTTTTACATACATAAAAGTTTAAAGCACAAAAAAAACATTATTTCAATTACAAAATATTTTATAGAAGGTTCGATAGTTTAAACTCGATATCTAGTTTTCTTTTTTGTTGCTTTGAAACCCGCATAATTTTCTTAACGATAACAAATTTATAATATTAATACATACATATGTATGCATTAATAATAAAAAAAAACATTTAAACTTTACATTTTCCATGTTTTTGTCACTGATTTTTGACTTTTTATATTTTTTGGCTCAAAGTTTTTGCAATCTCGCGGTCTTTTTGTTTGTGACTTATTTTGACAGTTCAAAGTGAAAAGTTCTCGCCTGAAAACTTTACAGAAACACTTTTTTTATGGCTTACGAGTATTTTTCTTACGTGACAGGTATTTCTCGTATGAATAGTTACAGAAACAGTACAGTGAGAAAAAACAGCTGTTTGTTTCGATTTGTTGTACTTCTGTACCAATTTACATGTTTCAAGTGAAAAGTTTCTCGTAGCGAGAGTTACAGAACATGGGCACAGAGCATTTTTAGAGCAAAATTTAGCTTTATTTTTTAACAGATTTAGATTTGTTTCGGGTTTTTTTAAATGCATTAACTTTTTCTTTAATTCAAATTTCATGTAATTAATTTTTATTTAAAATAATTAAACAAAATAAATTATGTGCGGTAACCATATAAAGTATTTAAAAAATAATAATTATCTGGCAACTCAAACACAATCGCTGATGCAAATTTGATATACTTATTTATATACACGCACGCACTCAAATGAAAATACCAAAAATAATAAAAACAGGTAATAGTGATATATTCGGCCGTGCTGAATCTAATAATACCCTTTATCACCATTTAAGTATTTGTGTAGGTATATGACCTCATCGTGATTTAGACTAGATTTCAACATCTTTAGATTTGAATTTTAACATAGTTAGCTGTATTCCACTATTCAAGCCCTTTTATTTCATACCCTTATTAATATTGATTCAAAAACTTTTGCTTAAAAGGTCATCTTGAATTTTACACTTTTTCTTATGGCCAATCTCTTTAATATGAGGGTGTTAAAGAGGGCCAAGCCGAAACTACTATATTTGAGTAATTTAATTTTTACCCCCTTTTAGATTTTTACCTTTTAATAGTTAACTGTATTTTACTAGTTAAATCCTTCCATTTTATACCAATATTGCCTCTCTCGGTGGTATAGATACTAAAAAAAATAAATTTTCGTATGTAAATTTTAGGAAAAACAGTGAAGCAGTTGTATTTCTTTGCTTATATCTAAGTTTCAAGCCTATTTGTAAATTTTTCTCATTTACATATAATAATTTTTGAGACCACGCCTTCTAATTTGGTGTCTTTAATGTATCCAAAAATTTAAAAATTTTATATAATTTAAAAAAATATATATTTTTCCAAATCAATGAAATCCAAATTGACATTTTTAATATGTAAAGGGGTAAGAACTGCTATATACATACATACATACATACATACATATGTAATTCATGAACCAGCCACATAAGATGTTATATCTTTGGGAATAATATTTTAAAAGTTTATCATTTGTCTATAATTTCGATAAAATAAATAGTACTATATAACAATTTACTGCCAGACTGACAAAACGCTATTTAAGCAATGTAGATTAAAAGTGCCTTTTGTGGCCTATAGCTTTTTTAACTTGACCATATTATATTTATGATATGCCTCTATTATTTTTCTGTAAAAAGTTTTGAACGAAAGGGTCGTTGATCAACATAGTGATAGACAAATATAATATTTTTTTAATTATTAGATTCCTAAAGCTTTTACTTAATTCTTAAGCGATAATGACAACTAATTGCATGTCTTGGTTTAAAAAATTACTAACTAAACGAATATCGGTTTGGAACTTTCTATGATATAACAAGTACAATACAGTACACATTGCAAAAGTTCCAAATCTTAAATAGCACTGTCATTTTTTTAAGCCCTAAATTTTGGTATTTAATGAGAGAGATTGATGGACGCTCCACGTTTTGGTATTTAACGATTTGGATTAACACCGTATATCAGTTTTGAAAATTTCACATATGTTCATCATTTGCTAAAAGGTATAAAAGATTCGGGACGGCCAAATAAAGCACTCTTACTTGTTTCTCTTTTTTTATTAATTGTTGTATGTACATATATACATACATACTTATGCCTGTGTTTAAATAATTTTTAAATGATTCTCTTTAATATTGCCTTCAGACGACTTTGTTGTCTCTCAATGGTTGAATTTTAATTAAGTAACGAAAACTTAATCAATTCATTAAAAAAAACAATTTGTGATTGAAGCGATGATGAATGATTTTGTACTAGCCAAAGGTTTAAAATATACATACATACATATGTAAGTATGTACCCTAACTAATTTTAAGCTGAAAAATAAATAAAATATTTTGCTTACATGATGACGCGTGAAACTAAGTAAGCAGGTATTTTTATGCACTAAAGTATAGTTCGATACCACTGTAACAACTCTTCGTTAATAAGTTATTGACTTGCTTATAACTTTGTATTTTAAGGGAAATGTTTACATGTTTTGATACACCTTTTTTTAAATTCAATCAAATTAATTTATATAACTCAAATTGGTTGATGGACACAACATGCCAACTATAATAACACTAAATATGTAGGCGGACATGATATTTGCACAATCTTCAAATAGTGTGCATTACTAAAATTTATTTGGTTATACATACTACGCACGCGCACGCATTCTTTTATATATAACATGTGTCACTACGAAATAAAGGTATAACGAAGACTAAATGGAGATACCTTCTCAAATGTTTACTGTTGCTCTTCTCATTCAACTACGAATACGAAAAGCTACCGATTACTGTAAAATAACAATTGCAACCGTTGTTGACAAACCATTTTAAAGCAAACATTGCTTTGACAATTTATTTTAGAAGTTTTATTTTATGTAAGGTCGTCATAATGCAAATACATACATACATACAAACATACATACATGCATACATATATACATAAGTCCACAAATTTGTTTGCTTTAATTACATTATGCAACAAGCAAAAATTCCCAGAATAACCACTATATTTTTTTGATCCGCTATAGTCACCTAACTACAAAAATCATCATAATTTCAAATTCTATGGTAAGGTTTTTTCTTAAAAATTTTTTTTATAAAATTTGAGATTTTTGAAGAGGCTGCTCCATACATCTTGTCGTAACTCTAGAACGACTTACCCGATTTTGTTTAGCAATCCATCTGAAAACTTTAAATTACGCCAGCTTTAAGTTTTTCTAATATTATTTTCTGATCATCATCATCTGATTTTCTGAACATCAGTTTTGGAGTTATCGAGGAACAAGTCGGAAAAATTTTTTTTTGCAAAATTATAAAATTTTTAATATAAAAAAATGTATAAAAAATAGAACGCAAACAATAATAACCAGTTTTGGTACTTAACCTTAAAACTGCATTTATTAGAAATAAAACAAATTTTATTACATGAAAATCCATGGATAAATTCATTTTTTATTCCCGATAAACTGAAAGTACCTGGTTTTGATATTTTTTATCAAAAATCAGTGTAAAGCAAAAAATTTTGTGATTTTTTTAATGAAAAATTAATTTCAAATTTTTTTCGGACGTTAATTAGTCTAGAAGTTAGTTGAGATCTTAAAAAGTACCAAAGTTAAAGTTCTTACCGGTTTTTGTCCCTTAGCCTATCGATTTTAAAAAAAGGTACCAGACACCTTATTTTATATCTGCTTGAAAACATGCGTTTAAGTACTTAGTCTTATAGCTGCATGTTTTAAAAATAAATTTGATTGCATTAAAATCCATCGATATATTCGAGTTTTATTCCCGAAAAAGTGAATGTATAAACAGAGGTAACAAGTAGTTAAATTTTAATCAACAAGATAAAAATAATTTCGACTTTTTTGTCTCCTATAATTTTCTGAGTTTGATTCTCTTGTAAGGAACAAAATAAAATCTCCCATCATATTTTTATTCCATAGTCCCTGATAATGTTGCTACATGGTCTTAAGTTGTTGATGAAATCGTTCACCATGCTCGTCGCTTACGGCACCAAGCTTTTCCGGAAAAAGTTCAAATGCGAATGCGTGTCCAGTATTGGTCAATGTTGTTTATTTATTTTTTGTCATAGCTTTGCCGCACACATAACAAAATATATCCGGCTCATTTTTTCACAACATTTTTCTAAGTTTATTGCTCATTTTTATACCCTTCACCTGTGGTGCACAAGGGTATATATAGCTTTATCATTCCGTTTGTAATTTCTACAATTTTCATTTCCGACTCCATAAAGTATATATTTTCTGAAAGCTTATGAATAGAGGAGTCGATTAAGCCCTGACCGTCTGTCCGTGTGTTGGTTGAAATCAACTTTTAGAAGCAACCATATGTTCCTCAGATCTGTGTATGGTATTAATCTTTTGGAAATATCCGGGAATGAATCGCTATTGAAATTCAGCACAATCGCCCGATAACTTTCTGAGATATAAGGAAATAAACACGACTGCCTCTGTTTTTTCCTATATTTTTACCACTGAAATTAAAATTGTTTAGCCATAGAATAATTGATAGGTACCTTTGCTACTATTTGTAGATATAACATGCCTCTAGAGATATTCGTGTAAAATTTTGGATATATCGGGCTCTTATCGGTAAAGTTATAGGCAAAAAAATTTTTTTTTAAATATATATTCTAAAAATTTACAAACGAAAATCAAATTTTTTCAGCTTCTAGACAACCGAGGGAGTCAATATTGGTATCATCTGAAAGGACTTGACTGGAACAATAAAATAACCATAAAAAACTTCAAGTGTATTTTGGCCGCCACTACAAAATGGTGGACAATAAATTAATATATATTAGCCAAATATGGTAGTTTAAAATGTAACTTCTTGAACCCCCTCAATATTGGTATCAAATTAAAGGGCTTGACCAGTATAATACAGTAAATTATTCTAAAATGTAAAATCCAAGATGGCGTCTAAAACAAAATGGCGGATAAAATTTTTTTAACCCCATCAATATGGGTATCAAATTAAAGGGCTTAACTAGTCGAATACAGTTAACTACCTCAAAATTCAAAATCGAGAATGGCGACAGAAATAATAAAGAAAAAGGGGAATAACATGAAATATAGGTTAAGCTATGATGTGGGATTATACCTATCTACATGATGGTGAAGGGTATTATGAGATTCGGCACGGCCGAATATAACACTCTTACTTGTTTTATTTTTATATTTTAAATAAACACTTGTCTTGCCCACAATTACTTGTTGAGTAATACTAATTGTACAAAGTGGTGCCTTTATATGCGTTTGCGGTTTATACGCCCGCCGTAAACGCGTCATTATTAGTGCCTTATAGATGTGAAACTAGAGTTTACAATGAACGTGTGAAGTGAAGTTCATTGCCGAAAAAATTTAAAGCGAAAAAGTATTTAAAAAACAAGTAAAATCGCTATATTCGGCCGTGCCGAATCTTATATACCCTTCACAACGTGTAGTCATGCAATAACAGTAAATTCACGTATGTATGTTAAAAAAACAAAAAAAACAAAAAATAAAAAAAAAAATTTAAAAAAAAAATTATTATATACATTTATAATATATATAAAACAAAAAAAAATAAAAAAAAATTAAAAAAAAAAAAAATTAAATAAAAAATAATAATAAAAATATATATAATATATTAAATAAAAAATAAAAAAAAAATTAAAAAAAAAATTTTTCAAAAATTAAAAAAAAAATTTTTTTGGCTCAGTTGGGATTCGATGCCACGTTTTCCCTAACCAGTATACACGTTTGTATGTATGTATGTTGTTGTTGTAATGTTGTTTTTGTGAAAAGAAAATCGAGGTGGTCGTGGGTTTTTGCTCATATCTCAGTTGTTTATAAACCGATGTTTCTGATTTTCAATACCGATCTACTCCCGAATATTTCTGATATTTTAATACCTTACCCGGGTCCAACCTATGTCGGGGGGCTTCAAAAAGTTGATTTCAACATACACACGGACAGACTGACAGGGCTTAATCGACTCCCCTATTCATAAGCTTTCAGAAAATATATTCTTTATGGGGTCGGAAATGAAAATTGTAGAAATTTCACACGGAATGACAAACCTATATATACCCTTTTTCACTGTGTGAAGGGTATAATAATTCTTGGAATTTGCTTGAAAAAAAATCCCAATATTAGAAAAACGTAAATATCCAAGTAATACTAAAGTGCAATTACGGGAAACTTAAAAATCGATAATGATGAAGTGCTTAAAATATATTACCGGAGATTGCAGAACACTGAATTCATCTTTACTGAGTTTGGTAGTTGGTCCCACAAATTGAATTATACTTTGAAGTATATTACCATCTGATAAGCGTTAGAGGGAAATATGAAAGAAGACAAGAATCTTAAACCAAATAAGAAACGACCGATAAGCGAAGCCACCATGACAATGTTGATGTATTTTGTTTTATGTTTTCAATTGAATAGAAAAATGATTTTTTAAAAAAGCAGAAAAAAAATAAGCGGACAGGTGTCTGGCACTTTTTTTAAAATCGATAGGCTAAGTGACAAAAACCGGTAAAAACTTTAACTTTGGTACTTTTTAAGATCTCAACTAACTTCTAGACTAATTAACGTCCGAAAAAAATTTGAAATTAATTTTTCATTAAAAAAATCACAAAATTTTTTGCTTTACACTGATTTTTGATAAAAAATATCAAAACCAGGTACTTTCAGTTTATCGGGAATAAAAAATGAATTTATCCATGGATTTTCATGTAATAAAATTTGTTTTATTTCTAATAAATGCAGTTTTAAGGTTAAGTACCAAAACTGGTAATTATTGTTTGCGTTCTATTTTTTATACATTTTTTTATATTAAAAATTTTATAATTTTGCAAAAAAAATTTTTTCCGACTTGTTCCTCGATAACTCCAAAACTGATGTTCAGAAAATCAGATGATGATGATCAGAAAATAATGATAAACAAAATCGAGTAAGTCGTGCCAAAGTTACGACAAGTTGTATGGAGCAGCCTCTTCAAAAATCTCAAATTTTATAAACAAATTTAAAAAAAACCTTACCATAGAATTTGATATTATGATGATTTTTGTAGGACTATAGCGGATCAAGAAAATATAGTGGTCATTCTGAAAAAAAAAATTGTTTTCCATTTGTTGCATAGTCTTATTTAATGGAACTACATACATACATACATTGCGGAAATTTTTAACCAGTGTTTGGAAGAGGGTATATTCCCAGATCCCTGGAAGATGCAAAGGCTAGTACTTATCCCAAAGCCCAACAAACGCTTAGGGGATCCATCATCTTATAGGCCCATCTGCTTACTTGATACGATGGGAAAAATATTAGAGAAAATCATATACAACAGATTGCTCAAGAGCATCATGGTGTTTCTGACCGACAATTTGGCTTCCGTAAGGCAAGGTACACAGTCGACGATATAAGACTCGTAACGTCGTTAGTAGGAACGGTGATAGAAGGCAGAGGAGCAGAAAGAAAATATTGCGCACTGGTCACATTTGATGTTAATAATGCATGGGATCGAATAAAGGACAAGCTGGAAAATCTGGGAGTTCCATATTACTTGGTGAAGATAATTTCGAACTATTTTTTGAACAGAAAGCTACTTTATAATACTGAGGAAGGCCTGAAAACATATACTGTTACAGCGGGTGTACCACAAGGATCGGTACTCGGCCCATTACTGTGGAGTATTATGTATAATAATGTTCTAATGCTGGAAACTTGTCCGGAGAGCATGATAGTTGGATTTGCTGATGACATTGCTGTAATAGTAATGGCACGCCATATTTTTGAAGTGGAGTTATATGCTAATGAAACAATCAGCAAAATTAGAAGTTGGATGGACGCGGCAGGACTACAACTGGCGGAGCATAAGACGGAAGCAGTTTTAATTAGTAACCGACGCAGGCACCAAGCCATGGTCATTCTAGTAGGCCAGCACGAAATTATATCGAAGAGACAACTCAAGTATCTCGGGGTAATGATCGATGATAGGATAAATTTCGGGGCACATATTGACTACATATCGGAAAAGGCATCGAAGGTTACTGCTGCTCTGTCTCGCATGATGTCGAATGTCGGCGGTCCTAAGCAGAGCAGGCGGCATGTTATCGCCAGAGTAGTAATCTCTATCATGCTGTACGCGGCACAAGTATGGTCAAAGAGCTTGAAGTTACAAAGGGCGAGAAAAAAACTGGCATCAGTATATAGACTGATTGCTATGCGAGTCTGTAGCTCCTACCGAACAGTATCCGCTGAAGCGACGAACGTTATAGCTGGTATGGTATCAACAGACATACTTGCTGACGAAGCTCTATGAAGATATGAAATGGCAAGAGGTGGCAATGCTGGAAGGGAAGATCGAACTGATTAATGGGAGGAGAGCATGCAAAGATGGCAAGATCAATTAGATGAGAGTCCAAAGCGACGATAGACATATAAGCTCATTTCAAACATAGTCTGTTGGATTGGTAGAAGGCATGGATAAGTTAATTATTACCTTACACAATTCCTGACTGGCCACGGAGGATATAGGAGCTACCTGTGCAAATATGGGCATGATGACTCTCCAGCATGCCCACGATGTCCAGGTATAATAGAGGATGTGGAACACGTAATGTTTAACTGCCCTAGATTCGTACTTGACAAAGCTCGACTGGAGCGAGAGGTTGGTAGAGAATTATATCCGCATAATATTGTGAATGTAATGATGGAAAGCCATGATAACTGGCAGAGAATATGTACCTTTATTAAGGTAGTGCTACTTAAGCTACGTGAGGAGGAACAAAGAAAAAAGGACTCTGGAAATGTGAACCTCGAAACCAACTGAGTCTTCCCACCCTGCGACGTAATATCTTGACAGGCAGTTCCGCAGGGAGTGGTGATGAAGAAGGAGGTGGTTTTAGTCGGTAAGAATCCGACATAACCCGGAACATCGGGAATCTATGTAAGATTTCCACCTTCTCCCAAAAAAAAAAAAAAAAAACATACATACATACATACATACATACGTACATATATTAGAATCGTTCGTATACTCAAAAGTTTTAATTACTTTGTATATAATTGTTTTCGTTTTTACACCCTTCACACAGTGAAGAAATTTTTTCTAATTTTTTTTTGTAATTTATTTTATTATTTATTTTATTATTTTTAATATATTTTTTTTGTAATTTTTTTTTATGTTTTTTACATGTTCATACATATGTACATACTAGGGTGATCGACTCGGTTTTAAAACCGGTGGAAAACCCGGGTTTTTTTACTGTTTCAGCTCTCGGTTTTTTACAAATGTTAGTTTTTCGAATGTCGAATACACCGGTTTTTTTTTTTTATTTTTAGTTTTATGTTCATTTATCTTTGTAACCAAACGTACCATTAAATATTTATTACTCAAAAAATTTCCAAAAATCAGAAAATTTATTAAATACTTTTCCATAATGTTGTAAGAAATTTATTTTTGTTTCAAAATCAAATGTAAAATGAGGAAAATAATTAGGTTAAATATTATTTGTTTTAAATGGAGAGCAGGTATTTTATACGTTATTGCGCTTATAATTTGCTGTGATAATAAACTGTTCAGTAAGTTCTTTAACTAAATTATTGTACTTTGCAATACTTTTTGATCTCATTTTCGAATTTCATAATATTTTTCTTCAACGAAATCTAGCGACTTGTACTAAAGACTACCCACAGCTTAACTAATATCTCTGATAACATATAACTTGTATACTAAAATAGTTTGGCACACAAAGGGTCATTATTACAACTTGCCTACAAAGTTAATGTTAGTAAAAGGTAAATTTGACTACAGTGAGCAGTGAAGTGCCTTTTTAATATTTTTCATTATTACAACCTCCTTGTAACAAAGTTTCTTTTTATTTCAAATAACGGCATTTTATAATAATGCATTGAATTTGTGTCAACTTAAAATGCAATTAAACCATAAAACAAACTAGTTTATGCCTATATATGTATCTCTGTCATTGGTAAAAGAAAGAATTATATTTTATGTGTTCGACCGGTTAACCGGTTTTTTCTAAACTTTCAAAAAAGGAACCGATTTTTTCTTTAATTCTAAATTTCAAACTATTTGAAAACCGGTTTCTTAAAAATGTCGAATAATCTATCACCCTAGTACATACATACGTATTTTATATGAGATGAATGGTGATACAAACAATTGTTATTGCATGACTACACGTTTTGTTTTATATTTATTATATATGTATATTTTAATTATTTATTTTTAATTTTTTTTATTTCTTTTTTTTATTTTTATTATGTATGTTTTTTATATGTATGTACGTATGTATTTCATATGGGATGAATGGTGATACAAACTACTGTTATTGCATGAAGAAGGGTATATAAGAATCGGCACGGCGCTCTTACTTGTTGTATTTAAAAATGAACGAAATTCAGTAAAGTTTCTTTAAGGTATGATAGGTATCTTTATTATTGCAAAGTAAATATTAACAAGTAATGGCACTATATTCGGATATTCCGAATATTTGAGACCCACCACTAATTTTGTGTATTTTATAGCACAAAAATTATTATTATACCCGCCAAAAAAAAAATGGTGGGGGTATGTTTATTTTGTCATTACGTTTGTAACACATCGAAATATCCATTTTAGACCCCATAAAGTATACATATATATTTTAAATCGAGGTTTCATTTTACGATGATCTAGCTATGTTGATCCGTCTGTGCGTCTGTTGAAAGCACGATAGAGGACGGACCGAAAAAGCTAGGGGCTCAAAATTTTATTTCTTATACACAAGATTTGGTTGGTATTGAAAATAGGCTAAATCGGAATATTAGGAAGAGAGTCATAGCTCGTAATGCAAGAGTAGGTTAAAAAACATGTCCTTCCAACATCGAATAAAATGCATTTGTGTCCAAACGCATTAACGTAGAGCCATGAAACTTCATATATACATTTCCTGGTAAAAACAATATTTTTCGCTGAAAATGGCTTAAATCTATGTATTAGAAAAGGAGTTATAGATCAAAATGTACGAAAATTTATACCGCACAGTGTATTTTTCGGTATATTTAAAAACAAAAACGTCATAAAAGCAACAAAATTTGATGTACGATTCAGAAATTCTGCAAACATGGATTTTTTGGCAAATGCTTTGTTCTGACGGAAAATAAATGTGACACGCCCACTTTTACGCCCACCTCCCATATTACGTTTTACCTCAAATTCATATAATTTCTCTATGAATAAAGATTTTTGAATAATAAAGAACTATATTGAAACATCTGAGTTGCATTCATTAGTAGAAATAATTTCGACACGCCTACTATAACGCCCAATTCTCACGTTATCCACTGTTAATGAAATTTAAAAGCTCATAAAACCGACAAAATTAGAGCTACGATGATTAAATTTGCTACATATATCCTTATAGTCAATGTCATTGTTATGCCGAAAAATTAAAGTGACAAGCCCACTTTTACTCCCACCTGCCATATAACGTTTTATCTCAAACTCATATAACGGACATAGCTAGATCGTCATAAAATATAACCCCGATTCAGAATATATACACTTTATGGGGTCTAAAATGGATATTTCGATGTGTTACAAACGGAATGACAAAATGAATATACCCCCACCATTTTTTTGGTGGTGGGTATAATAAATCTCGTATTCCCGGGAAACAAAAATTTTCGGGAAAAAACCCTAGCTATAAAAGAACGGAAAAGTGGTGGTGGGTATAAAAAATTCGGCACAGCCGAATATGGTGCTCTTACATGTTAATATTGATCACTTTTCATCAGTGACATATGAAATATTTCTTTTATTATTTTTGTTTTTTTTTTTATAGCAGACTATTTTTTTGGTACAAGTAGTATATGTATTAGAGAACAGAATGAAACCATTCGCGTTTGCCTTTGATTGATAATAAAAATATGTGTATTGACATTTATACTTATTTCTTTTTCTGCTTGCAATCTCAAAAAACTCTTAATTCAAATCAATTCGCACCAGGGAAGGAATGGCTTTTATGATTTTGTACCAAGTATGAGAACAAAATGTACTTTTTAGGCCATTACGGTATTTATTAATAAAAACAGAAACTTAACAAAAATGTTTATAAAAGTCCAGTATAAATTAAACAAGTCAGAGTGCTATATTCGGCCGTGCCAAATCTTATATACCCTTCACAACGTGTAGTCATGCAATAACAATTGTTTGTATCACCGATCATCTATATATATTGTTACGTTTATACCTTTTATAAACGATGGATTATTTCCTTTAAATAAACCACTTGAGTTCTTTTATTGCAATTAAAAACACTTTAAATTCGTTATAAAATTAAGAGCACTTTATTTATTTAAATACACTCAAATATTGTTCTTATATCACTTTACTTATTACACTTATAGTTATACACTTTTATTATCAAACTCACTTTGATACGCACTTTACAAGCTCTATTGTAATACTGATCACGTTAGCTGTGTTGTTCGGCTATTTATAGTAACATAGTGGTGTTCGGTAACATTCGACAAAGTTCTCGTATGTACATTCTAGTATATTCGAAAACCGTTACATTTAAATTAAGACGTTAAGTAATATGCACGAATAATAGAAGTGCCTAAAAGTATGCTACACAAAATAACAAACAACATTTTCGAACAACCAGCAAAATAAACTAATACAAATAAAACTACAGTAACTTAAACTACTACAACTAAAATAAATTATAATGTAAATTAAGCTACTTAAAAATAAATCTGTAACACTACCGCCCGCTTAAGCCTGTTCGTCCCGAATAGGCACAAATTCACTTTTTCCGTACTTAGCGAGGCGCTCGAGATGAACCACTTTCATCTTTGATCTTGGGCTCTTGTATTTCTGGATTCTATACACCACATCATTTATTCTCCTTATCACCTTATACGGTCCATCCCAATGATTTTGCAATCCTTTATTGCGTTGTGGGTTATATAATAGAACTCGCTGACCCTCATTAAAGCCTTCAGATTCTGCTGCACGGTCGTATCTTGCTTTCATTTTGTTGCTGGACATGTTTGTTTGCTCAAAGGAGCCGCCCAAGTTATACTTCTGCAATGGCTTACAACTTTTTCTTGCTTGGCTTTTCGCTGCGATGCATTGGGCGCAATTTTTTATCCAACCAGCTACCGATTGTTGACAGCCAACCCAATAGAACCGTTGCTTTAACTTTTCTATGGTCTTTGTTACACTAAGATGACCACCGCTTGAACCATTATGAAACTCCTTCAATACCTCTTTGACTTTAGAGGATGGCACCACAATCAGATTTGTTACCGATTTTCCATTAGCACTTTCCCATATTCGGTATAGACATCCATTAACCACCTTCAGGCTATTCCACAGCGCCCAATAGGACTTCATCAGTGGACTTCCCGCTGATATTTGGTTTCGAGTGGGCCTTTTGTCTTTTTCCTTTGCTGATATAATCTTTGCCAATATAGGATCTTTTCTTTGCGCCACTGACCATTCACCGTTTGTGTCTAACTGCGTTAGTCGAACATCTATTACGCACTCTTTTTCCTCAGGTTTTGCACAATATTTGCTCTTCAAGCTGCAGAATTTTCGGGAACGTGCATACGCATTGCCATGTTTGACCCCTTTTCTGTGCTCAATACTGGAGTTATTTTCCTGAAGTCGTTTAGTCCAGTAATCTAACGGAATCTCAATGTTGCGCCAAATCATAACTTTTCGTCCCATGTGCAGATTAATGTTATGACTTATCATAAAATCAGCGCCCACGATTACTTCATCCACAATGTCAGCAACAATAAATACATGATTAACACTTATATTGGCAATAGTTAATTTCACCTTTATTTTTCCATAAACATTAGCAAACTCCCCAGTAGCTGTTCGTAGACTTACACCACATAGTGGTTCGATTTCCTCCTTGACTATATCAGGTCTGATAATTGACTGCGATGCTCCTGTGTCTATGGTGAAAATATGCCTTCGACCATTGATATACCCACAAGCAGTAAGGTTGCTATTTTTCTGCTGCATAACTGATATGGAGATTGTGGGGCCCTCGGTTATGGGATCATGCTCATGCCTATAAGTGTTAACCTGTTTCAACGGTAACTGCGTGTTTTCCAGCTTGTTGTACTCAGGTGGCGATACAAATCTAGCCCGCTTTCTTGGTGCTCTACAATTTCGCTGATAATGTCCATCCTTACCGCAGTTATAGCATTTGGCTTTTACTTTGCCTAGCTTCTCCTCTAACGCCTGTATACGAGCCTTTAAATCACTTATTTCATCTCTTTCCATTTCTTCAGAAATTTCGAGATTTCGCACCTTATATATCTTCGGCTTAGAGAGTAATTTCGCGGTCTCCTGTGTCAGAGCGTATGATACGGTTTCTGCAAACGTTGATTTATGTGTGCCAAACACCGCGTGCTTTATTTCTGGATCACGTATTCCATTTACAAATGTTTCAATCTTAAACTGATCCAAAAATGGGTGATTTTCACCTGGATATGTCAGCTGCACCAAACGCTCGATCTCCGTTGCGAAATCTTGTAACGACTCGTTAGCTCTCTGCGTTCTGCCTCGTAATTCCATTCGGTATATATCTCGTTTGTGCTCGCCGCCATACTTACGTTGTAGTGCAACCATTATGTCATCATAGTTTTCTCTGCAGCCAATAGGTATGCTTTCCAAGACTTGCGCTGCGTTTCCTTTTAACGCCAAAATCAACTCTATAGCCTTTTCTTCATTGCTCCACATATTTCTATTGGCAACTGTCTCAAATTGAAATTTAAAAACATTAAACGGTGCACTGCCGTCAAAAGAAGGGGCCTTTATTCTACTCGAGATTTCTGGAATTATTCGCACTGGTCCCTCATGACATTGAAGATCATTCATTTTTGTTTCTAGATTTTTAAATTTTTCGTCTTGTAATTGAAATTTTTCATCAACATTTTTTACTTGTAACTGCAATTTTTCGTTAACATCTTTAACTTGTTTTTCAACGCAATCGACTCTGTTATTCACAGCCTCAGAAATTTCCTGAAGTTTGTGGTTCGTAGCTCTAGAACATTCTTGAAATCTCAACTCCAACTCTTCTTTTACTTCAGCTAATAATTTTTCATTATTAGCTCTAGAAGTTTCTTGAACTTCTAATTTAACTTCTTGAACTTCCACTTTAACTTCAGCTAATAATTTTTCATTATTAGCTTTAGAAGTTTCTTGAACTTCGGCTAATAATTTCTCATTATTAGCTTTAGAAGTTTCTTGAACTTCGGCTAATAATTTCTCATTATTAGCTTTAGAAGTTTCTTGAACTTCTAGTTTACCTTCTTGAACTTCAGCTAATAATTTTTGACTGTTAAGTTCCATCTTTTCCATCATAGCAGCAAGCATTGTACTCAAATCCATGTTGTTTGTGGTTGCACGAGTAGAAACTTCCATTTCTTCTTTTTCGTCAAACTCGTAACCATCAATGTCAATATTACGCCGCTTAAATTCATCTAGAAGTCTCTTTTGCAATTCCTCTTTATTACCTGTTGTCAACAATGCCAGCTTACTCAATTCTTTCTTGAGTTGTTCTACTTTAAGTTCCTCAAATTTCATGTCTGCTTTTTATTATTTTTTTTTTTTAATGCAATCCCACTTCTGACACCAGTTGTTACGTTTATACCTTTTATAAACGATGGATTATTTCCTTTAAATAAACCACTTGAGTTCTTTTATTGCAATTAAAAACACTTTAAATTCGTTATAAAATTAAGAGCACTTTATTTATTTAAATACACTCAAATATTGTTCTTATATCACTTTACTTATTACACTTATAGTTATACACTTTTATTATCAAACTCACTTTGATACGCACTTTACAAGCTCTATTGTAATACTGATCACGTTAGCTGTGTTGTTCGGCTATTTATAGTAACATAGTGGTGTTCGGTAACATTCGACAAAGTTCTCGTATGTACATTCTAGTATATTCGAAAACCGTTACATTTAAATTAAGACGTTAAGTAATATGCACGAATAATAGAAGTGCCTAAAAGTATGCTACACAAAATAACAAACAACATTTTCGAACAACCAGCAAAATAAACTAATACAAATAAAACTACAGTAACTTAAACTACTACAACTAAAATAAATTATAATGTAAATTAAGCTACTTAAAAATAAATCTGTAACAATATAAAAGTGAAACTCTGTGTGTGTTAGCTATAGACTCCGAAACTGCAAAACCGATCGGACTCAAACTTTGGCAAGTTGTTGTACACATTCCAGGGAGTGTTTATGGGTGGCAAAAAGTGGACGGGGCCACACCAATAAAAAAGTTATAATTTTTAGGTACTTGCACTAGACCGATTTTTCTGAAACTTTGCACACATATTGAGCTTCTATGACTATATAATTTCGTGATTAGAAAAGTGGGCAGGGCCAAGCCCATAAAAAAGTTATAATTTTGAGGTACTTGCACTAGACCGATTTTTCTGAAACTTTGAACACATATTGAGCTTTCGTGACTATATAATTTCGTGATTAGAAAAGTGGACGGGGCCATGCCCATAAAAAAGTTATAATTTTGAGGTACTTCCACTAGACCGATTTTTCTGAAACTTTGCACACATATTGAGCTGTCATGACTAGCTATAGACTCATGACTATATATAGACTATGTTAGCTATAGACTCCGAAACTGTAAAACCGATCGGACTCAAACTTTGGCAAGTTGTTGTACACATTCCAGGGAGTGTTTATGGGTGGCAAAAAGTGGACGGGGCCACACCAATAAAAAAGTTATAATTTTGAGGTACTTGCACTAGACCGATTTTTCTGAAACTTTGCACACATATTGAGCTCTTATGACTATATAACTTCGTGATTAGAAAAGTGGGCGGGGCCACGCCCATAAAAAAAGTAATAAGTTTAAGGTACTTGCACTGGACCGATTTTTCTGAAACTTTTCACATATATTGAGCTGAAATGACTACATAATTTCGTGATTAGAAAAGTGGGCGGGGCCACGCCCATAAAAAAGTTATAATTTTAGGGTACTTGCACTAGACCGATTTTTCTAAAACTTTGCACACATATTGAACTGTCATCACTATATAATTTCGTGATCAGAAAAGTGGGCGGGCCTACGCCCATAAAAAAGTTATAATTTTGAGGTACTTGCGCTGGACCAATTTTTTTAAAACATTGCACACATATTGAGCTGTTATAACTATACAGTTTCGTAATTAGAAAAGTGGGCAGTGCCATGCCCATAACAAAAAGTTATAATTTTTAACTTCTTGCACTTGATCGATTTTTCTGAAACTTTGCACACATATTGAGTTGTCATGACAATACAATTTCTTGATTAGAAAAGTGAGCAGTGTCACGCTCATAAAAAAAAAGTTATCATTTTCAGCTACTTGAACATCACCGATTTTTCTGATACTTTGCACACATATTGAGCTGTCACGACTATACAGGTTCGTGATTAGAAAAGTAGGCAGTGCCACGCCCATTAAACAAGTTATAATTTTTAGCTTTTTGCACTTGATATTCAATTAAAATTCAGAATGCATTTGTATTCATTAAGGGGCGTAGCAGTACGCGCCGGGCTTTTCCAGTAATATAATAAATGTGAATGTTTGTATGTTTGGATATTTGTTACCCAATCACGCAAAAAAATTAAAGCAACAAGAATTTGTTAACTTCAATAAATCTTTTGTTGGTATAAAATTTGAAATAGTAGAAACGTCTATTTCTTTCCTTTGTTTTAATTAGGTTTTGAAAAGAAAACACTCGTTCGACGTTGGCCGAGGAATGTGAAATAGACAGAATTCCTTTTACAATTCTTGAAATATCTCGGAACATGAACTCATTTAATTCATTTTTATCTGTGATACTTTAGACCAAAAGTAGAAAATGTTTGAATCTTTGTATGATCTAAGTTCAATCACATCGGTTAGTACTCTGTACTGATTATTTATTGCTTCAAAGTTTGTTTGTTCGTGTGAAAACATTTTCACCAGAAGAGGTACTACTGAATTTGTTTCTCCCATAATAACTTTTTCTGGAGTAAACTTATCGAACCATTTTAGTACTTCATAATTAAAGTCCACCTTACATATAAAATCAGCCAAGGCGAATTCATGTACCAGATGGTGCAAAATTAACAGGTGATTTTTGTAAGAAAGAAAGAAAGTACTAGGCAGAATTTTTTTTTGCAGACTTGACACCACCTGGTACATGAATTCGCTTTGACAACAGCATTGCAACAAAAACAGAGAAGCTGACAGTATAATAGAAAACACACACAAACAAATTAAAGAGAACATGGAGAAATTTTTAAATTGTACCAAGTAGCTCGCGGTAGTACCACGGCACCAAGAAGCTAAAAAATGTACCATAAAAAGTAAAATTGTACTATGATTTTCATCCCTGAGTACATTTGTGTGTAAAGTTTGTAAACAACCAGTTTTGCTTTTGTACATAGTACATACATACATATATATATTTATTAAATAAAAAATATGTTATATATTATTTGATAAATAAAAAAACTTAAAATATGTCTAAAAATGCACAATGCTTAAAACAATAAACTGAGAAATTTACAAAAAAAATTATTTTTATTAATTATAAAAACGGAAAACTTACATAAAATGTGATATAAAACACAAAGTCAACAAAGAAACACAAATATTGTTTTGGTTTTTTAAAATGTAAAATATCGCAGTTCACACTGAATTTGCTTTATTTTAGTTGAAAGATAAAATATTCGGCCGTGCCGAATCAGATAAGAACCTTCACCGTTATGAAGGTATAGTGGCAACATTTCAGTTTAAACAAGATTCCAGATTTTAAGTTTTAATTTAATATTTATTTAATTTTGAATTTTTGCACAGTTGATTGTATTCTACTTTCATTTGCTACCCATGTTAATAGGGTTGAGAAAAAAACTTTCAACCATTTTGTTTAGGGCGACATTATGGATTGTTTTTTTTTTGTATTGTACTTGTCAAGCCCTTTGATTTGATACCCATATTGTGATGGTTGATGGGGCAAAGCCGTATTAACTTTTTTTGACCCATAAATCCTTTATATTTTTTCGAACGCCATCTTGGACTTAAACTTTTTCATTATATTCTGTATTTTATTGGGCAAGTTTTTCAATATTCTTAAATGATAACAGTTTAATTAAGTATATGTCTTTAGAAAGTTTAATAAAGAAAAATGAAGTTAAGCCAGAATAGAAATGATTTATAATAAATTTAAGAATAAAAAAGTTCGACAAATAACTGGTAGCAAATGGGTCTATAAATTAACCTTAGGCTGAAAAGTGTTAATTTTTCTGGTAAAAATATGGGAAAAAAACAGAGGCAGTCGTGTTAATTTGCTCATATCTCAGAAAATTATAGAGCGATCGTGCTGGATGCCAATAGAGATATATTCCCTGATATTTGAAAATGAATGATACCACATAGATAGACGAACATGGGCCAATCAACTCTACTGGTCATATATATGTACTTTATGGGGTCGAAAATGAATATTGTAGAAATAGCAAATATATACACTTGGCACCACAGGGGAAGGATATAATAAATCGATATTGGGAGGTTGGCGTTAAAGTGCTCATCTTACCTTCATTTGCTCCGTGTGGAGTCGTTTGCTTATTTTTACTCCCATCGGACGCGTCCCCAGGTGGCGGATAGGGGGGGGTGGATGTGGTGTGCGGGGCCTGAGCGCTTCATAGAGTGGGAAAGACCTACCCATCTAAATGAGTAGAGATTTGTCGCATTATGTAGTGATCAGATCCCGTACACTACCTCTGACCCTAGGGGCTCCTAGAACTCCTCGCGGACCAAATAAAAATAAGATAGGGCGGTTCCCATAATAAACCAAATATGAACGAGAAAATTAAAGAAATAAAAGTTACGGTGCAGAGCCTAATAAACTCAGTACCGGCGGCTAATGGTGGTGAGCAAGCAGGCCCCGAGTCGTCGTCATCAAATGACTGTAAGGAAACAATTTCGGAGGTGGGCAACTTGGCTTCCGTTATTGATAAAGCATCAAGAAGAATAGAGAACGAGGGATCGGATCCAAGGGTGAGCTTTAAGCATCCCCAGCCACACAAGACAGGCGAGGATTCCGACACCTCTGACTCAAATATAAAAGATGCTGACACTACGGTGTTATGCACAAAGGATACCTGTGAGGTAGATAAAATGGTTGAGGAAGTAAGCGCAAGCATTGCCAAACTCACCACAGACAAAATAAGAACTCTCTCCGGAGCGCAGCAAAGGAAGACTGCCAAAAAGAAACAGAGAGTAAATAAGAAAGGTCAGCGGGATGTCCCTAAAGAGAAAGACTCATCTACACCCATTTCTACCGAAAAGGGTAAGAGGATTCGATCTCCAGAGGAACAGAACACCGTTGGCAATACTAAAAAGAAAAAAAGTTACCAGCAGGGAAGTAAAACGGTTAACATTTCCCAACTCCCGAAAAAAGACCCTCCGGCCAATCTGAAAGGAGAAGGAAATGAACCAATAGCTTCAACCTCCAAAAAGGCGAAAGCGGTAGCTAAAAATACAGGTGATGATGGAACAGCCGGAAAAAAAACCCCACCATCACGTAAAAGAAAGCCGGAAGAAAAATCGGCTAAGGAGCGGCCCACGTATGCGAAATTGGCCAGAAGGAAGATGACAGAGGAGCTATGCTATGCTGTTATCGACTCCAATAGCGCATAGGGCAAAATTCCAATGGCACATCAGAAGGAAGTAGAGAATGCCATAAATGAGAGGATTGTGCAGTATGTCCTGGAAGCAGATGATAATGCTCCACAGATTCATATAGATAGCTGTAGGTTCGCCAGGGAAGTACTGTTTCTACAACTAGAATCAGACACCTGCGCACATGTTATGAAAGACCTAGTGGGAGGCATACCAGCCCCATGGGAGGGTGGCAAACTTGCCATGGTGAAAAAAGCCGATATCCCATCCCTAACTAAGGTTTCATTTTTCGTTAAAGGTTGGGGCAGCAAACTTGATAGCAAGGCCATGCTTAGGATCATTGGCAAGCAAAATAGAGGTCTGGAAGTAGACAAATGGGAGGTTTTCCATCGTGAGGAAACTGACGATGGCACCCTGGTAGTTGCAGGAGTGGATAAACCCTCCATGTCTTACCTCGAGGAGCAAAAAGGGAAGGTGTACTTCGCGAGTACAACTATTTTCTTCAAAGTTGGTAAGACGCCCATTGGTTGGACACATAATCCAACGGAGAAGAAAGACCCTGACGAAGAAGCAAAGGAGGCTAAAGAGGATGAAGGCCACCCCGTGCCAATGAAGAGGGAGGAGTTGGAGATAACTCAATCCCAAGAAGAATCTCTTTTAGCCGAACAACAATGATACTGCTCTTGCAGATCAATCTCCATCGAAGCAGAACGGCTACACAAGCTTTGATGGAAAATATAACTAAAGGTAAGGTACACATAGTTCTCATTCAGGAACCCTGGACTGTTAAAGACAGAGTTACTGGATTGAATGAGTGTGATTACCAATTATTTTATGCTAAAACTGGGTCTCGACCCAGAACATGTATACTTTGTCATAAGGGATTAAATTTTCTTTTTTCCCCAGATTTATCTACAGCGGACGCCACTACCTTAATACATGGCTCACGCAATTTAATGCTGGCATCGGTGTACCAACCTTCTGATGCTCCGACACTACCACCAACGTCGGATTTAAGAAGTATGATAACATCGGCAAGGAGAACAGGTAGGAATATTTTAATAGGTTGTGATGCGAACTCGCATCACCTCTCTTGGGGCAGCACGAACTGTAACAAGAGAGGAGACGCCCTATGGGAATTCCTAAATGATAATAACTTATTTACCCTTAACTCAGGTAATAAACCTACATTTATTAACAGAATTAGGGAAGAGGTAATTGATGTGACTATATGTTCAGAAAATTTAATTGATGAAATTTGCGATTGGCACGTATCTGATATGCACTCTTACTCGGACCATCGCTACATTTTTATGACCTTAACTCATCCGCCACCGGAACCGGTGACTTTTAGGAATAAGGCCAGGATGGACTGGCCAAATTTTAGGTTAAGTCTTCAACATAAACTCGAAAATTATCCAGAACCGAATGAGAATCTGGACACGATAGATTCGATGGTGGGAAGACTGACTGCCGATTTTAGGGAAACTTTTGAGGAGCATTGTCCACTCCGACAAAGGCGAACCCCAAGGGAAAAGCCCTGGATGACAGGTGAACTGATTAATCTCAGGAAAGAAACCCGAAGGCTATTTAACAGAGCCTATCGAAAGAAACAATCAGTATACTGGGACGATTACAGTGAGAAGCTCAGAATATACAACAAAGCAATAAGAATCGCCAAACGCAGATCCTGGAGGTTTTTTTGCAATCAGGTGGACAGCGTGAATGACGCTTCTAGAATTAAGAAATTCCTATCGAAAACCCACACCCAACCGGAAACCCTCGTTGACTCGAACGGGAAAAGGTCGGAGACGATGGAGGAGACGCTAGGAATACTGATAGAGGCACACTTCCAAACGGAAATGGCGGATGACGGAGAAATTCCACACCCCCATGACGGTAGTGCCACGACGGACATAATTATAACCACAAAGATGGTAAGAGAGGCGGTAAATAGTTTCTTGCCATATAAGGCACCAGGGCCGGACGGTATTTTTCCGGCTCTCCTACAAAGAAGCATTGACCTAATCGACATAAGGCTGGCAAATATTTTTCCTACTTGCCTGAAATATGCGTATACCCCTGTGGAATGGAGGGAGGCGAGAGTCGTTTTCATACCTAAACCAGGGAGGGAAAATTACGCAAATCCTAAAGCTTATAGACCCATAAGCTTAACATCATTCTTATTGAAGACCATGGAGCGTATCGTCGATGGAATGGTCAGAAGACGATTACCAGGCGATTCAATGAGATTTGGACAACACGCCTATATCAAGGGCAGATCTACTGAGACTGCTCTTCAGGAGGTTGTTTATCATATATAGAGATCCTTCGACCTGGGTGTGTATACCATGGGCGTATTCATAGACATAGAAGGAGCTTTCAATAACGTAATGACCTCGAGTCTTATCGGTTCCTTGGAAAACTTAGGGTTAAGCCATGTCTTAATTGCATGGATTAGCAATATGTTAAGGAACAGATGGATAAATTGTGAGGCAAATGGAGTAAGAAGAAGGGACAAAGTATGTCGAGGAACCCCGCAGGGAGGTATTTTATCTCCATTAATATGGGTAACTACCATACATAGTCTACTGAGGATTCTATCGAACGAGGGATTCAAGCCTATCTGTTACGCAGATGATGTTGCGATACTGATCAGGGGGACGAATCCAAATTCTTTATGTATGAGAGCAATGGAGGCTTTGAATATATCCTATAACTGGGCGAAGGAGCGAGGGCTCAATGTCAACCCGGAAAAGACTGAAATCTGTTTGTTTACGAGAAAGAGGAAGATACCGGTGCATAGCTATCCCATCTTTCGGAATAAGACAATTAAGATTGATGAAAAGGTCAAATACCTAGGAATAGTACTTGATTGGAGACTATCCTGGAAGGACCTGATTCAATGTAAAGTGGAGAGAGCTCAAAGAATATGGGCCCTCTGCAGAAGAGTGATTGGCTCAAAATGGGGCTTAAGCCCAAGGATGACACATTGGCTATATACGAGTGTACTGCGGCCTACAATTACGTACGCTTCGTTAGTATGGTGGACATCCTTAGAGAAGAAGGTGAATATAAAACCTCTTCAAAAGATTCAGAGACAGTGCTGCATTAGTATTTGCGGCGCCATGAGGACCACATCGACAATGGCCATTGAGAATATATTATCCATTTGGCCTATTGAGATACAGGTAAAATATGAAGCGGCCTTAGCTGCCACAAGATTAATGGCAATAGATGAGTGGCTTATAAGAGAACATAAGACCAGATACCAAAGAATAACGGATATCTTACCGATAGAAAATATTACAGAATTAACATGTGATAAAATCCCGATGAGATATAAGAATATTAACTGCATCACCATTATACCGGAAGAGGGAGAATGGGATGAGATAATCAGGATGGGAAACACCCACGGAATCGATCTTTATACAGACGGTTCAAAGATTGGTGACCAAACTGGAATGGGCTTATACGACATAAGCCAAAATAGGGGCAAATACTTCCGTCTACCAGATCACAACACTATTTTTCAGGCTGAGATCATGGCGATTACGGAAGGAATTAAATGGATAAAGGAAACGAATAGCGAAACTCCGATTCGTATCTTTACGGATAGCCAATCAGTGATTAAGACATTGAGAAAGGAGAAAGTTGAATCCCGGAACGTTTTGCAATGCAAGAGTGAGATAAACTCATATGCAAATTGTGAACATCTGGAGATAATATGGATACCAAGCCATCACGGGCTGATCGGAAACGAGAAAGCCGACAAATTATCCAAAATGGGAGCTCTTTTGAGTACTATAACTTTGGAGAACGCCAACCCCCTTAAACGATTTAAGGATGAACTTAAACGTTGGGCAATGGAAGAACATGTCAGAAAATGGCAAAGCACTGATGTCGGTAAGGTGACAAGAACACTCTGGGGTGACCCAAATCTTGGGAAGTCAAAGGAGATTCTGAGACTAAGTAGACCTACACTTAGGAAATTAACCGGTGTATTTACAGGTCATACGGAGTTGAGAACTCATTTAGCACGCATGGGATTATCTGAGGAGACGACATGTAGAGCTTGTGAGGAAGAGGATGAGACCCTGGTACACTACCTCTGTCATTGTCCTGCGTTTGGGCATATTAGGCGCGAAAATTTTACAGTAGATAATATGCCGAACTTGGAATACCTGGGGAACTCGAACTGGAGATCCATAAGGCATTACATTGAGGGGACTGGTTTCTTGGACTAGTCCGTTATTTATGGGAAATTATGTTTATGGTTTTCCACATGGAGCGCACAACATGCCAACTGGGCATAGGTGTATACCTGTCATGGGTTTGGGTTTTATACCCCTCCTTTTCAACCTAAACCTAACCTAACCTACCTTCATTTTCTGAATTTAAAACAAAAAAATACTAGAAAACTATATATGTGCGAAATTTCATGATCTACTAGATCTAATTATGTTGATTTTACAAGCTTTTGGATTTCATTGATAGGGTAATTTGTGAGAAGTGTCCTTTGAAGTAGGCGATTCAAAGTAATTTCTGCTTATGAATCTAACTTAAGGAGCTAATACACGGCATGTTTTTTACATCTGACTTGTCAAATTCTCCACTGCTAATACAAACATGTCGTGTGTTACCTTTAAAACATTACTTCTGTAAAAAAAACATGTGTTGAGACATCTGACAAAATTTTAATTAGAGTGCGTTCTATTTTCTTCTGTCAAAACATGTGACATCAGCCGTTGGCAGAAATATCTGCTGCTGCAAAGCAGTCAGCGTAAAAGTACAATTTTGACAGACATGTAGATTTACATATGTCTTTAAAGTCAGATGAAAAAAACCTGCCGTGTATTATAGCCTTTAGATAGTTCAATTTATTTACAATAAAGTATTTATTTACAAAGAAGGTAGGCGTTTAAGTTGGCCTATCACCTTTATTTTCTTGAATTATAATTTTATTGACCAAAAAGGTACATATTCGACTCTGTCGTGTTCGTATGCGATTATGTTCCGTTCGCAGTTTTTCCTTGTTTATTAATTTATGGTTTCGTGGATTTGAATCATTATCCTCTAAGATTTCTCTTTACCGTTTTCCGTAGACTATATTTTTTTTGATTCTGTTTTTATTCATCTACATTTACAAATTTTATATTTTGTTTTTACATACATATATCCAAATAAAGACATTTTAGAAACAACAAGTAAGAGCACTATATTCGGCTGTGCCCAATATTTTATACCCACCACCAATTTTGTGTACATATGAAGCACAACATTTATTATTTTGTTAATCATTATGGAATAATCTCTTTATAATAAAATATGTATCACTTTTTTTGTAGAGGGTGGTTAAATTTTAAGGGCCCATGTTGAAGGTGAACTACACCTTGTCTTTAAATTTGTTTTCTGCATTTCACTTGACATTTCTCAATCTCAAACTAACTCAATTTGATCCGTGGAAAGATACGCAAATGAGAAACGCTTTAAAGTTATTCAGGTTTTTTATAAAAATGGGCGTTACAATCAAAATGTATTTTGTGCACTTCGTAATTCTTTTGATCAACATAATCGTTCAAATTCGTCCACAATCGGGAGAATTGTAAAAAATATTTAAATTTCTGCAAAACAGGTCTGTATAAAATGTTAGAAAATCTGTGAATGCCTTCTTAGTTCGTTGAATGGTAACCACTGCTGGTTTTTACGATAGTGTGGCAAAAGAGCAGTCAACCTCGCCTCATCATCATGCCCAACAATTGAGCATCAACATTGTCATTGAAAATTTGGACCATCAGATAGAGGAGTTGCGCCAAGGATGGGGGGGCCATTTTGCCTATATTTTGTTCAATACATAATTGAACCATACAAATATTATAATTACAAAAAGAAATAATAATAATATCCTAAATAATTTGTGTTTTATTTGAATTCAACAACGGTCCTTAAAATTTAACCACCCTTTATAACTTCGATATGCTACTGAAATGCTTTTGTAAATGTAGTCTTTCAATGAAAGTGGGCGTTAAAATAGGCGTGTCAATAAAGTTTCTGCTAACAAATACAACTTAGATATTTCAATATAGCCCTTTATTTTCCCAAAAACTTTGTCAATAGAGAAATTACATGAATTTAAGATAAACCGTTATATGGGAGGTAGGCGTTAAAGTGGGCGTGTCACATAAACTTTTTGGCACAACAATTACATTGATTAAAAGGATATACGTAGCAAATTTGATCATCATACCTGTAATTTTGGCGGCTTCACGAGCTTTTAAATTTCATTAACGGTAGATGACGTGAAGAGTAGGCGTTATAGTAGGCGTGTCAAAGTTGTTTTTGCGAATGAGTACGACTTAGGTGTTTCAATATAGCCCTTTATTATTCCAAAATCTTTATTAGTAAAGTAATTATATGAATTTTAGGTAAAACGCTATATGGGAGGTGGGCGTAAAAGTGGGCGTGGCATCTTAATTTTCCGGAACAGTAATGATATTACCTAGGGGGATATACTTAGCAAATTTGATCATCATACCTCTAATTTTTGCAGTTTTATGAGCTTTTAAATTTTATTAACGGTAGATAACGTGAAAAGTTGGCGTTATAGTAGGCGTGTCAAAGTTGTTTTTGCTAATGAGTACAACCTAGATGTTTCAATATAGTCCTTTATTATTCCAAAATCTATATTAATTCTATATTAAGAGAAATTAAATTAATTTTGGGTAAGACGTTATATGAGAGGTGGGCGTAAAAGTGCGCGTGGCACATTGATTTTCCGTTACAAAAAATTGCCTCACCAAAAAGCAAAGTGTGCAAAATTTCAGAGTCGTACATCCAATTTTGTTGCTTTTATGACGTTTTTGTTTTTAAATATACCGAAAAATACACTGTGGGGTATAAATTTTCGTACATTTTGATCTATAACTCCTCTCCTGATTCATAGATTTAGATAATTTTCGGGGGAAAATATTGTTTTTACTCAGGAAATATATATTCGTTTCTTGAGTCTATATTAATGCGTTAGGACACAATTCCATTTTATTCGATGTTCGAAGGGCACGGTTTTTTCGACCTACTCTTGCTTTTCGAGCTATAACTCTCTTCCTAATATTCCGATTTAGCCCATTTTCAATACCAAACAAACCTTGTCTAGCAAAAGTTGAGCCCCCTAGCTTTTTCGGTGCGACCTCTATCGTGCTTTCAACAGACGGACGGACATAGCTAGATCGTCATCAAATCAAACCCTGATTCAGAATATAAATACTTTATGGGGTCTAAAATGGATATTTCGATGTGTTACAAATGGACAAATGACGAAATAAATATACCCCCACCATTTTTTTTGTGGCGGGTATAAAAATTATTATTATTTTTTAGCTTGTGCCCGCGACTTCGTCTGCGTAGTTATTGGGATAAACGGTTGTTTAGGTGTTTAGTCTAGGTTGTTACTAATATGTTTGTCAAATTTAACTTAATTCCATTCAGCCATTTTTTAGTACGATAAGTAGGATTATCAACTTGGAAATATGAAAGAAAAGTCAAAACCTGCAACAATATTAAAAATATTTACACAAACAACCCGTTTAGGCTGTGTGATGATGAGTTTGCCAACGATTTCGCCTGGTTATCGTGATAAAAAGTAGCCTATGTGTTAATCTAGGTTGTTATCTATCTATATGCGCAATTTTATTTAGTTCCGTTCAGCCATTTTTGCGTGATTGAGTAACAAATATCCAAACATACAAACATTCACATTTATTATATGATTAGAAAAGCATTATATGATTAGAAATGCATTCTGAATTTTAATTGAATATCAGGTGCAAAAAGCTAAAAATTATAACTTTTTTTAATGGGCGTGGCACTGCCCACTTTTCTAATAACGAAACTGTAGTCATTACAGCTCAATATGTGTGCAAAGTATCAGCAAAATCGGTGAAGTTCAAGTAGCTGAAAATTATAACTTTTTTTATGTGCGTGACACTGCCCACTTTTTTAATTATAGTATCCAAAGATGGAATGAAAGCTAACCTTAAAAGGTTAACGCAATAACAAAGTTCCCGTACTCTCCTTCGCTGAAGAAGTAGGCTCCGCTGATATGGCAATGCCTTTAACGCAAATATTAAGAAGAGTTAATGGAAGGTTTTCTAGAACAGAATCAAGACATTAAGAAAAAATCCATTGATTTTTCAAAAAAATGCACTAATATGAAGAGCGGTGATCTTATCCCAACTTCGAAAAGGAGTTTTAGCTGACAACAGGCGCCCAAAATGTAGCGGTATTAAGTATAGTCCCAGTAATAAAAATAGTAACATAAAAATGAAAGGATATCCTAGAGGAATGCATTCATGAGATTAAGTATAAACCAGGGAAAACAGACGTTGTTGCCCGACAATTTATCTGAGCGTCCTACCACCTACGTAAATTTCTTAAAGGGGGTAGTACATAGCAGAGAGAGTTCTCCAGATACTCTTATTCCTAGTATCGAGGTTCCAATTAATGCTTTTCAAAATTAAATATTTTTTGTTTTGAATGAGACCCAATCGTATCAATTTTGTTTTGTCTTTTCAGGTTATCATAGCCACACTGGGGCCTTACTGCGTATTTCGAATCGAAAGGAAAAACTAACGTATTTGAAAAAATGGTACTGCGTAAAACGATTTTCGAAAATTTATTTTCGAAAAAAAGTTTTTTTTTTCCTTTTCGTAAAAAAAAAATTTCCCTTTCGTAAATGCAACTCTGTAACACGAAAACGAATGTCAAAAAAGCTAAAAACGTTCGTAAACTATTCGAAAGCTATTTTGATACCGTAATTGAAAAAAAAACTAAAAATGTAAGTATTTAATTAAATATAAACAAAAAAGTGATTATTTAATAAATATAATAAAAAAGAATGTTGATTTTGATAAAAAAGAGCATAGTGAATTGAATGAAACATGTGAAAATAAAATTCGTTCTTATTTTGTGAAGGAGCATCTCGAAAAGAAGTCACACTCAACAAGTGCAATTCGAAGTTATGGTTGACTTCATGGTAAAGCATCCGGATTTAGCAAAGGGAATCCTCAAAGTACCTGATGCAAAAACGAAGTCCAGAAATTTGTGGGAGAGATTGACTTTGGATTTAAATGCTGTTTCTTCACCCTCGCGGGATGTTAATGGTTGGAAGAAGGTAGGTTCTATCTATTTTTTTTTTGTTACTTATGTAAATAAAATTTTATTTGTAGGTGTGGCTGATTACAAAAATAATATAAAAAATAAATGTCGCCGTAACAAAAGTAGTATTTCCGGGACAGGTGGAGGGCCATCTAAATACTGCTCACTAACACCACTGGAAGACAAAGTGGTTCTGCTTCTTTCAATAGACGAGGCGGTCACCGGAATACCGGCGACATCCGCGTTTGGTAAAGTTCCATCAACAAGCACAAATTCAGTTTTAGCTAATAGTGATATTCGCCAATCCACAAGTGCACAATCCACAAGTGTAAGTTCACTTCCAATTAATATTATTGACCAAAACGAAAATAATGGTGAGGTGGAATTGAATTTATCAACTGAAGAACAAAACAATGATGAATACACACCTAATAGACAGATTCGAAAAGACAAACCGTCAGACAAAGATAATCTTCTTCGAAAACAGGTGGAAAACCAAATTTTGTACCAAGAGAATACAAGCAAAACTTTAACAGATTTACATATTAGTCTGCAAAACACAAGCAAAATATTATCTGATATAAATAATAACATTGCTGGAATGCAGAAATGCATCAAAAGGAGTTACGAATTACAAGAACGGAAGTATAAATTCAAAAAAGAAAAATTTGAATTAAAGAAAATTACTGAAATGGAAAAGTCTAAAAGAAAACTAGAACAGCTTGAGCTTAAAAAAAGAATTTATGAACTTGAATTGGAAAAGCATGGCGTTAAGCAGTGATTTTTTTAACAACTATTGACTATTTTAAAACTTAATTTGTTTGGTCGTTTTAAATTATTTTTTTTTATTAATGTGTTAACTTTTTTTTTAGTTTTTTAATAAATATGAATTTAATTAGATTCTTTTTTAATTTCTTCCCATATTATTTTTTATTACATTTCGAATGTTTTTGGCAATATTTAAAAAATTGTTTTCTTCTTTAATGGCAAAAGATGTAGCAGAATTAGGCAAATTATTTCCATTTTCCAGCTGTGGACTTTCGACATTGAAATCCAAACAAATGTTGTGCAAAGCACAACAAACATTAAGAATCTTTACTCCTTTTACTGGAACATAATGCAACTCTCTTGCAGCTAACAGGCAACGAAATCTAGCCTTTAATAACCCAAAAGCCCTTTCGATTATGGACCTTCCTTTTGAATGTTGCTCATTGAAATACGATTCTGCAGAGTTTTCCGGAGCTTTTCTGTATGGAGTCATAAGCCATGGTTCCAAAGGATACCCAGAATCGCCTAAAAGTATATTTTTTATATATATTTGTATGTATATACAGTGCCGGTGCTTTAAACGAAATGAAAGTTATTTTCAAAAGTGAAAAATAAATTTTACCAAGTATTCGAGTTGTTCTATCTCCACTTTGAAATTGTTCCATTAAATATTTTCTTTCGTCACACAAATTCCAGACATGGGAATCGTGACTTGCTCCACCAAAACGACCATTGATAGCCCTAATGTACATTTTATGGTCGCATATCTATATTAAAAAAAAGATTAAAAACAATTTATAAAAAATTTCTCTTCATCTTGGTCAAAGGTAGGGGTGAAGGGATAGAGGTCCACAAAACCCCCGCAACTTTTTCGTAGTCGCTCTTTGACAACCCTATTGTACACTTACAGCCATTGCATTGATACTGTGCTTTAACTTTCGATTGCAATATAAATGCTCATCTTCTGATGGTGTTATTAACTGAATATGTGTCCCATCAACAGCTCCAATTACACCGGGTATTCCACATTTATCAAAAAAATGTATTTTTGCCTCTCTTTTTTTGTCTTCCGAGATATCAAAGGAAATATGTCTGGGACAAAGTATTTTTTCAATTGAATCACAAACTTCTTTAATGCAACTGGAAATGGATTGTTGAGAAATTCCTAAAAGACGGTCTTGTCCAATTTGATGCTGGTATCCGCCTTGGGCTAGAAATTTAAGTGTGGCTGCTAATTTTAATATTGGTGGTATAGCCGTCGATCTTTGAGGAAGTTTCATATCATCTTTAATGGAATTGTAGACATACATAAATGCTTCCTTGTTAAGTCTAAAATTTTCACGAAACTAAAATGGATATTAATTATATAGCTTGATAATACCAAATGTTTTTTACTTACTTTTTATTGCTTAGACCCATAATATCAGAATTATCCCTAATAATTTTTCTTTGGACACGTTCTGGGATGCAATTATCATCACTTTCATCCATCCACAATAACACAGAATCCATTATACTAAAACTTTTTTAATATTTTAAATAAATCTTTTTGTATGCGACGCTTATGCTGAAAATATTTATGTTTTTTCCCACGTTTGTATGAAAATTTTGACATTTAAGAAAAGTGCTACCAAGTTTCTAGGTCATTTGATCCCTTTTTTAGCAAATACAACTCTGCGACTTGTTCGAAAATTTTACACAGTACGAAATTACTTTCGATTCGTAAATTATATTCGAAAGGTTTTTCGATTCGAATGGAATTACGCAGTAAGGCCCCTGTAGTAGAAAAATAATACGATAACGTATAGTTATTGTCAATATTGAAAATATATCTGAATTCTTCTGTAATAAATCGTATCACAGCCTCTAAATTTATCATGGAAAAGATACAAGCATGTTATCCATATCATTTTTGTAATTATAAAATACGCTTTTCAAAGACGGTTTAAAACGATATTTTGTCAGAATCTGATCAAGAGAATGTAATTATTAATACACACAAATGTGCTCATCGAAATTCCACATATTTGAGAAATATTTTTTCCCTAGTATGTTCGCAAAGATAAAGAGGATAGTTAAACTGTGTTCTATCTTTAAGAAGTATTCATATTAATCCGAATGATCTAAAGCTAAACTAAATCCCAATTCCAACATATCCTGGACATATAATCCATAAAAACTTATTTACTGCAGACAAAAAAATTAGTCATGACATGCTTGTAGAAATTTTCCAAGTACGCACAAGCTAGAATCCTTAACAGAAAATCAGTCGAAGACATTAGAAGGCCATTAAGGGACCTTATGTTTTTTTTGGAGTCCCGAAAACAATGGTTATTGATAACGAAAAATCTTAAAATTCCGCTTCTCTTATGTTCATGATACAAGACGAACTAGGCATCGAGGTTTTCACTACACTACTATACAAAAGTGAGGCAAATGGTCAGGTTGAACATTTTGATTCAACTCTAGCCGATATACTTAGGTGCCTAAAGAAGTAAGGAATTTTTATGAATTTTGGAGAAGGAAGAGAGTGAATACAATCATTCGGTGCACTCAACTATTAGTAGAATGTCTTTTGACACACATTTTTGTCGAACTATTGATTTTAGTCCCGGATGTTATGACCGTAGACAGAAAACAAATATAGAGAGGCTGCGCGGGATACTGAAGAAAGATTTAAATTTTCATAATTGAGAGAAATCGATTGTGAAAAAATATATCCCTGGGCTGACAATTTTATTAGAGTTAATAAAAGAAACTGACGAGAGAACATAGTTAAGGAGAATTGGTATGCTACAGCATAAACGGAAAGTGGAAGAATCATTCCTAAAAAGAACATAAGAAATTAATTTTTACATAAATTTTTGCAGGTTTTTAATGTTGTCGAAAACGTATTTGGGAAAAACTCAGGTTCTGGATTATTCCAATACTAGATTAGTAGTCATAAGTAGACTAGCGAAATCTGGTTCTTTTAAATTGGTACATATGATTGATTTAAAAACTTATGAGAACGTAATAATGAGCTTAGAAAAAGTTCTTTTAACTGGCATTGGCACCGATTATTCTTTTCTTCTCTATTCCATACACCAAATAAAATATAGCCAGATTAAAACAAAAACTGAGACCTGGATTTTTTAAGACCGCATGGAAACGATTTTGCGATAATTCAAGAGAAAATAAGTAGCGCTCTGGCAAATAACAACAATCAAGTGATAATAAATTAACTTTCTGTAAAGAGATTAAACTGCCTTACTAAGGTTGCCAATGCGATTATAAAAATGTTATAATCAGACGGTCCCTCGCGAATGGGTAGTCATCTTGTCGCGATGCGAGGGCTTAAGTGTAAATTACACTAACTAAGAAATACCCACCCCCTGCCTACCAGCGTCTGTTTCTCCTAGTTGGGGCGGCTGGCCCCAAAGCTTGCGTCGGCTTTATTAAATTGTCGGTCCGCAACCACAAATCCACCAGCGTCTGTCCTCAGAGTGAGCGGCTGTTGGTCTGCGTCTGTCTCCAGTGGGGTGGCAGTTATAGTAAGCCTGGCAGTAGGCATAAAATGCAAAAAAACCAACTCGTCCGTAATGTCAAGAAAGGAATCATGCCCTGCGTATCCTGTAAAGGGCTTCATAATCTACGGAGACCCAACTACTGCAGTGTCGGTATCAGGCTGCAGTAAGTTGTTGGCTACTGAAACCTCGACTAGTGGAGTGGAAGCGCCAGGCTCCACTGGTCGACTAGCTACTAGTGCGCTAAAAACGTGCCCGATCAAGCCGATAGGCGATCGAAACCCGAACTTGGTACAGCGTGGTTCTTCGAAACCAGGTACCTCTAAGGCTCCTAAGGTCCGGATGGGAATAGACCCTGTCAAAACACCAGCTTCAGGTGCAGGTGAGGTGGCTGAGATTCAGTCTGCCACTTAACCTGGCTCCCTTGTGCCAAACATTGTGCAGAAGGATCATGCAAGGAAAGATTCGATGATCCCTGTAGCACCACCCTCGACCTCCACGGCTCCAAAAATAGATTCCCCAAGGCACAGAAAACAATCCAAAAGGGCCTTCACTACTAAGCGTTCCGCTTATAAAATAATAAGTCGGTTTGGTGAAAAACCTACTGACGAGCTCACGGAGCAAGGGAAAAACTCTCTCCGATGGGCGAAACTCTCATTGAGGGGTTAAAACGTGATCCTCCTAATGCAGGTGTAGGCAGTCCTAAACGGACGGCATCCTCTGCAGCGCCTAAACGGCAACGGTCTGAGGAGGACATTCTTCCAGGAACAAAACGTTCCAAACACATGCCTCCACGGCCACAACCACCTTATTTGGGCGATCATTGACCGCAACTCCAGCGATGGCACCATTTCCTCTAGCAACTGGAAATTGGTTGTCATGGTTCTCAATGGGGTGTTCTTAAAAGTTGTTCGAGACAACCCGGGACCACCACTCCAGTGCGAATATGATGGCTGGTACCAAGGCCACATCAAACTGATAGCCTGTACAGACGAGCGTTCAGCGTAGCTGTACAAAGCCGTCAGAGAGTTCCTCGGGGAAGTATGGTCTGGCGCGAAGCTCGAGGCAATACCTCTCGCCGATGTTCCACAAAGGCCGAGATCTATTGCCAAGATTCCCGCAATACCATCCGACCCAAAGGAGATTCTGGAGATAATGCAGGTCAGTAATCCTCAGCTACCCACAAAGGACTGGAAAATAGCCAAGGTTCTGAAGCTGTAGAAGGCTCCAGGAAGGCCACTGTTATTATAAACAGTGACTCCCTGTCTCCACTTCGGAAGACTCAGGGAAAGATATACTATGGTTTTGGTACTATCTTTCTCCGGGTCTATAAGGGTGACGACAAGGAGAAGCCTCAAGTTCCGGAGAGTAAGGACTCTTCTATAGATCCCTCCATGAGCTGTGACGATGAAACTTCTCTTTCATCGGACATTGATGACACCCAATCGGTCTCAGGACTAGTGGGAGAATTCTTTGGTAAGATGGATGTGGCAGAAGATGAAGACGCCCTACTAGAATCTGACGACGGTTCAGAGGACGCCGATGTCACAGTTCATAGCGACCAGCTACATTGAAGGTTACTTAGATTAACCTTCACCACTCAAAAGCGGCGTCAGCTGCCCTACTCCTCCGACTGTCTTCAGGCACGGAGGATCTTAAATGTGTCCAACAACCATTGTTGTTTAAAGACAGGGTTTGCGGTAGGTAGGTAGGACCAGATCTTGCATTATGGCCAAAAATAATCTTAAAGCTTTTGTTCTATCCGACTTCAGTGATAAGGACACCTGTACTATAGCCATCGTGAACAAGAGGCGAATAGTCTGGCTAATGAGCTGTTATATGGCGCACGATCATGGGGTGGACCCACCTAACTCCATCACCAGGAAGGCTATGTCTTACGCGAACGAAAGGAACATCGCTCTCATAACTTGCGCGGATGCCAACGCGCACCATACCGTCTGGGGTAGCTCGGATACCAACCAAAGGGGTGAGTCACTCCTCGAATTTATAATTGAAAATGGACTAACAGTAGTTAATAGGGGTAATGAACCCACCTTTGTAGTTACTAACAGAAGGGAGGTTTTGGCTGTTACTCTTATTAGCGATAGGTATGTGAATTTTATAAGAATTTGGAGGGTGTCAAAGGACTGCTCTTTTTCCGATCACCTATATCTCACTTCGATTTATATTTCGAATTAGATTCTGAGTGTCATTTCTTGAATAGGAGAAAGACAAACTGGTCTGTTTATGCTGAGATGCTGAATAGAAAGCTCTCTTCATGTCCAGACTCCATTGACGATAAGTCCACTCTGGACTCCGTAACTGAGTTCTTGAGTAATGTAATGGCTGAGGCAACCGATAACTCCTGTAGGAGAACTATTAGGAAAGGTAAGGCCAACCCCACTTGGTGGAAGGCTGAAATTGCGGGAAAGCATAAAGAATGCAGGAAACTATTCAATGAGGCTAAAAGGAGTGGATATTGGGCCACATATAAATCCTCGCTAAATGGGTTTAAAAACCTTATCAGAAGAGCCAAGTGGCAATCCTAGAGAAAATTATGCAGTGAGGTGGAAAATTCTTCGGAGACAACTCGGCTATGAAAGATTTTATCTTCGAATCCATTAATACCAACATATATACAGAGGGCGGATGGTTCTTGGATCACAAGTAGCAAGGAAACGCTGGGGGTTTTCATGGAGACACATTTCCCAGGCTGTCTAGAGCAGGACTCTCCTCCTGCTGTTGACCACACGGATGCATATGACATATCGAATCTACCGATCACTGAGCATCGCATAAGATGGGCAGTCGGTAGTTTCCATCCCTTCAAGTCTCCAGGTCCTGATGGCATAATTCCAGCGGATCTACAGGAGAACATCGATATTTTAATGCCATGGCTTCTGGTGATATCCAAGGCATGCTCGCATTTATCCCATGTCCCATCGAGGTGGACATCCTATAGGATTATTTTCATACCCAAGGGAAGTAAGGCCTCGCATACAAGGGCTGGAGACTTCAGGCCAATAAGTCTCTCCTCCTTCCTGCTTAAGACTCTGGAGAGGATTACTGATGTTTATATCAGATCGTCTCTAGGACCAGATGCTCTATCGGGGGCACAGCATGCCTATACGAAGGGCAAATCTACGCAAACGGCGCTACACGCGCTGGTTGACCATATTGAAAAATCTCTGAACTACAGGGACTACATCTTGGTCGCCTTCCTTGATATTAAGGGCGACTTCAACCATGTCAAACCGGATTCGGTTTTGAACGCCTTGAGATAACTGGACATAGATCCTGCGGTCAGTAGTTTTGTAGGAAAACTGCTGAAACATAGGCACATAGAGTCAACTTTGGGCGCCTCTAGCATCTCCAAGGTGGCTGTAAATGGCACACCGCAAAGTGGCGTGCTTTCTCCACTACTATGGAACATCAACATTAATAACCTGCTTAGGGCCATGGAGAATACATCCTGCATGACTGTTGCTTATGCGGACGATGTGGCTGTGGCAGCTACGGGCAAAGATCCTGGACTGCTCTCGGAGCTCTTGGAATCTGCGCTGGCGTTAATACTTAGATGGTGCCAGGGATGTGGGTTGGGAGTCAATCCTGCCAAAACGGAACTGTGTACTGTTCACGAGGAGGTACAAAATACCAACCTTTGCCACGCCTAGGATATATGGAGTGGCACTAGCGCTATCCGATAATGCCAAATATTTGGGTCTCATATTGGACAGCAAACTAAACTGGAACCTGAACACAGAGTCTAGGACCACTAAGGCGGCAACTGTATTATACTGATGCAAGAGGGCAATTGGCCTTAATTGGGGTATAAACCCCAGGAACTTATACTGGCTATACAATTCTGTCGTCAGACCAATTCTTTATTACGGAGCGGCAGTCTGGTGGGTGGCGCTGGAGAAGAGAATTCACCAGGACAGATTCGAACGTATTATGAGAATGGCTGCGATTATGATAACAGGTGCTCTTAGGACCACACCATCTAAAGCACTGTTTACTATTTTGAACTGGTTACCACCAGACATCCTGGCTAAGCAGATGACTGCAGACACCGCACTGAGGCTGAATGCCACAAGGTCATGGAAGTATATGAATTATGGACATGCGAGAATATTGGGTATGATCAATATTGCTTCTCCTATTGATAACAAGGTACCTAAATCAGTATTCGATCCGGGTTTCGTGACGAATATACCAGATAGATCTGAATACGACAACGGCCTCCGACCTACGGAGAATGCCATCCAGATATTTACTGACGGATCGAAATCACATGCTGAAGCTGTTTGTGGTATCTTTTCGATCCAGTTGGGTTTGGAATTATCCCTTAGGCTACGGATTCAGTATAATGAAATATCTGGCAGGGATATTTATATATTTACTAACAGCAAGGCGGCTATTAGGTCCCTTGAGAGTGTGTACAGCACATCGAAAATTGCCCAAGAATGCCGGGTGTCTCTTGAGGAGATAGCGAGACATTCGACGGTTACCCTTGTGTGGGTTCCAGGACATGGGGATATTGATGGTAATAATAGAGCTGAAGCACTTGCAAAAGCCGGTACCACCTTAGATTCGGCTGAATCCAGTTATGCTTTGGGTATTCCCTTATCGAAGGGTAAGCAGCTTATCTCGCATCAATTCTATTTGGATGCCAAGGCCTGACATGGATGTGCCAAAGACGCAATATGCAGTGAATATGCCCCGTATCCACCTTAGGAACCTCATAGCGGAACACATGCGAAAAGGTTGAGTTTCCCTTACAACGACTTCTGCAGAAGTTGCGATAACGAGGAAGAGGAGGAGACAACTCAACATCTTTTTTTTAACCTAACCTATAATCAAACGGTATCCTAATGCATAGAAAACAAGTAAGAGCGCTATATTCGGCCGTGCCGAATCTTATATACCCTTCACAACGTGAATTCATGCAATAACAGTGGTTTGTGTCACCATTCATCCCATATGAAATACGTACATACATATAAAAACATACATATATAAAAACGTCCCATTGTAAAATTATAAATTCACGTATGAATGTTAAAAAAAACAAAAAAAAAAAAAAATTTAAAAAAAAAAAAAATTTAAAAAAAAAAAAAATTTTTTTAAAAAAAAATTTTTTAAAAAATTATTATGTATATAATATATACAAAACAAAAAAAAATAAAAAAAAAATTAAAAAAAAAAAAATTTTAAAAAAAAATAATAATAAAAATATAAATAATATATTAAATAAAAAATAAAAAAAAAAAATAAAAAAAAAAAATAAAAAAAAAATTTAAAAAAAAATTAAAAAAAAAATGTTTTGGCTCAGCTGGGATTCGATACAAATCTGAATTTAACAGGTTTTATTTTAATTTGTTGGAAAATAAAATAGAATTCGCCATATTCTATATTGTATATTTCTTCTTCAATGATGTAAATTTTGTATTTAAACTCCATTGTTATACCCTTCACACAGTGAAAAAGGGTATATATAGGTTTGTCATTCCGTGTGAAATTTCTACAATTTTCATTTCCGACCCCATAAGGTATATATTTTCTGAAAGCTTATGAATAAGGGAGTCGATTAAGCTCTGTCATTCTGTCCGTCTGTCCATGTGTATGTTGAAATCAACTTTTTGAAGGTCCCCGACATTACCAAGACCCGCGTGAGGCATTAGAATATCAGAAATATTATGGAGCAGATCGGTATTGAAAATCAGAAAAATCTGTTCATAAACAACTGAGATATGAACAAAAAACCACGACCACCTCGTTTTTTTTTTACAACAACACACACCGGATGAACGTAGGTTCGAATCCCAGTTAAGGCAAAAAAAAATTTTTTTTTTTTATATAAATTTTATTTTTTTGTTGTGTACATACATAAACTCAATTTATAATTTTACAATGGTACGTTTTTGAGCGGATAAAATCATTATAAAGAATAATGAAACATATTGTATGTATGTATGTACTCATTTATTTAAAGAAAACAAAATGTCACCGCGGCTTTCGCTGACAACGATGTGTGCGTAAGTGTGTAACAGCTGTAACTTTTATTCAACTTAGTGTGAGTGGTAGAAATACTTAAAAACACATACGTATTTTTATTCACCTCAACAGATTGCAATTAGCTCTGTTTAAGTTCCAAAATAATTCATAGGCTTGTAGTATAGTGGGTGCACTCCTAAACTATAAAACTGAAGGTTCGCTGTTCGATACCACTCCTTTTGTGTTTGCAACAATTTTTATTTTTGTTTTTTTAACATTTCATTGTGCTATTGTCGATATGAGTATTAAATGAAACATCATGGAAAAAAACCAAACTTAAACACAAATTTATTTTTATGCATTTCTCCCATTGAGTAGTATACATCCGTAGATATTATACACAAACTACTGTTATGACTACACGTTGTGAAGGGTATATAAAATTCGGCAAGGCCGAATATAGCGCTCTTACTTGTTTTTTGATAGTTTTAGGTGTAGTATGATATAAGAAATCTAGTGGCAGATTTTGAAAAACTTACACTGCGCAACAAAAGTACACTGCGCAAAAAAAATTTTTTTTTCTCTCCTAGAAATAAAAAAATGTGGACTATATGAATTTTGATGCCCTCAATTCAAATCTGTTTTCCCTTTTTTTTCTAGTACGAAGGATTTTCTTTTAAAGGCGGGGCATATTTCACCCCTAAATCGTTGGGTTTCCTTATGTATTTTATCATAACTTGTAAACGGGTTCTCCGATTTTAATAGCAGGAGAATCAGAAGATGCACCGGAAGATTTTGCTTAAACTAACCCAACACATTTCTTTTCTATCTATTACTATTTCGAAAAATTTAATGGCGAAAAAAATTTTTTCTACAAAATTCGTCAAATTTTTTGCTTTCAAAATGCAATAAATAAAATTAAAGAACCAAAAAGTTTAAATTTTTAAGATTTTTCCAAAAGCCACATTCCTAAGGAATAAAAGTCGGTATAAATATAAAACTCAATTGACGAATGTTGATTTTAAAGGTTTAAACTCACTCTTGACAGACTGTATGTACATGCATACATATAATGATTTACGGTCTAATTAAAAAAAAAAAAATTTAAAATTGTAAGGCTCTTGCGAAACAGTATTTTTTTTATGAAAAAAGCCTTTATTATATTTATTTTATATTATTTAATACTTAATATACGGAAAAGTTAAACTAATAAAAATTCCTTAATAATTATTATGTCGTATGTACATACATATATCCTCATTAGTTGCATCATCGGTGTTAGGAAGAAGAAGTGTGATGGTTTCTGATGAAAAAGCTTTTTTATTAATTCGTTCTCTTTGCATACTGCAGCTTATAAAAGGGTCACTGCTCAGAAATAACCTATTTAAGACATCTTGATTTGTATCGCTTCTGCTTAATTTCCTCGAATAATTCGTACGATATAATCGTAAGTGCTTATTTCTGGCCTCGGTAGCTTCTGACAATTGGATGTTAGCCTGACACCTGGGTGCCCATGTATTTTTATGTACCTGTATTTATTTTTTGTAAACTTATTTTTGTGATTAATGCTTTTAAAAATTATTCTTATTAGGTTATGTTAGATTAGGTTGAAAAGGAGGGGCACTAAAAGCCCAAACCCATAACAGGTATACACTTATGCCCAGTTGGCATGTTGTGCGCTCCATGTCAGAACCGGAATTCCCAATTAAAAACCATAATCAAAATTTCCCATAAATATCGGACTAGTCCAAGAACTCAGTCCCCTCAATGTAATTCCTTATGGATCTCCAGTTCGAGTTCCCCAGGTACTTCAAATTCGGCATAGTATCCACTGTTAAATTCTCGCGTCTGATATGCCCAAGCGCAGGACAATGACAGATAGTGTATCAAAGTCTCATCCTCTTCCTCGCATGCTCTGCATGTTGTCTCCTCAGATAGTTTCATGCGAGCTAGATGAGTTCTCAACTCCGTATGACCTGTAATCACACTGGTTAGTCTCCTAAGTGTTGGCTTATTTAGTCTCAGAATTTCCTTTGATTTCCAAAGATTTGGGTCACCCCATAGTATTTTTGTCGCTTTACCGATGTCAGTGCCTGCCATTTTCTGGCATGTTGCTCTTTCGCCCAACATTTAAGTTCATCCTTGAATCGTTTAAGGGGTTTAGCGTTATCCAAAGTTATATTACTCTGAAGAGCTCCCATTTTGGATAATTTGTCGGCTTTCTCGTTTCCGATCAGCCCGTGATGGCTTGGTATCCATATTATCTTCAGATGTCCGCAATTTGCATATGAGTTTATCTCGCTTTTGAATTGCAGAACGTTCTGGGATTCAACTTTCTCCTTTCTCAATGTCTTAATCACTGATTGGCTATCTGTAAAGATACGAATCAGGGCTTCGCTATTCGTTTCCTTTATCCATTTAATTCCTTCCGTAATCGTCATGTTCTTAGCCTGGAAAATGGTATTGTGATCTGGTACACGGAAGTATTTGCTTCTGTTTGGGCTTATGTCGTATAAGACCACTCCAGTTTGGTCACCAATCCTTCAACCGTCTGTGTAAAGAAAGATTCCTTGGGTGTTTTCTATCCTGGTTATTTCATCCCATTCTCCCTCTTTCGATATTATGGTGATGCAATTAGTATTTTCATATATCTTCGGGATTTTATCACATATTACTTCCGTAATATTTCCCATATAGCCAAATTAATAGTATATTTTCAATGGCCATTGTCGATGTAGTCCTCACACTAACGAGGCCTACATCATGATCGGCCGCAGTACACTCGTATATAGTTAATGTGTCATCCTTGGGCTTATGCCCCACTTTGAGCCTATCACTCTTCTGAAGAGGGCCCATATTCTCTGAGCCTTTGCCACTTTACACTCAATGTGGTCCTTCCAGGATAGTCTCCAATCAAGCACTATTCCTATTCTTATTAGGTACGTATATTTATTTTTTTAACATATAATGTTTTGTAAAGCAGGTATATAAAAATATCTTTTATGGGGATGTGTGGGACATTCCCTTATAACTATTATGGATAATAAAAATTTTTTCAAATTTATAATTATAAGGCAGGTATTAACATTGTGAAGTTTTAAAAGTGATGCGAATAACAGTTGAAATCAATAATTCAAAATACATAAAAGTTTATGACGATATAAAGGTATAAGAAAAAGTGCCTGGTGAACAAAAATAGAAGAAATGTGAGAATTTAAAAAAGTCGTCAAAAATAATGGCGTAAACTTGCTCACACTTTTTTTCTTGTTTCTAAAATTAGAGATTCCAAATTTTATTGTGGTATCAAACATAATTCCTAGAGATGCTAACCTCACTTTTAAAAACCTCTAGTTTTTTTTTTTGCAAAAAAAGTGTAAAAATTTTTTTTTTACTTTTGAACGAATTGTTTCAACATGACTATTCAACATATTTTAATTTTTTTTTTACTTTTTTAAATAATTTTTAGTCAAACCTTTCAGCGAAAAAAATGATTGTTAAACCTTTGTTCGTTTGGCCGCAAAAAAAAATATCATATAAACATTCAGAAACCGAAAAAAAAACATTTAAATCTCATATAAATTTCTTGACTTTAGCAGGGTCTCAGAGCTACAAATCGCAACTAAAAGTCTTAAAAATTTACAATATAATGTAAAATATTGTTGTCTGTCGAGCTGCGTGCTTAGTTTTTAAGATTTCTAAAAATTCAGTTTTGCCTTTTTAGCCAGCTTTTCAGGTCAAATACTCCTCTGTTAACCTGAAGAATGGCCAATTCTTTTGTCCACGTATGAGTGGTCGACCGCAGCCTGCGCATTCACCAATGCGGAAAACCTCATTTGGCTTTAAAAGGAGATACCTTATTCAGTGTGCAGCATATGTTGGTTCATCCGTCCAATGTACCTGGCGTTATTCAAGTTCTCCAGATGTTGTTTGGTCAACCTGAAAAAAAAATAAATTCAATAAAAAATGGAATAAACTCGTCACTAAAAGTCGACGAAAATAATTTAAAAACACTTTCCTCGCTAGCCATTAATGTTCGTGGTTACATCTCAACTATTAATGCTAGCAATTTATGTAATGCAAAACAATAGTAAAATGCTCAACATATCAATTACTTGATCGCGGGGATGGTGGGACATAGTAAGAAAACACAAGCTTTGTAAGTTCTGTTCATTTAAACACAATGGTGAATGAAACAAGAAGAAAAGGTGCGGAAAAGAGGGGTGCGAATATTTTCGCCACTCTTTATAACATCAATATTCTGACCTTGTAACTAAAAAAAACGAAATGTCAAAAGAACTAAATGCAGTTAGAAAAGAAGTTGTTAAGAGCACACATAGTAAATTAAATGATATTTTATTTAAAATAATTCCAATTAAAGTATAAAGAAAAAATAAAATAATTAATAAAATAAAATAATAAAAAGGTGTTTTATCTCTCTTGTGTTTACAGTGGTCGGGAGGTATGGAAAGAACTGAATAAAGTTCACAAAGATTAAAAGTTTACATTTCAGGTGGAAATAAGAAGCGTGTGACTGTGAATGTTTCTACAGTAAAATATCTTAATTTGCCTATGCAATCTGTAGATTATAAAGTACTCTCGCAGCGTTACCGCCACTTGCGAAACTGGCCGATTCAGAGTTATAAAGATGCTCTGAATTAAATCATTTTGATTTAGGTTTCACAAGTAAGATTCGTGAGGCTTCATTACAAGAGCATAACTTGAATGGCTCGTTTACGGTGCTGTTGAAGAAAATAAAATATCAAGTAGGAATTTAAATTTTCATATTTGTGATTGTAGCAAAAACAATCAAAATTTAGATGAGCTTGTGAAAAGTTTTTACTCCCTTGACAGTGTAGGTGTTATCGCTACTGCTAAAATCCACTAGAATTTATTATTATCTGTTGAAAAATACTCATTTCTAACTTTTTTTTACCCAGAACTGTATTTTGTTTTACTACTAAAATTTACATCATTAAATGATCTAATTTTATATACTTGTAAATGAAATGTCAAGTAGCGTCACTTTTTCGGCCATTTTTAAATCATTAATTTGCCACTTTGTAAATTAACATTAAATTAAACGCAGTGTTCGGGATATTTAAAATTTTATTTTAAATAATAATAATTAAGAAGAGGAAATTTATTATATGCAATTTCCCAGTGGTTTCCATACTAAAAAGTATTTTAATAGTAGAAGATATATTTGGTAATAAAGAATTTGAACTGAACCAAATTGTCTTCTGTATTCAAGATCCAAGTGGAGGTCACTGGTGCGCTTTATGTGCCGACAACAATTTAAAATACTTTTTAAATAATCAACAGACAAACAGCCCCTGGACACCTGTAGCGTCTTAACATATATATTTGCCAATCGCAGTAAGTATAAAATGAATTCAACTACTTCACAGAGTCAACAAAATGCTAAGTGTGCATTATGTCCAAGTCCCCCAAACGAAGATATGATTTCTTGTACCGATTGCCACAAAATATTTCACAAAAGTTGTATAAAGTTGTATAAATGTCACCTCTGACAAAACCTACAAATGTACAATTTGTTCTGCCACTAGAGCTGCTTCCCCTACAAGAAGTTACTCTTCTGTCAACTCTCGTATATCACAATCACGTCAAATTCAGCTTCAAAAGCTGGAGAAAAAAAAATGTTACAACAAGAATACCTAAATAAAAAGTACCATTTGCTTGAGCAAAATGTTGATTTAACTGATGACTGCTCAGTGGGTACCAAATGTGTACAAGATTGGGTAGACTCCCATCTAAATTCTCAAGGTTCCTCTAATGAACATAGCAAAAATTAATAAAACGCAAATAATAAATCAAACACTGCCCAAATTTTGTGTGAAACTATTTATTCAGATTTGCCGACACATACGGTAAAACAAAACAATGCAACGGGCTTAACATTCAATGCAAATACAAATTTTGCCACTGAATCCAGTTTGCCATTACAATCTGTAACGTCAACCTTACCAACAGTAACAGCCACGGCAACAAATTTATACGCTGGATCACAAGTGCAAAGCTCAATGCCATACGCAACAAATTCTGGTCCAATATTTGGCCCCACATATAGCTAATCACAGCGAATATTTTCAACAAATAATATCTGCTCAAATCAGCCACCACTTGTGACTTACGTTGCATCAAATTTAAATTCTGCTCAAAATTTAAACTACAGTATGCCACCAGCTAATATTAATCGCCCACTGTCGTCAACAATAAATCCACAGTATTACCAGCCAAGCAGTGCAACCATAAACAAATCTGCACAAAATGCACCGTATTTTCCCCAGGGTGTACCTATTATACAAAACACTTTACCAACAAATATAAATGCCACACAAAATTTATCGCAAACTCACCTGACGTCTCGCCAATCACTGCCAAAAGAACTCCCAATTTTTACTAGTCTTCCAGAAGAATGGCCCGTAGTTTCTTCAACATTTGAGTGGTTTACAAATCTCTGTGCCGTCACGGAAGCTGAAAACTTAATAAGGTTACAACGATCACTAAGGGGGAATGCTTTAAAAAGCGTACAACATTTACTTATTCACCCTTCAAACGTTCCTTGGGTAATAAATGTACTTCGAATGTTGTACGGTCAACCAGAAAAAATTTTGTACTCTATTCAAAATAGAATAAAGTTGACCTCACCTGTAGATGAAAATAATTTAAATACACTTACCTCTTTTGTTATTAATGTACGGAGTTTGTTGTCAACAATAGAAGCGTGTAAACTTACAGATGAGTTGAACAATTCTTCACTTTTAAATGAATTGTTGCAAAAGTTACCATCTTCTTATCAAATGCAATCGGCATCACAAAGAGTAAATTTGAATAATCAAAACAAAAAAGCAAACTTATGTGAATTTGCTAATTGGATTTTTAACTTAGGCCTCATTGCCAGTAGTGTCACAATAAATAATGACAAAAAAAGATCTTAAAAATAACAACAACAGCGTTAACAAAAAAATCGGTTTCACTATGAACAACAACAACAGCATACACAACAAGAAAGCATATTTACATGCACACAGTAATGAACGTGTATGCTTTGCCTGTAACAGCAGTAAATGTTCATCGCTTGCAGTGTGTAAAAAAATTTTTGTTGTTTGATAGAAATGACAAATGGAATCTAATAAGAAAAAATAATCTGTGCAAATTCTGCTTATGCAAACATCGTGGTGAATGTAAAAAGAAGGTAAAGTGTGGTGAGGAAAAATGTGAATATTATCACCATCCTTTATTGCATCGATATTCTGTTTCTGCAAATAATAATAATGAAACGTCAAATAATACACGGTAAAAAAATAAATGAAATATTATTTAAAATTATCCCAATTAAAATTTATGGAAATAATAAAATAATGAATACATTTGCCTTTATTGATGACGGCTCATCAATAAGTCTAATAGAGTCTGTTTTAAATGATTTGCAATTAAATGGTAAACCAAACTTCCTATGTTTGCAATGGACTGGTGGTATGAATAGAAACGAACTAAATTCAAAAAAATTAAAAATTGAAATTTCAGGTGAAAATAACAACAGAATGGTGATGGAAGTGAACACAGTAAGCAATCGTTGGACTATAAAAGTATCTCTCAACGCTATCATCATTTACGAAACCTGCCAATAAGTTCATACAATAATGCAGTGCCAAGGGTTCTTATTGGACTTAACGAACTAAGTGTGGGTGTTTCAAATAAAATACGTGAAGGGTCTCCACATTAGCCCGTAGCAGTACGCACAAAACTTGGATGGTTTGTTTATGGTGCCACAGCTACCAAATTAAATAACAAGCAACATTATAATTTTCATATATGTGATTGCACAAAAGGCTATGATAAAAATTTACATGAGCTAGTAAAAAGCTTCTATTCACTAGAAAGCATTGGCATTTCTGTAAAAGACCCGCTGGTAGGAAAAGATGACCAACGTGCATTAAATATGCTGAATAAACTTACCACACAAAGAGATGATAAGCACTATGAAGTTCCACTTCTATAGAAATGTGATCTAATTAACTTACCTGAGAGCTACGATATGGCAATAAAGCGTCTTATATGTTTGGAGCGCAAATTACTGCAAAATTCAGAGCTTTTAAATATTTTTTGGGATACAATCTCCAAATATTTAGCCAAAGGCTACATAAGAAAATTGGAACCAAAAGAAATTTTGCGGCCAGATAAAAAGGTTTGGTACTTACCTATTTTTGCTATTTTTAATAAAAATAAACCCGGTAAGTCAAGGGTAGTGTGGGATGCAGTAGCCAAATCACAAAAGGTGTCACTCTTTTCTCTTAAAAGGCCCTGATCTTTTGGCCTCTTTGCCGTCAATTTTATTCACTTTTAGACAAAAAGCAGTAGCGATATGCGGTGACATTGAGGAAATGTTTCATCAACTTTATATAAGGTACGAAGATAGAGACGTCCAACGTTTTTTATAGCGTGATTGCTGTCAAACTAATAATCCTGATGTATATGTTATGAACGTTATGATATTTGGTGCCTCTTGTGCCCCTAGCATTTCTCAATATATCAAAAATGTAAACGCTTCAAAATATGAAAGCGAATTTCCAATGGCTGCTAAATCAATAAAAGAAAATCACTATGTAGACGATCTTCTCGACTCTGTTGACACTCCACTTGAGGTAACATAATTAATTTTATTTTTTTATCATGAAAAGTATCACCATATTAATCATGAAACTTCAATCAACGAAATGCGTCAGAAATTTTTGATTTCTAAATTAAGAGCCACATACAAATCTACAATTAAAAACTGCCAGTGGTGCAGAATATATAAGTCGGTTCCAAATCTCCCACAAATGGGAAAATTACCTCTAGCCCGGCTTGCTGCTAATGAAACACCATTTCCGTTTACCGGTTTGGATTTTTTTGGCCCAATTATGGTTTCTGTAAATCGTCACAGAGAGAAGCGATATGGTTGCCTTTTTACTTGTTTGACGGTCAGGGCTGTCCACATTGAGGACAAGTTCCTGCATATTAGCCATTCGGAATTTTATGGCTCGGCGAGGTATTCCACGTGAATTTTACAGTGACAATGGAACAAATTTTATCGGTTCGGAAAGAGAACTACGTGAAGCATTGGCTGAAGTAGATAAAAATGAATTGGTTAAAGAATTCACCACAACAGTAACAAAATGGAAAATGGAAGTTTAATCCCCCGGCTTCCCCACATATGGGAGGCGCATGAGAACGCCTAGTGCGTTCTGTAAAAACTATTTTATACAAAATAATGCCTACAAGGTCTCCTAACGATGAACTGCTTGTGAGTATGCTATCTTAAGTTGAAAATATTATTAATTCTAGACCTTTAGCGTACGTTCCTCTTGAACATGAATCGGATGAGGCTTTAACGCCAAACCATTTTTTAGTTGGATATTCAAGTGGCCTTAAACCAATGTCGAATTGCGAAGACAGTGGCATGGTTTTGAAAAAAGTTGGCGTGTGTCTCAACAGTTTGCAAATATTTTTTGGAAAAGGTGGCTCACCGAATATTTACCAACTATAACTTGCAGAATAAAGTGGCATATAAAACAGAAACCTATATGTCAGGGGGACTTGGTCGTCATTGTTGACCCTTCTTTACCTCGTAATGTTTGGATGCGAGAAAAAGTAGTTGAAACCAGATTGGCAAATGATGGGCAAGTTCGTAGTGCAAAGGTCCTAACTCAACACGGAACACTAGAAATACCAGTTGTCAAATTAGCAATTTTAGAAGTAGCTGTTCCTCAAGAGTATAACTCCGTAGAACTACATCGTCATACTGCGGGGGAGAATGTTATCGCTACTGCTAAAATCCACTCGAATTTATTATTATCTGTTGAAAAATACTCATTTCCAACTTTTTTTTACCCAGCACTGTAATTTTGTTTTACTACTAAAATTTACATCATTAAATTATCTAATTTTATATACTTGTAAATGAAATGTCAAGTAGCGTCACTTTTTCGGCCATTCTTAAATCATTAATTTGCCACTTTGTAAATAAACATTAAATTAAAGCAGTAAAGTTTGGTACCTTCCAATTTTTGCTGTTAAAAAAAAAACAAACCCAATTTACCGGGTCGTTTGGGATGCAGCTGCGAAAACAAATGCTGTATCTTTAAATTCATTTTTACTGAAAGGACCTGATCTACTAGTATCATTGCTTATTGTGTTTGTTGACTTCACATATTAAAAATAATCTATTACAATTTATGAACACCAAGTGGGACGGGGGAAATGCCACGCAAATTAAATAATTTTTTTCTATTCAAATGATCTACTTTTAAATTAATTGGGAGGTGAACTAAAAAATTAAGGGAAACATTTTATATATAATTGTTTTTTCATCTAACAAACTTTTTCAAAGTTAAAAATAAAAAAAAATAATAAATTTACATCAAAAAAATAAAATATAATAAAATTAATTTTTATATAAATACATACTTATGTACTACATATTCATATGCTACAGATCCATTAACAGCTAGAATGTTTCACTTGCATAATGGAAAAGTACATACATACATACAAATAGGGAATTTTCCTTTTTGCATGCACATTTCTTATGTATGTGCATACTTGCCTATGTATTCTTTAAAAAAAATCTAACCGTTTTTAGCGACGCAAGTCGAAATCAAAGTGGCGCAAATTAAATCGACGCAAATTAGAATAAAAACGATGCAAATGGAAATCACAACGACGCAAGTCGGATTATACCAATTTTTAAAAAGCGACGCAAATCGAAAACACAGATATCGGATAAACGCAAATCGAGGTCTGGTGTATTATAATTTATATGTATATACATACAAATAAAGAGTCCGCCAAATAACTTTTTTTTTTAAATGCTATAAAAAAGTGTAGCTTCGGCTGTGTGGCACGTAGCGTAGTTGAAACCAAATGTTGCCCATATCCTCCTCTTTAATTTTTGTAAACAAAAATTCGTTCAACATGGCCCGATAACGATCGCTATTGACTACGGCCACTCCTTGCTCAATGGCCCAATTATGCCTCTGGACCAAAATCCGCACCAAACAGTGACTTGTTTAGGGTGTATCGGCAATGTATGCGTGCGCGTTTGCTGTGCCCCAAATGCGACAATTTTGTTCAAAATGAGCTTCATCTCAAAAGATGATTTTTTTGCAAAATCGGCCAAAGTAATGTCGCAATATTTCCCAGCGTTGTTCAAGCGTATACACAACCATATTCGTTCAGCGAAAGGATAAATCAGACATGAAATAAGCACTAGTTGAAAAAAAAGTTAGATGGCGGACCCTTTATACTTTCGCAGTAAACGCTACCAGCGCTAGTCTAAACTCCATTTTTATTTTATGCAGCAAGTTTTGTACTTAACTGACTAGCGTGGTGGTTAGTATTTTTAATACTTAAACTCTAGTGGTTTCCTTACCAAAAAGTGAGGTTTTCTTAATTTAATTTATTTTAATTAAATTTCTCCAAAAAATTGTTTATTTTTTTTTTTTTAGGAGTTTTAATATAAGAAACATTGGTGAAATAAATTTGATTTTAAAATTTATCCAATGTTTCTTTATTCAAAATCCAGTGGAAATTATTAGGGAGGCGAATTCCTCACCAAAAAGTGCATTCTACTTTTTGATAGTTATACCCTTCACCTGTGGTGCACAAGGGTATATATAGCCTGGTAATTCGTTTGTAATTTCTACAATTTTCATTTCCGATCCCATAAAGTAAATATTTTCTTAAAGCTTATGAATAGAGGACTCGTTTAAGCCCTGAACGTCTGTCCTTCTCTCCGTGTGTTGGTTGAAATCAACTTTTTGAAGCAACCATATGTTCATCAGATCTGCGTATGGTATCAATCTTTTGGAAATATCCGGGAAAAAATCGCTATATAAATTCAGCACAATTGCCCCATAACTTTCTGAGATACGAGCAAATAAACACGACTGCTTCTGTTTTTCCCATATTTTTACTATTACCAACTTGCTTAAAAAATCATCTATATATATAAAAGAGTAACGTGACTGACTGACTGACTGACTGATTCATCATCGCACAGCCCAAACGCAAAGAGCTAGAGACATGAAATTTGGACAATCGGTTCCTTTTTCAATGTATAGCTCCACTAAGAAGGAATTTTTGGAAATTCGTACTTTAAGGGGGTAAAAAAGGGTAAAATCGATACAAATTAAATTGAAAAAGCATTGTAATTTGCACAAAAAATAAGCTGATAGGTGTCTGGCCTTTTTTGGAATTTTTAAGCCCTAAGGGGAAAAACGGGTAAAAACTATAGTTTGGTACTTTTTTGGTACCCTATGTAACTTCCAAACGCATAAAGCTAGGAAAAAAATTTAGGGCCGTATTCATAAAAAATATTTTAGGTTTATTGAAGGCTTATTTGACAAATTTCTCTACAACATCTGTCAAATAAGCCTTTAATAAACCTAAAATATTTTTTATGAATAAGGCCCTTAAACTGTATTTTGTAATCCGCGAAAAAATATTAATAGGAATTCGGCACCTTTTTCAAATTTACATGTATAAGGGGTAAAAATTGTCCCTTTTTTTGGTACTTTTTTTAAAACAAAACACAAAATTTGACAATTATTATTTCCTAATAGAATATGGACAACTACTTAGGTGAAATTTTTGGAAACTTTTCTGGGACAAAAAAAGTACCAAAAAGGGGAAAATTCCGGAAAATTTATGTAATTCCTTATTAGACGGCCAATTTTCACAAAATTTTTTATTGGGATTTCACTAGACATAAAAAATTATGTAATTTAGTAAAAAATGAAACACATTCCTAACAGGGTAGAAAGGGGAAAAATCGGGAAGAGTTTGGTACTTTTTAGAACATAACTAATTTTATGCAAAAAATAGTAGATTTACTGACTTAAAATCATATCTATTAAAATATTTTGTTACATAGATATTTAAACATTTTAAACTTGGAATTTGGAACTTGGACCAAAAATGTACTTTTTCGCTTTTCTATGGTACTTTTTGTATTTTCTACGTTTATAAAGGTAGAATTGTAAAATAAAGGACTATTGATTCCAGGTAAGACTAAAAATGTTACGGGTGACCAAAAAGGTACTTTTTTGAATTTTTTATGGTACTTTTTATATATTCTACGTTTGCGAAGCTAGAATTTTAAAATTAGTGGCTATTGATACAAGCTGAAACTGAAAATGTTATGGTCGTCCAAAAAGGTATTTTTTTGAATTTTTATGGTACTTTTGGTATTTTCTACGATTATGAAGGCAGGATTGTACAATCAAGGACTATTGATTCCAGGTGAGACTAGAAATGTTATGGACGACCAAAAAGGTACTTTTTAGAATTTTTATGGTACTTTTTGTATTTTCTACGTTTATGAAGGTAGGATTGTACAATCAAGGACTATTGATTTCAGGTGAGACCAAAACTGTTATGGGCGACGAAAAAGGTACTTTTTTGAATTTTTATGGTATTTTATGTATTTTCAACGTTTGCGAAGATAGAATTTTGAAATTAGTGACAATTGATACAAGGTGAGACTAAAAATGTTATCGGCGACCAAAAAGGTACTTTTTTGAATTTGTATGGTACTTTTTGTATTTTCAACGTTTATAAAGATAGGATTATACAATCAAGGACTATTGATTCTAGGTGAGACAAAAAATGTTATGGGCGACGAAAAATGTTCTTTTTTGAATTTGTATGGTACTTTTTGTATTTTCAACGTTTGCGAAGCTAGAATTTTGAAATTAGTGATACAAGGTAAGGCTAAATATGTTATGGGCGATCAAAAAGGTACTTTTCTGAATTTTAATGAGAATTTTTGTATTTCCTACGTTTATAAAGCTAAAATAGTGAAATAAAGGATTCTTGATTCAATTTGAAAATTAAAATTATATTGGAGACACAAAAAAGCCTTTTCGCATTTTTATTGTACTCTTTGAATTTTTACGTTTGTAAACATAGATTCTTAAAATTAGTGTTTTTTGATCCGAGGTCTAAATCCTAATATTATGGACGATCCAAATTACTTTTTTTTTTTTTATATATTTTGTATACATAGAATTCTGACTGTAGGTAATAATAAGCCAAGTGGAAGTTTTGGTGAAGGAAAAACTGTTACTTTTATTATTTTTAGGGTAATTTTTGCCAATTGTGAATCTTAATTTTTGAAACTCAGTAGCATTGATCTTGCTTTTAGTTAGGAAATATATGCCCGATATATGCTTACTCTACTTTTTATATTTCTAAGTAAATTGAATCAGAGATCAAAAATATTTAATAATTAAAATAGAACTTGAGTATTCAATAAATAGTAAGAACTGCGCTAACGAAGTAGCGGGTTGAATGCTAGTGTGACATATAAGGCACTGCATAATTGCAAAAACTGCTTTACCGACATCGTAAGCTAAAGGCAAAGATCGATAAAAACTTGTGGTAATGACGTGCAAAAAAAGAACACAAGAAAAACAGATATTGGTAAATTTCGTTCTAACTCAAAAATATATAACTGAAATAACATGAAATAATAACATTGAAATTCATGTTGGCCGCCACTACAAAATGGCAGAAAATAAATTTATATATGGGTCAAATCTGGTATATTAAAATGTAACTTCTTGAACACCCTCAATATTGATATCAAATGAAAGGGCTTGACTAGTAGAATACAGTCAACAATATAAAAATTCAAAATCAAGGATGGCGTCGGAAATAATAAGGAAAAATGGCGTACAACATGACATATAGTTAAGGTGTGGGATTATATCTATGTACATGATGGTGAAGAATATTATCAGATTCGGTACGGCCGAATATAACACTCTTTCTTGTTTATACTATTATAGATATTATCCATTACTTTTAAAGCTTTTTAACCAAATTTAAATATTTTCGCTATCACTATTCGTAAGGTATTATATAATTGTGACAGAAAAATTTAATTCGTGGGGGGATAACACCACCTCTGCTCCGATTGTCACCATTTTCAATTGTAATAACGAAATTGTTTTCAATAATTACTTGTACAAATTTAATTTATAGTTATATATGCAATCAAATTTTCTTTTTATACCCGCCACCAAAAAAATTGTGGGGGTATATTCATTTTGTCATTCCGGTTGTAACACATCGAAATATACATTTTAGACCCCATAAAGTATATATATTCTGAATCAGGGTTTGATTTGATGACGATCTAGCTATGTCCGTCTGTTGAAAGCATGATAGAGGTCGTGCCGAAAAAGTTAGTTGGCTCAAATTTTGCCAGAATCTTTCCTATAGACAAGGTTTGTTTGGTATTAAAAATGGGCTAAATCGGAATATTACGAATTGAGTTATAGCTCGTAATGCAAAAGTAGGTCGAAAAAAACGTGTCCTTCGAACATCGAATAAAATGGTATTGTGTCCAAACGCATTAACGTACAGTCATGAAACTTCGAATATATATTTCTCGAGTCAAAAGAATATCACTCCCGAAAATTGCTTACATCTATGCATTAGGAAAGGAGTTATGGACACAAATGTATGAAAATTTATACCGCGCAGTGTATTTTTCGGTATATTTTAAATTTAAAACCTAATAAAATGGACAAAATTAGATGTACGCCCACTTTTACGCCCACCTCCCATATAACGTTTTAACTAAAATTCATATAATTTCTCTATTAATAAAGATTTTGGAATAATAAATAGCTATATTTAAATACCTAAGTTGTGCTCATTAGCAAAAATAACTTTGACACGCCTGCTACAACGCCCACTTTTCACGTTATCTACCGTTAATGAAATTTAAAAGCTCATAAAACCGACAAAATTAGAGGTCTGATGATAAAGTTTGCTACGTATATCCTTCTAGTCAATGTCATTACTGTGCCAGAAAATTAAGGTGCCACTCCTACTTTTACGCCCACCTCCCATATAAGGTTTACCTAAAATTCATATAATTTCTCTATTAATATAGATTTTGGAATAATAAAGGACTATATTGAAACATCTAAGTTGTACTCATTAGCAAAAGCAACTCTGACACATAATAATTATTAAAGAATTTTAATTAGTTTTAATTTTCCGTACATTAAGTATTAAATACTATAAAATACATATAATAAAGCCTTTTTTCATAAAAAATACGGTTTTATAAGAGCCTTACAATTTTCAAAAAAAAAATTTTTTTAATTTGACCGTAAATCATATGTACGCATGTACATACAGTCTGTCAAGAATTAGTTTAAATCTTTGAAATCAACATTTGTTAATTGAGTTTTACTTTTTATACCATCTTTTATTCCTTAGAAATGTGGCTTTTGGAAAAATCTTTATAATTTAAAGTTTTTAGTTCTTTAATTTTTGTAATTGCATTTTGAAAACAAAAAATGTTACGAATTTTGCAGGAAAATTTTTTTTCGACATTAAATTTTTAATAACTCCGAAATAGTAATAGATAGAAGAGAAATGTGTTTGGTTAGTTTAAGCTATTAAAATCGGAGAACCCGTTTTTAAGTTATGACAAAATATATTAGGCAACCCAACGATTTAGGGGGTGAAATATGCCACGCCTTTAAAATAGCATCCTTACGTACTAGAGAAAAACGGTAAAAAGATTTGATTTAAGGGTATTAAAATCCATATAGTCCACATAATTTTATTTCTAGGGAAGACAAAAATTTTTTGTTGCACAGTGTACTTTTGTGTCGCAGTGTAATTTTTTCAAAATCAGCCACTAGACTTTTTATATCATACTACACCTAAATCTATCAAAAACTAAAACTTTTAATTCCAAAAACACTTTTAATAATTCTGGCTAGCTTTTCAGGCAAAATACTGCTCTGTGCATCGTTAAAAGATAGTAAACGACTGACAGTTAGAGTTGGTAACGATGGCTTAAGTTGCATAGGCGGTTGATACATTTGAGGCCAACAAATCCCCAAATCTGAATGATATCATCACTGCCTTTTTGCAAAATGTCTTGGATAATTTTCTTGTACTGTTGTCAAAGGTGTTTAGAGGGTATCTCTTGAGGAGACACATACCTAAGTGGTGGATAGTTTAGGGTTATAGAGAGGCTTGAATGCCTACTACACATGCAGTAACTCGATAGGGAATTGGGGCCTAAGACCAAAGGTTTAAGACTGGATTAACACGACGTTGGTAAGACCAATTCTGACATAAGGATCAATAGAGTTTTGGGTAAAGATAATTGCGGTAAGAAATTTAATTAAACTAGATGAGCCGGGGCTGGGTAGAATGTTTAATATTGGTCACACTACAATTTATGGAAAACTGATTTCCAGGGCTATATTCAGCGTCAGGGAAGTATGACGGATTATGATGTCAAGGAGATCAGTCTTGACAATCCTTCTAATAATCCCTAAAAGGGACCATCAGGAGGCTCTTAAAGGCTTCCTGATAATCGGATTGTCTTCCAAGTAGAGATACTGGCAATTTATTGGGCAAAGGAGCATGTTCCGAAGAGTAGGAAGGTTACATTTTTCGTAAGGCGTCTCTCTGTAAGTTCAAGTCGTCTTTTATTCTATCTACAAGTTGGGCCGCTAAGACTGCTGTACATGGTTCTAGTCTAGATAGTGTCTGCTGTTTTAAAGGAGCAACTCATGATTTTGCACAAATCAGTCGTACGATCACGCGGAAAAATACAAAATATTAAAGTAACATGAAGCGTACCGATACTGCAGTACATACATATAATAGTACCGCTTAGTGTGTGTTTATATTGTTGACCAAAGCGGCAACGATCATTACTTATAGGCACTCGATATTGTGAAGTGCCGCTGAGACAGACGTTTGCCAGACAAATTTAAGTAATGCGATCATTCCTAAGAGCATTTACTATTGGGTGGAATTCCCATGCATTTATTTATACAAACACAGCAGGATTCATGTTACGGTTCACACAAGAAAGTATGAGTATAGGTACCCTGCAGTACAAAAATGCATTACATTATTTCTTAGATCTATGGTAATGATTTTATAAGGTCCCTTATATTTTTGTTCTACTTCATGACCTGCTTCATTCTTAAGTAATACTTTATCTTCTATTCTTAATTTATAATCCTTAGTTTTTCTATTATAATTTGTTCTCTGTTTTTCCTTATTTCTATTTAACAATATTTGAGCTCTCTTATGTGCTTTTTCTAGTCTATATTTTGCTTCCTTGACATAGTTTTCTAAATTATACAATCAATACTATCTATTCCATTGAATTGTTCGAACTTGTTTGGAGTCCTTGAGAATATCAGTTTATAAGGACAGTAATTGTGTGCTGTCAATGGTATAGTGTTAAAACAGTACGTGAAGTACATTAACCACTCATCCCAGTTCGTTAAATGTCCGATGACTTCTTTCTACTGTACCTAATGTCTGATGATGATGTGCTGTTGACGTGATGTTTTCAATTTTCAAAAGATTACATAGTTCAGTAAGTATGGAATTCTAATATTCCGTACCCATCTCCGAAATGAACGTCTTCATTGGACCGTAGGCGAGAATAAATTCCTCAAATATTGCCTTTGCAACTGTTTTTAGACCTTTTTCCGGTATTGGTATAGTAACCAAATATTTCGTTAAGTCACATATTGATGTGATTGCATATTCATTTTCATGTAAGGATCTTGGAAATGGTCCTTTTGTATCCACAAACACTGTATCGAATGCTGCAGCTGGTGTTGGTGTAATAGTCAATGGACTTTTTATATGTTTAGTAGTTTTCGCTATTTGGCACTTGTGACATTCCATTACATACCTTGTTATGTCTTTGGTCATATTTTCCAGTAATAATGTCTTTTTATTTCTTCAATTGTTCAAAAAGTTTCGCAGTGGCCTCCCTCTATTGGGTCGTTGTTGTATCTATTCATTATTGCTTGAATTTTATTAGCATTTTCATAATCTATATGGGTCATCTTGTTAAGTAACGCTACTTTCAATTTTAAGTATTGATTATTGCCCATTTCCCTAAAATCATTAACTAAAACGGATTCGAAAATCTTCTCGCTTGTTGCCACTTGTAACTTATCAATATTATGTTTATCGGCAACTTTTTCTAGCCTTGGGAAAAATTTTCCTAAATCAATATTCCCATTAGCAAACAAATCGTTGATTGTTATGTATGCTGCAATAGATTTACCTCGTTTTATGTAACACCTTTCCGGAGTAATCTTCAATTTATAATATTTCCTGACGTCAGTATTTTTTAATGGTATATATATGTTTCTTCTTTTTATCATTATTCAAGATTTCCTTTTTGTTATTATATTCACTGCGTATCATTGTTCTTGTTTTTACTCTTAGTACTGTTTTGTTTTCTGGTTTATAACCTGTAATTCTGTTTTATTTATTCTTAATAGCGCTTCTGCTATATGATTGTCCTTTCCCCTAAGATACTCTACTTTAAATCGTATTCCTTAAGATCAAGTCGTATTCTCGTTAATTTGGAGCTTGGGTTCTCATTGAGAACAAATAAGGTAATGGTCTATGATCTGTGCGTATAAGGAAATGTTTCCCATATATTTATGGTCTAAAATGCGTAATAGCTTAGTATATTGCTATTAATTCCTGTTCAATCGATTTAATGCTTTCGCCCTTTGTGAAAGTTTTCGATGCATAAGCTACTGGCAGATGCTTGTCGCGATATTTCTGTGTTAATACTGCACCGCAGGCGTATTCTCTCGCGTCTGTTGTTATAAAGTATTCTCTTTCAAAATCTGGGTGTTGTAGTAATGTTGGACTCATTAGTGTTTTCTTTAAGTATTGAAATGCGTTCTCACACTCATGTGTTCATTCAAATTTTACTCCCTTCCTAGATAATCTTGTGAGATGTCTGGAATGCTCTGCAAAATTTTTTACGAAACTCCGGTAGTAGTCACAAAAGGCTACAAATATCTTTGCACTCTTTTCTACATAGTACGCAAATCATTCGAATAGATATTTTTTGTGAATGATATTAATTCGAATGAATTAAATTTTCACATTCTGACGAATAATTCTGTTTGTTTTCCGAATCTTAAAAATAAAATTTGCGAGACAAATGAAATTTAAAAAAAATTGAAAATAAATTACTCTCCACAATCTATATATGTGACAGCGAATAGAGAAAGGGACCTAAGGGTAAAAAAACAATTTGCACTTTTTTTTTAATATGGACAACATCTGAGCATCGAATGAGACCAATGCCATGCCCCAAAAGTGTTCCCTCACAGAGATATGCGCGTTTTATAAAAGTGAAGTCGACGATTCTAAGCGCAAATAAAAAGGGACCTAACGGTAAAATTTATTTATTTTCATTTTTCCCCTACTAAATTAACAAAATAACTTGATTTTACGAAACTACAAAAAATTTATTTTTTTTCCTTATGAACAACTGAAAAAAATAGAAAAATCATTTAATCTTTAAAATGGCTCTCCTCAACAAAACCTGTTTTTACCCTCAGGTCCCTTTCTCTATGTGCTGTCACATATATAAAAGTAAGACTCTGTCTGCCTGTGTGTGTTAGCTATAGACTCCGAAACTGTAAAACCGATCGGACTCAAACTTTGGCAAGTTGTTGTACAGATTCCAGGAAGTGTTTATGGGTAGCAAAAAGTGGGCGGAACCACGCACATAAAAATTAGTTATAATTTTGAGGTACTTGCACTAGACCGATTTTTCTAAAACTTTGCACACATATTGAGCTGTCGTAACTTTACAATTGCGTGATTAGAAAAGTGGGCAGGGCCACCCACATAAAAAAAGTTATGATTTTGAGTTACTTGCACTGGACCGATTTTTCTGAAACTTTACACACATATTAAGCTGTCGTGACTATATAATTTCGTGATTGTAAAATTGGGAAGGGCCGCGCCCATTAAAACGGTTATAATATTGAAGTACTTGAGCTTCACCGATTTTTCTGAAACTTTTTACACATATTGAGCTGTCATGACTATACAGTTTCATGAATAGAAAAGTGGGCAGTGTGACGACCATAAAAAATTTAATAATTTTTAGCCTTGCACTTGATATTCAATTAAAATTCAGATTGCAATTTTTTTCATTAAGGGGCGTAGCAACGCACACTGGATTTGGATAGTTTAAATATAAAATTCCTTACAAGAATAATTCATTCAAAGAACATAATCGAAAAATTAAAAAAAATCGATTCACAAATAGAATTTTTATTATTTTATTTGAAGAAAAGTTAGCAGCGTTGCCATTTTAGTTTATTATTTTTGTTGTGTTAATGAGGACAATTTCACCATTTTAGGAATTTAAGAAAATATTTTAAGGACTTTAATTTTTAGTTTTTCCAACTTTTTGTTTCTCCCCAAATTTTTGTTACACAAAGTAAATACATACGTTAAAGGCAATTTCATTTAGTATTGAACACCAGGCAATATGAAATTTTAAAGAATTATTGTATGTATGTCTGATTAGTGATAAAAAACATAAGTATAAACGGGTTTCAAACAAGCAATTCGGATTAAATATAATTATATCGGTGGTTTTCATGGGCATGGTATGTCTTAAAATCAATTTTTTCAGGAGAGCCATAAAACCGTTTTATATAAAACAACGGGTTAGGTATTGAACTTTTTAAACTTTTTTTTACCATTCATGCCTGTTAAAACTGTTGTGTTGTTTTAACAGAAAAATGAGACGCCAGCACTTTAACCGTGTCTCTACTAAGGTTTTAGTACGTAAATAAAATTATATATCAAATCACTAGCACTTGAACCAGGATTTGATAAATGAGGTGCGATGTTTGATTGTCTGATGTGCACTCAACTTTATTGTTATAATTTTTCCTATATATATATAAACAAGTATAACATAAACAAATATTATTTAAATTTTTAATCAGGCTTGAGTTCATATTAATATTCTTTATTTTTACAAAGAATTTTTTTTAATTGTGATAAATGAAAGAATAAATCTTGAAAAATTATATTTTTACCGACACTAGCCGAGTGGAATGCATTTTCGAAACCAGCTACGATTTCATCATCAGCACTCTCTGATCGGTGCCCTGTGTTTATATAAATTGAATTTTTATTTTGTCGAACTTTTCTGTTTAAACTATTATTTAAATTTTTAATCAGGCTTGAGTTCATATTAATATTCTTTATTTTTACAAAGAATTTTTTTAATTGTGATAAATGAAAGAATAAATCTTGAAAAATTATATTTTTACCGACACTAGCCGAGTGGAATGCATTTTCGAAACCAGCTACGATTTCATCATCAGCACTCTCTGATCGGTGGTTACATGTTGGTTGTAAATATCATCTATTTAACTCACGGAACTTATGTTAATTGAATTCGGTAACTAATTTTTAGTTTTTCCTATTTCATATATTTTTACCACAATGAGTTAGATTGAAATTTTAACCAAACAGCAAGCCTTTTTACTTTTGTTTGTTATTATCTTTCATTTATCACTATTTTTGTCCTGCTCTAGCCACCAGTTAGGTAGCGATAAGAACAGATAATTGTTTTTAACAATCAATGTTTATAATCATTTGTTTTATTTTCTGTGAGGTCAGTATACAACGAAATGTTGACTGACTAACAGTGAATGAATGATTTTTTGCACCGTGCCCTGTGTTTATATAAATTGAATTTTTATTTTGTCGAACTTTTCTGTTTAAACTATTATTTAATTTAAAAATTTAAATAATAGTTTAAACAGAAAAGTTTAAAAATTTAAATAATAGTTTAAACAGAAAAGTTCGACAAAATAAAAATTCAATTTATATAAACACAGGGCACGGTGCAAAAAATCATTCATTCACTGTTAGTCAGTCAACATTTCGTTGTATACTGACCTCACAGAAAATAAAACAAATGATTATAAACATTGATTTTTAAAAACAATTATCTGTTCTTATCGCTACCTAACTGGTGGCTAGAGCAGGACAAAAATAGTGATAAATGAAAGATAATAACAAACAAAAGTAAAAAGGGTTGCTGTTTGGTTAAAATTTTAATCTAACTCATTGTGGTAAAAATATATGAAATAGGAAAAACTAAAAATTAGTTACCGAATTCAATTAACATAAGTTCCGTGAGTTAAATAGATGATATTTACAACCAACATGTAACCACCGATCAGAGAGTGCTGATGATGAAATCGTAGCTGGTTTCGAAAATGCATTCCACTCGGCTAGTGTCGGCAAAAATATAATTTTTCAAGATTTATTCTTTCATTTATCACAATTAAAAAAATTCTTTGTAAAAATAAAGAATATTAATATGAACTCAAGCCTGATTAAAAATTTAAATAATAGTTTAAACAGAAAAGTTCGACAAAATAAAAATTCAATTCATAAACAAATATTAATTTACTATAAAAGAATAAAGTACAACTAAGAAAATTGTAATATAAACAAATATTAATAACAACAAAAATGCAATTAAAGAAAAACTAAGTCAGCAAAATGTGCCACGCTTGAGTTCAACAACTTATACATAAACAAATATTAATTTACTATAAAAGAATAAAATACAACTAAGAAAATTGTAATATAAACAAATATTAATACCAACAAAAATGCAATTAAAGAAAAACTAAGTCAGCAAAATGTGCCGCGCTTGAGTTCAACAACTTATTTGATAATGAACCGCGAGCAATTAACAAAATATGCAACTATGCAAAATGAATTTTGGCTTACTGTGTTATGCAGAAAAAAAGGGCAATGTACACTAAAGTTAGACGAACTTGTTTTAAATTTCACACAGTAAAAATAAGAAATTATGCAAATAAATTTGGGTCAATAACTTATTATTTACAGACAAGAATATAAGCAAATTAATATATGTGTTAACTTGCTGCCCCCGCAACAAACAAAGAAACCCAAATGGCTGTGTAGGACTCGTTACTGGCTCATTTTGCTAACTTATTAATTATGTAGAAATTAATACGAGAGATTAGACTTTAGCATGCGGTGGTTTGTTGCTGCGAAACTGGATCTGGCTCAAATTTGTTCTGCAACTTCTTGCATTTGTAGACTATTGTGATAGTAGTCACTAATACTAACGCTATTGCAACGTATCGAACAATTAATCCATGGGTACTGCGGTCAATCTCTTTTGTGGGAGGCGTAGATTTGGAAATTTGTTCAAAATGAATACCAGGTTTGTTGTTGAAGTTAGTTATATTGATTTGATTTCCCATGACCAATGGAAAAACCAATAATGTAAAAATGGTGAGCAACAAAGTTGAGTTTGGGCGTGAACGTTTTGTTGGAATGGATGACAATGTTGGGGATCGTGACCTGGTTAATGGGTTACTCATGGGTAGTGATGCTGGATCAGGTATTTTTCCAGGTTGTTTCTCTTCTTCTTTAGTTTCCGTAAATAGTGGGGTTAGTCTATGGATAGGTCGCTTAAATATTCCTCTTTGTGTTTTAACGTCACATACTCTTACCAAGTCATCATAACCCTTGTAAGTCTTTATTATTCGTCCCAGAGGCCATTGTAGAACTGGTAGATGATCTTCCTTAAGTATTACCATTGTGTTTGGTTGAATCTCTCTAATTGGTCCTTTCCATTTGTGCCTTTGCTGTAATTCGTTAAGGTATTCTTTGGACCATTCGCCAAAAGCCGTGTTTGAGTTGTGATACGAGATGCCATCTCCTCAGCAAGCCTCCTGTCGGACCTTCTGTTTGTACATCAACGCTTGATGTTAACTCTTCACCAATCAAAAAATGACCTGGGGTTATGGCATTTAAATCATTAGCATCTGATGAGCTTGGAATGAGAGGTCGGGAGTTTAAGATGGCTTCAATTTCTATTACCACAGTTTCAAGTTCTTCGTATGTGAGCGATGCTGCTGAGACATTTTTTATTAATAGATGCTTCGCTGATTTTACTGCCGCCTCCCATAGTCCACCAAAATGTGGTAATCGTGGGGGGATGAATTGAAAGTCGATTCCTTTTGTGCTGCATGCCTTAATGATGGACTCTTGTGCCGGTTGTGCATAACTGACGTCATTAAGCTCCTTAAGTTGGTTTCGGGCTCCCACAAAATTTGTTGCATTATCATAATACAGTGTTTTGCAGTGGCCTCTTCTCGCTATGAAACGTTTTAGCGCTCCCATGAAAGCGTCTGTTGTCAATTCAGTGACAAGCTCTAAGTGCACTGCCTTAGTGGCAAAGCAGCAGAACACTGCGAGATAGGCCTTTTGGGGTCGCTTTCCTCTTGTTTTAAAATGTACAAAAAATGGCCCGCAATAGTCCACTCCCGAATTTAAAAATGGTCGAGCTGGCTGCACCCGATGTTCTGGAAGGTTTCCCATAATTTGACTATACATGTTTGGCCTCGCTTTTGTGCATCGTACGCACCGTTGGACAATTGCTCTTGTTAGGCTTTTCCCCTTGATGGGCCAAAAACGCTGTCTTACTTGTGCCAGTAATGCTTGGGTGCCACAGTGATAGTGTTCTTTGTGTAATTTCTCTATCAGAAGGGTCACAAGTGGATCTTTGCTCGGAAGAATCATTTGATGAGTTGCGTCAAACTGCTGCGTGGAAGAACTTAGTCGTCCACCCACTCTAATTATTCCTTCTTCATCTAAAAATGGCGCTAGGGAGCTTAAAGGATTTGAACTCGGGACAAACTTATCCCTTATGAGTGCGCTTTTCAGGTCACTGAAGTCGGATGCTTGTATTTGGCGTACAATTATCTTAAGTGCTGATTCGAGCTCTACTGGTGAAAGCTGCATGTGTTTCGGTCTGGACGCCTTTGGTTGTCTTGTATTTCTTGTAAATCGTAACATGTACGCGACAATCCTTTGTACATGTAAAAATTAATTCTTTGAATGTATTGTGTAGATCCATGCGGCTTCATCTGTTGAAAGCGGGTTTGTTAGCACGGTTGATATGCAGTTGTTGTCATTCGATAATTCTCGCGTAACTGGATTTGTCCATTGGGCCTTGTGTTGATAGAGAAATAACGGACCATACAACCACATGTTACAAGACGATAGCTCATGTGGCCTTATCCCTCTAGATAATATGTCTGCAGGATTTTGTTTTGATGGGACGTGGTTCCACTGATTTGGAATCGTTACCCGAAGGATTTTTACAATGCGATGAGCTACGTATACTGGAAGCTTCCCTGGATGATTGTGTAGCCAAGCAAGCACAATCTGGGAATCAGTCCAAAGAAAGGATCTCTTGTTTTGCCAGCCTAAATCAGCCATTACTCTTGTCGTAAGTTCAGCTGCCAGAAGCGCTGCGCATAATTCTAAGCGAGGTATTGTTTGTGTTTTTAACGGTGCTACACGCGACCTTGAGCAGAGGAGGTTGACCTTTACTGTTTTGTTCTTGTGTGCTACTCTGACATACACTGCTGCCCCATAAGCTCTTTCTGAAGCGTCTGAAAAGGTATGTATCACAATATTTGTGTCTTCTTGATTGCTGAATATGTATCTAGGAAAGGTGACGTTGTTCAAACTCGCTAGGTCTGCTCTATATGATGACCAATTTCTTTCTAATCTTGTTGGGAGGTTCTCATCCCATTCAAGTTTTGTTTGCCAAGTCTGTTGAAGTAGGATCTTTCCAGTTACCAGTGCTGGACCAATCAAACCTAAAGGATCATATACGTGTGCTAAATCGGAGCTTATGGTCCGTTTTGTTGGGTGGCTGTGGTCTTGAATATTGACCTTTATACAAAATACATCTGAATTAGGACGCCATAGAAGTCCCAAAGTTTTAGTTGATGATATCTCCTTTGACTCAAAATTAAGATTTACATATTCTTCTGTTAAATACTGATCACCCAAAGGCTTGTCCTTTATTGCCATGATCACCTTGTGATTGTTTTGGAACTCGTTAGCCAACTCTGTCAAAGCCTCCAATCTTTTCACAAAGTATGCTGGTGTTTTCCGATCCTTGGGATCCTTTGAGAAGTTCCTTGCGAGCGTTTCAATCTGAGCTCCTAAGTAGTGCTGGTTGCGCACTAATTCCTCAAATTCCATGTTGTTCGATGCTGTGACAATCAAAAATCACGTCGGGGTCACCAAATGTTACAACTGTTGTGTTGTTTTAACAGAAAAATGAGACGCTAGCATACATACATACATACATATTTAAGTTGCAAAAATATTCATAGGATGGTAGTGTAGTGGGTACACCACTGGACTATGAAGCTGGAGGTACGCTGTTCGATACCATTAAAGTATTTGCTGAATATTTATTATTTTTCTAAACATTTTAATGTTCCATGGTCAATATGAGTAGTATATGAAATATCATGACTAGCAAAATACGATGCACTATGAAAAAAAACTAAACTAAATACATATCTATTTTTATGTATTTTTCCCATTGAGTACCTAGTATACATTAATACATATTATATATTTTAAATTTCAATAATGTATGCTCTATTACTCTTTACTTTTTCTTTTTATACCCTTCACATAGTGAAAAAGGGTATATATAGGTTTGTCATTCCGTGTGAAATTTTTACAATTTTCATTTCCGACCCCATAAGGTATATATTTTCTGAAAGCTTATCACCCCAATTCTAAATATTCCCAGGGAATTGAATTCCCCGGGAATTCATTTTTCCCGCGAATAAAATTCCCCTTTTCTAAACAGTCGGGGAAGGGAATAACAAGGGAGAGAATTTTACATTTTCGAAGTCAGCTGTTTGCTTTTGTTTTGACAAAATATTTGCTAATAATTTTTAGCGTAAAAAGTGAATATTCGTAAATAATAAAAAAAAATTGTTAAAAGTGAACAAAAATGTTTAGTGTAGCGTTGTTAATAATAATAGCTGAAGCAGAAAACTCTGAAGCACAAGAATAAGCAAAGGGTAGAAAGGAAAATGCTATGTGACGCCAGCAACCCACTTGAGTTGCCGCACACTTTGTAAATTTTACTTTTGGAAGGTTAGAAAAATATTACAGAATAAATAAACCGGCGTTTAAATATCTGTTGGACGTGTTAAGGTATTCAGCCCAAACGTAAGTCCTCTGCAATTTCTCCAATCGTGAAATTAAGTGCGACTTTCCGCTTCTTTGCTGAAGGTTTGTACCAAACGGGTATTGATAAAGATTACGGTGTGTCTGTGGCTCAGTGTAGTGTTAGCAAAGTTCTGGCAGAAGTTATTAATATATAAGGAACATTTACGCCCAATGTAGATAACTTTCTGCAGAAGTGACGTGCAAAAACGGAAAGTTGCGTTAGCTCTTTATGTGAAGTATGGCATTCCAAACGTTATTGGATGTGTTGACGGAACTCAAAAAATTAAAGGTCTGTGATCATGAGCTGAGGATTCAGTACGTTGATGCCTCACATCCCGGAGCGTGTCACGATTCATTTATTTGGAATTCTGGCGAATTGCGTGCTCACCTTGAGCAAGAATACCTTAGAGGTGGCAGCAATTATTGGCTTCTTGGTAAAGTTTTGAATGATAACAGACAATTCATAAATTAAACATGCATTTTTTCTAGGAGGCTTATAGATGCCAGGATGAGCCTGTTGAAATAAAATTCACTCCAAGTGTTGAAATGTGGTTGAACGCATTAATGGTGTTTTAAAAAATAGATGGTGCTAGACAGCTGCACTACGCTCCAAAAAAGGCTGCTAAAATAACAAAATTTTGCTGTGCGTTGCATAATATCTGCATTCATTTTAAATGCAATGCTGAAGTAAACGATGTAGAAAATTTAGATTATTTGAGCGCTCAGGATAATGATGTGGTATCCTTAGACTCGCCACAATATTTATCCATTGCCCAAAATATTAGAAAATATAATAGAAAAATATTAGAAAAAATATTCCGAATAATCTCTAATAAATTTCTGTAATAAAGCCATTTCTTATATATGTATGTAGTATATACATTTTTTTAAATATATATAACATTTTATTAAAAAAATTTAAAAACTTCAAAAATGATAAAAAAAATTTAAAATTATTTTAAAACTAAAAAACAATTCATTATTCTGCTTCCTGTTTGTTGTTTTTATCCTAAAAGTAACAATAAATTACAATATTTATCACAATTTTTATAAAAAAATATTAAATACTTACATTTTTGTCACAACTCCCTTTGTTGGCGGATTTTTCCCAAAAATTGTTATTACATTCTCCCTTTAATTACCTTTTGTAATACCTACTTTTTTCCCAGGGAACAATTTCCCAATTTCGAAGTTTATTTAGAATATGGGAAAGGGAACAAATTTCCCCGGGAGATATTTAGAATAGGGGAACAGGGAATAGGGAAAAAATTCCCAGGGAATTGTTATTTAGAATTGGGGTGTATGAATAGGGGAGTCGATTAAGCTCTGTCAGTCTGTCCCTCTGTCCGTGTGTGTTGAAATCAACTTTTTGAAGCCCCCCGACATAAGTTGGACCCCGGTAAGGTATTAAAATATCCGAAATATTCGGGAGTAGATCGGTATTGAAAATCAAGAACATCGGTACATAAACAACTGAGATATGAGTAAAAACCCACGAGCACCTCGATTTTTTTTTTCACAAAAACAACATTACAACAACAACATACATACATACATACAAACGTGTATACTGGTTAAACAAAACGTTGCATCGAATGCCAGCTGAGCCAAAAAAATTTTTTTTTTTATTTTTTTTTTTTTTTATTTAATATATAATTTATATTTATATTATTATTTTTTTTTATTTCTTTTGTGTTTTATATATATTATATATATAATAACTTTTTTTTTAATTTTTTTTTTATTTTTTATTTTTTTTTTTTTTGTTTTTTTAACATACATACGTGAATTTATAATTTTACATGGGATGTTTTTATATATGTATGTACGTATTTCATATGGGATGAATTGTGACACAAACTACTGTTATTGCATGACTACACGTTGTAAAGGGTATATAAGATTCGGCACGGGCGAATATAGCGCTCTTACTTGTTTTTAATTAAACTATATACGTAAATTTATTTTTTTACAATGGGATGTTTTTTATATATGTATGTTTTTTAAGTATGTACGTATTTCATATGAGATGAATGGTGATAAAAACTATTGCTATTGCATGACTACACGTTGTGAAGGGTATATAAGATTCAGCACATCCGAATATAGCGCTCTTACTTGTTTTCTTTCTAGTTTTATGTGTATTAAATATATGTATATATGAATTTGTTTACCATATTACTATGTAAATATTACTAATAATATTTTCAAAATATTACTAATAAATATTTCAACTAATTAATGTAATGTAAATATGTATGTAAATAATTGTAATATTATAAATCTGTTATTATGTTTGTATTTCTGATATTATATTGATATTTATTTACTGTGAAACAAAAGATGATTCTGAACTTATATTTGTACTTATAAGAGTACATATATTAATGTCAATTTATATATTTCTTCAAAATTGCTTATTATCTTAGGATAGATTGTAATTTAAATAAATGTAAAAAAAAATTAATTTTTCTTAATTTTTTTTTTTTTATTTAATTTTAATTTTAATTTTGTTTTAATAAAATATAAATACCTGTTTTTTTTATAATGTTTGAATGAATTGTTTTTGAGTTATCATTTAATATGATGGAATAGGACTTTTCAGCTGGGGTAAGTAGGGGGAAATAATTATAATATAAGGAGATGTTTGGGACATCTAAGACCCTTATCCTACGATGTCATGGAGAGACTTGCCTGTCTCTAGTGGGAGGTTGTATTTTCCTGACATAACACCAGTCAGAAGTCCGATGTGTGTATGTGAGAGTAGGGAGTTGCATATGCTTTGGGTTCCTGCATATAATTTTTTAGTATTTGCTGGTATGATTTTTTTTATTAGTTGGTGAGTGCCAGACCAGTTAGTTGGCAAGAACCACCCCGTTCGGCGAGATCTAGCCGGAGCATACGCGAGCATACCAGCGCCGCCGACAATCTGGCCACTCGGTATTATTAGTAAGAGTTTCACCACACTCACCGTCACTACACAATTGATATATGTATGTATGTATGTATATGCATATTAAATCTTACCGCCATATCATTTATACAATTAGGTGATTCACAACACGTCGTATCATGTCATATTGTCCTAAAATTTTACACAGGTTTAAAAATGTTGTTGTTGCTTTTCAAACAAAAAGTGTCTTATAATAATAGAACTTTGTACGCTATGTTTATTGTGCTGTCGTATTTAATAAGCAGAGACCTGTGCTAAACGGCTAAGCCAAGCCGCAACAGTTTTTGTAAGCCGTCGCCGTTCATTGTATAATTTTATCGGGCCGACATCCAAACTTGAGCGCAGTTGCTAATTTTTGATAACAAATCACTGGTGGCGTCAAATAAGATCGGCTAAGGACTCTGCTGTTTTTGTTTATCAAACAAAATTTAATTTATTTGTAATTTATTTACTTGAGTCTGCCATTACAACATCTAAAATGTACTTTTCGCACAAACTAGCTATTAAGCTGGATTCACCCATAAAATTTTAGTTCAGAACAAATTTTTTTTGTATTGAGTTTGATGTTTTACTTTTGAGAGAGAGAGAGAGATTATTTTGTTCAGAAAGATTTTTCTTGAATTGGTTTAATTTTAATTCTTGTTCAGAAGAAACTGAATTGGGATGCCACTATTTTTCAATATTTACATGAAAATTGAATTTGGTTGCCACATCACACAGTGTCAGTACATTTATTATACAAAAATTGTTTTTGCCGAAAATTAACAATTAAAATGGAATTTAATGAAAATATTGCTCAAAAATTAATAGAAGAATTAAAAAACCAGGAAGAAAATGTTTGTATGACATGAGCAATAGTGCATACAAAAATAATTATTTAAAACAGGGTTTATGGAATGAAATAGAAGCGACTCTTTTTATTTTCGATTTTTTTTATAAATTTCTTTTGCAAACAAATTGACTTTATGCACTTCAATTAAAAATAATAATTTTAGTTTTCTTCTATCCGACATTTTCTTCACATATATTTTAATGAAATAATTTATGTTTGTATTTATTTACATAGTTTGCTAGCGGTGCTTCCACTTTGTACAACTGTTTGCATTTTATATTATATGGCAGCTTTGTTTTTTCGGACAAATTTTCTTAAATGGGTGAATCGTTCTGCAGAAAACTCTCAGTAAAAAATGTTATTCTCCGGAAAAAATTTTGTTCAGAACAAATGGGTGAATTCACCTTTATTTTGTTTATTTTTACTTGTTTTGGCATTATGAAGGAAAATATTTATTTTTATAATTGTTTTACATCAGCTGATTTAAATTCAAAATAGCACACTTAATTATGAGGGGTTGTTCACAATAGTCTTAATTTGTCATGCTATTTTTATAGGACATATGACTTTATGACACTACTGTGAATCCCCCATATTATGTTTATTATGCTGTCGTATTTAATAAGCAGAGACCTGTGCTAAACGGCTAAGCCAAGCCGCAACAGTTTTTGTAAGCTGTCGCCGTTCATTGTATAATTTTATCGGACCGACATCCAAATTTGAACGCAGTTGCTAATTTTTGATAACAAGTCACTGGTTCGGCTAAGGACTCTGATGTTTTTGTTTCAGAGAAACAAGCCGATCGGCTCAAAATCGGCGGCTAGCCGCCGCCGATTGATTTTTCAAAGTCGCGCCGCCGCCGATTTATATCGACTTAAAAGCTGAGCCGGCTCAAACACAGCCGCCGAACTTCTCGACTCCGCCGCTGAAAACAATTTATGTTACAATGTTTTTTCTTACATGTATGAATTTAAAAAATAGTACTATTTTTTACACATATGTAAATTACAAAAAAAAAAGTGCCGTTAGTTTTTGCAATTATAAAAAAAGTAAAAAGTTCATATAAACAAGTGAAGCTTATTGGCAAGTGAAGCGTTTTTAAAAGTGAAGTGTATTGAAATTCGAATTAATTCGAAAATTTGTATTTAAATATAAAAATATGCATTTATTTGTATATATTTCTTTAATTATTATAAAAAATAACTTCTTAAAATTTTAAAGAAATGCTTCTTATACAAAAAGTTATTAATTATTTTTTTCTTTGACCTTTTATAATAATATATAATAGTTTTTTAAGCTTAAGGTCCTTTCAATAATAAAAAATCTTTTTGTTTTATTTTATATTATTTGATCAATATTTCGCTAATTCTTTGTGCAGCATCATCAGGATACGAGTTTATTATTATATATTTGTTTTTTGTTGGATTAGTGTCTTGATATTTGTTATTTTTCAAATAAATTTATAGTTTGATAAACAAAATTGAAAATAACAAAAAAAAAAAAATTTTTTTAACATTTTGTCATATAAATATAAAAATTGTACAAAAATGTTGTATAACAAAAATTACAATTTATATAAAAATATTAACAAAAAAGTATTATAACAGAAATTGTTGAAAAAATGTTAATAGTATTATAAGAATATGTGTAATAGTAGAAAAATTGTATTACAAAAATTCCATAATTGTTAAAAGTATTAACAAGAATTATATAAATTATTGTCTATACTTTAATATAAAAATATGTTGGTTTTGTACAGAATATTACAAATATAATATAAAATTTTTAAACAGATAATGTTATGTTACATAAGTACGTATGAGACAATAATTATATATGTATGAAAGTATTGATAAAAATTTTTGTTGTAATAAAACAAGTGTATCAATATCACTAAAAAACTAATATAAAAAATGTAGATATATAATGTTTAATCTTCATGTATTAAAAGATTAATTTGAAATGAAATTTTTTTATAAAAAACTTAGCAAGTAAATTATATAAATAGGTATAAGTGTTATTTTTTATGTTTTAAATGTCTATAACTCTGTGCAACATTATCTGTATCTGCTTTATAATTAATTCTCTGTGTAATTGGTACATTAATTATCTGTAACATTTCTAACATATATCTACGTTTATAATTATTTTCAATATTTAAAACTGATACATTTTCAAAGTGAAAGTGATCAGAGTTGGAACAAAAATTACAACAAAAATTTTTATCAATACTTTCATACATATATAATTATTGTCTCATACGTATGTAACATAACATTATCTGTTAAAAATTTTTATATAATATTTGTAATATTCTGTACAAAACCAACATATTTTTATATTAAAGTATAGACAATAATTTATATAATTCTTGTTAATACTTTTAACAATTATGGAATTTTTGTAATACAATTTTTCTATTATTACACATATTCTTATAATACTATTAACATTTTTTCAACAATTTCTGTTATAATACTTTTTTGTTAATATTTTTATATAAATTGTAATTTTTGTTATACAACATTTTTGTACAATTTTTATATTTATATGACAAAATGTTTAAAATTTTTTTTTTTGTTATTTTCAATTTTGTTTATCAAACTATAAATTTATTTGAAAAATAACAAATATCAAGACACTAATCCAACAAAAAACAAATATATAATAATAAACTCGTATCCTGATGATGCTACACAAAGAATGAGCGAAATATTGATCAAATAATATAAAATAAAACAAAAAAATTTTTTATTATTAAAAGGACCTTAAGCTTAGAAAACTATTATGTATATATATACAAAAAATTATTTTAAATATTTAAATAAACAAAAAGTTTTTAAAATGTCAAAACGATCTGACTATTTTTAAAATTTGTTAAAGAATTTTTTAAGAAATATTCTGTTTTCTTTGTAAGAACATATCTAAAACATCTTAACATTTATTCATTAAATTAAACTTATAAATAATAACAAAATATTTTAAACTTATATAATTATCTTAAATTATATTTTTTTTCTAAAGCTTGTTCTAACTTTTTTTATAGTTTGAAGCATTTATTTATTAAAAGTTTGGTAACCTAGCCTCTAGGCCATAATCGGTTACAAACTTCTACTAAAAAAATTTACAATGCTTTTTACTTAACAACTTTTAATCAAAATAAACAATGGGCCAATTCAAAGTAGACTCTCATATTGTACTATGTCATATAATTCATATTAATATGACTAGTGACTTTGAACACCTTTTGGTAACAAATTATGTATTTAATATAAGAAAGAAGACAAAGAGATGACGCTTTTAAAAATTGTATGTATACAGGAAAGAAGAAAATAGAAAATATTCTCTCTGAGAGGTGAGAAGCGAAGAAATTCTCTCTGAGAGACAGTATGGTTAAAAGTATATTATAAACAATTTCTTATACATAGGAAACAAATGTGTAAAGTTATATTATTTTTTTTGTATGAAAATTACTAACAAAAATTTTATGCATGCATAAAATAATATGAAATAGCACAAATATGACTGATATGCAACCACTTTGAATTGGCCCTATATGTATAACAAGAATGTTGAAAGCAGTTGTTCTATTTCAAAAATGTTAAAATCTGTAGTTCTTAGCTTAAAATGTTTACAAAATATAAAAATCCTGTAGCTATTGCAAGTTGTATTGTGGAAATTTTTAATACATCTTCAAAAAAAGAACAATTTTAATTAAAAATTGTTATTAGCAGAGGGGCTACTATGTAATACGGTTCAAACATTCAACATTTTCGAATTACAATGCATTAGGATACAAATTCGAAAATTTTTCGAATCAAATCACGAAAAAAACCCCTTAGTTTGTGTTACTCTACTAAAACAAAAAAAAAAATCCAATTTAAGCCGAATTTAAGCCGCCGCCGTTACTTTCTATTTGAAGCCGCCGCCGCCGACCAAAAAAGACTGCGCCGCCGCCGCCGATCATTTCGCTTCGGCTTGGTTCTCTGTTTTGTTTATCAAACAAAATTTAATTTATTTGTAATTTATTTACTTGAGTTTGCCATTACAACATCTAAAATGTACTTTCCGCACAAACTGGCTTATATTGTTTTTTTTTTACTTGTTTTTGGCATTATGAAAGAAAATATTTATTTTTATAATTGTTTTACATCAGCTGATTTAAATTCAAAATAGCACACTTAATTATGAGGGGTTGTTCACAATAGTCTTAATTTTTCATGATATTATCATGACACTACTGTTAATCCCCCATATGTTTAAGTTTTCTGTTAAAATATAAATGCTCATTGTTATAAGGTCTTAATATTTGTATCTGAGTTCCATTCACAGCCCTAATAGCTCCTGGTGTTGAACATTTACTATAAAAAAAATCTTTTTGCCTCCACTTTTTTCTCTTCACTCAATGTGAAGAGGACTAAAATTTTTTTGTATTGAACATCCGATAAACATACAGAAATATATAATTGAGACATTTACAATAAAAGGTCTTGGCCAATCTGATGTTGATAACCACCTTGCGCAAGAAACTTTAAGGTGGCCACCAATTTTAAAATAGGGGGATGGCAGAAGATCTTTGTGGTGCTTTTAAATCACTGCTGATGGAGTTCAGTACGTATGTACATAAATGCGTTTTTACTAAGCCAAAATTTTTTCACGAATCTGAAAGAAATTTTTCTTTATTTAAAAACATTTTTATTTGCGCTGTTAGGTTTTGTTTAAACGAAATTACTTACGAAATTTGCATAATATTCGATGTATCTCTTATATACTTTCTTTTGACTCTTTCTGGAACAACATCTTCTTCACCACTTTCCCACAACAAAACACAATCCATTTTAACGTTTTTATTTATACACATTTTTTGGTTCTCCTCCAGTTACAAACGTTGATTCAGGCACCGCAAGTCGACCCATACCTCTGAATAGGAAGTCGGAGACACTCGAAAAATTGAGTTTAAATGGTTCTCCTCCAGTTACAAAACTTTGGTTCAGGTACAGCTGGTCGACCAAACCATTGTATAGGAAGTCAGAGACGTCTGAACAATAATTACTGCTGAGTTTTATGGAACTCCTCCAGTCACATGTAAATTGACTTAATATGGTACTCCTCCAGACACAAGTAAATTGAGTTTATTTGGTACTCCTCCAATTAAAACGAAAACATGCGGTTAACTGTAGAATAGTCTGGAAACTGTATCCAAAGCACAGTTATGTGACGCCACACAGTTAACCTCGCGAAAGTGAGACGGAAAACTCTCGAAGTCAGATAAAAAGGGACAACCTGATTGCCATTAAATGATAATGGCAAAAACGCGCGAGCTCTTAATCCGACCAGAGCTGAATCACGACTGTTGCAAGCGCCTTTTTGTCGTTTGAGAGTTTTGCGTCTCACTCCCGCATTGGCTAATTGCGTGGCGTCGGTTAACTGCACAAAGGTACAGTTACTCGGACTATTAATTGACCACATGCAGATTTTTATATGAGTCGAATTCGGAAATTTTAGTTTCCTATACGAAGGTAAAGGTCGAGTGCTACTTACTGGAGGAGGCTTTGGAAAGGATTTTGAAATCAAATAAAAAAAATAATTGGTTATGGCAGTTTTGTCTTTTGACAAGCCAAATAATTGTCTAGTGCTAGTACACTAGAACCTCCATTGAAGTAATTTTAAATATTAAAAAATAAAGATAATAATCATAGCCAATTTTAACAAATTCTTTTTAAGAACACAAAAATTAATTAGCTCTTAGCAACTTATTATATATTTAATAATACAAACTTTTTGTAAACGAATAAACCCATAGTCTGCTGTAAAAAAATAAAGTTAATTTTTCATATTTCACTCATGAAAAGTCCTTATAATTAAAATTTGTATATATGTATGTAACCCTCATACCTAAACAAGAGCGTTGAGCGTCAAGCGTTGGAGTTTTACATGTGTTTTGTTTTTGTTACAATAACAAAATACAAGCAAAATTGCAACGCTTGACGCTCAACGCTCTTGTTTAGGTATGAGGGACACGAAAAATAAAAACCTTTTTGTTATCTAATTAACGGCCCTTTTCACAATCTGTGATTATATTAATTTAACAGGAACATTAACAAACCGCCGATTTCGTTAACAGAAACTATTTAACATACGGTTAGTGTTTTGCGTTTCACCATCTTTCGGTTAGTTAACACTAACATTATAAAAAAAGTATGGTAATACTGGTTTTTATTATTTACGAAAAATCGTGGAATGAAAGAAAAGAATCAAAAAAAAAATTATACAAAAATTCTTAGCAATTTTTTGATGAAAGACAAATATACATATATGTATTAAAAATAAATTGTTTACTTAAAATAGTTTAAATACAGTTCCTTGGTGAGTATAAATTTTTATATTTTATTTTATTATAATATTATTATTATAACCGCCACCAAAAAAATGGTGAAGTTATATTCATTTTGTCATTCCGTTTGTAAACGAAATTTTTATCTTTATCTCAACTTCATATAATTTCTCTATGAATAAAGATTTTGGAAGAATAAAGGACTATGTAGAAATATCTAAGTTGTATTTATTAGCAGAAACTTTATTGACATGCCTACTTTAACGTCCACTTTTATTTAAAGACTAACTTCCGTATTCATAAAAAATATTTGAGGTTTATTGAGGGCTTATTTGACAACTGTTGTAGAGAAATCTGTCAAATAAACCTTCAATAAACCTAAAATATTTTTTATGAATACTGCAGAAAATTTACGAAAACATTTTACTAACATATAAAAAGAAAGTTATACGTATTATAGTATAAAGATTTTATTCCTCAGCGATTATTGTGAAAAACAAAATAATAAATTTTGTGCTATAATAGAACATCAGATTGGTGGCGGGTCTAAAAAATACGGCAAAGCCGAATATAGTGCTCTTACTTGTTTATTTTTATTTTAATGAAAGCCTTTAACCGGAAGATTTTGTTCGGTTAAATTTAACAGAGACTTTTTGATTAATCTCTGCCGGTTAAATGCTAACCGTACTTTGTGAAATGAAATTTTGCTTAACTTACGGTTAAAGTTCATGTTAAATTATAATCGCACTTTGTGAAAAGGGCCGTTAGTATTTTATTTAGTCCCCTTTCTGATTAGGCAAGTCTCTTGCGCAAGTCAGTTTCAATTAACTTGCCCAAGTTTCGTTTTCTTTTGAATATTTTTTTTTTTACATTTTTATGTGTTTTGTAATTTCTTAATAAAAAACTTGCCGAGTACAGGCAAGTTTTCTTCCTCTTAACCACTTTTAACCATATATACAAGATTTGCGCAAGAGACTTTTTTAATCTCAAAGGGTTTTAGCAACGAAAAAAAACATACTATCTCATACATGAAAGAGTAAAAGCAAATTTACTTCTAGCTCTCACACATGTATCTCTGGATTGCAAAGTGGATATACTAAGTTTTATTGCTTCTTATGTGAATGGGATAGCCGCGCAAAAGAAAAACGTTAAAATGTTAAAATTTGACCGAAAAGAGTAAATTTTATTCCAGTAGAAAAAAATGTAGCAGAAGAGGCTTTAAATCAAAAAAAAAAAAAAACTCTTCTGCCTCCTCTTCACATAAAGCTAGACGGTGAAGGCTTTCTATACATAAAGAACAAATTTCCTAGAATCAGAGATGCTAAGGTAAAAGAAGGCATATTTGTAGGTCCACAAATACGACAGCTTATGAAGGACGAGGTCTTTAGAACGAAATTCAAAGATGTGGAAGAAAGAGCATGGATAGCTTAAGCTACTTTTTTATTTTAACAATGTTTCCTAAATAAAAATTAAATTTTTTTTAACAAAAATTTTCTGTTATTTTAAATAAAAAAATATATAGGCTGTAAATATTTTAATTTTTTATTGTAATTTGAAGTTATCTACGGGTGACGACAGGGTAGGTGCTTTAAGCGAGGCGTGCTACTAAATTACAATCTGGCAAATTTTGTTTTTTTTAACTAATATTTAAATTTTTTTTTAGTTGTACGAAAATAAATAGAAGTAAATAGTTGCCATTCATTGTTTCTACAAGGCGCTTTAGTGCGCCCACTATGACGTTGTTTGCTGCATTAATATTGGGTACCTGCGGTAAATTGACTATAAAATTTACATTTTTAACTGATTTTTACGGTTTATGGCTTTTTTATACCCTTCACCTGTGGTGCACAAGGGTATATATAGCTTTGTCATTTCGTTTGTAATTTCTACAATTTTCATTTCCGACCCCATAAAGTATATATTTTCTGAAAGCTTATGAATAGAGGAGTCGATTAAGCCCTGACCGTCTGTCCGTCTATCCGTCTGTCCGTGTGTTGGTTGAAATCAACTTTTAGAAGCAACTATATGTTCCTCAGATCTGTATATGGTATCAATCTCTTGGAAATATCCAGGAATGAATCGCTATTGAAATTCAGCACAATCGCCCCATAACTTTCTGAGATATGAGCAAAAAACCACGACCACCTCGTTTTTTTTCACAATTACAACAACAACATACATACATAGATACATGTAAAAAACATACCAAACAAAAAAAAATTACAAAAAAAAAAAATATTAAAAATAAGAAAAAAATAATAAAAAAACTAAAAAAAAAAATTTTAAAAAAATTTAAAAAAAAATTTAAAAAAATTTTTTAAAAATTTTTCTAAAAAAAATTTTTAAAAAAATTTAAAAAAAATATAAAAAAAATAATAAAATATAAATAATATATTAAATAAAATAAAATACAATTTTTTTGGCTCAGCTGGGATTCGATGCCACATTTATTCTAACGTGTACGTATGCACGTAGTTTATATGGGATGAATGGTGATACAAACAATTGTTATTGCATGACTACACGTTGTGAAGGGTATATAAGATTCGGCACGGCCGAATATAGCACTGTTACTTGTTTATTTTTAATATAAGTAGCTGTCAGAAAAAAGAGCAAAATGTTGAATATTTGCTTTATCTTTGTTAATTCAATTTTTAAATTGAAAAATATTTCGAATTTTGCACGAAAAAATTTTTTTTTCTCCATTATTTTCTGAATAGTTTCAAAACGATTAGATAGAGAAAAATTCTGTTCGACTAATAAATACAATTTTGTTGCACATCTCCTGGTGTTTTATTTTTGAAAATCGGATGACTGGTTCTCGAGTTAGGATAAAATATGTCTCCGTACCTGACTAATTTAGGGGAAAAATTTGCCACGACCATAAAAAAATTCCGATCTGATGGAAAAAAACCGACAACGGATTTGAGTTCAGCGCATCAAAATCCATATAGTCCACATTGCTGTATTTAATGGGAGATTTTGCTGGTGAGCAGTGTTATTAGAGGTTTATTAAATCTCATAATATACTGTCTGATATATGTTACAGGGCCCATACGCAACACCATAATAATTGTGCTTTCAAGTGACTGTGCCAGCTGATTGACCGTGTATGGGGTTGTGGTGTGATTGTACCAGCTGATGGTGCTTTATCAAAAATAGTTTGACATAAAAAAAATACAACATTTTAAATATAAATGCCAATTTATAGACATTTCTTCATCCAAACACTTTTTTTTTGCTCCTAATTCGTTTTCGTGTTAGGATAATAGTAATAATAAGTATAATTAAAAAAATTTCAAATTTTCAAATTTTCAAATTTTCAACAAATTTTTTTTTTATTATCTCAAAGTTTAAGATTGGAACATTTTTTGTATTACAAACACGACCAAATAAATATCTTCGTTTTGTAAACGAAACAATTCAAAAATCAAATTCATTAATTAATTTGATATTTACGTATTATGGTTTTATAAAAATATCTAAAATTTTAAGATAAAGACAAAGAGGATGTGTTTTCAAAAATTATTTTAACCTTGTTTATTATGTTGAGAATATACTTTAAAAACACAGATAGAGTTCGACCTGTTTTTAATAGACCTGTGACAAGCTGATACTAAACTTTATTGATTTAAAAATTGATTGTTGATAAGAATTGTAGACAAATTATGTTTCGTATCTACAACTTAAAACAAAAAAAATATAATTTCTAAAAATAAATATAATTATATGGTGGGAAAACAATATAAATCATATTTTAGCAAAAAAATCCTTAAATATATAACAAAATCATGATTATGACAACGCTGGGCACAAATGACAAATTGTAAGTAAATAGAAGCTAAACAAAACAGAAAATCGCCAAAGAAATCGTCGTGTGTGAAGAAAAAAGCAAGTTCAATAGAAAATATGGAAAAAGTTGGGCAATTAAAATCGTCGTCTGTGCCCATGGACTAAACAGGTTTTGGAATCGCTAGGTTTGGCGATAAATTAGCTAAAATCCCATCACTGTTACCATGATAGAGCATTTTTGTTTGCGTATGCGTATTCAACATGAAAAAGGGAATAATAGTTAAATATATATTTTTAATCTGTGGGCTTATTACGGGTGCATACGCTGCGATTGAATTAGTGGATGATGCTGATTTAGTACACTTGCTTACCGGCGAAAAAAATGTTATTGTATTGTTTAGTAAGTGATTATTAAATTACAAATGTAATAGTATAAAATGTAAAAGGTTTTATTGATATGTGATACATCTTTTGTTCAGCAAAAAATAAATGTCAGGCTTGCGATGAGCTAGAAATTGTTGTAGAAAATATACAAACAATACTAAAGGATGATATTGATGCAGTTGTAGTGAAAGCTCACAATAGTCATATGGTGAATTTATATGATTCAACGAAAGAACCTGCTTTAATATATTTTCGACGAGGCATACCACTATTGTATTATGGGGAACCCAATGCAGAAGAAATTGTCCAAATGTTTAATGAAAATAGAGAACCAGTTGTTAAGGAGTTGTCTGATTTAAATTTTGAGCATTTAACTCAATCGTCCACGGGTGCAACAACTGGAGACTGGTTTGTGTTTTTGTAAGTATACTAATAATGGGTCGATTATGGATAGCAGCCGAACCTCAGTTACGTTGCCAGTTGCCATTAAAGATGGCAACTAACAACTGTCAATTTCATATGAAAATTTGGCAACCGAAACTTGTAATTGCTAGCTTGCAACTCAACTAAAGTTCAATTGCTATCCATAATCGACCCATAAATTTCCCCTATGATATTCGTATGCACATTGTTTAATTTTTTGAACTCAGTTATTCGGCAGATTGTGTGTTTTGCTTAAGACTCTATGCTACTTGGGAGGCAGTTGGAGCACGTCTTAAGCATCGCTTAAATGTGGCAAGAATCGATAGGCTTGGGGCTGGAATAGCAACTGCAAAGAGATTCGGTATAGTTGAATCTCCGGAATTTGTTTTGTAAGAACAATGTCCAAATATCAGAATAATAAATTAAATTTATTTTTCCTTGTAGTTTACGGCAGGGTAAAGCGTATCGTTATAAAAACAAAGAATATAGTGCTATTAAGTTAATCGAATTTGTAGAAAAGGATCACATAAAACAAACAGCAGAACCAGTTCCTCCTGAAGCAAATACGTTGTAAGTAAAATTTTGGACTTAAATCTAGTTTACCAACGGACTTCCAAATAAAAAAAAGTTACACAGATCGATAGCAAATTGAAATATAAGTAAATTTAAAATGGTAATATTGTCGGATACATACTTTTCGAGATATAGAAGTTTTAAGTTTTGATTACATATGAGATTTTTAGTACATTTCTCAACATGTACATATATGGAGAATATTGTCGTCAGTTGAAAGCTTTTGAATAGATGTTTCAAAATATACTTTTTTAAATTTTTCTAAGTTTAAATATAGTTTTTACCGAGGTAGGTACCAAGGTATGCCTTGCTTTTCTCTGCATAGCCGGACTTAAGGGTTTCCTCTCTATGGTATAACAAATAGCGGCTTCGCCAAATACTTTCTCTGCATCGATTTGCAGGTGCGTTGGTAAACTAGATTTGTTCCAAATTTTGTATATAGATATTCACTAATTGTTTAATAATTTTGTTTTTATTAGCAGTAATATTGATAATCTCCAAGTTATTGTTCTATCCTTTGCCGTTCTTATAATGGTTATCCTCGGCTACGTTTTTAAGTTTGTATCATCGAAGCGATCTGCAGTAGTAAATAATAAATCTAAAAAAGCGAAGTAATGTGGTTCTTGAAATTAACTTGCCAACTAAGTACACCAAGTTCATATTTTAATAAATTTAAAGACCAAATGTAAAAATTTCTAGAAACAACCTAGGTACCCATCAGTGGTGTTTGTAGAAAAATCTTTATTTGTCGAAATAAAAATCTTGATATTGACAAAAATCTTGAATTTCTTTTGCGTTTCTAACCAGTCACAGACCATTCTGTGCCAGTGTAATCAAAAGATAGTGTGCACCCAAGGCGAATTTAATTATCATAAATGAGAGAGATATAATAAACCTATTGAAGTGTTTAATTGTTTCTCTGCTCCTTAGTAACCAACTGATCAACAAAACAGTTAATCTAAACATTCTGTAGGCTTTTTTTGTGTCTCCAATATCATTTAAATTCTCAAATTAAATCAACAATCCTTTCTTTCCATATTTTAGCTTTATAAACGTAGAAAATACAAAAAGTCATATTAAAATTCAGAAAAATACCTTTTTGGTCGCCCATAACATTTTCTGTCTTTCCTTGTATCAATACTCACTAATTTTTCTCTGGTCCCTTGAATTTCAAAATATCGAGATTTGACTGTATATGTATACTACTTCGATAGCGCAGTTCTTCTTTAATTGCTAAATGTGTTCTGGTTAAAATTATGAAAATTTGTTTCTCTGATTCATTTTAGTTAGACAAAAATTACAGTGAGGATATTTTAAATTCACGATATGTAAAAATGACTATAAAAATAACATTTTGTCCTTCACTATAATCTTCAAAGTTAACTTGGATAATTAGTACCTACTTTCAGAATTCTATGTATGTATACAAAATATAAAAACTGCAAAGAAAATGCCATAAAAATGAGAATTTTTTGTCGTCCAGAACACTTGGAGTTAGAATTCGGGTTAAAAAACATTAATTTTAAGACTCTATGTTTACAAACGTAATAATACAACAAGTAAGAGCACTATATTCGGCTGTGCCGAATCTTTTATACCCACCACCAATTTTGTGTACATTTAAAGCACAATATTTATTATTTTGTTAATCATTATGGAAAAATCTCTTTATAATAAAACATGTATCACTTTCTTTGTAGAGGGTAGTTAAATTTTAAGGGCCCATGTTGAAGGTGAACTACACCTAGTCTTTAAATTTGTTTTCTGCATTTCACTTGACATTTCTCAATATCAAACTTACTCACTCACTTAATCTCAACTTACTCCGTTTGATCCGTGGAAAGATACGCAAATGAGCAACGCTTTAAAGTTATTTAGGGTTTTTTTAAAAATGGGCGTTCAAATCAAAATGCATTTTGTGCACTTCGTAATTCTTTTGATCAACATAATCGTTCAAATTCGTCCACAATCGGGAGAATTGTAAAAAATATTTAAATTTCTGCAAAAATGTTCTGTATAAAATGTTAGAAAATCTTTGAATGCCTTCTTAGTTCGTTGAATGGGAACCATTGCTGTTTTTTGTTTGTTTTGTTGTTTTGTGGCAAAAGAGCAGTCAACCTCGACTCATCATCATGCCCAACAATTGAGCATAAACATTGCCATTGAAAATTTGGACCATCAGATAGTGAAGTGTCGCCAAGGATGGGGGTGGGCATTTGGCCGATATTTTGTTATATACATAATTGAACGAGAGTGCCCCTGTGGACCAGTCAGTAAAGGACAAGTCAGTTGTTTAGGGGTTGCGGGTTCGATTCCCGCCGGAGACTCTGGAATTGTCTGCTTCTCTTTCTCTTCTATCCTAAATATTTCTATTCTTATTCTATTCTTCACTCTATTAAGGCGTCACAATGGACCGTAATGGTCTCCGAGTGAAGGTGTGAGGGTAACTTTGCACCAGCCTTACCTACCTACCTACCTACCTACATAATTGAACCATACAAATATTATCATTATAAAAAGGAATGATATAAATTTCTTAAATAATTTGTGTTTTGTTTAAAATCAACATCGGCCCTTAAAATTTAACTACCCTTAATAACTTCGATATGATAGTAAAATGTTTTCGTAAATTTAGTCTTTTAGTGATGTCTTTTAGATGTTTTAATATAGTCCTTTATTATTCCAAAATCTTTATTAATAGAGAAATAATATGAATTTTAGGTAAAACGTTATATGGGAGGTGTGAGTAAAAATGGGCGTGGCACCTTAATTTTCTGGCACAGTAATGACATTGACTAGAAGGATATACGTAGCAAATTTTATCATCATACCTCTAATTTTGTCGGTTTTATGAGCTTTTAAATTTCATTAACGGTAGATAACGTGAAAAGTGGGCGTTATAGTAGGCGTGCCAAAGTTGTTTTTGCTAATGAGTACAACTTAGATGTTTCAATATAGTCCTTTATTATTCCAAAATCTTTCTTAATAGAGAAATTATATGAATTTTAGGTAAAACGTTATATGGGAGGTGGGCGTAAAAGTGGGCATGGCACATTGATTTTCCGTTACAGAAAAGCCTTTCACCAAAAAGCAAAGTGTGCAAAATTTCAGAATCGTACTTCTAATTTTGTCTGTTTTATTAGGTTTTATATTTAAAATATACTGAAAAATACACTGCGCGGTATAAATTTTCGTACATTTTTATCTATAACTCCTTTCTTAATACATAGATGTATGCAATTTTTGGGGAGAGATATTGTTTTGACTCGAGAAATATATATTCGAAGTTTCATGACTGTACGTTAATGCGTTTGGACACAATTGCATTTTATTCGATGTTCGAAGGACACGGTTTTTTCGACCTACTCTCGCTTTACGAGCTACCAAACAAACTTTGTCTATAAGAAAGATTCTGGCAAAATTTAAGCCGCCTAGCTTTTTCGGTGCGACCTCTATCGTGCTTTCAACAGACGGACGGACATATCTAGATCGTCATCAAATCAAACCCTGATTCAGAATATATATACTTTATGGGGTCTAAAATGGATATTTCGATGTGTTACAAACGGAATGACAAAATGAATATACCCCCACCATTTTTTTGGTGGCGGGTATAACAACATGGTTTTTTATTGTTGCTTTCGACTGTCGATGTGTCAAAAAATACATCGTTTTTGTTTGTTTTTTTGCGCGGGAAAGTGTAATCTATGTAAACATGAATACTATTTGACAACTCAACCATCATTTATGCAAATATAAATGTAGATCAGCTGCGTTGTCAACACCACCTGATAATGAATTCGCCTTGGTACCTTCTATTTTTGTTAGCTATAAATAACTGTCACAGATTATTAACATATTCTGTGTAGCTCAGTGTTGCCATAATAGGGTAGTTAAAAAGTGCAAAACCTCTGAAAAAAAATGCTAAAATGTTCTACAGTTCAAAAAGAAAAGTGCTAAAATTTTGCAATATTGTTTTTTTTAAACATTAAATATTAAGAATACTTTTTTTTAATATAATAATTTGTAACATATTTATATACATATTTTGTTCAATTAAATTAAATTTTATTAATAATATATTTACACAAAATAAGTGTCAACAATTACTCGTAATAAGGTTAACAAGTTTAATCATATAATTTTCTTTACATACGAATTCTCTTTGGTATTATTCAGATGAACCAATTTTAATCAAAACATCGTCCTATATATTGATGTTACAGCAACTTACGTTATTTAGTTTTACGCTATCCTTTATACGTACATATAGCAGAACATAAAAGATATGTGTTAATTTTGTTCTAATTAACAAAATAAACGCTCGACTTCAGCGTTAGCGAATTTAAAACCAAAAGATACAGCAAAAAATCCAATAATTCCTTAAAAGGATTTTCATTAATTGAATTTCTAAATTGGTTTTCTAGAATCCAGAACTCCGTAGTATCCATATTGGTATGCCAGATTTATTCAGTTATATAGCTCCACTGATTTTGGATTTTTTCCATTTCATTTCTAAAATACAAGCAATAGGTGCCTTATGTTCTTAAGGGTATTATCTATTGAAAATGTTGAAATTTTTCTTTAATATTAAAATATTTTAGGGAAGCCGATATTTTAGTTAATTTACAAGCGATTTTAAAAAATTTAAACATATTTTTCTGATTGTGTCTTCCTCTTCAGAAGATATTATAAGTTAACAATACCAACCAGCCATAAAACTGCTGAGTGAACGGGAACCGCTGCAAAGCAGCAGTTTGTAGATCAAATTGCAACGTGCGAAATGTCTGAGTTCGCATTTATACAAACACGCGCAGACGTAACCTGATACCACATTAAGTTGTGAAATAAGTTAGTCAGCGGTTTCCACGATTTGTGTGCGTCGAAACAACGTGACAAGCAGCAGAGCAGAAGGTATGATATGCGGTTGAAAACAACAAGGCAGTTAGTCTTAGCCACGGAGCCGTCTATAGCAGTAACGCGAACGCAATAAGTTCTAGTTTTAAATAGTGATTGTTAATTCTAATTTTCAACAATTATTGTCAATAAACTCATTTTTTAAAAGCAAAAAATTCCAAGTGTCTTTTAATGAAAATCAATTGGACCGTTGTTGAGGTCCAATCATAAATTTTTTTAAGTGTTCGAAATAAAAAATTGTTAACTGGCGCCCGAGCAGGGACCGGTATAAAAACAGTGAAGAAATCCTGCCGTAGTACAATGCATCGGTAGCGAACTCGACAACTACCAGTGTTGCTTTTAAAAAGGACCAACAGGATCCTTCCGGTACCGGTCGTCGCGAACGTTCCGTGCGCTAAGGCCCATAGCCTTAAGATATAATCAAAATTTTTTTGAAAAAAAAAAAAAAAAAAAAGGAAAAAAAAAGAAAGCTAAACAATAATATTTAAGAAGGAAAAATTTGATTAATGTTAAAAAATAAAGAGAATAAATCTTAAAAATAAGGCCTTTTTTAAAGAAGAAAAAAAAAAGAAAAAAGAGGAAAGGAAAAAAAGTTCAGTTGATTCAAAAAGTTGAACCAGAAAAATAATCAGTTAACTCAAAAAGTTCGACGAAAAAAAAGAAAAGGGAAAAATAATCGCTTCAGAAAAAATTGGTGGTTGTGTTATGGATAAAGGATTCTTTCTGTAAGTAGACAATATTTTTTTTTTCTGATTTTATTTTTGCTATAAATTATTCGATATGGAGGATTTGAAAAAATCGGTAACAGAGTTGTCAGGTGGCATGAACGCCATGATTAACCAAGTCAGAAGCGTTGAGGCGCGCCTGGGCAATATAGAAAGTTTAAATAGCCAAAATACGCTAGCCTTGAGTGCACTTAACGAGAAGGAAATGTTGGCGAAATTATCTTTATGGCGCGAAAAAGATAAAGATTTACACGGACCATCAACCACTTACCTACGCTTTGGGTAATCGGAACTTCAACGCAAAGTTGAGAAGATGGAAAGCTCGAATTGAAGAATGCAGTCACGATTTGATTTATAAGCCAGGTAAATCAAATAACGTGGCTGATGCATTGTCCCGCCTGAAGTCAAGTCAAGTCAACCATCTAACAGCCAACACTGAAACGGCTAGTGAAGATGCCGATTCCAGAACCGAAACCGCATCAGAAGGAGTCACATACGCCTACGAGGAACCGCATCCGGGTTACTCTCGCCATTACATTCCCTCAAGCAGTCTCTCTGGGAGACAGTTAACAGAAATACTGAAGGAAAAATTAAGACCTAACATAATTAACGGAATTAAAATGCCAGAAGAAAACCTCGTACTTCTGCAAGATGTGTTTCGTAATAATTTTTCAGGGTACAAAGCACGAATCACACAAAGGATCGTTGAAGATCTCAGGAATGCTGACCATATCCTGGAGATAATAGCCGCAGAACATAAAAGAGCTCACCGGAACCTCAATGAAAACAGGCAACAAATTTTGGAGAAGTATTATTTCCCCAGAATGAGCAGTTTAATTCGAAAATTCGTGGCAACCTGTGATATCTGCAAGTCAAACAAATATGATCGACACCCTTCTGTTCCTCAATTACAAGCAACTCCGATACTGTCATACCCCTGCGAAATCCTTCATATCGATATTTTTGAGATTCAGAGCGAAAAATTTATATCATGTCTAGACAAATTTTCCAAATTCGCTAAACTCCTTCATATTAAAAATCGCTCAACGCTGCACCTACGCGAGAAAATTATAAAAATACTGCACTATTTCACAGCCCCAAAAATCATAGTTACTGATAACGAAAGTACCATTCTGAGCCCAATTGTTCAAAATTTTATTAAAATTTTAGGGATTCGACTGTACCGTACACCATCACAGCGCAGTGAGGTGAACGGTCAGGTAGAAAGATTCCATTCAACAATTTTGGAAATTTATCGTTGCCTGAGGGCTGAATTTAAAGATCTAAAACTGAAAGAGCTGTTAAATATTGCAGTAGATCGTTACAATGATACCATACACACAACCACCCAAAGAAAACCGAATGATGTATTCTTTAACAGGTCCGAAAGGATCAATTATCAAAAGTTATTAAATTTCAAACAAAAGGTTAATAATGACCTCCGTTCGGAACTAGAAAGAATTCGGAAACTTCAACTAGAGCGACATAATGGTAAACGAAAAAGTCCCAGGAAATTTAAGAAAGGACAAATTGTTTACGTAGCTTGCAAGCAGAGGAAAGGCAAACAAAAACCTCTTTACACAAAAGGAAGAGTCTTAAAAGACAATAGGGTCACGGTGTCAACCGAAAGTGGCCGAAGAATTCATAAGAATCACATTAGAAACGAAATTTTGCCAAGTCCCTCAGCTAAAATCTAGGATCGATAAATTTTTTCTGAAGCGAACAACCGAAAATTAAAAATGCACCGGAAAGTGAACTAAGGACCTCTGCAATCAATGGCAATGTCAAAGCCCTGGGCAACTCAGCAATGGCATAAGACTGAAGCGGCTTCGGTAGTGACATTGCACGTTGAGACAAGTCTTGTTGGAAGTACGGTGGCATTGTTTGAGGAAAACTCTAATTAGCTAAAGAGAGCTATAGAATCAAATTTAAACATGAAAATATGAATCAGGCTTAAAAAATAAGAAAAGAAAAGAGGAAATAACACTAACACTAAGAGTTTAAGAAAATTAAAAAACGTCAAGCCAAAAACTGCGTTTTATCATAAAATTACTAACAATATAATGAACAATATGAAATAACTTTTTTAAGATAAAAGAAAATTGACACTAACATTTAGAATCTAAGGAAATTCGGACATTGCACAAAAACTAACTCCTCATAACCCTAGAAAAATTAGTTTTTTTTTTTTTAACCGAAACATTACATAAATTTAACACAACTAACCATAGAAAATAAAAAAGGAAATATGTATTAATGAAATAATTCCAGATTTATGCTGATATCAGCAGCAGGCGCTATGCGCCTTTTCAAATATACGGCTCCCATTATCTCCATCAAGGAAGGTAGAGGCTCCATAGTAGACGGGCACTTTAAGATGATACATGCAGTAAACCTGGCGGAGTATGAGACGGTGCTAGATCAAACATCCACTGCTGCATCAATTCTCAAGGACGCAGATAGGCGTCAAATTATCAAATTCCACCTACAACTAGTGAAGGTACAAATCCGCAACTTGAAAGGCAACACTCTAAGGGAAAGGCGCGCTATTGAATGGTTAGGCTCTGCTTGGAAGTGGCTGGCTGGAAGCCCTGATGCTTCCGATTGGAATACAATCATCGACAACAACAACCAACAACACTATGTGAACAAGAAAATGTTCAGCTTTACGGATACCATGGCCAAACGTTTAAACCAAATTGTACGAAGGATGTCAAATGAATCCAACGATGCCGGGGATGAGAGGTTGAGCTCAAACGTGCTAAATAAGGTGCTGATCTTAAAGGAAGAAGTACATGAGTTAACGCGAGCATGTCAGATGGCGAAAGCTGGCATAATCAACACCAATCTTCTCGATAGTGAAGAGCTGAAGAGAGCAATCTCAGAGGTTGCGACTTTGCCGTACGCCAACGATATTGAAGCTCTAGAGTACAGTACGCCTTCCGTATATACAAATGGGTCCATGCTGCTCTACGTCATATCAACACCGAAAATTAGAGATGAAATCTATAACATCTTAATCGTAAGGTCCTCTATTCAGGAAAGAAAAAGAATTGACCTGCCGTTTAAAAAACTGCTGTCTAACGAAACCGAAATGTACGGCGTCACGGGCGACTGTAACACGTTCAGCAACTTAACAGTTTGTCAGCAAGAAGCCTTAATAAAACTAGAGGAGGACGAATGTATCCCAAAGCTTCTGCGTGGCGGACAAGCCCAATGTACTCACGAGACGAAAACAGGGGACCTGATTGAATTAATAGAACAAAATTCTCTATTTGTCACAAACTTCTACGGCAGCCTCATATGGGATAAAGGAGAAGAACATCTAAATGGTACCTACGTGATACAGCTAAATAATGAGACGGTAAAGCTAAATAACCGAACATACACAAGTGTCACCCTATTAACGCGCTTAGAGGCACTACCCGCAGTCCTGTCAAACATCACGGGTATCAGCCATGAAATCAACTTGGAGTATGTCCATCAACTTAGCCTACAAAATATTAACACACTAGCTCGCTTCAGCAAAAGTTTCAACATTTCTGTACTCTCTGGAACCGGTATAGTCATCATCCTAATCGTAGCCACCATAGTCATGGGTCACAAAATTTTTGCACGCACAATACTACCACCCATCAGACCAACATTAATTGGGGATAACAAACACCCTCGGGCTAACTGCTCCACCACTAACGTCAACGACCACCAGCACAATTTGGCGTCAACGGCAAATCTGCGGGACGCAGATGCTTAAGAGGGGAGGAGTTAACAATACCAACCAGCCATAAAACTGCTGAGTGCACTGGAACCGCTGCAAATAGCAGTAACGCGAACGCAATAAGTTCTAGTTTTAAATAGTGATTGTTAATTCTAATTTTCAACAATTATTGTCAATAAACTCATTTTTTAAAAGCAAAAAATTCCAAGTGTCTTTTAATGAAAATCAATTGGACCGTTGTTGAGGTCCAATCATAAATTTTTTTAAGTGTTCGAAATAAAAAATTGTTAACTTATATATATTTATTTATTGTTTTTTAATAACGTTTCGAATTCATATCCTTAATACGGATTTGGTAGCTAATATTTCATAAATATTTCTTCCTCATTTCCCAAAATTATGTCCATTAGCTTTTCCTTTATATATATTTTACCAGCTATAACCTTTACAAGAAAGAAAATATCTAAAATTTACATATAAAAAATAGTTGATTGTATATAAATTTTATATGAAAAAAGTGCAAAAAATGCCGGATTATTATTAAAAAGTGCTAAACTAACACTTAGCACTTTTTTGAAAACCTTTTATGCTAACTTAAGAAAAAAAAATGCTAAATCTAGTTGTCGCCAAATGGCTTATAAATATTTAATTGTATTTATTTAATTTTATTATTTTAATTCTATTTATTTAATTTAATTATTTGAACATAATTATTTTATTGAATTTGTTTAGCATCATGTGAGCCTCCTTAATGTTTCTTATTTTGTCTTATTTACCAAAATTCTTGTGATACTTATGTACAAGTTGTTGTTCTTTTTAATGTTAAACTTACTGCAGGGCATTGTTTCGTCAAGTTGGTACCGTTGTTTTTAATGTGTTATACACAAACATATACAAAGGTTGTCCAACAAAATATTAAATAAGTAAAGTTAGTTTGTAAAGGAAAAGCACTGCGGTAAGTTGTTTTTTATATAGTTACTGTAAATTCGAATTAATTTTGGATATTTTTTGTAGAAATAAACGCACCATTTTATTTTAAATATTTTGTGCCTAATTTTTGGTGTCGTTAAATTTGCCCCTTTACAAAGCTGAAGTCGCAGCCAGCGACAAATTTTATTTCGCATTGTTAGCCGGAACGGATTTATTTGGAACAATTTGTGTAAAAGGAGTTATATTTTGAAGGTCAACTCCTGATCGTTTGTTACAGTGTGTCTCAACGTATGCCGAGAAAAAAGTAACTTTAAAAAATTATTTGTTGTCGATAGTGTAAAACGAAATTTGTGGTTCGTCTGAATAAATAAATAACAAAAGTGTTTGTACTTTGCACCTACAAATTAATATTTATAAAACTCTTTGATCACGATGCAACGCTCTCCCTCAAGAAAAAGTACGCGCTTACAGACTTCAGCAAGTCAAGATAACAATGGTTCTGCGTCGGTTGGAACAAAAATTACTTCACAACAAGTTGCTCAATGTGTACCAACAACAACAAAAGCTGTCGCCGGTGCTACTACAGAAACAACTACTGCTTTACCACCGCAAAATATATTTAATGCAGTCAGTGAAGTGCAACAAAATCTGCCGCCTTTGGTGCCTGGCCCTAGTGTCAATTTTCAATCGTCGCAAACTACATTTCAAACCAACGTAAGTACCGATATGGAATGTCTTCAACGCCAAATAGAAAATTTACAAGCACAATTGGTAAACGCACAAAGAGCATTGAAAGCTGCTGAAAATACAAACATGGTGAATTTGGAGCAAAATATGCCAGCCACCTCAGTAAGTACAACACCAGTTGCAAGTGGTAACAATTACAACATAGGTGATACAATTGAACCTCGTAACCCAACGCCATATTCTAGTGTACCAAGTTACCAAGGCCAACAGCAGATGTTGATGACTCAGCCTATTAATATTCAAGCCAGCGCTCTGCCCATGCAAACGCAACGTAAAATTTATGATTTGCCTGAATTTTATGGTACACCTGAAGACTGGCCTATGTTTTTCTCTGCCTTTGAACATTCTACTGCCTCGTATTGTTACAATAATTTTGAGAACTGTTTAAGATTACAGAAAGCTTTAAAGGGTGAAGCTAGAGAATGTGTAAAGTCGTTGCTCATTCATCCGAACAATGTGCCAACAGCTATTGAACAGCTTAAACTTCAGTATGGTCGCCCAGATGTACTAATTCGATGCCAGTTGCAACAAATTAAGGAAATTCAGCCTATAGGAGAAAATGCAGTTGAAAAACTTATACCGTACTCAATTAAGGTAAGAAATTTAGCAGCGTTTTTAGAAACAGCAAACGGCCGGCAACATTTATCCAATCCTACTCTTATGGAAGAATTAGTTCAAAAGCTCCCAATGAGTAAACGTTTAGATTGGGCTCAATTTGCTTCGACTTTACAACAGTGGCCCACTGTGTTGGATTTTAGTACTTGGCTGCAGCGAATTGCAAATTTGGTAAGAAGTATACAATCAACAAATTTAATCGTCAGTCGCCCTAATAGTGATTCAAAAAGAAAAATTGTTTTGCATACAGCAGATAATAAAGGTGATAAAATTAAATGTCATTTTTGTCTTGAGCAACATAAAGTTTTTAATTGTGACAAATTTTTAAAATTGAGTGTGCCAAATAGATCGAGTGAGGTAAAGCGTTTAAAGTTATGTTTTTCATGTCTGGGTATTGGTCACGCCAGCAAAGATTGTAGGCGTCGTAAGCTCTGTCAAATAGAAAACTGCCAAAGAAAACATAATAAATTGTTGCATGAAGTTCAGCCTAGTGTGTCGAGTAATATTGGTGAAACTGAAAATTGTTCTACTGTTAAACAAATATTAAATTGTGTTTCAAGTTGCAATAAAAATAATGGCATGTTATTTCGTGTGTTACCAGTTGTACTCTATGGGCCAAATTGTGCTATAGAAACCAACGCTCTCTTAGATGAAGGGTCATCGGTTACTATGATAGATAGTTGTTTAGTAAGACAACTTGGACTGCATGGGAGACAAAGTCGGTTGAATTTAAGTTGGTATGGCGGTAAATCAGCACAGGAAACCGCAGAAGTGGTGGATCTTCATGTAAGCGGTGTAAACAAAAACAGAAGGTATGCCCTAAAAAATGTGTATGGTGTTTCGAATTTAAAACTGCCAAGCCAAAGTTTTAATGCGGATTTAGTTAAAAAGCATGGGATTCCTGTAACCCCCTATGAATATGTTGCCCCAAAGGTATTAATTGGTTTGGATCACTGCCATTTAGGGTTACCTGATGAAATAGTGCCTTTGGACGATGCTGGCCCATATGCTGCCAATACGCCATTAGGATGGGTTGTTTTCGGAAACGTTAAAGGAAGTAACTCTGGAGCTCATGCATGCTTACTGACAACACAGCCAGATAATTTAGATAACTTGGTGGTAAGTTATTTTGAGACTGAAAATTTTGGTGTGAAGCCTCTACCGATTATAGAGTCTAATGATGATTTGAGAGCTAGAGAGATTTTAAAAAATTCAACAATGAGGGTTGCCGGAAGATTTCAATCCAGACTACTGTGGTGTAGCGATAATGTAGTCCTGCCGGATAGTTATTCCATGGCCCTTAATCGATTTTTTGCTATTGAACGTAAAATGAAAAAGGATTCAGATTTTTGTATGTCTTATAAGAAAATAATAAATGAGTATTTAGAAAAGAACTACGCGAGAAAGTTGCCAGTGGATGAGGTTAAAACTTCAAACAGAAGAACTTGGTACTTGCCTCATTTCGGTGTTGTTAACCCTAACAAACCAAATAAAATACGTTTAGTGTTTGATGCAGCCGCTAAAGTGGAAGGTGTTTCATTAAATTCGAAACTGTTAAAAGGCCCTCAACAATATAAGCCATTGCCATCAGTATTATTTAATTTTAGAGTTGGTTCCGTTGCTGTATGTGGCGACATAAAAGAAATGTTTCACCAAATTATTGTTGCTAAAGAAGACAGGTGTTCACAAAGGTTCTTATGGCGTGAAGATGGTGCCAGCCCACCAGAAGTGTATGAAATGATAGTGATGACATTTGGAGACATTTGGTGGATGATTTTGTTGATAGCTTTGAAAATTCATCCAAAGCCATCGAAATAGCAAAACAAGTTCGTGAAATACACAAAAAAGCAGGTTTCGAAATGCGAAATTTTACATCAAATTCAGCTGAGGTCCTTGAAGCATTGGATAGCAAGTTTAATAATACGGTGAGTTTCTCAGGTTGGTCAAATGAGTTGGAGTCTTCGACAGAAAAGGTGCTCGGTATGTTTTGGGACCCAAAAGATGACGCATTTAAGTTTGTTTTAAAATTTCATCGAGTGAATAATGAAGTTATTACTGGCCAAAGGTGTCCCACAAAGCGTGAGTTGTTATGTGTTGTAATGTCTGTTTTTGATCCAATTGGTTTTTTGTGCCATTTTATGATAACTGCCAAATTGTTATTGAGAGAGGTATGGAGACACGGTATTCTTTGGGATGAAAAACTGCCTGAACCACTTGAAAGTATGTGGAGTAATTGGCGCCATGAACTGAATAATGTTATCAATGTAAAAATACCACGATATTATTTCGGGACCGGCTTGCCGTGTGATTTGGAGCTACATATTTTTGTCGATTCTAGTGAAGAAGCATTTGGTGCTGTTGCTTATTGGCGATATATTACAACCGATGGAAGTTTGGAGTGTCTTCTAAAACAAAATGTGCCCCATTGAAATCAATGACAATTCCTCGTTTAGAATTACAAGCTGCCGTTCTTGGAACTCGATTAATGTGCACCATACTAAAAGAGCATGAGTTTTGTGTGTCTCGTCGAATATGTTGGAGTGATTCTACGACCGTCATTAATTGGATTAATTCTGAGAGCAGAAGATATAAGCCTTTTGTTGCCCACAGAATAACAGAAATATTAGATTCTACACGGCCTAATGATTGGAGGTGGTTGCCTACTGACCTCAATGTTGCTGATGAAACTACAAGAAGTAAAAGCAAGTCTTACCTTTCAAAACAAAATCGCTGGTTTCAAGGACCACAATTTCTATATACATATGAAGCTGATTGGCCAAAACCTAACGCTACTACAACTATCTTTACATGCAAAGAAGAATTGCGACCAAAATTTACTTTACTGGTTAGTAAAACTTTAATTATTGATTTTAATCGTTTTTCTTCATTTCTCAGGCTAAATAGAACGATGGCTTGGGTACTGAGATTTACAAACTGCTGCCGAAAAAGAGTGAATGTCAGTAGTACAGCTTGTTTGTCTGCAGAGGAGTTAAAAGTTGCAGAAACTGTTTTGTATCGCCTTTCACAAGAGCAAAGCTTCGTCAATGAAATACAAATTTTAAAATCTGGAAATACCCTGAAAAGAGATAACGATTTGTACTCACTTACGCCATATTTTGATGAAAACAATGTGCTTAGGGTAAGTGGTCGTATTGATGCTGCCAGTTGGTTACCCCTAGATGCCAAGCGGCCTGTTATTTTGTCGCCCTCTCATCGTTTAACACAACTGTTTGTTGCCCATGTACACAACAAAATGAAACATTAAAACTTTGAAGCTACTATTGGTGAAATACGAAGAAAAATTTGGGTACCTCGTTTACGCAGCCTGCTACGAAAAACTATTCAAAAGTGCTGCACATGTAAATTACGTCGTGCTGCTCCAGCACCTCCACTTATGGGATCGCTACCAAGTGACAGGTTAACCCCATATGTTCGTCCGTTTACATTTACTGGTGTGGACTACTTTGGCCCAATTAACATAACAATTGGTCGACGTCACGAGAAACGATGGGTAGCTCTCTTTACGTGCTTGACAATTAGAGCAGTTCACTTAGAAGTGGCTTTTGATCTTTCTACTGACGCATGTATCTTAGTCGCGCCTAAGGAACACACACTACAAAGTTTTTTAATTGAAGCCGAAAATATTTTAAATTCCCGTCCGTTAACTCATTTGCCGGTTAGCCATGAAGACGAAGAGCCATTAACGCCTAATCATTTTTTGTTGGGTTCAGCAAACACGGCTCAAACCCCAGAAGGGACAGACATTTTTAAGCCTCTAGTCATGAAGAAACAGTGGCGTATTGCCCGTCAATTACGCGATCATTTTTGGAAAAGGTGGATTATTGAATATTTGCCCACACTTACCAGACGCTCTAAATGGTGTGAATATACAAAACCTATAACAGTCGGTGATCTTGTTTTAATATGCGATCCAGCAGTTTCAAGAAGAGATTGGAGAAGGGGAAGAGTTATTCAACTGTATCCCGGAACTGATAAAGTTATAAGAAGAGCTGATGTCCAAACAAATAGTGGAGTTCTCAAGCGTCCTATTTCCAAGCTTGCTGTTTTAGATTTTGAGTAGTGAATCGTCGCCGATCCACGGGGGTGGGAATGTCGCCAAATGGCTTATAAATATTTAATTGTATTTATTTAATTTTATTATTTTATTTCTATTTATTTAATTTAATTATTTGAACATAATTATTTTATTGAATTTGTTTAGCATCATGTGAGCCTCCTTAATGTTTCTTATTTTGTCTTATTTACCAAAATTCTTGTGATACTTATGTACAAGTTGTTGTTCTTTTTAATGTTAAACTTACTGCAGGGCATTGTTTCGTCAAGTTGGTACCGTTGTTTTTAATGTGTTATACACAAACATATACAAAGGTTGTCCAACAAAATATTAAATAAGTAAAGTTAGTTTGTAAAGGAAAAGCACTGCGGTAAGTTGTTTTTTATATAGTTACTGTAAATTCGAATTAATTTTGGATATTTTTTGTAGAAATAAACGCACCATTTTATTTTAAATATTTTGTGCCTAATTTTTGGTGTCGTTAAATTCGCCCCTTTACAAAGCTGAAGTCGCAGCCAGCGACACTAGTATAAAAAATGCTAAAATGGCAAGCCTGGGTATAAATTCTCGTTCTATGAAACTATGTAATGAAAAGTTTTTGTGTGTCATATCTAGGGTTTGGGATTTCCCCGTCTTTTTATTTTCACGGGAATTAAAAAATCGTCTTTCCGGGAATTCCCGGGATTCCCGAAAATAATATTTCTTTTAAATTAAATAATGTTTGTTAACTTTAACATCACGATTTGGTTAATAATTCATTGTTTTAGTAGTAGGTTATTTTCCATTAGAGTCCTTATTGTGTCAGCATTAAATCTTCGGGAAATATAAACTTAACCCAAATTATAAAAATAGTTATTGCCATGTAAACATATATCTTTTTTGGACAACACTACTCCACTCGTCTAATACAAGATCAAACCTCAAATTGTCGCAAATTTGACTCGATATTGTTTTCACCATCGTATTTTTAACGGCGCCACAGAGGAGTATTTGACCTGAAAAGCTGGCCAAAAAGGCAAAACTGAATTTTAAGAAATCTTAAGAACTAAGTACGCAGCTCGACAGACAACAATATTTTACATTATATTGTAAATTTTTAAGACTTTTATTTGAGATTTGTAGCTCTGAGACCCTGCTAAAGTCAGGAAAGTGAAGAAAATTATATGAGATTTAAATGTTTTTTTCGGTTTCTGGATGTTTTTATGATATTTCTATTACGGCTCAACGAATAAAGGTTTAACAATCATTTTTTTTCGCTGAAAGGTTTGATCAAAAGTTGTTTAAAAAAGAAAAAAAAAATATATAAATATGTTAAATATTCATGTTGAAACAATTCGTTTAAAATCTAAAAACACAAAAAAAATTATACACTTTTTTTGCAAAAAAAAAAGAAAAAGAAGAGGTTTTTGAAAGTGAGGTTAGCATCTCTACGAATTATATTTGATACCGCAATAAAATTTGGAATCTCTAATTTTAGAAACAAAAAACAAAGTTTGTAGCTCTGATCAAAAGAGTGCTGATGATGAAACCGTAGCTGGTTTCGAAAACGCATTCCACTAAGCTAGTATCGGATGACTAACTTTTCCTAGATATTCTGTCATTATCACATAGAACTTATAGCCTAATATAAAAATATAATACAAATTAAAATTAAAATTTCAAATGTAATACTTTGAAAATACAACAAACACAGGGCATGGTGTAAAAATAAAAATATTGTTCAACTAATACTAATAACTGCATAATTGCAAAAATTGCTTTAGCGACATCTGTAGATCTGTAGCTAAAGGCAACCATTAATTACCTGTGGTAATGACGTGCAAAAAGAATACAGAAAAAACAGATGTTGGTAAATTTCGTACTAACTCAATGTTAGATGAAATACATAAATCAATTAGAACAAATAATTCTATGTTTCAAATTTCAATAAATACTGAGTTAAATAGTTGATATTTACACACAACATTTGTAGCTCTGATCAAAAGAGTGCTGATGATGAAACCGTAGCTGGTTTCGAAAATGCATTCCACTCAGCTAGTATCGGATGACTAACTTTTCCTAGATATTCTGTCATTATCACATAGAACTTATAGCCTAATATAAAAATATAATACAAAGTTTGCGCAAGTTTGCGCCATTATTTTTGACGATTTTTTTAAATTTTCACATTTCTTCCATTTTTGCTCATCAGGCACTTTTTTTATAAATTTATATCGTCATAAACTTTTATGTATTTTGAATTATTGATTTTAACTGTTATTCACATCACTTTTAACACTTCACAATGTTGATACCTGCCTATAATTAGAAATTTGAAAAATTCTTTATTATCGATAATAGTTATAAGGAATGTCCCACGCATCCCCATAAAGGATATTTTTATATATGTACCTGCTCTACAAAACATTATATGTTAAAAAAAATATATACCGTACCTAATAAGAATAATTATTAAAAGCATTTATCACAAAACTAAGTTTACAAAAAATAAATATAGGTACATAAAAAATATATATGCACCCAGGTATCAGGCTACCACCCAATTGTCAGAAGAAGCTGCCGAGGCCAGAAATAAGCACTTACGATTATATCGTACGAATTATTCGAGGAAATTCAGCAGAAGCGATACAAATCGAGATGTCTTAAATAGGTTATTTATAACCTATAAATAAGCTGCAGTACGCAAAGAGAACGGATTAATAAAGAATCTTTTTCATCAGAAACCATCACACTTCTTCTTTCTGATACCGATGATGCAGCTAACGACATAATAATTATTAAGGAATTTTTATTAGTTTAACTTGTCCGTATATTAAGTATTAATATGTAAAATAAATATAATAAAGCCTTTTTTCATTGTAAGAGCCTTACAATTTAAAAAAAAAAAATTTTTTTAATTTGAACGTAAATCATGTATATGCATGTACATACAGTATGTTAAGAATGAGTTTAAACCTTTAAAATCAACATTTGTTAATTGAGTTTTACTATTTATACCGACTTTTATTCCTCAGGAATGTGGCTCTTGGAAAAATCTTAAAAATTTAAATTTTTGTTTCTTAAATTTTTTTTATTGCATTTTGAAAACAAAAAATTTGACGAATTTTGCAGGAAAAATTTTTTTTTCGCCATTACATTTTTAATAACTTCGAAATAGTAATAGATAGAAAATAAATGTGTTTGGTTAGTTTAAGCAGAATTTTCAGGTGCGTCTTCTGATCCCTTCGCTATTAAAATCGGAGAATCCGTTTTCAAGTTATGACAAAATATATTAGGCAACTCAACGATTTAGAGAGTGAAATATGCCACGCCTTTAACAGAAAATCTTTACGTACTAGAGAAAAACGGAAAACAGGTTTGAATTAATGGCATCAAAATCAATATAGTCCATATACTTTTATTTCTAGCAGAGACAAAAAATTTTTTTTTTGCGCAGTGTACTTTTGTTGCGCAGTGTAATTTTTTCAAAATCTGCCACTAGATTTTTTATATCATACTACACCTAAAACTATCAAAAAACTAGAACTTTTAATTCAAAAAACACGTTTAATAATTTTTGCCAGCTTTTCAGGCCAAATACTCTCCTGTGCGGCGTTGTAATATTTTATTACAATGTTTTTAACATCAGTTTCATTTTGGTAACGTCATATTTTTACTGAAAAAACTTTGACGAATAAGAGAACTTTGTGTAATTGTCCGAATAGTTATTTCATCGACTGCTGCCAATTTTGAAACACTTTCTGGTAATGTTTGGGTGTCTAAAAAACTTTTAATGGTGGAATTATATTTTTTTATTTGGTGCAGGTGTTGAAGAATCGTTTTCAAATTTTATTTTATGAACCAAAAGAAGGTGCCGTATGAGACCACTAGTACAACCGCCCTTGAACATTAACCTTTTCGGGAAAATATTACATTGTGCTGCGTTGTCTACTTTTTAAAAATAGTTCCCAACTTCAGACATTTTGATTCTAAACAAAGTGAATTTAAAAAAAAGTATTATTAGTAAAATTCAATCATAAATAAAAAAAATTATACTTACAAATTCTGTGACCACTTTTATGAACAATTTGTACAAACGATTATATTTATAAAAATGAACCACGGAAACTACTGCTGGTTTTATGGTTGTTATAAAAAACATTTATATATAAGAAAATACTTAATTATGTATGTATGTATATAATTAATTCACTTGAAATTTATAAGCACTTATTAAAAATAATTCCAGAAAGTCGTTCACTTTGGCGTGAAATATTTTTGACCGCCGATGTTTGTTTTTCTTTTACATATTCGTATTTGAAAGTTGTAAATACTTAACAAACAAAAAACGCTAACAAATTGAAAACCTTATTTTTTATTCAAATATTCTTTATTTACCAAAACAGATAAGAAATTAAAAATAAAATTAAATATATTTCCTAATATACTACATATTTTTTATTTCCCGTTCTGCCGGGAATAAGAGCAAAATTTTCCCGAGAATACTAAGTGGTTCATTCCCGGGTGGGAATTCCCGGTTCCCAAACCCTAGTCATATCCAAGGCCCATTAATTAATGGGCCTTGGTCATATCATATGGTGCCACCATACCCTTTGCTATACCAAAATTTTATCATATCACATTTTCACAGAACTAGATTGATACCCTGGGGCTCAATTCTCATATCCATGTAAGACCACATAAAGTATAAATATTCTGAATAGGGTTTCATTTTATGACGATCTAGCTATGTCCGTGTGCCTGTCCGTTTGTTTTTCATTCTCAAAAAACATTACATATTTAATACATAACTATGTATTTAATAAATAATAATATTTATATATAATTTATCTGTATATTTTGTTTAAATATTGAAGTTTGATTTTTTTTGTGTATAATCAATTCATCTTAATTAATTGTATTAACATAACACAAAATGAATTAATGGATTTAATTTTGTTCAATATACATGTGTATTAGGTTGTCCCGTTCTTGAATAAGAAAAATGTGTTTTTGAGCTACACTTTCGCAAAGGGTATCAAAATTTGCGTAATTTTACACAGATTACGGTAAAATAAATAAAAGTCGAATTACGTGCCATCTTGAGGGCGCTACTCTTAAAAACGTTTTTACATACCTATACCATATGCTTAAAATAATGAAAAAAACCAGATACAAATTTATTTTATTTATGTATATTCTATATTTACAATCAATGTACAAGAAAATAAATAAATTTAAACCTATTTGTTGACCAAAATTTGGCATATCTGCTCGTGATTTCAACCTGGTTCTAATAAGGCTATCTCTAAAAGCAGCGTTAGTTACACTTTGAGAGGCCTCTGTTACCAGTTTAACACATCTTTCCACAGCTTTTGTTTGGCAAGGAAAGTCGTCAATTTCCAAGATGTTATTTTTTTCATGAATTGAAGGTCCTCATTAGAAATATGCCGACGAACCTGCGGTGCTGTAACCCTACACTTGTGCCATATAATAGTTTCGATGTTATCTCAATCAGAGAAGTTAATTTTTAGTGGTTTAAGTATTCTGTATTTAGTGCTACTTTCAGTTTCTCAAGCTTTGATTATTCTTTGCAATGACAGTTCCCGAACGTGGTCTCTATCATCAAGTAGCATACTCACAAGTAAATTTCCGGGTGAGCGAAAAAAGCATTTCTTTCGATAACAGAATCCACAACTGACCTCATATATTCAGGTAAAAAACGAGATCACATAATCAGATGACAAATACGTTTGTCCTTCTTTAAAGACGTTTATTGTTTGACTAAGAACCAAGTCGACGGCGTATACTTTAGCAACGTAATTGACAAACAGTTGAAACATTTATGATGGATTAAGGGTACTTACGTAAACTCCGAGTAGACGATTAACGGAGGTAAGCAATCTTGAATGCGCAATTTTTGCAGGTTTATGGTTTGCCAGATCACGACTACAATAACCCGATTGTACAGCTTTAAATATCTCATAAAGATATCTATTATCACCGACCACATTTTCCGGCAAGTCAGGCAAATTACCAGCCACCGCAGAAAAAGACACCGTAGTTTCATTATAACAAGTAGCTAGTTGTTTTCCAATAAGTCCAAAATATTCTCTAGGTCCCGAAGTGTTTTATCTATTACCAGAATTAAATTTTCGGTAGAAATTAAGCCAAAGACAGTCAAAACCGCAAAAGCAATAGCAGCAGCAGAACAAATCGATAAACCATATATATCACTGACCTTAGCAAATGCTGGCAGTAGCAATGTATTCCGATTCTTCGTTGAAGTCGAAGATGTATCTGTCGCAAATTTCTGGGATAGAATCGGTTTGTTGGGTAAGACGCGTCTTTTTTGCTGCGCCTATGGAATATTCAGTTTTTTTGCTTTCGTTTTATTAGTCGAACTGTTTCTTTTTTATAAACTCCACATATAACCATTTTTTTTAAATTTCTTTGATCCAACAAAATTCAAATAAAGTACATTTGCAAGCAGCAACGTCGAAAAACTTCTCAGATGACTCCAAAAAAATTAGTTTGTTTTCGAAACCACATTTTCGTTTATTTTTGAGGTATATTTTCAAATTGAGGTACTGTTGGAAATAGGATTTGAGTAAGTGAATAACTCGTCCCTTTGTTACGATTGGAATCGAAGCTTTGGTCCAAATATTGTTAATCACTTCAAAGACATTTTCAAATATATCTGAATTTGATAGATCTTTTACATTATACTTTAGTTTCATGTTATACGCCACGATCTCATTTATTTAAAATCACATACACCTCTCGTAATACTATCGCAATAGTATATATTATATATCGTATTATAAATTAGTTTAGTTTTTGTTGTTTTTAGTTCACGTATTTTGGTATTAATAAATATAACAGGTGATTTTGTTACCAATTTTTTTATTTTTTATTTCATGTTCAAAGGTTTCTATATTTTAGGAAGTAAGCTGTGAATATAAGAGAAACTTAAAAACTAGTTCGTTATTAACAAGAGTTGGCTATAACCCTAATTATTGTGAATGTTTTGTGACCGAAAAAAAAATTCGTTATAACTAATGTACATTAAAAAACTCCACTGTGTGTTGCTATACATAGTCGTGACATATTTACTTTAGGTGTCGAAATTAAGGATAGCGAAATATAATCATAAAAATAACTACTTTTCAAAACTTTGAAGATCGGTAGAACACTAAAGATATAGTTTTATTGTATTTTTAAAATCATTTTGGTAATCTACGAGTAATTACGCAAGTTTTGGGAGGTCTTGCGTTAGGGAAATAAAAAAAAATTTTTTCGGGACAGCCTAATGTGTATACATATACATATTGCTATGGCACTTTTTAATATTGTTACGTTTATACCTTTTCTAAATTTTGGCTTATTTCCTTTAAATAGCCAAATATTACAATAAAATTTAATGTATTAAAATATGAACATATTAATATAAAATTTTAATATTAACGTATAAAATACCTGCTCTCCATTTAAACAAATAATATTTAAGCCTATTTATTTTTCTTATTTTAATTTGTTTTTGAAACAGCAAATTAATTTCTTACAATACTATGGAAGAATATTTAATAAATTTTCTGTTATTTTGAAATTTTTGAGTAATAAATATATGGTACGTTTTGTTACAAAGATAAATGAACATAAAACTAAAAATTAAAAAAAAACCGGCTTCTGTGAGTAAAAAAACCGGTGTATTCGACATTCGAAAAATTAACCTTTGGAAAAAACGTTGGAAAGAGTAAAAACCCGGGTTTTCCACCGATTGTAAAACCGAGTCGATCACTGTAATAGGTACATACCTATGTCCATAAAAACATTTTATGTTATATATTCCTATTTTTGGGATTTTTGTAGATTAAGGGTATAAATTGGAAATAAGCTAAAAAAAAGTAATTGGCAATATGTTTGAATTACCGTTATTTTACATAAGGACTTGTTTTTATACCCTTCACCTGTGGTGCACAAGGGTATATATAGCTTTGTCATTCCGTTTGTAATTTCTACAATTTTCATTTCCGACCCCATAAAGTATATATTTTCTGAAAGCTTATGAATAGAGGAGTCGACCGTCCGCCCTGACCGTCTGTCCGTGTATTGGTTGAAATCAACTTTTAGAAGCAACTATATATTCCTCAGATCTGTATATGGTATCAATCTCTTGGAAATATCCAGGAATGAATCGCTATTGAAATTCAGCACAATCGCCCCATAACTTTCTGAGATATGAGCAGAAAACCACGACCACCTCGTTTTTTTTTCACAATTACAACAACAACATACATACATACATACATGTAAAAAACATACCAAACAAAAAAAAATTACAAAAAAAAATATTTAAAATAAGAAAAAATAATAAAAAAAACTACAAAAAAAAATTGTAAAAAATTCGATTCGATGCCACATTTATTCTAACGTTTACGTATGCACGTATTTTATTTATATAGGATGAATGGTGATACAAACAATTGTTATTGCATGACTACACGTTGTGAAGGGTATATAAGATTCGGCACGGCCGAATATAGCACTGTTACTTGTTTATATTTTTCTTACTTGTGAAGCTTTTCATTAAACATTTTTGTGTCAAAGTGACAAGTAATACAGTGTTTTCTTAAGTGAATAAGTTATCCGAATGAAAAAAAAAAGATAAATTAAACAGTGGTGTCAAGAAAAAAGATGGTCGTAAATCAGGCAACAAATGCTCCTTGAGTCATTGTGGCAAATCTAAAAGAAGCTTACCTACTATGAAGCTCTTTCGTTTTCCAAAGTCAAATACACCATTATTTGAGGAATGGACAAAAAAATGTGGCTTTGAAAAGGAGTTTGTGGAAAGAACTCCTGTATTATTTTTGTGTGATAGGCACTTTTTGCCAGACTGTATTGGAAAAATTTTTTAAAAAGTGGAGCCGTGCCAAGCTTATATTTAACTGAGAGTGATGAGTCAAGAAGCATTGAACAGCAAAAATGTTCTGGAAATGAGGATAGCGATATTTATGTTCTAAGAACTCCATCAAGTAAGCGTAGGAGGTCACAATCACCACCACCTTTATGCACGAATTGCTTGAAAAATAAAGAATTTTATAGAAAACAATATTTTAATATGTGTAAAAAATTTCAAATTTCAACACAACAAAACCGTGCATTGAAAACAAGATGCGAAAGTTTGAAGAAAAGGTTAAAACAATTAAATAAAATGGTTAAATTATCAGTATCTTTTGAAAGCGAAGTTGACAAACTTAATATAAATCCAAATGAAAAAACCTTTTGCAAAATACTAGCGAAACAAAATAGAGGAACAACCGCTCGTTGGGATGATTGTGAAAAAAATTCGTTCAAAGTATATATTACAGATCAACATCCACGTACTTGTTTTTACGTAACATTTTGAAATTAACCCTTCCTAGCCCTTAATCTTTAAGTCGATGGAGCGATATTAAAAATTTACAGCCAGGAAATGCATGCATATATAATGCACTTTTTACGACAGTTCATACGATGAAACCTCTTGAAAGGGAGTGTGTTTTAATATCTGATGAAATAAGTATTAGAAAAAATTTGAGCTACAATGATTGTGCGGATGTTATAGATGGAGTTGTTGATCTTGGATAGCGAATGGATGAAGTGGGTTCTCACATTTGCGTTTTTATGATAAGAGGAATTGTAGAAAATTGGAAATTTGTATTGAATTACTTTGTTACTGCTACTTCTGCAAAAGGAGAAATTTTAAAAACATTTTTATTATCAAATTTAGATATGCTTACTCAAATAGGATTAAAGGTATGTTCAATAACATGCGCCCAAGGTCCTAACAACAGAAAATGTTACGGACTTTTAGGAGCGTCCCTAGAAAAGCCATATTTTATTCATAACAGCTTTCAAATTTACTTGTTATATGATATACCCCATATTTTTAAATTGATTCGAAATAATTTTATAAAAGGCGATTTTAAAACACCTGATGGAATAGCACGATTTGATGTTATTAGAGAGGTTTTTGAATTAGAGCATGGAAAAGCAACAAACATGACAAAATTGACAATATGTCAAAGCCAAGCTGTTCAAACTTTAAGCCATTCTGTTGCAGATGTAGTTCAATCCTGTAATGAAAACCGCCAATTTACAAGAAGTTCAGCGGAAATAGCCTCTTCTACTTGCTCGTTTATAAAAAAAATCGATGGTTATTTTGACTGTTTAAATAGTAAAAATTTAAATGATCCCAACCCTCTGAAATGTGGCTTGAAGATTAATAATAAGACTTGGCAAGTACTGCAAGAGCTTATTACATACATACATACATACAACAAATTGAATATAACGGTAATAAAATATTTTCCATCAGCGGACTTATCCAAACCACCAGAGGTATATTGTCGTTATGTGAGGAAATGCTTAGGGAGAGCTCTAATTTACATATTGTGTTAACCAGCCGATTTAATCAAGACCCATTAGAAAACGTTTTTTCGTATGTACGTGCTAAAGGTGGACATTGTAAGCACCCTTCTGTTTATGAATTCAATATCGCAATGGCTAAGCTGTTATCTTTAAAAATGAACCAGTTTAGTACCTCAACGAATTGTGCTGAAAACGACGCAATATTTTTGCCACTGGACCTTCAAAGCAGTTTAGAAGATAATGACAGTGTAGCACCTAACAATTCTACCATCGTGACAGATATCACTGACATATACCAGGAAAATAAAGAATATTTTGATGAAAGCGCCAACAGTTTTATATCTAAGATTGTGCCAATTGAACTTACCTCAAGTCGATATTTCATAGGCTACATAGCGCAACGGATATCTTGCATTAAATGCCGAATGGATATAATCAAACCTTCCCAAATTTTAACATATCCATCAGAAATGTTTATCAATACGAAAAACTATGAAAAAAAAACAGATTTTGGAAGTTTATGTTCACCCTCTGACTTGTTCTTCGAAATATGTAAAATTCATATTAAAGTATTCGAAAAACTATTTTTGAAGAACAAAGCAATTAAAAATATAAAAAAAATATAAATATGGAGCAATGCGTAGGGTGTACTAATGATATAAAATATTCGTTTTGGTTCGACGAGAAAAATGCGTGTCACAAACATAGAATGGAAATACTTAATCTGCTTGTACTTATAATACTTAGAAAGCATTCCTCTTGGGAGACAAACAATCGATTGCTGGAAAATTAAAAATTTTAAAACATTGGTAGGTATGTACCATCGTATAAAACAACAACATAAATACCATACAAAAAGTTTTGTCTTTCATTTTATTGGATTTCTTGCCAAATATTGTAAGTAGTAATGAAATATCTACTTTAAAAATGGAATTAAAATTCGGTTCAAATCAATGTAGTTTTACTTTTACAACAATAAAACACATATCCTTACCTTACAATTACTCAATAGGTAACATTTGGTTTTACGTTTGTATTTACGCATAAAATGCACGACGACATTATTTCTGTTTTTTAATATAATTTTTAATGGCAATTGTTTTCAACGGGAAAACACACAAACACATAAGCTAGTAAAAAAACAAACAAATTCGCCAATAACAATTCACAGAACTGGTTTCATCTACATATTTACATACATATGTATGTATGTTGTAATTTGCTCTTTTTAATTCTCTCAACATGTGAGAATGAAGAATTTTTTTCTTCTGATACTTTCTCTACCGCCCGCATCTGTAACAGCACAACATTTTTGATTTTTTTCAAATATACTGAGTGCAACATCTTTATAGTCTATAGTCTTTGCTTAAACATACTCAGATATTGTTTTATAGCATTTTACTTATTTCACTTATTGTTATACACTTTTATCAGCAAACTCACTTTGATACACGCTTTACAAGCTCTATGCAGTAATAATAAAAGTGCCTAAGAGTATGCTACACATAATAACTTAACATCATGTTCGAACAACCAGCGAAATAAACTAATACAAACAAAACTACAGTAACTTTAACTACTACAACTAAAATAAATTATAATGTAAATTAAGCTATTTAAAAATAAATCTGTAACACTACCGCCCGCTTAAGCCTGTTCGTCCCGATTAGGCACAAATTCACTTTTTCCGTACTTAGCGAGGCGCTCGAGATGAACCACTTTCATCTTTGATCTTGGGCTATTGTACTTCTGTATTCTATACACGACATCATTTATTCTTTTTATCACCTTATACGGCACATCCCAATGAGTTTGCAGTTTAGGAGACAGTCCTTTTTCCGTTGTGGGTTATTTAGTAGAACTAGCTGACCCTCATTAAAGCCTTCAGAATTTGCTGCTCTGTCATATCTGGCCTTCACCTTGTCGCTGGTCATTTTTATTCGGCCACGAACGAATTCATGAATTTCGTCGAGATCTTTTTGTCCCCTTGAAGTGTCTTCTTCGTGCTCATCTATTGCCGAGGGATTAATACCGAATTCTAGATCACCTGGCAGTTTCAGCTCGGTTCCAAACATAACTTTTGCAGGTGTTCGGGAGGTAGAGTCATGAACGGCTGACCTGTATGCCAACAGAAATTTTGGTATGTGCTCATCCCAGTCCCTTTGGTGTGCACTGACCACTTTTTTCAAGTGTTCCTCCAACGTGCGGTTAAATCTCTCGACCATGCCGTCAGATTGTTGATGCAGTGGCGTAGTCCTCATTTTTCGGATACCGTATAGTTCGCACATTTCCTGGAATATCGCAGATTCAAAATTTCTTCCCTGATCAGAATGTAGCTCAAGCGGAACTCCATAGCGGCACACCCAGCTGTTCACAAATGCGTTTTCGACAGTTTTAGCTTCTTGGCTTGGTATTGCGTATACCTCTGGCTATTTGCTAAAATAGTCAATTACAACTAGAACGTAACGGTTTCCAGCCTCACTGATAGGAAAAGGGCCTGCTATATCCATCGCTATCCGCTCAAAGGGAGCACCTGAATTGTACTGTTGCAGCGCTCCTCGACTCCGTCTTACTGGGCCCTTGGCTGCGATACATTGTGCGCAATTTTCTATCCAATCAGCTACAGATTGCTGGCATCCAACCGAATAGAAACGTTGCCCTATCTTTTCTACGGTTTTTGTTACACCAAGATGACCACCGCTTGGACCATTATGAAACTCCTTCAATACCTCTTTGACTTTAGAGGATGGCACCACAATCAGATTTGTTGTCGATTTACTATCAGTACTTTCACATTTGCGATAAAGGCATCCGTTAATAACCTGCAGACTATTCCATAGCGCCCAGTTTGATTTCATCAGTGGACTTTCCGCTGATATTTGGTTACGGGTTGGCCTGTTGTCTTCCTCCTTTGCTGACATAATTTTTTCCAGTATAGGATCGTCTCTTTGCGCCGCTGACCAGTCGTCACTTGTCTATATATGTGTTAGTCGAACGTCAACGACACATTCTTTTCCTTCAGCTTTTGCACAATGCTTGCACTCAAATCTGCACGGTCTTCGGGAGAGTGCATCTGCATTTCCATGTTTAGTGCCCTTTCTGTGCTCAATACTGAAATCTTAACTCTGGAGACGTTCAACCCAACCATCTGAGTGCAGAGTGGTCGGTTGTTAGTTCGAAGTTTTGTCTATATAGATATTTGTGGTTATGCGTTACACATTCCACAACTACCAGAGGCTCTCGTCGAGCTCTTCTAGATTTTTCAGGTGATCGTCAAAAACAATTATGTCATCAAGATACACCAGGCATGTCTTCCAATGAAGTCCCTTCAAAACGCGTTCCATTAACCGCTCGAATGTGGCTGGATCATTGCTAAGTCCAATTGACATCACGTTAAACTGCCATAGCTCGTCACTTGCACTAAAAGCTGTTTCTCCTTATCTCTATCAGATATTTCTTCTTGCAAGAAAAAAGTTTTCACTTTAAAATGTAAATTATTAATGTTAACACTTTGAATATTAAAGTGAAAACTTTCAATTTTAATATGCGCATTCTCGAATTCAATTTAAACACTTTTGATTTTAAAGTTCACACTTTTAACCCAATTTAAAAATGTTTGTATTTAAATTAAAAGTTAACACATTCAATCTCAAATTAAAAGCGTTAGCTTTTATTTTAAGAGTGAAAACTTTTAAATGCAACTTTAAAGTGTTCACTATAAACTTTAAAGGAAACAGATTATTTTAATTGTTTTTAATTCACATTTTTTTATTCAAACATACATATTTAAATTTATTTTATATTTATGAAATAACTTATTTATAACTCATTAATAATTCATTAAAATAAAATAATTTAAATTTAAAAAATAAATCATTATGTTATCATATCTTTTTTAATCTTGCATATGTCTTTCCATTGTTAATTTGGTGTAAATTCATAGGCAGGCTTGTGAAATGTTAATCAGTTTTAGGCAATTTTGTTTTATACCAGTCTCGTAAGATTGAAAATGTACATCAAATTTAATAATTTCAATAGGATAACATAGAACGTAAATAATTTCATTTTCTTATAAAAAGTTTGATTTTATATATACAAAAATTTATTTCATTCAGTAATACCTGGGACTCTTTTTCTTTGGGAAATAAACCAATTATTTCTTCCACAATACTAGCAAAGTGTTCCGGTCTAAGTTTTGCCTTTGTTAACATGACATCTTCTAAAATTATTTTAATGAGGTCATCGCGTTGCTTATTCGTAAAACATTTCCTTTCCTCATAATATTGAATAAGTTGTTTTCCGGCTGAGTTATTCTTTAAAAATGTTGAAAGGGGCTACAATGCAGTGTATCATTAAATTTGATACAAAAATTTTCATTGTATATTATTTTACCTGTGATCCAAATGCGTTTCTTATTGAATTATTTGAAGAACAAGGTGAATCTTTGTGACGGTTTTTTTCTATCCAACCAACAACCTTCGAAGTCTGGCTCAACGTTTCGTCTTCTATTTCAAACTGAAAAAATAAGCTTGCTAAACAAATAAGCTTCAAAATTAATATTATATTTACCTTTGACTTGCGCCAGAAAAACAACTTTTCTCTAAACTCCGCTCGAAGACCAATATTTCTTACTGCTTCCGCAATGTCTTCTTTTGACAAAAATTTTAAGCTTCGAAAAGTTATTCCAGCATCAATAACATTGCATAAGTGTTAATATTGCCTAAGAATTTTAACTTACTTTTTAGGTAAAGAAAAAGTGTTTCCAGATCAAACTCCTTTAGCTGATTAAGGAAATCCGTATCTAACTCAACACACGTGTACGTTGAATCACCATGCTCATTAATTTGGATATCGTTGCCAAGAATTCGCAGCAAGTCACTTTCTTGTATAATTTTACCCTGACTGGTCATTCTTGTATCTTGTTCACACTTCTAAACTCACTTTACTATAACGAAATCACACAAATGCCGCTAACGGTACAATATAAAGTGGAACTTTTAAAATAAACTTAAACACTTAAATAAAAAAAATAAATAAAAATTTTAACGTTGCGTTTTAAAGTGTTCACGTTTAGTTCCAACAAGGACACTTTGAGTTTAAAAGTTAACACTTTTAATACAAAATGTACACTTTAAATGTCAAAGTGAAACCTTTTAATAATAAACTGACGCTTTATATATTAAAGTGAAAACTTTAAAATTAAAGTTAACACTTTTTACTCAAAACTAAAATTTTCAATATTAAAGTGAACACTTTAAATTAGAAAGTGTCACTTTAAATGAAAAAAATTTGATTTATAAAGTGAACACTTTAAATGTAAACGTTAACACTTTTCTGTAAATTGATCACTTTACATTTTAAAGTTAACACTTTGAAAATAAACGTTTTAATTTTATTTTTTAAACTTTAAAAATTTTAAATTAAATGTATTCACTTTTAATACAATTTTAAAAGTGATTACTTTATAAATAATATATTTTACTTTAAATATAAAGTTTTTCGTTGCAAAATAAAGTCAACATTTTTAAATTTAAGAATTTTACAATAAAAACAAAAATTTTAACTTTTAAATTAAGAGTAAACACTTTAAAAACTTAAAATTATCACTTTTAAAAAATATTTTTTTTTGTGCCCCCCATAAGAACCTATAGACTGAGGCACTTTAAATAAAATTTGAAAGTGTTCACATTTAATTTTAAAGCGCACTTTTTTCTCAGTGTAGTTTCATTACATGCACCTTATTTTCATAACCAACATCTAGGGGTATTTCAACATTCCTCCAAATCATTACCTTCTGCCCAATGTGCAGATTATTGCCATGACTAATCATAAAATCTGCACCGATGATTACTTCGTCCACAATGTCGGCAACGATGAATACATGATTGACACTTATGTTGGCAACAGTTACATTTACGTTTATTTTACCATAGGCAGTAGCAGGCTACCCAGTAGCTGTTCGCTGACTTACGCCACATAACGGTTCGATTGTTTTCTTTACTAAATCGGGTCTGATAATAGACTGCAATGCTTCTGTGTCTATACTAAAAAGTATGCCTTCGACCATTGATATACCCACAAGCAGTAAGGTTGCTATTTTTCTGCTGCATAGCTGATATGGAGATTGTGGGGCCCTCGGTTATGGATGCTAGATCTTGCCCCATAGTGCTAGCTCGTTTTAGTTTAACGGTGATTCATTTGATGATTTCGTGTTTGCCCGTTTGCTGTTTCCAGGTGGCGAAACCGATCTAGCCCGCTTTCTTGGTGCTCTACAATTTCGTTGAAAATGTCCACTCTTACTACAATTAAAGCATTTGGCTTTGACTCTCTTTTCCTCTAATGCCTGTATACGAGCTTTTAAATCGCTTACTTCATCTCTTTCCATTTCTGTAGAAATTTCAAGATTTCGCACCTTGTATATCTGCGGCTTAGAAACCAATTTTGCAGTTTACTGTGTTAGTGCATATGAAACTGTTTCTGCAAACGTCGATTTATGCGTGCCAAACACCGCGTGCTATATTTCAGGATCACGTATTCCATTTACAACCGTTTCAATTTTAAACTGATCCAAAATGGGCGATTTTCACCTGGATATGTCAGCTGCACCAAACGATCGATCTCCGTGGCGAAATCTTGTAATGACTCGTTAGCTTTCTGTGTTCTGCCTCGTAATTCCATTCGGTATATATCTCGTTTGTGCTCGCCGCCATACTTACGTTGCAGTACAACCGTTATGTCATCGTAGTTTTCTCTGCAGCCAATAGGTATACTTTCTAGAACTTGTGCTGCGTTGCCTTTTAATGCTAAAATCAACTCTATAGCGTTTTCTTCATTGTTCCACATATTTCTATTGGCAACTTTCTCAAACTGAAATTTAGAAACATTAAATGGTGCATTGCCGTCAAAAGTAGGGACCTTTATTCTACTTGAGATTTCTGGAATTATTCGCACTGCTCCCTCATGACATTGAAGATCAATAATTTTTGTTTCTAGATTTTTAAATTTTTCGTCTTGTAATTGCAATTTGCTATTGAAGTCATTTGCTTGTGCAACTATGCCATCTTTCAGGTTAGCTAGTTTTTTTTATCAATTTTATTTACTTCTTTTTCAATGCCATCTACTCTGCTGTTCACAGCTTCAGAAATTTCCTGAAGTTTCTCGTTGGTAACTCTAGAACATTCTTGAAATCTCAACTCCTTTATTTTATTTTCTTCTTTAACTTCAGCTAATAATTTTTCATTATTAGATTTAGAACTTTCTTGAACTTCTATTTTAACTTCTTGAACTTCGGCTAATAATTTTTCATTATTAGCTCTAGAAGTTACTTGAACTTTAACTTCAGCTAATAATTTTTCATTGTTAGCTCTAGAATTTTCTTGAACTTCTGCTTTAACTTGAGCTAATAATTTTTCGTTGCTAGCTCTAGAATTTTCTTGAGCTTTCTGGAATTTAATTTTCATCTTTTCCATCATAGCAGCATGCATCGTACTTAAATCTATGTTGTTTGTGGTTGCATGAGTGGAAACTTCCATTTGTTCTTTTTCGTAATTTTTTTTTATAAATGCAATTTCACTTCTGACACCAGTTGTTACGTTTATACCTTTTATAAACGTTGGCTTATTTCCTTTAAATAAATATTTGAGTTCTTTTATTGCAATCAAAAACAGTTGAAATTAGTTATAAAATTAAGAGCACTTTATTTACTTAAACACACTCAGATATTGTTTTATAGCACTTCACTTATTTCACTTATTGTTCATGTTCGAACAGCCAGCGAAATAAACTACAGTATTTATCGCTTATATGCACGTCGGTTATAAGCATTTCTCGCTTTTATGCATCCAAGCCTGTGCAATTTCAGCTTGTAATTCAAAATATACATAAAAAGTTCGTCTATATGCATTTCGCTTATATGCATTTATCGCTTTTATGCACCATAATTTTACTATAATTTGAATAAGTTACAAAAGAACTCTCTTCTAAATGCATCATGAAGTGGTAACAAAAGAATATGCTTGTCTATAAAGCAAAAGCTTTCAATTATAAATGAAATTAAAGATTCTACTAAACAAGATACTTGTAGAAAGTATGGATGCTCAATCGACACCGTAAATCGTATTCTAAGAGACGAAAGTTCTATTATTGAAAGCAGCAAGGTTGTCTGGCGCTGTAGTGTCAAACAATATGCTAATGGAAAAGGCCAAACAATTTGACATTGCCCTGAATGAAAGTTTATATCCTACACCTGGCTGGCTATACCGATGGCAACGAAGAGAGGGGATTAGTTTAAGAAAAAATTATGATGCGGCAAGATCTACTGATAAGGAAGCAGTTGACAATATTCAAGAAATTCTCCCATATTTGACCGCTGGATACAAGGCAAGTTACATATTTAATGACGATGAAACGGGACTACTTTTCAAAGCATTGCCCTCATCAACACTCAATAGGAGTGGTTTTAAAATTTCTGGAATGACGTCATCAAAAGAACGTAAAACTTAACTTCTTTCGTGCAATACAACTGGTGACTATGTTTGCCATAGGTAAACCAAAACAGCCTCGATGTTTTAAAAATAAAAAAATTAAGTATTTTTCGCGAAACAAGGCATGAACGACACAGGACATTTGGACTGAAATAGTACTAGCTTTTGATGAAAAAATGATTCAATAAAATAGAAAAGTAATCTTATTCGTAGACAATGCCACAGCCCGTAAGCAGATAAGTTTAAAGAACGTTGACGTTCGATATTTACCAGCATATATCACCTCAATTTTACAGCCTTTAGATCAGGGAATCATTCATGCTTTTAAGGCATACCATCGACAAAATATAATACGTAAGCAAATATGTTTTTAGAGATATCAAGTAAAGCCTTGATATGCTAGCAGCTTTATATACAGCCAAGCGAGCATATTGGGTGGTAGCTTCTAGTACCATTTGAAACTGCTTTAAAAAGTTGATTTTAAAAGATACAGGCTTTTTTTTCCAATTTATATGACTTTTTATATATTTCGGTGTAAGTTTGCTTCGGAATCTCACGAGCTGCCAGCGATGAAAGATCGCGAAGATGAAATAATTATAACAGCTGACTCTGGTTTAGAATTTGGAGCTGAATTTGAAAATTTTGTAACTCAGGACGAAAATTTACCTTGTCATGCACCACCTAACGAGGAGAAAATCGTTTCTGAGCTTCAATCAAGCTAACGAGGAAGATGACAATGAGTATGTACCCATTCTATCTGTAAAGGCCATGACTGACTATCAGATTTAGTCGTTCGATATGTCAAAAATTGTATGTGTGTTCAGAAAGTGTGATAGTGTGGACACAAAGTGCACATGTGTGACAGATTTTTTGACATGTGTGTCCGATTTGATAATCTTTTGAAAATTTTCATAAAATAATAGAGTCTGTGCGATCAGAGTTGCTTTTTCTAAGCAAGTATGACAGTGTGACATCCAATAACACATTTTGTTGCGATTTTTTCATGTAGGACAGAAAACTATCAGATTTTTGTTTGACATAATCGCACGACTTTGTACGATAGTCAGTCATGGCCTTAAGTAATGCAGTGGAATATTTAAGTAGTTTACGGTGTTTTCTTCAAGCAAGAAATTGATTTATTGATGAATTGGAAAAAATGTACAATTTATTTTTGAGAGAGCTGCTGTTTCCATTGCTTGTGAATTTATTAGCAATGATAAGGACGTGACAAAATCACTTCTCACTTCGCAAGTATTGGAACTGCTGGGGCAATTCTAGTAAGCAATGAATTTCTAGTTTTTTATGCTTTCAACCTAGTTGACTCAGTGAAATGATACTTTAAGTACAAACTTCTAAATGAATAATAATATTTTTTATTTAATTTAATATTTTTAGTTTTTTTTTTTTTTTGTAAAAATGAATTAAAAAAAAAACTGATACATATGTATATGTATAAAATTTTGGATAAATTTTGTCTACTTTTTTTATATGCACCCTTTATGCAAATATCGGAGTTTTTAGTTATGCACTGTTTATGAATATTAACGAGTTTTTTTATAAGCATCGTATATGCATATAAACGTATTTTTATATTTGCATTTCGCGCTTATATGCACAAAAAGCTGTGCATTTTTAGAAATGCATATAACCGATAAATACTGTAATACAAACAAAACTACAGTAACTTAAACTACTACAACTTAAATGAATTACAATGTAAATTAAGCTATTTAAAAATAAATCTGTAACAATATATTTTGGCACTTTCTAGCTAAAATTTTGGCACAAGTGCAAGTTCATTTTTAAAATGTCGTCAACAACAAAACTTGAAACAAATTTAAAACAAATAGCGCTGCTTCAATTGGTAATAAATGGTAATTAAGTGTTGTCAATAGCCACTATTTAACGTTACTTTTAGACATAAAACTTTTGAATATAATTTTTTTTATTAAAAATTGATATTTATATTACATCTTATTTATTTATTTATTTATAAAATCGTATATCACATACAACAAGAAATGAATCTTTTTAATTACAGTATGTGATCTTATAGCGCTATTAAATACATACTTGTTACAGCTATATTATAAACCATAAAATTATAAAAAAAGTTGATAGACAAACATACAGAATACAAAACAAAAAAATAAGAAAAAAAAAAAAAATACAAAATAAAATATTAATATATTAAAAACTCAAGAATAATTTATTTTTAAATTGTTTAACGTTGCCTATAGTTTGCATTTTGTTAAGTAGTGAGTTCCACAGTCGTCTAGTGTTTGTAAAGAACTGCCACTCAGAAATAAGAGTTCGATATCTAATTTGAATAATATTTTTTCCTCTATTGGATCGAGCAAATTGTAGGCGATTGAATAAATAAATTGGTTCTTGTGTGTTGATAATTTTGTGTAACAATAATAATGACTTAATTTTAAGCAATTGCCTTAGTTCAACTCCGTATAATGATTTAGAATATTGAGAAGTTCCTTCATATAGCATTATACGCTACTTCTAAACGTCTCCTACTGCAGGAATCACAATAAGCAAAAATTTCACATCCGTACAGCAGCTTGGGCATTAAAAAGGTTTTTGCGAGAAGCACACGAATATTTATAGGTGTAAGATGCTGTGATGGGTAGAGTGTTCTAAGCATTGTAAATATTTTTCCAGAAACAGAGTTTATATGAGTATTCCATTGAAGTGTTTTATTGAAAATTATACCAAGGTTCTTTGCTGATTCAACCACCGCGATAGTTTGATTACATAATAAGACCGGAATATCAACAATAATGTTTTGATTCCTTTGAGATATTATGAGGCACTTTGATTTTTTTGGATTCAGGTAAAATTTATTCGATGATGCCCATATAAATATTCTATTTAGATCCACATTAAGCTTTTCTATACACTCGTGTATGAAGTTTTTTTCGCAACTTATATATATTTGTACATCATCAGCATATATATTGTTACAGATTTATTTTTAAATAGCTTAATTTACATTATAATTTATTTTAGTTGTAGTAGTTAAAGTTACTGTAGTTGTATTTGTATTAGTTTATTTTGCTGGTTTTTCGAACATGATGTTTGTTGTTATGTGTAGCATACTTTTAGGCACTTCAATTATTCGTACCTATTACCTAACGTCTTAATTTAAATTTAACGGTTTTCGAATGTACTAGAATGTACATACGAGAACTTTGTCGAATGTTACCGAACACCACTATGTTACTATAAATAGCCGAACAACACAGCTAACATCATCAGTATTACAATAGAGCTTGTAAAGTGCGTATCAAAGTGAGTTTGATAATAAAAGTGTATAACTATAAGTGTAATAAGTAAAGTGATATAAGAACAATATTTGAGTGTATTTAAATAAATAAAGTGCTCTTAATTTTATAACAAATTTAAAGTGTTTTTAATTGCAATAAAAGAACTCAAGAGGTTTATTTAAAGGAAATATTCCAACATTTATAAAAGGTATAAACGTAACAACTGGTGTCAGAAGTGGGATTGCATTAAAAAAAAAAAAAAAAAAAAATCAGACATGAAATTTGAGGAACTTAAAGTTGAACAACTCAAGAAAGAATTGAGTAAGCTGGCATTGCCGACAACAAGTAATAAAGTAGAATTGCAGAAGAGGCTTCTAGATGAATTTAAGCGGCGTAATATTGACATTGATGGTTACGAGTTTGAAGAAAAAGAAGAAATGGAAGTTTCCACTCGAGCAACCACAAACAACATGGATTTAAGTACAATGCTTGCAGCAATGATGGAAAAAATGGAACTTAACAGTCAAAAATTATTAGCTGAAGTTCAAGAAACTTCTAAAGCTAATAATGAAAAATTATTAGCTGAAGTTCAAGAAACTTCTAAAGCTAATAATGAAAAATTATTAGCCGAAGTTCAAGCAAATTCTAGAGCTAATAATGAAAAATTATTAGCTCAAGTTAAAGTAGAAGTTCAAGAAGTTAAACTAGAAGTTCAAGAAACTTCTAGAGCTAATAATGAAAAATTATTAGCTGAAGTTAAAGAAGAAGTGCAAGAAACAGCTAGAGCTACAAACGAGAAACTTCAAGAAATTTCTGAAGCTGTAAATAACCGAGTAGAGGGCATTGAAAAGCAAGTTAATAAAATTGATAAAAAAATATCTGACCTTGAAGAGTGCATAGTTACTCAAGCAAGTGACTTCAATAGCAAATTACAACTACAAGTCAAAGACGTCAACGAAATTGTAGAGCACCTAGAAAGCGGGCTAGATCGGTATCGCCACCTGGAAACAGCAAACGGGTGAACACGAAATCATCAAATGAGTCACCGTTAAACTAAAACGAGCTAGCACTACGGGGCAAGAGCTAGCTCCCATAACCGAGGGCCCCACGATCTCCATATCAGTTATTCAGCAGAAAAATAGCAACCTTACTGCTTGTGGGTATATCAATGGTCGAAGGCATACTTTTACCATAGACACAGGAGCATCGCAGTCTATTATCAGGCCCGATTTAGTAAAGAAAATAATCGAACCGTTATGTGGCGTAAGTCTGCGAACAGCTACTGGGGAGCCTGCTACTGTCTATGGCAAAATAAACGTAAAAGTAACTATTGCCAACATAACTGTCAATCATGTATTCATCGTTGCCGACATTGTGGACGAAGTCATCATCGGTGCAGATTTTATGATTAGTCATGGCATTAGTCTGCACATGGGGCAGACGGCAATGATTTGGAGGAATGTTGAAATACCCCTAGATGTTGGTTATGAAAATAAGGTGCATGTAAGGAAACTAGTTGCTATAGAATATGAGAAAATACCACCACAGTCAGAAAGTGTAGTATGGGCGCGTATAGAGGGAGATTGTGTGGACAACCGGATATGGGTGGTAGAACAAACAGATATAAAAAGTGACTTAATAACAGCAAAAGCCCTTGTCAAAACCACCAATCACGGAAGAGTCCCTGTAAGAGTGCTTAACCTTTCTGCCTGTGAAAAAGTCGTCAAGCCAAAATCCGAATTAGGTCAATGTGCTAAAGCTGAGGCAATAATTAATTGCGAAATGAAATCGGGTCCTGTCAGTATGTCGAACAATTAGCAGGAGATGCTAGCAGAATACGTAGAGAAGTGGGTTAAAGGGTTATCGCCGTCTGATAGGAATAAAGCAAAACAGCTGCTCAGAAAACATGCATCCATCTTCGCTCTGAAAGGTCAACATCAAGGTAGAACATCACTTGTGAAGCATCAGATAAATACCGGCGATGCAAGGCCTATAAAACAAGCTCCTAGAAGTATTCCTCTAGCGAAACGTAATAAAGTCAAAGAGCTTGTCAATGAAATGGAGCAGAATGGAGTAATAGAACCTTCTTCAAGTTCTTGGAGCTCACCGGTAGTTTTGGTTAAAAAGAAAGATGGCAGCACAAGATTTTGCGTCGATTATAGAAAACTAAATGACGTCACTAAGAAGGACAGTTATCCACTACCAAGGATAGATGACACTCTGGACACGCTAGCTGGAACAAAATGGTTCTCTACATTAGACCTGCAAAGTGGTTATTGGCAAGTAGAAATATCTGATAGAGATAAGGAGAAAACAGCTTTTAGTGCAATTGACGGGCTATGGCAATTTAACGTGATGCCATTTGGACTATGCAACGCTCCAGCCACATTCGAGCGATTAATGGAACGCGTATTAAGGGGACTTCATTGGAAGACATGCCTGGTGTATCTTGATGACATAATTGTCATGGGTAAAAGTTTTGACGATCACCTGAAAAATCTAGAAGAAGTTCTTAAACGAATATCAGTGGCTGGACTTAAATTAAGTGCAAAGAAATGTGCATTGTTCCAAAAAGAGGTTAAATACTTGGGGCATCGAGTTGCAGAGGATGGTATATCAACTGACGAAGATAAAGTCCAAGCTGTGAAGGACTGGCCTCGCCCGAAAAATCTTCATGAGTTACGTAGTTTTCTAGGCCTCTGTACCTACTACAGGAGATTTGTGCCGAATTTTGCCAGTGTCGATGCCAGTCTACATGAGCTCACCAAGAAGTCACGACCATTCTTGTGGGCTTAAGCACAAGAACAAGCATTCAAGAAGCTCAAGGAGTTGTTATGCGTAGCACCAGTTTTGGCATATCCTATCGCTGGGGAGAAATTTGTATTGGATAGCGATGCGAGTGGATACGGGATAGGTGGTGTTCTTTCGCAGGTTGTCAATGGAACAGAAAGAGTCATAGGCTACTACAGTCGGACACTCTCGAAGCCTGAAAGAAATTATTGTGTAACACGACGAGAGCTTCTGGCAGTTGTGGAGTGTGTAAAGCATTACCACAAATATTTGTATGGACAACACTTCGAACTAAGAACTGATCACTCTGCATTCAGATGGTCGCTGCAATTCAAACAACCTGAAGGACAGCTAGCCCGTTGGATTAAACGTCTCCAGAGCTACGATTTCAGCATTGAGCACAGAAAGGGCACTAAACATGGAAATGCAGATGCACTCTCCCGAAGACCGTGCAGATTGGAGTGCAAACATTGTGCAAAAGCTGAAGGAAAAGAATGTGTCGTCGACGTTCGACTAACACATATAGAGACAAGTGACGACTGGTCAGCGGCGCAAAGAAATGATCCCATACTGGCAAAAATTATGTCAGCAAAAGAGGAAGACAGAAGGCCAACCCGTAACCAAATATCAGCGGAAAGTCCACTGATGAAATCATACTGGGCGCTATGGAATAGTCTGCAGGTTATTAACGGATGCCTTTATCGCAAATGGGAAAGTACTGATGGTAAATCGACAACAAATCTGATTGTGGTGCCATCATCTAAAGTCAAAGAGGTATTGAAGGAGTCTCATAATGGTTCAAGCGGTGGCCATCTTGGTGTAACAAAAACCATAGAGAAGATAAAGCAACGTTTCTATTGGGTTGGATGCCAACAGTCTGTAGCTGATTGGATAGCAAATTGCGCGCAATGTATCGCAGCCAAAGGCCCAGTAAGACGGAGTCGCGGAGCGCTGCAGCAGTACAACTCAGGTGCTCCATTTGAGCGAATAGCAATGGATATAGCAGGCCCTTTTCCTGTCAGTGAGGCTGGAAACCGTTACGTTTTAGTTGTAATCGACTATTTTAGCAAATGGCCAGAGGTATACGCAATACCAAACCAAGAAGCTAAAACTGTCGTAAATGCATTTGTAAACAACTGGGTGTGCCGCTATGGAGTTCCACTTGAGCTACATTCTGATCAGGGAAGAAATTTTGAATCTGCGATATTCCAGGAAATGTGCGAACTATACGGTATCCGAAAAATGAGGACTAAGCCACTGCATCAACAATCTGACGGCATGGTCGAGAGATTTAACCGCACGTTGGAGGAACACTTGAAAAAAGTGGTCAGTGCACACCAAAGGGACTGGGATGAGCACATACCAAAATTTCTGTTGGCATACAGGTCAGCCGTTCATGACTCTACCTCCCGAACACCTGCAAAAGTTATGTTTGGAACCGAGCTGAAACTGCCAGGTGATCTAGAATTCGGTATTAATCCCTCGGCAATAGATGAGCACGAAGAAGACACTTCAAGGGGACAAAAAGATCTCGACGAAATTCATGAATTCGTTCGTGGCCGAATAAAAATGACCAGCGACAAGATGAAGGCCAGATATGACAGAGCAGCAAATTCTGAAGGCTTTAATGAGGGTCAGCTAGTTCTACTAAATAACCCACAACGGAAAAAGGACTGTCTCCTAAACTGCAAACTCATTGGGATGTGCCGTATAAGGTGATAAAAAGAATAAATGATGTCGTGTATAGAATACAGAAGTACAATAGCCCAAGATCAAAGATGAAAGTGGTTCATCTCGAGCGCCTCGCTAAGTACGGAAAAAGTGAATTTGTGCCTAATCGGGACGAACAGGCTTAAGCGGGCGGTAGTGTTACAGATTTATTTTTAAATAGCTTAATTTACATTATAATTTATTTTAGTTGTAGTAGTTAAAGTTACTGTAGTTGTATTTGTATTAGTTTATTTTGCTGGTTTTTCGAACATGATGTTTGTTGTTATGTGTAGCATACTTTTAGGCACTTCTATTATTCGTACCTATTACCTAACGTCTTAATTTAAATTTAACGGTTTTCGAATGTACTAGAATGTACATACGAGAACTTTGTCGAATGTTACCGAACACCACTATGTTACTATAAATAGCCGAACAACACAGCTAACATCATCAGTATTACAATAGAGCTTGTAAAGTGCGTATCAAAGTGAGTTTGATAATAAAAGTGTATAACTATAAGTGTAATAAGTAAAGTGATATAAGAACAATATTTGAGTGTATTTAAATAAATAAAGTGCTCTTAATTTTATAACGAATTCAAAGTGTTTTTAATTGCAATAAAAGAACTCAAGAGGTTTATTTAAAGGAAATATTCCAACATTTATAAAAGGTATAAACGTAACAATATGAATACTGCTGTGCAACAGACGACTAGGTAAGTCATTGATGTATTGTGAGAACAGTAATGGTCCGAGAATAGAACCCTGTGGTACTCCCTTCGACAAATGTAATGCAGAAGGTATTGAGTTACCGATGGATACTGATTGGTAACGATCAGCTAGATAAATCCTTAGCAGTGTTGTGGCACTCGAACAGAAATTAAATTGATTATATATCTTAGCGCATAGAATTTCGTGGTTGACAGAATCGAATGCTTTAGAATGATCCAAAAGTACATGAAACGTAACACCACCATCATCAATATTGCACCTGATATCTTCAGATACGCTGATGAGAGTTGTAATACAGCTGTGTCTTTCTCTAAATCCAGATTGGTTTCTAACTAAGAGCTGGTGATCATTTAAGTATTTATTAATTTGTTTATGTAGTAACCGTTCAAACACTTTGCATAAATAAGGTAATATTGATATGGGATGATACTCATTTCCAGTTTTGGGTATAGGAATAACTTTTGAATACTTCCAACAACTTGGAAAATTACTGGTGGTGATTATGGTGTTGAAGATATGAGTAATGTAAGATATTAACTTAGGAATAAGAATTTTAATGAATTTTGGATGGATTAAATCAAATCCGATGGCATTAGACGTTATGGATAGACAACACGAATATACTTCAGCTGGACAAACACATGAAAAACCAAATCGATGTAAAGATGCCAATACTGTGGGTTGTTGTTGACTCTCTGATGATTCAGTTGAGTCATCTGCACTTACTTGGTTAATATAAGGATTGTTATTATAGGGCGTATTTAAGGCAATATTAACAAACGAATTATTTAATTCATTAACATCAATGTTACAAGTAGCATTAATTTTGTTTCCAATACCAATTTCTCTGATTGTTTGCCATTTCTTTTTCGAGTCAACCGCTGATCTGAAGCGAGTTGAATAATAACTTATCTTTGCATCATTGATGCTTTTGTTAACATCACGACGAGCTTTGCGGTATTCGTCATGTAACTCAGAAGTTCTAAATCTCTTCCAACGTCTATACAGCTCATCACGAATATTAATTTGCCTTTTAATTGAAGAATTGAACCAGCACCTATTTGTCTTAGCTCCACGGCACGTACGCACGGGTACTGAGATGTCAAAAAGATGGAACAAATGGCTATTAAAAAATTGGAGTTGTTCATCAGCAGATGGCAGACTGTAAATGATATTCCAGTTTATGTTATTAAAATATTCTTCCAATAAACTATATTAAATATGACGGAAATCGCGAAAGGTTATTAGAGCTTCATCATTTATTAATCTAAAATCATAGGAGATGTATATTAAATCGTGTTTTGAAAAAGATGGTGCACTGATTTGACTAAAAAGTAACATTTTTGACACATTACCTATTATGAATATGTCAAGTAGTGTACTACTGGTGCTTGTGAAGTGTGTAGGATATTCAGTATTTGCAATATGTAGTCCAATAGATATTAGTTCGCTAGACAGATTGGAATTTGTATATGACAAGATGTTGCAGTTGAAATCACTTGCAACAATAATATCATTGTATTGCGAAGCAAGTAGTTCCAAGTCACGCATAAAAGCATCATAAGGTACATTAGAACAATGACGGTAAACACAACCCAGCAATAATTTGTTGTCACCACCAAATATTTCAATAAATAAATACTCAATTCGCTCATTATCCTTTGATCTTAATATTGCCTTATGATGTATGCCATTCTTGATATATATTGCTACGCCACCAGCATAACCTTCATTTCGAAGTAATTTGTAACCGTTGGCCATAACAAAACTATTAGGTAGATCTCTATCAAACCACGATTCAGATACACACACAATATCCATTTTAGATTCCTCAAACAAATATCGAAAATCATCCATTTTGTTAAGTAAACTTTGAGCATTAATATGACATATGTTGAGGCCATCACGTTGTTTAGTAAGAATTTGAATCATATTTCTAGTACTAACTGTAGAACCCAACCCAGAACTATTTGCGGAAAACATAAACAAATAATATAGACAAGGCAACTTTATTACAATAAAACAACTACAGAATTAATTTATTAAAGAAAAACATCGTAATAAATGAGGTTATAAATATACTGTTAATGAAGTAAATTAGATATTTAGACATTAGTTTTCAGATAATATAAAGACAAAATTAAAGGCAAAATTAAGAAAATCAGTTAGAATAAATTTTAAATCATAATTTAAATTAAAAATACAAAGAAAACAAAAATAATATTGAGCACAGTGGACGGATTTAAAAAAATATTGTAGCATGGTTGCATTAATTCGAAATTCGTTCTTGTACGTTCTCATTATATAATGGAAAAAACTTGTTCAGTTCATTTAAGTCTTCTATATGTATAGGTTCATCACTCGGCTTAACTTTTATATAAACTAACCCTCGCAAGGTAAACGCACTACTTAAGCAATTCTTTTTACGCAGGTTTATTGCGGTATTTAAAATTTATTGATGTTAAATTTTCATTTAGGTAAACTTTCGAATTAATCTGCGAAGTAAAACCAATATGTTGAAGGCATAGCTGACTCCGATTCGTTTTCCTAAAATTGGCTAATGACTTTAATATGAAATTTTTGTCATACGGCGAACAAAGTTTTACTAGAATAACTGCATCCGGAGAATTAACTTCTTTATTATTTCTATTCTGTAGGCGAAAAATGGATTTGTAAGCAAGCGTAGAAATATTTAAGGCATAGCAAATGCTTTCAAAGACCTTATTAAGTTTTTCATTACTTACAAACGGTATACCATTGATACGCAGATCACATGATACAGATAAGTTTTCTTGGCGATTAATTTGTGATTTTAAAGTTTTTATTTCGTTTTGAAGTGAATTTATCAAGGTACACTGTGTTTCTAAATAAGAGACTCGATTATTTACAGTGTGGATTTCACTCACTATATCACACATACGTTTGTCTAGTTCATTTAAGAGTTTCAACGTCATTTATTTTTTCATTTAAATTTATAAGAATTCCCTCTTCACTCTCCCTAATTTGAGCTGTTTAAATTTCAAATTGTTTATCGATTCTTTTAAACATAGTCTCCAAGTGTGATGGGGAGAAGGATAAGCACTTTTTGCTTCATTTTTAAAACTTAATTTTAAATGAATATTTATAATTTTTCTTAATATTCTTCATATACTTATACATATATACATATTTATTCAAAAAATTAGCTGAACTATTTACCACAATTGTATGATATATTAGTGAGTTAACAAAAAAAACTCAGTATTAGACAACACTGTTTTTCGGATTGTCACTTTACTTGCCGTAACTGTAAAAATTTTACTTGCTTTACCCTACGTTGCCACAAGCAAGTATTTACTTGCAAGTAGTGTATACGTATTACTAACGAAAATCAGGAGAAATTCCAAAAAAAAACACAAAAATTTTTTGAGTGGCTACACAGCACAGTGCAAGTTCATTTTTAAAATGTCGTCAACAAATAAACTTCAAATAAATTTGTTGTCAATAGCCACTATTGAACGTTACCTTTAGACATGTAACTTTTTAATATAATTTTATTAAATTTTGATATTTATATTAAAACTTACATTTTAAATGAATATTTATATTTATACCCTTCACCTGTGGTGCACAAGGGTATATATAGCTTTGTCATTCCGTTTGTAATTTCTACAATTTTCATTTCCGACCCCATAAAGTATATATTTTCTGAAAGCTTATGAATAGAGGAGTCGATTAAGCCCTGACCGTCTGTCCGTCTGCCGTCTGTCCGTGTGTTGGTTGAAATCAACTTTTAGAAGCAACTATATGTTCCTCAGATCTATATATGGTATCAATCTCTTGGAAATATCCAGGAATGAATCGCTATTGAAAGCTGAGATTCGATGCCACATTTATTCTAACGTGTACGTATGCACGTATTTTATATGGGATGAATGGTGATAAAAACAATTGTTATTGCATGACTACACGTTGTGAAGGGTATATAAGATTCGGCACGGCCGAATATAGCACTGTTACTTGTTTTTCTTAATATTCTTCATATACATATATACATATTTATTAAAAAAATTAGCTGAATTATTTACCACAATTGTATGATATATTAGTGAGTTAACAAAAAACTCAGTGTTAGACAACACTGTTTTTCGGCTTGTCACTTTACTTGCCGTAACTGTAAAAATTTTACTTGCTTAAAAATTTCTTCGCAAGCTGAGTCGCAGGTTGTCAAAGTGTAGTTGTGTTAGTAAAAAAGTGTTAGTGTATTGGTTTTTTTTCACTTGCACTTGCATGTGGCAACGGTAGGTAAAAATTTCTTCGCAAGCTGAGTCGCAGGTTGCCAAAGTGTGGTTGTGTTAGTAAAAAAGTGTTAGTGTATTCAAGATGTATTTAAACAGGTGGCATCGTTACGCCAGCTGACTATTTTTTGCTCTTCCGTTGTTTGTCCAATCTTATGTCAAAGTTTTATTTATGTTTACAAAAAGTTTTTGGTTATTGATATTGCAATTAATAAAGTATATAACTATTTTAAATAAAAAACAAAAAAATTTACGGCAGACGTGTGTGTGTGTGTTTTAAAACGTTATTTTTTATACTGTTTTAAAAATTTATAATTTAAAAAAAGCCAACAAGGCCATAAAGAAAAAATGCGATATTGCATTTTATGCCTCTAGCCCGCAGTACCTGGTAATGGTACATTTTTCGGAATGGGCCTAGTTGTGCCAGAAGGAGTTTAATGCATACTTGGTGAAAATCATCCAATATTTCATAAGTTGATTTTGTTTGTTTACATGAATTGTTTAAGGGTTTTTGCATGATGCTGCATTCATTTTTAATTACATTAAACACAGACAAGGCATATTTATTCATCAGGTAATTGCAGTTCGGAGAGAATTTTTTTCTTTATATTTTTTTATATAAAGTTTGACATTTTAAATAAATTAGAAAAGAGAGAAAATAGTTTTTTATATATGTATTTTGACAGCTGAAACTTAAAATAAGTGTTGAAAAAAATAATCAGCTGACGAATCAAGAGTACCTGATAAATAAATATGCCTTGAAACACAGAATTATTTTGCTTCTCACTATACTATATGTATGTATAGAAATATGTATTAATATTTAAATTAAAATTAAATGAATTGTGTTTCAAACATAAATGTAGCGTGTTTTATTTCAAAACCTTTTATTTATACATATCACTTATGACTATTTGCAAATATTAGGCACCTATTTTTCATTTAAAGATATTGCTGGAATAAAGGATGTTTTATTGTAGAATTTTTTCCTTTGCATTGCTGGGACGTGATGTTACACGTTGGGATGCTACTGCAGCCATAGGTACTTAAAGTTGTATACAGCGACTTCGGCATGTGAAGCTTATATTGGTGTAGATTATAGGTTGGGTTGATATGGGCGTAAAGAAATAAATGTTTTCCAAAAATAAACAAATTTTAATTACACTCACACTCGGATACGTTGCTGATTAGCTTGTTAAAATCATTGAATTAACCAATTCATCCCAGCAAACTATGAACTGAACTCTGTTGCTTTTGCTGACCAACTTGCCCCTTGGGTATACGAGAACGTAAGCGTGCACTAACCACATCCGACATTTTTATGCATAACGGGAGCTGCCGCACATCTATTTTTTGAATAAAATAGGAAAATTAATTCATTACTTAATATTATTTTACTAAAAATTTATTACTTACATTTCTTTTTAACTCGCATTTAGGTCGGCATTTTGATTTTTGTTTACAAATAACTTTTGACATACTCGAGCTCATTACACAAACAAAAATTACTTTTTTGTTGTAATGTTGTATTTGTTGCAGTAGTACTGCCACCTGTTAATTTCATCATGAGTGTATTGGTTTTTATCACTTGCATTTGCATGTGGCAACGGTGGGTTAAATACAAGTATTATGTTTCACACATACATAGAGCAATTATTATGAAATACTTAAAATAAAATTTGTCAAAATATACTCAAAATTTGCTTATAGCCTGGTACAATGTAATTTAAGTAAATGTAAATCATAATGATAATTGAGTTAAAAATATGAGATTTTCTCAATGAAAAGAAAAAGGCGAACTTCTCATAATAAGTATATAAGCTTAAGAAATTATTAAATAAAGAGGGTCTATGAAATATCTTTTTTTAAAATACAAAGTGTTTTTGTTAATGATAAGTTAAGGCTAACCACAGTATAATATATAATAAATATTTTCAGTAAAATAAACTTTATTTTTTTCAAAATATGGCAGTACCAGGGCAAATACAGGCTATTTTTAACAAATTAAAATACGTAGTGGTAACGATGCATATTTAATAATTTTTGAACTTAAAACAAAAATTTAATATATTTCGTATTTTACTCTTTAGTTTGTGTAAAACTATTAACTTTATATAACTTGAACTAAAAATTTGCAAAAAAAAAATTAATCTATATATATAAAAGAGTAACGTGACTGACTGACTGACTGACTGACTGATTCATCATCGCACAGCCCAAACGCAAAGAGCTAGAGACATGAAATTTGGACACTCGGTTCCTCTTTCGATGTATAGCTTCACTAAGAAGGGATTTTTGGAAATTCGTACTTTAAAAAAGGGCAAAATCGGTAATTTTATATCTTCTAAACTAAAAACGATACAAATAAAATTGAAAAAGAGTTGTAATTTGCACGAAAAATAAGCTGACATGTGTCTGGCCTTTTTTTGAATTTTCAACCCCTAAGGCGAAAAAACGGGTAAAAGCTGTAATTTGATACTTTTTTGGTGCCCTAGGTAACTTTCAAACACATATAGCTAGGAAAAAAATATGAACTGTTTTAAGTAATCCGCAAAAAAACAGTAAGAGCAATTCGGCACTTTTTCAAATTCGCATGTATAAGGGGTAAAAATTGTCCCTTTTTTTGGTATTTTTTTAAGAGAAACTTTTCTAATTTTATTCAATGGGACAAAATTTGGTAATAACTATTGCCTAATAGAATATGGACAAATATTTAGGTGAACTTTTTGGAAACTTTTTTGGGGACAAAAGAGGTACCAAAAAGGGGAAAATTCCGTAAAATGTATGTAATTCCCAATTTGACGGCCAATTTCCATTAAATTTATAATTGGGATTTCAACAGACATAACAAATTATGTAATTTAGTAAAAATTGAAACACATTCATAACAGGGTAGAAAGGGGAAGAATCTGGAAAAAGTTTGGTACTTTTTAGAACATAATTACTTTTTTTGCAAAAAAGAGTAGATTTACTGACTTTAAATCATGTCTATTAAAATATTTTGTTACATAGATAATTGAACATTTTAATCTTGGAACTTGGACCAAAAATGTATTTTTTCGCATTTCTTTGGTACTTTTTGTATTTTCTACGTTTATAAAGGTAGAATTGTAAAATAAAGGAATATTGATACAATATAAGACTAAAAATGTTATGGGTGACCAAAAAGGTACTATTTTGAATTTTTATGGTACTTTTTGTTTTTTCTATGTTTATGAAGGTAGGATTGTACATCAAAGACTTTTGATTCCAGGTGAGATTAAAAATGTTTTAGGCGACCAAAAAGGTACTTTTTTGAATTTCTATAGTACTTTTTGTATTTTTTACGATAGGATTTTACAATCAAGGACTATTAGTTCTAGGAAGACTAAAAATTTTATAGCCGACAAAAAGTACCTTTTTGGAATTTTTATGGTACTTTTTGTATTTTCAACGTTTGCGAAGCTGGAATTTTTAAGATTAGTGACTATTTATACAAGGTGAGATTTAAAATGTTATGGTCGGCCAAAAATGTACGTTTTTGAATTTTTATGGTACTTTTTGTATATTCTACGTTTTTGAAGGTAGGATTGTACAATCAAGGACTATTGATTATAGGTGAACCTTAAAATGTTATGGGCGACGAAAGAGGTACTTTAATGAATTTTTATGGTAATTTTTGTATTTTCAACGTTCGCGAAGCTAGAATTTCGAAATTAGTGAGTATTGATACAAGGAAAGACAGAAAATGTTATGGGCGACCAAAAAGGTATTTTTCTGAATTTTAATATGACTTTTTGTATTTTCTACGTTTATAAAGCTAAAATATGGAAAGAAAGGATTGTTGATTTAATTTGAGAATTTAAATGATATTGGAGACACAAAAAAAGCCTACAGAATGTTTAGATTAACTGTTTTGTTGATCAGTTGGTTACTAAGGAGCAGAGAAACAATTAAACACTTCAATAGGTTTATTATATCTCTCTCATTTATTAATATAATTTGATTTCTTATATACTAAAATTTTGCTATATTGCATTAAAATAACTAAAATTAATTATAACAGAATATACATTCTATATTGCTGACATAGCATTAATGTATTATTGTTTTATTAATTAGTTTACTTTTGTTCATTGCACCTCATATTCAAATTTGTCTACTTTGCCAAAGCTGTGCAATGAACTTTAGAGAATAAGCATTAAATATAAAAATACAAGTCAGCAATGTAAAATGTGACGTATAACCATACTAAAGCCATTAAAGGTGTCAGTAATATTAAATAATAATAAATGTGCCTGAAATTCTGCAAATGCAGCAAAGTAAGTTGTAAATATTTTAAATAATCACAATTAAATGCACATATTGGCTAAATGAACTGTGAAAGTATGAACACAAACCCCGGCGTTGAACTACATATGTTCAACAAACCTTTGATGATAAATTGCTTTAGCATTTGACTTATAGATAAAGTGGAGCTAAAGTAGCTGATACTTCGAAATCTGATGTTGTTACACGTTGACGGACTGCAGGACATGGGGTTTGTTGATTGACTTCTATCGTTCGACGTTTTATTCTTCTGTAGATGATCATCCCACTTATAACAATAGTGAGAAGGAAAGCGGCATAGGCAACTGTGGCATGATGATATGTTACGGGCTTGATCTCTAATCCCAAATCAATATGTACTTGTTAGTGCAGTTGTCTCTTTATTTCGGAGATATTTTTTATCTGATCAGCATATATTTTAAGATGAGTCTTTCCAAATTGCAGTTCATTTGGCACAATGATGTCGCTTATGTTTACGGTTGTTGTTGTTGCTTTCCATTGATGCTACTGACGAAACAATTTTGGTATTATTTTGATGGCGAGTCGGTTTTTTTTTGTAGTTCATTGCTTCCATAGATTGAAAGTGATTTTCAAGGAAGTTCAAAAGATGTTTCATTTGCTGTATCTCCTTTGGAGTTGCAATGGACCTCTCATATAAAACGTGAGTGCTTCGATCCAATTTTTTAATAATAATGTGGAGTAATATTGGATCCCAGGATGTGGTGTCGATTCCAATATTTTTTAATGCATGCAGACATTCTTGGCCACTGGGTGGTTTTTCCTCTCTCATTGAGATTGGACCACCCAGTGTTGCTGTAATTGGCCCTATGGACCACGGCTGGTCTTCACGACCCCGCCAGGGAGTTGTCGACTCGTATAAATCTACCCTAATTCACGGTGGGACTACATACGTCAAGGGATGCGTGGCCAGGAGGGAGCCTGGTCGCTAGTATGTGAACTCTGGATACCAGTTGACCTCCAGTTTCAATTTAGACTTGCCTGTGCATGTGGCGCTCTGTGCGGGTCGACTTTTTTTTCCCAATACTCGTGGGAACAAAATAGATTCAACAAAAAATATTTCGAATGAAAATTGTGATAATCGGGGAAATTCGAAAGGGACGGACAAGAAAGCCTTGCAAAAGGTGGAGAGGTTAGTCTCTGAGGATACTCCGATTAGACGTGGCCAATGGAGAGATCGGATTGAGATGGACATTGAAGCTTCGCAAGAGGCGGAGAGGTTAATCTCTGAAGATACTCCAGTGGGTAGAGAGTTAACGGTGAAAAGCATTGATGTATCTGCCCCAGCAGGAGTGGAGGCATCTGTCCAGATCACGGAAACCTCGGACCGCGACGCGAACTCTGAGTCGATGCCTTTGGATAAAACCGAGAGGCAAAGACTAAAGAGGAAACGTCGGAGGAGTAGGAAGGCTATTGAAAAGATATCAAATCCGATCGATAGCCTTATGGACGAGGAGACGACACCTGAAGTAGAGGGTGCAGGGAAAAAGTTTAAGGGTGATAAACCCAGGAACTTGGACTCGAACCAACTACGGAAAGTGGCCGTGAAAGATGCTGACCAGAAGCCGAGTAGTAGTTCTAGGACTAATGCAAGGCCGAAGGCTGGCGGTAAGGCGGGAAAAACCTACGCCCAAGTGGCGGAAGGTGGACTCACGCTAGGTATCACCGACCTATCACTAGAGGGACCTCTGGATGAATCACATCTGAGGGTGCTTAAAACATCTTTGCTGTGTGCTCTAGACAACCTCTCGGAGGATGGGGGTGATATAGGTTTCGTAGGAAACGCCAAACTCATTGATGGATTCATTGTACTTACGTGCAAGAATCCGTTGACGAGGAGCTGGACGATCGAATCAGCAAAATACCTGACCAATTTATGGGAAGGGGCGCGGCTAAGAATCGATAGTCCAGGGGTGCTTCGGAATGAAAGCAAAATTATTGTCATTGCTCATGGTGCTACCGAGGCAAGGACATCATTTTGAAAAGACTGCAGAGGCAAAATGGATGCATGAAGGACACTTCTAATTGGAGGGTCACTCACGTTGAAAAATTTGCAGGTGCAGAGAAAGTGGGCGTGGTGCTTACCATCTGGTGTCCGAATGAGGATGCGATGGCCATCAAAAAAGCAGGGAGGCGACTCAACTGCGGTCTTGATCAGGCTATTGTAAAATTCAAAGGAGATGGATTGTAAGCAGGACGTCCTACCTGGTGCGGGGGTAGATGCCTCTAGGAGTCTATCAGGGAAGGTGGTGGCCTATACCGGGAAACTCTGAGTGTATATCAGCTTAATCTGCATCATAGCAGAGCGGCTTCGGCGGTGATGATGCGATGTTTTGTGGAGGATGGGTTGGATATAGCTTTACTACAGGAACCATGGATTGTTAGGGATAAAATCATGGGCCTGTCTCGTCAGACCGCCAGTCTGTTTCACTCACAGCCGGGGGGGGAGGTTGAGGACATGTATCCTGGTACGTCACGGTGTGTGTGCTGTGCCGATGACGCATCTCTGTTCGCCGGATCTTACGGTTGTGATGAAAGTGGCGTCGGCTTACCTACCCTATAACACACCGGACTCCCATCATTCGGGGGAGGTTAGGAATCTGGTGGAGTTCTGTAGATTGAGGGGTATGCCTCTTGTTTTGGGCTGTGATGCTAATTCACACAGTACTGTATGGGGCAGTACGGACGATAACCACAGGGGACAGCAATTGCTGGAGTTTGTGGAGTATCATGACCTGCTGGTCTTGAACAGGGGTGTCGAGCCCACCTTCGTAGATGCACGAAGGGCGGAGGTAATCGACATCACCTTATGCTCTGTCGGAATGCTGGATAGAGTTGGGAATTGGAGAGTGATGGACAGATTGATCATGTCTGACCACAGGGCTATCCAGTTTGAGATTCTATATGGTAGGAGGCGGAGGAAGGCACGTAGGCGTATCAGGGTACCGAGGGATACGGATCGCACTAAGTACGAGGAGTGCCTCTCGGGACTTTCGGGGAGTGTTCCACACCGGCACTTCGGAATACGGAGGATATTGAGCGGACCGTGGAGAGGGTAAACTCTACTGTCGGACTTGCCTTCGAGAATGCGTGTCCTCTCACGGTAGTGGATGAAAAGGATTCTACTCCATGGTGGAGTAGTGGATTGGAATCCATGAAGAGGGACACGAGGAGGACCTTTAATCGTTACATGAGGGGGGGGGAATTCTGACTTATGGGACGAGTATAAGGCGAAGAAGGAGCTGAAGAGGACTATACGTCTTCGGAAACGAAGTACGTGGAGGGAATTCTGCTCCGGCATGATGGATACATCTGAAGTGGGGAGACTGCAGAGGATGGTGTCTAGAGACCCTGTCTCCAGAATGGGGCTTATTCGCAGGAGCGATGGAGGCATGACGGAGACGATGGAGGGGACATTACGGTCGCTGATGGAGGTACATTTTCCTGGAAGCTTCATTTCGAATGACTCATGGGCTCCCGTAAACAAGGGAGCCAGTGAGGTAAGGCGAAGGGATGCTGAAAAGATAATAAATCTTATTTATTTATTTGAATTTAAGTCTATGGAATATTTCCTTACAGACTATATTATAAAATAAGTTAATCAAGAAAAAATACATTAAAAATTTTAAAATCAATTATAAAAAATTAATTATTTAAATAAAAAATAACATTTTGTTTAATAATATTAATACTTAAAGAAAAGTCTATAAAATTATACATTTCATTAAAACAACAGCATAATCTTCTAAACGGGTCCGACATAGCAAAGTTAGTACGAAATGTTTTGGCATAAAGTGGGATAAAAGATCGCAATGAACGTTAAAGAACATTAAAAGTTAAGTTACTTAGCAGAAAATCAGAGCTGACGATACCATTAATAAGATTATTCATAAAAGAAATATTTAGCATTATTCTCCGGCTTTTTAAAGTTGGTAGGTTAACCTCAGCTAATCTTATTGAGTATGATGGAAGGTCCACATAGCCTCTATAGGTATTTCTTAACCAGGAAATAAGAAATTGTTTTTGAATAGACTCTATACGTTCACAATGTACATTATATAATGGGTCCCATATAATCGAACCATATTCTAAAATTGGTCTCACGAGCGACGTATATAGCCTTTTAGTTACAAGGGGATCGTTGAATTCCTTCGACCATCTTTTTATGAAAGCCAAGATGCTACGAGCTTTGTTGACAGTCATCGTTATATGCTGAACAAAACTAAGTTTTGCGTCTAACAAAAATCCCAAATCCATAAACAATCCAACCGACTCCAATTTACAATTATCAAGAACGTAGGGATACGCAGTAAGGCGTATTCGCGAAAACTGCATATGCTTACATTTCTTTAAATTTAATTCCATTAAATTATGTTGACACCATTTGCAAAAATTATCCAAATCATTTTGTAAATGAAGATGATCAGATGGCTGTACAATACTCGAGAATAATTTAACATCATCAGCATACATCAATATATTGCAATGTGTTATTGCTTCAGGCATATCATTAATGAAAAGTAAAACAATATTGGACCGAGGTGACTTCCTTGAGGTACCCCGGAAGTAACAATAATTTTTCTTGAAACTGCAGTACAAAGTTTGACGGATTGCGTTCTACATGAAAGGTATGATTTTATCCAGCTTAGGAAATTTGTATCAAATCCCATTAAATCCATTTTTTTCAATAAAAGAGCATGATTTACATTATCAAATGCTTTACTAAAGTCGGTGTAAATGACGTCGGTGTGGTGACCATTAACAAAAGATCTATTGACTAATGTTGTCAAATGTAGAATGTTAGTCATAACAGACAAACCTTTCCGAAATCCATGTTGAAATGGTGTTAATAGACAAGAAACTTGGTGAATAAGACAATCGATCATACATTTTTCAAAAAGTTTAGGTATATCACTTAATTTGGATATACCTCTGTAATTAATAATGTGTGACTTATTTACAGATTTAAATAAGGGAATAATATACGATGCTCTCCACACATTCGGAAAATAACCAAAATTTAACGATTTATTAAATATTATTGATAATGGTATCGATAAAGCTGATGCACAATTTTTTAGAACACAACTCGGAATGCCATCGGGTCTACTTAAAGCAGATGACTTAAATTTTTTTAAACAATTTAATATGTGGGAGGTAGTGATTGTAGCTGAACAAATATTTTGATTAGAAACGATTTTGTATGGGTAGACAGTGCTAGTATCATGTACAGCGTCAGAATAAGTAGATGCGAAAAATTCGGCAAACATGTTACTTATTTCCAGCACATCATTAGATTCCGAACATAAATATTTCATAACTGTTGGAAAACCCAATGATTTTCTTTTGCAGTTTACGAACTTATAGAATGATTTGGGATCATGAACAAAGCTACGTTTAAAATTTTGAAGAAAGGTATTGTACAATTGTGCGTTAAGTAAATTGTATTCTGCACGGAGAACAGAATATTTGCCAAAATGGAAAGAGGATCCAGAGCTTTTATATTTCTTGAAATATTTATTTTTTAAATTCTTCAAAGTAGAAAGTTGTTTGGAATTCCAAGGTGGACCAGATTTAATACGAGGAGTATACTTGGGGACACATTCCTCCATATATTCGAACATGACTTTATAAAAGTTGTTAATCATGTAATCAATCGAATACGACATACCATTCTGAATTGACAGCACTTGAAGCCAATTAGTATTAATAAGCATATAATTAAGTTCAGAATAATTAGCTCGTTTGTAATTAAAAACCATTTCATTATTTTTTAAATTTTTAAATTTATCACTAGTATGTAAGTTACAACTTACTTCGATTGTAGGATGATAACGATCTTCATGCAGAGTAACAGGTTCGCTCCAACTTACACTACATTCATTTGGCTCATTAACAAATATCAAATCAAGCAGTATTCCGAAAGTGTTGTGTATACCATTGATTTGATGTAGATATAAATCTGATAAATTTTTAAAAATTTCATCACCATTATCATCAGATAAAGTGGGTAAATAAAAACAGCAGTCAGTTGAAAGTTTCCATGTAATTGTGATTTTAATTTACCTCTTGTAAATTAAAATCACCAAAAGCAAAAATTAAGTCAACAGGTTTAGTTTTTGAGGTAACGATTTTAATTGCTTCAATGTGATACTTATATATAATAGGATCCGATTGAGGTGGAATATAAGAACAGGTAATGTAGACAATTTTGTTCTTATCTTTTAAAACAACTGCAATGAATTCGATATTAAAAGGTAAGTCCAATTCAATTTCTTCCGTTGGGAAAAGGTTTGAGATAGCATTTAATACTCCACCACCAGTAGTGGTTGTAATTCTATCTCGACGAAAAATATGAAACTTATCACAAAGTATCTCAGTATTTAAGAAAGTGTTATTCAACCAGGTTTCAGTGAAGACAAAAACATGATGATTGAAATTAAAACTTTGTATGAATAAATTAGTAAGTTTGGATTTAATTCCACGAACATACTGGTAAATAATATACAGTTGATTATCAGAAAAACTAATTAGTTTTTTGAGATTGCTGAACCACGAGGAAGATGAGCAATATTATGTGCACGTTGACTACCTGTATATTCGTATTCACGAACCAAAGAATGACGAGGCCAGAAAGATGGATCAATTAACTGATTAAACAGGTCAAAAGGGACAAGGGACTATACGGAGGCTAAGTCGTTCAGGCCGATCAGTCTTACATCCTTTCTATTGAAGGCAATGAAAAGGGTGTTGGTTGACTACCTGGAGGAGAACACGCTGATGGATAGGCCATTGAGTGGGAGTCAGCACGCTTACAGAGCTGGGAGGTCTACTGAGACAGCCCTGCACGAACTGGTGAGAGTTGCTGAGAGGGAGATTTTCAATGGTGATTTGGCTTGGTCCGTATTTATGGACATAGAAAATGCTTTTGATAGGATCTCTTTTGATAGACTGGGAAATGCTCTCGATGAGCGAGGGTTTGATTCTGTTGTGGTGAAGTGGATCGGCACCATGCTCAGATGTAGGGCAGTGAATCTCAGGAGCGGGAGCACCAGGATTCGGGGAAGGGTGGTCAGGGGATGTCCGCAAGGAGGGGTTTTATCACCTCTGCTGTGAAACATAACTGTGGACAGCCTTTTCAGAAGACTGGAGGTAATGAGCATACATACGGTAGGGTATGCGGATGATGTGGCAATTATGGTTGGTGGTAAGTTAATGGAGACCATTTTAGGTTGCATGAGACGGGCGCTCAGAGTAACCGAGGAATGGTGTTGTGAACAGGGACTTACCATAAATGCTGGCGAGTCGGATGCTATGCTCTTCACGCGGAGAAGGAAGGGCATAGAGATTGAATCCTTAATGCTTTTTGGAACCGAGATTAATGTGTCCAGGAAGGTGAAATATTTGGGGGTAACGCTGGATATGAAACTAACCTGGAATGATCATGTTGAGACAAGGGTACAGAAGGCAAAGAGGATTCTGCATCAGTGTAAACGGGTTTGCGGTCGGAAGTGGGGAATCTCACCTAAGGCTGCACACTGGATTTACACAGTGGTGGTGAGACCGACGATCACTTACGCATCTGTTGTCTGGTGACCGAAGGCCTCTCAGGCGACGGTTAGGCGGAAGTTGGACGGGATTCAAAGGATTGCTTGCATTGGTATATGTGGCGCGATACGTACCACACCAACGCAGGCGATGGAGGCAATGCTGGGACTGCTGCCGTTGGACTTATTTGTAAGGGAGACGGCTGCAAGATCGGCGATTCGGATGCGAAGCGATGGCATGTGGTATCGCTTTGGATCGGTTTTGGGGCATAGGAGAATACTGGACCTCGTGGATAAAGAGGTTAGGGAGGCTCAGATGCCGATGGAGCGCATGAGTCGGGTGAAAGTGGACGAAAGGGTCCTTTATGGACGGGAGGGCAGGTGCTGGTGTGTACTCATCTGAGTTGGACTTTTCCTGCACCCTGAGTCTGGGGAAGTACGTGTCGGTCTATCGACAGAAATGCTTGGTTTGCTGCACGCGTCAGACCACCTCTTGGAATGTCGAATGTTTGGGAAGAAAATTCTTATTGCACTTGACAACCAGTCGGTTATAAATCGTATGCAGTGGATGGATGTGAACTCCTCTTTGGTGCTTGAGTGTGTTCTGAAGCTCAATAGGTGTGCCTCTACAAATGAGGTAACGCTGATTTGGGTTAAGGGACACGTGGGCATAGCTGGGAATGAGGCTGCTGACGAACTTGCGAAGAAGGGGTCTGAGGCTGCATTCTGCGGACCGGAACCCAGAACTGCTCTGGGCTATGGGTTAGTGCGGGCGAGGATCTTTCAATGGGTGAACTCTGTAAACTTCCGAAGGTGGATGGAGGGAACCACGTGTAGACAGGCTCGTATGGTGCTCAGGGAGCCACTTGGCGGGGGTGCAGTGAAGATACTCGGTTTTAATCGGAGTATGATGGGCTGGATCACTGCGTTGATTACAGGACATGGTAATTTCAAATATCATCTGAAGAGGATGCGGATCGTGGATGATGATATTTGTAGAATGTGCCTGGAGGGTGCCAAGACGGCAGCGCATGTCGTATGCGAGTGTCCGGCGTTGGCGAGCGTAAGATTAAGGATCACAGGCAAGCACACGATGAGTGTGAGGGACCTTAGTCTGAGGGAGATACTGGCGATTACAAAGGACTGTGCGATGAGGATTGTCGACAATCACCAGTCGGCAGTTTGAAATCTTTTTTCTAGTCCAGAGCAAACGCCGGTTGTGGCGTGGGACTCAGTGATTGAGGGTGTGCTGATCGGTGGACACGAAATCACTGGGGAACGAAGGGGGTCGAATAGGGACCCGTGGTAGTAGTGGTCTGCTTCGATATTCCCCCTACATGTGTATAATATAGACATTCTTGTGTAGTATCATGCAGTTGTTTGATAGTTGCTGCTGATGGTCCAGCATTTGGTTGATCCATGAGCTGCTGTACTAATGTTGCAACTAGGATTCGTTGATTATCATATCTTTCCTGCAATAACGTCCAAGCAGTTGCGTAGTTTTCTGCTGTGGCTGAAAGATGGCTTATTAGTTTTGCAGCTTCGCCTCCTACAGTTGTCAATGGATTCCCATATTGTAAAATGCAATCCTTGAATTTGGTCCCACAGTTTTTCCTTCAGCCTCATATTAGATGCTGTAGGATCCATGTTAAACAGTCGCTTTAGAGATGACATCATGACGTTTTGCCTCATAATTGCAGAGTTTGCTGAAGTGGGTTTTTCGATAGCGCCCTGTTGATTATTGCTGTCCGTGATTGGTTTTGAAGTTTCCATCACGGCAGATTCGAATATTTTCCTGTACTTTTGAGTGAGATCAGAAATTTTCTTGTAATAATTTTCGGTGAAGTATTTGTGATCTAATTGTGGATTCTCTAGGCATCGTATTTTATTGTCGACTGTTTTAAATTCCTCCCAAGCAATATCTAACCTTCTGAGCCTCTCTTCATAGTAGTTAAGGGTTTTTCTGGATGCAGAATTCTTTTTGAAGTTTCGTATCAAGGATTCTATTAGCTCTCCTGTTGTGCTCTGCGATGCTGTTAGCTGGGGCATTAGCGTAGCTTCCTGGACGGCAAACATTTTGTAGATTGCTGAGTTACCATTAAACGATGACGCTATAATATGTAGACTTCTTAGTCTTGTTGTGGGTCTTAAGTTCCTTACCACTAGTAGGAGGAAACTTAACAATAGAATCACCAAACGTATGGTGTCCTAAAGAAATGATGATTGACCTTAAGTTGTCAATCAACAAAGGACTAAACGTTGTGTGATCGTAGTAGTCGCCAGCTATTTATGGTGAGCTGGTGATATTGTGGTAATCCTTAAGCCGCCAATCAGCCAAAGGAAATCACGTCGGGGTCACCAAATGTTTAGATCAACTGTTTTGTTGATCAGTGAAAATTGTGTTATTGCAAGGCTTAGGTGCCTAGAAACTATTTTGGTCTTTTGTCAAGGCAGTAACACCAGGACAAATTTTATTCTGTAACACAAGCACTTGAACTTGGTTACTACGGAGCAGAGAAAACAATTAAACACTTCAATGTATGTAAGTATGTTGTTGTTATATTTGCCGAAAAAGTCAAAAATATCACAAAATCTAAATAAGTAATATAACTGTAAAACGATTATTGAAAATATTGCGAAAGTACCCTGTGATTTTGCAGAACTTCAACTGATGATAAATTTGAGTGAAAACAATAATAACTGTTACATTAGCGTGTCATTTTTGAATATATTAATGAACGCCATTTCATTTTTATAAGTGCATAGAAATCATGCCTATTTGGTAAAAAGAAACCAATGTTTCATAAGTTGGAAATGTTTGTTTACATAATTCCTTTAAGATATTTTACATATTTTATTAATTTTGAATTACTTCATTAATGATAAACTATTTTACACTTAGAAAGTCATTAATAATAAATCTTTTTGCACTATTGATTTAAAGTCTTGAAAATGTATTTCACTTTGCACTAATACCAATTTTTTGTATTTTTATAATTTTCATTGCAAAAAATTAAAAAAATCGAAAAAAAGCAATTTAATAATTCTTAAAAATTTCATACAATTAAACAATTATTGATAATACCAAATATCTGCAATCTAAAAAAGCAGAAAACTGTAAAAAAAAATTAGTTGGATGGATGTCGAATAAATAAATCAAAAGTAAGCATAAGCATATAGTGTTTAGCAAGGCATATTATGTAATTCAATAAGTGAAGAAAATAATAATCAGCTGATGAAACAAGACTACCTGCTAAATAAATATGCCTTGGTTTTTAGTTTTTATCAAAACTAATTTTGTGATAAGTTTGACAATAAAATTCCGAGATATTTTCTTGCAGTGACCTATGATTCATTTCTAACAGAAGAAAAAATCAAATTTCAAGTCTGAAAAATCGTCTTCAAACTGAGCGCCGGTCAGCCAAACGCATTGGCGGCGGCGCGACTTAAAAAAAAAATCGACTAAGCGGCTAGCCGCCAGACGCGCCGATACGGCTTGCTTCTCTGCCACGGCCACATACATACATGCAAACGTGTAATGCTAGGCGCACAATTGGGCCGAACGAATAGTTTTTCATCGCCAATATTCGTCATCAAAAATAAAACACATTTGTGTATACGAGAATGCATACAATTGTGGCGTCAGTCGAAGTTCGCTATACGCGGCGAACACTGCATTAGATTCGTTTCTATTTCTTACGCCGGCGAACGACGAACATATTGGTACAAGGTGACCATTTTTATTAAATTTGGGTTTACTTATCAACCTTTTAAGAAAATAAAGTTAGTTTTTACTTTAATAATTGTTTTATTTTAAAACATTTTAAATAAGTATAAAACAAATGATTATAAACATTGATTGTTAAAAACAATTATCTGTTCTTATCGCTACCTAACTGGTGGCTAGAGCAGGACAAAAATAGTGATAAAATGAAAGATAATAACAAACAAAAGTGAAAGGGTTGCTGTTTGGTTAAAATTTCAATCTAACTCGTTGTGGTAAAAATATATATGAAAAAAGGAAAAACTCAAGTAGTTACCGAATTCAATTAACTTAAGTCCTGGGAGTTAAATAGGTGATATTTACAACCAACATATAACCACCGATAAGAGAGTGCTGATGATGAAATCGTAGCTGGTTTCGAAAATGCATTCCACTCGGCTAGTGTCGGTAAAAATATAATTTTTCAGATTTATTCTTTCATTTGTCACAATTAAAAAATTCTTTGTAAAAATAAAGAATATTAAAATATGAACTCAAGCCTGATGAAAAAATTTAAATATTAGTTTAAACAAAAAAGTTCGATAAAATAAAAAATTCAATTTGCATAAAACAAAGGGCACGGTGCAAACAATCATTCATTCACTGTTGGTCAATCAACATTCAGTTGTATACTGGCCTCACAGAAAATAAAACAAATGATTATAAACATTGATTGTTAAAAACAATTATCTGTTCTTATCGCTACCTAACTGGTGGCTAGAGCAGGACAAAAATAGTGATAAAATGAAAGATAATAACAAACAAAAGTAAAAGGGTTGCTGTTTGGTTAAAATTTCAATCTAACCCGTTGTGGTAAAAATATATATGAAAAAAGGAAAAACTCAAGTAGTTACCGAATTCAATAAACTTAAGTCCCGGGAGTTAAATAGATGATATTTACAACCAACATGTAACCACCGATCAGAGAGTGCTGATGATGAAATCGTAGCTGGTTTCGAATATGCATTCCACTCGGCTAGTGTCGGTAAAAATATAATTTTTCAGATTTATTCTTTCATTTATCACAATTAAAAAATTCTTTGTAAAAATAAAGAATATTAAAATATGAACTCAAGCCTGATTAAAAAAATTTAAATATTAGTTTAAACAAAAAAGTTCGATAAAATAAAAAATTCAATTTGCATAAAACACAGGGCACGGTGCAAACAATCATTCATTCACTGTTGGTCAATTAACATTCAGTTGTATACTGGCCTCACAGAAAATAAAACAAATGATTATAAACATTGATTGTTAAAAACAATTATCTGATCTTATCGCTACCTAACTGGTGGCTAGAGCAGGACAAAAATAGTGATAAAATGAAAGATAATAACAAACAAAAGTAAAAGGGTTGCTGTTTGGTTAAAATTTCAATCTAACTCGTTGTGGTAAAAATATATATGAAAAAAGGAAAAACTCAAGTAGTTACCGAATTCAATTAACTTAAGTCCCGGAAGTTAAATAGATGATATTTACAACCAACATGTAACCACCGATCAGAGAGTGCTGATGATGAAATCGTAGCTGGTTTCGAAAATGCATTCCACTCGGCTAGTGTCGGTAAAAATATAATTTTTCAGATTTATTCTTTCATTTATCACAATTAAAAAATTCTTTGTAAAAATAAAGAATATTAAAATATGAACTCAAGCCTGATTAAAAAATTTAAATATTAGTTTAAACAAAAAAGTTCGATAAAATAAAAAATTAAATTTAAGTATAAAAAAGTTAAGTACAAAAATTTGTTTTTAATTGTGTTTTTGCAAATGTTTAAGTTTATTAAGTGATCTCTTCTTCATATGGTCACACTCTTAGCTGTTCTACACAAACAAAAATTTTATTATTGTTTAATGCACGTACCCACAACATTCTTTGCAAACGTTTACTTATACGTAAAAAAGTTTTTATTATTACAGAAATTATATATATTGTTTTGTTGAATATAGCACTCTTACTTGTTGTATGTTGTTTTTGTGTTAAAAAAAAACGAGGTGGCCGTGGGTTTTTGCTCATCTCTCAGTTGTTTATGTACCGATGTTTCTGATTTTCAATACGGATTTACTCCCGAATATTTTTGATATTTTAATACCTCACCCGGGTCCAGGCGATGTCGAGAGGTTTCAAAAAGTTGATTTTAACATCCACACGGACAGACGGTCATACGGACAGACTGTTAGAGCTTAATCGACTCCCCTATTCACAAGCTTTCAGAAAATATATACTTTATGGGGTCGGAAATAAAAATTGTAGAAATTTTACACGGAATGAACAACCTATATATACCGTTTTTCAAGGTATTATACAAGGTATAATCAAAAAAATATAACGTAGCAGTTTTTAACGATAATAATAATCTATCGTTTAAATTTCTTGATCTTTTTTATTGATTATATATGATTTTTCCAAGCTTGAGATCAACTTTTTTAGTTTTTTTTATAAAAAATTATTTATTTTAACCAATATTTCGCTACCAACCAATGGGTAGCTTCTTCAGGGTAATATATATACAAATTTGGATGATAAAATTTGTATATATATTACCCTGAAGAAGCTACCCATTGTTTGGTAGCGAAATATTGGTTAAAATAAATAATTTTTTATAAAAAAACTAAAAAAGTTGATCTCAAGCTTGGAAAAATCATATGTAGATAATAATAATCTTTTAATACGCTCAAAGTGTTTATTGACTGGTTGGAAAGTCTATTTCTGATTTTATTAACAAATTTTCCTGAAAATACTCTTTCACTTTTTACCGATGTTGGACGAATATTTACAATTGCATTTAACAAATATACAATATTTTGAGTTTCTCGACCACTTTCCTCAACAAATTTTAACTCTTTCTTTATGGAAGTTTTGAAGTATTGGTAACGTGGGCTAAGTTTTTTTAATTTTTGATGGCAGTTCTTTCCGATTTTTCATATCAGTTAACATTTTCTCCCAGATTCCTTTGTGCAATGATTTAAAATGACGCATTAAGCCGCTGGTGCAATGATTTAAAATGAGATCATTAAGCCGCTGGTGCTTCAGCCTTTACATGAAATTATCTTTGGGCATATAGAGCATACATCAGAGTCATTAGCCATCTTTTCAAAAAAACTTCCTTACTAATGAACTTTCCATCTAAAGCAGTTTCGTTTTTTTAAATTTAAAAAAAGTTTATAAAATTAACACATTACCTCAAAAAGTATGTAAAATTATTTGTAAAAATATTTTTAAACATAAAATTAAAAAACCTTGAAGAAAATATTTTTATGAAAAAGGAATGGTACAATTTAAAAATATGCTTCGAGTCGTAGCTACTTTTTTCATTTCCCGGCATCCCGAAAAATAATCCCGGGAAAGCAGGAAGATTAAATAAATCGGGAATTCTCGGGAAAAAACCCTAAATACGAGTATATTGATCTGTCTTGAAGAAGTCGTAAAATCAGTCTTTAATTTATCGCCGTTTAATCTTTTTCACCGTAGCAGCCGCCACCACCGTAGACTATTTCTCAATAGCTTTACCAACGATTTATTATTGTTTTGGTTTTGTAATTGGTAAAGGCCATGACTGACTATCCTACAAAGTCGTGCGATTATGTCAAATAAAAATCTGATAGTTTTCTGTCCTACATGAAAAAATCGCAACAAAATGTGTTATTGGATGCCACACTGTCATACTTGCTTAGAAAAAGCAACTCTGATCGCACAGAAACTATTATTTTATGAAAATTTCCAAAAGATTATCAAATCGGACACACTTGTCAAAAAATCTGTCACACATGTGCACTTTGTATCCACACTATCACACTTTCTGAACACACATACAATTTTTGACATATCGAACGACTAAATCTGAAAGTCAGTCATGGCCTTAAGTCGAAGGTCACACACAGAGAAACAAGCTGACCAAAAAAGTCGGCGGCGTCGGCTAAGGGAAAAATTTTCGACGGCGGATGAGGGAAAAATTATCGGCGGCGGCTCAAAGTCGGCTAGAGCCGACTAAGCCGATAAAATAGAACAAATTTTCAAACATGTTTTCGAAAATAAAAAATATATTTAATTAATAATTTAACATTCTTAAATTAAAGAAAAAAATAACAAAATTTCATAATAAAATAAAATCTTATAGCAACAATTTTTCTATTGTTGTGCACAAATAGTTTTTTTTTGCAGTAGAAGGGTTAACCCGGCTTCTTTTTTCATTTATGCAGGCACCCGCTACTGAAAAGGCTTTTTCGGAAGAGACTGACGTTGCTGGTGTTCTAATGCAAATATTGGCTAATTTCGCTATGTTTGGAAACATCTTTACAAAGAAAACCATATTAAGAAACTATATTAAAATTTGTACAAATGTTCTTAATTAAATTACAAAATGTTAATTAAAAATATTTAAATTTATAAATATTTCTAAACGATCTGCGTCTGAGGAAGTTTTAGACAAATGTGATAGCATTTGTTGTCTTGTGTCAGATGCCAATGCATAAATGGCCAAAAAATCTCCAACTTTCTGATATTGGACACTCTCCTACAACTATTTTTGTAACTTTTTTAATTTTTCTTTTCTTTTCAAAAGATCATTATAATAGTCTTTTGTTGGCGATATATATTTATTTATTTATATTTCTTCTTCAGATTTAGAACCCTAAGGAATAACCTCTCTTTCAAATTTTTTATCTTTAACGAAGTAATTTTTAATATTTCTTTGAGACATTATTCACAAAACCACTTGTTTCTATCCAATTTTTTATACCCTTCACCTGTGATGCACAAGGGTACATATATCGCTTTGTCATTTCGTTTGTAATTTCAACAATTTTCATTTCCGACCTCATAAGGTATATATTGTTACAGATTTATTTTGAAATAACTAAATTTCACTTAATTTTTTTTTTTAGTTGTAGTAGTTTAAGTTACTGTAGTTTTGTTTGTATTATTTTATGTACTGTAGTTTTGTTTGTATTAGTTTTTTTTGCTGGTTGTTCGAACATGTTAAGTTGTTATTATGTGCAGCATACTCTTAGGCACTTTTATTATTCCTGCATATTACTTAACATTAACATTACGTCTTAATTAAAATGTAACGGTTTTCGAATGAACTAGTGTGTACATACGAGAATTTTGTCGAATGTTACCGAACACCACTATGTTACTATAAATTGCCGAACAACACAGCTATGATGATCAGTATAACAGTAGAGCTTGTTAAGTGTGTGTCAAAGTGAGTTTGACAATAAAGGTGTATAACAATAAGTAAAGTGATTTAAAAACAATATCTGAATGTATTTAAATAAATAAAGTGCTCATAATTTTATAACGAATTTCAAGTGTTTTTAATTGCAATAAAAAAACTCGAAATGTATTTAAAGGAAATAAGCCAACGTTTATAAAAGCTATACACGTAGCAACTGGTGTCAGAAGTGGGATTGCATTTAAAAAAAACAGACATGAAATTTGAGGAGCTTAAATTAGAACAACTCAAGAAGTAATTGAGTAAGCTGGCAATGTTGACAACAGGTAATAAAGTAAAATTGTAGAAGAGACTTCTGGATGAATTTAAGCGGCGTAATATTGACATTGATGGTTACGAGTTTGACGAAAAAGAAGAAATGGGAGTTTCCACTCGTGCAACCACAAACAACATGGATTTAGGTACGATGCTTGCAGCAATGATGGAAAAAATGGAACTTAACAGTCAAAAATTATTAGCTGAAGTTCAAGAAACTTCTAAAGCTAATAATAAAAAATTATTAGCCGAAGTTCAAGAAAATTCTAGAGCTAATAATGAAAAATTATTAGCTCAAGTTAAAGTAGAAGTTCAAGAATATTCTAAAGCTAATAATGAAAAATTATTAGCTGAAGTTAAAGAAGAAGTGCAAGAAACAGCTAGAGCTCCAAACGAGAAACTTTAAGAAATTTCTGAGGCTGTAAATAACAAAGTAAAGTGAATTGAAAAGCATGTCAGTAAAATAGATAAAAAAAACTGGCTGATCTTGAAAATGACATCGGAGCACAGGCTAGAGATGTTGACGAAAAATTTAGAAACAAAAAACATTGATCTTCAATATCATGAGGGTCCAGTGCGAATAATTCTAGAAATATCTATTAGAATAAAGGCCCCCTACTTTTGATGATAGTGCACCATTTAATGTTTTTAAATTTCAGCTTGAGACAGTTGCCAATAGAAATATGTGAAACAATGAAAAAAGGCTCTATTGCCAACATAAGTGTCAATCATGTATTCATCGTTGCTGACATTGTGGACGAAGTAATCATTGGTGCAGATTTTATGATTAGTCATGGCATTAATCTGCACATGGGTCTGAAGGTAATGATTTGGAGGAATATTGAAATACCTAGTTGCTACAGAATATGTGAAAATACCACCACAGTCCGAAAGTGTAGTATGGGCGCGTATAGAGGGAGATTGTGTGGACAACCAGTTGTGGGTGGTAAAACAAACAGATATAAAAAGTGACTTAATAACAGCAAAAGCCCTTGTAAAAACCAGCAATGACGGAAGAGTCCCTGTAAGAGTGCTTAACCTTTCCGCCTGTGAAAAAGTGGTCAAGCCAAAATCCGAATTAGGTCAATGTGCTAAAGACCAGGCAATAATTAATTGCGAAACAAAATCGGATCCTGTCAGTATGCCAAGCAAAGAGCAGGAGATGCTAGCAGAATACGTAGAGAAGTGGGTTAAAGGATTATCGCCGCCCGATAGAAATAAAGCAAAACAGCTACTCAGAAAACATGCATCCATCTTCGCTCTGAAAGGTCAATATCAAGGTAGAACATCACTTGTGAAACATCAGATAAATACCGGCGATGCAAGGCCTATAAAACAAGCTCCTAGGAGTATTCCTCTAGCGAAACGTTATGAAGTCAAAGAGCTTGTCAATGAAATGGAGCGGAATGGAGTAATAGAACCTTCTTCAAGTCCTTGGAGCTCACCGGTAGTTTTGGTTAAAAAAAAGATGGCAGTACAAGATTTTGCGTCGATTACAGAATATTTAATGACGTCACTAAGAACGGCAGTTATCCACCACCAAGGATAGATGACACTCTGGACACGCTAGCTGGAACAAAATGGTTCTCTACATTAGGCCTGCAAAATGGTTATTGGTAAGTGGAAATATCTGATAGAGATAAGGAGTAAACAGCTTTTAGTGCAAATGACGGGCTATGGCAGTTTAACGTGATGGAACGCGTATTAAGGGGACTTCATTGGAAGACATGCCTGGTGTATCTGGATGACATAATTGTCATGGGTAGAAAATTTGACAATCACCTGAGAAATCTAGAAGAAGTTCTTAAACGAATTTTAGTGGCTGGACTCAAACTAAGTGAAAAGAAATGTGCATTGTCCCAGAAAGAGGTTAAATACTTGGGGCATTAAGTCACAGAGGATGGTTATTAACTGACGAAGATAAACTTCAAGATTTGAAGGACTAGACTCGTCCGAAAAATCTGCATGAGTTACGTACCTACTATAGGCGATTTGTGCCGAATTTTGCCAGTGTCGCTACCAGTCTACATGAGCTCACCAAGAAGTCACGACCATTCCTGTGGGCTTAAGCACAAGAACAAGCATTTCAGAAGCTCAGGGAGTTGTTGTGCGTAGCACCAGTTTTGGCATATCCTATCGCTGGGGAGAAATTTGTATTGGATAGCGATGCGCGTGGCTACGGGATAGGTGCTGTTCTTACGCAAGTTGTCAACGGAACAGAGATAGTCACAGGCTACTACAGTCGGACACTCTCGAACCCTGAAAGAAATTATTGTGTAACTCGACGAGAGCTTCTGGCAGTTGTGGAATGTGTAACGCATTATCACAAATATCTATAAGGATAACACTTCGAACTAACAACCGATCACTCTGCACTCAGATAGTTACTACAATTCAAACAACCTGAAAGACAGCTAGCCCGATGGATTGAACATCTCCAGAGCTACGATTTCAGTATTGAGCACAGAAAGGGCACTAAAAATGGAAATGAAGATGCACTCTACCGAAGACTGTACAGATTGGAGTGCAAACATTGTGCAAAAGCTAAAGGAAAATAATGTGTCGTTGACGTTCGACTAACACATATAGGGACAAGTGACGACTGGTCAGCGGCGCATAGAGACGATCCCATACTGGCAAAAATTATGTCAGCAAGGGAGGAAGACAAAAGGCCAAACCGTAACCAAATATCAGCGGAAAATCCACTGATGAAATCATACTGGACGCTATGGAATAGTCTGCAGATTATTAACGGATGCCTTTATCGCAAATGTGAAAGTACTGATAGTAAATCGACAACAAATCTGATTCTGGTGCCATCCTCTAAACTCAAAGAGGTATTGAAGGAGTTTTATAATGGTCCAAGCGGTGGTCATCTTGGTGTAACAAAAACCATAGAAAAGACAAAGCAACATTTGTATTGGGTTGGATGCCAACAATCTGTAGCTGATTGGATAGAAAATTGCGCACAATGTATCGCAGCCAAGGACCCAGTAAGACGGAATCGAGGCGCGCTGCAACAGTAAAATTCAGGTGCTCCCTTTGAGCGGATAGTGTGATGGCGATTTTTTTTATCTTGTTTTATTTACTTGGAAAAGGAAATTTTTTTGAGCGTATGAAACACTTTGTAAAGTTTTTTTTAATTTTTTTTAAGTGTGGAGAGAAATATAATTTTTTTTTGGATAGAGAGACGTCCTAGATTTTTTTGGAAAAAAAAAACGAAAAAATTTAAAAATTCAGAAAAAAAAAGAGTTTTAAAAAAGAAAATAATTTGATTCTTCCTGAAAAACAAAAGAAAATATAAATAAGTAATTAATTAAACTGAATATATTTACAATTTGGTGGTATTATCCGAGGGTATTCCGAGGTTTGACGATTTATTCATTCTGGGAGGACTCCAGAAGCATGCCACATGGAAATATTTAATTGCCCACGGCATAAATTTAAGGAAAACGTATTCCAGCAGAATCTGCCATTCCGTGCCGTTTAATAGAGATTTGCAGTGCTCTTGTATTTAAGAGAATTTCCTATAAGCAGCTCCATTTGTTCTAACAACCTGATAATTAGCCTGCGGTTGTATTCTTTTCTGTTTATATAACGCTGATAGTTGACAATAGTTGTAATTGGAACCACGCTTAACGTAATTTTTTTTGGTGACATAATTGTGACCACATTTCCTGGCACGATTAACAATTTTATTTTTATTTAACTAATTATACTACATATATTGATTCAAAATACATAACCTAATTAAAAGAAAAAAAAAAAAAATATTTTTTTTAATTATATAAAAGGTGACCAAATAGTTATTCATTTGTATTTTAAAATAATTCAAAATATCTTAATTTTAATTTATCAGACTATGAATAAAATATTGTTATATTTGTGTACCAATTGTTAAAATGAAATTTTAATTTTCTAATTTATTGTTTTACGAAAGGTGAAGTCATGTAGGTGAGTTACTTAAATTATGGGCAAGCATTAACTTACTGTTGTTGCTAGTATGAAGGGTTGGTTAAAAAAAAGAATGGTCCTAACATCAGACCCTATTCTACAATAATATCTATTTTATTTTATTTATTTTAGTTTAAAAATGCCAATGATGTTTAAAGCATAGCTACCTAAATTAAAGTTTTTTGTAGCGAATTTTAATCAATTACTCTAAGGGAAAGAACACACCCCAACGACGAGTACAGCCGGTTTATTAGGTAGCACATCCTTTAGAGACTTGAGGTAGATGAAAGGAATCGTTACAGAGAATTTTTGGCGCCCAACGTGGGGCCACAGTTTACGTTACTTTAAAAAAAAATAATTTTTTAACATCTAAAAACTGATGGCCATTTTGAATCCTTTGGGGAATTGATGGTATTTTCCTAAATTATTTTTTTTTTCTAAATATTCATAATTTCTTTTATTGTATTCGAGCTTTGATGAGTTATATGGATTTTATAATTATTCAATTTGAGAGTTATAACCTTTTACTTTATTTAATTGCTCGAATGTCATAGTATCTTAAGTTTGGGTTTGCCCTGGAGAACTTTATAATTTGAAATAATTTGGTTATAAACTCGTGCAACTCTTACTTATTTCTTTGTTTTATTCTTTTACTTTAAATTTTTATTTGGTGTGGATTATAAATTATATTGGATTTATTGCAACTTGGTTTTGTTTTAAGTATCGAGTACCTTCCATTATTTATCCATATTATCTTTCACAGATTTCACGTTTGATTAAATTATTTTGGCTGTGTCGATTAATTTCACGTTGAGTATGAAAATCTTATTATTGTTTGTTATTATTTTATTGATATTATTGCTAGATTGTAATAACTATAACCTTGGACTTCACTTAGTAGTAAAACAATTGAATTTACGTTGAATTTATTTGTTTAGACTTGAGAGTTTGTTGATTGCAATATTTTATTTAGTGATACTTGCGTGTAGGAATTTAATTTTTATAAAACTAGTGTTTGTTAGTTAAGTTTTAGCAAATAAACAATGCCTTTAGTACGTAGTAGAGAGAACTTAGCGTTAGATGATGAGGAACTAAATGAATCACGTGGTGCAGTAGCAAAAGGTCCTTCTACTCGACAACAAAGTCGGAAGGAGGGAAATACCGGCACCGGTTCAGATGATCGATCGAATTTTGATGATAGTAGGGTAAGACAGATAGTGTCAGACTCGCTGAGTGATTTTAGGAATGAAGTTGTTAATATGTTTTCGAGCGAAATAAGAAATTTAATGATTTTAAACAATGTTAGACCTATGGCTAATGAACATCGTGAACAAGTGCCACCTGCTGGTTTAGACGTTCCTTTTGAGTACGATGCACACCCGGAGAAAATATTAAACGTAATTAGAAATTGGAGATTGAGATTTAACCACTATGAACTTGAGAGGAAATTTTGAATTACTGTGTAAACACGCTCATCTCTTATTCGAAGGAAAGGCTTTGTAATGGTATTGGCGTTTCCATCGAAATTCTGATGAACTAACTTGGTTTTGTTTAACTGATGCTTTGAAGAGGCAATATAAAGATTATTATACAAATTTTGACGTGATAGATGAAATTCGTCAAAGGAAACAAAAGAAGTCAGAAACATTCGATGAATATTTTGACGCTGTTACGATTTTGAGCGATAAATTAAGAACTCCGTTGTCAGATCAAGAGTTATGTGAAACAGTTTTGCGAAACTTAAACTCCGAAATTCGGCACGAACTTTTGCATCTTAAAATCACACATGTGACGCGATTGAGAAAAGCTGTTAGAAAACATGAAAAATTTGTAAATGATATGGCATCTTCTAGCAATTTTGCACGTTTACCCAAGAAATCTACAATTTGTGAAGTAGATTATATAACAGAAAAGGAAACAAAAATAGTTGAAAGTGAGGATAATGACGTAGAAGTTTGTCTTATAAAAAAATCTGGAAAATGTTGGAATTGCAAGGAATCCGGTCACAATTACCTAGACTGCCTTAAACCAAGAAACATTTTTTGTTATGGCTGCGGCTTGAAAGATACTTATAGGCCACAGTGTAGTAACTGTTCTGGGAGAAAGGGAAACTTGTTCAAGGATGTCCGGTCATTAAAGAACGGGCATCCGAGAAATTAGACATAGAAAAGGGAAAAGATTTAGATTTTGAAGGAGAAACTTCTTTAACGAAGTTTTTATTAAAACCATTACATATTCAAGTTAAAAATTATAATGTTATGAAAAATAAAAGAGTTTATGAACGTAAGCAATCTAGATCAACTAAAAGAATTCGCGATTATTATAGAAAGTATGAAAAGTATACTGTATCTTCATTAGGTAATATAAACAATGATAGCAGACCATATATATTATTGGATATAGACAATCAATCTCATTATGCATTGTTGGAGTGGAGCTAATGCTAGTGTTATTGGTGGGCAACTGAGTGAGAAATTCATTAAATTAGGAACTTTTGAACGATGTCTAGGTAAAGTGAAGACTGCAGATGGTACTAAACAGAAAGTGGTAGGATCGTTAAACTTGGTAATAAAACATAATGGTAGAAAAGAATCTTTTAAGTTTTTAGTTATTCCAACAATAGCTCAAAACATAATATGCGGAATTGATTTTTGGGAAAAATTTGGTATTAAAATATCAATGGAAAACACTGTTAATGAGATTATTTTACAGGACATAGAAAAGATACCTCTTAATAATACACAGCAAAGTAAGTTACAAGCTATTGCAGATTCATTTCCGAATCATGAAAGAAATGGCTTGGGGTGTACTTCTTTAATTGAACACAGAATAGACACAAGTGAAAATACGCCTGTTAATACATATTAATTCAATTTCTAAAAAATTCCAAAAGAACAATTTATTTTAAAACAAAATCTAAAACTTCAAAATAAAAATAAAAAAGAAAACAAAAAACACCAGACCAAATTATTTAACGTAAAAGAAAAAAAAACACTTACACGACAAAAAATCAGTCATTTACCTCTACTAGTTTATTTTAAATTAAGTAAGTCATTTACCTTAAATTAAGTAAGTCATTTACCTTTAAAAAGGTTTTATATTACAATAGTGCAAAATAAGGCATTTATTAAAATTGCTAAAATTGTATATTTGATATTGTTATTGTTGTTAATTTTAATTTAGACGTAAGAAATTAACTTGTATAAAAGACCAGCAATAATAAAGAAATTTAGGCAAACAAAGATTAACTTTTCTTCTGATTGCTTGACTAAGTCTCGGTGTTTCTACCCAGACTCAACTTTTAATTAAAATTAGCACAAGGTGTTTCTACCTGGGCTAAACTCAGTAGCTAAATTTAGTTTTTAAACAATTCTGAACTCCAAGGGAAGCCTTTGGTGTTCAAAGGCAATTTATTGCGATCAAACATTTGGTGACCCCGACGGTCCTGAAACTATAAAAGGATCACTACAATACACGCAACTACTAAGGCCATTCACATGGAAGTAGTGTCCAATTTGTCTACAGAATCATTCATTGGAGCACTACGGCGCTTCATCAGTAGAAGAGGCCATTGTCAGACATTGTATTGCGACAATGCCACTAACTTCGTCGGAGCAAACAATAAGCTCGCCGAATTAGAAGAATCACTATACTCTCAAGCAGCGCAAGAAAAAATAACACAAATATGCAGCAATCAGTCAATAAATTTCAAATTTATCCCACCAAGAGCCCCTCATTTTGGTGGGCTTTGGGAAGCGGCAGTAAAGTCCGCCAAACATCTCTTATTGAGAAGCGTCCATGCAGCATCACTTACCTATGAAGAATTGGAAACGGTAGTGGTTGAAATAGAAGCCATCTTAAATTCGCGACCGTTGATCCCTCTTTCATCAAACTACGATGATCTTCAAGCGCTCACACCAGGTCACTTTCTAGTAGGTGAACCCTTGACATCAGCAGTGGATGTAAATGCTCAATCTCCAAGACTGTTGTTAGATGCAAGGTGGAAAATAACATCAGAAATAAAACATAAATTCTGGAAGGAATGGACACAAAATTATCTACATGAACTACAGCAAAGAGGAAAATGGAAATCACCTTCACCGAACGTCATTGAAGGCATGCTTGTTATCCTTAAAGAAGACAACACTCCAGTGCTACAATGGCCACTGGGTAGAATCAGCCGAATATATAAGGGAGCTGATGGACTTATCAGGGTTTGCGACGTCAAAACGGCAAGGGGAACCTTCAGGAGACCAATTCATAGATTGGCTCCGTTGTTCAACGATTCCCACATAGAACACTCCGAATACGACAACCCGATTGCGCAAAAGAGGCAACATCCATCAGAAGATGATAATATGCAGCCAAAACGAAAGGTAGTACAATATTCTTCATTGGGAGTCATCAGTACAATTTTTATTTCACTCCTCCTGCTACCGATAATTCTAGCCTCTCCAATAAATATTACAGAACTTTCCTCCGATCCAGGATTGTATTTCGAAGGCATAGGGTCAACAAAATTAGTAACAGCTACCTGGAAAATTATTATATACTACGATCTAACACCAATTTGGGATAAAAATAAGGTTCTAGAAGCTGGAATAACATCATTTTCAAAGCTCTGCAAGCAAGCAATAGCTACGGAGTCATGTGAACCGCTTGTCCTACAACTTCGGCATACTTGGAACACCCTTATTCAAGAGTCAGATCTTATAACTCCAAGACGAAACCGGAGAGCTGCATTAGACATTGTGGGGAATATGGCCCATGCGTTATTTGGAATTCTTGACTCAGATTATTCAGAACAAATGGCTCAAACTATAACCAACGTAAAAGAAAACGAGGAGTATCTTCACCTGTTACTAAGAAACCAAACTTCAGTAATAGATTCGACAATCAACATTCTTAAGCAAAGCGAGAACAATACTAAGGTGCGTTTCTCAGAGCTTAAAAAAGGCATCTATCATTATTTAAACTCAGTTACAAATGAGACTTCAAATGTACAACAAGCCCAAAATCTAATGTCTCTGGCGATTCAATTAAATGCACTCGCGTCAGATTTACAACGAATTGAAACAGAGTTGATCGCTGCCCTCACACATACGAATCACGGTAATATAAGTCCACTTATCCTCACACCAAGACAGTTAAGATCAGAGATTACTAAAATTAAAGGACACCTTCCCATGGGTCGCGCATTACCAATTGAAGATACTTATTTGCTAGAGTTATACAAAATCATGACTATCAAGGACACAGTAGCACAGGGGAGAGTTATGTTCATGATTGAACTACCTTTAGTGAATCAAGAACACTTTGAACTCTTCAAGGTGATCCCTATACCCACCAAGATGAACGACACAGCCATCGCTATAACAACCAATATAGAATATCTAGCTGTGAACCACCACCGAGATGAATACTTGACATTAAATACATTCCAATTCAACAAATGTACTTTAGTTCGGAGCGACATATACCTATGCTCTATGTTACAAGTCAGCGTAACTCGAGACTCAAGCAGCTTCTCCTGTGAAATTTCTCTCTTCAACAACAGAACATCTCCACTATGTAGCTTCGGTCACATACAGAACAAGGTTTATTTTGTCGCACTGAACACCATCAACCGTTGGTTTTATTCAACAATATATCCATTGGAACTAATTGCAGTCTGTGACTCTGAAACCATACACATTCACATCAAACATTCTGGCCTCTTGTCGATGAAATCAACTTGTATCATAAAGGGAAATATACTAACTATCCATGGGCATGAAACTAGTGTCTCTACTCTCCGTAATTCATATGCCATGGTTGGAAATATTACGGCAATTGGTAAACCGTCCGAGATTAAGAGACTTCTAGCACCAAATATTAATTTAGACACCAAACTGGATGAACTCACCGACATCCAAAGGCAATTAGCAGAGATGAAGAATCTTCCAAAAGAAATAAGTGATCCGGTTCTTCATCATCCATACATTAGCCTGTTGGCGCTACTTCTGTCATTGCTGATCATCGTGATTCTAATAGGATGGCGACTTAAATGCTACAAAGGGGCATCAATCAACCTGGCTCCAACACCACCAAGGCCTACACCACGACAGCGTAATTCTGAAGTTTAAAATTAGCTAAGTTAAATATCTATTATCTACATATTACATATCGATTTTATATATTCTTTCGCTATTCGCTCAAGACGGCGGAGAATGTTAATACATATTAATTCAATTTCTAAAAAATTCCAAAAGAACAATTTATTTTAATACAAAATCTAAAACTTCAAAATAAAAATAAAAAAGAAAACAAAAAAACACCAGACCAAATTATTTAACGTAAAAGAAAAAAAAAAAACACTTACACGACAAAAAATCAGTCATTTACCTCTACTAGTTTATTTTAAATTAAGTAAGTCATTTACCTTAAATTAAGTAAGTCATTTACCTTTAAAAAGGTTTTATATTACAATAGTGCAAAATAAGGCATTTATTAAAATTGCTAAAATTGTATATTTGATATTGTTATTGTTGTTAATTTTAATTTAGACGTAAGAAATTAACTTGTATAAAAGACCAGCAATAATAAAGAAATTTAGGCAAACAAAGATTAACTTTTCTTCTGATTGCTTGACTAAGTCTCGGTGTTTCTACCCAGACTCAACTTTTAATTAAAATTAGCACAAGGTGTTTCTACCTGGGCTAAACTCAGTAGCTAAATTTAGTTTTTAAACAATTCTGAACTCCAAGGGAAGCCTTTGGTGTTCAAAGGCAATTTATTGCGATCAAACAACGCCTATTAAACAAAGGTATTACCCTTTATCTCCAGCCAGAGAGAAATTATTGGTCAAGGAGATAGACCGGATGATTGATTTAGGTGTTATTGAAGAGTGTCCTGTATCCCCATGGTCATCACCAGGTGTACTTATCGTTAAACCTATTAAAGTACGTTTTTGTGTAGATAGCAGAAAATTAAACTCCGTGACGGTAAAAGACTCTTATCCGATTCCAGATATAAACGGACTAATTTCCAGACTTCCTCCAGTTTACTTCATATTGTAACGGCAAAAGTCAGTGCCTTCGTTTTTGCCAACACCTAACAATGTTGGCCTTGTTCATTTATTTATTTAACTTATTACCGTATCAATTGGTTGTTACTATATTATTATTTTTTCTTTTAAATAATTATTACCCTATTAATTTGTTAGTAATGTATTATTATAATCAGTAATATTGAATTCTATTGTTTATCTATATTTATATTATATTTATACTTATAGAACGAAATTATTTGTAAAATGAATTTAATCTGAATTAATTTAAGAATATTAATTTAAATTCAAACCTAACGGTTGGCCTACTGGTAGCGCCCCTACATTTCGCTTATATATACACACTAATGTAATTACGAACACTTCCTCAAGCACAGCTGTTTGTGTTTTTTAACAACACACAATCAAACAGTGTGTGTGAATGAGTGTGTGTACCTAAGCAAAGGGTATAAAGGCACGATCATTGTGAAGAAAAAGTGAGTCAGCGAGCAGGCTGCCTAAAGGTAAAACATTATTTGTTGCGGAGTTGCTAACTCCCCAAATAAACTCTTATTGTCTAGGTATTGCAGTAGTTCGAGGGTATTTGTCGTGGAGTTGCTAACTTCCCAAAGCTTTCGCACTACAAGCTCTTAGGACGTAGTAAGAGGGTGGTAAGAAGTGGTTTGTCGTGGAGTTGCTAACTCCTTCAAAGAACTTCTCACTACCAGCTCTTAGGCAAGAGGAAGACTGGCGCGGAGTTGCTAACTCCCCAAGTAGCCTCCTGACCAACGATCACCTCACGTAAGGATATAGTGAACTGAGAAGCCCCGGCCGAGGAGTTGAGAACTCCCGCGGAAAGCCCTCAATCACTTATCCAGTGACGGGGTGGAAGAGAAGTGGCGAGGAGTTGCTAATTCCCCACGTAACTTCCTCCCTCACGCCTTTTTGGTGGAATAACGAGCTATTGTGTGCATATCTGATAGTACGTGGTAGTGTGCGCGTGGCGTTACCACTACGTCAAACCGGCCGGTGTAAATTAGGCTAGTGAGAGAAATAAAGAAAATTTTAACGTTAAGCGAATAACCGAAATCACGATTTTATTTTATCCCGTTTTACAAATTTTTGTACAACCCTGGACACCGGTGAGACTATCCCAGCAACCAGCGGTAAACGTGTCGTTACAATATCTAAAGTGGATTTGAAAGATGCCTTTTGGCAGATAAAACTGGATGAATCTTCCAAACCAAAGACAGCATTTACGATCCCTAATCGGCCATTGTACCAGTTTACAAGAATGCCGTTTGGATTATGTAATGCACCACAGACAATGTGCCGACTTATGAATCTAGTCATTCCGTATTATTGAAGAATGTATTAGTATACCTCGATGACTTACTGGTAATATCCGAAAATTTTGACGAACATTTACAACATTTACAAGAAGTAGCTACACAACTTCGTAAAGCAAATTTAACTATAAATATCCATAAGAGTAGTTTTGCTATTAAAAATGTACAGTACTTAGGGTATATTGTTGGTGAGGGTTTATTAAGGGTCGATCCTGGTAAAATTAAAGCCATATCTGAATTTCCAGCTCCGAAATCGGTTAGGCATTTGCGTCAATTTCTAGCAATGGCAGGATGGTATCGGCGATTTATTGACGATTACGTCACAATTACATTTCCGTTAACTGAGCTATTAAGCAAGCATAAAAGGATTATATGGACCAAAGAAGCTCAGACATCCCTTGATGTATTGAAGGAAAAATTAACAACGGCACCTGTTTTGGTTCATGCTGATTTTTCAAAACCCTTTATTCTTCAATGTGATGCTAGCACATGTGGGGTAGGAGCTGTATTGGCTCAATTAGATAACGAGGGTAATAAACGCCGATAGCGTATATGTCACAAAAACTTAATAAGGCACAAAGAAATTATTCTATTACCGAGTTAGAATGTCTTGCCGTAATTTTAGCAATAAAAAAGTTTAGATATTATATTGAAGGGCAAGAATTTAAAGTAATTAGTGTTTTTTTATAAGATCAATAATATATTATCATTTTCCAATTTCTAATTATCAAATTTAAATTGAAAGTTAACATAAATAACTGTCGACAATCAATGTTTTTTGCCACACAAAATTATCAAATCAAACCCCTCCCAACTCTCATATGCACACGGCCATTAACATTTTATTTACACCTTTAATAATGTTCATGTGTATTTCATGCAGTTGATTCAAATTACGAATATGCCACCATTAATTTTTCTCTGAGTGCATATCAAACAACCCCATTGTCAATTGTCTATACTTATGTGATGTTTTTCACAGCTGTCTGCTTTGTTTACGTTTTTATACCCTTCTGTCTGTCCGTCTGCCCGAGTGTTGGTTGAAATCAACTTTTAGAAGCAACTATATGTTCCTCAGATCTAAGTATGGCATCAATCTTTTGGAACTATCCGGAAATGAATCGCTATTGAAATTCAGCACAATCGCCCCATAACTTTCTGAGATATGAGCAAAAAACCATGACCACCTCGTTTTTTCACAATTACAACAACATACATATATACTGGTTAGAGTAAATTTTTTTATTTGTTTTTTATATATTTTTTTAATTATTTCTTTTTTTTGTTTTTAATACATTTATTTTTTATTTTTTTTTTTTGGAAACATATATACGTAAACTCAATTCATAATTCTGCATGTTTTGCATATGTATGTACGTATTTCATATAAGATGAATGGTGATACAAACAATCGTAATTGCATGACTATACGTTGTGAAAGCTATATAAGATTTAGCACGGTCGACTATAGCACTTTTACTTGTTTTTTTACTTTTATATTTTCTTTCCTTTTTTATACCCTTCACCCGTGGTGCACAAGGGTATATATAGCTTTATCATTCCGTTTGTAATTTCTACAATATTAATTTTCGACCCCATAAAGTATATATTTTCTGAAAGCTTATGAATAAGGAGTCGATTAAACCCTGACTGTCTGTCCGTCTGCCCGTGTGTTGGCTGAAATCAAATTTTAGAAGCAACCATATCTTCCTCAGATCTGTGTATGGCATCAATCTTTTGGAAAAATTCTGAAATGAATCGCTATTGAAATTCAGCACAATCGCCCCATAACTTTCTGAGATATGTGTTTTCCCATATTTTTACCACCAAAAATTAAAATTTTTCAGTCATAGAATAATTTATAGGTTCCTTTGCTACTATTGCGCAAAAGAGGCAACATCCATCAGAAGATGATAATATGCAGCCAAAACGAAAGGTAGTACAATATTCTTCATTGGGAGTCATCAGTACAATTTTTATTTCACTCCTCCTGCTACCGATAATTCTAGCCTCTCCAATAAATATTACAGAACTTTCCTCCGATCCAGGATTGTATTTCGAAGGCATAGGGTCAACAAAATTAGTAACAGCTACCTGGAAAATTATTATATACTACGATCTAACACCAATTTGGGATAAAAATAAGGTTCTAGAAGCTGGAATAACATCATTTTCAAAGCTCTGCAAGCAAGCAATAGCTACGGAGTCATGTGAACCGCTTGTCCTACAACTTCGGCATACTTGGAACACCCTTATTCAAGAGTCAGATCTTATAACTCCAAGACGAAACCGGAGAGCTGCATTAGACATTGTGGGGAATATGGCCCATGCGTTATTTGGAATTCTTGACTCAGATTATTCAGAACAAATGGCTCAAACTATAACCAACGTAAAAGAAAACGAGGAGTATCCTGTTACTAAGAAACCAAACTTCAGTAATAGATTCGACAATCAACATTCTTAAGCAAAGCGAGAACAATACTAAGGTGCGTTTCTCAGAGCTTAAAAAAGGCATCTATCATTATTTAAACTCAGTTACAAATGAGACTTCAAATGTACAACAAGCCCAAAATCTAATGTCTCTGGCGATTCAATTAAATGCACTCGCGTCAGATTTACAACGAATTGAAACAGAGTTGATCGCTGCCCTCACACATACGAATCACGGTAATATAAGTCCACTTATCCTCACACCAAGACAGTTAAGATCAGAGATTACTAAAATTAAAGGACACCTTCCCATGGGTCGCGCATTACCAATTGAAGATACTTATTTGCTAGAGTTATACAAAATCATGACTATCAAGGGCGCAGTAGCACAGGGGAGAGTTATGTTCATGATTGAACTACCTTTAGTGAATCAAGAACACTTTGAACTCTTCAAGGTGATCCCTATACCCACCAAGATGAACGACACAGCCATCGCTATAACAACCAATATAGAATATCTAGCTGTGAACCACCACCGAGATGAATACTTGACATTAAATACATTCCAATTCAACAAATGTACTTTAGTTCGGAGCGACATATACCTATGCTCTATGTTACAAGTCAGCGTAACTCGAGACTCAAGCAGCTTCTCCTGTGAAATTTCTCTCTTCAACAACAGAACATCTCCACTATGTAGCTTCGGTCACATACAGAACAAGGTTTATTTTGTCGCACTGAACACCATCAACCGTTGGCTTTATTCAACAATATATCCATTGGAACTAATTGCAGTCTGTGACTCTGAAACCATACACATTCACATCAAACATTCTGGCCTCTTGTCGATGAAATCAACTTGTATCATAAAGGGAAATATACTAACTATCCATGGGCATGAAACTAGTGTCTCTACTCTCCGTAATTCATATGCCATGGTTGGAAATATTACGGCAATTGGTAAACCGTCCGAGATTAAGAGACTTCTAGCACCAAATATTAATTTAGACACCAAACTGGATGAACTCACCGACATCCAAAGGCAATTAGCAGAGATGAAGAATCTTCCAAAAGAAATAAGTGATCCGGTTCTTCATCATCCATACATTAGCCTGTTGGCGCTACTTCTGTCATTGCTGATCATCGTGATTCTAATAGGATGGCGACTTAAATGCTACAAAGGGGCATCAATCAACCTGGCTCCAACACCACCAAGGCCTACACCACGACAGCGTAATTCTGAAGTTTAAAATTAGCTAAGTTAAATATCTATTATCTACATATTACATATCGATTTTATATATTCTTTCGCTATTCGCTCAAGACGGCGGAGAATGTTAATACATATTAATTCAATTTCTAAAAAATTCCAAAAGAACAATTTATTTTAATACAAAATCTAAAACTTCAAAATAAAAATAAAAAAGAAAACAAAAAAACACCAGACCAAATTATTTAACGTAAAAGAAAAAAAAAAACACTTACACGACAAAAAATCAGTCATTTACCTCTACTAGTTTATTTTAAATTAAGTAAGTCATTTACCTTAAATTAAGTAAGTCATTTACCTTTAAAAAGGTTTTATATTACAATAGTGCAAAATAAGGCATTTATTAAAATTGCTAAAATTGTATATTTGATATTGTTATTGTTGTTAATTTTAATTTAGACGTAAGAAATTAACTTGTATAAAAGACCAGCAATAATAAAGAAATTTAGGCAAACAAAGATTAACTTTTCTTCTGATTGCTTGACTAAGTCTCGGTGTTTCTACCCAGACTCAACTTTTAATTAAAATTAGCACAAGGTGTTTCTACCTGGGCTAAACTCAGTAGCTAAATTTAGTTTTTAAACAATTCTGAACTCCAAGGGAAGCCTTTGGTGTTCAAAGGCAATTTATTGCGATCAAACAACGCCTATTAAACAAAGGTATTACCCTTTATCTCCAGCCAGAGAGAAATTATTGGTCAAGGAGATAGACCGGATGATTGATTTAGGTGTTATTGAAGAGTGTCCTGTATCCCCATGGTCATCACCAGGTGTACTTATCGTTAAACCTATTAAAGTACGTTTTTGTGTAGATAGCAGAAAATTAAACTCCGTGACGGTAAAAGACTCTTATCCGATTCCAGATATAAACGGACTAATTTCCAGACTTCCTCCAGTTTACTTCATATTGTAACGGCAAAAGTCAGTGCCTTCGTTTTTGCCAACACCTAACAATGTTGGCCTTGTTCATTTATTTATTTAACTTATTACCGTATCAATTGGTTGTTACTATATTATTATTTTTTCTTTTAAATAATTATTACCCTATTAATTTGTTAGTAATGTATTATTATAATCAGTAATATTGAATTCTATTGTTTATCTATATTTATATTATATTTATACTTATAGAACGAAATTATTTGTAAAATGAATTTAATCTGAATTAATTTAAGAATATTAATTTAAATTCAAACCTAACGGTTGGCCTACTGGTAGCGCCCCTACATTTCGCTTATATATACACACTAATGTAATTACGAACACTTCCTCAAGCACAGCTGTTTGTGTTTTTTAACAACACACAATCAAACAGTGTGTGTGAATGAGTGTGTGTACCTAAGCAAAGGGTATAAAGGCACGATCATTGTGAAGAAAAAGTGAGTCAGCGAGCAGGCTGCCTAAAGGTAAAACATTATTTGTTGTGGAGTTGCTAACTCCCCAAATAAACTCTTATTGTCTAGGTATTGCAGTAGTTCGAGGGTATTTGTCGTGGAGTTGCTAACTTCCCAAAGCTTTCGCACTACAAGCTCTTAGGACGTAGTAATAGGGTGGTAAGAAGTGGTTTGTCGTGGAGTTGCTAACTCCTTCAAAGAACTTCTCACTACCAGCTCTTAGGCAAGAGGAAGACTGGCGCGGAGTTGCTAACTCCCCAAGTAGCCTCCTGACCAACGATCACCTGGCGTAAGGATATAGTGAACTGAGAAGCCCCGGCCGAGGAGTTGAGAACTCCCGCGGAAAGCCCTCAATCACTTATCCAGTGACGGGGTGGAAGAGAAGTGGCGAGGAGTTCTAATTCCCCACGTAACTTCCTCCCTCACGCCTTTTTGGTGGAATAACGAGCTATTGTGTGCATATCTGATAGTACGTGGTAGTGTGCGCGTGGCGTTACCACTACGTCAAACCGGCCGGTGTAAATTAGGCTAGTGAGAGAAATAAAGAAAATTTTAACGTTAAGCGAATAACCGAAATCACGATTTTATTTTATCCCGTTTTACAAATTTTTGTACAACCCTGGACACCGGTGAGACTATCCCAGCAACCAGCGGTAAACGTGTCGTTACAATATCTAAAGTGGATTTGAAAGATGCCTTTTGGCAGATAAAACTGGATGAATCTTCCAAACCAAAGACAGCATTTACGATCCCTAATCGGCCATTGTACCAGTTTACAAGAATGCCGTTTGGATTATGTAATGCACCACAGACAATGTGCCGACTTATGAATCTAGTCATTCCGTATTATTGAAGAATGTATTAGTATACCTCGATGACTTACTGGTAATATCCGAAAATTTTGACGAACATTTACAACATTTACAAGAAGTAGCTACACAACTTCGTAAAGCAAATTTAACTATAAATATCCATAAGAGTAGTTTTGCTATTAAAAATGTACAGTACTTAGGGTATATTGTTGGTGAGGGTTTATTAAGGGTCGATCCTGGTAAAATTAAAGCCATATCTGAATTTCCAGCTCCGAAATCGGTTAGGCATTTGCGTCAATTTCTAGCAATGGCAGGATGGTATCGGCGATTTATTGACGATTACGTCACAATTACATTTCCGTTAACTGAGCTATTAAGCAAGCATAAAAGGATTATATGGACCAAAGAAGCTCAGACATCCCTTGATGTATTGAAGGAAAAATTAACAACGGCACCTGTTTTGGTTCATGCTGATTTTTCAAAACCCTTTATTCTTCAATGTGATGCTAGCACATGTGGGGTAGGAGCTGTATTGGCTCAATTAGATAACGAGGGTAATAAACGCCGATAGCGTATATGTCACAAAAACTTAATAAGGCACAAAGAAATTATTCTATTACCGAGTTAGAATGTCTTGCCGTAATTTTAGCAATAAAAAAGTTTAGATATTATATTGAAGGGCAAGAATTTAAAGTAATTAGTGTTTTTTTATAAGATCAATAATATATTATCATTTTCTAATTTCTAATTATCAAATTTAAATTGAAAGTTAACATAAATAACTGTCGACAATCAATGTTTTTTGCCACACAAAATTATCAAATCAAACCCCTCCCAACTCTCATATGCACACGGCCATTAACATTTTATTTACACCTTTAATAATGTTCATGTGTATTTCATGCAGTTGATTCAAATTACGAATATGCCACCATTAATTTTTCTCTGAGTGCATATCAAACAACCCCATTGTCAATTGTCTATACTTATGTGATGTTTTTCACAGCTGTCTGCTTTGTTTACGTTTTTATACCCTTCTGTCTGTCCGTCTGCCCGAGTGTTGGTTGAAATCAACTTTTAGAAGCAACTATATGTTCCTCAGATCTAAGTATGGCATCAATCTTTTGGAACTATCCGGAAATGAATCGCTATTGAAATTCAGCACAATCGCCCCATAACTTTCTGAGATATGAGCAAAAAACCATGACCACCTCGTTTTTTCACAATTACAACAACATACATATATACTGGTTAGAGTAAATTTTTTTATTTGTTTTTTATATATTTTTTTAATTATTTCTTTTTTTTGTTTTTAATACATTTATTTTTTATTTTTTTTTTTTGGAAACATATATACGTAAACTCAATTTATAATTCTGCATGTTTTGCATATGTATGTACGTATTTCATATAAGATGAATGGTGATACAAACAATCGTAATTGCATGACTATACGTTGTGAAAGCTATATAAGATTTAGCACGGTCGACTATAGCACTTTTACTTGTTTTTTTACTTTTATATTTTCTTTCCTTTTTTATACCCTTCACCCGTGGTGCACAAGGGTATATATAGCTTTATCATTCCGTTTGTAATTTCTACAATATTAATTTTCGACCCCATAAAGTATATATTTTCTGAAAGCTTATGAATAAGGAGTCGATTAAACCCTGACTGTCTGTCCGTCTGCCCGTGTGTTGGCTGAAATCAAATTTTAGAAGCAACCATATCTTCCTCAGATCTGTGTATGGCATCAATCTTTTGGAAAAATTCTGAAATGAATCGCTATTGAAATTCAGCACAATCGCCCCATAACTTTCTGAGATATGTGTTTTCCCATATTTTTACCACCAAAAATTAAAATTTTTCAGTCATAGAATAATTTATAGGTTCCTTTGCTACTATTTGTAGAGATGTTAATGAAAAATTTTGGATAAAGCGGGCTCTAATCGATAAAGTTATAGGCAAAAAAAAACATTGTTAAACTAATACCAACTTGTTTAAAAACAAGTAACAGTGCTATATTCGGCCGTGCCTTCACAACGTGTAATAATACAAACAATTGTTTGTATTACCATTCATCTCATAAAAAATATGTATGTACATACATATAAAAACCATACATACATATATAAAAACATACCATTGTAAAATTATAAATTAAGTTTACGTATGTATGTTTCTAAAAAAAATTTAAAAAAAAATTTAAAATAAATAAATAAAAAAGTAATATATAAAAAGAAAATTGTTTGGCTCAGCTGGGATTCGATGCCACGTTTACTCTAACTAGTATATATGTTTGTTGTTGTAATTGTGAAAAAAAACGGGGTGGTCATGGTTTTTTGCTCATATCTCAGAAAGATATCGGGCGATCGTGCTGAATTTCAATAGCGATTTATTACCGGATATTTCCAAAAATTGATACCATACACAGATCTGAGGAACATATAGTTGCTTCCAAAAGTTGATTTCAACCAACACATGGACAGACGGTCAGGGCTTAATCTCCTCTTTTCATAAGCTTTCAGAAAATATACTTTATGGGGTCGGAAATAAAAATTTTAGAAACTACAAATGGAATGACAAAGCTATATATACCCTTGTGCACCACAGGTGAAGGGTATAAATATGTGATATATAATGCAACTGCATAATTGCAAAAACTGCTTTACCGACATCTTAAGCTAGAGACAAACATTGAAAAAACCTTGTAGTAATGACGTGCAAAAAAGAATACAGGAAAAACCGATGTTGTTAAATTTCGTACTAACTCAATGATATGTATATGAAATAACACAAAACCAATTGGGACAAATAATTCTATGTTTCAACTTTCAATACAATACTGACTTAAATAGTTGATATTTACATACAACACCTGTAGTTCTGATCAAAAGAGTGCTTTTGATGAAACCGTAGCTGGTTTCGAAAATGTATTCCACTCAGCTAGTATCGGTTGATTAACTTTTCCTTGATATTCTGTCATTATCGAATTTATCTTATAGCCTAAAATTTAGATTAATTTTTTAAATATATATTACAAAAATTTACAAACGAAAATCAATTTTTTCAGCTTCTAGACAATTGAGAGTGTCAATATTGGTATCCTCTAAAAGGGCTTGAAAGCACTAAGAAAAAGTTAAAACTCATGTTGGCCGCCACTACAAAATGCGGACAATAAATTTATAAATGGGTCAAATCTGGTATTTTTAAATGTAACTTCTAGAACCCCCTCAATATTGGTATCAAATGAAAGGGCTTGACCAGTAGAATACAGTAAATTATTAAAAAATTTAAAATCCAAGATTGCTCACGTTGGGTTCAAATGGTATCAAAGTGGCGATTAATTGAAATTTAGAAATAAAGTTTTTATAATAAATTTAAGTATAGGGTAAAAATAGATAAAGTTCTGCATCACTAGCTGTAAAAGTTAATCAACTAACGGCCCCTTTCACAAAGTGCGATTATAATTTAACATGAACTTTAACCGTAAGTTAGGCAAAATTGAATTTCACAAAGTATGGTTAGCATATAACCGGCAGAGATTAATCAAAAGGTCTCTGTTAAATTTAATTGAACAAAATCTTCCGGTTAAAGGCTTTTATTTAAATAAAAATAAACAAGTAAGAGCACCATATCCGGCTGTGCCGAATCTTTTATACCCACCACCAATTTGATATTCTTTTATAGCACAAAATTTATTATTCTGTTTTTCACAATAATCGCTATGCAATAATATCTTTATACTAAAATATGTATCACTTTCTTTCGATATGCTAGTAAAATGTTTTCGTAAATTAAGTCTTTCAAAGTGGACGTTAAAGTAGGCGTGTCAATAAAGTTTCTGCTAATAAATACAACTTAGATATTTCTATATAGTCCTTTATTCTTCCAAAATCTTTATTAATAGAGAAGTTGAGATAAAGATAAAAATTTACGTTACAAACGGAATGACAAAATGAATATACCCCCACCATTTTTTTGGTGGCGGTTATAATAAGAATATTATAATAAAATAACATATAACAATTTATACTTACCAAGGAACTGTATTTAATCGATTTTAAGTAAAAAAATTATTTTAAATATATATTTGTCTTTCATCAAAAAATTGATAAGAATTTTTGTATAATATTTTTTGATTCTTTTCTTTCATTCCACTATTTTTCGTAAATAATAAAAACCAGTATTACCATACTTTTTCTATAATGTTAACTAACCGAAAGATGGTGAAACGCAAAACACTAACCGTATGTTAAATAGTTCCGGTTAACGATATCGGCGGTTTGTTAATGTTCCTGTCAAATTAATATAATCACAGATTGTGAAAAGGGCCGTAAGTTGTTTACTTTCTTTTCAGTGAACGGTCAAGTCAGCAAATTATTGCTGTTTTAAAAAAAAGTGAAGTAATTGGAAATTTTTACAATTCAAGCGATTATTATTAGTGCTAAATCTATTAAAATCTATTAAATCTATTTTATAATGGAGTCTTCAACATCAGGTATTAAAGTATATACAAAATTTTTTTTTTTTACATGCATATTATGTGTAAATATTTTTTATAATTTTTTTTAAAAAGGTCCATATTTGGGATAATTTCCGCATTTAATGGGCCACAAGTATTTAGTTAATAAGAGTTGAAATTAGTTTTATGGATTTTAGAAAAGTTTAGGATATCAGCTTATATTTAAAAGAAAAAAAGTGCGGATAATGCCCGGCCCTTTTTATACCCTTCACACAGTGAAAAAGGGTATATATAGGTTTGTCATTCCGTGTGAAATTTCTACAATTTTCATTTCCGACCCCATAAAGTATATATTTTCTGAAAGCTTATGAATAGAGGAGTCGATTAAGCCCTGACCGTCTGTCCGTCTGACCGTCTGTCCGTGTGTATGTTGAAATCAACTTTTTGAAGCCCCCCGACATAGGTTGGACCCGGGTAAGGTATTAAAATATCAGAAATATTCGGGAGTAGATCGGTATTGAAAATCAGAAACATCGGTACATAAACAACTGAGATATGAGCAAAAACCCACGACCACCTCGATTTTCTTTTCATAAAAACAACATTACAACAACAACATACATACAAACGTGTATACTGGTTAGAGAAAACGTGGCATCGAATCCCAGCTGAGGCAAAAAAATTTTTTTTTAAAATTTTTTTTTTATTTTTTTTTTTATTTTTTATTTAATACTAGCCAATCCCGGCGCGCGTTGCTACGCCCCTTCATGAATTTTAATCGCATTCTAAATTTTAATCGAATATGAAGTGCAAGGCTAAAAACTATAACTTTTTCTTTATGAGCCTGGCACTGCCCACTTTTCTAATTACGAAACTATATAGTCATGACAGCTCAATAAGTGTGCAAAGTTTCAGAAAAATCGGTCCAGTGTAAGTACCTCAAAATTATACCTTTTTTTATGGGCGTGGCACTGCCCACTTTTCTAAATACGAAACTGCATAGTCATGACAACTCAATATGTGTGCAAAGTTTCAGAAAAATCGGTCCAGTGCAAGTACCTCAAAATGATAACTATTTTTTTATGGGCGTGGCCCCGCCCACTTTTTTAATCACGAAATTATAAAGTCATGACAGCTTAATATGTGTGCAAAGTTTCAGAAAAATCGGTCCAGTGCAAGTACCTCAAAATTTAAACTTTTTTAGGGGCGTGGCCCCGCCCACTTTTTTTATCACGAAATTGTAAAGTCATAACAGCTCAATATGTGTGCAAAGTTTCAGAATAATCGGTCAAGTGCAAGTACTTCAAAATGATACCTTTTTTTTATGGGCGTGGCCCTGCCCCTTTTTCTAACCACGAAATTATTTAGTCATGACAGCTTAATATGTGTGCAAAGTTTCAGAAAAATCAGTCTGGTGCAAATACCTCAAAACTATAGCCTTTTTTTATGGGCGTGGCCCCGCCCACTTTTTTAGTCACAAAATTATAAAGTCACGACAGCTTGATATGTGTGCACAGTTTCAAAAAAATCGGTCCAGTGCAAGTTCCTCAAAATTAAAACTTTTTTAGGGGCGTGGCCCCGCCCACTTTTCTTATCACGAAATTATTTAGTCATGACAGCTCGATATGTGTGCAAAGTTTCAGAAAAATCGGTCAAGTGCAAGTAGCTAAAACTGATAACTAATTTTTTATGGGCGTGACCCCGCCCACTTTTTTTCATCCATAAACACTCCCCGGTATGTGTACAACAACTTACCAAAGTTTGAGCCCGATCGGTTTTACAGTTTCAGAGTCTATAGCTAACACACACACACACACACACACACACACACACACACACACACACACACACACACAGAGTTTCACTTTTATATATATAGATATTATATATATTTTTATTATTATTTTTTTTTATTTATTTTTTTTTAATTTTTTTTTTATTTTTTTTTTGTTTTATATATATTATATATGTATATAATAATTTTTTTTTTTAATTTTTTTTTAAATTTTTTTTTTTAAAATTTTTTTTTTATTTTTTATTTTTTTTTTTTTTTTTTTTAAATAAATAAGTGAATTTACTGTTATTGCATGACTACACGTTGTGAAGGGTATATAAGATTCGGCACGGCCGAATATAGCGCTTTTACTTGTTTTATTTTCATTTTTGTGTAAAAACTTTGGTTGTCCTATATTAAACAAGACCAGTAAATGTGTTTCAATATTGTCATTCTCTTTATTTTTTTGTTTTATTTTATTGTTTTTGTTGATGTATTTTGTTTTTCTAGAGATGAGTGCGTGAGTAATTTCGGTCACTTAAGCGTACGTACAAAAAATTTTATCACGCACAATTTACAGAAAGTAAACATATTTTTAATACTTTTAGCTAGATTCAAATGATAAAATTTTAATTTAATCACGATCACAAATGGTTTACGCACGCCCACGAACTTACTCTCACGTACTTTTCGTAAGTCGAAGGTCACACACGACGATTTTAGTTGCCTTTTTCCATATTTTCTTTTGAACTTGCTTTTATGTTCACTCACAACGATTCCTTTGGCGATTTTTCTATTTTGCTTAACTTTTATTTTCTTACAAATTCTCATTTGTGCCCAGCGTTGCCATAATCATGATTTTTTCATATTTTTAAGGATTTTTTTTTGCTAAAATATGATTTATGATTTTTTTCCCCCAATATGATTTTTATTTTTAGAAATCATATTTTGTTTTGTTTTAAGTTGTAGATACGAAATATAATTTTTCTACAATTTTTATCAACAATCAATTTTTAAACCAATAAAGTTTTATATCAGCTTGTCACAGGTCTATTAAAAACAGGTCGAACTCTATCTGTGTTTTTAAAGTATATTCTCAATATAATAAACAAAGTTAACACAATTTTTAAAACCACATCCTCTCAAATACAAAGAATTTATGATGAAATGCAATGTCTTTATCTTAAAATTTTAGATAATTTTATAAAACCAAATTACGTTAACATCAATTTAAATAATGAACTTGATTTTTGAATTGTTTCGTTTACAAAACGTGCTTGTAAAAGAAAAAAATTACCAATCTTAAACTAAAAAAAAAACTTAAAAAAAAAATCTGTTAAAAATTGTACTTCATTTTACATTGAGTTGTGTAAGCAAGTACTGAAACGATTTGATTTTAACCATAATTATTTTAAAGAACTTTTTTTCATTATTTTGTCTTGACCCTTTAAAAATAATAAATAGAAAAGTAGCTTCTTTAACAGGTTTAATACAAAACTTTTCAAATTGATTCAATTGATGAGAATGATGTTCAAAACTTAGAAGACGAGTTTAGAGAAATACGTCTTCTCCACTTTGACGAACACTTTACAACTTGAGATGATCTAAGTTGTGAAGAATTTTGGTCAGAAGTCTCAAAAACACTAATATGTCTTCATATTTCTTCTGCAAATGTTGAACGAATATTTTAAGATTTAAATTTAAATAAAACAAAATATAGAAATAGATTAGATAACAGCACTCTTACGGGTATATTATATTCAAAAGAATGCTTAAAGTTAAACGAATTTTCATGCTATAATTTAAAAATATATTAAGGTATAAACACAAATATAAAACTTATTCTGTATGATAATAATGATGATTCCTAAAATACTTTAACTCATATGTAATTGTTAAATGTATGATTGTTTTTTATATTAAAACATTCAAGTTTTTTATGTTTCTACATTTCGAATGATAGATATGCAATTTGAATTTATTACTATACTACAGAACAGAGTATCTGTCAATTTAATTTTATTCACAAGCTGCTATAAGTATGAATATGTATATTTATTTTCATATGAATTTAATTTTTTGTTTTAAATAACTTTTCTAATAAGAACACAGTTTTCTAAATAAATTTTTGTTTTTTTTTTTGCGTTTGTAATAAAATGTTTGAATTAAAATAATTCGATGATTTTCTTCTTCAAAATATGATTTTTTGCTCTTAGTGAGGATTTTCTCTCCAAAGCTTCCGGCAACGCTGCTTTAACCGCAAATAGCAATACGGAAAATAAAAACATACATAAAATAATATAATTGATTTTTATTAACGCTTTTAATTAAAATATTTTTACTCAAATATTTTCTTTGTGCTTTTCCATTTTTAAATATTTTAAACGTTTAATTTTTGAAGTTTTTAATTCAATTATCAATTGCTTACACACCAAGAAGCGAAACACCGAATGAAAAGAAATGTCAAGTATGTATTAAAAAAAAATTGCTCCAAATAGCCGAGTACCGGCGATTATTTTTCCCTTCGTTTTCTCCTCACCTAAAACGGTAAAAACATCTATAAATTCAAGAATTGCCCAACTATAATCGTCGTGTGTGACCATCGACTAACCAAAAGCTATTATTACCATATAATACATACATACTCAATACAAACTCAATTTATATTTATTACTAGCATTTAACCCGCTACTTCGATAGCGCAGTTCTTACTATTTATTGAATACTCAAGTTCTATTCATAATTATTAAATATTTTTCGTTCAATTTATGAAAATTTATATCTCTGATTCAATTTACTTAGAAAAATAAAAAGTAGAGTAAGGATATATCGGGCATATATTTCCAAACTAAAAGCAATATCAATCCTACTGAGTTTTAAAAATAAAGATTCATAATTTGCAAAAATGACCCTAAAAATAATAAAAGTAAAATTTTTTCCTTCACTAAAACTTCCACTTGATTTTTTATTACCTACATTCATTTATACAAAATATAAAAAAAAAAAGAAAAAGTAATTTTGGTTGTCCATAATATTAGGAGTTAGACCTCGGATCAAAAAACACTAATTTTAACAAAAGGCCTTTTTTGTGTCTTCAATATAATTTTAATTCTAAACTTGAATCAATAATCCTTTATTTCACAATTTTAACTTTATAAACGTAGAAAATACAAAAAGTACCATAAAAAATCAAAAATTTACCTTTTTGGTCGCCTATAACATTTTTAGTTTCACCTGTAATCAAAAGTCCTTGATTGTACAATCCTACCTTCATAAACGTACAAAATACCAAAAGTACCACAAAAATTCAAAAAAGTACATTTGCACCATAACATTTTCAGTCTCACCTCGTATCAATAGCCACTAATTTCAAAATTCTAGCTTCGCAAACGTTGAAAATACAAAAAGTACCATACAAATTCAAAAAAGTACCTTTTTGGTCGCCCATAACATTTTTAGTCTTACCTGGAATCACTAGTCCTTGATTGTACAACCCTACTTTCATAAACGTAGAAAATGCAAAAAGTACCATATAAATTCAAAAAAGTACCTTTTTGGTCACCCATAACATTTTTAGTCATACCTGGAATCAATAGTCCTTTATTTTACAATTCTACCTTTATAAACGTAGAAAATACAAAAAGTACCATAGAAATGCGAAAAAGTACACTTTTGGTCCAAATTCCAAGTTTAAAATTGTTAAATATCTATGTAACAAACTATTTTAATAGACATGATTTAAAGTCAGTAAATCTACTCTTTTTTGCAAAAAAGTAATTATGTTCTAAAAAGTAACAATCTCTTCCCGATTTTTCCCCTTTTTACCCAGTTAGGAATGTGTTTAAATTTTTACTAAATTACATAATTTTTTATGTCTGGTGAAATCCTAATTAATTTCCAAAAACCCCTTCTTAGTGGAGCTATACATCGAAAGAGGAACTGATTGTCCAAATCTCATGTCTCTAGCTCTTTTTGTTTGGGCTGTGCGATGACGAATCAGTCAGTCATTCAGTCAGTCACGTTACTCTTTTATATATAAATATATAGATTATTATTTATTTATTGAGGTTTTAAAAATTTCATTATAAAGGTGGATTTTGTTTTCTTTTTAACATTCTGGAAATGACTTAAAATTATAAAGTATTGTTCTAATTTTATTGATTATATATGATTTTTCCACGTTGATCTCAAGCTTGGAAAAATCATATATAATCATAAAAAAGATCAAGAAATTTAGACGATATATTTGAAATCTGAGAGCAAATCAGAATTATCAGCAATGAAAAAGTATTGTTCTAATTACATAACATAGAAAAATTAAACTTGCTTAAAAAATTATTGTGTAATTATAAACAGAAAAATGTAAATAAATGTAATATAAGAACTGTTCAATGTTTGCTCCCGACATTTACGATAAGGCATAGAGTAAAATCTTTTAAAGGTACACTTAAAACTAAACTTAAAAACAAACCTTAAGAACTAAACTATTCCAAGTTACATATTAACCTCTGTGGATGCCGGGAATATTTCTACTGCCGAAAGATAACTGGTATTATACCAGTTAAATTCTGTTTCACTAGAAAGCAATTCCTGCAATATATCACCCTCAAAAAATTTTTATTTTTCAACAAACTCTTTCATAATATTAAGAGCATATTCAGATAACGGTATTATAGAGGCCTTTTTATATATAAAAGAATTAGATAATCTTTTTAAACGTGTTTTATAATTTCTTCCTACACATTTGCGTAATATGTGTCTTTCAAAAATTTCTAATTTTTTCATAAATGAATTCGAAGTACTAAACCAGACTGGAAAGGAATAAATTAAAATTGGTCTGATACTAACTTTGTATAAAAGTAATTTAGTTTTAGAAGGTAATGATTTATTATTAAATAAGTTTGAAAAAGATCCTTTAATTCTGTTAGCTTTTTCGATATTATATAAAACGTGTTCACTAGTTTGTTGAAATTAACACCCAGATACTTAAAACTATCCTTAAACAAAATTTGAGATCCGTTCAAGAACAATTTTAATTTTTTGCTTTCTGGAACGACTTTGTAATTGCATTTCCCAGAGGTATTTCGTAAGCACATTGCATGACTTTTGCCAATATTTATTTTGATTCTCCAATGTAGTGTACCTCACAAGTGTCTACTGCACACACATTGCCCACTCTGAAATTCATACATACATCCAAATTAGAGTAGGGTATACAATGGATCAAATAACTGCATTGACCCACATTCACTAGAATATAGGTCAAGTATAAATGGAAATGAATACATGTTACTCAATCAGAGTGCAAACAAACCACATTGAGTGTTTTGATGTAAATGAGTACATTTACAAATACCAACATTCTGATTGGCTAGTACAATTACAGAGAGAGTAAATCTTGATATATTAATGGTACCGATAGAGACAAATAGAACTTTGTCAATAAGTATAATAAGTTAGAAAGGCTAAGAATTAATTACAAACTTAGTATATAAGAACAAATAAAATTAAATAAAATTAGATTTTAAATTACAATACTAATTCGGCAACAACTTGCCTTGTGTTTTAATTGAAAGCCTCAAAACAATTCGACAGTTCCTTTGAACGCCTTGTAAATCAGCTGAAACCCTGACAGCTACGAAAAATAACCAAGGGCTATAGGGAACTCATTACACACTTACAAGAAAATCCATTACATGGCGATCCTGCCAATCTTCCAAGCCTACCAAATCTGCCAAATCTGCCAAATCTACCAAATCTTCCAAATCTGACAATTGGCAAACATTAATATCAAATAATAATATCAAACATAATATCAAATGTCCATAGAAAATATGACATCTTTGCATGTTGGTTGCACGTTTGCGTACCTAGAAAGCAAACAAAAAGAAGAGTAGAAGCCTGAACCAACAGGTTATGCAGAAAAGTAGAAGCCTGAACCAACAGGTTATGCAGCACCTATTTACGAACCACAATAGCAGCTTATATATAAATTTTTCAATATGACGTGGTGGAGATACATTCTAAAGGCTATCCCACTAGTTTTTCCAGGATACGAGGTAAGGAAGAATGAAAATCGGGAAGATGAACGGACCAATCAACAGATTATAGAATATATGAACACTATAAGAACACAAAATGAAGATAATGAAGAGGGTTTAAACATTTTTGAAATAACAATGATAATCACATTAGCTTTATTAGTAATTGCCTACATCATAAGACTAATGTATGCAATAATTAATAACAGGAAGTAAAAAAAAAACAAAACAAAATATATATATATATATGAAAATCCATTACATGGCAAATTACATTACAATTACATTACATGGCATATGTATATATATGAAAATGTAAAATAAAAAATATATAAAAATAGATTTAGTTCAATTTAAAAGAATAATTGTTCCGAATAAACGTAAAGTAAAATACAGTATAGAAAAAGAAACATTTTCACAGCACAAATTATTATCAATGTTGTCCAAAATAACAAAAATCTTAGTAATTATTGCTTTAATTACATTAATATTACATAGCATGTATAAGTTTATTAATAATAGTAAAAACAGAAACAATAGTAGAAATAAGATAACAAAAGTATGAAAATTGAAGATGGAAGGAAGTTTAATAAAACTTAAGGAAATATTAAAGAACTTAAAGAAAAGTCCAGGAAGAACATATTCGGAAAAAACAATAAACCTTAGACTAGAAGATATAAAAGTTATAACAGGGGAATTTGAGTTAGCACAACTAGAAGAAAAAGACGAGAATAAAATATCAGTGCTCAGATCAGTGACATTACAAAACCATTGGAAATATGAAATACAATGGCAGCATTTAGCTTAGATACAGTTTCTAAAGCACTCCCACTTTTTGCTGGAAACTATGACGAACTAGAAAGTTTCTTAATAACAGCAGAACTCATTGAGAAAACTCTTGCTGAAATAGCAAAACAAAATTTCCTACAATATGTCTACCATGCCAAGTTAACCTCAGGGGTAAGAACAGCAATAGGTAGTTATGCGAAACCCGGAGAAGTTAGACGTTTCGTTGCATTCTGCAACTATTATAGGAAATTCATACAAAATTTTGCGGACATTGCGAAACACTTAAATATGCTATTGAGAAAATCAGTAAAATTCTTATGGACAAATGAATGTCAAACTGCTTTTGATACCCTAAAGGAAAAATTAATGAACCCACCAATTTGGCAGTACCCAAATTTTGACAAACCTTTTATTTTGACGACTGACGCCTCAAACTACGCACTAGGAGCAGTCCTGTCACAGGGTGAAATTGGCAAAGACTTACCAATTTCCTACGCAAGCAAATCTCTTCAAAAGCATGATATGAATAAACCAAGGTAGGTAGGTAGGTAGGAAAGGGGGATGCAGAAAGCAGTATCTGCCTCCTACACCCACACTCGGAGACCAATAAGGTCCATTGCGTTACCCTTTCATGTATTAAGGATAGAAAAGAGAGAGAGAGAAAGTTTGCAAAGATATAGTACAAGAGAAAATAATAAAAATAAAAAAAAAGAGTTAGTAGGAAATAAAATAGAAGAAAGAAAAACATATTCTCTACGAGCCCCATTGCATGTTCACCAGCCACCCGATCCCCATGATGAATCCGATAATATTCCCCAGCTTGCACTTTGAAACATCACCTAACTCATCGTGGAACCGTTTACCTAACCACTTTAGCCTGTGATTATGTAGCATTGGGCAGTGACAGACAATGTGTTCCACAGTTTCCAACTCCTCCTCATCCTCACACATCCTACAATAATCCGGAGTGTCGCGATCCCATTTACTAATCCTAGCCCTCACAGGACAGTGCCCTGTTAAAACCCCAATAGTGGCCCTCAGACATACCCTACCCAGGCCCAGAAGAACCGTAGAGTCCGCTGAGTTTAACCCGGGCCATAAAGCCCTTGACACCCTGCAGTCTCTTCTGTCCCTCCACGCCATATCGGTCCTGTCAGATACCCACGCCCTGATACGCCCAAAATAGTATCCTAACGGAGGTCTCACCATGTCCTCTTCGCTCGTCGAAACCAATGCCGATCCACCGCGCGCAAGTTCGTCAGCAATTTCATTGCCGACGATTCCATTGTGCCCTGGTACCCAACACAGTCTGACATCGAAGAGGTTCATGATCCTATTGAGTGCCCTCCTACACTTCTCAACCAACCTAGACTTGACATAATGTCCCTTTAAGGCCTTGAACGCCGCCTGACTGTCAACGTATAGAGTGACCTCCCTACCCCTTGGAACGTGTTCCAATATAAGATCCGTCGCTTTATAGATAGCCAGTATCTCCGCTTGGAACACACTACAGTTATCAGAAAGTTTGTAAGACCTCCTGATGTTTTCTCCCATAATATAGACACCTGCCCCTGTGCCTATATCCATCTTCGATCCATCCGTAAAGACTGCACACCCCTCAAACAGTCTGTCAGATCCTACCCAACAATCCCTATCCGGAATTATCAGCGGGGGTGTCCTAACAAAACTGATCTCTGTGACCTTGTAGTCTGTTAAATAACCCTGACATCGCACACAATCCTGGAGACCAGTTTCCCATAAAATTCTAGTGTGGCCTATGTTAAGTATTCTACCCAACCCTGACTCACCTAGCCTAAAGAAGTTCCTTGCCGCCATTCCCTTCACCCATACCTCTATAGGCATAGTGCCGAGAATGATGTCCAAAGACCCCTGAGGGGTCTTGGCATCACCAGTGATGCCAAGTGAAGCACACCTTTGGACCTTTGTGAGGAGCTTCCTATAACAACCCTTTTCTAATACCTCCCACCATACAGTACATCCATATGTCAGAATGGGTCTTACCACCGTCGTGTAAATCCAATTCACCACCCTTGGTTGTAGGCCCCAACTCTTGCCTATGGAGTTCCTGCAGGTGTAGTAGGCATTAAGGCCCCTTTTCACCCTCTCCCGAGTGGTCTGACCCCATGACAGCTTACTGTCAAGGACTACACCGAGATATTTCGCCCCGCTCGCTAACTCTACCCCATCAAGCATCGGTCGCCTAAACTCCTCGACCTTGTATCTCCTGGTAAAGAGAACTAGCTCAGTCTTCCCCGGGTTCACACCCAGTCCATTCTCTGAAGCCCAAGAAGATAATGTACATAGTGCCGATTGAAGTACCTCGCTAATCGTCGGAAGAAATCTTCCCCTGACCAGCATGACTACATCATCCGCATAAGCCACAATCTTCATGCCCTCACTCTCAAATCTCCTCAGAATAACATTGACCGTTAGTAACCACAACAGGGGCGATAAAACGCCCCCCTGTGGTGTCCCCCTGGTCACTGTCTTTCTGATGCTGAAATCTTCAAGTTAGAATTTATAACCCTACTCTCCAACATCGAGGTTATCCAACTAACTAGAAAATCCCTGACCCCTAGCCCATACAGAGCCGCTCTAATTGCCTCTATGCTAACATTGTTAAAGGCACCCTCCACATCCAAAAACGCCGCTAACGTATATTCCCTATCCTGCAAGCTGCGTTCTATAAAACCTACCACATCATGCAGCGCACTCTCAACAGATCTACCCTTCAGATAAGCATGTTGAGCCCCATTGATCATGTGGGGATCTTTAAAACCCCTCAGATGTAGATCGACCAGTCTCTCTAACGTCTTAAGCAAAAAAGACGAGAGGCTGATAGGTCTAAAATCTTTCGGCTTCGAGTGTCCCGCCTTACCAGCCTTGGGTATAAAAATAACCCTAACCTCTCTCCACCTCCTAGGTATGTATCTCCTCAGGAGACACGCTCTAAACACTCTCGTCAACAGTAAAAGAAAATGATCCGAGACGTTTTGCAGCATGGCAGGGATAATTCCATCCGGACCCGGGGATTTATAGGCCTCGAACGTATTAACCGCCCATGCGACTTTATCCGTCGTTATCATCTCCTCAACTATCTCCCGTTCCCTATCGATCGATCCTTGGTCGACCTCTGTAGAATGAGCGTCCCTCACATTCACACAGCCGGGAAAGTGTGTCTCCATAAGTAGATCCAGGATCTCCGAGCAAGACTCTGTCCACGAGCCATCCGTTCTCTGAATATACCCAGGTACCATAGGGTCTTTGGATAATATTTTCCTGTACCTTGATAACTCATTTACAGACTCTATGGACTCGCAAAACCTCGTCCACGATGCCCTTTTAGCCCTCTTGAGTTCCCCTTTATACCTATTGAAACACACTTTATAGTTCTCCCAATCGTCGGCCTTCCTACTGGCCTTCGCCCTATTAAATTTCCTTCTAACCATAGACCTTTGAACACCCAGTTCCCTGGTCCACCATTTCGGCTGAATAAACCAGTCATTGAAAAAGAATTGCTCGCAATTCACTGGGGAATAAATTTCTTCAAACCATATTTGTACGGTCGAAAGTTCATAGTAGTGACAGACCATAGACCGTTGATATCACTATTTTCACACAAAAATCCATCATCAAAAATGACAAGAATTAGACTAGATTTAAGTGATTATGACTTCAAGATAATTTGTAAGAAAGGAAAAATTAACACTAATGCGGATGCATTATCAAGAACAGAAATAAACTCAGACGTACTAAAACAAATGATACCGTTGGAAAATGATGAAAATGAAAAGAAAATACTAATAACTACAAGGGCGATGACAAAGAAAAATGAAAATAAAAATAAAGAGGCAAATAAGATTGACGAAGGTAAAGAAATAAATATGAATACAGAGCTCGCGAATAGAAGTAATATGGGAAGATGTATCTCTCAGGAGTCTGATCAACTTCTAATATGGGAATGCACATCCATAAATGACGTCAAGAATATAAAGAAATTACAGTTTAATAAGTTTGCAATATAGAAGTCGACATAAAAATTGAGGATAATATTGTGCACATAGGACGTGATGATAATTCATCGAAACAAGATTCGATTATGAAGAAATCACGTACCAAAAATGATAATTATATAAATGAAGGATGTAATGATAATTCATCGAAACAAGATTCGACTATGACAAAGTTACATGCCAAAAACGTACAAGATGTTAATAATATGCATGCAAGATTCAGCAATAACTCATCGAAACTAGATTCGATTCTGAGGAAACTGATATCTAAAATGAAAAAGGAAAATATAAAGGAATTAGCGCTAGCAAAGAATGATAAAATATTTAAAATGTATACAATGAAAGATTTAAAAGAAGCATATGCAAAGATAAGAATAAACAACAAAAGTCCTCAACTTAAAATATTAATTTACAATGCCCCAACAAGAGTAACAAATGATATTCTGAAATATAAACTCATCGATGAATTCAGCAATTCCACACACGCAGGCCACTTAGAAATAAGAAAAACAATAATTAAATTAAAACAACGGTACATATGGAAAAATATGAATAAAATGGTTAAACAATTTGTAAAATATTGTGACAAGTGTAACATGAATAAACAAACCAAAAACATTAAGGAACCACTTACACTAACAAATACCCCGAACAACAGTTTTGAAGTAATATCAATTGACACTGTAGGACCACTTCGCATTTCGAACGAATACCGATACATATTGACTATGCAGTGCGAGCTAACGAAATTCGTTATTGCTCACCCAATGTCAACAAAAGATGCACTTACAACTGCCAAAAGATTAGTAGAACAATTAATTTTAAAATACGGTAAATTTAAGGTACTCGAATCAGATAACGGAACTGAATTTAAAAATGAACTGATGCGTAACATATGTTCATTACTTGATATTAAACAAACATTTTCAACACCTTACCATCATGAGACAATAGGTTCGGTAGAAAGAAATCACAGGGTTCTCAATGAATTCTTGCTAACTACAGCAAATGATTATGAATTGGATAAGTGGATAAATTACTTTACTTTTGCCTACAACACGGCACCCCATATAGACACTGGTTACACGCCATTTGAACTAGTATATGGTAAATTACCATATTTACCATCAGAAATTAGTAATAATGAAGAAACCAAAATATACAATTATGAAGATTATGCAAAAGAATTGAAACAAAGACTACAGTATTCTTTAAATAGGGCTAAAGAACTTACAACAAGAATAAAAGAAAAAAGAGTAAATGAAAACAAATATAGCAATAGGTTAAATTTGAATATAAGAGATTTAGTTTTAATAAAAGTAGAGAATAGAAAGAAAAACCAAAGCCCATACAAAGGCCCATATAAAATAATTAGGAATAACGGTGTAAATACAGTAATAGATTGCAATGGAATAGAGAAAGAATTTCATAACAATCAATTAAAACCATACATAGCATTAAGAATTAATGAATAAGTATACATAAGAAAAATTTTGTAATTAGACCTTAAGCATTAATATATAAATCAAACAAAATAATATAAACTTTTATATATATAAATATATAGACATAAACAATCACTTTATAATAGTATATAAGTAAAATTGTAATAACCAATACTATGAATATATCAAGAAAAATTACTCCCCTAATTTTTCTCTTAGCAGTGAGGGTGTAGTGTGCCTCACAAGTGTCTACTGCACACACCTTGCCCACTCTGAAATTCATACATACGATCCAAATTAGAGTAGGGTATACAATGGATCAAATAACTGCATTGACCCACATTCACTAGAATATAGGTCAAGTATAAATGGAAATGAATACATGTTACTCAATCAGAATGCAAACAAACCACATTGAGTGTTTTGATGTAAATGAGTACATTTACAAATACCAACATTCTGATTGGCTAGTACAATTACAGAGAGAGTAAATATTGATATATTAATGGTACCGATAGAGACAAATAGAACTTTGTCAATAAGTATAATAAGTTAGAAAGGCTAAGAATTAATTACAAACTTAGTATATAAGAACAAATAAAATTAAATAAAATTAGACTTTAAATTACAATACTAATTCGGCAACAACTTGCCTTGTGTTTTAATTGAAAGCCTCAAAACAATTCTGCAGTTCCTTTGAATGCCTTGTAAATCAGCTGCAACCCTGACAGCTACGAAAAATAACCAAAGGCTATAGGGAACTCATTACTCACTTACAAGAAAATCCATTACACCAAGCCTAATACAAATCATTAACATGATTAAGATGTGATGCGACACGATCTAGTGCTTTTAATGGTAATTCATCATGAGCATATAAAATCTGCATAAAGAATGCCCAAAGAGTTATTAAAAATGTGTGGAAAATCAGATATAAAAATATTATATAACTGCGGAGCCAGAATCGAACCTTGTGGAACTCTACAAGTTACAGTTCCCTGTTGTGAAAAAGCATTGTCAATTTCAATGTAAAACTTTCCGTCACTAAAAAACTTTTTAACAGCCTTACTATAGAAGCTGTTAGCGTCTGTCATGTGTAAAACACCAAGCGAGACAGGCGCCACTTCAGCCACAATAAATTATTTAAAGTAAAAAGTTAATAAAATTCAATAAAAATTAAAGAAAAGTTAAAGTGTGTGTGTTTATTTAATAAAGAAGAGCCACGTAACAGTTTGTATTAAACCAATATACAGAGACACTCAACCACCATTTTTTGGAAATCAACTTGAACGTTCACAACCCTTTTGTAGCACCAACAACCTGGAAACCAGCATCCCTCAAGAGGTAAACATTTTGGTTCTTCTCCCGGCAAAGAAAATTAAGGTGCGTACAGTGAATTTATTTTTGGAATTACAAAAAGTGTCTCAGTGCGGCATAAAATTTGTGTCTCGGTTGGAATTTATTATTAATGAAGAGCAACGGTACATTTTACTGTAAAAACCACTATTCCTGCGTTTTTGTTGTTTCGCAAAATTTGCACATATTTTGTCGCCTTTTAAATTTGTTGTTGTTCAAAAGAATTTGATCTGGAAATACATTGGAATTTTTAGAATTTTTTGTTGGCGCCTTTTTTCGTTTTACTTTGTTGTTCTTGCCTTTCATTTTTACGATAAGTGTTTCCCAAACTTTTCTGTCGTGGTTCTTTCTAATTGTTATTAAATTAAATAGAAAATGTCAACGTTTGACAAATATATCCGCGCAGCAGATCAAATAATTAATTTTGAGGCTGCTTTAAAAGATCAAGACCTTTCATTCTATACACAGGAAGCCTTTAATTTTGAGAGAGACGAGTTGGGAAAAATATGGGACAATTATAAGAAAATATATGAAGAGTCTTTCGATGAGAAGGTTGAGAAAAAAAAAGAATTATTAGTAGTACAAACGAAACACCCACAGGTGCGTAAAACCTATATACGGTGTATAAATATAATATCGAAGGCCGAACAAAACATAAAAGAAATTGTTAAAGAAAATGTAAGTGCAGTAGCTCGATATCTGTTCCTCCGTGTGATACTGGTATTTTTCAATGGGGATAACGTGTCGTGGCCTACATTTAGGGACATGTTTACTGCGATTTACATAAATAATACCAAACTAAGCCCTGTAGAAAAATACCAAACTAAGCCCTGTAGAAACTTTGACATTGCGTGGAACAATTTGAGATCCCAATACGAAAACAAAAGAGTTCTTATCAATACTCAGCTAAAGTCCCTTTTCAACTTAGCCCCCTGTTTACAAGAAACAGCTTCTGAAATAAAAAGACTGCAAAGAGAAATAAATAATTGTATGTCCATTTTAAATTTAAATAAGGTTGATATTGGTTCGTGGGATCCTATTTTTGTATTTCAATGCTCGTCTCTTGGAATGTACGCTGAATCTTTGGAAGCAATCAGTGAAAAATAAGACAGAGGTCCCCAAATGGGAGGAATTAGATAGTTTTCTCACTGATAGATATCATGCGCTGGAAAGTGTCTCAGACATTATTGCAACGAATAGTGCATCTGTAAGTGGTTCCCAATCTTTTTCAAATAACAATCAGGCATCAAAAGTCAAGCAATTGAAGGCCCATCATACTAAAGTTAATGTACAGAAATGTGTATTATGTAAAAAAAACACAAAATTAGTTTTTGCAACAAATTTTTAAGTATGAACTACAAAACTCGTGTTTCAACTTTAAAAAGATTCCGATTTTGTTTCAATTGTCTCTCTATTAGCCATATGTATGGTGACTGTAATAGTGCAAATGGTTGCTCCAAGTGCAAGAAAAAACATCATACATTGATGCATAGAGATTTTGTAAGGGCAAATAATGCAAGTCAAACACAATTCAATAATTTTTCTCATGGCGAAAGACAAGGTAATTCATTTCAAACAATACAGTCCACTAATACTCCAGGTCCTTCAGGAGTTATTCAATCTCACCACACGTCTGTTTCGAAGAAGGTTATGTTGGCGACAGCTTGGGTTCATATTGTTACTTTTGGTTCTTATTACAAGGTGCGAGCTCTAATTGATCCATGTTCTTATGAGAGTTTTATTTCCGAAAGAATACAAAAACTTCTGAGGTTGCCCACTAGTCCAGTATCAGCTGAAGTTACGGGTCTAGGAGGAGATTAATAAGCAGATCTTCTAAGTTGGCAACGTTTGTTATTGTATCACTTTTCAATCAGGACGTATCTCTTAATGTTCAAATGTTAGTCGTGCCTCGTGTAACTGGTAGTGTCCCAACACATTCGTTTAGCCCATTTACTAGCAATAAACTTCCAAAATTGAATTATGCTGATCCGAAGTTTTACGAAAGCAGTGAAGTATACTTATTACTAGGGGGTGATTTTTATTCTTCGTGGTGGAGTCCAACATGGTATTTTTGAATCACTAGTGGCTCAAGAAACGATTTTTGGTTGGATTGTGACTGGCCCAACACCCAGTAATGTTTCCACACGATGTGTCAGAATGTCTCATATGACAAGAGTTTCAATAGATGACCAATTGACAAAGTTTTGGGAGTTAGAAGAAGTTTCTCGTAAAAAGGTTCTATCAGAAGAGGATAAGAAATGTGAGGAGATCTATCGTTCTACTACCACAAGAGATTCTAAAGGGAGGTACATTGTTAGTCTGCACTTTAAGAATAATATTGCTTCACTTGGTCCAAATAGGCATATTGCTCTTAGTCAATATTTAAGAAATGAAAAATCATTAATGCGTAAACCAGATTTTAAGGCTCAATATGATGAGGTCCTTAAAGAATATTTAACTTTAGGACATATGGAGAAACTCAGAGGTTCTGAAAGTGGTCCAAGTTATTATTTACCTCATCACGGAGTTTTTAAGCCCGAAAGTACAACAACAAAATTGAGAATAGTTTTTAATGCCTCTAGTGCGTCTTCTAGTGGTAAGAGTCTCAACGACTTGATGTACGTAGGCCCCATTTTGCAAGCTGATTTGTTATCTTTGATTTTGAACTACGTTTTCCACTCGGGGCTCGAATATTGCGAGAGTGTATGTATGTTGATGATGCTCTTGTAGGGGCTTTGGAGGCACGAGACCAATTAATTGGTATATTAGAGACCGCAGGGTTTGAGTTACGAAAATTGACGTCAAACTCAAAACAAATTTTAAAAAATTTGCCCCAAGAGCATTTATTAAATTCGAATTTTTTGTCGCTCAATGACAAGAGCACAACTAAAACGCTTGGCGTACGCTGGAATGCAGCAGAAGACGTTTTTTACTTTACGACTGAGAAAATAAAACTTAAGCAGTCGTACACAAAGCGAGAAGTTCTCTCAATTATTGCTCGACTTTTTGATCCAGCAGGTTGGTTGGGCCCAGTAGTTGTTAAAACCAAAATTTTAATGCAACAAATGTGGCTCGATAAAATAGATTGGGATGGCCCGATAAAACCACTGGCTCTTACTAAATGGCAATCTTTTGTTATGAAATATAATGATATCGACTCAATAAAACTTCCCCGATGGTTTGAATATACCCCAGACTGTCACATTGAGTTTCATGATTTTTGCGACGCATCTGAGTTAGCTTATGCAGCCACAATATATGTTAGAATTAGTTTGGGTGATAAAGTTTACACGAATTTGCTCACTTGTAAAACGAAAGTGGCTCTAGTGAAGAAACCATCGTTGCCACGCTTGGAATTATGTGGAGCAGTTCTTTTGGAAAATTCATATATTTTATATTTGTGGTCTGATTCTACAATTGTGTTAGCTTGGCTTCGAAAACCACCTTGTAATTGGAAAACGTTTGTAGGAAATAGAATCGCTACTATTTTAGAAAAAGTTGGTAACAAAAATTGGTTTCATGTGCCTACAAATTACAATCCTGCCGATCTAGCAACCCGGGGGCTGACTCCTTCTGAACTACGAGAAAATAAACTTTGGTGGCAAGGACGTGATCGGCTCAGGTTAGATAAATCGTTGTGGCCCCAAATTCCGTTAGAATTTCAAACTTCAGAAGATTCAAAAAGAGTCCAAGTTAACGTTGCTCGATCGTCTGAAATAGAAGATGTACTTGACCGGTTTTCGAGTTTACCCAGAGCTCTTCATGTGATTTCTTACTTGTTTCGATTCTATCATCTCACCCGTAAAAGCCTTTATAAGGATGCTAAGTATGATACAACGAGAATTACGGCGACAGAATTAGCCTTTGTGCGTAACCGATTGTTTTTCATGTCTCAACAACAACACTTTCTAAAAGAATTCAACTGTTTGTCGTCGAAGAAGAAACTTGATTCTCGTAGCCCGCTATTAACCCTTTCTCCATTTCTGGACAAAAATAAAATCATTCGCGCTAACGGTCGCCTTGGTTCAACCACTTGTCTGTCTTACAATGAAAGACACCCTATAATACTAGCGTATGTCAGTAGGTTATCACGTCTTTATGTAGAATTTGTTCATAAAGTAGTTAATCATGGTGGTACTCGTTTAGTCTTGAATGTTGTCCGTCAGGAGTGTTGGGTAATAAAGGTTAGAAATTTGGTTAAAACAGCTGCTAACAATTGCAAAGTCTGTGTTTTGCATCGGAAAAAACTTTAAACTCAGATAATTGCAGCGTTACCGCAAGAAAGAACTACGTTGAGTCGCCCTTTTCAAATACAGGTGCCGATTTTGCCCATTCGAAATCAAGAGTTTCACTGGTCGATATTGCCGTATTACTAAAGGCTACGTGTGTCTCTTTGTTTGTTTCTCTACCAAGGCGATACATCTTGAAGCTGTTAGCGATTTGTCTACCCCTGCGTTTCTTGCCACCTTGGATCGGTTTATTGCTCGTCGTGGTTGCCCAAACAAAATTTTCTCAGATAATGGTAGAAACTTTGTTGGCGCTGCGAGACAACTTGAAATCAACTTTGAGAAACATGTGAAAGAGCTTCGAGATACTGCAGTTGAAAAATACGGTCATAGTCAGTTAGAGTGGCACTTTATTCCTGCAGCAGCGCCTCATATGGGAGGTTTGTGGAACGCAGGTGTAAAAAGTTTTAAAACGTTACTTTAAAAGTCTAAAATAGAAGCGTGTCTTAATTCCCGTCCTCATGATTCGATGTTCGAAAACGTTGAAGATTTATCAGCTCTTACCCCAAGACACTTTTTGATTGGTTCCGCTTTGCTCACCCCTGGTGAACCTGAGGAGCTTAACTCATCTGTAAGCATCATTAATCGGTGGCGAAAACTTAAGGCTCTACAGCAAGAATTCTGTCGGCGCTGAATATCTGAAAGAGCTACATAAACGTAACAAATGGAAGTGTCTCCAAGCGGGCTTAAATGAAAATGATCTCGTTGTGCTTAAAAATGAACCATGTTGTCCTAATGAATGGCGTTTTGGTCGTATTGTGAAAGTTTGTCCTGGTTCGAATGGAAAGGTCTGTGTCGTAGAGCTAAAAACACAAAATAGTGTAACTAAATGACCGATCCACAAATTAGTATTCTTGCCCAACTGTTCCGATTAGGACACTACCTTTTCATTTCTCCAAATAGTTTCCCTAACAAAATATGCTCTTTGCCTGCAGCTTAAAATAGTGGATGAATCGTTTAATCCCTGTCTTTGTTGCCCTTAATGCCATTGTCTTCAAGCGATTTGACAGTGCTCACGATTCATTGTTAAAAAAAAAAAATTTCAAATTTCTGCCAAATACTCACTGTGTTATAATTTTCTGTCTCTGTCCCTTACCAGAGCAATAAAGATGCATCCAGGTTACAAGAAACTAATTTCGGAGAAGTGGACATCAAATCCTAAATATATATTTAGTTTTTTCGTTTTTTTGGTAGCCCTAATTAATTATTTAGTAATCATTAATTTAAACTCAATCGTTCTTGTTGAAATTATATTATGATTTGTGTTGATTTATATTTTCTTTTTTTTAATTATCTCATATTTGTTAAAAATTTAAATGTCTTTTTAAACTTAAAATAAGTAAATAATTAATTGAAATTTAAATAACTTTAAAACCTTTATATTACTTTTGCTTAATCAACTATTTTATTCTAAATACTTTTTTTGTGGCTCATATGTACAAATAACCACTTGTTTATTTTTGTATTGTACACACAAAATTTATTGTATTCCATTTAATTATATTTTGCACTACCGTTGCAAGGGAGGCGGTATGTTAGCGTCTGTCATCTGTAAACCGTACCATGTAATTTGCCTTGTGTGATTGCACACTTACATAGTGTGGTGTGCCGGCGCTGAGTCAACGCCGTTAAAAGGTTTAATCAACCTAGACATTCTTTCGTAAAACACCAAGCGAGACAGGCGCCACTTGAGCCACAATAAATTATTTAAAGTAAAAAGTTAATAAAATTCAATAAAAATTAAAGAAAAGTTAAAGTGTGTGTGTTTATTTAATAAAGAAGAGCCACGGAACAGTTTGTATTAAACCAATATACAGAGACACTCAACACCCACCTTTTGGACATCAACTTGAACGTTCACAACCCTTTTGTAGCACCAACAACCTGGAAACCAGCATCCCTCAAGAGGTAAACAGAAGCTTTAAAGCCTATTAAAATCATTTTATACAATATAATAATTATATTTTTACAATGGTATGTTTTTTATATGTATGTTTTTTATATGTATGTTTTTTACATGTATGTACGTATTTTATAAGAGATGAATGGTGATACAAACAATTGTTATTGCATGACTACACGTTGTGAAGGGTATATAAGATTCGGCACGGCCAAATATGGCACTGTTACTTGTTTTATGTGGCGACAAAAAAATCTTGTGTTGTATTCCTTGCAAGGGATGATTTTCACATATACCTTTTTATTGATGTTGTTTGTTTTTATACCCTTCACCTGTGGTGCACAAGGGTATATTTATATAGCTCTGTCATTCCGTTTGTAATTTCTACAATTTTTATTTCCGACCCCATAAAGTATATATTTTCTGAAAGCTTATGAATAGAGGAGTCTATTAAGCCCTGACCGTCTGTCCGTGTGTTGGTTGAAATCAACTTTTTTATACGAAGTCCTTCTGACTTCGTTAATTGGCGCCCGAGCAGGGACCCGCTTAAAATGCGGTGTCCTTTGACAACTTAAATAAGTGAAGAGTTCCGCGGGATAACGTGTAATCAGTGTGCGATTAGTGAAAAAACAAATGTAAATTTCTAATACTAAGTGACCAATATGGAACCTTAATAGTTCCAGCGTGCTGCGATTCTGAATTCCAGACCCTCCAGTGCGTAAAAAATATTTTTGTCACAGAATAAATAAATAAGAAAGTCCTCTGTCCAGGAATAACAGAAAAAAATAATTAATTAAAGAAAATGAGATTAAGAAATTTGAAAAGTGAAGTGAAAATTGGTGGATACTTGTATATGGGTTCGACTCCCTCACGGAATTAAAATATATTTTCTTCACGAAAATCGCCTACACTGCCACCGTGATTCTTGCGGAGCACAAGTGTCGATTGTTAATCTTCTTGAATGATTCAGTGTGATATGGCATGCTCGTTACTCCCTACTTGGGTGATATGGCTCTATACCCACGAGAACCTTTCGTGCAGAGGACGGATATTCTCCTTTGCCATGAGAACAAGGTGAAGATCGCTGGCGAATCATCCAGAAGCAATGTGAAGTCAGCCCTGCCTAAGTAGGTTGCCCGCAATTTTGAACGCAGTAGCCCTTCCACAATCGAGAGCAAAATACAAGAAACCCGAGTGCACCACTAATAAGAAAATAAAAAAAAAAGAAGAAAGAAAAAAGAACGATAATAAAAATAAAATTAGTTTTCATTGAGTAATATAATTCCTTTTATTTCAGAAGTGATAAAGAGATTGAATCAACAATAAAAATAAATTAAATCAAAAAGATTTAATTAAGAAAAAAAAGTCAAAGCCTGTAAGCCAAGAACTTTCACAACTCGTGCAGCATGAAAATTATTGTACTGTAAGTCATAAGAAATCTGTATTTTTAAATTATTTTTTAAATTATTAAATCGAATTGCTGAAGTAAATCTTTACTATTAGTGAAATTGTATTTGATTTACAATTTTTCTATTTTTGAGTAAATTTGTATTTGCATAATTATAAAAGAACATAGATTGTAGAAATTATAAAGCTAAAACAATTAAAATTATAAAATTGAAATAATTAAAAAGTTATAACTTGTGGAAAGAATTATAACCCTTAAATTGTAAAACTGAGATAATTGGCAAAAAGTAATTTTTAAGAAAATTGTAATCGTGAAATTTTAAATAAAATAAATTGTGTCAGGAAATTGTTAATAAAAAGAGAAACATTTTTGTAAACTTCCTTTCCTTAACCTTTGCCTCCAGATTGCCTTCTCTTGTTATTAGTTTTTTGCATTAATCGTGAGGGAAAGCTATGGATACTTTGACCCAAAGAATCACCGAGTTGACTGGTACGGTCAGTCTGCTAATGCAGCAAATTAGGTCAACGGAAGCTCGCCTTCAGCAGCTCGAAATCCCCCCTGCCGCTGAAGTTGGTGGACAGGTAGGTGAGCCTTTGCACGGTCCGTCCACTGAGGAGGACCTTAGGGAAATAGGGAAACTATTCGATTCTGTCAAGGAATTGCAAGTCTTCGAGGGCGACCCCTCGCAATATGTTTCATGGGTACATGCCGTGGAAGGGATCCTTCGGGATTATGCTATAATAAGAAGCAAGCCTCTGTACCGTGCCATTCTTAAGAGCATTAGGAGAAAAGTAAGGGGTCCGCGGATTCCGCGCTGGTCTCACAATATTTTTGACGACGATTGGCCGGCAATAAAAAGATGTCTGTCCTTGCAATATGCGCATAAGAGGGACATGAGAACTCGAACATCAGCTGGGTCAGTTGAATCAGGGGGGATTGAAAATTGATGCCTTCTATGCAAGAGTTAACCATCAGTTCTCCTTAATCATTAATAAAATAAAAACGAAGGAGTATTCTCAGGAGACCGTGAATGCTCTTATTGAGACCTATCGCAATAGGGCCCATGACGTCTTTATTAGGGGTCTGAACGGGGAGTTATCTAGGATGCTGATCGTTCAAAAACCGAAAACATTACCTGAGGCGTATACGGCATGTCTCGACATCCAGAATTTGAACTACCGCGGCCCATCGATCCACAACCCAAATGTTAGGAATGAAGTGACTACACCGATCAATCAATTATCAAGAAGAGAACCCGTGTTTCAGAGGAAATTTAGTTACCCAAAAACAGAGACAGGAGGTGCCGGATTTGCTCCAAGAACTCGAAATGAAGATATTGCGAACCTTCAACCTTTAAACAGGCAATCCAACCAAGGAGTTGTCGAAAAAATGGAGGTAGATCCAACTATTCAGAGCCAGAGGTACAGTCGCATCAACATGCCCCAGCAGGAAATTTAGCTCGGAAAACTATCCTGGCAAGCAAACTCGCCTTTCTAATATAGGCGATGTCGTTGAGAGCCACCCAGAAGACGCCTATCCATCAGAGGATATAGATAAGACAGATTACGAGAAAGCCGCGAGTGAAGCTATCGAAGATGAGGTAAATTTTATGGGGGAAGCCCATCCAGCGTTCCATGTGTAAAATACGTGGGCCACAACGGTTCCGTATTAGAGTTCCTTGTCGATACTGGAGCCAACAAAAACTTCATAAACGCATTTCTTTCCAATAGCCATATAAAATTACAAAAACTCTTTTATGTACAGTCTGCCAGTGGAAGGATACGTATCACCAAAGTTGTTAGGGGTAGGTTCTTTCGGCACTTCGGAAATAACTCCGTGGTATCCTTCTATGTCCTGCCAGGATTTCAATCTTTTGATGGAATTTTAGAAGATGATACTTTAAAGGAAATGGAGGCGGTAATAGATAGAAAAAGGAACCTACTATTATTAGCCCCGGATATTAATTTGCCTCTATTTGAGAAAGTTTCCAAGCAGATAAATGTAACGCTAAATGAAAACTTGCCAGAACGAACTAGGAAAAATTTACGTCATATTATTCAAAGGTATTAACCCCTATTTGGGCCGATAAATAATGCGGAAGTTGCTGGAACAACTGTGAAGGCCGAAATAAGGACCAGCACAGAGGAACCCATTTACACGAAAAGTTACCCCTACCCAGCGAGCATGAGAAGTGAAGTTGATAGGCAGATACGAAAATTGCTGGACGAAGGCATCATTCGACCCTCAAGAAGTCCTTACAATTCCCCTGTTTGGGTGGACCCAAAAAAACCCAAAACAAGCGGGGAAAAACAGTACAGGCTAGTAATTGATTTTAAGCGTTTAAACTTGGTCACCATCCCGGACACGTATCCGATCCCCGACATTAATGCCACTCTGGCCAGCTTAAGTAAAGCCAAATACTTTACAACCTGCGACCTTACCTCTGGGTTCACCAAATTCCTATGAAACCGTCTAACGTACCAAAGACGGCCTTCTCCACGATGAAAGGAAAATATAAGTTTCTCCGGTTACCATTTGGGCATAAGAACGCTCCCGCGATATTCCAAAGGATGATCGATGATGTCCTTAAGGAATACATTGGTAGGATCTGATACGTATATATTGATAACATTATCGTTTACAGGGAAAACGAGAAAGAGCACCTTAAAAACATCGAGGTAATTTTCTCCAGACTACTAGAAGCCAATTTAAGGGTAAATATTGAGAAACCAATTTCATGAAAGGTGAAGTCGAATTCTTGGGGTACATTGTTACCACTGATGGCATCAAGCGCGATGGAAAGAAGGTGGCGGCCATTCAGGATATCCCACCGCCAGCCAACCTTAAAGAGCTCAAAAGCTTCCTAGGTTTAACCTCATATTATAGGAAATTCATTCGTGATTTCGCTAAATTGGCTAAACCTCTTACGAATCTTACGAGGGGCGAAAATGCTCAAGTCAAAGCGAACCAATGCAGGAAAGTGCGCGTGAATTTAGGGAAAACCGAACTGGAAGCCTTTGACAATCTTAAAATTATACTTACGTCGGATGAAATTCTGCCATTTCCGGATTTCGAGAAGCCATTTAATGTTACGACGGATGCCTCCAATTATGCAATAGGAGGAGTTTTGTCTCAGGACCACACCGGAAAAGACAGGCCAATTGCATACATCTCCCATTCTCTTAATAAAACCGAAGAAAACTATGCCACAAATGAGAAGGAAATGTTGGCGATAGTATGGGCTTTGGACAACCTGCGTTCATATCTTTACGGTGCGGGAAAAATCCGAATTTTTACCGACCATCTACCATTAACCTTCGCGCTTAGCAATAGGAACCATAATGCTAAACTAAAGCGCTGGAAAGCTCGCCTCGAGGAGTATAACTACGAGCTGATTTACTAACCAGGTAAATCAAACTTAGTGGCAGATGCTCTTTCAAGACTAAATGCTAGGATGGTTCTATCGACTGAATCGCATGACGATTCAGCGCAATATGTAAACCAGCTACGATCGGAAATGGACACGGCTTCCGAAGGTCAAGAGGGCCGGGAATCGGTCAGTGACTCTCATACCATAACTGCGTCCGAGGGGCAGACATGTTCTGGAACCATGCATAGCGCGGAACAGGATAGTTCCGATCTGATACCACATGTTGAGGTACCTCTAAACGTATTTCGAAACAAGACAATAATAAAGTTAGGACATGACCTTTATTCGCACGAAGAACCTCACGCTGGATCCATCGGCATTATGTTACTGTGGCAAACCTGAACGAGGATAATCTTACTAATATCCTAAAAGAAAAACTCAACCCGAATGTTATAAATGGTGTTAAATTGCCAGAAAATTTCCTAGGGTTGATGCAACGAGTGTATTTATTAAGCTTCTCAATGTACAATATAAGGTTTTCGTTAGGGATAAACAGATAAAGTTGAAACAGAAACCACTCTATAAGAACGTGACGGTCGGTAGGGACAATAGGGTGACGATATACACGGACGAGGGAACAAAGATCCATAAAGCCTAGATAAAGACCGTTTAATTGTTCTTCCACATGGGCAATAGTAATGTTAAAGAGAGAAATTGTATAAAGAAAGGGCACGGGATGCGCGGTTAAGGAATTAAATTGTAGTAACAGTAGGATAATACTTGTACCAAATAGTTTCTAAGTTATTTGGCTGTACGAGAATAGATTTTTTTTTATATGAACTTTATTTTAGAGTAACTCTAATCATGGCAGTGCGGTGCGTGCAAATTTATGAGTACAATACTGCTCTTATCTCGGTGAAGGAAGGCACAGGCAGAATCATCAATGGACATTTCAAGTTAGTGCATGTAATTGACCTGTCTCAGTACCAGAAACTAATCAAAGATGTCACGGCTACCATCAACGCAACATTGACTGATCCTCAGTAAAGTAAGCTTATTAATTTCCGGCTACAGCAGCTGAATGATCGCATCGAAAGTCTCAGCGGAAGGCAGCTAAGAAAGGTGCGTTCGATCAATTGGATTGGCTCCGATTGGAAGTGGTTAGCAGGATCACCAGATGCTGCCGATTGGAACGAGATCCTTCGTAGCGAAGACAAGATAGTGGAGAATAACAACCAACAATATAAAATTAATGAGAAGCTTTTTTCAAAAATGGAAACGGTTTTGCAGAGAGTAAATCGCATCATCAACGATTTTAATAATCATATTGAACCTTTAAGTATGGACATAATTGAGCAGGACTTTTCGTTATCAGCGAAAATGTAAACGAAATTGTTAGAGCCTGCCAACTCGCAAAAAGTAATATCATCAACACGAACATTATCGACAAGGAAGAAATCAACCAGATTCTATCCGAAATGGAGACACTCCCTTATCAGAACGAAATAAAAGCAGTCGAGCATGGCACACCCTCAGTATATGTCAATGGTTCCATGCTCTTATATGTTCTGGCTATGCCCAAATTAAGGAAAGGGGAGTTTAATCTCTTGCACGTAAGGCCAACAATTTCTATGGGCAAACAGGTTGACATCAGTTATAGAAAAATGCTTGTAAATCAAGAAGAAACTTATGGAATAACGAGTAGTTGCCTATCGATTATTAACTGCACTGTTTGCGAGCTGTCAGAGTTAGAGCTATTGGAGAATGACGACTGCTTGCCAAAGTTGCTGAAAGGAGCCGATGCTAAATGTCAATTCCGCACCGGAAACCATACCGTAGTTGAGATAATCAAAGATGGCACAATTTTTGTTACCAATTACGAGGGTGACCTCAAATTTCGAAACACCACAAAGTGCTTGAATGGAACTTACGTAATTCAACTTTTCAACGAAACATTCGAGCTGAATGGCAAAAGTTATTCCAACATCTTGTCAACCAAGCTTCAGGTCCTTCCACCAGTACTTACCAATATTATAAATCGAGGAAATAAGGTTGATGTTGAGTTTCTTCATGAGCTGAATATAGACAACATCAGAAGGCTCAAACAACTTACACGAGGCTTAGAGGTAGGGAGAATTTCAAGCCTCTGCATTTTTCTTATGGCTCTGGCTGTAGTTGGCTACCTATGGAAACGAGTGAATGGAAGAGTAAACCTGCCAGACTTCAACACTAGAGCATCAGATACAGGTCCTAATACTGGCCAGTAGAATCTACGAGACGCAGATTTTTTAAAGGGGGAGGAGTTAACGCAGTACATTCTGCTTACGCTAGGTTACAGACGTCCAGCAAGCTGACGAGTCATTTTTCGTTGTGAGAACAGAAAAAGCAACACATTGCATTCTGCTTACGCTAGCATGCAGACGTATTGCGAAATATGGGGATCAGGTTACACTATGGGAACGGCAACGGCACATGCACTAACAGCGTGACACTTTTGCACCGTTAGCAACTTTTTTGATAGAATAAGTTTTAGTAAGTTAAGTTAATCTTGTTGTGAGACTCAAAAGAATAAGTCGAAATAATAAATTTTGTTTAAACTAAAAAAAGGTGTGAAATAATTAAATCCTGCCGTAGTTTGGCCAACTTGTTGGCGCGGCAAAATAATTTTTTTATACGAAGTCCTTTTGACTTCGTTAATTTGTATATACTGGTTAGAATAAATGTGGCATCGAATCCCAGCTGAGCCAAACAAAATTTTATTTATTTTAATTAATATATTATTTATATTTTATTATTTTTTTTATATTTTTTTTTTAATTTTTTTAAAAAACCTTTTAAAAAATTTTTGAAAATTTTTTTTCAATTTTTTTTTTGTAATTTTTTTTTATTATTTTTATTTTTAATATCTTTTTTTTTGTAATTTTTTTTTTTCATGATTTTCACATGTATGTATATATGTATGTTGTTGTTGTAATTGTGACAAAAACGAGGTGGTCGTGGTTTTTTGCTCATATCTCAGAAAGTAATGGGGCGATTGTGCTGAATTTCAATAGCGATTCATTCCTGGATATTTCCAAGAGATTGATACTATATACATATAGTTGCTTCTAAAAGTTGATTTCAACCAACTCACGGACAGACGGTCAGGGCTTAATCGAATTCTCTATTCATAAGCTTTAGAAAATATATACTTTATGGGGTCGGAAATGAAAATTGTAGAAATTTCACACGGAATGACAAAGCTATATATGCTCTTTTTTACTGTGTGAAGGGTATAATAAATCTGTAACAATATAATAGATACATACGTTAAAGGTTATTTCATTTAGTTTTGAACACCAGGCAAAAAATGAATGTATGAGTGTCTGATTAGTGATACAAAACATAAGTATAAACGGGTTTCAATCAAATATACATAATTATATTACCCTTTAGGATTTTATGATAATAATCCTATTATGATTTATTATAAAAAATGTTATTACAGAAATTTTTTCCATTTGGAGATTCTTTTCTAAGAAATTTAGTTAAATACTTGTGGCAACTTGTTTTTTATATTTTTTTTTTTATATTTTTGTTTATTTAATATTTATTTTTTTTGTTTTATATTTATTATATATATTTTAATTATTTTTTTTTTAATTTTTTTTTTAATTTTTTTTTATTGTTTTTATTTTTTCTTTTAATACATACATACGTAAAGTTATAATTTTACAATTGGTTGTTTTAATATATGTAGGTTTTTTATATGTATGTACGTATTTCATATGGGATGAATGGTGAATTTATTTAGTTGTAGTAGTTTAAGTTACTGTAGTTTTGTTTGTATTAATTTATTTCGCTAGTTGTTCGAACATGATGTTATGTGTTACGTCGTAATTGAAATGTAACGGTTTTCGAATGTACTAATGTGTACATACGAGAACTTTGTCGAATGTTACCGAGCACCACTATGTTACTATAAATAGCCGAACAACACAGCTAACATGATCAGTATAACAATAGAGCTTGTAAAGCGTGTATCAAAGTGTTAATAAAAGTGTATAAGTGAAATAAGTAAAGTGCTATAAAACAATATCTATGTGCGTTTAAGTAAATAAAGTGCTCTTAATTTTATAACTAATTTCAACTGTTTTTTAGTTGCAATAAAAGAGCTCAAAGTGTATTTAAAGGAAGTAAGCCAACGTTTATAAAAGGTATAAACGTAACAGTTTATAAAAGTGAAACTCTGTGTGTGTTAGCTATAGACTCCGAAACTGTAAAACCGATCGGAATCAAACTTTGGCAAGTTGTTGTACACATTCTAGGGAGTGTTTATGGGTGGAAAAAAGTGGGACACACCCATTAAAAATTAGTTATCATTTTTAGCTTCTTGCACTTGACCGATTTTTCTGAAACCTTGCACACATATTGAGCTGTCATAACTATATAATTCTGTGATTAGAAAGGTGGGCAGGGCCACGCCCATAAAAAGTTATAATTTTGAGGTACTTGCGCTGGACCGATTTTTCTGAAACTTTGCACACATATTGAGGTGTCATGACTATATAATTTCGTGATTAAAAAAGTAGGCAGGGCCACGCTCATAAAACATAAGTTATCATATTTAGCTACTTGCACTGGAAAAATTTTGGTGAATCTTTGCACACATATTGAGTTGTCATGACTATACAATGTCTTGATTAGAAAAGTGGGCAGTGCCACGCCCATTAAAAACAGTTATAATTTTTAGCTTTTTGCACTTGATGTTCAATTTAAATTCAGAATTCATTTTAATTCATTAAGGGCCGTAGCAACGCGCGCCGGGCTTTTCTAGTTTAATATGTTTCATAAAAAATTTGCAGAGAAATAAAAGTTAGAAAAACTAAAAATTAAAGTTTTTAAAATATTTTCTTTAATTCCTAAAATGGTGAAATTTTCCCCATTAACACAACAAAAATAATACAGTGAAATGGCAACGCTGCTAACAGTTCCTCAAGGAAAATAAAAAATCTATTTGCGAATCGATTTGTTTTTTAATTTTTCGATTTTGTTATTTGTATGAATGATTCTTGTAAGGAATTTTATATTTAAATTGTGGAGAGAAATTTATTTTAAATTTTTTAAAATTTCATTTGTCTCGCAAATTTTATTTTTAAAATTCGGAAAACAAAAATAATTATTCGTCACAATGTTGAAAATTTAATTCATTGGAATTAATGTTATTCACGATAAATATCTATTCGAATGATTTGTATACTATGGTTTATATGTATGTATGTTGTTAACGCTCCCGCGAATTTATTGTTCTAATTTCCTGGTCACCTAATAGTTTTGGTTATAGCGGACGAACATTGGATAAAGACTTGATGCGGACAGGTGGGGCTTGATTAAAATCTAAATATTTGTAATACACTTTCTCTATTTACAGGGTGAGCTAAGCTACTTATACGCCAAGCTAGCTGGGTTCAGAAATTTAACTGGTAAACACGGGTTATTTCCAGTTCTAACAATTTTGTATTTCATACACTATCTCGTTGTTACAAATATAGTAATTAATCTAGCTACAAAGTAACTTATCTGATGGGTGGGAAATGAATATTCAGAATTCGTGGAGCCAATGGTCTGTCGTATTCTCCTTGGCTATTGCGGTGTGAACTACGACTGTGGTCTGCTAGTTCTAATTGCGTACTCGGGGCTGACGGGGTTATTCTTATGATGGGAATTCCATATTTCGCTGCGTCTGGATGTTACTGTCGGCACAAGTTATTGCTGTCGCTGCTACTTATTTCTTTTTTTTTCAAATTATAATTTATTTATTGAATCTTTCTATATTAGGAAACTGACAATAAGTATTAAAATCTTAAATTAAATAATTTCTGGGTCTATTGCCATAGCAATAGAAGCTCCAATTTTTATTGCTTAGTAGTCATCGTTATAGCGGGTTCGCGACAGCCAATGCATCGATGTACTTGAGCCGAGTATGTCCATTATAATACAGTAGATTCTGTGCGAGAGGATTTGAATGAAATTCCCGCTTTCGTACATATTTTGAGCAGGTTCTTATTTCGTTGCAAACAAATGGAATATTAAGGTCCTTATGAATAGTCGCGTTACTAATATACCGCGGGTCTCCAGTAATAAATCGCAATATTTTATTTTGTCGTCTTTGTAATTTCTCTATATTAGAGATATTAGATATATTGGATACTATAGGTCCATATTGGCTTAATGATAGCTTTGTAGAGTAGAACCTTGTAGCATAGGCTGAGAGCAGATTGAGAACAAAGAATCCACTGAAGTTGAAGTTGTTATTTATCTTGAGATTATGACAGTTTCCCTTTCTCAAGGTGAAAGTGACATGTGCGCACTTATATTTTCCATTGGTTGATCCATTTTTCGAGTTCTTTAATATTATCCTGCATGCAATTAGATGCAATAGCTGGATTTTTATGTATGCTTATTAATGCTCTATCGTCTGCAAAAGTTGACGTGTGTATCAAGTTATTAGTGGGAAAATCTGATGTATGGGTGTCCCAACTAGAACGCAATTTTTAAATTTGGCGCCATTCGAAGTGTCATTGTTTGAAATTTGAACAATTGTTATTGTTTGCTAGTAGAAGGTACGAGGTTAGTAAAAATGGAGCGCTACACGAATGAACAACGCATTCTCATTGTGTAATTGTTTTACCAAAATGGTGAAAGTTTTGCAGCTACAGTTCGCAAATTGCGATCAATTTCGGGTCACATTTCCATCTTGATGGCTTCGTCAACAGGCAGAATTGTCGCATTTGGGATAAGGAAAATTCTAGAGTGATTCACGAGAAGCAAATTCATCTTCAACGTGTCACTGTGTGGTGTGGTTTTTGGGCTGGAGGAATCATTGGACCTTTTTTTTATGAAAATGAGGCAGGTCAAGCGCAAACAGTCAATGGTGTTCGGTATCATGAAATGATAACCAGTTTTTTCTTGCCTAGAATTAAAGAAATGAATGTGGAGGGCATGTGGTTTCAACAAGATGGCGCCACATGTCATACAGCCAGAGAAACAATTCAATTGCTGCATCAGTCATTTCCCGGTCGTGTTATTTCGCGTTTTGGAGACCAGAATTGGCCGCCTAGATCGTGTGATTTAACACCTTTGGTTTTTTTTTTTGGGATTTTTTGACGTCGATGGTTTACGCGAATAAGCCGACGACGACTCAAGCCTTAAAAGAGAAAATTGGACACTGCATTAATGAAATACTGCAGCATTTATGCGAAAAGGTCATTGGAAATTTCATTAAAAGATCGCGTGTGTCCCAGCAAAGGCGCGGAGGCCATCTGCACGATATATTGTTCCATACATAACCTCATTCTGTCTACTTTACGATATAATAAAGTCTCACGATTTTTTTTTTAATATCTGTGTTTTATTTAAAATTTAAAAATTGCGTTCTAGTTGGGACACCCGATATAAATTATATACATGAGAGAACCAAGTATACTGCCTTGGGGAACTCCTGCTGCGGTTTTTTTGGGTCTGAGATATGGTCTTTGTACTTTACTACAAATGAACGATCCGGTAACGGTAATAAAGAACCTATTTTATTTAGAAACCCGTCATGCCAAACCTTGTCAAAAGCTTGAGAAATGTCTATGAAGAGTGATGAGCAATAGCGTTTGTCCTCAAAAGCCTATACTATGAACCTGTTCTATGGTGTCATGATCTTTTCGGAATCCAAATTGATGAACGGGAATGATGTAGTGGTCGTTTAGATATGGGGTCAACGCATTTACTTTCTTAAAGAGCTTTGGGCTTAGGTATAGTTATTTCTGATATTTTTCATGATTTAGAGTAGAAACCGGTTCTTAAGATGGAATATGAATAACACCAGCTTAAGGGCAGATATTGGTAGTTCACGTATCAATTTTCCTGAAATTTTGTCCATGCCAGGGGATTTATTTGTTTTCAGTTTTTTGACTGCTGAAGTTAGGGACGAGAAACGCATTTTCATTGGGGAAACAACGCGGTCTTCAATATCTGGTAAATTTGTGCATGAGCTGGAAATATTAGGCGTAAACACTTTTTCGAGATGATCAGCAAAAACTTCAGCTTTGTCTTTATGGGACCAAATTCAGTTTCCATCACTAAACCGAATTGCAGATTCGCATCTAATTGGGGTTTTAACTCTTTTGGTGGCCTTCCAAAGACTATAATTCGTGAATTTTGTTGCGTCTAAACCTTCTAAATATGCTTTTAGAGCTGATTGTTTGTTCTCAAAAAGAGCACTATGAAGGGTACTTTGACAGTGGTTTAGTTGTCTTTTCAAGGTTGACGAGCGGTGTACTTGCCATTGCCTTCTTAGATTTCTCTTTCCTTTATAAGGTTTTGGATGGTTGTTGAAAATATATTTTTAGTGCCGTTATTGCCTTTAAAAGGTGTAGCTACTTTAGCTCCAGTTAATAAAGTTTCCGAGAATACGTTTATAGCACATTGTATTTCATTTTTGGATTTCAGTGATATATCTTGAGGTACGTGTGAACTTACATACTTTCTATATTTGAGCCAGTTAGTATGTCTATTAGGAAAACGAAAAGGGTTTTCTATGTTTTGCCAGCTGCGCATTAGTATAATAGTTGAAGAGTGGTCAGAGGACAGGTCGAATAAAGAGACTGCAGTCAGTTGATCGTGTTTGATGGTTTTTATGACTGCAAAATCAATTAGATAGGAGTCTTTTGTAGATCTGTAGGCCAATAAGTGGGCTGTCCACCAAATACAACGTCAAGTTTGAGGGTTGATATAGTTTTTAATAGCTGTTTGCCCTTCGGAATAATGTTTCTTGAGCCCCAATATCTATATGTATGCGTTGTAATTAGGGTTTGGGATTTCCCGGTCTTTTATTTTCCTGGGAAACGGGAATTAAAAAATCGTCTTTCAGGGAATTCCCGGGATTCTCGAAAAATAATATTTCTTTTAAAATAAATAATATTTGTTAACTTTAAAATCACGATTTGGTTTATAATTCATTGTTTTAGTAGTAGTTTATTTTCCATTAGAGTCCTTATTGTGTCAGCATTACATCTTCCGGCAATATTATATTTCTTTTAAAATAAATAATATTTGTTAACTTTCAAATCACGATTTGGTTTATAATTCATTGTTTTAGTAGTAGTTTATTTTCCATTAGAGTCCTTATTGTGTCAGCATTACATCTTCCGGCAATATAAACTAAACCCAAATTATAAAAATAATTATTGCCATTTAAACAGATATTTAAATATCTTTTTTGGGCAACGCTACTCCACTCGTCTAATACAAAAGCAAACCTCAAATTGTCGCAAATTTGACTCGATATTGCTTTCACCATCGTATGAGACCGCCCTTGAATATTAACCTTTTCGGGCAAATATTACATTGTGCTGCGTTGTCTACTTTTTGAAAATAGTTCCAAGCTTCAGACATTTTGGTTCTAAACAAAGTGAATTTTCAAAGGAAGTACTTTTAGAAAAATTCAATCATAAATACAAGAAAACATTTAATTATGTATGTATATAATTAATTCACTTGAAATTTATTAGCACTTATTAAAAATAATTCCAGAAAGTCGTTAACTTTGGCGTGAAATATTTTTGACCGACGATGTTTGTTTTTCTTTTACATAGTCGTATTTGAGAAAAGTTGTAAATACTTAACAAACAAAAAACGCTAACTAATTAAAAACCTTACTTTTTATTCAAATATGCTTTAAATTTACCGAAACAGATAAGAAATTAAAAATAAAATCAAATATATATTCTAATATACTACATATTTTTTATTTCCCGTTTTCCCGGGAATACTAAGTGGTTCATTCCCGCCCGGGAATTCCCGGTTCCCAAACCCTAGTTATAATCTTCTGCCGCTATAAATTTTTTACCTAGCGTTTTGTAAAAAGTAATAAATTGGTCACTTGTTATCTTGTGTCTTGGGGGACAGAAGCTATAGTTAAGTTTAGGTCCAAGAGGAATATTGATGAGGGTTGAATGTGATCTGTTTTGTATTCCGGCATTATAGAATGGGTAATTCGATTTCTAATTATTATAGCAGCACCACCACATGATTTACCACTTGGATGTAGAGTAACCTTTAATTCAAAAACAGTTTTTTAATGTAAAGTGCGTTTCAGAAACTAGCAATATGTCAATAAACTAAGACTTTAAAAAACTTTCTACTTCTAACTTGTTTTGACTTAGTTACTGGGTGGGTAACAAACGCTTTTAATTAACTAAAAAAACATCATAAAGGTTTTTAGAGATATTAAGTAAAATAACTTCAATGATCAAGAGAGAAGTTCCCGGAACACTAGTATTTAATATCAACAGTAATGCCATATGTGTCTTAAAAAAATTAAAAAACAAAAAATACTTTTAACTTTTGTTCGCAACAATTAACGATTAACGTGATTTGAATTGGTTTAGACATGCATATTTTAATATTTTATAGATAATTTCTGCGAAGATAGCAGTAGAAAAAATCAACCGAATTTTTGAATTTTATTATCTGTATAATTCAATTTAAATCTACATATATTTTTGAAAAACGGTCAAATACACGATTTCACTATTAATATAATAGTATTTTGTACAAACAATTTTTAACGAACGAATGTACGTTTATTAATTTTTCAATACTCACACATTCACACAGACATACATACATGTATTAAACAAAAGTAAAATATTTGAATGATCAAATATTTAAATAGATATTTGTCGGCTTAAAAATACCAAATATTGTTAACAATCATTTAAATATGAATGAGGTGTGAAATTGCGATTCAACACTTTTTAATACGAGTATTATTGTACTTATATGACAAACACATGTACGTATGTACATATATATGTACATATATACATACACGCTTTAACATACAATATTTATTAACATTAACAATAATAAATATAAAAAATATTATTATTTAACAGGAAAAAAATAGGTTGATGACGACGTGGGAAATCGTGGGATTTTGTCTAGTAAAAAAGGCAAAACCAAAAATTTATTTACGAAATAAATATGATTGTTTATTAATGTCATACTTATGGAAACGTGTTAACGTAATGACTTACTCTTCCCCTTCTCCAATTTTTTCTTAAAACCGCTGGATCACATAATAAAAAAAGATTACGACTGTAATAGGTTTTGTATATTCACACAATTTAGAGCCAGTGTTTTTTTATGACTGGAGGATTAAAAATGTCTGTCCCTTCTGGGGTCTGTGTGGTGTTTGCTGAACCCAACAACAAATGATTAGTCGTTAGTCATGTCTAACAGGCAAATACGTTAACGGACGGGAATTCAGTAGGCGTGTGTTCCTTAGGGGCACTGAACCATTCGCTACCATACTTCGCCATTTGCAGCATTATGCGGACAATTAAGCTCACATGTAATACCTTTAGTAGACATTTAATCTTGAATTCTAACCAAATCAACAACTTCTTCAAATCGTTTAGCTTCATGGTTAACTCCTACAAAATTCTTCTATTGTCGCTTCGCATCTTTAATGGTGTGCCACGACGATTAATAAAATTTAGTATGGCTAAGATACATTCGTCAGTAGAAAGATCAAAAGCCACTTTCAAGTGAACTGCTCTAATTTTCAAGCTTAGCTGGTTCATTGTTTATAGGCGAATGCTTGAAGTAGCATGCCCTGGTTTCCTAACAGTTCCTGCATTATAACTTGCATGTTTGATATAAAGCTGTTTGTTGTTTGTATTATAAGCTCTATAGAACTTTCTAAGGGCGATTTTAGTGATAAATCTTTAGGGGTTTGATATTCTGGGATTTTGTGACCGTCCGATCGTACAAAGGGAATACTACTTGGTTGAGCAGCTTGAGCATATGATGTGTTAATAGTGTGAGTGGGTTGGCAGGGTAATTAGTATAACGATTATTGGTTTGATCGAAGGGCCTGTGTTGTGCAGAGACATTATTATTATTGGATAAATATGGGAAGTCAATTGGCTGAAACCGCCGATAACTGGGTTTATTAGGATGGTTTTGTCTAATCTGTATAAAGACTGGACATCCCCTGTAATTTGCGGTGTGGTTACCACCACAGTTGCTACATTTTTTTTATGCCTGGATAATTTTTAGTTTTCGTGCATTCGGAAGTTTTGTGAACATCACCGCAGATTACACATACTGCTAAGGGTTTGCAGTAGCTTCTAGTATGGCCGAATTCCTGGCAGTTTGAACATTGAGGTGGGTCTTTGCGTTTCCATGGTTCTTCTACAGTAATTTTACGATGGAGGAGAAAGCGAAGGTTATAAATTGGGTGGGGCACGTTCTCCTTTATTTTGCTAGATTCAAAGGCAATTTGAATTTTAAAGAGTGGATAAGGTATTTTATCCTTATTATATATATAACATTTGCTATTTCACTAGTTGAAGCGTTGCTTTCAATACATTTTATGACTACTGATAAACCTTTTGCACTTTTAAGCTGATGGGTATAATAATTTTTATTTTCCGAATCGAGATAAGTAATAATTTTGCGGAAGTTTGTTTCCGTAAATGCCTGGATTTTTGTTTCAAGAACGTTTCCTCTACTCAGAGATTCTACAAAAAAAATATCTTTTCCAACTCTTGATGTTATAGAATTTACAAGAAGGTTAGAGTTTTGTTCACGTAAGAAGATTCCTGGGGGTTTGTGCTGTTTAACAATTTGAACTACGTCTTCTTCGACGTCGCTTGTAGCTAGCAAAGAAAAACGATTTTGGCTCATTGTTTGAGAAGTATCTATATTTCTTGTATGTTTCGGAGTGGGCTTATTTTTAGAGGAGTTTGGTCTACACTTTTGCTTTAATATTGTAAAGTGTGAATCAATCCCTTTTTAAGTTTTCTCATTACTTTTTGTAGCATCTACCATTACTGACTCATTTTTAGTAAGGTCAGTTGTTTCTAAATTTCGTGTTAGAGAATTTTTCAATGCTTCACTTCTTTGTTTGTGTAATAGTATTCTGTAGTTATACATGTCGCGGTGTATATCATAGCGTATGCATATGACACGCGTCATAGCAAATAAACAAACAAGTATTGTATTGTGCGCCAAGAACGTATGTTAATATAAACAACCAAATATACATAAGTTTAATGCACTCTAATACAAATTAATCATATTACACACAGCGATAAAACAGACAGTGCTCGATATATGAAACAAAGAACTAATGTATTTTACATTAGTAAAGTGTAGTTGCTATGTTAATGGTTCCACTGTTGGCATAGACATACAGGCAATACTTTGAGCACTAGACGGTATCTTGTTTTAATTATAAGTAAAATAAGTCCTATCAAATGCTACACTTTCCACTGTAACCAAAGCAGCTAAGTAAGCATTAATTATGTATAAAAATCGAAGACTTTTAATAAAGAAATTAATTCTTGCACAACACTACATGAGAGCGTTTCAGCCGGTCTTCGCAAAAATAAATAAATAAAATTTCAAAATTATTATTTACATGGCGATCCTGCCAAAACTCTGCTAGTGGTAAAATAAATTAAAAGCACGCAGGATCCTGTAGCGTACAATTAAAGCGCACGGGCAACACCATCAAAAAGGAAGTGCTCAAATAAAAATAAAGCACCCTAAGCTTATTGTCCTGACGAGACAAGCAGTAAGTCCGTCAGTAGCGAATGAAAATCCGTCCGGCCAAGGGACATAGGATGGAAGAGGTATCAAAACCTCTAACCATTGGTGAATATTTAAAAAGAAACAATAACCAGAAACAGATTGAGCCAAAGATACCTAAAACCCAAAAACAGCCCAGCCTGCACAATAGTACGACAATATCTGAATCAGACAAGTCTTACAAATATCTGTCTTTTTTTACGGACATTTTGTACAGACTTCTGTAAGACATGTTTGGGAAATTTAATGTACGACATGTCTGATAGATTTCTGACTGATTTCGTACGAATACATATGTCGAAGGGATTTTATTTCTTTTGTTTACCGACATGTCTGATAGATATCTGCCTGATTTCGTACAGAAATGTCTAAGTTGTTTTTATTCCTTTTGTTTAGGATTTTTTGTTTTTTTCTTCTTCACAAATTAAAACGGAATTTTTTGCTTTTACCAAATTTTTAATCTTTTTTTTGTTTGTTTTACAAATTGTTTATTTATGTCAGAAAGTGCAACAAAACAGGTGATATTTAAAAAATTAACTTATTGGTTTGTTAAAAGAGTTTAAAAGTAATATTGAAAGTGATTGTTTTGTGATTAATAAACAATATATATATATATAAAAAGTGTCACGTCAGGCTTTTCAGAAAAATGTTAAAAAAGATGCGTATTTGGATTTTCAAGTTAGCTTAAAATATTTAAAAACAATGTATATGAATATATGTTATTAAGTAATAAATCAAATGAATATAAAAAATATTACATAAAACTGAGTCTTATTTTATTAAATATTTCAGATTTTTTTAAGAAATCTGTACGATTAATTGGTTAAAATTACATCCGATAAACTTTCAGAAATCTGTCAGAAATCCATACGAATGTCGTATAATAAATCTGAATTTCCCCTGTTTTTTATATTAGATTTCTATCAGACACGTCGGTAAAAAACTCAGAATTTCCCGCGACATATCTGTCAGAATTCGTGTCAACCACTTCATATATTTGGCGGTCAGAAGTCTGACAGAATTCGTACAGAATTCTTACTTGTTTGCCGACATTTAACTCTGGAATGAAAAGCGATAAATTAATGAATAAAACTGAAAATTAAAGCATACTCAATGTTTTATTAAAAAAATTAAAATAATAAATATATGTATTTGTATTACTATAAATTTAATTTAAAGTCCAACTTTTGTTTTTTACTAAATGTTATATATATACAAATGTTTTCGAAAGAGCTACAAAATAGAGTATTATAATTTTTTAGTAAAGAATTATCATAAATACATAAAAACACACCCTTAAAAAAAATTAAAGAAAACATTTTTTAACCTGTAAGGCGTTTTATGTTTTTCGGAAAAAACATGATCCACAATTTTCGCTGTAACTTTGAAATCGAAATGAATTTAAAGGATAAGTTAATAATATGTATTCCTATTACTATCCAGTTTTCGGTTTCACTAAATTCAGTAAATGTAAAAATTAATCTGAAAAAATAAGAAATTGAAAACTTTTTGGGGAATCTTTGTTTTCGTTTTACCTTTTTAATAAAAAATTTATAAAAATATTTGTATTATTCTGCATTTTCAAATTCATCACAAAGATTCCAATGATTATAATCTTCATTATCATTATTATGATCTTCTTCATCATTATCATCATCGCTATCATCAGCATCACTATCTTCATTACCATAATATTTATCATAATTTGTATTAAATATATCTGGCAAAACTAACTCTAATTCCGAAGTTGATAAATTAGATGTTTTTTTTTTGCTCATATTTCTTGCTCATGCTTGATATCAATGGGTCAGAACTTAGCAGAAACCTATTGAAAATATCTTCGTTGGACTTTTCTCGGTTGCATTTGCGAGCAAAGTGCTCTCTATAATTCTTAAAATCTTTGTTTCTTGCTTCTTGAGCTTCTTCTGATAATTCTCCTACTGGTAAAAGTGCTTGCTCTATAATATCCGGCCCGTGAATAAAAAATTTATGCAAAGTGGGAGGCATACAATACCATGGATATTTTTCAACAAAATATCTAGCCGTATTGTGAGCAAACTTACGAAAAATTTCCAAATGAATCTCATGACCACAAGAAACAACAATTAGCATTGTACGCATTTTTTTATCAGTGTTAAGTCCACTTTTGTAATTTCCGCAGAAATTTCCGCGTTCTGAAAAAAACGTCTGGCGGTGTTTCCATCATTCGAATTAATATAACATAAAGTATATGGTAATAACAGCTTTTGGTTACGAAAAGTACGTTTGAGTAAGTTCGTGAGCGTGCGTAAATCATTTGTGATCATGATTAAATTAAAATTTATTCACTTAAATCTAGTTAAAAGTATTAAAAATATGTATACTTCGTGTAAATTGTGCGTCATACAATTTTTTGTACGTGAGCTTAAGTGACCGAAATCACTCACGCACTCATCTCTAAAAAAACAAAATGCATCAACAAAAACAATAAAATAAAACAAAAAAATAAAGAGAGTGACAATATTAAAACACAAAAACACATTTACTGGTCTTGTTCAATTAATGACAACCAGAGTTTTTACACAAAAATGAAAATAAAAAAAGGACCGGACATTGTCCGAACTTTTTGTTTTAAATATAAGCTGATAATCTATAGTTTTCTAAAATCCATAAAAATAATTTCAACTCTTACTAACTTAATACTTGTGGCCCATTAAATGCGGAAATTATCCCAATTATGGACCTTTTTGAAAAAAATGATTAAAAATATTTACACATATTTTATATTAAAAAAAAATTTACTATATACTTTAATACCTGATGTTGAAGGTTCCATTATAAAAGATTTACTTTTAATAGATTTAACACTAATAATAATCGCTTGAATTGTAAAAATTTCCAATTACTTCATGTTGGCGCAACTAAAATTTATTTAAACTTTTATTTATGTATGCTTAACCTTTATATTAATTAAAATTAAAATATAGTTCTATTCTTTTAGATGCTAGTGTAAACACTTCATTAAAAATATGTAAAAAATGTAACAGAACTTTTTTGCTCTTATAGATCTACTCTAAACCAGTTTTGTACACACTCAACTTTACCTTTGTCGCTCTCATTTATTTTGATGTTGGTTATCTTAATTCTTATAGTCATTCCTATAATCTACTCAAAACCTGTTTTTATCTTGCTGCATATACATATGTATGTTTGTACGTATTTATACTAATCAAGAATTTGATAATTGTTGGTTTTTGCTCAATTCATTGCATATACTTATGTAGATTATTATTATTATTTTGTCATTAAATAAAGAAACAACCATTTCTGGTTCTCATAAAATACTTTGATCACTGTTTTCTTATTAAAAGTAATTATATCGAATAATAAAAAAGCTCGTACAGTTAACATTGGTGCCGAAACCCGGGAATATTAAAATATTTCAAATAAATTTTAATATTTATATTAAACTAAATAGCCAGGAATTTCTGTGGATTTGCTTCTGACTTGTGGTGCATCTGTATTAAATATTTATAAAAAAAAAAAAAATAATAATTTTGGTTTATGCAAACTTGCGTTGTTGTAGCTCCTGTCTAAACTGTAAATATAAAATAAAATTGAATTGCGGATTACAAAATGACGGATATGCTGAACATTATTGAAGAGCAAAAGGCTAATTTTACAAATTTAAAGCGAATTGTTCAAAGTTACGAAGCCAAAGCAGACAAAACAGTCGGGTATGCTCAAATAGTGTTTAAGGAAATAGAATTTATGTCAGAAAGGTTTAAAGAGATCCACGATGTGTTGCAAGGTATCGTTCGCGATAATACAATAAATATTAATGATATTCCATATTTTACAGATGAAATATTCTTCCAATTTCAAGACTTATCACTGAGTTTCAGAGGTCAGCTATATGACTTTATAAATGGATTTACGAACACACAGTCACCAGGATTTCATTCTACCTTTTCTGGTCCATCGCATGCTCGAAATGATACTTTACCAGTCGAAGCTCGGTTACCAAAAATAGACATTCCTATTTTTTCTGGTGATTACCTTTCATGGATCTCGTACCGAGATATGTTCACGTCTCTTGTGCATAATAATCAAGCACTCACAGATGTTCAGAAATATTACTTTCTTAAATCTTCATGCTCCGATACACCTTTAACTATTATAAACGAGTATCCAGCGTCAGATGCAAATTATATGTTGGCTTGGAATGCTCTCAATCGTCGATATCATAATAAACGTAAAATTGTTGATCATAAATACGGGAAATTATTTTCTATATCATATTCTAATGGGTCAGCTGAAAGTATACAAAATATATTGGATACTACTCGTAATTGTCTTGCACTTTTAAGTGCCCTTAACATTTCGACAAAAAACTGGGACTCGATACTTATTTATCAAACAGTCAGCAAGCTTGATAAGCAAAGTCGTAAAGAATGGGAACAATCGCTGAAAGGATCTACAGAAATTCCATCTATAGAAGAATTATTTATTTTTTTGGAAACTGCATTTCGTACGTTAGAATCTATTGGTGAATCTGAGCAAGTAGATAATATGACCTCTTCAAGAGCGAATTATTTCCCAAATAGGGTGAAAAACATTTCTCGACGTAATGTTCATTTGACAACTTCTAACACAAATACAAATGATTCTAACTGTTTGTGTTGTAACAAACGTCATATTTTAGTAAAATGTTTTAAATTTATTGCCATGACCCCTATTGCTAAAATTGATTTTATAAATTCAAGGAAAATTTGCCGCAATTGTTTAAATACCGGTCACTTAAGTTATCATTGTCGCTCGTTGTCTCGCTGTCAAATTTGCCAACAAAACCACCACACAATCCTTCATAATACTTTTTTTAATGCAAATGACACCACTGATGATAGTCAGACTAATACTGCTTCGTTTAACCCATCGAAAAATAGTTTGGACCATTTACCTTCTGCTCAAACCTCTGATAATAATTTTTCTAGTGATACTTGTAACTGTGGCACATTAAATACTCCAAATGTTGCTCAAGTTCTTTTAGCCACTGTTCAAATCCTTTTGAAGACATCTGACAGCACTTTTAATATTCGCGCATTACTTGATCAATGTGCTCAAGCGACGCTAATAACTCGAAAAGCCGCTGAAGCTTTAAAACTTCCAATGTTTAAAACCTATGCACATATAAGTGGCCTTGGAGATAAAACACCGTATATATCGAAAAGATTTGTTAAATTTACACTTGTTTCAAAAGTAGAACCTAATTTTAAAATCGATTGCAAGGCTTATGTATTGCCAAAAATTACAAATTATCAACCATTGCCTAATTTAAATGATTATCAGCTTGCCGATCCAAATTTCTTAAAAACTAGTCCAATTGATATCTTGCTTGGTGGCGATGTTTATGGAAATATTATTTTGCCAAAACAACAAAGGTTCAAGAACAGTATCTTTCTGCAATTTTCTCATTTTGGATGGATAGTCTCTGGTCCTACTCGACCTATATCCTATCAGAATAACATATCCATAAATGTTTGCTTTTTAGAACAACAATTACGCGCTTTCTGGGAGCAAGAGGAACTTTTAGAAAGACGTTCTTTAACAGAAGAGGAAGAATTATGTGAACAACACTTTAGAAAAACTACAACTCGTGATTCAAGCGGCCGATATACTGTTTCGTTACCTTTTAAATCACTTCTGAATGGTAAAGCTCTGCCTACGTTTTATCACACAGACTTTACTGCTCTTTCACGTTTAAAAGGAGTGGAGTCGAAATGTATTTCCAAACCTGCTTTTGGAAAACTGTACCAAGAATTTATGGAGGAATACGAAAATTTAGGCCACATGAAAAATGTTGGAAGTTATCCTAATGATTTGGAACCACATGGCTTCTTTTTACCTCATCATGGTGTTTTAAGAGAAAGCAGCTCTACAACAAAACTGCGAGTGGTTTTTGATGGTAGTTGCAAACGAGGAAATCAACCTTCATTAAATGAAGAACTTGCGTCTGGTCCCGCCTTACAAAATGACTTGCCAACAATAATTACTAGGTGGAGACGTTTTAAAATAGGTTTCCGTGCAGATCTTGAAAAAATGTTCCGTCAGATAAAGATAGTAGACGAGCAACAAAATTATCAACAAATTTTATGGAGAAGACCAAAGTCCGACAAATTATCTATCTATAAACTATCTACAGTTACATATGGCACAAAACCTGCACCGTTTCTTTCCATAAAAGTTCTCCAACAATTATCATCTGACGAAAGTGAGAAATATCCGTTGGCTTCTAAGGTGTTAAATACAGATACTTACGTAGATGACGTTATTTCTGGCGCTGATAACTTAGATGATGCCTTCGACTTACACACACAACTATGTGAAATGCTCAGTAGAGGAAAATTTAATTTAAGAAAATGGACCACTAATTCAAAAGAACTTTTGGCCCGTATACCTGTGGAATGCCGGGAAAACTCGAATGTTTTTGAACTAAATGAGATAAATACAGTTAAGGCTTTAGGTTTAGAATGGAATACGGTTGATGACAGTTTCTCATTTAAAATAAACTTTGAAAATGACGACACCAAAGTTACAAAACGAAGTCTTTTGTCAGATGCAGCGAAGCTCTACGATCCTTTAGGATGGTTAGCCCCTACCACTATATTAGCAAAGATTGAATTCCAAAACTTATGGTTGTTGGGCCTTGACTGGAATGATAATCTTCCCGAAGTGTTAAATAATAAGTGGTTGGAATATCGTAAACACCTAAAAGAGATTGAAAAAATCAAAATACCTAGATGGATTCTAAACTTGAAATACACGGTTTTAGCGATTCCTCAAAATTGGCTTATGCAGCAGTAGTCTACTCCAAAACTATCTCTAACGAAGGGTCTATTGAAATTAATATTATCCAAGCAAAAACTAAGGTTGGTCCATTAAAACGCTTAACAATACCTAGAATGGAGTTATGTGCTGCTAATTTGTTAGTTAATTTGGTTAATAATATAACATCTCGTATTGACTGTGATATTTCTGCAGTATATTACTGGACTGATAGCACAGCGGTTCTTTCGTGGATTCGTGGTCAATCCTCTAGATGGCCTGTGTTCGTCGGAAATAGAGTAGCTGAAATTCAGCGTAAGTCTACAATATCTCAATGGAAATATGTATCTACTTGCGATAATCCTGCTGACTGCGCGTCTAGAGGTATAACGTCTAAAGAACTAGTTGATCATAATTTGTGGTGGAAAGGGCCAAAATGGTTGAAACTCGTACCATCAAATTGGCCAAAGCAACCAGATATATGTTATGATGACAATGACGCTATTACCATCGTAAATACACATACAACTGAGGTTAAAAATAAAGAGTATCCCAATATTTTTACTAAGTTTTCGTGTCTAAACAAACTCCTCCGTGTTATTGCTTACGTACTTCGTTTCAAAAATAATTTCATTAATAAATATCAATCTGAATTAAAAGACAGGAACTTCAACAAGAGGACTGGATTCCTTACCACCAACGAATTAAACGCAGCTCGATTTGATCTTATACGATTATCCCAACAGATAGATTTCTTTAGTGAAATTCTTGAGCTTAAAAAACAAAGCTATATTTCGTCAAATAGCTCTCTAGCAAGAATGTGCCCCTTTTTGGATTCGTCTAACATTTTAAGAGTTGGCGGCAGAATTCAAAATTCTGATCTAAGCTTTGGCTCTAAACATCCTATGTTATTGAAAAAGCAAAACCCATTATCATATCTTATATTTTTAGACGCACATAGAAAAACACTTCACGGTGGTCTGAACCAAATGCATTCCTACGTTTCTCGGGAGTATTGGATTCTGCATGGAAAAACCGTTGCTAAAAAGGTACTACGACAATGTACAACATGCTTTAAATATAATGCAAAGGCTGCCCAACAGATGATGGGGAATTTGCCAAGCGTTCGTTTACAACCATCTCGCCCCTTTAAGCATAGTGGAGTAGATTATGCTGGGCCAATAACAATAAAACAGTCTACGGCTCGCAACTCTGTAACAACTAAAGGTTATATTTGCCTATTTGTTTGCATGGTAACAAAAGCTTTGCATTTGGAGGCAGTTACAAGTCTTTCTACAGACGCATTTATGGCAGCTTTTCGACGTTTTGTCTCTCGACGTGGTGTGTGTACTGATCTTTATTCTGATTGTGGCACAAACTTTGTTGGCGCCAGCAAGGAACTTCAAATTTTGTACAATCGAAACAAATCTTCAATTCCAAAGGAAGTACTTGAAGGGCTTGCTTCAAATGGAACTACATGGCATTTTATACCACCAGCATCACCAAATTTTGGTGGCCTCTGGGAGGCCGGAGTGAAATCCACTAAATATCATTTAAAAAGAGTTATGTTGAATCGTATTCTCACGTTTGAAGAACTTACAACACTGTTAACACAAATAGAATGTTGTCTTAATTCTAGGCCACTTTTCCCGCTTAGTTGTGATCCAACAGACTGCAACGCATTAACACCAGCCCATTTTTTGATTGGAGAGCCTACGCTTTGTATCCCAGATGAAAATTTTCTTGATGTTAACATCGATTGTCTTAAAAGGTGGAAAGCTGTTGAATGCTTGAAACAACATTTTTGGCGTCGTTGGACTAATGAATGGTTATCACGCCTTCAGGCCAGACCAAAATGGCTAAAGCTTAATAAAAATGCTGAAAAGGGAGATTTAGTGATAGTATTTGATGAACGATGTTCCGCTGGTGAGTGGCCGTTAGCACGAGTTCAAGAAGTCCACCCTGGAAAAGATGGCTGTGTAAGAGTTGTAACCCTATTTTCTAACGGCAAGACTTATAAGCGTCCAATTTCAAAAATTGCATTTTTACCAGTAAATGATAGCTATGAATCTCATATTAGCAAAGTCAATCTAACAGCTGAATCCACCTTGGATTAAGTACTGTCGTCCTTAGTGGGGGAGAATGTTGGCGCAACTAAAATTTATTTAAACTTTTATTTATGTATGCTTAACCTTTATATTAATTAAAATTAAAATATAGTTCTATTCTTTTAGATGCTAGTGTAAACACTTCATTAAAAATATGTAAAAAATGTAACAGAACTTTTTTGCTCTTATAGATCTACTCTAAACCAGTTTTGTACACACTCAACTTTATCTTTGCCGCTCTCATTTCTTTTGATGTTGGTTATCTTAATTCTTATAGTCATTCCTATAATCTACTCAAAACCTGTTTTTATCTTGCTGCATATACATATGTATGTTTGTACGTATTTATACTAATCAAGAATTTGGTAATTGTTGGTTTTTGCTCAATTCATTGCATATACTTATGTAGATTATTATTATTATTTTGTCATTAAATAAAGAAACAACCATTTCTGGTTCTCATAAAATACTTTGATCACTGTTTTCTTATTAAAAGTAATTATATCGAATAATAAAAGAGCTCGTACAGTTAACACTTCACTTTTTTTGAAAACAGCAATAATTTGCTGACTTTGACCGCTCACTAAATAGAAAGTAAACAAATTTTTTTGTTTTTGTTGTTGTTTTCAATATATTTTTATGAATGAAACTTCGCTTGGGTTTTCTTTCAACATCGTTGAACAGGCAGTATATGTTTACTATATTTGATTTCAATAACAACTGAACTTTTAATTAAAACTAGAAAAGCCCGGCGCGCGTTGCTACGCCCCTTCATGAATTTTAATCGCATTCTATATTTTAATCGAATATCAAGTGCAAAGCTAAAAACTATAACTTTTTCTTTATGAGCGTGGCACTGCCCACTTTTCTAATTACGAAACTGTATAGTAATGACAGCTCAATAAGTGTGCAAAGTTTCAGAAAAGTCGGTCCAGTGAAAGTACCTTAAAATTATAACTTTTTTAATAGGCCTAGCCCTGCCCACTTTTCTAATCACGAAATTATATAGTCATGACAGCTCAATATGTGTGCAAAGTTTCAGAAAAATCGGTCCAGTGCAAGTACCTCAAAATAATACCTTTTTTTATGGGCGTGGCACTGCCCACTTTTCTAAATACGAAACTGTATAGTCATGACAACTCAATATGTGTGCAAAGTTTCAGAAAAATCGGTCCAGTGCAAGTACCTCAAAATGATACCTTTTTTTAATGGGCGTGGCACTGCCCACTTTTCTAATAACGAAAGTGTAAAGTCATGACAGCTCAGTATGTTTGCAAAGTTTCAGAAAATTCGGTCCAGTGCAAGTAGCTAAAACTGATAACTAATTTTTTATGGGCGTGGCCCCGCCCACTTTTTTAATCACGAAATTATAAAGTCATGATAGCTTAATATGCGTGCAAAGTTTCAGAAAAATCGGTCCAGTGCAAGTACCTCAAAATTAAAACTTTTTTAGGGGCGTGGCCCCGCCCACTTTTCTTATCACGAAATTTTTTAGTCATGACAGCTCGATGTGTGTGCAAAGTTTCAGAAAAATCGGTCAAGTGCAAGTAGCTAAAACTGATAACTAATTTTTTATGGGCGTGGCCCCGCCCACTTTTTTTCACTTATAAACACTCCCTGGTATGTGTACAACAACTTACCAAAGTTTGAGCCCGATCGGTTTTACAGTTTCGGAGTCTATAGCTAACACACACACACACAGAGTTTCACTTTTATATATATAGATAACTAGCCAAACCCGGCGCGCGTTGCTACGCCCCTTAATGAATCAAAATGCATTCTAAATTTTTATTGAATATCAAGCGCAGAAACCTAAAAATTATAATTTTTTTTATGGGAGTGGCCCTGCCCACTTTTCTAATAACGAAATTGTAAAGTCATAACAGCTCAATATGTGTGCAAAGTTTCAGAAAGATCGGTCCAGTGCAAGTACCTCAAAATTATAACTTTTTGTTATGGGCGTGGCACTGCCCACCTTTCTAATCACGAAATTGTAAAGTCATGACAGCTTAGTGTGTGTGCAAAGTTTTAGAAAAATCGGTTCAGTGCAAGTACCTCAAACTTATAACTTTTTTTTATGGGCGTGGTCCTGCCCACTTTTCTAATCACGAAATTATAAAGTCTGACAGCCCAATATGTGTGCAAAGTTTCAGTAAAATCCGTCCATTGCAAGCATCTCAAAATTAAAACTTTTTTAGGGGCGTGGCCCCGCCCACTTTTCTTGTCACGAAATTATTTAGACATGACAGCTCGATATGTTTGCAAAGTTTCAGAAAAATCGGTCAAGTGCAAGTAGCTAAAACTGATAACTAATTTTTTATGGGCGTGGCCCCGCCCACTTTTTTTCACCCATAAACATTCCCTGGTATGTGTACAACAACTTACCAAAGTTGGAGCCCGATCGGTTTTACAGTTTCAGAGTCTATAGCTAACACACACACACACACAGAGTTTCACTTTTATATATATAGATGTTATTTTTGAACAACAAAATATTAAAAAAGTAACTATGTATGTAGTAAAAGGTTCGTTGCTATGCATGTATGTTTATTTACATTAAAATAAAATGTATGTATTTACTTATAAACGGACACGACATAAAAGGAACTACGAAGGAATTTACAAAAACAAATAATGAAGTTAAAAAAGATATTCATTAGGGTGGCAAACAAAATAATAATAAAAAAAAATGAAATTAATTTACAAAAAAAATTTATTTTATTAATATTTTGTTCTTATCCGACAAAAATATTTTGTAAAACTTATAGGCTCCTTCCTTCTATTTAGATATGAGTAGGCGAAAATTAAGGAAGAAAAATCCAATAAATTGGAATCAGGTAGAATAAAGAAATCAGAAATTTGGAAAATTCTTGGAAATATTTAGGTATAGATAGAAAACCAACGAGAGAAGATTTAGATAATCCAGTTTGTAGGGAAATAGAAATACACTTAGCAATTAAAAAAGCAGGAGTACTAGACAGATAATAAATCAAAAAGGAAAAATCTATATATATAAAAGTGAAACTCTGTGTGTGTGTGTGGGTGTGTGTGTGTGTGTTAGCTATAGACTCCGAAACTGTAAAACCGATCGGGCTGAAACTTTGGTAAGTTGTTGTACACATACCAGGGAGTGTTTATGGGTGAAAAAAAGTGGGCGGGCCACGCCCATAAAAAATTAGTTATCATTATAAGCTACTTGCACTTGACCGATTTTTCTGAAACTTTGCACACATATCGAGCTGTCATGACTTAATAATTTCGTGATAAGAAAAGTGGGCGGGGCCACGCCCCTAAAAAAGTTTTAATTTTGAGGTACTTTCACTGGACCGATTTTTCTGAAACTTTTCACAGATATTGAGCTGTCATGACCTTATAATTTCGTAATTAAAAAAGTGGGCGGGGCCACGCCCATAAAAAAAGGTTATAATTTTTAGGTACTTCCACCAGACCGATTTTTCTGAAACTTTGCATACATGTCGAGCTGTCATGACTAAATAATTTCGTGATTAGAAAAGTGGGCAGTGCCACGCCCATAAAAAAAGGTATCATTTTGAGGTACTTGCACTGGACCGATTATTCTGAAACTTTGCACACGTATTGGACTGTTATGACTTTACAATTTCATGGTTAGAAAAGTGGGCAGGGCCACGCCCATTAAAACAATTATAATTTTGAGGTACTTGCACTGGTCCGATTCTTCTGAAACTTTGCACACATATTGAGCTGTTATGACTTTAGAATTTCGTGATTAGAAAAGTGGGCAATGCCACGCCCATAAAAAAATTATAATTTTTAGGTTTTTGCACTTGATATTCAATTAAAATTCAGAATGCATTTCGATTCAGTAAGGGGCGTAGCAACGTGCCCCGGGTTTGGCTAGTAAAATATAAAATAGAATTTGAAAAAAAAGGAAAATTATAAATAGTAACAAAAACAAAAGAGAAAAGAAAAGAAAAGAAAAAGGAAATAAAAATTTTTTTTTTATAATGTGTAGATCAAAGACAGACATAGCCACCCCAACGCCATAAATGAAATAGAAATAGGAGAACGGGCGATTAACTCTCAAACCATTGCAATTTGTTTAGTTGTGATCAGAGTACTGCAACGAGCACCCGTTTTTATGATTTATGATACTCGCCTTAAAACGAGTTGCGGTGTAGGTAATACAGCCCATTGCTTTTGCATGTACTCGCCAGGCTCGTAAGAAATTGTGTTTCCAACATACGAGCCTTTAGGAACAGCGTTGCCATTTTGGTGCTTTTCGGGTATTTCTTAGTGCTTTTTAGATGTAGTTACCCGAGCATTTTTGAAAATTACCCGTTTTTGAAAAACGGGTATTTATGGTGCTTATCAACTTTTCTTACAGTGCTTTTAGTGCTTTTTTGTAAATTAATGACGAGAAAAAGATTTAAGTTATTTCGTTGGTAATTTTACATCACTGTTTATAAAGCTTTTTAAGTCAATTTCAAAAGAAAAAACGACCAAAAAACACAAGCTAAGAGAAAAAACATTGTATATAAGAAAATGTTATAAGTGTGTTTTTCATAATTCAAAGTGTTTAAAATTACTTAAACATTATTTGATGGAGAAAAACTTACATGTAAGTAAATCATATATTTATAAAAATGCTTAATATTAATAAAAAAATGCTTAAATATTTATCTCTTTTTAGATGGAACGACAAAAGTATATAAAAGTTTGGGAGACGAATTCAGTATTCAGGCCAACAAAAGATGCTTCAAAGGCATAGCGATTTGTTGAGACACAGCCAAACAAAAAAACATATAAAGGCAATAAATCCCAGCAATAGCTTTTCATTACAAACTGAGCTATCTTTTTAACCAATTGAGCCTAAGGAAAATCAAAAAGCCCAAGCGAGTTTATGTTTATATACAGCAGTACACACATCTTTTTCTTGCATTGATCATTTGTCTGATATTTGAACCAACACTTTTTCAGATAGTAAAGCTTTACAATTCAAGTTGCACAGAACAAAGTGATCCAACATTAGAACAAATATTATAGCTCCATTTTTATAGAAAATATTATCAATGACATTAAAGGCGTTCCTTTCAGCCTAATTTTAGATGAAGGAATTGACATATCGATTGAAAAATTGCTTTTATATATATTAATATGTATATGCTTATTTTTTTTTATTATTTCTTGTTTTTGAATTGTTAATTGGTTTTAAGTAAAAGTTTAATAAAATGTTATTAAAGTAATTTTTTTCTCCTTGCAATTTGTTTTTTATGGTTGGTGCTTTTTGCTCTTTTTTTCTTTAATTTTTACCCTTTTTTACCCGTTTTTAAACAGAATGCTGTGCTTTTACCTTTTCAAAAGTTGTCAACACTGTTTAGCAAACACAATGAAATTTATATGAGTACTGTATTGTATTGTTTCGTAAATAAACTACAACTTATTTACTCTCATTTATTCAATGTTCTCTATCTGCCCTTCACTGACCTAGAGTTATAATTGTCTGAGTGCACAAGTGTTTACTCGCAGCATTCGTCATTCGTAGTAATATTTAAAGCAGCGTTGCCAGATGGTTTAGGGAAAAATCAATGATCGTATATTTAGGTAAACATGTAAGGCTAAATTCATTATGAAATAAAATGAATTTAAAGGTTATTACAAGAAAAATTTTCGTGAAAAATTTTAATTAAATATATAATTATTAATCACATTTTTTTTATACGTCAATTTCATTTATATTTTTACAAATACCAATGGCAACGCAGCGCAGTCTGTTATTACATTGTGCGACGTAGACACAGAATTTACTTTGTATATATATATATCTATTTTGACAACAAATTTTACAACAAACATACAATTATATTCTATGATGCTAAAGATTCACATAAGAACATTTTTTTGAATGGATCAGTGCGCTCTTTATTAACGGTAACTATCGACTGCTAATTGAGTTTTTTCTTTAAGAAAATTGTTTTAATATCTTATAAATATATATAAATATCTTACTAATAACAACGACAATCAATTCTTTTTTTCAAACTGGTTACATACATCTTCAAGCTCATTCCAAGAATCCATATATGATGAAGTAGAGAAGTATAGCAAAGAAGCAGTAATTATGACTGATGACTTTGATTTATTGCAGTGGTGGCGCAAAAATGAAAAATATTATCCTCGGTTATGCAAATTCGCTCAGCATGTACACTCAATACCGGCAAGCAGTGCTGCATCGGAACGTGCCTTTTTTCATAAGGTTGAAATGTAATTTTTAATTTAATGTATTTAAAATTTTATAGATAATAATAAATAAAATACTTTAAAAAAGCATTACTAGTTTTCATCCATAAAATAAATAACAAAATATGCACTAAATCATTTAAACGCCTAAAATCGTCTAACCTACGACAAATCATAAAATCTGGCAGCCACGTTTTCACTTAATGTTGAATTTTAAATACACGAACATATACTAAATGAATATGCCGTGAATGTTGTTGATACGAGCTGGGGCTCAATTCTCGTTCTGTGAACTTGTGAAATGAAAAAAATGTTTGTATAGCAAAGGGTATGGTGACACCATATGATATGACACACAAAAACTTTTCATTTCATAGTTTCACAGAACGAGAATTGATACCCTGGTCGTAACACTTAATGCTAGGCGCACAATTGGGACGAACGACGAATTTTTCGTCGCGAATATTCGTCATCAAAAATAAAACACATTTGTGTATATGAGAATGCATACAATTGTGGCGTGAGTCGAAGTTCGCTATACGCGGCGAACACTGCATTAGATTTATTTCTATCTCTTACGCCGGCGAACAAATTGATACAAGGTGTCCATTTTTTATTAAATTTGGGTTTACTTCTCAACATTTTAAGAAAATAAAGTTAGCTTTTACTTTAATAATTGTTTTATTTTTTATTTTAAAACATTTAAAATAAGTATAAAAAAGTTAAGTACAAAAATTTGTTTTTATTTGTGTTTTTGCAAATGTTTAAGTTTATTAAGTGATATTTTTTTTTCATATGGTCACACTATTAGCTGTTATACACAAACAAAATTTTTGTTATTGTTTAATGCACGTACCATCGACATTCTTTGCAAACGTTTGCTTATACGTAAACAAGTTATTATTATTACAGAAATTATATTTATTGTTTTGTTGAGTTTCACAAAACATTAAATTCTTCGATTATTTTTGTTTTTTCTTTGCACAAACACTAAACAATTTTATCAACTATAAAAGATGTTACTTTTTCGTCGTTGTTGTGCTTCACACGACGAATTTGCACAACGAATTTTTACCGAAGAGTTCGTCGTGTTGGGCGAAATTCGTCGTTCGTCCCAATTATGCGCCGAGCATTAAGTGATTTTAAAAGAAACAGAAATGCGAAATTTTGCAAAAAGTTTGTAAGATGTAGGGTACTAAAACCAATATGAAATAATATGTATGAATTGGAAAATATGCATGGAAAGTCTATTGGAGTGTATCATGCCAAGGACATTAAGATATAAGGGGTAATGGCAATAGAAACGGATCTGTGATATAATTTAAGAACTGTGTGCAATATTAGATTTTTAGGAATACATTTTATATGACTGATATTATTGTTTTAATAGTTATGTATGTTTTGCAATGTCATGTTTTTTGGTGTTTCTAATTGTTTTTAATATATAAGCATCCAGTACCTGATTTATGTCCAGATAATAGTCCAAATATATTGAGTGTACAATCACTTACACCTTATACGGGGTAATGTCAATAGTGTCCATATGTTGTGTTTCCTTTGCCGCTAAAGACTCTGGTCCAGTTTAGGCTATGAACATGTTCCTAGAATAAGTTGTAAATAACCACAAAGAATATTTCTTACTAGAACGCATAAATTTGTAACTTATCTGAACACACGATCTGGTTTCCTTCATCAAATGACACCATTTCCTTGTACCTGAAAAAGTGACGTTTTTAAATGCTGTGATACGCTGAAAAATTAAAATAATCTAATATTTTGAATAACACCTACCTTTTTACAATGGTTTAGTAGCCCGGCGAATGAGAACTCAGGGTGTAGGAGTTCCCCACGTTGAACACTTATTTATGAGCCTCGCACACCATCCTTGTATGTAAATGGATAAATAAATTATGGTTTTGTTGCGGTGGCTATATGTAGCCGTATACATATACATATTGCAACAGGCAGGTGTCATGGCGAAGAAAGACCGGCGTAGTTGGAAATTTGGGCACTTGTTTATGGCCAACGCAAACGATTGCCAGCTTGACTAGTGGCCGGCGTGGACATAGGCACTCTTTGGCCGTGCTAATTGATTTATTTATTTTTATTCGGAATGGTCTATTTTGTGTTTGAGGAGGATTGCCAGTCCGCAATAGACCATTGGCAACGGGGGGAAACCTTGCTCGCGCGACCGACCGAATCTACGGATCGCAGTTAAGCCCGCCGTGAGGATCTGAAAATAGAAAAATTATTAAATTATTGTATAATTGTGTGGAACAATACGTACAATACCAGCACCTTCGATGGAAAAAATATTGTGTTTAATTGTTCATGAACATATGTTGTGAGTGTTGGTAAATGATAGAAAAATGTGTGTAAGATTGTTGTTAGTGTGAATTGTGTTATTTCTACAGTAGAGCGAATAGTAAAAATTTATGAGTGAATTGTAATTTTAATTTTGTCTGTTATTTTAGTTGATTAATGTTAACTGTCTATATTTTGTATTATGTGAAGAAAAGGGACGAAATTAGTTTTTAAATAAGGAATGTCATGTAGGAAAGAGTAGGGAGTATTAGTGCATGGGAAGAATTGAGAGAAGGAAAAGTTCAGGGAATTAAAATCCAAATATGTTTCTAATGGAATATATGTATAACTTAAGCCAGGTTTAGCCGTTTTTATGAGATGGTTTTTAAAGAAGAAACTGTTTGGAACGTTGGTCGAATTTGCACAACGAATTCTTACCGAAGAGTTCATCGTGTTGGGCGAAATTCGTCGTTCGTCCCAATTGTGCGCCGAGCATAAGTCGTGTAAGTTTAATACAAAGAAGTTACCGAATATGAAAATAGAAAAAACACGAAACTTTGCTTTGAGTGGTTGTGATATTGACATGTACAAGTAAAAAGCAATTGTGTAATATTTTCATGCATAAGCTCGCTTTGTAAGAAGAACGAGTCAACTAGCCACCATATCAGTAAAAGCGAGTGCTTAAAAGTATTCGAGACTAAAAATGATTTAGTAAACAGCGAGTGCGCTCGCGAGTATTATGTATTGTTGCAGATCTCTGGTTGTGATAACAATAATAATAGGAATAAGCTTTTTGTATCACATATATTCGAAACACAAGGGAAATTTGAAAAAGAAATATCTCAGTAGAGCAAACGACGTAAATAAGATATTGTTACAGGCTTATTTTTAAGAGCTTAATTTACATTATAATTTTATTTTAGTTATATTTACAGTAGTTTTGTTTGTATGAGTTAATCTACATTTCGTTTGGCTCGCTGGTTCTTCGAACATGATGTTAATTTGTATGCAGTCGAGGTGAGTTATTATGAGCAGCATACTCTTCAGCACTTTTATTATTCCTGCATATTACTTAAGGCTAGTTTAGACTATAATACAAGTCGCACGACTTCAAATAGATTTTGTAGAAGCAAAATGTGATAAAATTCTCTCCGTACTCAAGAAAATGAGAAAAATATAATGTAAATTTTTTTCCGTTTACACTATAAGTGTGAAGTAGAATCAAAGTAGAATGATTTAGAAAAATAAACAAACTAAGGATCTTATTAACAATAATAAGGTGTTCTACGTGTTTTACAAAGATAAACACCCCAATTCTAAATAACAATTCCCTAAGAATTTTTTCCCTATTCCCTGTTCCCCTATTCTAAATAATTTCTCCCGGGGAAATTTGTTCCCTTTCCCTTTTCCCTTATTCTAAATGAACTTCGAAATTGGGAAATTGTTCCCTGGGAAAAAAGTAGGTATTACGAAAGGTAATTAAAGGGAGAATGTAATAACAATTTTTGGGAAAAAATCCGCCAACAAATTCAAAGGGAGTTGTGACAAAAATGTAATATTTAATATTTTTTTATAAAAATTGTGATAAATATTGTAATTTATTGTTACTTTTAGGATAAAAACAACAAACAGGAAGCAGAATAATGAATTGTTTATTAGTTTTAAAATAATTATATTTATTTGGTTGTTGGGTTTAAGCTGGTTTATATGCATTTCACTGGTGCTTATGCCAGATCATCAGTAAACCTTTACCCAAATTCTTGAAAAAGTTTAAAATTTTTATAAGTTATATTTTTAAATTCTCATTAACAAAATGAGAATTCAAAAATAAAACAAAAAAACCATAAAAAACTTTTTCAAAAACCCAACCAACAATTTTTTTCAATTTTAATTTATTTTATTTTTCTAATCCCAACCAAATAAATATAATTGAAAAATTATGGGAGCATATCCTAAATAATTTAGTAAATTAGTTTTAAAATAATTTTAATTTTTATTTATCTTTTTTTTTAATTTTTGAAGTTTTTAAATTTTTTTAATAAAATGTTATATTTTTTAATTGATTTTTCAAGCTCGAGGTCTTTATAAATTTTTGTTGATTTATTTATTATTCAATATTTCGCTACTCCTTTGTGTAATAAATAAATAATAAATAAAAATCAATTAAAAAATTTTATAAAATAAAGGTCAAATAATAGCAATAAGAAAATGTTATATTTATTTAAAAAAATGTATATACTACATACATACATATGTATATAAGAAATAGCTTTATTACAGAAATTTATTAGAGATTATTCGCAATATTTTTTCTAATATTTTTCTATTATATTTTCTAATATTTTGGGCAATGGATAAATATTGTGGCGAGTCTAAGGATACCACATCATTATCCTGAGCGCTCAAATAATCTAAATTTTCTACATCGTTTACTTCAGCATTGCATTTAAAATGAATGCAGATATTATGCAACGCACAGCAAAATTTTGTTATTTTAGCAGCCTTTTTTGGAGCGTAGTGCAGCTGTCTAGCACCAAGAATGCACCTCCATCTATTTTTTAAAACACCATTAATGCGTTTAACCACATTTCAACACTTGGAGTGAATTTTATTTCAACAGGCTCATCCTGGCATCTATAAGCCTCCTAGAAAAAATGCATGTTTAATTTATGAATTGTCTGTTATCATTCAAAACTTTACCAAGAAGCCAATAATTGCTGCCACCTCTAAGGTATTCTTGCTCAAGGTGAGCACGCAATTCGCAAGAATTCCAAATAAACGAATCGTGACACGCTCCGGGATGTGAGGCATCAACGTACTGAATCCTCAGCTCATGATCACAGACCTTTATTTTTTTGAGTTCCGTCAACACATCCAATAACGTTTGGAATGCCATACTTCACATAAATAGCTAACACAACTTTGCGTTTTTGCACTTCAGTTCTGCAGAAAGTTATCTACATTGGGCGTAAATGTTCCTTATATATTAATAACTTCTGCCAGAACTTTGCTAACACTACACTGAGCCACAGACACACCGTAATCTTTACCAATACCCGTTTGCTACAAACCTTCAGCAAAGAAGCGGAAAGTCGCACTTAATTTCACGATTGGAGAAATTGCAAAGGACTTACGTTTAGGCTGAATACCTTAACACGTCCAACAGATATTTGAACGCCGGTTTATTTACTCTGTAATATTTTTCTAACTTTCCAAAGGTAAAATTTACAAAGTGTGCGGGAACTCAAGTCGTTGCTGGCGTCACTTAGCATTTTCCTTTCTACCTTTTGCTTATTCTTGTGCTTCAGAGTTTTCTGCTTCAGCTATTATTATTATTATCAACGCTACACTAAACATTTTTGTTCACTTTTAACAATTTTTTTTATTATTTACGAACATTCTTCTACGCTAAAAATTATTAGCAAATATTTTGTCAAAACAAAACAGCAAAAGCAAACAGCTGACTTCGAAAATGTAAAATTCTCTCTCCCTTGTTATTCCCTTCCCCGACTGTTTAGAATAGGGGAATTTTATTCGCGGGAAAAATGAATTCCCAGGGAATTCAATTCCCTGGGAATATTTAGAATTGGGGTGAAAATTTTAGTACTATTCGTTTTCTTTTGTTTTTGAATGTGTTTGATAAATAAAACAATTTATGGTGATTGTAGTTCTACAAAAACTACAGAAACAACAAACCATTTTCTTCTACGCTGTGTAACAAAATCAAAAAAAATTACATGTTGTTTTTGTAATAGTTGTATAAATACTAGCACACCCTTAATGTGTTTGGCAATGAATACATTAAAATACACCTCTGATCTAATGTAATGCTCCATTTTTTAAATCGTTTTAAAAATACGGTCCGCTTGTCAAATTTTCATCCGTATTTTCTCTCATGTTTTCTACTTTTGATTACAATTTGTCGTACGACTTGTATTATAGTCTAGACTGGCCTTTAACTATAACATTACGTCTTAATTTAAATGTAAGGGCTTTCGAGTAATTTACATAATTAACTAGTGTGTACATACGAGAACTTTGTCGAATGTTACAGAACACCACTATGTTACTATAAATAGCCGAACAACACAGCTAACATGATCAGGATAACAGTAGGGCTTGTTAAGTGTGAGCTAACAGTGTTTCAGTGTTATTAATAGTGTATAACAATAAGTAAAATAAGTAAAGTGCTATAAAACAATATCTGAGTGTATTTAAGTAAATAAAGTGCTCTTAATTTTATAACGAATTTCAAGTGTTTTTGATTGCAATAAAAGAACTCACAGAGTATTTAAAGGAAATAAGACAACGTTTATAAAAGGTATAAACGTAGCAATATAAATGCAGAAATAGGATTTAATTAGACAGATAATCTCATTATATCATAGAAATTTTTGGTCATTTCTCACGTTAAATATAGATATGTACACATATATAAATTTTGCTTGTATATTGTTTTATCTTATTTTATTATTGTTTTGTCTTATTTTATTTTATCTTATTTTATTAAATTTTATTAACACTTTGTTATTAAATTTGGTTATATTCTATATTTTGCTTTTCTTAATTTTTTATTTACTACAATTGACATACGTTAAAAATTACGTAGTTAAATCTAACACCTATTTTGTTATTATTTCAAATATATTGTATTTGCATATGCTCAGTTCCATACTGCAATATAAGACTTATGTGCTGTTTTTACAAGCCGATTGAGTGATTGTCTTGGACGATTTATGTGTATTTTGTTATTGTAACAAAAACAAATTATACATAAATCGTCTAAGACAATCGGCTTGTAAAAACAGCACATTAAAGTCTTGTGTATGGGACATCGAAAGGAAATAAAAATAAATAAATAAATGCATAAACAAAAATATTTACATAAAAAACTCTTCTGAAACAATAAGGGCAGTAATTAATACAAACAAGGAAAAATTCACGAAAGAACACATAGAAGAGACATTTGAAGTATATTGGTCTTTAAGAGATCAATTAGTAAGGATACTTAAGAAATACAATATAGATCAAATTATACCTCATTCGATAGAACAAACAATAAAATTCGACACAGATATTGAAATACATAACTTATAGAGATTTGGAGGAATTTGAACAAGAAAACGATACAGACCAGTGATCGGCTTTGAGTCGTTTTTTCAATATTCATAATGAGTCATACAATTTGAGTATAAGTGCGTATAAATCATCAAAATTTAACTGAGCTGACGTACGCATACCCTCAACAACGTTGATTTATAAGTACAATACACAATGAACATAAGTTCTACGTCGTACTTATATTTATAGCGTCCCATATTTATATGATTTGCAAGACTACTCACGTTGATTTATATTTTTAAGAAACTACTTATCTCAACAACAAAAACAGCTCTCATTTGTATGAAGAATAAACAATGTTCCTAGGTCGGAGAGTGCAAGATATTTTTTGGCCGCCAGAAAATTTGCAATGTTACAATCTGTAATATAAATAAAATTTTTGCAAGTATCACTATTTAATTTTTAAATAAATGCAACTGTTTATGGCCTTTAGGCTAAGTTTTGGTTGGCTTCTATCATAAGAGGTAAACAATAACAGTTATTTTGTGTTTTTTATTTTTATGTTTAAATGTTTTGCAGCAAATTAAAAAGGTGGGTTCCTTGGTTCTTAAATTTGAAAGATAATACGCAAAAACAAAATCTCTTAAAGGCCTATTAGACACGCATACATGTCTTAAGACATGTGTGATGACATACTTTGGGTTTAGCTATTACACTGTCGAACTCTGACGGCATACTTCATTACACAAAAATTTTTGAAGCGAAAAAATGGCAATGAAGCGGAAAGTTGTCAATAGTTGCATTTTTATACCCTTCACCTGTGGTGCACAAGGGCATATATAGCTTTGTCATTCCGTTTGTAATTTCTACAATTTTAATTTCCGACCCCATAAAGTATATATTTTCTGAAAGCTTATGAATAGAGGAGTCGATTAAGCCCTGACTGTCTGTCCGTGTGTTGGTTGAAATCAACTTTTAGAAGCAACCAAATGTTCCTCAGACCTGTGTATGGTATCAATCTTTTGGAAATATCCGGGAATAAATCGCTATTGAAATTCAGCAAAATCGCTTCATAACTTTCTGAGATATGAGCAAATAAACGAGATTGCCTCTGTTTTTTCTTATATTTTTACCACCAAAATTAAAATTTTTCAGCCTTTGTTACTATTTTTAGATATAATATGCCTAGAGAGATATTCGTGAAAAATTTTAGATAAATCGGGCTTTAATCGGTAAAGTTATAGGCAAAAACTTTTTTTGAAAAATATATATTCCAAAAATTTACAAACGAAAATCAATCTAGACAACCGAAGCGTCAATATTGGTATCATCTGAAAAGACTTGACAAACGCAATATAAGCACTATAAAAAAATTAAAACTTATGTTGGCCGCCACTACAAAATGCGAACAATAAATTTATAAATGGGTCAAATCTGGTATTTTTAAATGTAACTTCTGGAACCCCCTCAATAGTGGTTTCAAATGAAAGGGCTTGACCAGTAGAATACAGTAAATTATTAAAAATACAGATACAGATAACGTAAAAATTCAAAATCAAAGATGGCGTCGGAAATAATAAGGAAAAATGGCGTAAAATATGATATATACTTAGGTTAAGCTACGATGCGGGATTATACCTATGTACATGATGGTGAAGGGTGTTCTCAGATTCGGAATGGCCGAATATAGCACTTTTACTTATTTTCTATTTCACTTAATTTTTCTTTTAATGCATTGTATGCATTAATTTTCAGTTGTTTATTGTGGTACAGATTTGATTTTATTTGCCACACTTGTGGGACACTTTTAAGCCGGGATCCCACTATCGGTGCAAATAGCACAATGTGTACCGATTTTTGTCGTGCTTAATCGGTACACATTCAAAAAAATTTAACGATGTATTTTTGAGCGGTCCCATTATCGTCGCATATTGTGACAATCTTTTTCGGCTCATATCGGTCAAAACGCAATTGCAACAGTAATTAATAAAATACGGTCACACTATCGTGCCTTATTCGCAAAATGAAGTCAATTGTTTTTGCTTATTTGCTTTTGAATACTCAAAAAACGAAGTATTTGAGGAAGATAGTGATTAAAAAAGAGAAATTAATATGGTGCGTATGAGAGAATTTTGCGCGAATTTAGTGAAGTTGATAATTAAAGTTTTATTTTCAAAAATTATGTGAGAATAAAAAAAAAAATTTAAATGATCATTAAAATATCAATGTATTTTTAAAAATCAATTTATATATCGAGGACTTATATTCAAAACTTGCTATCTACAATTTTCTCTAAAACGAGTTTTTTATTGCATCGTGTTCACTGATAAAATTGTCATCTGTCAGTTAAATTTGGAAGAAAAAATATTATTCTTAAACTTTTTTTTTCATAAATTTATGATTGTGCTATCTAACTTACGTTGTTTTTTTTATAAAAAAGTGCTATCTACATAAAAAATATTTGTGTATATAATAAAAATTAAAATATATTAAAAAATAAATATTGTTTAATAATAGATATATGTGCATAAAATTTTTATTAAAATTTGTGATAAACTAACAAATGAATTCCCTACAGCGTATTGCAATCGATTACATTTCATCTAAAGAAGATGAGAGCGATCATATAACAGGTTAATGTTTAAAATTCGTGGCAATTATAATTGTAACCAAAAGTTTATTACAGATTCCGAAAACGAACGTTTTAACAATAATGCTGCCTCTTGTCTTCGAAGAAAAAAAAGAAAATAAGAAAAAGCGTGAGAAGGGGCAGAAATATTTAGTATTTTCAACAATCGATAAAGTTGTAAAGCAAAATGTTACAAAACAACAAAAAGAAATTAGACCTGTATGTTTATCGAAAACTTGCATAAAAAGTGTTGTAAGACACTTCCAAAAATTCAATGAACACACTAAAAAAAATATTTTTAAAACGTTTTAGAGTATGTCCTGTGAAGCTAAGCAAGTTTATATAAAGACCCACGTAACACAGCTTCCCGAAAAAAGGAATTCAGTGGAAAATTAAAAAAAAACAACTGCAAGTATGTAAAACTATGTTTCTTTCCACTCTTTCTATAAATCGAGGTATGTTAAGATATTGGTTGGTCAAAAAAACCATTGATGAATCTTCTCGTGATAAAAATCAGCGGCCTAAGCATTATTTTAAAAAAAGTGGTTATAAAACGTATTTAAAACATTATTTCAAAAAACTAGACAAAATGGAAAGTCATTATTGCCGCAAAGACAGTAGTAAGATATATGTACATTGCTACAATATTTAAAAATAAAGCTGATATTTATAAGGACTATAAATCTAAATGTCTTGAAAATAAGGTTCGTCCAGTATCAACTTTTACGTTTTTAAATTTTTTCGACGAACAAAATTTGGCTCTATATAAGCCTCGTAAAGATGAATGTGCCACATGTGTTGGATTCAGAGCTAATCAAGTTGAATAGCGTGAATATAACATACATATTTCAAAAAAACAACGTGCCCAATTAGAAAAACAACGGGACAAAATTGCAGCTCAAGAAGGACGATGTCATGTGTTTACTATGGATGCACAAGCAGTAAAACTTTGTCCAGATATAAACGCATCTGCTATTTACTATAAACAGCGTCTTCAAGTACACAACTTTTCAATTTATAATCTCTCAACCCATCAATGTACAAATTACTGGTGGAATGAAACTAAAGGAGATCTGTCTGCATCAAGTTTCATTTCATGTATAATACACCATTTTAACACCCATTGTTTGTCAAACGTTACCAATCATAATATATTCCGATGTTTGTGGCCATCAAAATCGTAACCACTTTTTATCAAATGCACTGTCCAATTTTTCTATAGAAAATACTAAGGTAATTGAACAGAAGAACTTAGAAAAGGGGCACACTCAAATGGAGTGTGATAGTACACACGTTAAAATTGAGATGAAGCTAAAAAATCAACAATTTTTTTTTGCCAAACGATGTAAGAGTAACAAAAGAAGCCAAAAAAAAAATTTAAAATAGATAATAAAGTTTTTAATATTCCCTTTACTTTGATTTCTTTAAAGACTATACCAACAAAAAACTTATTCTTTTTACATCTATTAGACCAGGTCGACAAAAAATTATCCTTTCAATGATTCAATTAGTTTTCCACAAAGATTATTTTTGTTCAAATAGTGCTATCTGCTTATTTGAATATTCAAATTGATAAAATTTCAACTTGCAAAAACTGCTATCTACCATAAAGTCGATTATATCGAGAATTAATAATAAATTTATATTTAAACAATTTACACGTCGGGTTTGAATAACATTGTAAAATAAATTTTAATTAATATTAGAAGAGTTAACGGAAAAAACTGTTTTTTTGCTCTCCTGAGAAGTTGTGATTTTGCAGATAGCACTTTTTGAATATAAGCCCTCGATATATAAAATTACTTACTGAGTAAACTATTTTTTTTCTTCTTCTTGTTTTTTTAACAAATGTTTGCCAGCAGAATGGTTGCCACAGGTTAATTTAGTTTTATCTCTCTAAAAATGTATGTTAAAAATCGCCAAAACTACCAATATTTTTTTTAATTTGATAACAATTATATATTTTTTGGAGTTTATAAGGAATATAAAAAAATTGTTGAAATATAGGCATCAATATGTAACTTCCTAGATATTTTCTCAAAAATTACAACAACAAAAAATCGAATTTTTTAGCTAAGATAGATTTATTATTTATTTAAAATTCGAATTCAAGATGGGGTACAAAATTAAGTATGGGTCATAAATAGTAATTACAAATGTATCCCCTTGACCATAACATTGTTATCAAATGAAATGAAAGGTTGGCAGATAACATATCATCAATGAATAAAATATATTAAAAGGCTTGACGTGTAATCATGAACCTTTCTAGAAAATGAAAAACAACTATCGCACTTGATTTTTTGAATTTTGAGAAAATATCATCTTGTATATTTTCTCAAAATTATAAAATTTTAAGTAGAGGCTGAAACCTGTTTTTCGAAAGTAAATTTAAAAATCTAAATATAAAATGGTACACAAATTACATTAAAAAATATATATTTATAAATAAAGGAAACATGTATAAATATATACATTTTTAAATAAATGAATAAAAAAATAAATTCCCACGTTTGACGAAAATTCACCATTGCTGGCAATATTGTTCTACTATATCGGCGTTTATCGGTCACTTTAGTCGGCGCACAAGTGGCCGACAAAAATCGGCACATATTTAGCAATTTGTTGGTTCGATGTTGTGCACAATAGTGTTCACATTATCGGCGCATCAGAGTTGATTTTGATTGTCCATAGCCATCACGATTTCGGCGCAGATAGTCGCATTTTTCAAATAATTGTGCATTCACATTATCGGCACATGAAATGCGACAATAATGATACAAGTTGACTTACTACGTTAGTATTCGTTGCAGATCTCTGATACAGTCACAGAAATGCCACAATCAACGACCGAATTTTTAAATACTCTATAAAGGATACGCACGAACAAGTTGCAATATCCTTAATAAAAACTAAATTTAAGGGAAGTGCTAGAAACCTCATTAACACTGAATCCACTATAAAAGATATAATAGACAAACTGAAAACGTCTGTTAAAGGCGAATCAGTTTCGGTTTTATTAGCAAAAATAATTAACACATGACAAGGCAATAAGACAGCAAATAATTATTGTTCGGAGATCACAAAGCTTCTACAGAATGCTTACATTTCAGATTGGTTGTCAGTCGAACTTGCTAACAAGTATTCGAAACAGGTTGCCGTAAAAGCACTAACTCTAAATTGCACAATAGACAGAGTAAAACTAATAACACTGCTCTGCAAAAAATAATTTTTTGTCTTCCCATTTAATAAAACTATGTGGACTATATGGATTTTAACGCGCTGAACTCAAATCCGTTGTCGGTTTTTTTCCATCAGATCGGGATTTTTTTTATGGGCGTGGCAAATTTTTCCCCCTAAATTAGTTAGGTACGGAGGCTTATTTAATCCTAACTCGAGAACCGGTCATCTGATTTTCAAAAATGAAACACCAAAAAATGTGTTACAAAATTGTTCTTATTTTAGTGGAATACAATTTTTCTCTATCTCTTATCGTTTTGGAGTTATTTAGAAATTAATGGAGAAAAAAAAATTTTTCGTGCAAAATTCGTAATACTTTTCAATTTAAAAATATAATTAAAAAAAATATAAGGCAAATATTCAACATTTTAAACTTTTTTCTGAGAGCTACTTATCTTGAAAATAAAAGAAGCCATAAACCATAAAAATCGGTTAAAAAATGTAGATTTTATTATCAATTTACCGCAGGTACCCAATATTGACCAAATATGTGTAATGCAGCAAACAACGTCAGAGTGGGCGAACTAAAGCGACTTGTAGCAACAATGAATGACAACTTTTTACTTCTATCTATTTTCGTACAACAAAAACAAATACAAGCAAAAAAATTTGTCAGATTGTAATTTTGTAGCATCGCCTCGCTTAAAGCAGCCACCCTGTCGTCACCCGTAGATAACTTCAAATAAATATTTATTTATTTTATTTAAAATAACACAAAAATTTTGTTTATAATTATTAATTTTTATTTAGGAAACATTGTTAAAATAAAAAAGTAGCTTAAGCTGCCCATGCCATTTTGTCCACATCATTCAATTTCGTTCTGAAGATCTCGTCCTTCATAAGCTGTCGTATTTGTGGACCTACAAATATGCCTTCTTTTACTTTAGCATCTCTGATTCTAGGAAATTTGCTCTTAAATTATAGAAAGGCTTCACCATCCTTGTTCATTGATTTGACAAAATTTTTCATTAGGCCTAGCTTTATATGAAGAGAAGAGTTTGTTTCTTTTGTTTTAAAGGCTCTTCTGCTGCATTTTTTTTCCTGGAATAAAATTTACTCTTTTCGGCTAAATTTTAACATTGTAGTGTTTTTCTTTTGCGCGGCTATCCCATTCACATAAGAAGCAATAAAACTTAGTATATTTCCTTTGCAATCCATTTAACATTGCTAAGACTTCAAATCTGCACATACATTCCATGAGTAATGTGAATATTTAATTTTTTGTAGTATCATCTTCATGCTACAATAGTTTTCTTTCATATTTCTTGCATACGCGAGTGGGACCAAAGGAACTTTGTTGCCATTGTGAAGTAAAACGGCTTTCAAACTTGTCTTGGATGAATTAATAACAAGCCGCCAATCCTGAGATTTATGACTGAAACACAGTTGTCGCAAAAGTCCATCAGCATTATCGCAAAATATCAAACCTTTCTCTTTGCTGAAATATATTAAAAAAGGTTGTTCTTTATTTTGAAAGTAAGAGACGTTAACATCCGTTTGCACCAAACTCCATTCTTTTCATTGGGATGCAAGAAGCTCAAACTTGGTTTTTTTAAAGCCTTGATTTACAAACTAAGTTATTCATTTTAGTTTAATTCGGAAAATAAGGTGTACTCGTTGGACTTCCAAATGAATGCGAAGAAACACCCATGCTGGCGTAAGTGGATTCAGTTGCTGCAGAAAGCCAATCTTCTTCATCGTCTGTAGGAGGCAATGGAGGTAAAAATTTACTTGTAAATTGGAAAACTGGTCGTTTGACGCATGAAGTATTTGGATATGTAACTTTATTTTTGGTTTTTTTGGTAAGCCCACGTGTTTTAGTATGGCAAAAGTAGCAATAATTTTGATGATTTTGTGGTTCACTCCAAATCGCTGGCTTCATAAACGGCTTCATAAAGACTTCCTTTTAACCAACCTCTTAAGGACTTACCACAGCTACTACAACATATTTTCGGCAGCCAATTTTTATCTCTATTATCGATAGGAAACCCAAAATAACGGCAATGAGCATCTTTAAGCTTGGAAGATATTGTCTCCCGTTGAGAACTTAAAGTTAGATCGCCACATACGTAACAAAATATAATTGGAGATTTGTTACAAATTCTTGACATTTTGTAATATGAAAGCGTTTGTGAATTCTTTACTTTAATTGCTTTATTTCTTTACACAATAACAAAGTACACTATAAGTTCTATTGACTGTTGCCGATTTTAACCGCACGATATTCAAATTAAAAGTGACTAACTTATTGCCCATTAGCTTCTATATATACAATAAATACCAGAATCTACCCTAATGTTCTTAATTTGAAACTACAGGTAATTGAAAAATACTGTTATAAATATTAATTCCAATAACTATGTAAAATACCGTTGTACTTTAGTTCCATTACCTGCTTACCTAACGAAATGTTACATATATAATATGTAAGGCTGGTTGCATTACAATATTGGGTACCTGCGGTAAATTGACAATAAAATCCACATTTCTTAACCGACTTTTATAGTTTATGGCATTTTTTATTTCCAAGATAAGTAGCTCTTAGAAAAAAGTTTAAAATGTTGAATATTTGCCTTATATTTTTTTTAATTCCATTTTTTAATTGAAAAATATTACGAATTTTGCATGAAAAAATTTTTTTTCTCAATTAGTTTCTAAATAACTCCAAAACGACAAGAGATAGAGAAAAATTGTATTCCACTAAAATAAAAACAATTTTATTACACATTTTTTGGTGTTTTATTTTTAAAAATCGGATGACTGGTTCTCGAGCTAGGATTAAATATGTGTCCGTACCTGACTAATTTAGGGGGGAAAATTTGCCACGCCCATAAAAAAAAATCCCGATCTGATGGAAAAAAACCGACAACGGATTTGAGTTCAGCGCATCAAAATCCATATAGTCCACATAGTTTTATTAAATGGAGGATTTTGCTGCAGAGCAGTGTAATGGAAGCAGGTCAATTCAGTAATATGAACAAAGCTGTTACATATAAATTTATAAATACAATACTACATTATGGACGAAAACCTAATTACAGAAATTACCGTGGAAGTAGAAAAAGACTTACTGGACGATATAATTATCCAGGAAATACGGGTAGTAATAATAATTACAACAACGGAAATTATAATGACAATACTAATAACGGAAACACACAGCGATATCAGAATAACCGAAGATCTAGAAACTATATCAGAGCAACAACGAATTCGGAAAACTTAAACGACCCCCTAAGATTAGAACAGTAAATACCAAAATTTATAATCTCAATCTCAACTTATGTTTCTTTATCAACACATATATAAATAACATAAATACGGAAATAACATTACTAATAGACACAGGTGCGGATATAATTATCAATAACCAAATCGGAATATTTTCATTAGGTAGCTTATTTTCTACCTAAAATTTCGGACCCATTTAATAACACACGGAAGAGAAAATTATGTGGCGGACGCATTATCGCGTATAACTATTGCTGACTTAAAAGAAATAAATAACAAAATTAATTACGTACTGAAAATTACAACAAGATCAATGGCAAATAAAGAAAATAGTGCAAAGAAAAGTGGTAGCTTGAATAGACAACAGAGTACAAATAATGATAAGCCCAATATATATGTACCTTTAAATAACGCTGACGCAGAAAACATCTTAAATTAAAGAATTCTCCTGGACGATGTTACATCAAACAAGGAAAATCTATTATAACATATATGTATACAAATTAATGATTTGAAATACTTAGTGACAATACCAATAAAGGACAAAATTGTAAATACGGTCGCAAAGGCCATATTTAATAAATTCATTCTTACCTATGGACCAATGAAGACGTTCCTTTCGGACATGGGTACAGAATACACAAATTCTATTATATTATTATCCTATTATATTATTATGTAATCTCCTCAGAATAACAAATATAACATCAACAGCTCACCATTATGAACCGCTGTGTAATGTTGAAAGAAGTCACAGGACATTCAACGAATACGTGAGATTTTTCATATTCGTTGACAAAAGTGATTGGGATGAGTAGCTTAAGTATTTTACGTATTGTTTCAATACTACGCCGTCCCCAGTACACGAGTATTGTCCGTACGAATTAGTTTTTGGGAAAATCCCTAACGGATTTCTCTATTAGATTACGATTTTAAAATAGAAGATTTAGTTTTACTTAAAAATGAAACGTGCCATAAATTGGATCCGCGGTATAAAGGACCATATAGGGTAAAGAAAATAGATGTAAGACAAAATGTAACCATAGTCAATACAAAAACACAAAAAGAGCAAATAGTTTATAAGAATAGACTTAAGATTTATAAGTGATCTATCAAATTATCAATAAAAATAATAACAATTAATTATATAGGTATATGTATACTTATATAAAAATCCTAATTATCAAAATAGTCTTAAGTATCAGTACATATTAATTGTAAAAGAATGCCCATACAACCCTCTGGTTAGTAGTGGTAGCGTATACATGTCGCGGTGTATATCATAGCATATGCATATGGCACGCGTCATAGCTAATAAACAAACAAATATTGTATTGTACGCCAAGAATGTATGTTCATATAAACAAATAAATATAAAGGGTCCGCCATTTATTTATTTAATTATATCAACATAAAAACAAATTTAGAGTTGAGCAACATTTTTAATTTAATTACAAAAATAAAGAAAAATAAAAACAACATTAAACGTATGCATTGGAGTTTAGAAATCTTATCAGCTTTCCACTTGTTACAGCAACATTATCAGAAAAGTCAATGTGAACATAGAACTTATTTACCTCAACACAAATTTTTCTAATTGGATCAAAGTTAATGTAGTTTGATCTATGAAATGGTACATATAACGGTTCATAAAATCTGAGCTGCCTATTAGAAACTAGAGACCTGCATTACTTCATGAATGCTTTAAAAACCAGTGAATTAAGCTTAATACTTTGACACACTTCACCACACAGCACACACCATATGAAGAAAGTAAATGCGATTAAGAAAAACATGATAAACAAGTAAGAGCGCTATATTCTGCCGTGCCGAATCTTATATACCCTTCACAACGTGTAGTCATGCAATAACAGTAGTTCGTATCACCATTTCATATGATATACGTACATACATATAAAAAACATACATATATAAAAACATCCCATTGTAAAATTATAAATTTACGTATGTATGTTAAAAAAAAAAATAAAAAAAAAATTAAAAAAAAAAATTAAAAAAAAAAAATTTTTTTTTAAATAATTAAAATATATATAATAAATATAAAACAAACAAAAATAAAAAAAAATATAAAAAAAAAAAATAAAAATATAAATAATATATTGAATAAAAAATAAAAAAAAAAATAAAAAAAAAATTTTTTTGGCTCAGCTGGGATTCGATGCTACGTTTTCTCTAACCAGTATACACGTTTGTTTGTATGTATGTTGTTGTTGTAATGTTGTTTTTGTGAAAAAAAATCGCGGTGGTGGTTTTGCTCATATCTCAGTTGTTTATGTACCGATGTTTCTGATTTTCAATACCGATCTACTCCCGAATATTTCTGATATTTTAATACCTCACTCGAGTCCAAGCGATGGCGGGGGGCTTCAAAAAATTGATTTCAACATACACACGGACAGACTGACAGGGCTTTATCGACTCCCCTATTCATAAGCTTTCAGAAAATATATACTTTATGGGGTCGGAAATCAAAATTGTATAAATTTCACACGGAATGACAAACCTATATATACCCTTTTTCACTGTGTGAAGGGTATAAAAAGATATTGCATTCACTTAAATATGATCGTATTTTTTCTGTACACTACACAGCACAGCAATAAAAATTAAAAGCTATACACCACTTTAATATCACGCCTTTCTCACTAGGCAAGTCACTTGCGCAAGTGTTGTGTTTATAGGCAAAAGGGGTAAGGTCGGGTTAAGAGGAAGAAACTTGCTTATTTTTGAGTACACACTTGCCTGTACTCGGCAAGTACGGGCAAGTTTTTGTTGAGAAACCAAAAACAAAAGAGTAATAAAAATAAACAAGAGTGCTATATTCGGCCATGCCGAATCTTATATACCCTTCACAACGTGTAGTCATTCAACAGCAATTGTTTATGTCACCATTTATCTCATATGAAATACGTACATACAAAACATACATATATAAAAACATGTAATATTATACATTTAGTTTACTTATGTGCTTAAAAAAAATAAATTAAAAGAAAAATTAAAAATAAAACAATAAAAATTTGAATAAAATATAAAATAAAAAAATTTTTTGGCTCACTCTAACCAGTATACCACGTTTGTATGTATGTGTACATAATTGATAATTGTAGAAATTTCAAACGGAATGACAAACCTATATATACCCTTTTTCACTGTGTGAAGAGTATAATAAGTAAAAGAGAACGAAACTTGGGCAAGTCAGTTGCTGAGTCTGAACATGAAAGCAAGTTCAAAGAAAAATAAAAGAAAATAAAAAACTAACTTGAGCAAGTGACTTGCCTAGTCAGAAAGGGGTGTATCATGCATTCACTCAAAAAAATAATGTACACTTTTTTTCTTTGGCTTTTCAACAAAGAAAAAAAAGAGCAAAAAAATGTGTAAAGCGAGAGTAGATTGCAAGAAGAGAAATTAACATTGAATGGAATTTTTTGCAGGGATGCCACTTTGGTGGATAGTTTTTTTTTTGTGCATAACTTGGCGTTTGGTTGGCTTGGTTTATTAGGTTTTGGAAGAATATTATTATTTCTAGATGTAATATATAAAGTTTACTTATTTTTTTAAATTAATAATAATAATTTAAGAAAAATGGTAAATTTTGGTAGATTTATTTAAATTATTTAAATAAATTTGGTAGGAAATTTATTTTTGTTGTGGCATCCCCAATTGTTTTATTACCTTTTTGTATGATCAGTTTATTATACGCGTTTGAAGTTGAAGTATTAGGTGAATATTGTGTTTTTACTATTAATTAAAATTTAAAGATTAATTACTTCAATTGAGAACGTAAGTCCTTTATAACACTTTTATGTTTATTATCTTTGTGATAATTCGGTGTGTCAACGTTTTTGTTTTTATACTTAAGTTTTGTTTATACCTAATACCCAGTTTTTGAATTCCAATTCATTCCCAAAAATTCACCTATGATTTATTTTATTATACTTAAAAATACATATGCATGTAAGTTTCTTCTTAAATGAAATGAAATATCATTCACAAGTAATACTTGTTTAAAAAAGGGTTTTCTTTCTTAATAAATTTTTAATATAGATCAGTTTAAAAATTAGTTTGATTTATATGTAATTAAAAAAAATTTATTTTATCAGTACTTAAAAAATTTTTTCAGTTATCAAAAACAAAAAAAAAAAAAGGATAAAAAAATGAAATAAAAATTAATAAAATAATAATTATAAATTAAATTAAAAGAAAAACAGTTTTAGCAATTAAATTGTTATCTACGAAATTTCAAATCCCAATTACGTTAAAAATTTTGTAAACTGGCAACGCTTTACCTCTATTGATATCTTTATTTCAAAGAAACGGTAAAACACAGTGAATGCATACTGTGTACATAGCTGCCAGATTTGACGATTTATCGTCATTTTGACGATTTTACGTGCTAAAATTAAGTGTTGACGATTTGACGATTTATGCTATGTTTTTGACGATTTTCAAGAATTCAAGCTTGCAACATTTTTCATTACTCTTATATCAACCTTAAACTAAATAAAAATAATAATTTGTAACGGGTTTTTATGTTATTAATAATAGCGAAGAGTGAAAGAGATAAATCTATCATTAGTTAATGTGTTTGTGTAGATAATTTTTCCACTTTGTACATTTTTAACATATATGCCACATTTTATCAACTGATACCTACAACACGAACAAATATGAATTGGTTGTTTGTTAAGTGAATCATTAGCACAGTAACTTAAAACAGCAATGAATACACACACTACACAGTCATAGCTGCCAGATAAAATTGGAGTAAAATCGTCTAATTTGGGTAAAAAAATCGTCAAAATCGTCAAATGGTTTACGCAAATCGTCATAAAAACGTCAAAATAAAGAAACGCATTTTTTAAAACAAAATATTTTTTATTTAATGCATAACATAACAACCTTTTTAAATCTGATAAAATAAATTTTTTTTAATTACATATAAATCAAACTAATTTTTAAACTGATCTATATTAAAAATTTATTAAGAAAGAAAACCCTTTTTTAAACAAGTATTACTTGTGAATGATATTTCATTTCATTTAAGAAGAAACTTACATGCATATGTATTTTTAAGTATAATAAAATAAATCATAGGTGAATTTTTGGGAATGAATTGGAATTCAAAAACTGGGTATTAGGTATAAACAAAACTTAAGTATAAAAACAAAAACGTTGACACACCGAATTATCACAAAGATAATAAACATAAAAGTGTTATAAAGGACTTACGTTCTCAATTGAAGTAATTAATCTTTAAATTTTAATTAATAGTAAAAACACAATATTCACCTAATACTTCAACTTCAAACGCGTATAATAAACTGATCATACAAAAAGGTAATAAAACAATTGGGGATGCCACAACAAAAATAAATTTCCTACCAAATTTATTTAAATAATTTAAATAAATCTACCAAAATTTACCATTTTTCTTAAATTATTATTATTAATTTAAAAAAATAAGTAAACTTTATATATTACATCTAGAAATAATAATATTCTTCCAAAACCTAATAAACCAAGCCAACCAAACGCCAAGTTATGCACAAAAAAAAAACTATCCACCAAAGTGGCATCCCTGCAAAAAATTCCATTCAATGTTAATTTCTCTTCTTGCAATCTACTCTCGCTTTACACATTTTTTTGCTCTTTTTTTTCTTTGTTGAAAAGCCAAAGAAAAAAAGTGTACATTATTTTTTTGAGTGAATGCATGATACACCCCTTTCTGACTAGGCAAGTCACTTGCTCAAGTTAGTTTTTTATTTTCTTTTATTTTTCTTTGAACTTGCTTTCATGTTCAGACTCAGCAACTGACTTGCCCAAGTTTCGTTCTCTTTTACTTATTATACTCTTCACACAGTGAAAAAGGGTATATATAGGTTTGTCATTCCGTTTGAAATTTCTACAATTATCAATTATGTACACATACATACAAACGTGGTATACTGGTTAGAGTGAGCCAAAAAATTTTTTTATTTTATATTTTATTCAAATTTTTATTGTTTTATTTTTAATTTTTCTTTTAATTTATTTTTTTTAAGCACATAAGTAAACTAAATGTATAATATTACATGTTTTTATATATGTATGTTTTGTATGTACGTATTTCATATGAGATAAATGGTGACATAAACAATTGCTGTTGAATGACTACACGTTGTGAAGGGTATATAAGATTCGGCATGGCCGAATATAGCACTCTTGTTTGTTTTTATTACTCTTTTGTTTTTGGTTTCTCAACAAAAACTTGCCCGTACTTGCCGAGTACAGGCAAGTGTGTACTCAAAAATAAGCAAGTTTCTTCCTCTTAACCCGACCTTACCCCTTTTGCCTATAAACACAACACTTGCGCAAGTGACTTGCCTAGTGAGAAAGGCGTGATATTAAAGTGGTGTATAGCTTTTAATTTTTATTGCTGTGCTGTGTAGTGTACAGAAAAAATACGATCATATTTAAGTGAATGCAATATCTTTTTATACCCTTCACACAGTGAAAAAGGGTATATATAGGTTTGTCATTCCGTGTGAAATTTATACAATTTTGATTTCCGACCCCATAAAGTATATATTTTCTGAAAGCTTATGAATAGGGGAGTCGATAAAGCCCTGTCAGTCTGTCCGTGTGTATGTTGAAATCAATTTTTTGAAGCCCCCCGCCATCGCTTGGACTCGAGTGAGGTATTAAAATATCAGTAATATTCGGGAGTAGATCGGTATTGAAAATCAGAAACATCGGTACATAAACAACTGAGATATGAGCAAAACTACCACCGCGATTTTTTTTCACAAAAACAACATTACAACAACAACATACATACAAACAAACGTGTATACTGGTTAGAGAAAACGTAGCATCGAATCCCAGCTGAGCCAAAAAAATTTTTTTTTTATTTTTTTTTTTATTTTTTATTCAATATATTATTTATATTTTTATTTTTTTTTTTATTTTTTTTTTTATATTTTTTTTTATTTTTGTTTGTTTTATATTTATTATATATATTTTAATTATTTAAAAAAAAAATTTTTTTTTTAAATTTTTTTTTTTAATTTTTTTTTTATTTTTTTTTTTAACATACATACGTAAATTTATAATTTTACAATGGGATGTTTTTATATATGTATGTTTTTTATATGTATGTACGTATATCATATGAAATGGTGATACGAACTACTGTTATTGCATGACTACACGTTGTGAAGGGTATATAAGATTCGGCACGGCAGAATATAGCGCTCTTACTTGTTTATCATGTTTTTCTTAATCGCATTTACTTTCTTCATATGGTGTGTGCTGTGTGGTGAAGTGTGTCAAAGTATTAAGCTTAATTCACTGGTTTTTAAAGCATTCATGAAGTAATGCAGGTCTCTAGTTTCTAATAGGCAGCTCAGATTTTATGAACCGTTATATGTACCATTTCATAGATCAAACTACATTAACTTTGATCCAATTAGAAAAATTTGTGTTGAGGTAAATAAGTTCTATGTTCACATTGACTTTTCTGATAATGTTGCTGTAACAAGTGGAAAGCTGATAAGATTTCTAAACTCCAATGCATACGTTTAATGTTGTTTTTATTTTTCTTTATTTTTGTAATTAAATTAAAAATGTTGCTCAACTCTAAATTTGTTTTTATGTTGATATAATTAAATAAATAAATGGCGGACCCTTTATATTTATTTGTTTATATGAACATACATTCTTGGCGTACAATACAATATTTGTTTGTTTATTAGCTATGACGCGTGCCATATGCATATGCTATGATATACACCGCGACATGTATACGCTACCACTACTAACCAGAGGGTTGTATGGGCATTCTTTTACAATTAATATGTACTGATACTTAAGACTATTTTGATAATTAGGATTTTTATATAAGTATACATATACCTATATAATTAATTGTTATTATTTTTATTGATAATTTGATAGATCACTTATAAATCTTAAGTCTATTCTTATAAACTATTTGCTCTTTTTGTGTTTTTGTATTGACTATGGTTACATTTTGTCTTACATCTATTTTCTTTACCCTATATGGTCCTTTATACCGCGGATCCAATTTATGGCACGTTTCATTTTTAAGTAAAACTAAATCTTCTATTTTAAAATCGTAATCTAATAGAGAAATCCGTTAGGGATTTTCCCAAAAACTAATTCGTACGGACAATACTCGTGTACTGGGGACGGCGTAGTATTGAAACAATACGTAAAATACTTAAGCTACTCATCCCAATCACTTTTGTCAACGAATATGAAAAATCTCACGTATTCGTTGAATGTCCTGTGACTTCTTTCAACATTACACAGCGGTTCATGATGGTGAGCTGTTGATGTTATATTTGTTATTCTGAGGAGATTACATAATAATATAATAGGATAATAATATAATAGAATTTGTGTATTCTGTACCCATGTCCGAAAGGAACGTCTTCATTGGTCCATAGGTAAGAATGAATTTATTAAATATGGCCTTTGCGACCGTATTTACAATTTTGTCCTTTATTGGTATTGTCACTAAGTATTTCAAATCATTAATTTGTATACATATATGTTATAATAGATTTTCCTTGTTTGATGTAACATCGTCCAGGAGAATTCTTTAATTTAAGATGTTTTCTGCGTCAGCGTTATTTAAAGGTACATATATATTGGGCTTATCATTATTTGTACTCTGTTGTCTATTCAAGCTACCACTTTTCTTTGCACTATTTTCTTTATTTGCCATTGATCTTGTTGTAATTTTCAGTACGTAATTAATTTTGTTATTTATTTCTTTTAAGTCAGCAATAGTTATACGCGATAATGCGTCCGCCACATAATTTTCTCTTCCGTGTGTTATTAAATGGGTCCGAAATTTTAGGTAGAAAATAAGCTACCTAATGAAAATATTCCGATTTGGTTATTGATAATTATATCCGCACCTGTGTCTATTAGTAATGTTATTTCCGTATTTATGTTATTTATATATGTGTTGATAAAGAAACATAAGTTGAGATTGAGATTATAAATTTTGGTATTTACTGTTCTAATCTTAGGGGGTCGTTTAAGTTTTCCGAATTCGTTGTTGCTCTGATATAGTTTCTAGATCTTCGGTTATTCTGATATCGCTGTGTGTTTCCGTTATTAGTATTGTCATTATAATTTCCGTTGTTGTAATTATTATTACTACCCGTATTTCCTGGATAATTATATCGTCCAGTAAGTCTTTTTCTACTTCCACGGTAATTTCTGTAATTAGGTTTTCGTCCATAATGTAGTATTGTATTTATAAATTTATATGTAACAGCTTTGTTCATATTACTGAATTGACCTGCTTCCATTACACTGCTCTGCAGCAAAATCCACCATTTAATAAAACTATGTGGACTATATGGATTTTGATGCGCTGAACTCAAATCCGTTGTCGGTTTTTTTCCATCAGATCGGGATTTTTTTTTATGGGCGTGGCAAATTTTCCCCCCTAAATTAGTCAGGTACGGACACATATTTAATCCTAGCTCGAGAACCAGTCATCCGATTTTTAAAAATAAAACACCAAAAAATGTGTAATAAAATTGTTTTTATTTTAGTGGAATACAATTTTTCTCTATCTCTTGTCGTTTTGGAGTTATTTAGAAACTAATTGAGAAAAAAAATTTTTTCATGCGAAATTCGTAATATTTTTCAATTAAAAAATGGAATTAAAAAAAATATAAGGCAAATATTCAACATTTTAAACTTTTTTCTAAGAGCTACTTATCTTGGAAATAAAAAATGCCATAAACTATAAAAGTCGGTTAAGAAATGTGGATTTTATTGTCAATTTACCGCAGGTACCCAATATTGTAATGCAACCAGCCTTACATATTATATATGTAACATTTCGTTAGGTAAGCAGGTAATGGAACTAAAGTACAACGGTATTTTACATAGTTATTGGAATTAATATTTATAACAGTATTTTTCAATTACCTGTAGTTTCAAATTAAGAACATTAGGGTAGATTCTGGTATTTATTGTATATATAGAAGCTAATGGGCAATAAGTTAGTCACTTTTAATTTGAATATCGTGCGGTTAAAATCGGCAACAGTCAATAGAACTTATAGTGTACTTTGTTATTGTGTAAAGAAATAAAGCAATTAAAGAATTCACAAACGCTTTCATATTACAAAATGTCAAGAATTTGTAACAAATCTCCAATTATATTTTGTTACGTATGTGGCGATCTAACTTTAAGTTCTCAACGGGAGACAATATCTTCCAAGCTTAAAGATGCTCATTGCCGTTATTTTGGGTTTCCTATCGATAATAGAGATAAAAATTGGCTGCCGAAAATATGTTGTAGTAGCTGTGGTAAGTCCTTAAGAGGTTGGTTAAAAGGAAGTCTTTATGAAGCCGTTTATGAAGCCAGCGATTTGGAGTGAACCACAAAATCATCAAAATTATTGCTACTTTTGCCATACTAAAACACGTGGGCTTACCAAAAAAACCAAAAATAAAGTTACATATCCAAATACTTCATGCGTCAAACGACCAGTTTTCCAATTTACAAGTAAATTTTTACCTCCATTGCCTCCTACAGACGATGAAGAAGATTGGCTTTCTGCAGCAACTGAATCCACTTACGCCAGCATGGGTGTTTCTTCGCATTCATTTGGAAGTCCAACGAGTACACCTTATTTTCCGAATTAAACTAAAATGAATAACTTAGTTTGTAAATCAAGGCTTTAAAAAAACCAAGTTTGAGCTTCTTGCATCCCAATGAAAAGAATGGAGTTTGGTGCAAACGGATGTTAACGTCTCTTACTTTCAAAATAAAGAACAACCTTTTTTAATATATTTCAGCAAAGAGAAAGGTTTGATATTTTGCGATAATGCTGATGGACTTTTGCGACAACTGTGTTTCAGTCATAAATCTCAGGATTGGCGGCTTGTTATTAATTCATCCAAGACAAGTTTGAAAGCCGTTTTACTTCACAATGGCAACAAATTTCCATTGGTCCCACTCGCGTATGCAAGAAATATGAAAGAAAACTATTGTAGCATGAAGATGATACTACAAAAAATTAAATATTCACATTACTCATGGAATGTATGTGCAGATTTGAAGTCTTAGCAATGTTAAATGGATTGCAAAGGAAATATACTAAGTTTTATTGCTTCTTATGTGAATGGGATAGCCGCGCAAAAGAAAAACACTACAATGTTAAAATTTAGCCGAAAAGAGTAAATTTTATTCCAGGAAAAAAAAATGCAGCAGAAGAGCCTTTAAAACAAAAGAAACAAACTCTTCTCTTCATATAAAGCTAGGCCTAATGAAAAATTTTGTCAAATCAATGAACAAGGATGGTGAAGCCTTTCTATAATTTAAGAGCAAATTTCCTAGAATCAGAGATGCTAAAGTAAAAGAAGGCATATTTGTAGGTCCACAAATACGACAGCTTATGAAGGACGAGATCTTCAGAACGAAATTGAATGATGTGGACAAAAGGGCATGGGCAGCTTAAGCTACTTTTTTATTTTAACAATGTTTCCTAAATAAAAATTAATAATTATAAACAAAATTTTTGTGTTATTTTAAATAAAATAAATAAATATTTATTTGAAGTTATCTACGGGTGACGACAGGGTGGCTGCTTTAAGCGAGGCGATGCTACAAAATTACAATCTGACAAATTTTTTTGCTTGTATTTGTTTTTGTTGTACGAAAATAGATAGAAGTAAAAAGTTGTCATTCATTGTTGCTACAAGTCGCTTTAGTTCGCCCACTCTGACGTTGTTTGCTGCATTACACATATTTGGTCAATATTGGGTACCTGCGGTAAATTGATAATAAAATCTACATTTTTTAACCGATTTTTATGGTTTATGGCTTCTTTTATTTTCAAGATAAGTAGCTCTCAGAAAAAAGTTTAAAATGTTGAATATTTGCCTTATATTTTTTTTAATTATATTTTTAAATTGAAAAATATTACGAATTTTGCACGAAAAATTTTTTTTTCTCCATTAATTTCTAAATAACTCCAAAACGATAAGAGATAGAGAAAAATTGTATTCCACTAAAATAAGAACAATTTTGTAACACATTTTTTGGTGTTTCATTTTTGAAAATCAGATGACCGGTTCTCGAGTTAGGATTAAATAAGCCTCCGTACCTAACTAATTTAGGGGGAAAAATTTGCCACGCCCATAAAAAAAATCCCGATCTGATGGAAAAAAACCGACAACGGATTTGAGTTCAGCGCGTTAAAATCCATATAGTCCACATAGTTTTATTAAATGGGAAGACAAAAAATTATTTTTTGCAGAGCAGTGTTATTAGTTTTACTCTGTCTATTGTGCAATTTAGAGTTAGTGCTTTTACGGCAACCTGTTTCGAATACTTGTTAGCAAGTTCGACTGACAACCAATCTGAAATGTAAGCATTCTGTAGAAGCTTTGTGATCTCCGAACAATAATTATTTGCTGTCTTATTGCCTTGTCATGTGTTAATTATTTTTGCTAATAAAACCGAAACTGATTCGCCTTTAACAGACGTTTTCAGTTTGTCTATTATATCTTTTATAGTGGATTCAGTGTTAATGAGGTTTCTAGCACTTCCCTTAAATTTAGTTTTTATTAAGGATATTGCAACTTGTTCGTGCGTATCCTTTATAGAGTATTTAAAAATTCGGTCGTTGATTGTGGCATTTCTGTGACTGTATCAGAGATCTGCAACGAATACTAACGTAGTAAGTCAACTTGTATCATTATTGTCGCATTTCATGTGCCGATAATGTGAATGCACAATTATTTGAAAAATGCGACTATCTGCGCCGAAATCGTGATGGCTATGGACAATCAAAATCAACTCTGATGCGCCGATAATGTGAACACTATTGTGCACAACATCGAACCAACAAATTGCTAAATATGTGCCGATTTTTGTCGGCCACTTGTGCGCCGACTAAAGTGACCGATAAACGCCGATATAGTAGAACAATATTGCCAGCAATGGTGAATTTTCGTCAAACGTGGGAATTTATTTTTTTATTCATTTATTTAAAAATGTATATATTTATACATGTTTCCTTTATTTATAAATATATATTTTTTAATGTAATTTGTGTACCATTTTATATTTAGATTTTTAAATTTACTTTCGAAAAACAGGTTTCAGCCTCTACTTAAAATTTTATAATTTTGAGAAAATATACAAGATGATATTTTCTCAAAATTCAAAAAATCAAGTGCGATAGTTGTTTTTCATTTTCTAGAAAGGTTCATGATTACACGTCAAGCCTTTTAATTTATTTTATCTGCCAACCTTTCATTTCATTTGATAACAATGTTATGGTCAAGGGGATACATTTGTAATTACTATTTATGACCCATACTTAATTTTGTACCCCATCTTGAATTCGAATTTTAAATAAATAATAAATCTATCTTAGCTAAAAAATTCGATTTTTTGTTGTTGTAATTTTTGAGAAAATATCTAGGAAGTTACATATTGATGCCTATATTTCAACAATTTTTTTATATTCCTTATAAACTCCAAAAAATATATAATTGTTATCAAATTAAAAAAAATATTGGTAGTTTTGGCGATTTTTAACATACATTTTTAGAGAGATAAAACTAAATTAACCTGTGGCAACCATTCTGCTGGCAAACATTTGTTAAAAAAACAAGAAGAAGAAAAAAAATAGTTTACTCAGTAAGTAATTTTATATATCGAGGGCTTATATTCAAAAAGTGCTATCTGCAAAATCACAACTTCTCAGGAGAGCAAAAAAACAGTTTTTTCCGTTAACTCTTCTAATATTAATTAAAATTTATTTTACAATGTTATTCAAACCCGACGTGTAAATTGTTTAAATATAAATTTATTATTAATTCTCGATATAATCGACTTTATGGTAGATAGCAGTTTTTGCAAGTTGAAATTTTATCAATTTGAATATTCAAATAAGCAGATAGCACTATTTGAACAAAAATAATCTTTGTGGAAAACTAATTGAATCATTGAAAGGATAATTTTTTGTCGACCTGGTCTAATAGATGTAAAAAGAATAAGTTTTTTGTTGGTATAGTCTTTAAAGAAATCAAAGTAAAGGGAATATTAAAAACTTTATTATCTATTTTAAATTTTTTTTTTGGCTTCTTTTGTTACTCTTACATCGTTTGGCAAAAAAAAATTGTTGATTTTTTAGCTTCATCTCAATTTTAACGTGTGCACTATCACACTCCATTTGAGTGTGCCCCTTTTCTAAGTTCTTCTGTTCAATTACCTTAGTATTTTCTATAGAAAAATTGGACAGTGCATTTGATAAAAAGTGGTTACGATTTTGATGGCCACAAACATCGGAATATATTATGATTGGTAACGTTTGACAAACAATGGGTGTTAAAATGGTGTATTATACATGAAATGAAACTTGATGCAGACAGATCTCCTTTAGTTTCATTCCACCAGTAATTTGTACATTGATCGGTTGAGAGATTATAAATTGAAAAGTTGTGTACTTGAAGACGCTGTTTATAGTAAATAGCAGATGCGTTTATATCTGGACAAAGTTTTACTGCTTGTGCATCCATAGTAAACACATGACATCGTCCTTCTTGAGCTGCAATTTTGTCCCGTTGTTTTTCTAATTGGGCACGTTGTTTTTTTGAAATATGTATGTTATATTCACGCTATTCAACTTGATTAGCTCTGAATCCAACACATGTGGCACATTCATCTTTACGAGGCTTATATAGAGCCAAATTTTGTTCGTCGAAAAAATTTAAAAACGTAAAAGTTGATACTGGACGAACCTTATTTTCAAGACATTTAGATTTATAGTCCTTATAAATATCAGCTTTATTTTTAAATATTGTAGCAATGTACATATATCTTACTACTGTCTTTGCGGCAATAATGACTTTCCATTTTGTCTAGTTTTTTGAAATAATGTTTTAAATACGTTTTATAACCACTTTTTTTAAAATAATGCTTAGGCCGCTGATTTTTATCACGAGAAGATTCATCAATGGTTTTTTTGACCAACCAATATCTTAACATACCTCGATTTATAGAAAGAGTGGAAAGAAACATAGTTTTACATACTTGCAGTTGTTTTTTTTTAATTTTCCACTGAATTCCTTTTTTCGGGAAGCTGTGTTACGTGGGTCTTTATATAAACTTGCTTAGCTTCACAGGACATACTCTAAAACGTTTTAAAAATATTTTTTTTAGTGTGTTCATTGAATTTTTGGAAGTGTCTTACAACACTTTTTATGCAAGTTTTCGATAAACATACAGGTCTAATTTCTTTTTGTTGTTTTGTAACATTTTGCTTTACAACTTTATCGATTGTTGAAAATACTAAATATTTCTGCCCCTTCTCACGCTTTTTCTTATTTTCTTTTTTTTCTTCGAAGACAAGAGGCAGCATTATTGTTAAAACGTTCGTTTTCGGAATCTGTAATAAACTTTTGGTTACAATTATAATTGCCACGAATTTTAAACATTAACCTGTTATATGATCGCTCTCATCTTCTTTAGATGAAATGTAATCGATTGCAATACGCTGTAGGGAATTCATTTGTTAGTTTATCACAAATTTTAATAAAAATTTTATGCACATATATCTATTATTAAACAATATTTATTTTTTAATATATTTTAATTTTTATTATATACACAAATATTTTTTATGTAGATAGCACTTTTTTATAAAAAAAACAACGTAAGTTAGATAGCACAATCATAAATTTATGAAAAAAAAAGTTTAAGAATAATATTTTTTCTTCCAAATTTAACTGACAGATGACAATTTTATCAGTGAACACGATGCAATAAAAAACTCGTTTTAGAGAAAATTGTAGATAGCAAGTTTTGAATATAAGTCCTCGATATATAAATTGATTTTTAAAAATACATTGATATTTTAATGATCATTTAAATTTTTTTTTTTATTCTCACATAATTTTTGAAAATAAAACTTTAATTATCAACTTCACTAAATTCGCGCAAAATTCTCTCATACGCACCATATTAATTTCTCTTTTTTAATCACTATCTTCCTCAAATACTTCGTTTTTTGAGTATTCAAAAGCAAATAAGCAAAACAATTGACTTCATTTTGCGAATAAGGCACGATAGTGTGACCGTATTTTATTAATTACTGTTGCAATTGCGTTTTGACCGATATGAGCCGAAAAAGATTGTCACAATATGCGACGATAATGGGACCGCTCAAAAATACATCGTTAAATTTTTTTGAATGTGTACCGATTAAGCACGACAAAAATCGGTACACATTGTGCTATTTGCACCGATAGTGGGATCCCGGCTTAAAAGTGTCCCACAAGTGTGGCAAATAAAATCAAATCTGTACCACAATAAACAACTGAAAATTAATGCATACAATGCATTAAAAGAAAAATTAAGTGAAATAGAAAATAAGTAAAAGTGCTATATTCGGCCATTCCGAATCTGAGAACACCCTTCACCATCATGTACATAGGTATAATCCCGCATCGTAGCTTAACCTAAGTATATATCATATTTTACGCCATTTTTCCTTATTATTTCCGACGCCATCTTTGATTTTGAATTTTTACGTTATCTGTATCTGTATTTTTAATAATTTACTGTATTCTACTGGTCAAGCCCTTTCATTTGAAACCACTATTGAGGGGGTTCCAGAAGTTACATTTAAAAATACCAGATTTGACCCATTTATAAATTTATTGTTCGCATTTTGTAGTGGCGGCCAACATAAGTTTTAATTTTTTTATAGTGCTTATATTGCGTTTGTCAAGTCTTTTCAGATGATACCAATATTGACGCTTCGGTTGTCTAGATTGATTTTCGTTTGTAAATTTTTGGAATATATATTTTTCAAAAAAAGTTTTTGCCTATAACTTTACCGATTAAAGCCCGATTTATCTAAAATTTTTCACGAATATCTCTCTAGGCATATTATATCTAAAAATAGTAACAAAGGCTGAAAAATTTTAATTTTGGTGGTAAAAATATAAGAAAAAACAGAGGCAATCTCGTTTATTTGCTCATATCTCAGAAAGTTATGAAGCGATTTTGCTGAATTTCAATAGCGATTTATTCCCGGATATTTCCAAAAGATTGATACCATACACAGGTCTGAGGAACATTTGGTTGCTTCTAAAAGTTGATTTCAACCAACACACGGACAGACAGTCAGGGCTTAATCGACTCCTCTATTCATAAGCTTTCAGAAAATATATACTTTATGGGGTCGGAAATTAAAATTGTAGAAATTACAAACGGAATGACAAAGCTATATATGCCCTTGTGCACCACAGGTGAAGGGTATAAAAATGCAACTATTGACAACTTTCCGCTTCATTGCCATTTTTTCGCTTCAAAAATTTTTGTGTAATGAAGTATGCCGTCAGAGTTCGACAGTGTAATAGCTAAACCCAAAGTATGTCATCACACATGTCTTAAGACATGTATGCGTGTCTAATAGGCCTTTAAGAGATTTTGTTTTTGCGTATTATCTTTCAAATTTAAGAACCAAGGAACCCACCTTTTTAATTTGCTGCAAAACATTTAAACATAAAAATAAAAAACACAAAATAACTGTTATTGTTTACCTCTTATGATAGAAGCCAACCAAAACTTAGCCTAAAGGCCATAAACAGTTGCATTTATTTAAAAATTAAATAGTGATACTTGCAAAAATTTTATTTATATTACAGATTGTAACATTGCAAATTTTCTGGCGGCCAAAAAATATCTTGCACTCTCCGACCTAGGAACATTGTTTATTCTTCATACAAATGAGAGCTGTTTTTGTTGTTGAGATAAGTAGTTTCTTAAAAATATAAATCAACGTGAGTAGTCTTGCAAATCATATAAATATGGGACGCTATAAATATAAGTACGACGTAGAACTTATGTTCATTGTGTATTGTACTTATAAATCAACGTTGTTGTGGGTATGCGTACGTCAGCTCAGTTAAATTTTGATGATTTATACGCACTTATACTCAAATTGTATGACTCATTATGAATATTGAAAAAACGACTCAAAGCCGATCACTGGTCTGTATCGTTTTCTTGTTCAAATTCCTCCAAATCTCTATAAGTTATGTATTTCAATATCTGTGTCGAATTTTATTGTTTGTTCTATCGAATGAGGTATAATTTGATCTATATTGTATTTCTTAAGTATCCTTACTAATTGATCTCTTAAAGACCAATATACTTCAAATGTCTCTTCTATGTGTTCTTTCGTGAATTTTTCCTTGTTTGTATTAATTACTGCCCTTATTGTTTCAGAAGAGTTTTTTATGTAAATATTTTTGTTTATGCATTTATTTATTTATTTTTATTTCCTTTCGATGTCCCATACACAAGACTTTAATGTGCTGTTTTTACAAGCCGATTGTCTTAGACGATTTATGTATAATTTGTTTTTGTTACAATAACAAAATACACATAAATCGTCCAAGACAATCACTCAATCGGCTTGTAAAAACAGCACATAAGTCTTATATTGCAGTATGGAACTGAGCATATGCAAATACAATATATTTGAAATAATAACAAAATAGGTGTTAGATTTAACTACGTAATTTTTAACGTATGTCAATTGTAGTAAATAAAAAATTAAGAAAAGCAAAATATAGAATATAACCAAATTTAATAACAAAGTGTTAATAAAATTTAATAAAATAAGATAAAATAAAATAAGACAAAACAATAATAAAATAAGATAAAACAATATACAAGCAAAATTTATATATGTGTACATATCTATATTTAACGTGAGAAATGACCAAAAATTTCTATGATATAATGAGATTATCTGTCTAATTAAATCCTATTTCTGCATTTATATTGCTACCTTTATACCTTTTATAAACGTTGTCTTATTTCCTTTAAATACTCTGTGAGTTCTTTTATTGCAATCAAAAACACTTGAAATTCGTTATAAAATTAAGAGCACTTTATTTACTTAAATACACTCAGATATTGTTTTATAGCACTTTACTTATTTTACTTATTGTTATACACTATTAATAACACTGAAACACTGTTAGCTCACACTTAACAAGCCCTACTGTTATCCTGATCATGTTAGCTGTGTTGTTCGGCTATTTATAGTAACATAGTGGTGTTCTGTAACATTCGACAAAGTTCTCGTATGTACACACTAGTTAATTATGTAAATTACTCGAAAGCCCTTACATTTAAATTAAGACGTAATGTTATAGTTAAAGGCCAGTCTAGACTATAATACAAGTCGTACGACAAATTGTAATCAAAAGTAGAAAACATGAGAGAAAATACGGATGAAAATTTGACAAGCGGACCGTATTTTTAAAACGATTTAAAAAATGGAGCATTACATTAGATCAGAGGTGTATTTTAATGTATTCATTGCCAAACACATTAAGGGTGTGCTAGTATTTATACAACTATTACAAAAACAACATGTAATTTTTTTTGATTTTGTTACACAGCGTAGAAGAAAATGGTTTGTTGTTTCTGTAGTTTTTGTAGAACTACAATCACCATAAATTGTTTTATTTATCAAACACATTCAAAAACAAAAGAAAACGAATAGTACTAAAATTTTCACCCCAATTCTAAATATTCCCAGGGAATTGAATTCCCCGGGAATTCATTTTTCCCGCGAATAAAATTCCCCTATTCTAAACAGTCGGGGAAGGGAATAACAAGGGAGAGAGAATTTTACATTTTCGAAGTCAGCTGTTTGCTTTTGCTGTTTTGTTTTGACAAAATATTTGCTAATAATTTTTAGCGTAGAAGAATGTTCGTAAATAATAAAAAAAAATTGTTAAAAGTGAACAAAAATGTTAGTGTAGCGTTGATAATAATAATAATAGCTGAAGCAGAAAACTCTGAAGCACAAGAATAAGCAAAAGGTAGAAAGGAAAATGCTAAGTGACGCCAGCAACGACTTGAGTTCCCGCACACTTTGTAAATTTTACCTTTGGAAAGTTAGAAAAATATTACAGAGTAAATAAACCGGCGTTCAAATATCTGTTGGACGTGTTAAGGTATTCAGCCTAAACGTAAGTCCTTTGCAATTTCTCCAATCGTGAAATTAAGTGCGACTTTCCGCTTCTTTGCTGAAGGTTTGTAGCAAACGGGTATTGGTAAAGATTACGGTGTGTCTGTGGCTCAGTGTAGTGTTAGCAAAGTTCTGGCAGAAGTTATTAATATATAAGGAACATTTACGCCCAATGTAGATAACTTTCTGCAGAACTGAAGTGCAAAAACGCAAAGTTGTGTTAGCTATTTATGTGAAGTATGGCATTCCAAACGTTATTGGATGTGTTGACGGAACTCAAAAAAATAAAGGTCTGTGATCATGAGCTGAGGATTCAGTACGTTGATGCCTCACATCCCGGAGCGTGTCACGATTCGTTTATTTGGAATTCTTGCGAATTGCGTGCTCACCTTGAGCAAGAATACCTTAGAGGTGGCAGCAATTATTGGCTTCTTGGTAAAGTTTTGAATGATAACAGACAATTCATAAATTAAACATGCATTTTTTCTAGGAGGCTTATAGATGCCAGGATGAGCCTGTTGAAATAAAATTCACTCCAAGTGTTGAAATGTGGTTAAACGCATTAATGGTGTTTTAAAAAATAGATGGAGGTGCATTCTTGGTGCTAGACAGCTGCACTACGCTCCAAAAAAGGCTGCTAAAATAACAAAATTTTGCTGTGCGTTGCATAATATCTGCATTCATTTTAAATGCAATGCTGAAGTAAACGATGTAGAAAATTTAGATTATTTGAGCGCTCAGGATAATGATGTGGTATCCTTAGACTCGCCACAATATTTATCCATTGCCCAAAATATTAGAAAATATAATAGAAAAATATTAGAAAAAATATTGCGAATAATCTCTAATAAATTTCTGTAATAAAGCTATTTCTTATATACATATGTATGTATGTAGTATATACATTTTTTTAAATAAATATAACATTTTCTTATTGCTATTATTTGACCTTTATTTTATAAAATTTTTTAATTGATTTTTATTTATTATTTATTTATTACACAAAGGAGTAGCGAAATATTGAATAATAAATAAATCAACAAAAATTTATAAAGACCTCGAGCTTGAAAAATCAATTAAAAAATATAACATTTTATTAAAAAAATTTAAAAACTTCAAAAATTAAAAAAAAAGATAAATAAAAATTAAAATTATTTTAAAACTAATAAACAATTCATTATTCTGCTTCCTGTTTGTTGTTTTTATCCTAAAAGTAACAATAAATTACAATATTTATCACAATTTTTATAAAAAAATATTAAATATTACATTTTTGTCACAACTCCCTTTGAATTTGTTGCCGGTTTTTTTTCCAAAAATTGTTATTACATTCTCCCTTTAATTACCTTTCGTAATACCTACTTTTTTCCCAGGGAACAATTTCCCAATTTCGAAGTTCATTTAGAATAAGGGAAAAGGGAAAGGGAACAAATTTCCCCGGGAGAAATTATTTAGAATAGGGGAACAGGGAATAGGGAAAAAATTCTTAGGGAATTGTTATTTAGAATTGGGGTGTTTATCTTTGTAAAACACGTAGAACACCTTATTATTGTTAATAAGATCCTTAGTTTGTTTATTTTTCTAAATCATTCTACTTTGATTCTACTTCACACTTATAGTGTAAACGGAAAAAAATTTACATTATATTTTTCTCATTTTCTTGAGTACGGAGAGAATTTTATCACATTTTGCTTCTACAAAATCTATTTGAAGTCGTGCGACTTGTATTATAGTCTAAACTAGCCTTAAGTAATATGCAGGAATAATAAAAGTGCTGAAGAGTATGCTGCTCATAATAACTCACCTCGACTGCATACAAATTAACATCATGTTCGAAGAACCAGCGAGCCAAACGAAATGTAGATTAACTCATACAAACAAAACTACTGTAAATATAACTAAAATAAAATTATAATGTAAATTAAGCTCTTAAAAATAAGCCTGTAACAATATCTTATTTACGTCGTTTGCTCTACTGAGATATTTCTTTTTCAAATTTCCCTTGTGTTTCGAATATATGTGATACAAAAAGCTTATTCCTATTATTATTGTTATCACAACCAGAGGTCTGCAACAATACATAATACTCGCGAGCGCACTCGCTGTTTACTAAATCATTTTTAGTCTCGAATACTTTTAAGCACTCGCTTTTACTGATATGGTGGCTAGTTGACTCGTTCTTCTTACAAAGCGAGCTTATGCATGAAAATATTACACAATTGCTTTTTACTTGTACATGTCAATATCACAACCACTCAAAGCAAAGTTTCGTGTTTTTGCTATTTTCATATTCGGTAACTTCTTTGTATTAAACTTACACGACTTATGCTCGGCGCACAATTGGGACGAACGACGAATTTCGCCCAACACGATGAACTCTTCGGTAAGAATTCGTTGTGCAAATTCGACCAACGTTCCAAACAGTTTCTTCTTTAAAAACCATCTCATAAAAACGGCTAAACCTGGCTTAAGTTATACATATATTCCATTAGAAACATATTTGGATTTTAATTCCCTGAACTTTTCCTTCTCTCAATTCTTCCCATGCACTAATACTCCCTACTCTTTCCTACATGACATTCCTTATTTAAAAACTAATTTCGTCCCTTTTCTTCACATAATACAAAATATAGACAGTTAACATTAATCAACTAAAATAACAGACAAAATTACAATTCATTCATAAATTTTTACTTTTCGCTCTACTGTAGAAATAAAAGAATTCACAATAACAACAATCTTACAGACATTTTTCTATCATTTACCAACACTCACAACATATGTTCATGAACAATTAAACACAATATTTTTTCCATCGAAGGTGCTGGTATTGTACGTATTGTTCCACACAATTAAGTATACAATAATTTAATAATCTTTATATTTTCAGATCCTCACGGCGGGCTTAACTGCGATTCGAAGATTCGGTCGGTCGCGCGAGCAAGGTTTTCCCCCCGTTGCCAATGGTCTATTGCGGACTGGCAATCCTCCTCAAACACAAAATAGACCATTCCGAATAAAAATAAATAAGTCACTTAGCACGGCCAAAGAGTGCCTTTGTCCACGCCGGCCACTAGTCAAGCTGGCAATCGTTTGCGTTGGCCATAAACAAGTGCCCAAATTTCCAACTACGCCGGTCTTTCTTCGCCATGACACCTGCCTGTTGCAATATGTATATGTATACGGCTACATATAGCCACCGCAACAAAACCATAATTTATTTATCCATTTACATACAAGGATGGTGTGCGAGGCTCATAAATAAGTGTTCAACGTGGGGAACTCCTACACCCTGAGTTCTCATTCGCCGGGCTACTAAACCATTGTAAAAAGGTAGGTGTTATTCAAAATATTAGATTATTTTAATTTTTCAGCGTATCACAGCATTTAAAAACGTCACTTTTTCAGGTACAAGGAAATGGTGTCATTTGATGAAGGAAACCAGATCGTGTGTTCAGATAAGTTACAAATTTATGCGTTCTAGTAAGAAATATTCTTTGTGGTTATTTACAACTTATTCTAGGAACATGTTCATAGCCTAAACTGGACCAGAGTCTTTAGCGGCAAAGGAAACACAACATATGGACACTATTGACATTACCCCGTATAAGGTGTAAGTGATTGTACACTCAATATATTTGGACTATTATCTGGACATAAATCAGGTACTGGATGCTTATATATTAAAAACAATTAGAAACACCAAAAAACATGACATTGCAAAACATACATAACTATTAAAACAATAATATCAGTCATATAAAATGTATTCCTAAAAATCTAATATTGCACACAGTTCTTAAATTATATCACAGATCCGTTTCTATTGCCAATACCCCTTATATCTTAATGTCCTTGGCATGATACACTCCAATAGACTTTCCATGCATATTTTCCAATTCATACATATTATTTCATATTGGTTTTAGTACCCTACATCTTACAAACTTTTTGCAAAATTTCGCATTTCTGTTTCTTTTAAAATCACTTAATGCTCGGCGCATAATTGGGACGAACGACGAATTTCGCCCAACACGACGAACTCTTCGGTAAAAATTCGTTGTGCAAATTCGTCGTGTGAAGCACAACAACGACGAAAAAGTAACATCTTTTATAGTTGATAAAATTGTTTAGTGTTTGTGCAAAGAAAAAACAAAAATAATCGAAGAATTTAATGTTTTGTGAAACTCAACAAAACAATAAATATAATTTCTGTAATAATAATAACTTGTTTACGTATAAGCAAACGTTTGCAAAGAATGTCGATGGTACGTGCATTAAACAATAACAAAAATTTTGTTTGTGTATAACAGCTAATAGTGTGACCAAATGAAAAAAAAATATCACTTAATAAACTTAAACATTTGCAAAAACACAAATAAAAACAAATTTTTGTACTTAACTTTTTTATACTTATTTTAAATGTTTTAAAATAAAAAATAAAACAATTATTAAAGTAAAAGCTAACTTTATTTTCTTAAAATGTTGAGAAGTAAACCCAAATTTAATAAAAAATGGACACCTTGTATCAATTTGTTCGCCGGCGTAAGAGATAGAAATAAATCTAATGCAGTGTTCGCCGCGTATAGCGAACTTCGACTCACGCCACAATTGTATGCATTCTCATATACACAAATGTGTTTTATTTTTGATGACGAATATTCGCGACGAAAAATTCGTCGTTCGTCCCAATTGTGCGCCTAGCATTAAGTGTTACGACCAGGGTATCAATTCTCGTTCTGTGAAACTATGAAATGAAAAGTTTTTGTGTGTCATATCATATGGTGTCACCATACCCTTTGCTATACAAACATTTTTTTCATTTCACAAGTTCACAGAACGAGAATTGAGCCCCAGCTCGTATCAACAACATTCACGGCATATTCATTTAGTATATGTTCGTGTATTTAAAATTCAACATTAAGTGAAAACGTGGCTGCCAGATTTTATGATTTGTCGTAGGTTAGACGATTTTAGGCGTTTAAATGATTTAGTGCATATTTTGTTATTTATTTTATGGATGAAAACTAGTAATGCTTTTTTAAAGTATTTTATTTATTATTATCTATAAAATTTTAAATACATTAAATTAAAAATTACATTTCAACCTTATGAAAAAAGGCACGTTCCGATGCAGCACTGCTTGCCGGTATTGAGTGTACATGCTGAGCGAATTTGCATAACCGAGGATAATATTTTTCATTTTTGCGCCACCACTGCAATAAATCAAAGTCATCAGTCATAATTACTGCTTCTTTGCTATACTTCTCTACTTCATCATATATGGATTCTTGGAATGAGCTTGAAGATGTATGTAACCAGTTTGAAAAAAAGAATTGATTGTCGTTGTTATTAGTAAGATATTTATATATATTTATAAGATATTAAAACAATTTTCTTAAAGAAAAAACTCAATTAGCAGTCGATAGTTACCGTTAATAAAGAGCGCACTGATCCATTCAAAAAAATGTTCTTATGTGAATCTTTAGCATCATAGAATATAATTGTATGTTTGTTGTAAAATTTGTTGTCAAAATAGATATATATATATACAAAGTAAATTCTGTGTCTACGTCGCACAATGTAATAACAGACTGCGCTGCGTTGCCATTGGTATTTGTAAAAATATAAATGAAATTGACGTATAAAAAAAATGTGATTAATAATTATATATTTTAATTAAAATTTTTCACGAAAATTTTTCTTGTAATAACCTTTAAATTCATTTTATTTCATAATGAATTTAGCCTTACATGTTTACCTAAATATACGATCATTGATTTTTCCCTAAACCACCTGGCAACGCTGCTTTAAATATTACTACGAATGACGAATGCTGCGAGTAAACACTTGTGCACTCAGACAATTATAACTCTAGGTCAGTGAAGGGCAGATAGAGAACATTGAATAAATGAGAGTAAATAAGTTGTAGTTTATTTACGAAACAATACAATACAGTACTCATATAAATTTCATTGTGTTTGCTAAACAGTGTTGACAACTTTTGAAAAGGTAAAAGCACAGCATTCTGTTTAAAAACGGGTAAAAAAGGGTAAAAATTAAAGAAAAAAAGAGCAAAAAGCACCAACCATAAAAAACAAATTGCAAGGAGAAAAAAATTACTTTAATAACATTTTATTAAACTTTTACTTAAAACCAATTAACAATTCAAAAACAAGAAATAATAAAAAAAAATAAGCATATACATATTAATATATATAAAAGCAATTTTTCAATCGATATGTCAATTCCTTCATCTAAAATTAGGCTGAAAGGAACGCCTTTAATGTCATTGATAATATTTTCTATAAAAATGGAGCTATAATATTTGTTCTAATGTTGGATCACTTTGTTCTGTGCAACTTGAATTGTAAAGCTTTACTATCTGAAAAAGTGTTGGTTCAAATATCAGACAAATGATCAATGCAAGAAAAAGATGTGTGTACTGCTGTATATAAACATAAACTCGCTTGGGCTTTTTGATTTTCCTTAGGCTCAATTGGTTAAAAAGATAGCTCAGTTTGTAATGAAAAGCTATTGCTGGGATTTATTGCCTTTATATGTTTTTTTGTTTGGCTGTGTCTCAACAAATCGCTATGCCTTTGAAGCATCTTTTGTTGGCCTTAACCATTTTGTAAATACTGAATTCGTCTCCCAAACTTTTATATACTTTTGTCGTTCCATCTAAAAAGAGATAAATATTTAAGCATTTTTTTTATTAATATTAAGCATTTTTATAAATATATGATTTACTTACATGTAAGTTTTTCTCCATCAAATAATGTTTAAGTAATTTTAAACACTTTGAATTATGAAAAACACACTTATAACATTTTCTTATATACAATGTTTTTTCTCTTAGCTTGTGTTTTTTGGTCGTTTTTTCTTTTGAAATTGACTTAAAAAGCTTTATAAACAGTGATGTAAAATTACCAACGAAATAACTTAAATCTTTTTCTCGTCATTAATTTACAAAAAAGCACTAAAAGCACTGTAAGAAAAGTTGATAAGCACCATAAATACCCGTTTTTCAAAAACGGGTAATTTTCAAAAATGCTCGGGTAACTACATCTAAAAAGCACTAAGAAATACCCGAAATGGCAACGCTGTTCCTAAAGGCTCGTATGTTGCAAACACAATTTCTTACGAGCCTGGCGAGTACATGCAAAAGCAATGGGCTGTATTACCTACACCGCAACTCGTTTTAAGGCGAGTATCATAAATCATAAAAACGGGTGCTCGTTGTACTCTGATCACAACTAAACAAATTGCAATGGTTTGAGAGTTAATCGCCCGTTCTCCTATTTCTATTTCATTTATGGCGTTGGGGTGGCTATGTCTGTCTTTGATCTACACATTATAAAAAAAAAAATTTTATTTCCTTTTTCTTTTCTTTTCTTTTCTCTTTTTTTTTTTGTTTTTGTTACTATTTATAATTTTCCTTTTTTTTCAAATTCTATTTTATATTTTACTAGCCAAACCCGGCGCACGTTGCTACGCCCCTTACTGAATCGAAATGCATTCTGAATTTTAATTGAATATCAAGTGCAAAAACCTAAAAATTATAATTTTTTTATGGGCGTGGCATTGCCCACTTTTCTAATCACGAAATTCTAAAGTCATAACAGCTCAATATGTGTGCAAAGTTTCAGAAGAATCGGACCAGTGCAAGTACCTCAAAATTATAATTGTTTTAATGGGCGTGGCCCTGCCCACTTTTCTAACCATGAAATTGTAAAGTCATAACAGTCCAATACGTGTGCAAAGTTTCAGAATAATCGGTCCAGTGCAAGTACCTCAAAATGATACCTTTTTTTATGGGCGTGGCACTGCCCACTTTTCTAATCACGAAATTATTTAGTCATGACAGCTCGACATGTATGCAAAGTTTCAGAAAAATCGGTCTGGTGGAAGTACCTAAAAATTATAACCTTTTTTTATGGGCGTGGCCCCGCCCACTTTTTTAATCACGAAATTATAAGGTCATGACAGCTCAATATCTGTGAAAAGTTTCAGAAAAATCGGTCCAGTGAAAGTACCTCAAAATTAAAACTTTTTTAGGGGCGTGGCCCCGCCCACTTTTCTTATCACGAAATTATTAAGTCATGACAGCTCGATATGTGTGCAAAGTTTCAGAAAAATCGGTCAAGTGCAAGTAGCTTATAATGATAACTAATTTTTTATGGGCGTGGCCCGCCCACTTTTTTTCACCCATAAACACTCCCTGGTATGTGTACAACAACTTACCAAAGTTTCAGCCCGATCGGTTTTACAGTTTCGGAGTCTATAGCTAACACACACACACACACACACACACACAGAGTTTCACTTTTATATATATAGATTTTTCCTTTTTGATTTATTATCTGTCTAGTACTCCTGCTTTTTTAATTGCTAAGTGTATTTCTATTTCCCTACAAACTGGATTATCTAAATCTTCTCTCGTTGGTTTTCTATCTATACCTAAATATTTCCAAGAATTTTCCAAATTTCTGATTTCTTTATTCTACCTGATTCCAATTTATTGGATTTTTCTTCCTTAATTTTCGCCTACTCATATCTAAATAGAAGGAAGGAGCCTATAAGTTTTACAAAATATTTTTGTCGGATAAGAACAAAATATTAATAAAATAAATTTTTTTTGTAAATTAATTTCATTTTTTTTTATTATTATTTTGTTTGCCACCCTAATGAATATCTTTTTTAACTTCATTATTTGTTTTTGTAAATTCCTTCGTAGTTCCTTTTATGTCGTGTCCGTTTATAAGTAAATACATACATTTTATTTTAATGTAAATAAACATACATGCATAGCAACGAACCTTTTACTACATACATAGTTACTTTTTTAATATTTTGTTGTTCAAAAATAACATCTATATATATAAAAGTGAAACTCTGTGTGTGTGTGTGTGTTAGCTATAGACTCTGAAACTGTAAAACCGATCGGGCTCCAACTTTGGTAAGTTGTTGTACACATACCAGGGAATGTTTATGGGTGAAAAAAAGTGGGCGGGGCCACGCCCATAAAAAATTAGTTATCAGTTTTAGCTACTTGCACTTGACCGATTTTTCTGAAACTTTGCAAACATATCGAGCTGTCATGTCTAAATAATTTCGTGACAAGAAAAGTGGGCGGGGCCACGCCCCTAAAAAAGTTTTAATTTTGAGATGCTTGCAATGGACGGATTTTACTGAAACTTTGCACACATATTGGGCTGTCAGACTTTATAATTTCGTGATTAGAAAAGTGGGCAGGGCCACGCCCATAAAAAAAAGTTATAAGTTTGAGGTACTTGCACTGGACCGATTTTTCTAAAACTTTGCACACACACTAAGCTGTCATGACTTTACAATTTCGTGATTAGAAAGGTGGGCAGTGCCACGCCCATAACAAAAAGTTATAATTTTGAGGTACTTGCACTGGACCGATCTTTCTGAAACTTTGCACACATATTGAGCTGTTATGACTTTACAATTTCGTTATTAGAAAAGTGGGCAGGGCCACTCCCATAAAAAAAATTATAATTTTTAGGTTTCTGCGCTTGATATTCAATAAAAATTTAGAATGCATTTTGATTCATTAAGGGACGTAGCAACGCGCGCCGGGTTTGGCTAGTTATCTATATATATAAAAGTGAAACTCTGTGTGTGTGTGTGTTAGCTATAGACTCCGAAACTGTAAAACCGATCGGGCTCAAACTTTGGTAAGTTGTTGTACACATACCAGGGAGTGTTTATAAGTGAAAAAAAGTGGGCGGGGCCACGCCCATAAAAAATTAGTTATCAGTTTTAGCTACTTGCACTTGACCGATTTTTCTGAAACTTTGCACACACATCGAGCTGTCATGACTAAAAAATTTCGTGATAAGAAAAGTGGGCGGGGCCACGCCCCTAAAAAAGTTTTAATTTTGAGGTACTTGCACTGGACCGATTTTTCTGAAACTTTGCACGCATATTAAGCTATCATGACTTTATAATTTCGTGATTAAAAAAGTGGGCGGGGCCACGCCCATAAAAAATTAGTTATCAGTTTTAGCTACTTGCACTGGACCGAATTTTCTGAAACTTTGCAAACATACTGAGCTGTCATGACTTTACACTTTCGTTATTAGAAAAGTGGGCAGTGCCACGCCCATTAAAAAAAGGTATCATTTTGAGGTACTTGCACTGGACCGATTTTTCTGAAACTTTGCACACATATTGAGTTGTCATGACTATACAGTTTCGTATTTAGAAAAGTGGGCAGTGCCACGCCCATAAAAAAAGGTATTATTTTGAGGTACTTGCACTGGACCGATTTTTCTGAAACTTTGCACACATATTGAGCTGTCATGACTATATAATTTCGTGATTAGAAAAGTGGGCAGGGCTAGGCCTATTAAAAAAGTTATAATTTTAAGGTACTTTCACTGGACCGACTTTTCTGAAACTTTGCACACTTATTGAGCTGTCATTACTATACAGTTTCGTAATTAGAAAAGTGGGCAGTGCCACGCTCATAAAGAAAAAGTTATAGTTTTTAGCTTTGCACTTGATATTCGATTAAAATATAGAATGCGATTAAAATTCATGAAGGGGCGTAGCAACGCGCGCCGGGCTTTTCTAGTTTTAATTAAAAGTTCAGTTGTTATTGAAATCAAATATAGTAAACATATACTGCCTGTTCAACGATGTTGAAAGAAAACCCAAGCGAAGTTTCATTCATAAAAATATATTGAAAACAACAACAAAAACAAAAAAATTTGTTTACTTTCTATTTAGTGAGCGGTCAAAGTCAGCAAATTATTGCTGTTTTCAAAAAAAGTGAAGTGTTAACTGTACGAGCTTTTTTATTATTCGATATAATTACTTTTAATAAGAAAACAGTGATCTAAGTATTTTATGAGAACCAGAAATGGTTGTTTCTTTATTTAATGACAAAATAATAATAATAATCTACATAAGTATATGCAATGAATTGAGCAAAAACCAACAATTACCAAATTCTTGATTAGTATAAATACGTACAAACATACATATGTATATGCAGCAAGATAAAAACAGGTTTTGAGTAGATTATAGGAATGACTATAAGAATTAAGATAACCAACATCAAAAGAAATGAGAGCGGCAAAGATAAAGTTGAGTGTGTACAAAACTGGTTTAGAGTAGATCTATAAGAGCAAAAAAGTTCTGTTACATTTTTTACATATTTTTAATGAAGTGTTTACACTAGCATCTAAAAGAATAGAACTATATTTTAATTTTAATTAATATAAAGGTTAAGCATACATAAATAAAAGTTTAAATAAATTTTAGTTGCGCCAACATTCTCCCCCACTAAGGACGACAGTACTTAATCCAAGGTGGATTCAGCTGTTAGATTGACTTTGCTAATATGAGATTCATAGCTATCATTTACTGGTAAAAATGCAATTTTTGAAATTGGACGCTTATAAGTCTTGCCGTTAGAAAATAGGGTTACAACTCTTACACAGCCATCTTTTCCAGGGTGGACTTCTTGAACTCGTGCTAACGGCCACTCACCAGCGGAACATCGTTCATCAAATACTATCACTAAATCTCCCTTTTCAGCATTTTTATTAAGCTTTAGCCATTTTGGTCTGGCCTGAAGGCATGATAACCATTCATTAGTCCAACGACGCCAAAAATGTTGTTTCAAGCATTCAACAGCTTTCCACCTTTTAAGACAATCGATGTTAACATCAAGTAAATTTTCATCTGGGATACAAAGCGTAGGCTCTCCAATCAAAAAATGGGCTGGTGTTAATGCGTTGCAGTCTGTTGGATCACAACTAAGCGGGAAAAGTGGCCTAGAATTAAGACAACATTCTATTTGTGTTAACAGTGTTGTAAGTTCTTCAAACGTGAGAATACGATTCAACATAACTCTTTTTAAATGATATTTAGTGGATTTCACTCCGGCCTCCCAGAGGCCACCAAAATTTGGTGATGCTGGTGGTATAAAATGCCATGTAGTTCCATTTGAAGCAAGCCCTTCAAGTACTTCCTTTGGAATTGAAGATTTGTTTCGATTGTACAAAATTTGAAGTTCCTTGCTGGCGCCAACAAAGTTTGTGCCACAATCAGAATAAAGATCAGTACACACACCACGTCGAGAGACAAAACGTCGAAAAGCTGCCATAAATGCGTCTGTAGAAAGACTTGTAACTGCCTCCAAATGCAAAGCTTTTGTTACCATGCAAACAAATAGGCAAATATAACCTTTAGTTGTTACAGAGTTGCGAGCCGTAGACTGTTTTATTGTTATTGGCCCAGCATAATCTACTCCACTATGCTTAAAGGGGCGAGATGGTTGTAAACGAACGCTTGGCAAATTCCCCATCATCTGTTGGGCAGCCTTTGCATTATATTTAAAGCATGTTGTACATTGTCGTAGTACCTTTTTAGCAACGGTTTTTCCATGCAGAATCCAATACTCCCGAGAAACGTAGGAATGCATTTGGTTCAGACCACCGTGAAGTGTTTTTCTGTGTGCGTCTAAAAATATAAGATATGATAATGGGTTTTGCTTTTTCAATAACATAGGATGTTTAGAGCCAAAGCTTAGATCAGAATTTTGAATTCTGCCGCCAACTCTTAAAATGTTAGACGAATCCAAAAAGGGGCACATTCTTGCTAGAGAGCTATTTGACGAAATATAGCTTTGTTTTTTAAGCTCAAGAATTTCACTAAAGAAATCTATCTGTTGGGATAATCGTATAAGATCAAATCGAGCTGCGTTTAATTCGTTGGTGGTAAGGAATCCAGTCCTCTTGTTGAAGTTCCTGTCTTTTAATTCAGATTGATATTTATTAATGAAATTATTTTTGAAACGAAGTACGTAAGCAATAACACGGAGGAGTTTGTTTAGACACGAAAACTTAGTAAAAATATTGGGATACTCTTTATTTTTAACCTCAGTTGTATGTGTATTTACGATGGTAATAGCGTCATTGTCATCATAACATATATCTGGTTGCTTTGGCCAATTTGATGGTACGAGTTTCAACCATTTTGGCCCTTTCCACCACAAATTATGATCAACTAGTTCTTTAGACGTTATACCTCTAGACGCGCAGTCAGCAGGATTATCGCAAGTAGATACATATTTCCATTGAGATATTGTAGACTTACGCTGAATTTCAGCTACTCTATTTCCGACGAACACAGGCCATCTAGAGGATTGACCACGAATCCACGAAAGAACCGCTGTGCTATCAGTCCAGTAATATACTGCAGAAATATCACAGTCAATACGAGATGTTATATTATTAACCAAATTAACTAACAAATTAGCAGCACATAACTCCATTCTAGGTATTGTTAAGCGTTTTAATGGACCAACCTTAGTTTTTGCTTGGATAATATTAATTTCAATAGACCCTTCGTTAGAGATAGTTTTGGAGTAGACTACTGCTGCATAAGCCAATTTTGAGGAATCGCTAAAACCGTGTATTTCAAGTTTAGAATCCATCTAGGTATTTTGATTTTTTCAATCTCTTTTAGGTGTTTACGATATTCCAACCACTTATTATTTAACACTTCGGGAAGATTATCATTCCAGTCAAGGCCCAACAACCATAAGTTTTGGAATTCAATCTTTGCTAATATAGTGGTAGGGGCTAACCATCCTAAAGGATCGTAGAGCTTCGCTGCATCTGACAAAAGACTTCGTTTTGTAACTTTGGTGTCGTCATTTTCAAAGTTTATTTTAAATGAGAAACTGTCATCAACCGTATTCCATTCTAAACCTAAAGCCTTAACTGTATTTATTTCATTTAGTTCAAAAACATTCGAGTTTTCCCGGCATTCCACAGGTATACGGGCCAAAAGTTCTTTTGAATTAGTGGTCCATTTTCTTAAATTAAATTTTCCTCTACTGAGCATTTCACATAGTTGTGTGTGTAAGTCGAAGGCATCATCTAAGTTATCAGCGCCAGAAATAACGTCATCTACGTAAGTATCTGTATTTAACACCTTAGAAGCCAACGGATATTTCTCACTTTCGTCAGATGATAATTGTTGGAGAACTCTTATGGAAAGAAACGGTGCAGGTTTTGTGCCATATGTAACTGTAGATAGTTTATAGATAGATAATTTGTCGGACTTTGGTCTTCTCCATAAAATTTGTTGATAATTTTGTTGCTCGTCTACTATCTTTATCTGACGGAACATTTTTTCAAGATCTGCACGGAAACCTATTTTAAAACGTCTCCACCTAGTAATTATTGTTGGCAAGTCATTTTGTAAGGCGGGACCAGACGCAAGTTCTTCATTTAATGAAGGTTGATTTCCTCGTTTGCAACTACCATCAAAAACCACTCGCAGTTTTGTTGTAGAGCTGCTTTCTCTTAAAACACCATGATGAGGTAAAAAGAAGCCATGTGGTTCCAAATCATTAGGATAACTTCCAACATTTTTCATGTGGCCTAAATTTTCGTATTCCTCCATAAATTCTTGGTACAGTTTTCCAAAAGCAGGTTTGGAAATACATTTCGACTCCACTCCTTTTAAACGTGAAAGAGCAGTAAAGTCTGTGTGATAAAACGTAGGCAGAGCTTTACCATTCAGAAGTGATTTAAAAGGTAACGAAACAGTATATCGGCCGCTTGAATCACGAGTTGTAGTTTTTCTAAAGTGTTGTTCACATAATTCTTCCTCTTCTGTTAAAGAACGTCTTTCTAAAAGTTCCTCTTGCTCCCAGAAAGCGCGTAATTGTTGTTCTAAAAAGCAAACATTTATGGATATGTTATTCTGATAGGATATAGGTCGAGTAGGACCAGAGACTATCCATCCAAAATGAGAAAATTGCAGAAAGATACTGTTCTTGAACCTTTGTTGTTTTGGCAAAATAATATTTCCATAAACATCGCCATCAAGCAAGATATCAATTGGACTAGTTTTTAAGAAATTTGGATCGGCAAGCTGATAATCATTTAAATTAGGCAATGGTTGATAATTTGTAATTTTTGGCAATACATAAGCCTTGCAATCGATTTTAAAATTAGGTTCTACTTTTGAAACAAGTGTAAATTTAACAAATCTTTTCGATATATACGGTGTTTTATCTCCAAGGCCACTTATATGTGCATAGGTTTTAAACATTGGAAGTTTTAAAGCTTCAGCGGCTTTTCGAGTTATTAGCGTCGCTTGAGCACATTGATCAAGTAATGCGCGAATATTAAAAGTGCTGTCAGATGTCTTCAAAAGGATTTGAACAGTGGCTAAAAGAACTTGAGCAACATTTGGAGTATTTAATGTGCCACAGTTACAAGTATCACTAGAAAAATTATTATCAGAGGTTTGAGCAGAAGGTAAATGGTCCAAACTATTTTTCGATGGGTTAAACGAAGCAGTATTAGTCTGACTATCATCAGTGGTGTCATTTGCATTAAAAAAAGTATTATGAAGGATTGTGTGGTGGTTTTGTTGGCAAATTTGACAGCGAGACAACGAGCGACAATGATAACTTAAGTGACCGGTATTTAAACAATTGCGGCAAATTTTCCTTGAATTTATAAAATCAATTTTAGCAATAGGGGTCATGGCAATAAATTTAAAACATTTTACTAAAATATGACGTTTGTTACAACACAAACAGTTAGAATCATTTGTATTTGTGTTAGAAGTTGTCAAATGAACATTACGTCGAGAAATGTTTTTCACCCTATTTGGGAAATAATTCGCTCTTGAAGAGGTCATATTATCTACTTGCTCAGATTCACCAATAGATTCTAACGTACGAAATGCAGTTTCCAAAAAAATAAATAATTCTTCTATAGATGGAATTTCTGTAGATCCTTTCAGCGATTGTTCCCATTCTTTACGACTTTGCTTATCAAGCTTGCTGACTGTTTGATAAATAAGTATCGAGTCCCAGTTTTTTGTCGAAATGTTAAGGGCACTTAAAAGTGCAAGACAATTACGAGTAGTATCCAATATATTTTGTATACTTTCAGCTGACCCATTAGAATATGATATAGAAAATAATTTCCCGTATTTATGATCAACAATTTTACGTTTATTATGATATCGACGATTGAGAGCATTCCAAGCCAACATATAATTTGCATCTGACGCTGGATACTCGTTTATAATAGTTAAAGGTGTATCGGAGCATGAAGATTTAAGAAAGTAATATTTCTGAACATCTGTGAGTGCTTGATTATTATGCACAAGAGACGTGAACATATCTCGGTACGAGATCCATGAAAGGTAATCACCAGAAAAAATAGGAATGTCTATTTTTGGTAACCGAGCTTCGACTGGTAAAGTATCATTTCGAGCATGCGATGGACCAGAAAAGGTAGAATGAAATCCTGGTGACTGTGTGTTCGTAAATCCATTTATAAAGTCATATAGCTGACCTCTGAAACTCAGTGATAAGTCTTGAAATTGGAAGAATATTTCATCTGTAAAATATGGAATATCATTAATATTTATTGTATTATCGCGAACGATACCTTGCAACCATAGCTGCCAGATAAAATTGGAGTAAAATCGTCTAATTTGGGTAAAAAAATCGTCAAAATCGTCAAATGGTTTACGCAAATCGTCATAAAAACGTCAAAATAAAGAAACGCATTTTTTAAAACAAAATATTTTTTATTTAATGCATAACATAACAACCTTTTTAAATCTAGAGAGATTACGGGTTTTATTAGACCCTTTTAAGTTAAGAACGTGACAATAAATATAATACAATTTAGAATTAATTTCGAAAAATAAATAATAATATATAAATACAAAAAATAAATAAATAATAACAATAATAAATTGGCTGCATCTTTTTGGACTATTTGACAAATAATTATAATCATTTCTTTCTAAAGCTTCTACCGATTAAGGTAGCTTTATGCAAGTGTTAGACGAGCACAACGCCAAAATAAACTGCATCGTTTCGCTTTTTAGCCCATAAATTTATTTCTGGATCTGCAAACCAGTCTTCCTTAATTTTCTTCTTCTTGTTGGTTACCTGTGAAAAACACCAGTAAAATTTCATTTTAGCTTCTACAAAGTTTTGTATAAAAAATTGATCGAATTTCTACTTACAGAGGAAGAGCTGCTACAATTTTCATCATCTTGGTTTTCTATTGAAAATATAATGTTTGATTTTTAAGGTTTTAATGTATAATTAAGAAGAACTTACCAGTTTTTTTGGTATTTAAGCTATTAATTTGTCACTTATTTTTAAATAAATTTACTTAAAAAATTAAAATTGTTTTAAACGCGTTTCCAAATTCATATTTGTTCGTGTTGTAGGTATCAGTTGATAAAATGTGGCATATATGTTAAAAATGTACAAAGTGGAAAAATTATCTACACAAACACATTAACTAATGATAGATTTATCTCTTTCACTCTTCGCTATTATTAATAACATAAAAACCCGTTACAAATTATTATTTTTATTTAGTTTAAGGTTGATATAAGAGTAATGAAAAATGTTGCAAGCTTGAATTCTTGAAAATCGTCAAAAACATAGCATAAATCGTCAAATCGTCAACACTTAATTTTAGCACGTAAAATCGTCAAAATGACGATAAATCGTCAAATCTGGCAGCTATGCAAACAACATGTGGCTGAATACAAAGAATTATGAACATAGAAGTGTACGATGTGTTTCAAAGAGAGCAACACACACCCCTTTCTCACTAGGCAAGTCACTTGCGCAAGTTAGTTTTTTATTTTCTTTTATTTTCCTTTGAACTTGCTTTCACGTTCAGACTCAGCAATTGACTTGCCCAAGTTTCGTTCTCTTTTACTTATTATACTCTTCACACAGTGAAAAAGGGTATATATAGGTTTGTCATTTCGTTTGAAATTTCTACAATTATCAATTATCTACACATACATACAAACGTGGTATACTTGTTAGAGTGAGCCAAAAATTTTTTTTTATTTTATATATTATTCAAATTTTTATTGTTTTATATTTAATTTTTCTTTTAATTTATTTTTTTTAGACACATAAGTAAACTAAATTTATAATATTACAATTGGATGTTTTTATATATGTTTGTTTTTGATATGTATGTACGTATTTCATATGAGATAAATGGTGATATAAACAATTGTTGTTGCATGACTACACGTTGTGAAGGGTATATAAGATTTGGCATGGCCGAATATAGCACTCTTGTTTGTTTTTATTTCTTTTTTGTTTTTGGTTTCTCAACAAAAACTTGCTCGTACTTGCCGAGTACAGGCAAGTATGTACTCAAATATGAGCAAATTTCTTCCTCTTAACCCGACCTTACCCCTTTTGTCTATAAACACAACTTTTCGATTTAATGTCATTCATGCAGGAGTCTAATAGGAACATTGATGCCAATTTTATGTCGAAGATATGTAGAATCAATTTTGCCTTGAATTAGATTTATGACAAATGCAATATTGGAAACAATTCTTCGGCTTTGTAACGTTGGGAGCGCAATGAGTAGTAAACGACTACGGTATGACGGTAAGTTTGTATTAGGATTCCAACGAAGTTTGCGAAGGCAGAACAGCAAAAATTGTTTTTGGACTGATTCAAGTTTTTGAATATAAACATCATATTGGGGATCCCAAATTACTGATCCATATTCCAGTAAAGGTCTTACCAATAAATAATAAATAAATAATAAATTTTTTGTTACATAAGGATCATTAAATTCCTTAGCCCAACGCTTTATGAAACTTAATACCCCATAAGCTTTATTTACTGTCATTATTACATGTGAGTTGAAATTCATTTTTACATCAAAGAGAATTCCAAGATCCAAAAACGAATCAACAACATTCAAATTAAAGCCATTTAGAGAGTAAACATTTGAAATCGGTGAATATCTGCAGAAAGTCATAGATTTGCATTTTGTTAAATTCAATTCCATAAGATTTACCGTACACCAATTAAAAAAATTATTTAAATCAGCTTGGAGATAAAAACTGTCGTCAACAGTTCTAATCCATGAATAAAGTTTAACATCATCAGCAAACATTAAAATATTGCTGTATTCAATAGCCTTTGGGAGATCATTTATAAGCAACAAAAATAAGATGGGGCCGAGGTGACTTCCCTGAGAAACTCCGGAAGTTACTTCAATATGTTTTGATATACAATCATTATAAAAAACACATTGTCTCCGATCCTTTAAATAAGAACGAATCCATTTTCAAAGGTTAACCGGAAACCCTAATTTTTTGAGCTTCACTAACAATAAATCATGGTTAACCTTATCGAAGGCTTTACTGAAAAGACTACATCAGTTTGGTTACCATTACAAAATCCTGTATTGATAAAGGACGTCAGTTCCATTAGGTTTGTGGATGTAGATCTACCTTTACAAAAACCATGTTGTGCTGGAGAAAGAATTGTTGATATTTGGGTAGTTAGGATGTCCGTTAATATTTTCTCAAACAGTTTAGGAATGGAGTTAAGTTTAGCTATTGCTCTATAATTAGTAACATCACTACGGCTACCAGATTTATGAAGCGGGATGATAAATGAATCTTTCCAACATTTAGGAAATATACCAAATTTCAAAGAACTGTTAAATAGATTAGTGATAGGAATAGCCAAAACGTCGGCACAATTTTTTAATATGCAGCTGGGAATACCATCAGGACCAGGTTTATAACAATTTTTTATACTTCTCAGGCTTTTTAAGACAGTATCGATATCTAAAGATGATATATTAATTGATGAACACGAAGTAATATCATAAGAATAAATTGAACTATGGAACATTTTTGCAGAAAAAGTAGAGGCGAAGAAATCAGTAAAAGAATTGGCAATATCCGCATTATTAGAATAAACAACATTATTCATTTTTATAGTAGTTGGATACGTTCAAACTCTACGTTTGGAGTTGACAAAATTATAAAACATTTTCGGATTCTTTTTAAAGTAAAATTTCATTTTGTTTATATACGATGCATAACATTTTTTGTTTTCAAACATATAACGGCTTTGAGCAATTAGATAATAGCTACGATCAATAAGGGTTTTGCTCTTCATGAACTTTTTATATAAACGGTTTTACGATTTTTTAACCAGGTTAAAGTACGGGAATACCATGGAGGACGATTTGATGTTACCTTTTTTAACAATGGAGTGCTTGCTGATAAACAACTGAAGAGAACTGAGTAAAATTTCAAAACGATTTTATCAAAATTACTACCATTATAAGAAAAAGCAAGAATTTCAAACCAGTTAATATTATGTAACAAGTTATTTAACATATGGTAGTTCGTACGTTTAAAACAGAGCGACTCAGATACAGTGTGAACAGTTTCCTTTTGAGGCAATGGTGTAGAAATTAACAATGTAGGATGGTGTCGGTCCTCAGGAATAAATAAGGGGTTAGTCCTAGGTACGTCGAATAGAGAGGAATTATTTACAAATACGAGATCCAATAAGCGGTTGTTGTCATTTAAAATTTTATTTATTTGAAAGACACTTAAATTAGTCAGACTATTGAAAAAATCTTGACTCCAATCATGTGATGTAATCGGTACAAAGAAATCTGTATCATCTGATGTAATCCAGGTTGCAGTCGGAATATTAAAATCATCAAAAAATCAGCTGACTTTAGTTTATCTGCAACGGATTTTATTAACAAAACATGTTCACCATAAAATTGTGGATCAGAGTTTGGAGGTATATATGAGCAGGTAATAAAAAGTGATATATTTTGAATTTGTATTACACCAGCGATAAATTTACAAATAATAACTGTTCAGCAGGGTACAAACAGGAAACAGCCATTAAAACACCACCACCACGTTTGTCAATTCTATCACGTCTAAAAACTTGATATTTACTACAAAAAATTTCAGAGTTATTAGAATTATTAGTAAGCCAGGTTTCAGTAAATGCAGCAACATGAAATTCGCAGTCAAAGCTGTTAAGGAACATATCAGTAAGCTTAGTATTCATTCCATTTGCATTTTGATAAATAATGTTAAGGGTAGAATTTTGCATTAGTTTTTTGAAGTTTGATTAGATGTTGGAATACGAGCTAAGTTTTCATCACGATAAATAAATTCACGTACTAGAGTATGGTTTGGCCAAAAATTTACATTTACGATTTGTTCAAAATATTCAAGTGGGACAATTATTTTGAACGAGGCTCTATTTCTTGAATTAATTTTAAAAATATTTATGTTAGCAGGTAGATTATTATTAAATTTAGATAATAAGTAGTTTTTAACATCATCAACAGTTGTTTCAAGAAGAAAACGAAGAGCAAATATAGTTTTTCTTGGCGGAATTGTACGAAGTTCTCTGACGGCTTTAGTTGGTACAGTATTATCAGAAATTAAAGATGCAGCTGATGAAAAAGATGTAGTAGGTGCAATACTATTTAATTCAAGGGGTATAGTATTTAACGGAGTGATAACTTCAGATTCAATCAAGTTGTTTTGCTCCATGCGAGGTGAAGGAGACAAATCATCGTATTCTACTGAATTATGAGAAGCCGCTTTTGATATTTTTATTGAAGGGATTGGATTTCTTGCAGATTTTTTCCTCTTAGGTGAAGAATTTTGTTGAACGTCAGCAAATTTATCTAAATTCGGAAAATTTGTGAAAAGTTCACCAAATTTTAAAAATTTAGATTGAACAGATAAGAGGTCCTTATTTAGTTGATCGAACTGCTCTTTATAACTTTTGAAGAATTTGTAAAATTCAACATTTATATTTTTACAATGAGGACAATTCCATTGTAGGGATTTAGTAGGATCAGCAAGCGCATCTGCATCACGCGCTTTCAGTCAACTACATTTTAAGTGATAGGTTCCACGACACAATCAACATGATATCAAGCGGTCATTACCCGAAACGTTACAATTTTTGTTCTGGCAATCCATAATTTAATGATGAAATGTAATTTTTTGAAATATAATTTATCTAATAAAATTTTAACGTTTTGGTTATTTGGGTAACTGGGTAGCAAAAATCAACTACTAAACAGTAGATGGCGCCAATACAGTACAAACAGATGTACTGAATAGTTGTTGTATTATATCACTTTATAAACAATACTGATGAAATATAAAACTTTACCATTTACGATTTTGGTCCAGAGGCATAATTAGGCCATTTTTCTTCGAAAATGAGCAAGGAGTGGCCCTAGTCAATGGCGATCGTTATCGGGCCATGTTGAACGAATTTTTCTTCACAAAAATTGAAGAGGAGGATATTGGCAACATTTGGTTTCAACAAGACGACGCTATGTGCTACACAGCCGAAGCTACACTTTTTTTATAGCAGTGAGGATTCCGGCTAGCTTGTTCGTTGCGATAGCTCAGGCAGGTTCCAACCCTCTCACTGGCCATGCATCCGCTCATAAAACAAACTGAAAACAAAATAAAAACCACTACATCAAAAACTACCACAAACTCCACCACACAAAGAATTCATGAGAGTCAGGTGTTTACCATCCATTATTCCTTTTCATAAGTTTAATGCACTCTAATACAAGTGAATATTGTGCTGCGCTGAATATAAAATAATATCATATTACACACAGCGATAAAACAGACAGTGCTCGATATATGAAACAAAGAACTAATGTCTTTTATATTAGTTAAGTGTAAGTCGCTATGTTAGTGGTTCCACTGTTGGCATAGACTACAGGCAATGCTTTGAGCACTGAAAGTAAAAAAGTAAAATAATTATTGCTATCAAATGCTACACTTTCCACTGTAACCAAAATTGCTAAGTAAGCATTAATTACACTATGATAGTCGAAAAAACAGACACCTGGCGTTTTAACATATCTCCAGTGGTGCCCGCGGTTTTTTAAGATTGGCTCTGGTTTTCGAGATATACCGTTATCTCGAAAATGGAGGAGGTTGCACAACATGTGTTTGCGTAACTCAAAAACGCTTTAGAAACACTTACAACATTTTATACTTGTTTATTATTTTATATAAGAAAACCCAGCACTGATTGATTTTTATTTTTAAGGTTTTCAAATATACAAATTTATATGTTCATTCTTCTAACTATTTGAATTGAAATAAAACCTATTATTTTATATACCTTAACCATAACATATTTGTGGCGACGAGAATAATGGCAACTGATCCTAAAGTTTTGGAAATCCTAGCAAGATTATCTATGGGAGTTTCAATTAGCCAAGAACAATTGATGGACAAATTACACTGATCTACAAAAAATTATTTTGTTCAGGGTATTCATCCTCAGGGAGCTCCTTTAGGGTTAAACATAAAGTAGTGAGATGATGGTGTTCCTGTGAATGAAGAGTAAATTTATGAGTTTGGGCTCTTATCAATGAGGTTTTAAATATTTATATTTATGTATATATGTTAAAATAAAAAAAAGGATTAAATAAATTTAAGTAAAAATCTAATTATGTTTTTATGTATTTTGGTATAAAAGAATATTTTATTTTTTTTAATTTTAATAATTATCAAATTCAATTTCCGAGTTTTTTTTTGACCCAACAAATTCAATTACTTTCAATGTTAATGACGCAGCTCGTGTAAGACTTTTAATGAGGAAATGAAATACTGTCGCTTATGGTAAATACGCCGCATACATTCTTCCCAAGAATGTAAGGGATATTTCGTTTGATGAAACAAATATTAAAAGAAATGTTTGGTGTGCAAGAATCTATGTTTAGTGTGCGGTTAAAAACCCTCAAGAGGATTTAGTGTCTTACGCAGCTCGCATAAATGAGTTATGTGAACACTTTAAATTACACTGCTCTGCAAAAAATCATTTTTTGTCTTCCCATTTAATAAAACTATGTGGACTATATGGATTTTGATGCGGTGAACTCAAATCCGTTGTCGGTTTTTTTCCATCAGATCGATATTTTTTTTTTATGGGTGTGTCAAATTTTTCCCCCTAAATTAGTCAGGTACGGAGACATATTTAATCCTAACTCGAGAACTAGTCATCCGATTTTCAAAAATAAAAAACGCAAAAATGTGTAACAAAATTGTATTTATTTTAGTGGAGTTTGGAGTTATTTAGAAATTAATGGAGAAAAAAACATTTTTTCGTGCAAAATTCGTAATATTTTTCAATTTAAAAATGGAATTAAAAATAATATAAGGCAAATATTCAACATTTTAAACTTTTTTTTGAGAGCTACTTATCTTAAAAATAAAATGAGCCATAAACCATAAAAATCGGTTAAAAAATGTAGATTTTATTGTCAATTTACCGCAGGTACCCAATATTGTAATGCAACCAGCCTTACATATGATATATGTAACATTTCGTTATGTGAGCAGGTAATGGAACTGAAGTACAACGATATTTTGCATGGTTCTTGTAATTAAAAATTATAACATAGTATTTTTCAATTACCTGTTTATTTGTTTACCTGTTTATTTTATATATAGAAGCTAATGGGCAATAAGTAAGTCACTTTTAATTTGAATATCGTGCGGTTAAAATCGGCAACAGTAAATAGATCTTATAGTGTACTTTGTTATTGTGTAAAGAAATAAAGCAATTAAAGAATTCACAAACGCTTTCATACTACAAAATGTCAAGGATTTGTAACAAATCTCCAAATTTATTTTGTTACGTGGCGATCTAACTTAACGGGAGACATTATCTTCCAAGATTAAAGATGCTTATCGTTGTTATTTTGGGTTTCCTATCAATGATAGAGATAAAAATTGGCTGCCATAAATATGTTGTAGTAGCTGTGCATGTTCTTTAAGAGGTTGTGTAAAAGGAAGTCATAAGTCTTTGCCGCTTATGAAGCCAGCGATTTGGAGTGAACCACAAAATCATCAAAATGATTGCTACTTTTGCCATACTAAAACACGTGGGTTTACGAAAAAAAACAAAAAATAAAGTTACATATCCAAATACTTTATGCGTCAAACGACCAGTTTACCAGTTTACAAGTAAATTTTTACCTCCATTGCCTCCTACAGACGATGAAGAAGATGGGCTTTCTGCAGCAACTGAATCCACTTACGCCAGCGTGGGTGTTTCTTCGCATTCATTTGGAAGTCCAAACGGTAAACCTTATTTTCCGAATTAAACTGATATGAGTATCTTAGTTCGTAAATTAGGGCTCTGAAAAAACAAGTCTGAGCTTCTTGCATTCCAATTAAAAGAATGGAATTTGGTGCAAAAGGACGTTAACGTCTCGTACTTTCAAAATAGAGAACAACCTTTTTTGAGTTATTTCAGCAGAGAGGAATGTTTGGTATTTTGTGATAATGCTGATGGACTTTTGCGACAACTGTGTTTCAGTCATAAATCTGAGGATTGGCGGCTTGTTACTGATTCATCCAAGACAAGTTTGAAAGCCGTTTTACTTCACAATGGCAACAAAGTTCCTTTGGTCCCACTCGCGTATGCAAGAAATATGAAAGAAAACTATTGTAGCATGAAGATAATACTACAAAAAATTAAATATTCATATTACTCATGGAATCTGCAGATTTTAAAGTCGTAGCAATGTTAAATGGATTGCAAAGTGGATATACTAAGTTTTATTGCTTCTTATGTGAATGGGATAGCCGCGCAAAAGAAAATCACTACAATGTTAAAATTTGACCGAAAAGAGTAAATTTTATTCCAGGAGAAAAAAATGTAGCAGAAGAGCCTTTAAATCAAAAGGAGCAAACTCTTCTCTTCATATAAAGCTAGGCCTAATGAAACATTTTGTCAAAGCAATGAACAAAGATGGTGAAGCCTTTCTATACATTAAGAGCGAATTTCCTAGAATCAGAGATGCTAAAGTAAAAGAAGGCATAGTTGTAGGTCCACAAATACGAAGGACGAGGTTTTTAGAACGAAATTGAATGATGTGGAAGAAAGAGCATGGACAGCTTAAGCTACTTTTTAGTTTAACAATGTTTCCTAAATAAAAATTAATAATTATTAACAAAAGTTTTGTGTTATTTAAAATAAGAAAATATATATATAAGCTGTAAATATTTTAATTTTTTATTGTAATTTGAAGTTATCTACGGGTGACGACAGGGTGGTGCTTTATGCGAGCCGTTGCTACAAAATTACAATCTGGAAAATTTTTTTGCTTGTATTTGATTTTGCTGTTCGAAAATAGATAGAAGTAAATACTTGTCATTCATTGTTGCTACAAGTCGCTTTAGTTCGCCCACTCTGACGTTGTTTGCTGCATTACACAGATTTGTTCAATATTGGGTACCTGCGGTAAATTGACAATAAAATCCACATTTTCAACTGATTTTTATGGTTTATGGCTGTTTTTATTTCTAAGATAAGTAGCTCTCAGAAAAAGGTTTAAAATATTGAATAATTGCTTTATGTTTTTTTTAATCCCATTTTTAAATTGAAAAATATTTCGAATTTCGCACGAAAAAAATTTTTTTCTCCATTAATTTCTAAATGACTTCCTTTTACACAACCTCTTAAAGAACATGCACAGCTACTACAACATATTTATGGCAGCCAATTTTTATCTCTATCATTGATAGGAAACCCAAAATAACGACGATAAGCATCTTTAATCTTGGAAGATAATGTCTCCCGTTAAGTTAGATCGCCGTTGATTACAGGACATGGTAACTTCAAATATCATCTGAAGAGGATGCGGATCGTGGATGATGATATTTGTTTAATGTGCCTGGAGGGTGCCGAGACGGCAGCGCATGTGGTATGCGAGTGTCCGGCGTTGGCGAGCGTAAGATTGAGGATCACAGGCAAGCACACTGTCGGATAAGATATACTGAAGTATTAAAAATTAAAATTACTTTTGTCAATTAATATAATTTTTTATTATTATTACTTTGTGAGCCACCCTAATGTGTACATTTTTTAACATTATTAATTGTTGTTGTAAATTCTTTCGTAGTTCCTTTTATGTTGTGTCCGTTTATAAGTAAATACATACATTTTATTTAAATGTAAATAAACAGTATGCATGTACTTAGTTAAGATCATTTTTGTTGTTTTATATACATGCATAGTAACGGACCTTTTATTACATAGTTATTTTGTTTGATTTTTTGTGGTTCAAAATAACATTGTTTTAATTTTAAGTTCAGTTGTTATTCGAAAACAATAAAGTAAAGTTTTAAAAATATTAATTCTCGCGTTTTAAATTTTTATTTATTTAAAAATAGTTAATTTTTTTACGCGACATTTTTTGGCGACCGTGACAGGACAGTAGTGTTAAAGTGTTTTTAAATAAAATTTAATTTAAAATCGGTAAAAAGAATTTTAGGCCCGTAGAGCCGCAACAAAATAAATAAAAAAAACATTCGTTGAATTGTGTACAATTACACAACATACTTATAAACATTATCGTTGGTGCAACACATCTGTTCGTGGTATTGCTGCACTTATCGTTCGAAAAATTCTTGGAGCCAACTTTAAACGCTGCTGTATTTGGTGAAACAAAAAATTAAATTTTTAATTTGATTTGGGACAATATTTTGTAGCTCAAACAAAGCATACATACATTTAATAAATTAAAGTGTAAAGAACAAATAATTAAACAACTGTTTTTCGGCAAATTATTGTTGTGAAGTGTTTCATATAAAAAAAAAAAGTGGTTAGTAGTTTTGCAAAAATTCTAAAATGGCTAACGACGAAGAAGTGGTACCTGAAACCAATAATTCTGGCGGCAAAGAATTGGCGTCATTGAAACAACAAAGGACCACTATGAAACGAAACATTTCCAGTATACAGAAGAAAATTGAAAAAGATGGCGACAAAGTTGATACAACAATTGTGCAATGCCGACTTGAAATTTTAGAATCGTATTTCAAGCAGATTTGCCACATCCAAAGTCAAATCGAGAAAATTTGTCCTACTGATGCCACTAGAGGTGATTTAGAGGAAATTTATATTGCGGCCAAAGCAAAATTGTTGTCTATTTTAAATAAAACTCGTTGTTCAACTACAGTGGAACAAAGTTTTTTCAATTCGTCAATTGGACTTTCAAATCAAACTCGTTTGCCTTCGTTAAAATTACCTCGCTTTGATGGAAAGTATGCCGATTATAAACGTTTTATAGCAACTTTTAACAACATGGTCCATGAGAACTCTTCATTAACACCAGTCGATAAATTCAATTATTTATTAAATTGCCTTTCTGGTCAAGCTCTTGCAGTCGTTCAACCATACCAGGTAACGGATGAAAATTACCCGAAAGCTCTAGAAAGATTAAGAGAACGTTATGACAACAAGGTTTTAATTTTTTTGGAACATATTACTGCTCTATTTAATATTTCTGAAATGCCTAAAGGTGATAGTGTTTCGTTACGCAATATAATTGATACCGTGTCTTCAATTCGTGGTTCACTTTTATCGCTTGGATCAGAAATGGATGTAATGAATGCGATCATTATTCATATGGTTTTAGCAAAGTTAGATGAGGCATCAAAACAAAATTATGATGAAAAAATAGATTTTAAATCATTGCCCTCATGGGATACTTGCTATGAAATCTTGAACCATCGTTGTCAATTTCTGGAGAGTCATGGTAAGAAAACTGAAAACAAAAATAGTGCTAGTGGTACAAAACCAAAATCAAATTTTAATCGCCATGCAACTACATTTGTCGCCTCGAGTTCAAACACAAATTGTTCATATTGCAACAGTGCTGAGCACCATATTTCCACATGTTCTTCATTTTTGTCGCTCTTAGTTTCGGAACGTTTTAATTTCATAAAACGTAATGGGCACTGCATCAACTGTCTTCGAAAAGGTCATTTAGTGTCGAAATGCCCTTCGAAAAGTCGTTGCCGAGTTTGTCAGTCTGCTCATCATACCACACTTCATATTTTCGTTAATGCAGATTCATCATCAACAAATGCTGCACCTGCTCAGTCGTCTACCGCTAATAATGCTGTGTCATTAGTTGCTCGTTCATTTAAAAGAGCCATAATACCAACTGCTGTGGTTCTCATCAAAGATAGTTTTGGGTCCTTTCAACCGGTAAGAGTACTTCTTGATTCTTGTTCAGAAATAAATTTCATTACAGAGGAAGTTGCCAAAAAACTTAAACTTCGTTTACAACACAATCAACGAGATATTTCGGGAATTGGTGAAGTACTTGCCAAAACTAAATTCTCTGTTGCTGCAACAATTAAATCTCGTTTTGGCTCTTATCAATGGTCATCAACATTCGCTGTGACAAAATCAATTTCTGCACAACAACCTGGTGAATATATTGATGCATCAAAGCTAAACATCCCAGACACTATAGAACTAGCTGATCCATTATTCTACAAGCCACAAATAATTGATTTGCTTATCAGCACAGAAATATTTTTTGATATGTTGCTCGATGGACGTATTTCATTAGGACAAGGTAAACCTAGCCTTGTTAATACAGTTTTTGGATGGATTGTTGGTGGTAAATTCAATGATCAAAATGGTTCTTCGATAGCTACATGCAACTTGGCTCTCAACTCTTCACCAGAAATGTTAGACAACACACTCAAAAGGTTTTGGGAAGTTGAAGAATACACAAATGGTCCTGCTAAATTTTCAGAAGAAGAGCAAGCATGTGAAAAACACTTCATCGAAAATACAAATATTTTGTCGAACGGGCGCATTCAGGTACGATTGCCATTTAAACAAAATCCGGATTGTCTAGGTGAGTCTTTTGAAAATTGTAAACGAAGATTTTTGTCGCTCGAACGTAGACTTGAACGTAATAGCACATTAAAATCTATGTATGTCGAATTTATGGATGAATATATGGCACTTGGTCATATGTCACCTTCCAATCAGCAATTAGATCACCCACACTATATTATACCTCATCATTGTGTACTTAGACCTCATAGTACAACAACAAAGCTTCGTGTAGTTTTTGATGGGTCAGCTCGTACAACTTCGAATTATTCATTAAATAATATACTCATGGTTGGCCCAACAATACAACAGGATTTAATTACAACTCTTTTTTCGTTTCGTTTGAATAGATTTGCTTTGACTGCAGACATATCTAAGATGTACCGCCAATTTATAGTAGATGAACGTGATCGAAAATTTCAACTGGTTCTATGGAGATCCAGTACAAAGGACAAACTAAGCGTGTTTCAACTTAACACGGTAACGTATGGGCTCTCAGCAGCACCGTTTTTGGCAATTAGAAGTTTGTTTTTTATCGCCGATCAACACAGTTCAACTTATCCTATTGGCTCAAAGGTACTTCGCGAAGATTTATACGTCGATGATGTTCTTACTGGCGCTGATAGTCACGAAATGCTGCTCGTAAAAAAGACCGAAATCATAAATATTCTAAGCGCTCATGATCTTCAGCTCGCAAAGTGGAATAGCAATTGTTCAGACTTCGTAAACAACAATAATGAAGAAGTTGCTATTAAAGGTGCTGAAGATGATTTCATGAAAACCCTCGGAATGGCATGGAATCCTACTTATGATATATTTTTATTTCGCTACGACTTAGCTGATCTAAGACAACCAACTAAACGCTCCATATTGTCCATAGTATCAAAAATATTTGATTTGCTTGGTCTCTTAAGCCCTATTGTCGTTCGTTGCAAAATTCTTCTTCAAGAATTATGGATCCAAAACATCGGTTGGGATGATCCCCTCACTTCTTATTTAGCAACAATGTGGCTCCAAATAAGAGACGATTTTGAAAATATTCGTTACATTAAAATACCACGTTACGTTTTGACATCACAAAATAATCTTGGAGAAATACACGGTTTTGCAGATGCCTCTCAACGCGCATTTGGTTGCTGTTTGTATTATCGTGTTGCTGTAAATGGTAGTTATAAGTCAACTTTATTAATTGCTAAATCGAAAGTAGCTCCCATTAAAGCTCAGTCTCTACCTCGTCTTGAATTGTGTGCTGCAGTTTTACTTAGTCGAACATGGTCTAAAATACAATTAAAAATTTCTCAATTTGTATCTTCAATTTTCTTTTGGACAGATTCTAAAATTGTTTTGCAGTGGCTCAGATTGCATTCATCAACACTAAATTGTTTTGTTGCAAACCGTATCTCAGAGCTTCAGGAAAAAACGAGAAACATAACTTGGCGTTATGTGCCTTCAAAATGTAACCCTGCTGATATTGTATCTCGTGGGTGTAGCGCTGCAGATTTACCGAACACAATTTGGTTTGCTGGTCCTGAATTTTTATGTGATGATCCTGCAAATTGGCCCACAAATATCATTGAGGAACCTTTAGAAACAATTGAGCAAAGAAAAACAGTCGTTTTCAAGTGCAGCACAAATGTCATCAATAATTCCATTATTGAAACAATTATTGATAAGCATTCCTCATATTACAAAATAATTCGAATACTTACTTATATTTTTCGTATTTCCAATAGATGTAATGTAGTTCCATCTTTAAAGGCAAGTGATATTATTCATCTTACACCAAATGAAATGGAGAATACGTTTTGGAGAATTGTATCACACATACAAAATACAGAGTTTGCTGCTGATATCAAGGCACTATTAGACAACAATTCCGTCCAACCCTATCTACAAAAATTGACTCCATTTTTACAGCAAATGGAAATTGATAACAAACCGTTTTGTATACTTCGAGTTGGCGGACGACTTTCAAAGGCTCCTATCCCTTATGATGCTCGTTTTCCAGCTTTGTTACCAAAAAATCACCGCTTTATAAGGCTTTATATTGAGTATTTACACCGTATTCATTTGCATGCTGGTCCAAAAGTCTTACTTGGTATTTTGCGTCAAAAGATTTGGCTTATTAATGCAAGAGAAATAGTTCGAAAGGTGGTTCGCAATTGCATTCATTGCTTCCATTACAAACCAAAATTGATTGAACAAATAATGGGCAACTTACCAGTTGATCGCCTAAGAGCTCAACGACCATTTTTAGTAACTGGTGTGGATTTTTGTGGCCCATTCTTAACATCATACCGAATTCGAGGTAAAGTACCCTATAAAACATACATTGCAGTTTTTGTGTGTTTTAGTTCAAAGGCTGTTCATATGGAGCTCGTGTCAGATCTGTCAACCAACAACTTTATACTTTCATTAAAGCGATTTGTAAGTCGACGTGGGTTGCCGCAACGCATTTTCTGTGATAATGCAACAAATTTTACTGGTGCTCATAATCACCTTAAAGAACTTAAGGATAAGTTGCTTTCAAATAAAACTGTAGCAGATATCAAAACCCATTGTCTACAAAATGGCTTCGAATTTTGTTTTATTCCGCCTAGAGCTCCACATTTCGGTGGATTATGGGAGGCTGCAGTTAAATCTGCAAAAACTCTCCTGGTAACAAATGTTGCTCAAGCCCGTCTTTCATTCGAAGAACTTCAAACTCTAATAGTCGAAATTGAAGCTATTCTAAATTCTCGCCCAATTGCCCCAATATCAAATGATCCCAATGATGGCGAAGCACTTACACCTGGTCATTTTTTAATTGGTTCTGCACTAGTTGCTATTCCACAGCAATCATTTGATGCCACCCAATTATCAGCACTAAATCGATGGCAGCAAATATCGTTTCTCAAAAATCAGTTTTGGCAACTATGGTCCAGAGACTATCTTCAATCGTTACAACAACGTTCGAAATGGTCTAAAATTCATCCAAACATCAAGGTCGGAGATTTAGTCATCATTCATGAAGATAACACACCACCACAAAGGTGGCTCCTTGCTAGAGTTACAAAAACAACTCCTGGTTCTGATGGATATGTACGTGTCGTTGAACTAAAAACTGCTAATGGTTCCAGTCGAAGGCCAATTCACAAGGTGGCTCTTTTACCCTCCCCAGATTAGCTTTGAAAGAGAGGCCTTTCAACGGGGGTAGTATGTCGGATAAGATATACTGAAGTATTAAAAATTAAAATTACTTTTGTCAATTAATATAATTTTTTATTATTATTACTTTGTGAGCCACCCTAATGTGTACATTTTTTAACATTATTAATTGTTGTTGTAAATTCTTTCGTAGTTCCTTTTATGTTGTGTCCGTTTATAAGTAAATACATACATTTTATTTAAATGTAAATAAACAGTATGCATGTACTTAGTTAAGATCATTTTTGTTGTTTTATATACATGCATAGTAACGGACCTTTTATTACATAGTTATTTTGTTTGATTTTTTGTGGTTCAAAATAACATTGTTTTAATTTTAAGTTCAGTTGTTATTCGAAAACAATAAAGTAAAGTTTTAAAAATATTAATTCTCGCGTTTTAAATTTTTATTTATTTAAAAATAGTTAATTTTTTTACGCGACACACACGTTGGGTGTGAGTGCGATGGGGGACCTTAGTCTTAGGGAGATGCTGGCGATTACAAAGGACTGTGCGATGAGGATTGTCGACAATCACCAGTCGGCAGTGTGAAATCGTTTTTCTAGTCCAGAGCAAACGCCGGTTGTGGCGCGGGACTCAGTGATTGAAGGTATACTGATCGGTAGACACGAAATCACTGAGGAGCGCAGGGGGTCGAAAAGGGACCCGTGATAGTAGTGGTCTGCTTCGATATTCCCCCTACATGTGTAGATCGCCACGTAACAAAATAAATTTGGAGATTTGTTACAATGACATTTTGTAGTATGAAAGCGTTTGTGAATTCTTTAATTGCTTTATTTCCTTACACAATAACAAAGTACACTATAAGATCTATTTACTGTTGCCGATTTTAACCGCACGATATTCAAATTAAAAGTGACTTACTTATTGCCCATTAGCTTCTATATATAAAATAAATACCAGAATCTACCCTAATGTTCTTAATTTGAAATCACAGGTAATTGAAAAATACTATGTTATAATTTTTAATTCCAAGAACCATGCAAAATATCGTTGTACTTCAGTTCCATTACCTGCTCACTTAACGAAATGTTACATATATCATATTTATGTAAGGCTGGTTGCATTACAATATTGGGTACCTGCGGTAAATTGACAATAAAATCCACATTTTCAACTGATTTTTATGGTTTATGGCTGTTTTTATTTCTAAGATAAGTAGCTCTCAGAAAAAAGTTTAAAATATTGAATAATTGCTTTATGTTTTTTTTAATTCCCTTTTTAAATTGAAAAATATTACGAATTTCGCACGAAAAAAATTTTTTTCTCCATTAATTTCTAAATAACTCCAAAACGATAAGAGATAGAGAAAAATTTTAAATACAATTTTGTTACACATTGTTTGGTGTTTTACTTTTGAAAATCGGATGACTAGTTCTCGAGTTAGGATTAAATATGTCTCCGTACCTGACTAATTTAGGGGGAAAAATTTGCCACACCCATAAAAAAAAATATCGATCTGATGGAAAAAAACCGACAACGGATTTGAGTTCAGCGCATCAAAATCCATATAGTCCACAAAGTTTTATTTAATGGAGGATTTTGCTGCTTAGCAGTGTTATCAGAAATTAATGCTGATCAATTTAAATGTCTAATTTTTGTGTGTGGATGCAATCTCACTCAGATATAGAGGTTCGAATGAAGTCTTTGTCAATTTTGGAAGATGATTCGAGTCTGGCAGTCAATAAGTTAGTAACAGCAGCTCAGAGAATGATGAATTTGAAACATGATGCTGCTATGGTCGAAGATAGTACAACATCCGTCAATACTATTTAATCTAAATCAAATTTTAAACAAGAAGATGAAAAGAACATTCCTAAAACTCCATGTTGGAATTTTGGTTTAATGCTTTACTCCAAGTGTTGTACTTAATTTCATCAGCCACAAGTGCAGTCAATGCAATGTTGTCGGCCATAAAGAAGGATACTGCAAAACCTCAGGTAAAAGTAGTTCTTATCGAACTAAATTCACATACAAGAAGAAAAACAAGAATTATAAGCGAAAATCAGACTCTCCACAATCAAATGTTGTAAAAATTAACACATACGTCATGGCGAAAATATGTCAACGTCAATATACAACTTTTACCTTAAATTCAAAGTAATCTTGGGTTTGATGTCAAACTTCAAGTTGACACCGCCTCAGATATATCAATGATTGGAAAGTCACTTTGGCTTAAAATGGGTAAACCCGGAAAGCTATTCAATAATCGTTACGTAACGAGTACTTTTAATAACAAAATTAAACTGTTAGCAGAGTTTGACTGTCAAGTCCGTTGTAGAAATTTATACGCTTTTAATTTTTGGTAATGATTTATATGATATCTTTCGCATTTGGGAAAAACCGCTAAACAAAATCTGTCAAATGAGTCAAGATGAAGTCAGCTCAGATATCTTACTGAAAATAAAAAAAGATTTTGCTGATATATTTCAAGATACTCCAGCAAAATGCACGAAATTAAAAGTTCAACTACTCCTAAAGAAAGATGTTAAACCAATTTTTAGAGCAAAACGACCTGTGGCATACGCCATGCTTCCATTAATTGAGGAGGAAATTAATCGTTTACATTCATTGGAAATAATTTTACCTGTCGATTTCTCTGAATGGGCAGCACCAATTGTTGCTGTAAAAAAGGCAAATGGAAAAATCCGTATTTGTGGGGATTATTCGACTGGGTTAAACGAAAGTTTGGAAGCTCATAAATACCCTTTTCAGAAGATTTAAATGCAAAAATGGCCAATAGTTGTTTATATACACACATTGATCTTTCGGATGCATATCTACAAACAGAAGTCATATCATGTTCAGCGAAATTACTTACCATTAACACACATAAAGGTCTTTATACATTTAATCGTCTAGCACCTGGAGTTAAAAGTGCTCCTGGCGCGTTTCAACAAATCATGGATACAATGCTCATAGGTATAGATGATGCTGCAGCGTATATAGATGACATCATAATTGGGGGATCTACAGTTCAAAAGCATTTGGAAAACGTCAACAAAATTCTTCAGAAAATACGTGAATTCAATTTTCACATCAAATTTGAGAAATCCAAATTTTTTACCAAAGAGGTAAAATATCTTGAGAACATAATGTCACAAGATGGTTTACGTCCAGATCCTGATAAAATAAAAGCCATTATAAATTTACCACCACCAAAAGATATATCAGAACTAAGATCATTCCTTGGATCAATAAATTATTATGGTAAATATATTCATCAAATGAGCAATCTCAGAACACCACTTGATAATCTTTTGAAAGAAAACGTCAAATTTGAGTGGACTGTTGCATGTCAAAAAGCTTTTGAAAAGTTTAAAAGTCTTTTAAGCTCAGATTTACTGTTAACACATTACAATCCAAAATTGCCCATCAAGGTTGCAGCAGATGTATCAGGTAAAGGTATTGCTGCATTCATATGTCACGTATATCCAGATATTTCAGAAAAAGTAATTGCTCATGCTTCTCGTACGCTTACTCAAGCAGGGAAGACCTATTCTCAGATAGAAAAAGTGGGTCTTGCACTGCTTTTTGCCGTTAAGAAGTTTCATCGTTGTATATATGGGAGACAATTCATTTTGTGCACTGATCACAAACCCCTTTTACAAATATTTGGAAAAAAAATCTGGTATTCCAGCGTTTGCGGCAAATAGGCTACAACGTTGGGCGTTAACACTCATGATGTATGATTTCAAAATTGAATATATTAATACCAAAGATTTTGGTTATGTTGATGTTTTATCAAGACTCATTGATACCAATATGAAACCTGACGAAGATATAGTAATTGCCTGTACTGTGTTAGAAGAAGAATGTTCAGCAACTCTAAACGATCATTTCAACTCATTTCCAATTACGTTTAACATGGTTTTAAAGGAAACAAACAGATGTAAAATAATACAGTCAGTAATATCAGCAATCAACAATGGTTGGGGCAACAACGTATCATCAGAACTCAAACTTTTTTATATTAGAACAGATCAACTCAGTGTGGTTCGAGGATGTCTCATGATTAATGAAAGAATTGTGATACCACAAAAATTAGGAACTAGTGTTTTATAACAACTTCATCGAGGGCATCCAGGTAAAGAAAGACTTAAATCTTTAGCAAGAAGCTATGTTTATTGGCCTGTCATTGATAAAGATATTGTAACTTTTGTTCGTAACTGTCACCAATGTGCTGTAACATGTCCTGCACCATTAAAGCATACTCTACAATCATGGCCTTTAGCAAATAAACCTATGGAATGCATTCACATAGACATTGCTGGTCCTTGCAATGGGTTGTATTATTTTGTTGTTATTGATGCTTATTCAAAATGGCCTGAAATTTTCGAAATTTCAAATATTACATAAATGACCATAATTTCAAAACTAAATGAAGTGTTCGCTAGGTATGGCGATGCTGATACTATTGTCTCAGACAATGGCACTCAATTTGTAAGTGCTCAATTCAACAAATTTGTAACAGATCGGGGTATTACACATCTAAGAACAGCGCCATATCATCCACAATCTAACGGACAAGCTGAACGTTTTGTTGGAACTTTAAAACGAGCACTTGAAAAACTTAAACAAGAGGGGACAAGTAAGGAGAACTTGGAGATTTTTCTTCCTGAACCGAAAAATCAAAACTACTTTAGACTTACTCAAACCACAGGAAGTGGTGTCAATTAAACGTAATGTTCGACAGGAGACGATTTTCAACAAGAAACATGGTGCAAAAGCTAAAAATTTCGAAACCGATGAAAAAATATTTGTAAAAATTTTTAGAAATAACAAGTTTATTTGGGTACCTGGTTCAATAGTGGAACGTGTAGAGACTGTTAATTACAACGTGTTAATAAAAGGCAAATAAAAGCTAACATTTATTCGTTCACATGCAAATCAAATTAAGAAAAGATTTGTATCAGTTAAGGAGAACATAGATTCAACATAGGTATTATTTTGATTGTTTGATTTATATAGAACACTAGAAAATGTTACGACAGAAGTAGTAGATCCAATTTTATCAGAACTTGATAAAGTAGTTGAAGCAGGTATCTATCCTGAAATTGTTTCTTATACAAGTGATCAAACTGAACCTGATTCTTCGTTTCATTCAACATCTGATTCAATAGAAGCAGAAACAATAACACCCTTACCACCTGAGGCTGCAGTTATTTCAATACTAAAAAGGAATTGTCAACCTCCCGGGTGGTTAAAAGAATATAGTACTTCTTAAAAAAAAGAGAGATATTGTAGTAGAAACACTTACAACATTTTATACTTGTTTATTATTTTATATAAGAAAACCCAGCACTGATTGATTTTTATTTTTAAGGTTTTCAAATATACAAATTTATATGTTCATTCTTTTAAGTATTTGAATTGAAATAAAACCTATTATTTTATTTACTTAAACCATAACAGAAACATAATTAAAAAAAAAAAATTAAAATTAAATTAATTTTTTTACCAAAATTTCGAAATTTTTGTTTTTTAAAAATTCATAAAAAATTAATAAATGCAGCTAGGCTTCTAATTTTTTGCAGATATATAAAAAACAAAGCTGAAAACAAAACAAGCCATAAATGTTTAAAATCTGTTAGCAACTTTTGATTTTATTCACAAAAGTCGACAAATTTTAATTAATTTAAGAATGTCATAAAACGCAACCCCCTTAAGGGATGGTGATAAAGGGAAAGTATAATTTGAGAAAATGTTAATAACAAAAAACATTGGAGGTCGGTCATACATTTTATCCCCCTAGGAGTAAATTCTAGGTCTTAGGAACAAATGATGGAAATGAAAAATAAAGTTGCGCTGGTCATACATTTGGCCTGTCTAGGGGTATCTCAGGTGCTGCAGGTGCAAAATTTAAGGCTAGGGTTCTACCCGTATTAAAAGCAAAGTTCCAAACAAAATAAGCTATTAGTGATTAAAGTCTGTCTACAACTTTTGATTTTTTCAGAAAAGATGAAATTTCTTAATTTTTTATAATAACCAAACTAAAAAATTTTTGTTGTTAAGAAGTTAAAGTTTTTATTTAGAAATTTATTCTTCTTCCTCCTGCAGATTCCAACAAATATCTCCTAATAGCGAATCAAGTTGTTTGCCGCTATACCAGTGTTCGAGCCTGGCTGTTACTTGGTGAAATCTCTCGCCATGTTCATCAGAATCGGCTGGTGATTGTTCATTAAATTTTTTAGCATGGTAATGCAAAATATGTATTTTCAATGACATTCTAACGTTTAAGTTTTTAAATGCGGTTAGCATATTTTTGATTAAAATTCGCCAGTTTTCAGACCGATGATTTCCTAATACATTTTCTATTACTGATTTCACACAATTCCAGGCCAATAGCTCGATATCATTCAATGCAACCTCAAATTGATGGTTCTTCATAAGACGACGAATGTCCGGTCCATTAAGAATTACTGTAAAATAAAAACATTATGATATGAAATATAAATCTAATTTAATAAAGTAGTTAGAGTTCATACCTTCTTTTACTTTCATGCCGCTTAATCGTGGAAAAATTCGGTAAAAGCAACACCATCTGGGCTCAATGCTTTTATGAAATATTTTACAATACCCAGTTTGATGTGGAGTGGAGGAAGCAAAATCTTTTCCATCGGCACAAGTGATAATTCAGTAACATTGTTTCTATGCAATCTGCCTTCCTCACGTAAAGCCCAATCCCGTTTATTTTACTGGCGTATTCCATAAGCACATGAAGCACATATTTTTAGTATAGCTCAATTGCATGCCTCTTAAAAGAGCTACCACTTTTAAATCTGCGCATATTTTCCACTTGTGGTCTTCATATTTAATTAACTGTATTATTTTTTCATTGATGCGTATGTCTCTTTAGTATTTGTGCTTAGTGCTATCGGAATAGGACTTTTTAAATTAGTGACATGTAGCAAAACTGATTTTAAGCTTCTTTTGGAAGAATCAATGAATAAGCGCCAATCTCCAGGATTATACTCATTTTGCATTGTTAAAACCAAGCCGCGGATGTCAGTACAATACGCAATAGAATTATTCTCAATAGATTTAAAAAAAGTCGTAAATCGTCTATGGCGATTGATAGCCCCGTATATTTGTACACCTGGTGCTAAAATATTAGCTCGTTTTAACTCTTTTGTCGCGAGAATGCTCTGTCTTTGAGATAATTTTAGACGTCGTACCATTATATCCAGACGATCTTGCGTGATTTCATTGTGACTGCATGGAACCGTGATGCATGACGGTTGATACATTGAAATAGCTGGTCCACCCGCTTCAAGAGAATCAATTATTGAGGGAATATGTTCTGTTGGTATATGGCTATCCGGAACAGGAATTTCATCAGAATGTGGCAGCGGAAATCGAGCATATGCTGTTTCAGTATAAGATATATGTCATTTTTCTTCTGTTCATACCCGCTTATAATTTATTCACGCATAACACTCATATTCAACATGAACTATGAGATCTCTCCAAATCATTAGAACGCCAAATGGCATGGCGTTTCCATTTTTTCCCCACTTATTTAAATGGTAAATGCCAACTCTTACCATATATAACACTTAAAGAAAAATATGATTTATACAAGGTACTTGTTTCAGTAGTGATTTTACGGCGACTTGGCATATTTTTATATTTCCCACACACATAATAAAAGTAATTAAACTTTTCACACGCCTCCATCTTAGATATTTCAATATAACTGATTGGATGCAAAACTGTCAAAGGCTTTAAACTTCACTAATCACTTTAGCAAGCACTTTCCATATAACAGTAAAGGAGTTGAGGAACTCTTATTTATACTGTAATTGTTTTAATCAAAGTACCTGTCGAGACCTTCATGACCATGTTTTGTAAAAAAAAACCAGGACGAATAATATTTCTACCTGTTTCCGGGTATAACAATAGAATATGTTATTTAAGTTTTTTACAAGACCGATTAGTGCGGTTTTGACTGTATAATAAAAGACCGATTTGTGTGGTTTTGTAAGCACAATAAAATACAAAGATGTAAGCATTTATGACTTTATTTCTTAATTCTTAGAATTTTTTAATCGGTAACTCTACTTCTTAGGGGGGCTCCCATACAAATATTGCGTTTTATGAAATTGTTAAATTAATTAAAATTTGTCGACTTTTGTGAATAAAATCAAAAGTTGCTAACAGATTTAATTACACTGCTCAGCAGCAAAATCCTCCATTAAATAAAACTATGTGGACTTTATGGATTTTGATGCGCTGAACTCAAATCCGTAGTCAGTTTTTGTCCATCAGATCCATTTTATGGGCGTGGCAAATTTTTTCCCCTAAATTAGTCAGGTACGGAGTCATATTGCATCCTAACTCAAGAGCCAGTCATCCGGTTTTCAAAAGTAAAATACCATAAGATGTGTTTTCTCTTTCTCTTATCGTTTTGGAATTATTTAGAAATTAATGGAGAGAAAAAAATTTTTTCGTGCAAAATTCGTAATATTTTTATACCCGCCACCAAAAAAATGGTGGGGGTATATTCATTTTGTCATTCCGTTTGTAACACATCGAAATATCAATTTTAGACCCCATAAAGTATATATATTCTGAATCAGGGTTCGATTTGATGACGATCGAGCTATGTCCGTCCGTCTGTTGAAAGCACGATAGAGGTCGCACCGAAAAAACTAGGGGACTCAAATTTTGCCAGAAAAACGCCATAAAAGGAACAAAATTGGATGTCCGACTCTGAAATTTTGCACACTTTGCTTTCTGGTGAGACGCTTTTTGGTAGCGGAAAATCAATGTGCCACGCCCACCTCCCATATAACGTTTTACCCAAAATTCATATAATTTCTCTATTAATAAAGATTTTGGAATAATAAAGGTCTATATTGAAACACCTAAGTTGTACTCATTCGCAAAAATAACTTTGACACGCCTACTATAACGCCCACTTTTCACGTTATCTACCGTTATTGAAATTTAAAAGCTCATAAAACCGCCAAAATTAGAGGTATGATGAATAAATTGGCTATGTATATCCTTCAAAGCGATGTAATTGTTGTGCCAAAAAGTTTAGGTGACACGCCCACTTTAACGCCTACCTACCTTATAACGGTTTATACTAAATTCATGTAATTTCTCTATTGACAAAGTTTTTGGGAAAATAAAGGACTATATTGAAATATCTAAGTTGTATTTATTAGCAGAAACTTTATTGACACGCCTACTTTAACAACCACTTTCACTAAAAGACTAAATTTACAAAAACATTTTACTATCATATCGAAGTTACTAAGGGTGGTTACATTTTGATTGTTGTTGATTTTAAATAAAACGCTAATTATTTAAAAAATTATTATCATTTCTTTTTATAATGATAATATTTGTATGGTTCAATTATGTTTTTAACAAAATATCAGTCAAATGGCCCCTCCATCCTTGGCGCCACTCCTCTATCTGATGGTCCAAATTTTCAATGACAATGTTGATGCTCAATTGTTGGGCATGATGATGAGTCGAGGTTGACTGCTCTTTTGCCACACTATCGCAAGAAACAGCAATAGTTCCCATTCAACGAACTAAGAAGGCATTCACAGATTTTCTAACATTTTATACAGACCTGTTTTGCAGAAATTTAAATATTTTTTACAATTCTCCTGATTGTGGACGAATTTGAACGATTATGTTGATCAAAAGAATTACGAAGTGCACAAAATGCATTTTGATTTGAACGCCCATTTTTATAAAAAACCTGAATAACTTTAAAGCGTTGTTCATTTGCGTATCTTTCCACGGATCAAATTGAGTAAGTTTGAGATTGAGAAATGTCAAATGAAATGTAGAAAACAAATTTAAAGACTAGATGTAGTTCACCTTTAACATGGGCCCTTAAAATTTAACCACTCTCTACAAAGAAAGTGATACATATTTTATTATAAAGAGATTATTCCATAATGATTAACAAAATAATAAATATTGTGCTTTAAATGTACACAAAATTGGTGGTGGGTATAAAAGATTCGGCACAGCCGAATATAGGGCTCTTACTTGTTTAATTTAAAAATAGATATAAAGCAAATATTCAACATTTTGCACTTTTTTCTGAGAACTACTTATCTTAAAAATAAAAAAAGCCATAAACCATAAAAATAAATGTAGATTTTATTGTCAATTAACGCAGGTCCGGTTTTTTTAAGTTTTTTCAATAAGCTAAAGCGTTTTTGAGTTACGCGAACATATGTTGTGTAACCTCCTCCATTTTCGATATAACGGTATATTTCAAAAACCAGAGCCAATCTTAAAAAACCGCGGGCACCATTGAATTCAGCGTACCCGAATTATGTTAAAACGTCAGGTGAAAAAAAGTGGCAATTTCTTGCACAGTGTTATGCATAAAAATCGAAGACTTTTAATAAAGAAATTAATTCTCGCACAACACTACATGAGAGCACTCTTTGCAAGAACAAATAAATAAAACTTCAAAATTATTATTTACAATTCCTACTGATTTTATTGGTGTTGACAGAGTTTGATGATGTTGACGTTGTTGTTGTGCATTCTTGTGTTGTGACTGTTGAGCAAGTATTTATGTTAGTTGTTGTTGGAGGAAAGACTATAGACCAAGAATGATATAAAAAGAGATTACGCCATGCGCATGTGTTGCCGTTAGATGACGTAGCTTAACCCAAGCTAGGGTTACCTATTCTATGTATTTCCAAAATATTTAAGGCTATGTGTGTATTCTTGACTATTTTCATGAGCTTGAGGTGTTCTTTTTTATTAATTTGTTTTTTATTTTTTAACTTCAATATTTCGGTATCACTTTGTGTATCTTCTTCGGGAAAAAATTTTGGTTTTGATTTTTGATACTTACAATTTTATAAAATTGAGAACCAAAAATTGAATTGACAACTTAAATAATAACATTAAACCTTTTACATAATGCACTTTATATAAAAAATAAAGAAATAAAATCAAGTAAACTAAGACAAAAACCTAACTCTAGACCTTTAGTTCCTGATTTTGGCGTTTGTATGTATATTAAATGTATATTTGCCTTTCTCACAAGATATATTTTATGTTTAATATAGGCTTATTTGATAAATTTTCTACAGTTATTCGTCAATTAAGCGCTTAAAAAACATTAAATGTTTTTTATGAGTAAGGCCGATCCAATGTGGGTTTTAATAATTTCCGATATTACTAACATGTACATATGTTTTTGATATTTTTCTATATTCAAATTCAAAATATTTAATTTAGTTTACACAATCTCTTGCAATTGTAATGATAGCATTGTGGTTTTTATTTATGTAAAGGGCATTATTTGTTCATGTAGAGTCTCGAAATATTGAAGTTAAAAAAAACATATTAAAAACAAGTAACAGTACTATATTCGGCCATGCCGAATCTTATATACCCTTCACAACGTGTAGTCATGCAATAACAATTGTTTGTATCACCATTCATCTCATATAAAATACGTACATACATGTAAAATACATAAAAATTAAAAAAAAAATTAGAAATAAAAAAAAAAGTAAAAATAATACAAAAAAAACTAAAAAAATAATAAAAAAAAAATTAAAAAATTAAAAAAAAATAGTAAAATATAAATAATATATTAAATAAAATAAAATTTGTTGGCTCAGCTGGGATTCGATGCCACGTTTACTCTAACCAGTATGTATGTTATGTATGTTGTTGTTGTAATTGTGAAAAAAAAACGAGGTGGTCGTGGTTTTTTGCTCATATCTCAGAAAGTTATGGGGCGATTGTGCTGAATTTCAATAGCGATTCATTCCTGGATATTTCCAAGAGGTTGATACCATATAGAGATCTGAGGAAGATATAGTTGCTTCTAAAAGTTGATTTCAAACAACACACGGACAGACGGTGAAGGCATAATCGACTCCTCTATTCATAAGCTTTCAGAAAATATATACTTTATGGGGTCGGAAATGAAAATTGTAGAAATTACAAACGGAATGACAAACCTATATATACCCTTGTGCACCACAGGTCAATGGTATAAAAAATACCTAAAACTCAAAAAAAGACAAGAAAAATCAAATATTAGAAAACTTTTAATTATATTATTAATATTAAAGATCAATATATTCTGGATTTATTCCTAAATTTTTTCGAAACAATTTATATGTTGTGTGAAAAAAAAATCACTTTGACAATTCTCCAAAAATTATTTATCATATTTCGTTATAGATCAAGAATATTGTGTTTTAATCTATTAAATATTGTGTAAAAAAATAATTATTATTATAATAACCGTGTTTGGAGGCTGTTTGAAAGCTTTAAGTGTAAAAAATTCTTGTTTAAAAATTTGAAGCAAATTGTTAGCATGAAGTGCGCAGTGGGCAAATGCATGTGAAACGATAGAAAGAAATCAAGTGAGAAATTGTGTTCAAAACTAATTTTTTGCATGTTTTTAATATATGTACATATCTTATCTGAGATGTGTCCTTTTAAACTTTTCCAAAAAACAATGAGCAACAAAGAAAGCTTTGGATAACATTTTGTAAACGGAAGGACACCATAAAGATACTTAGGGAGAGACTTTGCTCATTACATTTTAAGCCGGACGATTTTGAAATAAATTTTAAATTTTAAATGGGTAAGTTAGAAGTATATTGGTTTGCGCAGTTCTTTATTTAATAATTGTGTACAGGATGTAGTTATAGAGCAACTTTAAATTTAAAACCGGGAGCAGAAAACATAACAGTAATAAAAAAAAAAAAACAACGAGTAATATAAAAAAAATTTTTCTCATAAAATTATTTATGAAAAAAATTAAGAAATTGAAACGTAAAATAAATGTTACCGATTGAGTAATTGGTAAGGATATGTGTTTTATAGTCGTAAAAGTAAAACTACATTGATTTGCACCGAATTTTAATACCATTTTTAAAGTATGTATTTAATTACTACTTACAATATTTGGCATGAAATCCAATGAAATGAAAGACATACAACTTTTTGTATGGTATTTATGTTGTTTTTTTTATACGATGGTACATACCTACCAATGTTTTAAAATTTTTAATTTTTCAGCGATCAATTGTTTGTTTTTTTAAGTCTCTTAAGAGGAATGCTTTCTAAGTAATAAAGGTACAAGCAAATTAAGTATTTCTACTCTATGTTTGTGACACGCATTTTTCTCGTCAAACGAAAACGAATATTTTGTATCATTAGTACACCCTACGCATTGCTCCATAACAACTTTTTTTATATTTTCATATACATATGTTCTTGAAAAATAGTTTTCGAATATTTTGATTTGGATTTTACATATTTCGAAAAACAATTCAGAAGGTAACCATAAACTTCCAGATCTCTGTTTTTTGTATGGATAAACATTTTTGAAAAGTTTTAATTATATCCATTCGGCATTTAATGCAATATATCCGTTGCGCTATGTACCCTATGAAATATCGACCTGAGGTAAGTTCTATTGGCACATTCTTATAGTTAAAACTGTCGGCACTTTCATCAAAATATTATTCATTTTCCACAAGGAGTCAAAGAGTATTTGTTGCCTGACTTATAGGGCCCATACGCAACACCATAATAATTGTGCCAGCTGATTAACCGTGTATGAGGTTGTGTGGCTGATAGTGCTTTACAAAAATAGTTTGATATTTTTTGATTGTACCTGCATGATTTAGCCGTGTGTTGTAAAGTTAGCTCATAAAAGTTAAATCGTCAAGGCATAAACATCAAAAAAATACTACATTTAATATATGAATGACAATTCATAACCATTTCTTCATCCAAACACTTTTTTTTTTGCTCCTTATTCGTTTTCGTTTTAGGATAATAGCAATAATAAGTGCAGCAGAAATTTTTTCGTTATTCATTACAAACTTTTCCACACAATTTTTGGGTAAAAATTGAATTTTGTACCACCATGCTGGTGTATTGTGTGCTTAAAGCTTAATTGCACAATTATTATGGTGTTTTGTATGGGCACTATTACGACCGTTTTATTTTTGATACCACTGCTAACTCATAATAACTTAAACAAAACACTGTATTACATATCATTTTGATACAAAAATGTTTGATGAAAAGTTTCACAAGTAAGAAAAATATAAAAAAAAAACAAGTGCTTAAGTAAAATAACGGTCACTCAAACATATTGAAAATTACTTTTTTTATATCCTTAATCTACAAAAATCACAAAAATAACAATTTATAAAATAAAATGTTTTTGTGGACATATGTAGATATATACCTATGCAATAACTGAAAAGGTCATTAATATTTTAATTTTATATTTATATGTACATAATTTAATATATTAAATTTTATTGTAATTAATATATACATATATATTATGTCCTGTGGTTCCTATAAGGAACAAAGGGTCACAAAATAATATATACATATACCTAGTTAATATTAATACAAAAACTCTTCTCATTAGGGCATTTTGAATTCAACCAAATTTAAAGCAGTTTAATTTTTACAATAACAAAATATGTATGCGTTCGCTACGGCAGCACAGGCGATAATTTCAGTTGCTTTTACAACATTTGTTCATATCAATATATTGAATTGTATATCCCAGCAAACATGACGTTAAGTCTTTAAATTCCGGTGGTTATATTTTACTATATATAAAACATTTTTTTTTGCTATCTAAGACTAAAGTTAAAATAAAATATAACTTTTTTTTACTGATAAAGCAGTTACATTCAAATGATTTCCAAATGTTAATCATCCAGGAGAGAGCTTAATTGCATAATATACTTAATTATTATTAATTTGAAATCAAACCTGCGTGTTTGCTGGACAGCACGCTTGGTAATATTTACACACATACATAAACAGTCCATCACATATAATTTGTTTTTGTTGAGAACTTGTTCTCTTTTTGTTTTCTTACTCTCACATATTAGAATTCTCTCAATGTGTATAACAAAAATTTGGATTTATGAAAAATCCCACATAGAAATTAACACCGGGGTATCTATTCTCGTTCTATGAAACTATGAAATGAAAAGTTTTTGTGTGTAATATCATATGGTGCCACCATACCCTTTGCTATACAAAAACTTTTTAATTTCACAGTTTCACAGAACGAGAATTGATCCCCAGCACAACTTTGTATGGCAGTGTAACATCTTTATAGTCTATAGTTTTTGGTTGGAGTTTGGCACTGTATTTTCCATTAAATGAGTTCATTAAATGGTAGGGTACTTACAATTTGCGCGGGTGTGCATTGTTATTTGTTCTTTACGTTTAATGTCGGAGGAGAATGCCAGATAGGCATTTTTTTGTTTCTTCTTTTAAAGGGTGTAAGTCATTTAGAGTTTGGGTACTTGATGCTGTTTAAGGCTATAAACGTGTGTCTGGCATGATATTTCTGTGTCTGCGTGTACCAGTGAGTCTGATGCGATTGAGTCTCTGTAACAATAGAGGTTATGAACGATCAGAACGTAGTAAGGGTATGACGTTTAAACAGCTCTACTGACTAGCTGACGGTGTTGGGTCGATCCGGCGTTTGGCTGCTTGTCACAATCTAATAAAGCGGTTCATACGGGTGGCATACGGTTGCATGACGGTTATTTTTGTGGCTGATCACAGCCTCTTTGGCGTTAGTGCCAGAATCGTAGCACCGCTTCGCCGTATATGCCGCGACTAGGGTTTGGGATTTCCCGGTCTTTTTAATTTCCCGGGAAACGGGAATCAAAAAAGCGTCTTCCCGGGAATTCCCGGGATTTCCGAAAATAATATTTCTTTTAAAATAAATAATATTTGTTAACTTTAAAATCACGATTTTGTTAATAATTCATTGTTTTAGTAGCAGTTTATTTTCCATTAGAGTCCTTATTGTGTCAGCATTACATCTTCCGGAAATATAAACTTAACCCAAATTATAAAAATAATTATTGCCATGTAAACAGATACTTTTTTTGGGCAGCACTACTCCACTCGTCTAATACAAGAGCAAGCCACAAATTGTCACAAATTTGACTCGATATTGTTTTCACCATCGTATTTTTAACGGCGTTGTAATATTTTATTACAATGTTTTTAACAACAGTTTCATTTTGGTAGCGTCATATTTTTACTGAAAAACTGAAAAATAAAAGAACTTTGTGTAATTGTTCGAATAGATATTCCATCGACGGCTGCCAATTTTGAAACAATTTCTGGTAATGTTTGGGTGTTTAAAAACTTTTAATAGTGGAGTTATTTTTTTACTTGGTGCAGGTGTTGAAGAGTCGTTTTCAAATTTTATTTTATGAACCAAAAGAAGGTGCCGTATGAGACCACTAGTACTACCGCCCTTGGACATTAACCTTTTCGGGAAAATATTACATTGTGCTGCGTTGTCTACTTTTTGAAAATAGTTCCAGACTTCAGACATTTTGCTTCTAAACAAAGTGAATTTTATAAAAAAGTATTTTTAGAAAAATTTAATCATAAATAAAAAAAATTATACTTACAAATTCTGTGACCACTTTTAAAAACAATTTGTACATACGATTATATTTATAAAAATGAACCACGGAAACTACTGCTGGTTTTATGGTTGTTATAAAAAACATTTATATACAAGAAAACATTTATGTAATTATGTAGGTATATAATTAATTCATTTGAAATTTATAAGCACTTATTAAAAATAATTCCAGAAAGTCGTTAACTTTGGCGTGAAATATTTTTGACCGACGATGTTTGTTTTTCTTTTACATATTCGTATTTGAGAAAAGTTGTAAATACTTAACAAACAAAAAATGCTAACAAATTAAAAACCGTACTTTTTATTCAAATATTCTTTAAATTTACCGAAACAGATAAGAAGTTATAAATAAAATTAAATATATTTCCTAATATACTACATATTTTTTATTTCCCGTTTTCCCGGGAATAAGAGCAAAATTTTTCCGGGAATAGTGAGTGGTTCCCAAACCCTAGCCGCGACGTAGTTTTGAAGCTGTTATATATAAATGTTATATCGTCTTTAGCTGCAAATTGAAAAAAAAAGTATATTTTATTTTTCAACTTCTTCTCTTATTAAAAGCATTTAAATATTTCATTTGTTCCTATCTTTTCAGCATAAAAATGTGGGAACGTTTTTTAGATTTTATTTTTTTACGTTTAAATACTTAAAGTTGCAGACATAGGGTCTCATGCATAAAAACGAGTAAAAGCGCTGAGTTGAGGCAGGTGAGCAATTGCTCATAAAGTCAAGTTCTATCAAACAGCAACAGCTTTTGCTCAATTTCGTATGCATAAAAGAGAGTTCAAACCAATTGCAATTACTTGAGCAAAGGGTGTTCAAACGCGTAATTGTTATTGAAGTGTAAACATGTCGTCAAGTGAAAGTGAAGTAGAAATAAAACTAAATAATAATAATAAAGTAAAAAATTACGACATTTCTCAATTTTTAGTGGAAAAAATAAAACAAAATAAATACTTATTAGAAAAGAGTCAATTACCAAGTATAAACAAGTAAGAGCACTATGTTCGGCTGTGCCGAATCTTTTATACCCACCACCAATTTTGTGTACATTTAAAGCACAATATTTATTATTTTGTTAATCGCTGTTGAATAATCTCTTTATAATAAAATATGTATCACTTTCTTTGTAGAGGGTGGTTAAATTTTAAGGGCCCATGTCGAAGGTGAACTACACCTAGTCTTTAAATTTGTTTTCTGCATTTCATTTGACATTTCTCAATCTCAAACTTACTCAATTTGATCCGTGGAACGATACGCAAGTGAGGAACGCTTTAAAGTTATTTGTAATTCTTTTGATCAACATAATCATTAAAATTCGTCCACAATCGGGAGAATTGTATAAAATTGTCTGTATAAAATGTAAGAACAGCTGTGAATGAACTAAGATCATTGAATGGGAACCATTGCTATTTTTTGCGATAGTGTGGCAAAAGAGCAGTCAACCTCGACTCATCATCATGCCCAACAATTGAGCATCAACATTGTCATTGAAAATTTGAACCATCAGATAGAGGAGCAGAGCCAAGGATGGGAGGGGGGCCATTTGGCTGATATTTTGTTAAATACATAATTGAACCATACAAATATTATAATTTCAAAAATAAATAATAATAATTTCCTCAATGATTTGTCTTTTATTTAAATTCAACATCAGCCCTTAAAATTTAACCACCCTTAATAACTTCGATATGATAGTAAAATGTTTTCGTAAATTTAATCTTTTAATGAAAGTGGGCGTTAAAGTAGGCGTGTCAATAAAGTTTCTGCTAATAAATACAACTTAGATATTTCCATATAGTCCTTTATTTTCCCAAAAACTTTGTCAATAGAGAAATTACACGAATTTAAGATAAACCGTTATATGGGAGGTAGGCGTTAAAGTGAGCGTGTAACCTAAACTTTTTGGCACAACAATTACATTGATTAGAGGGATATATGTAGCAAATTTCATCATCATACCTCTAATTTAACGGTAGATAACGTGAAAAGTGGGCGTTATAGTAGGCGTGTCAAAGTTGTTTTTGCTAATGAGTACAACTTAGATTTTTCTATATAGTCCTTTATTATTCAAAAATCTTTATTAATAGAGAAATTATATGAATTTTGGGTAAAACGTTATATGGGAAGTGGGCGTAAAAGTGAGCATGGCTCATTGATTTTCCGTTACAGTAAAGCCTCTTACCAAAAGCAAAGTGTGCAAAATTTCAGAATCGTAAATCTAATTTTGTCCGTTTTATTAGGTTTTAAATTTAAAATGTACTGCAAAATACACTGCGCGGTATAAATTTTCGTACATTTTTATCTATAACTCCTTTCCCAAAGCATAGATGTAAGCAATTTTTGGGGAATATATTCGAAGTTTCATGACTCTACGTTAATTCGTTTGGACACAATTCCATTTTATTCGATGTTTGAAGGACACGGTTTTTTCGACCTACTCTCGCTTTACGAGCTATAAATCTCTTCCTAATATTCCGATTTAGCGCATTTTCAATATCAAACAAACCTTGTCTGATATGAAAGATTCTGGCAAAAATTGAGCCACCTAGCTTTTTCGGTGCGACCTCTATCGTGCTTTCAACAGACGGACGGACATAGCTAGATCGTCATCAAGTCGAACCCTGATTCAGAATATATATACTTTATGGGGTCTAAAATGGATATTTCGATGTGTTACAAACGGAATGACAAAATGAATATACCCCCACCATTTTTTTGGTGGCGGGTATAAAAATAAAAAAACAAACTATAGAAGAATGTGTAAAAGAAATTAAGCAGAAATTTGGAATGGAATTAACGGGGAAAAATATAATAACAAAAATAGCTAATATGAAATGTTGTATAAAAAATAAATAAATAAAACAGGCAATAAAAAAATAAATTTAAAAAACTGGGAAACTGATTTGTCACAACTGTACGTTTGATACATTAGAAGAAATATCAGCAACAACATCCTCAGAAACAAAAAGAACAGCAACACCAGTAGCAAAACATCAAAGAAAGCGCCGTTGCACTGATAATGATGACCAACCTGTAATATTTTGTTTTATTTTACATTTTGCTATATGTTGTTTATTTTGAAGGTTAACAAACAGTCAACAGCAGTTTTAAGTCGCTATGAAACCGATGAAACAAGAGATTACATGAATTTTGATTTTTATTAATATTGTTACGTTTATACCTTTTATAAACGTTGGATTATTTCCTTTAAATAAACCTCTTGAGTTCTTTTATTGCAATTAAAAAAAAACACTTTAAATTCGTTATAAAATTAAGAGCACTTTATTTATTTAAATACACTCAAATATTGTTCTTTTATCACTTTACTTATTACACTTATAGTTATACACTTTTATTATCAAACTCACTTTGATACGCACTTTACAAGCTCTATTGTAATACTGATTACGTTAGCTGTGTTGTTCGGCTATTTATAGTAACATAGTGGTGTTCGGTAACATTCGACAAAGTTCTCGTATGTACATTCTAGTACATTCGAAAACCGTTACATTTAAATTAAGACGTTAAGTAATATGCACGAATAATAGAAGTGCCTAAAAGTATGCTACACATAATAACAAACATCATTTCCGAACAACCAACGAAATAAACTAATACAAATACAACTACAGTAACTTAAACTACTACAACTAAAATAAATTATAATGTAATTTAAGCTACTTAAAAGTAAATCTGTAACACTACCGCCCGCTTAAGCCTGTTCGTCCCGAATAGGCACAAATTCACTTTTTCCGTACTTAGCGAGGCGCTCGAGATGAACCACTTTCATCTTTGATCTTGGGCTATTGTACTTCTGTATTCTATACACGACATCATTTATTCTTTTTATCACCTTATAAGGCCCATCCCAATGAGTTTGGAGTTTAGGAGACAGTCCTTTTTTTCGTTGTGGGTTATATAGTAGAACTAGCTGACCCTCATTGAAGCCTTCACAATTCGCTGCTCTGTCATATCTGGCCTTCATCTTGTCGCTGGTCATTTTTATTCGGCCACGAACGAATTCATGAATTTCGTCTAGATCTTTTTGTTCCCTTGAAGTGTCTTCTTCGTGCTCATCTATTGTCGAGGGATTAATACCGAATTCTAGATCACCTGGCAGTTTCAGCTCGGTTCCAAACATAATTTTTGCAGGTGTTCGGGAGGTAGAGTCATGAACGCTGACCTGTATGCCAATAGAAATATCGGTATGTGCTCATCCCAGTCCCTTTGGTGTGCACTGACCACTTTTCTCAAGTGTTCTTCCAACGTGCGGTTAAATCTCTCGACCATGCCGTCAGATTGTGGATGCAGTGGCGTAGTCCTTGTTTTTCGGATACCGTATAGTTCGCACATTTCCTGGAATATCGCAGATTCAAAATTTCTTCCCTGATCAGAATGTAGCTCAAGCGGAACTCCATAGCGGCATACCCAATTGTTTACAAATACGTTTACGACAGTTTTAGCTTCTTGGTTTGGTATTGCGTATACCTTTGGCCATTTGCTAAAATAGTCGATTACAACTAGAACGTAACGGTTTCCAGCCTCACTGATAGGAAAATTGCCTGCTATATCCATCGCTATTCGCTCAAACGGAGCACCTGAATTGTACTGCTGCAGCGCTCCTCGACTCCGTCTTACTGGGCCCTTGGCTGCGATACATTGTGCGCAATTTGCTATCCAATCAGCTACAGATTGTTGGCATCCAACCCAATAGAAACGTTGCTTTATCTTCTCTATGGTTTTTGTTACACCAAGATGACCACCGCTTGAACCATTATGAAACTCCTTCAATACCTCTTTGACTTTAGAGGATGGCACCACAATCAGATTTGTTGTCGATTTACCATCAGTACTTTCCCATTTGCGATAAGGGCATCCGTTAACAACCTGCAGACTATTCCATAGCGCCCAGTATGATTTCATCAGTGGACTTTCCGCTGATATTTGGTTACGGGTTGGCCTTTTGTCTTCCTCTTTTGCTGACATAATTTTTGCCAGTATGGGATCGTTTCTTTGCGCCGCTGACCAGTCGTCACTTGTCTCTATATGTGTTAGTCGAACGTCGACGACACATTCTTTTCCTTCAGCTTTTGCACAATGTTTGCACTCCAATCTGCACGGTCTTCGGGAGAGTGCATCTGCATTTCCATGTTTAGTGCCCTTTCTGTGCTCAATGCTGAAATCGTAGCTCTGGAGACGTTCAATCCAACGGGCTAGCTGTCCTTCAGGTTGGTTGAATTGCAGCAACCATCTGAGTGCAGAGTGATCAGTTCTTAGTTCGAAGTGTTGTCCATACAGATATTTGTGGTAATGCTTTACACACTCCACAACTGCCAGAAACTCTCGTCGTGTTACACAATAATTTCTTTCAGGCTTCGAGAGTGTCCGACTGTAGTAGCCTATGACTCTTTCTGTTCCATTGACAACCTGCGAAAGAACACCACCTATCCCGTAGCCACTCGCATCGCTATCTAATACAAATTTCTCCCCAGCGATGGGATATGCCAAAACTGGTGCTACGCATAACAACTCCTTGAGCTTCTGGAATGCTTGTTCTTGGGCTTCAGCCCACAGGAATGGTCGTGACTTCTTGATGAGCTCATGTAGACTGGCAGCGACACTGGCAAAATTCGGCACAAATCGTCTGTAGTAGGTACAGAGGCCTAGAAAACAACGTAACTCATGCAGATTTTTCGGGCGAGGCCAATCCTTCACAGCTTGAACTTTATCTTCGTCAGTTGATATACCATCCTCTGCGACTCGATGCCCCAAGTATTTAACCTCCTTTTGGAACAATGCATATTTCTTTGCGCTTAATTTAAGTCCAGCCACTGATATTCGTTTAAGAACTTCTTCTAGATTTTTCAGGTGATCGTCAAAACTTTTACCCATGACAATTATGTCATTAAGATACACCAGGCATGTCTTCCAATGAAGTCCCCTTAATACGCGTTCCATTAATCGCTCGAATGTGGCTGGAGCGTTGCATAGTCCAAATGGCATCACGTTAAATTGCCATAGCCCGTCACTTGCACTAAAAGCTGTTTTCTCCTTATCTCTATCAGATATTTCTACTTGCCAATAACCACTTTGCAGGTCTAATGTGGAGAACCATTTTGTTCCAGCTAGCGTGTTCAGAGTGTCATCTATCCTTGGTAGTGGATAACTATCCTTCCTAGTGACGTCATTTAGTTTTCTATAATCGACGCAAAATCTTGTGCTGCCATCTTTCTTTTTAACCAAAGCTACCGGTGAGCTCCAAGGACTTGAAGAAGGTTCTATTACTCCATTCTGCTCCATTTCATTGACAAGCTCTTTAACTTCATTACGTTTCGCTAGAGGAATACTTCTAGGAGCTTGTTTTATAGGCCTTGCATCGCCGGTATTTATCTGATGCTTCACAAGTGATGTTCTACCTTGATGTTGACCTTTCAGAGCGAAGATGGATGCATGTTTTCTGAGCAGCTGTTTTGCTTTATTCCTATCAGACGGCGATAATCCTTTAACCCACTTCTCTACGTATTCTGCTATCATCTCATGCTCTTTGTTCGACATACTGACAGGACCCGATTTCATTTCGCAATTAATTATTGCCTCAGCTTTAGCACATTGACCTAATTCGGATTTTGGCTTGACGACTTTTTCACAGGCGGAAAGGTTAAGCACTCTTACAGGGACTCTTCCGTCATTGGTGGTTTTGACAAGGGCTTTTGCTGTTATTAAGTCACTTTTTATATCTGGTTGTTCTACCACCCACAACCGGTTGTCTACACAATCTCCCTCTATACGCGCCCATACTACACTTTCTGACTGTGGTGGTATTTTCTCATATTCTGTAGCAACTAGTTTCCTTACATGCACCTTATTTTCATAACCAACATCAAGGGGTATTTTAACATTTCTCCAAATCATTACCTTCTGCCCCATGTGCAGATTAATGCCATGAGTAATCAGAAAATCTGCACCGATGATTACTTCGTCCACAATGTCGGCAACGATGAATACATGATTGACAGTTATGTTGGCAATAGTTACTTTTACGATTATTTTACCATAGACAGTAGCAGGCTCCCCAGTAGCTGTTCGCAGACTTACGCCACATAACGGTTCGATTGTTTTCTTTACTAAATCTGGCCTGATAATAGACTGCGATGCTCCTGTGTCTATGGTAAAAATATGCCTTCGACCATTGATATACCCACAAGCAGTAAGGTTGCTATTTTTCTGCTGCATAACTGATATGGAGATTGTGGGGCCCTCGGTTATGGGAGCTAGCTCTTGCCCCGTAGTGCTAGCTCGTTTTAGTTTAACGGTGACTCATTTGATGATTTCGTGTTTGCCCGTTTGCTGTTTCCAGGTGGTGAAACAGATCTAGCCCGCTTCCTTGGTGCTTTGCAATTTCGTTGAAAATGTCCACTCTTACCACAATTATAGCATTTGGCTCTGGCTTTGCCTTGCTTCTCCTCTAACGCCTGTATACGAGCCTTCAAATCGCTTACTTCATCTCTATCCATTTCTGTAGAAATTTCAAGATTTCGCACCTTGTATATCTGCGGCTTAGAAAGCAATTTTGCAGTTTCCTGTGTTAGTGCATACGAAACTGTTTCTGCAAACGTTGATTTATGCTTGCCAAACAAAGCGTGCTTCATTTCTGGATCACGTATTCCATTTACAAACGTTTCAATTTTAAACTGATCCAAAAATGGGTGATTTTCACCTGGATATGTCAGCTGCACCAAACGCTCGATCTCCGTTGCGAAATCTTGTAATGACTCGTTAGCTTTCTGTGTTCTGCCTCGTAGTTCCATTCGGTATATATCTCGTTTGTGCTCGCCGCCATACTTGCGTTGTAGTGCAACCATTATGTCATCATAGTTTTCTCTGCAGCCAATAGGTATGCTTTCCAAGACTTGCGCTGCGTTGCCTTTTAACGACAAAATCAACTCTATAGCCTTTTCTTCATTGCTCCACATATTTCTATTGGCAACTGTCTCAAATTGAAATTTATAAACATTAAATGGTGCACTACCGTCAAAAGTTGGGGCCTTTTTTCTAATCGATGTTTCTGGACTTATTCGCACTGGTCTCTCATGACATTGAAGATCATTAATTTTTATTTCCAGATTTTTAAATTTTTCGTCTTGTAATTGCAATTTTTCATCAACATTTTTTACTTGTAACTGCAATTTTTCGTTAACGTCTTTAACGTGTTTTTCAATGCAATCGACTCTGTTGTTCACTGCTTCAGAATTTTCCTGAAGTTTCTCGTTCGTAGCTCTAGCTGTTTCTTGCACTTCTTCTTTGACTTCAGCTAATAATTTTGCATTATTAGCTCTAGAAGATTCTTGAACTTCGGCTAACAATTTCTCATTATTAGCTCTAGAAGTTTCTTGAACTTCGGCTAATAATTTTTCATTATTAGCTCTAGAAGATTCTTGAACTTCGGCTAATAATTTTTCATTATTAGTTCTAGAAGATTCTTGAACTTCGGCTAATAATTTTTCATTATTAGTTCTAGAAGATTCTTGAACTTCTACTAATAGTTTCTCATTATAAGCTCTAGAAGTTTCTTGAACTTCAACCTTAACTTCAGCTAATAATTTTTGACTGTTAAGTTCCATTTTTTCCATCATTGCTGCAAGCATTGTACTTAAATCCATGTTGTTTGTGGTTGCTCGAGTGGAAACTTCCATTTCTTCTTTTTCTTTGTCGTCGGCAATGCCAGCTTACTCAATTCTTTCTTGAGTTGTTCAACTTTAAGCTCCTCAAATTTCATGTCTTTAATTATAATGCAATTTCACTTCTGACACCAGTTGTTACGTTTATACCTTTTATAAATGTTGGATTATTTCCTTTAAATAAACCTCTTGAGTTCTTTTATTGCAATTAAAAAAAACACTTTAAATTCGTTATAAAATTAAGAGCACTTTATTTATTTAAATACACTCAAATATTGTTCTTTTATCACTTTACTTATTACACTTATAGTTATACACTTTTATTATCAAACTCACTTTGATACGCACTTTACAAGCTCTATTGTAATACTGATTACGTTAGCTGTGTTGTTTGGCTATTTATAGTAACATAGTGGTGTTCGGTAACATTCGTTCTCGTATGTACATTCTAGTACATTCGAAAACCGTTACATTTAAATTAAGACGTTAAGTAATATGCACGAATAATAGAAGTGCCTAAAAGTATGCTACACATAATAACAAACATCATTTTCGAACAACCAACGAAATAAACTAATACAAATACAACTACAGTAACTTAAACTACTACAACTAAAATAAATTATAATGTAATTTAAGCTACTTAAAAGTAAATCTGTAACAATATATATTTAATGCCTAAAATTGAATTACATATGTATATTTTATTTTTGTATAAAACAGTGAAATTTATTAACGTTTTTTTTATTTTTATAGACCGAAAAAATATTTAAGATTTCCATTTATATTATTTGTATAATAAACTAATTTGATAACGAATTTGCGATCATCATCCTTTTGTTTTTTCCAGCTTCTGAATTTCTTGCTGTTTGTTGTTCGATATCATTTTCTAATTGGCATACATCATTATTGTTGTAATCGTCATTGATAAGGATATAATCGTCTTTTAAAAATTTTGCTATGTTATGCAAAATGAAACAACTGGCTATTACGTAGGGCGCTAACTCTGTCGATACACGAATTTTGTATTGAAGTATCGAAAAACTTTGCTTCAATTGCCCAAAACACCGTTCTACAATGACACGTTCCCTTGTAAACACTTTGTTGAATGTTTTTTTCTATGTCAGTTGTTGGGTTCCGGAATGGCGTCATTAGCCATCGGCATATTTCATAGCCCTCATCCTCGAGAAGTAATGCATCGTTTGTGGCATTTTGCATAATTCTACATAACTCGCTATTTCGTAAGATACGTGAGTCATGAACTGAACCAGGCCAGGATATGTCAACGCTTGTAAAAAGTTCTTTTCCATCACAAGTTGTCTGCACATTTATAGAGTGGAAGCCTTTTCTACAAATATACTCATCGCTTTGATTTGAGTTTTTTTTAATTTTTACACGCGTACAATCAATCACTCCAATTGCAAATGGAAGACAATAATTTCCTTGCCATTTCATTTGAGCATCTTTTATTTCATCTGCATCTTTCAGGAATTTTATCCACTCGCTTGCTTTGGCAGATATAAGTTTCGCAACTTCCGCAATAGTTCGCGACACAGTTGATTGATGGACTCCAATATCTAAAGCGCCTTGTAACTACAATGAATGGCAACTACATATTTACTTCTACCTATTTACTTAGCTCTCAAAAAACAAGTCTGAACTTCTTACATCCCAATTAAAAGAATGGAATTTGGTGCAAAAGGACATTAACATTACAATTTTGTTACATATCTTCTGGTGTTTTATTTTTGAAAATCAAATGACTGGTTCTCGAGTTAGGATGAAATATGTCTCCGTACCTGACTAATTTAGGGGGAAAAATTTTCCATGCTCATAAAAAAAAATTCCGATCTGATGGAAAAAAACGACAACGGATTTTAGTTCAGCGCATCAAAATCCATATAATCCACATAGTTTTAATTAACGGGAAGACAAAAAATTATTTTTTGTAGAGCAGTGTTATCTTGAGAATCGGTCAAGATATTACGTAAAGTTCGATCTTTTCATTGGAGCCAATGACGTAAAAGATGATCGTCAAAAGACAATTTTCTTGACGTTGGCAGGTGCACCGCTTTAAGACTTTCTGTCCTCATTTGCATTTCCAGGTGAGTGAGTTAAATTTTACTAATATCAAATCTTTACTGACGAATCATTTTTATCCGTGCTCATCGGAAATTGCGTCATATTTTAAATTTCACAAAATCGACCAACCGAATGAGAGTTTTCCAGAATATGTTGCCGCTTTGAGAGTACTCGCTGTTGACTGCAAATTTGGCAATGCTTTAGATCGTATGCTTCGTGATCGTTTGGTGTGTGGTGTGCGTGATAAGGTTCTACAACGAAATTTTCTCTCTAAACCTGACTTGCAATTGCAAAGCGTCATAGATCCGGCAACATCAGCTGAACCATCGTTAAGGAATGTAATGGTAATCCGACAGCCAGAGCAAATTTATCAAATAGGTAAACGTTACCAGCAACAAAACAAGCAACAAAGAAAAATAATAAATCAACGCGGGCCGAGTGATACAAAACCGTGTAATGGCTGTGGAGGAAATCAACTCCGCTCATAGTGTATTCATAAAGAAACAGTCTGTGTAGCTTGTAGTGAGGGCATTTACAACGTCATCGAAACAAGTTGTTGCGACTACAGAACCATCAAAAACGTTCAGCAACAACAAACAAAAAATTCAGCAAAGCGACACACCAATCACTTAATTACATTTTGGAGTCAGAGACCAGTAAGCGTTTAACATTTAAAGAAATCAATAGTCAGCCTTGTAAGTTTGAAATCGATTTCGGCTCGGATTATACAATAGTGTTATCACAGTCAATTGTGGTCGACTCTTCAGCTAACGTTATATAAGTGCAATTTGAATTTGACAGTTTGGCAACATAACGGAGTACCTATTAGAGGTGTTATTGATTTTACTATTTGGTATACCAAACGATTAGTCAAAGCTTTACCTCTTATGGCTATGGATGGCACTCAAACTAATATATTGAGCTGCAACAGGTTTAGCTCCCTACTGTCATCAATAGTAGGAAAATTTTTGCAATATTAGACCTTGACCAAGCATACTAACAACTTTTAGTTGATGAAAGACTAATAACACATAAAGTTGCATTTAAAGTAAATCGGTTTCAACTTGGTATCTCTTCAGCACCAGGCATTTTTAAAAGCATTTAGATAAATCAGGTCAGCAACAATTGCAGAGGTTCTACATCGTCTCCAAAAACCCAACCAACAATTTTTTTAATTTTAATTTATTTTTTTTTTAAATTAAAAAAATTGTTGGTTGGGTTTTTGAAGAAGTTTTTTTTTATAATTTTTTTTTATTTTTGAATTCTCATTTTGTTAATAAGAATTTAAAAATATAACTTATAAAAATTTTAAACTTTTTCAAGAATTTGGGTAAAGGTTTACTGATGATCTGGCATAAGCACCAGTGAAATGCATATAAACCAGCTTAAACCCAACAACCAAATAAATATAATTGAAAAATTATGGGAGCATATCCTAAATAATTTATTAAATTAATTAAAAAAATTAATCACATTGGACCGAGTGCTCGTACATTATGATGAAAATATGCCACTTATTCGGCCTTATCATGAGTGTCGCAGTCGTATAGTTTTTGTGACGAAAACGACTACTTTTTATTTGATACGATTATCATTGTCGTATGCGACAATACTGTATCAAAAAAAGCAACTCTACAGCAACTCTATTACAATTTTCCTTACCACAAGTGACGTTCATAAACGTCAAATAGGATAAAAAAGAGCGTACAAGATTTTATTAGCGACTTAAACAAAAAATAAATGGATTGGAAGAAAATGTAAGTTATTTTGCAATAAAATGTATTGTTAACCATTTTTACCGCAATTCAATCAATTTCGGACTTAAAATCACTAATTCAAAGCAATTCGACAAGATGATTGAGCTGCTACAGCAAAATCCTAACTTAGCCAGAGGATTTAACAATGGCCCTAATAAAATTAATTTAAAAGGGGAGTGGAACAAAATTGGGGAAAAAATAAATATTTTGGGTCCACCAATACTGTTTACGCGCATAGTGTGAACACACCCATTGTTTGGCGGTCTTACACTAATTTTGTTAAATTGATATACTTTGTATGTATCTATTAAAAAGCTCTGTTTGGTATTATTATTGTTTATTATTATTACTCCTGAAAACCCCGAATTGTATGGTACGTACAAACCTCCGTTTTTTAAGAAATGAATAAGTCCCAAATTTCTATAATTAAAACTAATACCCGTGTTTCTTATTTTTTTTATATTTTATTGAAATATTTTGGTCCTTCGAACCGGATATAAGCCCCCGAGATCCTGGAACTATTTTAAGAAAATATTTTTATTTTCAGATTCCCCAGTTTTTTATACCCGCCACCAAAAAAATGGTGGGGGTATATTCATTTTGTCATGCCGTTTGTAACACATCGAAATATCCATTTTGGACCCCACAAAGTATATATATTCTGAATCAGGGTTTGATTAGATGACGATCTAGATATGTCCGTCCGTCTGTTGAAAGCACGATAGAGGTCGCACCGAAAAAGCTAGGCGGCTTAAATTTTGCCAGAATCTTTCTTATAGACAAAGTTTGTTTGGTATTGAAAATGGGCTTAGTCGGAAAATAGGAAGAGAGTTATAGCTCGAAAAGCAAGAGTAGGTCGAAAAAACCGTGTCCTTCGAACATCGAATAAAATGGAATTGTGTCCTAACGCATTAACGTAGACTCATGAAACTTCGAATATATATTTCCTGAGTAAAAACAATATTTTTCCCCGAAAATTATCTAAATCTATGCATTAGGAGAGGAGTTATCGATCAAAATGTACGAAAATTTATACCGCACAGTGTATTTTTCGGTATATTTAAAAACAAAAACGCCATAAAAGGAACAAAATTGGATGTCCGACTCTGAAATTTTGCACACTTTGCTTTCTGGTGAGGCGCTTTTTTGTAACGGAAAATCAATGTGCCACGTCCACTTTTACGCCCACCTCCCATATAACGTTTTACCCAAAATTCATATAATTTCTCTATTAATATAGATTTTGGAATAATAAAGGACTATATTGAAACATCTACGTTGTACTCATTAGCAAAAACAACTTTGACACGCCTACTATAACGCCCACTTTTCACGTTATCTACCATTAATAAAATTTAAAAGCTCTTAAAACCGCCAAAATTAGAGGTATGATGATAAAATTTGCTACGTATATCCTTCTAATCAATGCAATTGTTGTGCCAAAAAGTTTAGGTGACACGCCCACTTTAACGGCTATCTCCCATATAACGGTTTATCTTAAATTCATGTAATTTCTCTATTGACAAAGTTTTTGGGAAAATAAAGGACTATACTAAAATTTTTAAGTTGTATATATGGGCAGAAACTTTATTGACACGCCTTCTTTAACGCCCACTTTCATTGAAAGACTACATTTACAAAAGCATTTTAGTAGAATATCGAAGTTATAAAGGGTGGTTAAATTTTAAGGACCGATGTTGAATTTAAATAAAACACAAATTATTTAGGAAATTATTATTATTTATTTTTGAAATTATAATATTTGTATGGTTCAATTATGTATTAAACAAAATATCGGCCAAATGGCCCCCCCATCCTTGGCGCCACTCCTCTATCTGATGCTCCAAATTTTTAATGACAATGTTGATGCTCAATTGTTGGGCATGATGATGAGTCGAGGTTGACTGCTCTTTTGCCACACTATGGAAAAAAAACCAGCAATGGATCCCATTCAACGAACTAAGAAGGCATTCACATATTTTCTAACATTTTATACAGACCTGTTTTGCAGAAATTTAAATATTTTTTACAATTCTCCCGATTGTGGACGAATTTGAACGATTATGTTGATCAAAAGAATTACGAAGTGCACAAAATGCATTCTGATTTGAACACCCATTTTAAAAAAAAACCTGAATAACTTTAACGCGTTGCTCATTTGCGTATCTTTCCACGGATCAAATTGAGTAAGTTTGAGATTGAGTAATGTCAAGTGAAATGCAGAAAACAAATTTAAAGACTAGGTGTAGTTCACCTTCAACATGGGCCCTTAAAATTTAACCACCCTCTACAAATAAAGTGATACATATTTTATTATAAGGAGATTATTCCATAATGATTAACAAAATAATAAATATTGTGCTTTAAATGTACACAAAATTGGTGGTGGGTATATAAGATTCGGCACAGCCGAATATAGTGCTCTTAGTTGTTATTTTTGGAAAATACCCCGCCATATTTGAACATCATCATCAGATCCCCATTATTTTGGAAAAATTCAGCCATTTTTTTCATTCTTATAATTTTTTTTATTAAAATAACCCTCTTTAGAAAAAAAGGTATGTTTTAATTATTTTAGTGAAAGAAAAGTGAATAAAAAAAGTGTGTGTTAATAAATAAATAAAAAATAAACAATAAAAAAACCAACAAGTGTTTTAAAAAAATAAAATAAAATCCATCTCGTAATAAAAGTCATTTTGCCGACGGCAAAACGAAATTTGATTTTTTTAAATTTTCTCCATTACACAGTGTAATTTTTATTAAAAAGGAATTTTTAAAAATATTCTAATAATTAAAAATGTTGTGCATTTTGTTTAAATTTTAAAATTTATTTAAAAGTGTTTTCTTTAATGTTTGTTTCTTTTATTCTCTTTTAGTTTTTGTTGTAACAAAAGCTTTTGTTTTTATATACAGTGGCCGACAAAAGTCTAAGCACGACCACAATTTTTGACATTTTAGAAGTCTAAAGACGTTAAAAAAAAACTAATCATGCAGTTTTGTTCCAAATTCAATTTTATTGATATAAGCAAAAAAAAAATATATTTTCCAACATTAACTTAAAAAATTATCCAAGAAAAACAATTAAAATACGTTGACCTACAAGAATAGAGCCTACATACGACAAACAAGCAATTGTTACTGTTGTTAAATACTAACAGAAAAGTGCCGTTATTTATTTTTTATTCTATTATTGTGTTAAAGGATTGATTTATATTATTTTTAGTAGTGAATTAGAGTGATTTAGTTAATAATAAAACGGAACAATGGCTTGTCGCAAAGAAATTTTAATTGAAGTAAGAAATTTAGTTGTAAAGTACAGAAATAAAAAAAAAATCATTTGGTGAAATATCAAAGCTATTGAATTTAAGTAAATCTACTGTTCACACAATATTCAGCAATTATAAAAGCACTGGTACTATTTAAAGTAAGCTGCGTAGTGGTCGTCTAAAGAAACTCAATCGAAGAGACGTTAGCTTTATTTTAAAAGAAGTGGACAAACAGCCTAAGGTAAATGCTCCGAAATTGGCCGAAGAGCTAGCCAGAAGATCAGAAATAATTGTACATCCACGAACCATACAAAGAACCTTAAATAATAATGGTTACCATAGCAGAACTCCTATTTAGAAGAAAACCCCTAATAAATGAGTTTTATTCACTGACGAATCCAAATATAACATATTTGGAAGTGATGGGAGTGATAAGGTTTGGCGAAAAATAGTTAGTACAGTTAAGCACGGCGGAGGCAGTGTAATCGTTTGGGGTGCTATAGCTGCTTCTGGAGTAGGAAACCTGGTTTTTATTAAGGGTAATATGGATCGGTATCAGTACAAATCTATTCTTGAACAAAATTTGAAACAATCGGTTGATAAGTCTTGGTTAAAGTTGGATATTCCAACAAGACAACGATCCGAAGCATACGGCGTTAATTGTCAAAGATTGGTTGCTGTACCATGCTCCACGACAGTTGTACACACCACCACAAAGTCCGGACTTGAACGTTATTGAGCACGTATGGGAGATACTACAATGAAAAATCCGAAATCATTATATTACTAGTGCCCCAATGCTGAGACTGAAGCTAAAAGAAGAATGGCAAAATATTTTATCTACAGGGTTAGAAAATTTAGTTAATTTGATGTCAAGAAGGTAACAGGCAGTCATAGATGCCCATGGTGGGCCAACTAAGTATTAATTTTAAAAATTAGTGGTAGTTTTTAATACTTGAAATAAGTTTTTATGTTATCTTGAATATCGTATATAGACTTTTGTCAACGTATTTTAACTGTTTTTCTTGGATAATTTTTTAAGTTAATGTTGGAAAATATATTTTTTTTGCTTACATTAATAAAATTGAATTTGAAACAAAACTGCATCATTAGTTTTTTTTTTAACGTTTTTAGACTTTTAAAAAGTCAAAAATTGTGGTCGTACGTAAACTTTTGTCGGCCACTGTATATTGTGTGCTTGTTACAACAAAGAGACATTTTTTACGCGTTGGTTTAACCAAAAATAAAACCCGATATAATTAAATTATTTACTTGTGATTATATAAAAAAGAGAATAATTATTAATTATTTTTTTAATATATTCTTTTTTGTGAAGAACCCATTAAAAAAGTGATTAAGTGAGTAATATTATATATTTTGTTTATTTAATCAACCCCCGTTCATACACTCGCTGTATTTTCTGGTTGTTGTTGTGATTGTTTATAACTGCAACTTTTCGAATGATCGGATAAAACCCGGATACTCATTAATTTATTGCCAAAATTATTATTATTTTTAAACTCTAACCAACATATTTTTTTTCATTTAAAATTAAAATTATCTATTTCTGTGTATAAAATTTTCTTGTGCAAAGTGAGTACCCGGAAATATTTTGAAAATTTTTTTGTGCAAATTTGTTTACTCTTTTTATTGTTAATAATCCGTGTGGAGTCGTTTGCTTATTTTTACTCCCATCGGACGCGTCCCCAGGTGGCGGATAGGGGGGGTGGATGTGGTGTGGGGGGCCTGAGCGCTTCATAGAGTGGGAAAGACCTACCCATCTAAATGAGTAGAGATTTGTCGCATTATGTAGTGATCAGATCCCGTACACTACCTCTGACCCTAGGGGTTCCTAGAACTCCTCGCGGACCAAATAAAAATAAGATAGGGCGGTTCCCAAAATAAACCAAATATGAACGAGAAAATTAAAGAAGTAAAAGTTACGGTGCAGAGCCTAATAAACTCAGTACCGGCGGCTAATGGTGGTGAGCAAGCAGGCCCCGAGTCGTCGTCATCAAATGACTGTAAGGGAACAATTTCGGAGGTGGGCAACTTGGCTTCCGTTATTGATAAAGCATCAAGAAGAATAGAGAACGAGGGATCGGATCCAAGGGTGAGCTTTAAGCATCCCCAGCCACACAAGACAGGCGAGGATTCCGACACCTCTGACTCAAATATAGAAGATGCTGACACTACGGTGTTATGCACAAAGGATACCTCTGAGGTAGATAAAATGGTTGAGGAAGTAAGCGCAAGCATTGCCAAACTCACCACAGACAAAATAAGAACTCTCTCCGGAGCGCAGCAAAGGAAGACTGCCAAAAAGAAACAGAGAGTAAATAAGAAAGGTCAGCGGGATGTCCCTAAAGAGAAAGACTCATCTACACCCATTTCTACCGAAAAGGGTAAGAGGATTCGATCTCCGGAGGAACAGAACACCGTTGGCAATACTAAAAAGAAAAAAAGTTACCAGCAGGGAAGTAAAACGGTTAGCATTTCCCAACTCCCGAAAGAAGACCCTCCGGCCAATCTGAAAGGAGAAGGTAATGAACCAATAGCTTCAACCTCAAAACAGGCGAAAGCGGTAGCTAAAAATATAGGTGATGGTGAAACAGCCGGAAAAAAAACCCCACCATTACGTAAAAGAAAGCCGGAAGAAAAATCGGCTAAGGAGCAACCCACGTATGCGAAAGTGGCCAGAAGGAAGATGACAGAGAAGCTATGCTATGCTGTTATCGACTCCAATAGCGCATCGGGCAAAATTCCAATGGCACATCAGAAGGAAGTAGAGAATGCCATAAATGAGAGGATTGTGCAGTATGTCCTGGAAGCAGATGATAATGCTCCACAGATCCATATAGATAGCTGTAGGTTCGCCAGGGAAGTACTGTTTCTGCAACTAGAATCAGACACCTGCGCACATGTTATGAAAGACCTAGTGGGAGGCATACCAGCCCCATGGGAGGGTGGCAAACTTGCCATGGTGAAAAAAGCCGATATCCCATCCCTAACCAAGGTTTCATTTTTCGTTAAAGGTTGGGGCAGCAAACTTGATAGCAAGGCCATGCTTAGGATCATTGGCAAGCAAAATAGAGGTCTGGAAGTAGACAAATGGGAGGTTTTCCATCGTGAGGAAACTGACGATGGCACCCTGGTAGTTGCAGGAGTGGATAAACCCTCCATGTCTTACCTCGAGGAGCAAAAAGGGAAGGTGTACTTCGCGAGTACAACTATTTTCTTCAAAGTTGGTAAGACGCCCATTGGTTGGACACATAATCCAACGGAGAAGAAAGACCCTGACGAAGAAGCAAAGGAGGCCAAAGAGGATGAAGGCCACCCCGTGCCAATGAAGAGGGAGGAGTTGGAGATAACTCAATCCCAAGAAGAATCTCTTTTAGCCGAACAACAATGATACTGCTCTTGCAGATCAATCTCCATCGAAGCAGAACGGCTACACAAGCTTTGATGGAAAATATAACTAAAGGTAAGGTACACATAGTTCTCATTCAGGAACCCTGGACTGTTAAAGACAGAGTTACTGGATTGAATGAGTGTGATTACCAATTATTTTATGCTAAAACTGGGTCTCGACCCAGAACATGTATACTTTGTCATAAGGGATTAAATTTTCTTTTTTCCCCAGATTTATCTACAGCGGACGCCACTACCTTAATACATGGCTCACGCAATTTAATGCTGGCATCGGTGTACCAACCTTCTGATGCTCCGACACTACCACCAACGTCGGATTTAAGAAGTATGATAACATCGGCAAGGAGAACAGGTAGGAATATTTTAATAGGTTGTGATGCGAACTCGCATCACCTCTCTTGGGGCAGCACGAACTGTAACAGGAGAGGAGACGCCCTATGGGAATTCCTAAATGCTAATAACTTATTTACCCTTAACTCAGGTAATAAACCTACATTTATTAACAGAATTAGGGAAGAGGTAATTGATGTGACTATATGTTCAGAAAATTTAATTGATGAAATTTGCGATTGGCACGTATCTGATATGCACTCTTATTCGGACCATCGCTATATTTTCATGACCTTAACTCATCCGCCACCGGAACCGGTGACTCTTAGGAATAAGGCCAGGACGGACTGGCCAAATTTTAGGTTAAGTCTTCAACATAAACTCGAAAATTATCCAGAACCGGATGAAAATCTGGACACGATAGATTCGATGGTGGGAAGACTGACTGCCGATTTTAGGGAAACTTTTGAGGAGCATTGTCCACTCCGACAAAGGCGAACCCCAAGGGAAAAGCCCTGGATGACAGGTGAACTGATTAATCTCAGGAAAGAAACCCGAAGGCTATTTAACAGAGCCTATCGAAAGAAACAATCAGTATACTGGGACGATTACAGTGAGAAGCTCAGAATATACAACAAAGCAATAAGAATCGCCAAACGCAGATCCTGGAGGCTTTTTTGCAATCAGGTGGACAGCGTGAATGACGCTTCTAGAATTAAGAAATTCCTATCGAAAACCCACACCCAACCGGAAACCCTCGTTGACTCGAACGGGAAAAGGTCGGAGACGATGGAGGAGACGCTAGGAATACTGATAGAGGCACACTTCCAAACGGAAATGGCGGATGACGGAGAAATTCCACACCCCCATGACGGTAGTGCCACGACGGACATAATTATAACCACAAAGATGGTAAGAGAGGCGGTAAATAGTTTCTTGCCATATAAGGCACCAGGGCCGGACGGTATTTTTCCGGCTCTCCTACAAAGAAGCATTGACCTAATCGACATAAGGCTGGCGAATATTTTTACTACTTGCCTGAAATATGCGTATACCCCTGTGGAATGGAGGGAGGCGAGAGTCGTTTTCATACCTAAACCAGGGAGGGAAAATTACGCAAATCCTAAAGCTTATAGACCCATAAGCTTAACATCATTCTTATTGAAAACCATGGAGCGTATCGTCGATGGAATGGTCAGAAGACGATTACCAGGCGATTCAATGAGATTTGGACAACACGCCTATATCAAGGGCAGATCTACTGAGACTGCTCTTCAGGAGGTTGTTTATCATATAGAGAGATCCTTCGACCTGGGTGTGTATACCATGGGCGTATTCATAGACATAGAAGGAGCTTTCAATAACGTAATGACCTCGAGTCTTATCGATTCCTTGGAAAACTTAGGGTTAAGCCATGTCTTAATTGCATGGATTAGCAATATGTTAAGGAACAGATGGATAAATTGTGAGGCAAATGGAGTAAGAAGAAGGGACAAAGTATGTCGAGGAACCCCGCAGGGAGGTATTTTATCTCCATTAATATGGGTAACTACCATACATAGTCTACTGAGGATTCTATCGAACGAGGGATTCAAGCCTATCTGTTACGCAGATGATGTTGCGATACTGATCAGGGGGACGAATCCAAATTCTTTATGTATGAGAGCAATGGAGGCTTTGAATATATCATATAACTGGGCGAAGGAGCGAGGGCTCAATGTCAACCCGGAAAAGACTGAAATCTGTTTGTTTACGAGAAAGAGGAAGATACCGGTGCATAGCTATCCCATCTTTCGGAATAAGACAATTAAGATTGATAAAAAGGTCAAATACCTAGGAATAGTACTTGATTGGAGACTATCCTGGAAGGACCACATTCAATGTAAAGTGGAGAGAGCTCAAAGAATATGGGCCCTCTGCAGAAGAGTGATTGGCTCAAAATGGGGCTTAAGCCCAAGGATGACACATTGGCTATATACGAGTGTACTGCGGCCTACAATTACGTACGCTTCGTTAGTATGGTGGACATCCTTAGAGAAGAAGGTGAATATAAAACCTCTTCAAAAGATTCAGAGACAGTGCTGCATTAGTATTTGCGGCGCCATGAGGACCACATCGACAATGGCCATTGAGAATATATTATCCATTTGGCCTATTGAGATACAGGTAAAATATGAAGCGGCCTTAGCTGCCACAAGATTAATGGCAATAGATGAGTGGCTTATAAGAGAACATAAGACCAGATACCAAAGAATAACGGATATCTTACCGATAGGAAATATTACAGAATTAACATGTGATAAAATCCCGATGAGATATGAGAATATTAACTGCATCACCATTATACCGGAAGAGGGAGAATGGGATGAGATAATCAGGATGGGAAACACCCACGGAATCGATCTTTATACAGACGGTTCAAAGATTGGTGACCAAACTGGAATGGGCTTATACGACATAAGCCGAAATAGAGGCAAATACTTCCGTCTACCAGATCACAACACTATTTTTCAGGCTGAGATCATGGCGATTACGGAAGGAATTAAATGGATAAAGGAAACGAATAGCGAAACTCCGATTCGTATCTTTACGGATAGCCAATCAGTGATTAAGACATTGAGAAAGGAGAAAGTTGAATCCCGGAACGTTTTGCAATGCAAGAGTGAGATAAACTCATATGCAAATTGTGAACATCTGGAGATAATATGGATACCAAGCCATCACGGGCTGATCGGAAACGAGAAAGCCGACAAATTATCCAAAATGGGAGCTCTTTTGAGTACTATAACTTTGGAGAACGCCAAACCCCTTAAACGATTTAAGGATGAACTTAAACGTTGGGCAATGGAAGAACATGTCAGAAAATGGCAAAGCACTGATGTCGGTAAGGTGACAAGAACACTCTGGGGTGACCCAAATCTTGGGAAGTCAAAGGAGATTTTGAGACTAAGTAGACCTACACTTAGGAAATTAACCGGTGTAATTACAGGTCATACGGAGTTGAGAACTCATTTAGCACGCATGGGATTATCTGAGGAGACGACATGTAGAGCTTGTGAGGAAGAGGATGAGACCCTGGTACACTACCTCTGTCATTGTCCTGCGTTTGGGCATATTAGACGCGAAAATTTTACAGTAGATAATATGCCGAACTTGGAATACCTGGGGAACTCGAACTGGAGATCCATAAGGCGTTACATTGAGGGGACTGGTTTCTTGGACTAGTCCGATATTTATGGGAAATTATGTTTATGGTTTTTTGTTTGGGAATTCCGTTTTCCACATGGAGCGCACAACATGCCAACTGGGCATAGGTGTATACCTGTCATGGGTTTGGGCTTTTATACCCCTCCTTTTCAACCTAACCTAACCTAACCTATTGTTAATAAAATTCGTTGTGTGCACTGCACATTTTTTTATACACATTTTTCCCCCTATTTTATCTCATTGAATTTGTTGATTAATTTGAAATTTTAAACTTTTTTTTAATTAATCAGATTTTTCTGATTGCTGGTAATTATACGTGGTAGTTTTTGATATTTTTTCAATTTATATTTTTTCGAAAATTCGATTTTCCCATTTTTTTGAGAAGACCAAATACGTTTTTTTGGTTACCATTTTTACTTATTTTGAATTTGTTTCAAAATTTCTCCCTATTGCTTAAGAACGAAAATGGATATCGCTATAATGATTCGTAATGCCGATCATTTGGCGGAATTTGAGACTGTTATTGCCCTTATACCCATTGCGGATCATAGAATTGGCTCATAGAATTGGAGCCACGAATAGGAAATTAACCGTTTGTGCGAAGCTGTTCGGTCAACATATGACTCTTTGTTGATTGAGACAGAGAAAATGAAAATCCCAAATATTGTGGAAATAAAGTCTATGTATATGGCTTCTTATACCATATACACCCGAGGGGTTTCAATGATTACGGCCCAATTAAACCGTTTGAAACAGGCTGCTCAAGCTGAAAAGTCCATGGAACTTGGGAATTATTCCACCCCTATTATGAACTTACCCCCTTGTGACACCCCAATATTCTATGGCGACTATAAAACTTGGCCATCATTCCGCGATATGTTCTCAGCGTTGTATGGTAATAATCCCCGATTAACCCCGGCACAGAAATTGTATTATTTATTGGAAAAAACTGCAAAAGATGCCCATGATACCAGACAAACCATTCCGTTGACCAACGATGGCTATGCGATTGCGTGGAAAAAGTTAGTTGACAGATATGAGAACAAAGGGGCGCTTATAAATGAACAGCTGCGAACCATTTTGATTATTAAGCCCATTACTCAAGAATCAGGCGCGAATATTAAAAATCTGCAAAGAACCATCAACAATTGCATAACGAATCATTCATTGTTAGAAGTTACCCCGGAAATATTCTATCACGTTATATTACTATACATTTGTGCTACTAAGTTGCCCGAGAACACTCTAAGCCTCTGGGAACAATCGCATTCAACTCCCGTTAATAACCCAAATAGAACATATGGGAATAATGGCTTACAAAAGAACACTAATTTTAACTAACCGAAAAAATCTTCTTTTGCTCCGAGGAATGTTCAAAGTTTTTCAACAAAAACCACTACTTATCCAACACTTTGCCGTTGTTTTCTTTGTCAAGGATCACACCCCCTAAGACTTTGTCCTAGTTTCTTGAGTCAGAGTGCCGATGAGAGAATGTCGACAGTGAAAAGGCTTAAATGTTGTTCAAACTCTCTCACGAATTTAAAAATTGTAAGAGCGTACATGTATGCATTCTTTGCAAACAGAAGCATCACTCTTTGCTTCATAAGAATATCAGACCACAGGAATATAAGTTCAGCGTAGCTTCATCTCAGGTCCAAATAACTTCTAGTACAGTTGTACCACCCATTCAAACTCCGTTAAATAGAAACCCTAACCCAGCTAGCAACCAAACTCAACCCACCCTTAATTTTAACCCTTCAACCTCCACAGCGGCAAGAAATTTGCATACTTTCTCCACACACCTTGAGTTAAACTCAAATCAACGGTCCTTTTAGGCTCTACTATTTGCATAGTTCATCTAAATGACATTAGATGTGCGGCCCGAGAGCTGGTTGATTCTGGTTCACAAGCTACTTTCATTTCTCGAGGGTTACAAAAGAAGCTTGCTCTACCAACTTTTTCGGTGCCATCGACAAATGTCACTGGCATGATGAATTGCTTAGCTGGTTAATCCTCCACAATGTGCGCACTGACAGTCGGATCACCGATTGATCCTGATTTTAAGATTAAAGTTTGTGCATATGTGGTAGAAAAGATTACCGGTCGTTTGCCTCGTGTACTATTTCGAATATTGTAGCCTCGAGCTTCCCAAATATTACCATGACAGACGTCATGTGTACCCGTATGGATATGCTTTTCGGAGAAAACGTGTATCCCAGAATTTTAACAACGGATGTAAAAATTCATCCTAATGGCAACCTGATCACCCAGAGAACCGTTTTCGGTTGGAAAGTCACAGGTGAAGTTTTTTAATTCGAACCCCTACATTCTGTTTTATCTTTTTGTACCCATATTGAGTTGAATAATCAACTCAGTCATTTTTGGGAACTTGAAGAGGTTCCACAAGCGATCCAAGTCTCTGAGGAGGATCAATATTCTAAAAAGCTTTACCAGACTACCACCTATAGGAATTATGAGGATCAATATGTAGTCTCACTCCCATTTCGTCGCGAATTTTCTAATGAATTATCATTAGGTGATTCTCGAAATAGTGCTATGTCCCAATTCAAGCGAAATGAATTTCGACTTTTGAAGAACCCGGATTTAAAGACCCAGTACGACAAGGTTATTAGAGAGTATTTTAATATGAGTCATATCAAGGCCGTGGAGATTTGGCCAACCTTTGTTAAGAACAGAATTGTATTGATTCTGGAAAAAGTTGGTAATGAGAATTGGTCTCATGTAGATTCCAAGGACAACCCCGCCGATTTGGCAAGCCATGGAATTCTAGCACGACGCCTAGTTGACAATTCTCTTTGGTGGCACGGGCCTTCGTGGTTAAGTCTATCGCGAAATTTTTGGCCACAATCTACCCCCAATGTCGGTGATCACATTTAGAAGTTCGAGCTTTTGCAGTTTAGACTAAACCCCCGCCGCATGACATACTTGAACGTTCCTTGGATTTACCCCGTGCAATGCGAATTATTTCGTATTGATTCAGGTGTTTGCAATATTTGAGAACCCGAAAATGTTTGTATGACACCTTAGATTTAACCCATTCAGAAATGAACTTTACGAGAGTTCGGTTGATTTTAGTATGTCAGCAGAATTTTATCCCCGAATACACTCAATTGTCAAAGTCTGTACCCATTTCGTCAAAGAGCAATTTACTCACGTTAAATCCCTTTATCGACACAAACGGGTTTGTCAGAATCAACGGTCGACTAACTCGGTCGCCTGGCTTGACTTGTAATGAACGCTACCCTAAAATTTTACCCTATTCTGCTCATTCTACCCGTTTGTATGTGGAATATGTTTACAAATGTTCTGCTCATGGCGGACATTATTTAATGCGTCGATTGATAAGGAGCAAATTCTGGGTCCCCAGGTTGAAAAACTTAATTCGTACAGTTATTCATAATTGTTGATGTTAACCCGAATAGAAGCTTGTCTAAATTCTATACCCCTGATTGCCATGACCGATGACCTAGTCCCATTAACCCCCGGTCACTTTCATATTGGAACGCCTATGTTAGCACCCCCTGAACCCGATCATTCCGATTTATCCTTGAGCATTGCTAACAGATGGCGATTCGTCAGAATAATTTACCCCCAAATTAATGGAGATTAGGTCGAATAGAGAAGACTCATGTAGGGCATGACTCTAAGGTCCGCACAGCGGACGTGAAAATAGCTTCCGGTATTTTTACTCGACCGATCGTGAAGCTAGTTCTCATAGAATAATGTCAAGTCCATCTAGAAGACTGGAAGTTCACCGTAAGTCCGTAGAAGGTCCTTCACCGTCAAAAACCAAAGTCATTCGTGACGAAAGGCTTCTCACAACACAACACACACCCCGGCCACCATTGTGATCAACTTGATAAATGGACGTATTGCCTAATGGATTTCAAATCCTATAATTTTTTATATATTTTTTCACATTTTTCATACTGAATTTTTTTTAATTATAATTAAAACAATGAATTATTAGAAAATAATATTTATGCCTTTTCCGTATTTATTATATATTTTTAATTTTGTTATTATTCTTACCAGCGTTATCTTTAGCTCTCTTTGTTGCATTACTGCAAGGGGGCAGGATGTTTTTGCGCATAGTGTGAATGCACCAATTGTTTGACGGTCTTACACTAGTTTCGTTAAATTGATATATTTTGTATGTATCTATTAAAAAGTTCTGTTTGTTATTATTATTATTGTTTATTGTTTTATTACTCCTGAAAACCCCGAATTGTATGGTACGTACAAATCCCCGTTTTTTAAGAAAATAATAAATCCCAAATTTCTGTAATTAAAACTAATACCCGTGTTTCTTATTTTTTTATATTTTCTTGAAATATTTCGAGGAAAACAAATACGTACAGGGGAAGGTTGGATAAAAATGTGGGCTGATTATAAATTTAAATTGAGGAAAAAATTAGCCCACAATAAACGAGAATGTTATGCGACAGGTGGTGGATCCTACAAACAATATACTTTATCTGCAACAGAGGAAGCTGCCAGTAATTTATTGCAGTTGGATTCAATTTTTAATGCGAACCCTGCGCTTGAAATCACACGCAATGAAATCCACCGTCTTAGTCCAAAAAAATTTGCTGAAGAATCTCCAGCTATAGAGGAGTCTTCAATTAAAGAAAATGAGAAACCTTCCACCTCAAATTTAACAAAAGAACAACTACCCCAAAAAGAAATGAATACAGATTTCTTTTCACAAAAAAATCATTAAAGAAGACATCTACAAAAACCGACCTTCTTGAAGAGCAATTGAGAATACAATCTGCATTGTATACTGATGTGAAAAAGTATTTAGGATAAATTTAAAGATACCAACGGAAAAGTTTCAAGTTGAAAGAAGAGAAATTGAAGATTTTGAAGGAAAATGTTAAAAAAAATAATACAAAAAAAAAAGAGTTGCTACAGCTTAGAAGAGAATAAATAGAAATTAAAACAAGTAAGAGCACTATATTCGGCTGTGCCGAATCTTTTATACCCACCACCAATTTTGTGTACATTTAAAGCACAATATTTATTATTTTGTTAATCATTATGGAATAATCTCTTTATAATAAAATATGTATCACTTTCTTTGTAGAGGGTGGTTAAATTTTAAGGGCCGATGTTGAAGGTGAACTACACCTAGTCTTTAGATTTGTTTTCTGCATTTCACTTGACTTTTCTCAATCTTAAACTTACTCAATTTGATCCGTAGAAAGATACGCAAATGAGCAACTCTTTAAAGTTATTCAGGTTTTTTATAAAAATGGGCGTTCAAATCAAAATGCATTTTGTGCACTTCGTAATTCTTTTGATCAACATAATCATTCAAATTCATCCACAATCGGGAGAATTGTAAAAAATATTTAAATTTCTTAGTTCGTTGAATGGGAACCACTGCTGGTTTTTGCGATAGTGTGGCAAAAGAGCAGTCAACCTCGACTCATCATTATGCCCAACAATTGAGCATCAACATCGTCATTGAAAATTTGGGCAGATAGAGGAGTGGCGCCAAGGATGGGGGGGCCATTTGGCCGATATTTTGTTAAATACATAATTGAACCGTACAAATATTATCATTATAAAAAGAAGTAATAATAATATCCTAAATAATTTGTGTTTTATTTAAATTCAACATCGGTCCTTAAAATTTAACCACCCTTTATAACTTCGATATGCTACTAAAATGCTTTTGTAAATGTAGTCTTTCAATGAAAGTGGGCGTTAAAGTAGGCGTGTCAAAAAAGTTTGTGCTAATAAATACAACTTAGATATTTCAATATAGTCCTTTATTTTCCCAAAAACTTTGTCAATAGATTACATGGATTTAAGATAAACCGTTATATAGGAGGTAGGCGTTAAAGTGAGCGTGTCACCTAAACTTTCTGGCACAACAATAACATTGATTAAAAGGATATACGTAGCAAATTTGATCATCATACCTCTAATTTTGGCGGTTTTATGAGCTTTTAAATTTCATTAGCTGTATATAACGTGAAAAGTTGGCGATATAGTAGGCGTGTTAAAGTTATTTTTGCGAATGAGTACAACTTAGGTGTTTCAATATAGCCCTTTATTATTCCAAAATCTATATTAATGGAGAAATTATATGAATTTCAGTTAAAACGTTATATGGGAGGAGGGCGTAAAAATGGGCGTGACACCTTAGTTTTCTGGCACAGTGATGACACTGCCTAGGAGGATATATGTAGTAAATTTTATCATCATACATCTAATTTCGGCGGTTTTATGAGCTTTTAAATTTCATTAACGGTAGATAACGTGAAAAGTGGGCGTTATAGTAGGCGTGTCAAAGTTATTTTTGCGAATGAGTACAACTTAGGTGTTTCAATATAGCCCTTTATTATTCCAAAATCTTTATTAATGGAGAAATTATATGAATTTTAGTTAAAACGATTTATGGGAGGTGGGCGTAAAAGTGGGAGTGGCACCTTGATTTTCTGGCACAGTAATGATATTGCCTAGGGGGATGTAGGTAGCAAATTTTGTCATCATACCTTTGATTTTGGCGGTTTTATGAGCTTTTAAATTTCATTAACGGTAGATAACGTGAAAAGTGGGCGTTATAGTAGGCGTGTCAAAGTTATTTTTGCGAATGAGTACAACTTAGGTGTTTCAATATAGCCCTTTATTATTCCAAAATCTTTATTAGTGGAGAAATTATATGAATTTTAGTTAAAACGTTATATGGGAGGTGGGCGTAAAAGTGGGCGTGGCACCTTAATTTTCTGGCACAGTAATGATATTGCCCAGGGGGATATACGTAGCAAATTTTATCATCATACCTCTAATTTTGGCGGTTTTATGAGCTTTTAAATTTCATTAACGGTAGATAACGTGAAAAGTGGGCGTTATAGTAGGCGTGTCAAAGTTATTTTTACGAATGAGTACAACTTAGGTGTTTCGATATAGCCCTTTATTATTCCAAAATGTTTATTTATAGAGAAATTATATGAATTTTAGGTAAAACGTTATATGGGAGGTGGGCGTAAAAGTGGGCGTGGCACATTGATTTTCCGTCACAAAAAAGTGCCTCACCAAAAAGCAAAGTGTGCAAAATTTCAGAGTCGTACATTCAATTTTGTTGCTTTTATGACGTTTTTGTTTTTAAATATACCGAAAAATACACTGTGCGGTATAAATTTTCGTACATTTTGATCGATAACTCTTTTCTTAATTCATAGATTTAAGCGATTTTCAGGGAAAAATATTCTTTTGACTCGATAAATATATATTCGAAGTTTCATGACTATACGTTAATGCGTCTGGACACAATTCCATTTTATTCGATGTGCGAAGGACACCGTTTTTTCGACCTACTCTTGCTTTCCGAGCTATAACTCTCTTCCTAATATTCCGATATAGCCCATTTGCAATACCAAACAAACCTTGTCTATAAGAAAGATTCTGGCAAAATTTGAGCCCCCTAGCTTTTTCGGTGCGACCTCTATCGTGCTTTCAACAGACGGACAGACGGACAGACGGACGGACATAGCTAGATCGTCATCAAATCAAACCCTGATTCAGAATATATATACTTTATGGGGTCTAAAATGGATATTTCGATGTGTTACAAACGGAATGACAAAATGAATATACCCCCACCATTTTTTTGGTGGCGGGTATAAAAAGACGAGTGGAACTAGATGAAATGAAAAATAGTATATATAAATGATATCATTTAAGTTTATTTTTATTTATGTTGTTTTTATTTTTCCTATTTTTAGTTTCTAGTATTTAAAATTACATTTAAGAGTATAAGTATGTATGCAAGTTTAATTTTTTTTTTGCAAATCTGTGAAATGCAACCTTAAAACATGAATTTTTTATAATTGTTACAATAAAAATGGATTAAATATTTAATGATTGTATTATTGTTGACCTTATGTTCAAACCGTTTAAATCATCATTGACCTCTGAGATCGTAGATTCAAAATTTGCGACGGTAAATCTATTTCATTATTTTCAATATTAAAATTAATACATATGTTATGAAGAGCCGCACACACAGATGTGATTTTTTCAGCCATTTCTGGAGTATAGTGTAGTTGTCTTGTGCCAAGTATACATCGGAATCTATTTTTCAACACACCAATTGAACGCTCAACTATGTTTCGGGTCTTCGAATGTATGGAATTGAAACGACTCTCTGGACTCCCCTCCTCAGCTGATCTAAATGGTGTTATTAAATATGTTTTCGTCGTGATTCAGCTCTGGTCGGGTCAAGAGCGTGCGCGTCATTGTCATTATCTCTTAAGGGCAATTAGGCCGTCCTTTTTATCTGGCTTCGAGAGTTTCACGTCTCACTCTCGCATTAATTAATTGCGTGGCATCGGTTAACTGTACAAAGGTACAGCTACTCGGACTATCAAATAACCACGTGCAGATTTTTAGATAAGGAGTCGAATTCGGAAATTCCAGCTTCCTATACGAAGGTATAGGTCGTTTGGTTGCTGGAGGAGGCTCTGGAAAAAATAATTGGTGATGGCAGTATTGTCTTTTGACAAGCCAAATAATTGTTTAGTGCTAGTACACTAGAACCTCCATTGGAGTAACCTAAAGGATATCCAGAGTCTCCTAAAAATATGTGCATATAAATTGAAATAAAAATGATGTTTTTTAAATTACCTAATAACCAGGTGGTTCTTTCGCCGTTTTTTTATTTATTTAATTATTTAATTTATTGTCTATAGATAATAATCCTTACAGACTAAAGTATGTAAAGTAACAAAACAAAATTAAGGTTATATATAAAATAATATTCAATAATAATTCAACGATTTAAATATAAAATAATATTTCTTTTAACAATTTCTTTACTTTCATTAAGGCCAATAAGGTGATAATAATTATTAAAGTTTTCACATATACGACGAAGAGGATCATTATTAGCATAGTTGGTTCTATAGTATTTTAAGTTAATAAAACGGAAATTTCGAGTTGGTCTGGTTGGAACATTAAAAGATATTTTCTTTAGCAGGAATTCTGAGTCGATATCGCCTTGAATTAGGCCCAGCACAAAAGAAAAACTCAGCATTGAACGACGACTTTTTAAAGTTGGTAATTTTATAAGACAGAGTCTGCTTTCGTATGAAGGTAGTAAAAACGAATTCCATCCAAGGCTCGATACTATCAATATGAATATTATAGCAAGGATCCCAAATAATCGATCCATACTCAAGAATAGGTCGAACTAACGATGAATATAATTGTTTCGTAATATAAGGATCTAGAAATTCCTTGCATCACCTCTTCATAAATCCAAGTACACCATTTGCTTTGTTAACAATTAAAGAAATATGGTCACGAAAATTTAATTGGTGATCAAGCAAAATACCAAGATCAAGAAAATTCAGAACTTTATCAAGTTTACACTCATTTATGCAATAAAATAAATCCAATTTCTTAATTCTGAAAAAGGACATATGCTTACATTTTTTTATATTCAGCTCCATTAAGTTGATTTCACACCAATTTACCAATATCAGATTGAAGGAAAAGTTGACCTTCGGAATTATTAGAAGAACGAAAAATTTTGACATCATCGGCATACATCAAAACTTTAGAGTTATTATAATTTTCTTGTAAATGCTGTCTTAAATCGCTTATATTTCATACTAAGGAGTCATGGACAGATACAGGATGATGTGCTGATATGTACTTTATTCTGAGCTTATGGTCACATACCTTTAATAGAAATTAAAAAACATACATACATACATACATACATACATACATACATAAATATACACACATAAACTTGAAATGTTTTAAATTACTACTGTTGCATTTAGGCTATAATAACCCTTCCTGTCCTCCATTTTTGGTGCTAAAATCTTAATATGGGTGCCATCTATACACCCTATTACACCAGGAAAGCCAGTTTTTAAAAAAAAAAAATTTTTATTTCATATATTTCGTTTTCAGTTGTGGGGAAATTAATGCAAATTGGGCAAATTTCTTCAGAGAGAGGGTTAATGCACTCATTAAAGGCACTGCTTACAGCGGATTGTCCCAGGCTTATATTGTAATCGTTTCCTGCGCCCTTTTGATAGCTTCCATCAGCTAGAATTCTCATTGTTACAGAAAGCATTATGATATTTGCTATACATGTATTTCTTGTTTGTTTTCGAAACTTTCTTGAAATCTTTTCAAGAACATATTTAAATGCTCCTTTGTTTAGCCTAAAGTATCGAATGGATCTTAAAGAAAAAAGTTGAAGTTCATATACATATGTATAACAAAAATTAAAAACTGCTTACACAGAATCCGGCATTGAAAATATGTTTGACTGTAGTCTCAGCTGTCTTCTCATTGCATTCAATTCACTAATGGTAAATTCTTCTTCATCAGAAGAAGATGAAAATAAAGTGACAATTGAAATTTTATCCCAAGTATAACGATTGGAAAAAATTATATTTCATAAGAAAATTTAACAACGGCCATTTTGACAAAACCAATAGAAGGGTGATTCCTAGATAATTAAGTTGGTTTAATTTTCTTTGTCACCTTGTCAAATTTAATATTTTACAAAAAACGCCGTAGTCGTAAATTTTATAAAACGCCTACTTCTACGACTTCAGTAGCAAATACGACTGCGACACTAATGATAAGGCCGATTATTGTGTATGATTATTACGTCATCGGCGCTGTGTTGAGACACAAGTTGACTAATGACTATGAACAAATAATTGCATTTTATTAAAGGACCTTATCAAAGACGGAGCGAAATTATTCAGAAATTGATCGAGAAGCAACCGCTGTAGTACCAGATGTAAAAAAATTTTATGATTATGTGTATGGTTGAAGATTTACCTTGGTGACAAATTATCGTCCACTTTTGGGAATTTTTTGCACAGTAAAACCCACTCCATCCATATTATCGACTATTATGCTTTGTCGATGCATTTTTTGTAAAGCTTACAATTTTGATCTCGTCTTTAGAGAAGGTAAGATAATTTGTAATACTTTGTTTGTAATAATGTTTAAGCCGTTTTATTATTACTTTAAAACCAAAAAAGACTATGTTCTAATGATTTAAGTAAAGTTGTCAGCGCAAAAGATGTTGCAAAACAAATAGCAAAAGATCCACTCCTTGCTAAAGTCTTTAGCTGGGCGTTAAGTGGGTGGGCTAGCTTTATTTCTCGTGATGATGAAGCCTACGCCTATTTTGTGCACCTTAACGAGATCACTTCACTCAAAGTATGCCTTTTATGGGGTAACAAAACTATTTAATATTTACCAAGCCGTAAAGCTATTCTTCGTGCCCTACATGCGGGACATCCTTGCATCCTTAAAATTAAGGGCTTAGCAAGAAGCTATGTCTGGTGGACAAATATGGATTGTCAAGTAGAAAACGCGGCATACAATGCCGAGGAAATTGCCATGAAAAGGCTCAGGCACCAGTTCGCTCATAAGAAAAACTCAGACCGAATGGTCACGACTACATACAGACTTCGCCGGTACATTTTAAGGTAAAGTTTTCTCCTAGTGGTCTTATTCTAAATGGTTAGAGGTATACATGTTCAAGGTCGCATCAAATTGTGCGATCACTTCAACGTCTCGGATAAACAGCTTTCACGTTAGCAGATTTCCAAAGCTTTATAGAAGACTATTTAATTTGTCACGTCAAATGAACAAGTTGAGCGCATAGTTCAGACAACCAAAAATTATTTAAAGAAAATGCCACCAACATGTCGCCATCGCCATCATCACCGCAAACCGTACCATCAACTACTTCATTATGCTCACTAAAATCACCGACAGCCTACTGCGAAAATAAAAGCTCCATCTGCTTTAGGTGTGTTAAGTACTCGCCCCGTTGTGCAATTGGAATTTCGCACACACACGATACAGCTATATATATAAAAGTGAAACTCTGTGTGTGTGTGTGTTAGCTATAGACTCCGAAACTGTAAAACCGAACGGATTCAAACTTTGGCAAGTTGTTGTACACATTCCAGGGAGTGTTTACGGGTGGCAAAAAGTGGGCGGGGCTACGCCCACACAAAATTAGTTATCAGTTTTAGCTACTTGCACTTGACCGATTTTTCTGAAACTTTGTACACATATCGAGCTGTCATGACTAAATAATCTCGTGATAAGAAAAGTGGGCGGGGCCACGCTCCTAAAAAAGTTTTAATTTTGAGGTACTTGCACTGGACCGATTTTTCTGAAACTTTTCCCATATATTGAGCTCTCATGACTTTATAATTTCGTGATTAAAAAAGTGGGCAGGGACATGCCCATAAAAAAAGTTATCATTTTCAGGCCCTTGAACTTCACCGATTTTTCTGAAACTTTGCACACATATTGAGCTGTCATGACTATACAGTTTAGTGATTAGAAAAGTGGGCAGTGCCACGCCCATTAAAAAAAGTTATAATTTTTAGCTTTTTGCACTTGATATTCAATTTAAGATCAGAATACATTTTTAATGATTAGGGGGCGTAGCAACGCTTGCCGGGCTTTTCTAGTTACTAATATTTAGAACACATAAATCCAGTTACGTTATACCTACCAACAGCGACTTATTTATTATATAGAGCAATTCAATTATATTGTAGTTTTACAGTAATATATAAAGTAAATACGAATTAAATTATAACTGTTCGACTTGTTTTGTAATTAAATCAATGTGGATTTAATATAAAGTTTCTAAGATGATTTACAACCTATACTGGATGAATACTCTGATTATAATTCGAACGTAAACAGTTTTCTCTACGAAGTAAATATTAACAGCAGTTACACAGTCTTACAAAAGTTTACATACGACCGAAAAAATTCCAATTTTAAAATGAGAAGTATTAACAGCAGTTAGTAGATTAACAACTAATACTCCATCGTATCGAATCACAACTATCAATTCAGCACATTCTACTTCCAGTACTCTCCTTGCTAATAAAACCATCCAAAGTGAAGTCTTGGTCTCCAAACAGTTTATCAGAAATCGATAAATCACCAATAGCTGTCGAAACATCTAAATCACAGTAGCTCTGTAGCCGATTTGAAATAATTCAAACCAATGCAATTAATATACTTGCAAAAAAGTGACTTCTTGGCCAATACAACTCCTATTGGTGAGAGTGAATCATAATTAAAAAGGATGAAAAATGTACACTAACTTTTAGGTCAATCCAAATGTTAAACATTCATACATACTTGAAGCTAATCCCTGATTTCAAATCAAAAGTTAACAGGAATGGAACACTACGGTCAGTTGATATTTGAGTCAGCATTTTTAAGAGGGAATCCGATGAGATCTTGGTAAATCTCCCTCTAAAGCCACGTGATGTCCTCTTTCGTTCTGTTTTGCTACGGATAAATCTGCAGAATATAAAATTAAACATTAAATGTCGCTTCACACTATTCTACAAGTCTTTAGATTTTCATTGGATTTTGTCAGAGCAAAATAAATTGATTTTTGGTCTGATTGTCAAAAAATCAAAAAGAAAATTTTCACATTACAATTTGTGTCTACACTATCAAACTTCAAATAAAATACAATCTATGTAGTATATAAACAGGAAATAACCATCGGTGATGGACAATATAATACAATCGTATTTATACCCTTCACACAGTGAAAAAGGGTATATATAGGTTTGTCATGCCGTGTGAAATTTCTGAAAGCTTATGAATAGGGGAGTCGATTAAGCTCTGTCAGTCTGTCCGTCTGCCCGTGTGTATGCTGAAATCAACTTTTTGAAGCCCGCCGAAATCGCTTGCACCCGCGTGAAGTATTAAAATATCAGAAATATTCGGGAGTAGATCGGTATTGAAAATCAGAAACATCGGTTCATAAACAACTGAGATATGAGCAGAAACCCACGACCACCTTGATTTTTTTTCTCACAAAAACAACATAACAACAACATACATACATACAAACGTGTATACTGGTTTGATAATACGTAGCATCGAGTCCCAGCTGAGCCAAAAAAAAAATTTTGTTATTTTTTTTAAATTTTTTTTTTATTTTTTTTTTTAATTTTTTTTTTAATTTTTTTTTTATTTATTTTTTTTATTTTTTATTTAATATATTATTTATATTTTTATTATTTTTTGTTTTAAATTTTTTTTTTTTAATTTTTTTTTTGTTTTATATTTATTATATACTAGCCAAACCCGGCGCGCGCTGCTACGCCCCTTAATGAATCAAAATGCATTCTGAATTTTAATTGAATATCAAGTGCAAAAACCTAAATATTATAATTTTTTTATGGGCGTGGCATTGCCCAGTTTTCTAATCACGAAATTGTAAAGCCATAACAGCTAGATATGTGTGCAAAGTTTCAGAAAAATCGGACCAGTGCAAGTACCTCAAAATTATATTTGTTTTTATGGGCGTGGCCCTGCCCACTTTTCTTATCACGAAATTGTAAAGTCATAACAGCTAAATTTGTGTGCAAAGTTTCAGAATAATCGGTCCAGTGCAAGTACCTCAAAATGATACCTATTTTTTATGGGCGTGGCACTGCCCACTTTTCTAATCACGAAATTATTAAGTCATGACAGCTCAATATGTGTGCAAAGTTTCAGAAAAATCGGTCTGGTGCAAGTACCTCAAGATTATAACCGTTTTTTATGGGCGTGGCCCTGCCCACTTTTGTAATCACGAAATTATATGGTTATGACAGCTTAGTATGTGTGCAAAATTTAAGAAAAATCGTTCCAGTGCAAGTACATCAAAATTAAAACTTTTTTAGGGGCGTGGCCCCGCCCACTTTTCTTATTACGAAATTATTTAGTCATGACAGCTCGATATGTGTGCAAAGTTTCAGAAAAATCGGTCAAGTGCAAGTAGCTAAAACTGATCACTAATTTTTATGGGCGTGGCCCCGCCCACTTTTTTCCATCCATAAACACTCCCTGGTATGTGTACAACAACTTCCCAAAGTTTGAGCCCGATCGGTTTTACAGTTTCGGAGTCTATAGCTAACACACACACACACACACAGAGTTTCACTTTTATATATATAGATATTTTAATTATTTAAAAAAAAAATTTTTTTTTAATTTTTTTTTAAATTTTTATTTTTAATTTTTTTTTAAATTTTTTTTTTATTATTCTTTTAACATACGTAAAGTTATAATTTTAAAATGGGTTGTTTTTATATATGTATGTTTTTTATATGTATGTACGTATTTCATATGGGATGAATGGTGATACAAACTACTGTTCTTGCATGACTACACGTTGTGAAGGGTATATAAGATTCGGCACGGCCGAATATAGCGCTCTTACTTGTTTTTCATTCTGATTTTTATGGCATTTCATTAATTACTTTCTTAAACACATTATTTTACTTTCGTGAAATTTTTGTATAGTTACGTATTATAAATAAAAATTTTAATGAAAAAGACTAGTTTCATGAAAACTTCTTTTTTGTTTACATAAAAAACTAAAACTAAAAGTTTATTTAAAAGTGTTGTCGAAGCAAAGAGTTGCATTAATTGCTACACATTGTACATTAATGAGCTAAATTTACCTCCAATTTTTTACTTCCCTTAGAGTTACCAAAAATATTACATACACAAATCAAAGATCATATTTAGAAATTCTTTTTTTTTTTGTTTATTTTTTATTATATTATTTTTTTAAAAAGACACCAATTGTATTCTTTATGTATATTTAAAGAACAAATATTTTAAGTCTTTTTCATATATTTACAAAATAAGTTATATATATGTACAATTATTGTTTTACCAACAATTTTAAAATTTGTAGAAGTGTGTTATATGCAACAATTGTAGTTTTCCATTTTGAGAACTTATAAAAATTACTTTCTTGAAAATGTCGTTAAAATCTCAGTAAAATATAAAAAAAATGTTAGTGTGTTAGTGAATCAATGTAAGTGTATTGCGAATTTCAAGCATTTACTTTCATTTGTAAATGCTAGGTTAAAAATATATGTATGTACATATGTATGTGGTTTATGGACAAGTTATATATAGATCGGTTCAATAAATCCTATTCAATTTTGTAATATTTTTTAAGATAATATTTAAATTTAATATAATTTTCAGTTAGAATTTTATTTTTACTGCTTCATTGTCTAAAAATTTTTGTAATAAGGAATATATTGATATATTTTTTTTTTTTTTTTTGACAAGTCGTAATACTCAGTATAAAGTGTGAAGTGGCCTTAAGTAACAGCTATTGTTACGTATAAGGTAGAAATATCTATTAAAATGCCCTTATTTTGAAGGTGGCTGCAACTGAGAGAACATCTTCAGTTATAGATAAATTCTGATACTACAAATTTCTCTTTTTATATATGGCCTTTTACGATAAGGCAACAAATCTTGCAACGAAATTGTTTTGATTTTTATTAATTGTTTAACAAAAAGTTATTAATAAACTTATTTTATATTAAACTGTTTTGGATTTTTTTTTCTAGTTAAAGAAAACTCAATACCTTGACCTTGAGCCCAATAAAGAATACAATTGTAAATTCTTTTGTAATTGTATTTAATTTAAACCCTTTTGATAAAAAATTTATCGATGTGTATATTTATTAATATTTTTTGATATTCTATATATACATATATAATTTTTTTTATTTTCAAAACAGTTAAATCATTAAAAAATTTGTTGATTAAATTACAAATAAAAAATTTTATTTAAATATTTCAACTGTTTAATTAATTAAATGTTTCTAATCAATTATTAAAACAACAACTATTTACTACAATTACAATACATTGCATGTTTTTTGAGCATTTATCATTGATCCCGGCGGACATTTAAATACTTCTGTTGCACTTCCTCCTTGAGCAACCAACCATCCCAAGCTGCAAAAAATAAAACAAGAAAAATAATTGTTAAAAAGGGTAATATCTTAAACTAAAACAATAAAATAAAGCACATTGTAGAAGTTGTTAAGCTAAAGTGTGACTTAATTTTAATACAACTTTAAATTATAAAGGGTCCTTTTTGTTTATAAGCATTATATTATATCCAAGAAATAAACTTTATTATTGTGCTAGCATATAACCCGCTACGTCGATAGCGCAGTTTTTTCTATTTACTAAATACTCAAGTTTTTTTTTTTTTAATTACTAAATGTTTTCTGGTTAAAATATGAAAAATTGTTTCTCTGATTTCGTTTAGTTAGAAAAAAAGCACAGTAAGGATGCATCGGGGATATTTTTTAAATTCCAACTAAGCAATAATCACTGTTGCCAACTTTTTTTCCAAAAAAATATAGCTAAAATATGTAGAAAAATAGCTAGAAAATAGCTAAAAATGATCAAAATTTTAGCGATAAATCGCTAATTATTTATTTTTTTCAAATTCTGACATAAATTTAACAAAAAATAGCCAAGTTTTCGTCCATTTTTTTATTGCGCGGAAAATTTAGCGTTTTATCGCTAAGTTTTTCTTAAATAATGACAGAAGGAAAAAAAGAAAAGTACAGTAATTTTTATTACGAAGGCAGCTTTTATTAATTATATTTTAATACATAATTTATATACATACTTATTTATATACGTATATATGTAAAAAAATTCAAGAAATATATGTACGTGCACTTGTGTACGTTATATTAAAATTCAAAATAATAATGTTTATCAAGTATTACTAATTACGTTATACATATTTATAATATAATATTCATACTAAAAACATTTCAGGATTTATTCACTAAAAGTCTAAAGCCAATACTCTATATTCTCGCTTTCACATGTAAAATTGTAATCTAGTTTCTTTAATGTTGATTTAAATATATCGTAATTGAAGCTTTTAATCGGCCGTTTCAGCCAAGCTAAAAAATGTTAACACAATTTGTTGTTTTTCGGTACTAAAAATAATTATTAAAATACCTATATCAAAAAGAATATTTATTTTAAATTTATGTACCACTTGATGACACCAACGTTTATTCATTTATTTCCTAATACACTATATCCATATCGTTTCTAACTTCCATTAAGAGATGGTTCACTAAAACATTTTTATTTGTCGCTAAGCATTTGGTTCTATTAATAAGGGTTTTATTCGTTCCATCGAAACCCTTTTTACATAAATAACTAAGGAGATCAACTTTGCAAGATAAAATTGGTTTTTGAATTTAATGTACGTGGTATTTGCCTTTCAGATGCCATAATCTGTATTAAAAAGTGTATTGAAACTAGCATTCGCCTTACAAATAAATTGGTAGCTACTCTTAAAGAATGTATACAAGAAATGTATTTGAAACACGTTAAAAACTAACATCGCAAAAATCGCTAGATTTCCCGCTAATAGCTAAATCATATTTTTTCCCGCAAAAAATGTTTGAAAATCGCTAGATTTGACGAGAAAATAGCTGAAATGGCAACAGTGGCAATAAGGGCTGCATAATAGTCATTTTGTCCTTCACTATAATCTTCAGAGTTAACTTGGATTATTAGCACAAACTTTCAGAATTCTATGTATACAAAATATAAAAACTAAAAGAAAGCCATAAAAATAAGAATTCTTTTGTAGTCCATAACACTTAGAGTTAGAAATCGGACTAAAAATCACTAATTTTAAGAAAGTACGAGAAAAAATGCGAAAAGGCAAAATTCCATCTTCATAAACATAAAGACACAAAACGTACAATAAAAATTCAAACAAGTAAGAGCGCTATATTCGGCCGTGCCGAATCTTATATACCCTTCACAACGTGTAGTCATGCAATAACAGTAGTTTGTATCACCATTCCATATGATATACGTAAATACATATAAAAAACATACATATATAAAAACATCCCATTGTAAAATTATAAATTTACGTATGTATGTTAAAAAAAAATAAAAAAAAAAATTTAAAAAAAAAATTAAAAAAAAAAAATTAAAAAAAAATTAAAAAAGAATATTAAAAAAAAAATTAAAAAAAAAAATTTTTTTTTAAATATTTAAAATATATATAATAAATATAAAACAAAAAAAATATAAAAAAAAAAAATTTAAAAAAAAATAATAAAAATATAAATAATATATTAAATAAAAAATAAAAAAAAAATAAAAAAAAAATTAAAAAAAAAAATAAATAAAAAATTTTTTTTTTGCTCAGCTGGGATTCGATGCCACGTTTTCTCTAACCAGTATACACGTTTGTATGTATGTATGTTGTTGTTGTAATGTTGTTTTTGTGAAAAAAAAATCGAGGTGGTCGTGGGTTTTTGCTCATATCTCAGTTGTTTATGTACCGATGTTTCTGATTTTCAATAGCGATCTACTCCCGAATATTTCTGATATTTTAATACCTCACCCGAGTCCAAGCAATGTCGGGGGGCTTCAAAAAGTTGATTTCAACATACACACGGACAGACGGACAGACTGACAGGGCTTAATCGACTCCCCTATTCATAAGCTTTCAGAAAATATACTCTTTATGGGGTCGGAAATGAAAATTGTAGAAATTTCACACGGAATGACAAACCTATATATACCCTTTTTCACTGTGTGAAGGGTATAAAAATCACCTTTTGATCACCCATAACATTATCAGTCTCACTTCGTATCAATCGTCACTTATTTCAAAATTCTAGATTCGTAAACGTAGAACATACAAAAAGTAAAATAAAAAAGATAAAAAGTTTCTTTTTGGTCGCCAAAAACATTTTCAACCTCAACTCGGATCAATAGTCACTAAAGTCGAAATGCTACCTTCATAAACGTAGAAAATACAAAAAGTACACAAAAAAACAAAAAAAGTACTTTTTTTGGGTTTTCCATATACATAAATGTATTAATTTCAAGTTTAAATTGTCTAAGTATTTATGCAACAAAAAAATATTTTCATAGACTTGATTTAAAGTGAGTAAATCTACTATTTTTTGCATATAAGTTAATGTGTTCTAAAAAGTACCAAACAGTTTTTCTAAGTTTTCCGTTTTCTACCCTGTTATGAATATGTTTAAATCTATACCAAATTACGTTATTTTGTATGTACTATTACAAATTTTATGAAAATGGCCCTGTAATTAGGAATTTCCGGTGTTTTTTCCTTTTTGGTACGTTTTCTGTCTTCCTAAAAGTTTCCAAAAATTTCACCTAAATAACTGTCCATATTCTATTAGGCAATAGTAATTATCAAATTTTGTCTAATTGAATAATATTAGAAAAGTTTCTTTTAAAAAATATAGGAAAAAAATTTACCCCTTATACATACAAATTGAAAACAAAGTGTTGAAATCCTATTAATATTTTTTACAGTTAAAGCTTTTTCCCTAGCTGTATGTGTTTGGAAGTTACATAGGGTACCAAATTAAGTTTTTACCCGTTTTTTCCCCTTAGGGGTTGAAAATTCAAACAAAGGCCAGACAGCTTATTTTTTGTGCAAATTACAATACTTTTTCAATTTAATTTGTATCATTTTTAGTTTAGATGATATAAGGTTACCAATTGATTTCATCCTTTTTTACCCCCTTTAAGTACGAATTTCCAACAATCCCTTCTCAGTGGAGCTAAACATCGTAAGAGGAACCGAATTTCATGTCTCTAGCTCTTTGCGTTTGGGCTGTGCAATGATGAATCATTCAGTCGGTCAGTCAGTCAGTCACGTTACTCTTTTATATAGAATATATAGAAAGATATAGATTTCAATTGATTTGTCTTGAACTCGAAGATATACTTTTGTAAAAAACATGGTACATTTTGTTAAGGTTAAAAGAAGAATGATGAAATTAGTGATTTACTTTTAAATAGCGAAAATATTGGTGATGACATGTATGACAAAGGCGATTATTATAAGGCAGAAAGTGGGGTTCAGGGAAAAATATTAATCCGAGTGATATGGACCTTTATTTATACGTTCACAACTATTTTCTTCTTACAACATTTTCAGAATGCCTTTTCTGTATTATATAATCTTAATGTTTAAAATTAGCTCAATTTTCGAAATTTATGAGGACATTTTTTCTTTTCTATTTGCAAGTTTTTTTGCTCACGACTTCTATTAAATATCACTTTATAACCAAAATCCGGTAAATCCAAATAATAGATACACAAGCATTTATTATTTATTTAAGCACGTAGTGGTACGGTTATTACTTTGAAACGTTTATAAATGTAATATAGAAGCTAAAAAAGTCTACAAAATTACACTGTTGCTGTGCGATACTTCGCAAATACACTAGTAAGATTGCTACGAGAAATACCCCGATATAAAAATTTTATAGCTTACTCTGACAACTTATGCACAGAGTACCATTAGTAGTGTTTTTACGTACTTAGGGAATACTGTCATGTGGTACTTTCGCCAAAATAATATAAAAATTATTCCCGATGAAAAAGTAATACTAAAATTTAATCGTGGAACCAGCAAATAACGTGTTGCAAATATTTGCGGATATTTGCTGTCGTGAAAAGATTGTGAATTTGCTATCAAGCTTTATTGTCGTAAAACCTACGTTAGACGGTGTTGAAAACAAAACAATGCAATTAGCAACTGTAAAGAGATTTAATAAAATTGACAAAATTATTAAGGCGGTTCTGTGTCCTCAAATTTTTAAGGACCACAATTGTCGCATGGGTGGAGTCGATGTAATGGATAGCGAAAATGGACAAACATGATATTTAACCATCTTTGGGATATAACAGTTAGCAATTCCTGGATTTTATAAAAAAGAATAAAAAAAGAAACAAAGTTTTGAGCTTTGATTTTGAATTTTTACGTAGTACACTGTATTCTACTAGTCAAACCCTTTAATTTAATACCCATATTGATGTGGTTGAAAAAATTTGATCCCTTTTAGAAACCATCTTTGATTTGAAATTTTTTAATAATTTACTGTATTCTACTGGCCAAACCCTTTCATTTGATACCAAAAAGTTACATTTTAAAATACCAGATTTGACCCATATATATAACTTTATTGTCCGCCATTTTGTAGTGGCGGCCAACATAAATTTAAAGTTTTTTATGGTGCTTGTATTGTTCTAGTCAAATATTTTCAGATGATAGCAATATTGACTCTCTGGGTTGTCTAAAAGCTGAAAAAAATTGATTTTCGTTTGTAAATTTTTAGAATATATATTTAAGAAAAATTTTTTTGCCTATAACTTTACCGATAAGTGCCCGATTTATCCAAAATTTCACACGAATATCTCTAGAGGCATTTTATATCTACAAATAGTAGCAAAGGTACCTATAAATTATTATATGGCTGAAAAATTTTAATTATGGTGGTAAAAATATGGGGAAAAACAGAGGCAGTCGTGTTTATTTCCTCATATCTCAGAAAGTTATGGAGCGATTGTGCTAAATTTCTTCTGAATTTTTTCCTCTTTTTATAAGCTTCCAGAAAATGTATACTTTATGAGGTCGAAAATGAAAATTGTGAAATAACAAACGGAATTACAGAGCTATATATACCTTTGTGCTTCACAGGTGAAGGGTATAAAAAAATATGAAAAAAGTAAAAAACATTTTTTTTTGACTAAGCTGGGATTCGATGCCACGATTAAGCCCTGACCGTCTGTCCGTCTGCCCGTGTGTTGGTTGAAATCAACTTTTAGAAGCAACTCTTGGAAATAGCCAGGAGTGAATCGGTATTGAAATTCAGCACAATCGCCCCATAACTTTCCGAGATATGAGCAAAAAACCACGACCACCTCGTTTTTTTACACAATTACAACAACAACATACATGCCAAAAAAAAAATTAAAAAAAAAATATATATTAAAAAAAAAAAAAATAATAAAAAAAATTACAAAAAATTTATAAAAAATTTAAAAAAAATATAATAAAATATAAATAATATCTTAAATAACATTTATTCTAACCAGTATATACATATGTACGTATTTTATATGAGATGAACGGTGATACAAACAATTGTTATTGCATGACTAAACGTTATGAAGGGTATATAAGATTCGGCACGGACGAATATAGCACTGTTACTTGTTTTATTTTTTATTTAATACTAGAAGAGCCCGGCGCGCATTGCTACGCCCTTAATGAAAGTGCAAGTGCCTTAAAATTATAAATTTTTTAACTTTTCTAATCAAAAAATTGAATAGTCATGACAGCTCAATATGTGTGTGCAAGGTTTCAGAAAAATCGACCTAATGCAAGTACCTCAAAATTATAACTTTTTTTTATGGGCGTGGCCCTGCCACTTTTCCAACCACGAAATTATATAGTCAAGACAACTCAATATGTGTGCAAAGTTTCAGAAAAATTGGTCCATGTCAAGTACGTCAAAATTATAAATTTTTTATGGGCGTAGCCCCGCCCACTTCTTACCACCCATAAACACTCCCTGGAATGTGTACAACAACTTGCCAAAGTTTGAGTTCGATCGGTTTTACAGTTTCGGAGTCTAAAGCTAACACACATACACACACAGAGTTTCACTTTTATATATTTTTTATTTAATACTAGAAAAGCCCGGCGCGCGTTGCTACGCCACTTAATGAATACAAATGCATTCTGAATTTAAATTGAATATCAAGTGCAAAAATTGTATAGTCATGACAACTCAATATGTGTGCAAAGTTTCAGAATAATTAGCCCAGTGCAAGTAGCTTAAAATTATAACTTTTTTATGAGCGTGGCCCCGCTAACTTTTCTTATCACAAAATTATAAAGTCATGACAGCTCAATATGTGTGCAAAGTTTCAGAAAAATCGGTCAAGTGCAAGTAGCTAAAAATTATAACTAATTTTTTATGGGCTCAATATGTGTGTGCAAAGTTTCAGAAAAATCTATCTAGCGCAAGTAGCTAAAAATTATATTTTATTTCTTATGGGAGTGGCACTGTCCATGAGAGCTCAATATGTGTGTGCAAAGTTTCAGAAAAATCGGTCCATTGCAAGTACCTTAATATTATAACTTTTTTTATGGGCGTGGCCCTGCCCACTTTTATAATCACGAAATTATATAGTCATAACAGCTCAATATGTGTGCAAAGTTTCAGAAAAATCGGTTTAGTGCAAGTATCTCAAAATGTTAACTTTCTTAGGGGCGTGATCCGCCCACTTTTCTAATCACGAAATTACGTAGTCAGGACTGCTCAATATGTGTGCAGAGAAATCGGTCAAGTTCAAGTAGCTAAAACAGATAACTAATATTTTATGGGCGTGGCCCCACCCACTTTTCTAATAACGAAATTATATGGTCATGACAGCTCAATATGTGTGCAAAGTTTCAGAGAAATCGGCAAGTGCAAGTAGCTAAAGCTGATAACTAATTTTTTATGGGCGTGGCCCCGCCCACTTTTCTAGTCATAAAATTATATAGTCATGACAGCTCAATATGTGTGCAAAGTTTTAGAAAAATCGGTCCAGCGCAAGAACCTCAAAATTCTAACTTTTTTTTATGGGCGTGGCCCTGTCCACATTTTTAATTACGATATTATTAAGTCATGAGAGTTCAATATGTGTGCAAAGTTTCAGAAAAATCGGTCCAATGCAAGAACCTCAAAATTAAAACTTTTTTAGGGGCGTAGCACCGCCCACTTTTGTTATAACGAAATTATTTAGTCATGACAGCTCGATATGTGTGCAAAGTTTCAGAAAAATCGGTCAAGTGCAAGTAGCTAAAACTGATAACTAATTTTGTATGGACGTGGCCCGCCCATTTTTTGCCACCCATAAACACTCCCTGGAATGTGTACAACAACTTGCCAAAGTTTGAGTCCGACCGGTTTTACAGTTTCGAAGTCTATAGCTAACACACACACACACACACAGAGTTTCACTTTTATATATATAGATTATTTATATTATTTATATTTTTTTTTTAATTTTTTTTGTTTTATATATAGGGTATATATAGGTTTGTCATTCCGTGTGAAATTTCTACAATTTTCATTTCCGACCCCATTAAGTATATATTTTCTGAAAGCTTATGAATAGGGGAGTCGATTAAGCTCTGTTAGTCTGACCGTCTGTCCGTGTGTATGTTGAAATCAACTTTTTGAAGCCCCCCGACATCGCTTGGATCCGGGTGAGGTATTAAAATATCAGAAATATTCGGGAGTAGATCGGTATTGAAAATCGGAAACAGCGGTACATAAACAACTGAGATATGAGCAGAAACCCACGACCACCTCGATTTTTTTTCTCACAAAAACAACATTACAACAACAACATACAAACGTGTATACTGGCTAGAGTAAACTTGGCACAGCTGAGCCAAAAATTTTTTTTTTTTTATTTTTTTAAATTTTTTATTTTTTATTTAACATATTATTTATATTTTTATTATTATTTTTTTTTAATTTTTTTTTATTTTAATTTTTTTTTTATATTTCTTATTTATATTAATATTCAAATTTTAATCAGGCTCGAGTTCATATTAACATTCTTATTGTTACAAAGAATTTTTTTTTATTTGTGATAAATGAAAGAATAATCTGAAAAATTATATTTTTACCGACAACTAGCCGAGTGGATTATTCAGATTATTCTTTCATTTATCACAAATAAAAAAAAAATTCTTTGTAACAATAAGAATGTTAATATGAACTCGAGCCTGATTAAAATTTGAATATTAGTTTAAACAGAAAAGTTCGATAAAATAAAAATTAAAAATTATTTATATGTTAATTATTTTTTTTTAATTTTTTTTTTATTTTTTATTTTATATATTATTTTTTTTTATTTTTTTGTTTGTTTTATATTTGTTATTTATATTTTAATTATTTTTTTAATTTTTTTTTATTTTTTATTAACATACATACGTAAATTTTTAATTTTATAATGGGATGTTTTTATATATGTATGTTTTTTATATATGTATGTACGTATTTCATATGAGATGAATGATGATACAAACTACTGTTATTGCAGGACTACACGTTGTGAAGGGTATATAAGATTCGGCACGGCCGAATATAGCACTCTTACTTGTTTTATTTATACCCTTCACCTGTGGTGCACAAGGGTATATATAGCTTTGTCATTCCGTTTGTAATTTCTACAATTTTCATTTCCGACCCCATAAAGTATATATTTTCTGAAAGCTTATGAATAGAGGAGTCGATTAAACCCTGACCGTCTGTCCGTGTGTTGGTTGAAATCAACTTTTAGAAGCAACTATATGTTCCTCAGATCTCTATATGGTATCAATCTCTTGGAAATATTCAGGAATGAATCGCTATTGAAATTCAGCACAATCGCCCCATAACTTTCTGAGATATGAGCAAAAAACCACGACCACCTCGTTTTTTTACACAATTACAACAACAACATTCATACATAAATATATGTAAAAACCATACAAAAAAAGAAAAAATTACAAAAAGAAAAAATAATAAAAATAACAAAAAAATACCAAAAAAAATTAAAAAAAAAAAAATTTTAAAATAATTTAAAAAAAATTTAAAAAAATTTTTTAAAAATTTTTTCAAAAAAATTTTTTAAAAAAATTAAAAAAAAATATAAAAAAAATAATAATAAAATATAAATAATATCTAAAATAAAATAAGATAAAATTTTTTTGGCTCAGCTGGGATTCGATGCCACATTTAGTCTAACGTGTACGTATGCACGTATTTTATATGGGATGAATGGTGATACAAACAATTGTTATTGCATGACTACACGTTGTGAAGGGTATATAAGATTCGGCACGGCCGAATATAGCACTGTTACTTGTTTTACATGCAATGATTGTTCATTGCCCCTTTCCATTCTGCAAAAGAAATCCTTTACAGATCTTTTTCAAAGTACAGGTATGAAGGCGATGTGCAAGCAAACAGCGGCTAAGAAATTGGAAACAAAATATACCATCATGATAAAAAATGTATTATAAATGTATTTGTTTCTCGTTATTATTTTTTTCATGTATTTTTCCCTTTTTTGTTGAATTAGGAAGTACTAAAATTGTTATTGATTGTTTTGTTATTGAAGTGAATATTTCTATATTTTGTAAACAAAACCTATCTAATTTTTTTTTTTCTTCAGAATTTTTTTTTACTTTGTAAATGCAAATTTTTCAAAATAAAATGTATATATGTATAACATGATGTAAATTCAAATTTTTTAAAAACTAATCAAAAATATTCCTCGAAAGTTGTCAATTTTATTTTCGATTACTTTTGATTATTTGCTCGTAATCCTAAATAATCTTGATTACTTTTGGAGTATTTGTAACCATAATTAATTAACAATCAGGAATTGTTAAAACGAGAATTATGTTACCAATACCATTCCTTTTAAAATGTAGTTCAATTGATTGCTAATCGTAATCCAAATTTAACAGATCTGGTTTTGAGGCAACGCGTTTAATAGAAATAGCTTATACACTATTCTTATAGAAGAAGACCACGAATAGAAACATAAATTAAAAAAAACATGGATACAAAGGGAATATGCAAGTTTCCTTACCTTAGGGCTATTTAACTTAAATAGATAATATTTACATCCAAAACCAAACATTCCGATGTTTTACTTTCTTTGTGTAACTTCAATTTGCTATTAATTTATTTCCTTAAATTTATTCTTACAGTGAAACATTAGGAATTTCTACGTTAGAAATGATACTACTGACTATTTTTATACCCGCCACCAAAAAATGGTGGGGGTATATTTATTTTGTCATTCCGTTTGTAACACAACAAAATATCCATTTTAAACCCCATAATGAATATATATTCTGAATCAGGATATCATTTTATGATGATCTAGCTATATATGTACGTCTGTTGAAAGCACGATAGAGGTCGGACCGAGAAAACTAAGGGCCTCAAATTTTGCCAAAACATTTCCTATTGAAGATGGGCTACATTGGAATATTAGCAAGAGAGTTATAGTATGTAATGCAAGAGTAGGTCAAAAGAACCATGTGCTGCCAACATCGAATAAAATGCAATTGTGTCCAAACGCAATTACGTAGCTCGTAGCCCGTAGTAAGAGGGTGGTTAGAAGTGGTTTGTCGTAGAGTTGCTAACTCTCACAAATAACTTCTCACTACCATCTCTTAGTCAGGAGAAAAACTAGAGCGGAGTTGCTTACTCCCCAAGTAACCTCCTGACCAACGATCACCTGGCGTAAGGATGTAGTAGACTGAGAAGTCCCCGCCGTAAGTCCTCAATCACTTATCCATTGACGGGGTGGAAGGGAAGTGGCGAGGTGTTGCTAATTCGCCACGTAATTTTCTCCTTCATGCTTTTTTCGGTGGAATAACGAGCTTTTGTCTACATATCTGACAGTACGCGGTAGTGTGCGCGTGGCGTTACCATTACGTCCAACCGCGCGTGGAAAATTAGGCTAGTGATATCAATAAAAAATTAATGCTAAGCGAATAACCAAAAATCACGATTTTATCCCTTTTTACAAATTTAATTTTACGACCGTGGACACTGGTGAGCCTACCCCAGCAACCAGCGAAAAACGTGTCGTTACAATGGCTAGTCTTCGACTAGCAGTCAACGTGCTCACACTTCTCGCTCATTTAATAACCACCGCGTATGTATTTGTTGTTTTTCTTCAACTCATAAGCAAAACAAAAAAAACTTTTTACTGATTGGGGATAATCAGTTTGCCTTACTGGGATCTGGTAGCCCCCAATATAAAAGAAAAACATGCAACAGAGGAGATCCTTCTATTGACTTCCCACTTCTCCAACAACGACAAGCCCCAAATCCTACATACATTGTTATCGCCGCCCCAAACGAAAAAAAAACACTATCGAAGTACTCCTGCTTTGCTTTACACAGAGCTCTTTACTTAACAATTAAAAAGATAATTTCAATATCTCAGATACGTGATAGTAAACTCTTATTGCTTGTCGAAGAGACCCCGCAACTGCCAAAAAAATTTTGGATTCCAGGGAACTTTTTGGTCTATGCTCCATAACATGTAAACTACACTAACATCTTAATTTCATAAATGGAACAATATACGCACCTTACCTTACCAAGATCTCCGAAAAAGAAATCATTGAGGAACGAAGTCCACAAGGAGTGGTAGATATATGTAAGTATATAAATACGAAGGAATTAAGGACAATTCAAAATCATATACCGGTGTAATCCTTCTAATATTCGATTTATATATCCTTCCTTAGTCAATCAACGTCTCTTGGTACAAAGAAAAAAACAGAGAATTCATCCAAAAACCCCATGCGTTACAAAAATTGCTAGTAGCTCGGCCACACGCTAAAATACTGCAATAACCCACCTTCATGTGTAAACTGTAATTTACCCCCACATGCCCGCAAAAATGCACAAAAATCTTCTGCGCTAACTGCTCTGAAAGTCAGCCGGCATCATCAATAAATTGTAAAAAATTTTAACAGCAAAAAGAAGTTCTTGAAGGAAAAACTAAACAAAAATGTTCAATGTGTTAAGCAATAGCAATTCACAATGTGTTAAGCAATAGCAATTCACAAGGAACAAAACAAAAATAACTCAAAAAATACTTTAGCTTATTCAGCTATTGTATTACTAAACAGCAACAACACGAATATAAGCAATGAAAACAATGAAAACGGTAACTCAATACCAAATACTTGTTTAATTACAAACTTAACGCAATCGAAATCAACAGTTAACAAAAACAACATTACAAAAAAAAACAAGCAAGAGCACTATATTCGGCTGTGCCGAATCTTTTATACCCACCACCAATTTTGTGTACATTTAAAGCACAATATTTATTATTTTGTTACTCATTATGGAATAATCTTTTTATAATAAAATATGTATCACTTTCTTTGTAGAGGGTGGTTAAATTTTAAGGGCCCATGTTGAAGGTGAACTACAGCCAGTCTTTAAATTAGTTTTCTGCATTTCATTTGACATTTCTCAATCTCAAACTTACTCAATTTGATCCGTGGAAAGATACGCAAATGAGCAACGCTTTAAAGTTATTTAGGTTTTTTATGAAAATGGGCCGTTCAGTTCAAAATGCATTTTGTGCACTTCGTAATTCTTTTGATCAACATAATCATTCAAATTCATCCACAATCGGGAAAATTGTAAAAAATATTTAAATTTCTGCAAAACAGGTCAGTATAAAATGTTAGAAAATCAGTGAATGCCTTCTTAGTTCGTTGAATGGGAACCATTGCTGTTTTTTGCGATAGTGTGGCAAAAGAGCAGTCAACCTCGACTCATCATCGTGCCCAACAATTGAGCATCAACATTGTCATTGAAAATTTGGACCATCAGATAGAGGAGTGGCGCCAAGGATGGGGGCGGGGGCATTTGGCCGATATTTTGTTAAATACATAATTTAACCGTACAAATATTATCATTACAAAAAGAAATAATAATAATTTCCTAAATAATTTGTTTTTTATTTAAATTCAACATCGGCCCTTAAAATTTAACCACCCGTAATAACTTCGATATGCTACTAAAATGCTTTTGTAAATGTCGTCTTTCAATGAAAGTGGGCGTTAAAGTAGGCGTGTCAATAAAGTTTCTGCTAATAAATACAACTTAGATATTTCACAATAGTCCTTTATTTTCCCAAAAACTTTGTCAATAGAGAAATTACATGAATTTAAGATAAACAGTTATATGGGAGGTAGGCGTTAAAGTGGGCGTGTCACTTAAACTTTTTGACACAAAAAAAAATACATTGATTAGAAGGATATATGTAGCAAATTTGATCATCATACCTCTAATTTTGGCGGTGTTATGAGCGTTTAAATTTCATTAAGTGTAGATAACGTGAAAAATGGGCGTTATAGTAGGCGTGTCAAAGTTGTTTTTGCGAATGAGTACAACTTAGGTGTTTCAATATAGCCCTTTATTATTCCAAAATCTTTACTAGTAGAGAAATTATATGAATTTTAGGTAAAACGTTATATGTTATGGGCGTAAAAGTGTTCGTGGCACCTTAATTTTCTGGATTTACGTAGCAAATTTGATCATCATACCTCTAATTTTGGCGGTTTTATGAGCTTTAACATTTCATTAACGGTAGATAACGTGAAAAGTGGGCGTTACAGTAGGCGTGTCAAAGTTTTTTTTGCGCATGAGTACATTTTAGATGTTTCAATATAGCCTTTTATTATTCCAAAATCTTTATTAATAGAGAAATTATATGAATTTTAGGTAAAGCGTTATATGGGAGGTGGGCGTAAAAGTGGGCGTGGCACCTTAATTTTTTTGTACAATAATGACACTGCCTAGGGGGATATACGTAGAAAATTTGATCATCATACATCAAATTTTGTCGGTTTTATGAGCTTTAACATTTCATTAACGGTAGATAACGTGAAAAGTGGGCGTTATAGTAGGCGTGTCAAAGTTATTTTTGCGAATGAGTACATTTTAGATGTTTCAATATAGCCTTTTATTATTCCAAAATCTTTTTTAATAGAGAAATTATATGAATTTTAGGTAAAACGTTATATGGGAGGTGGGCGTAAAAGTGGGCATGGCATCTTAATTTTTTGGCACAATAATGACATTGCCTAGGGGGATATACGTAGCAAATTTGATCATCATACCTCTAATTTTGGCGGTTTTATGAGCTTTTAAATTTCATTAACGGTAGAAAACGTGAAAAGTGGGCGTTATAGTAGGCGTGTCAAAGTTATTTTTGCGAATGAGTACATTTTAGATGTTTCAATATAGCCCTTTATTATTCCAAAATCTTTATTAATAGAGAAATTATATGAATTTTAGGTAAAACGTTATATGGGAGGTGGGCGTAAAAGTGGGCGTGGCACATTGATTTTCCGTGTCAAAAAAGCGTCTCACCAAAAAGCAAAGTGTGCAAAATTTCAGAGTCGTACATCCAATTTTGTTGCTTTTATGACGTTTTTGTTTTTAAATATACCGAAAAATACACTGTGCGGTATAAATTTTCGTACATTTTGATCAATAACTCCTTTCCTAATGATTAGATTTAGGTAATTTTTGGTGAGAAATATTGTTTTGACTCGAGAAATATATATTCGAAGTTTTATGACTGTACGTTAATCCGTTTGGACACAATACCATTTTATTCGATGTTCGTAGGACACGGTTTTTTCGACCTACTCTTGCATTCCTAACTATAACTCACTTCCTAATATTCCGATATAGCCCATTTTCAATACCAAACAAACCTTGTCTATAAGAAAGATTCTGGCAAAATTTGACCCTCCTAGCTTTTTCGGTGCGACCTCTATCGTGCTTTCAACAGACGGACGGACATAGCTAGATCGTCATCAAATCAAACCCTGATTCAGAATATATATACTTTATGGGGTCTAAAATGGATATTTCGATGTGTTACAAACGGAATGACAAAATGAATATACCCCCACCATTTTTTTGGTGGCGGGTATAAAAAAAAACAAGAGCACTATATTCGGCTGTGCCGAATCTTTCATACCCACCACCAGTTTTCCGTTTTTTTGTAGCTAGGTTTTTTTTTCGAAAATTTTTGTTTCCCGGAAATGCGAGATTTATTTTTTAATATCCCGGGATCCCGCAGCAAAACAAATAAAAAGTAAATTTGTTATTAATTAAAAAAAAACTTTTTATTAAAAAGAATAAAATAGTTTATAATATAAAAAAAAAACTTCAAAACTATAACAATCAATAAAGAAACTTGAATTTAAAATATAAATTGAGTAAAAATACTTTTTATTGAAAAAAATATTATTCTCTAGATACGAGATCAAATATGAGCACAAGAAAACAAAAATACTTCAGCTATGAGTTCAAAAATAAAATCATTAGAATTCAATTTCAATATAAACAATACAAACATCTGCTTACGAATCGTATCCACCTTTTTTATTTCCCGGGATCCCGAAAAATAATCCCGGGAAATCGGGAAGATTAAATAACTCAAATTCCCGGGAAATAACCTAATTTATAGCACAAAATGTATTTGTTTGTTATTAACAGTAATCGCTATGGAATAATCTCTTTATACTAAAATATGTATCACTTTCTTTGTATAAGTTCGATATGCTAGTAAAATGTTTTCGTAAATTTAGTCTTTCAATAAAAGTGGGTGTTAAAGTAGGCGTGTTGGAGTTGTTTCTACTAATGAATGCAACTTAGATGCTTCAATATAGTTCTTTATTATTCCAAAATCTTTATTCATAGACGAATTATATGAATTTGAGATAAGCCGTTATATGGCAGGTAGGCGTTAAAGTGGGCGTGTCATCTAAATTTTCTGGCATAACAATAACATCGACTAGAAAGAAATATGTGGCAAATTTCATCATCGTAGATCCAATTTTGTCGGTTTTATGAGCTTTTAAATTTCATTAACACTAGATAACGTGAAAAGTGGTCGTAATAGTAGGCGTGTCGAAGTTGTTGTTTATTATTCCAAAATCTTTATTCATAGAGAAATTATATGAATTTGAGATAATTCGTTATATGGAAGGTAGGCGTTAAAGTGGGCGTATCACCTAAATTTTCCGGCATAACAATGACATTGACTAGAAGGATATCTGTAGCAGATTTCATTATCGTAGCTCAAATTTTGTCGGTTTTATGAGCTTTTAAATTTCATTAACAGTGGATATCGTGAAAAGTGGGCACAATAGTAGGCGTAGCGAAATTATTTTTAATAATGAATGCAACTTAGATGTTTCAATATAGTCCTTTAAAATTCTAAAATCTTTATTCTTAGAGAAATTATATGAATTTAAGGTTAGACGTTATATGGGAGGTGGGCGTAAAAGTGGGCGTGTCACATTGATTTTCCGTTAGAAAAAAGCATTTGATCAAAAAGCCATGTGTGCAAAATTTCAGAGTCGTACATCCAATTTTGTTGCTTTTATGACGTTTTTGTTTTTAAATATACCGAAAAATACACAGTGCGGTATAAATTTTCGCACATTTTGATCGATAACTCCTTTCCTAATGCATAGATTTAGGTAAATTTCAAAGAAACATATTGTTTTTACACAGGAAATATATATTCGAAGTTTCATGAGTCTACGTTAATGCCTTTGGCCACAATTCCATGTTATTAGATGTTCGGAGGACACGGTTTTTTCGACCTAAACTTCCTTTACGAGCTATAACTCTCTTCCTAACATTCCGATTTAGCCCATTTTAAATACCAAACAAACCTTGTCTATAAGAAAAATTCTTGCAAAATTTGAGCCCCCTAGCTTTTGCGGTGCGACCTCTATCGTGCTTTCAACAGACGGACGGACATAGCTAGATCGTCATAAAATCAAACCTTGATTCAAAATATATATACTTAGTGGGGTCTAAAATGGATATTTCGATGTGTTACAAACGGAATGACAAAATGAATATACCCCCACCATTTTTTTGGTGGCGGATATAAAAAAAAAACCGAAAAAATAGATAAAACAGTAAACAAAGCATCATTAACAAGTAAGAGCACTATATTCGGCTGTGCCGAATCTTTTATACCCACCACCAATTTTGTGTACATTTAAAGCACAATATTTAATATTTTGTTATCCGCTATGGAATAATATCTTTATAATAAAATATGTATCACTTTCTTTGTAGAGGGTGGTTAAATTTTAAGGGCCCATGTTGAAGGTGAACCACACCTAAACTTCAACTTTTTTCTTGCATTTCATTTGACATTTCTCAATCTCAGACTAACTTAATTTAAACCGTAGAAAGATGGGCAATCGAGCAACGCTTTTGAATATAAAGATTTTTATAAAAATGGGCGTTCAAATCAAAATGCATTTTGTGCACTTCGTGATTCTTTTGGTCAACATAATCGTTCAAATTCGTCCACAATCGTGAGAATTGTAAAAAATATTTAAATGTCTGCAAAGCAGGTCTGTATGAAATGTGAAAACATCTGTGAATGCCATCTTAGTTCGTTGAATGGGAAACATTGCTGTTTTTCACGATAACGTGGCAAAAAAGCAAGCAACCTCGACTCATCATCGTGCCCAACAATTGAGCATCAACAGTGTCATTGAAAATTTGAACTATCGGATCGAGGTGTGCCGCCGAGGTTAGGGGGGCCATTTGCCCGATATTTTGTTCCATACATAATTGAAGCATACAAATATTATCATTATAAAAAGATATGATAATAATTTCCTAAATAATTGGTGTTTTATTCAAAATCAACATAGTCCCTTAAAATTAAACCACCCATTAAAGCTTCTATATGCTAGTAAAATGTTTTCGTAAAATTAGTCTTTCAATGAAAGTGGCCGTTAAAGTACGCGTGTCAATATAGTTTCTGCTAATAAACATAACTTAGATATTTCAATATAGTCCTTTAGTATTCCAAAATTTTTATTCATAGAGAAATTACATGAATTTAAGAGGAAAGTTTTATCTACGAAATAGTGCTAATTTATTTTTGTTATCTTATGTTCTCCTGAAGTTATGCTCTATTAAAAATGGGAATTTAGGAAAATTTTGACCTAAGTCAAAAATAATTATCTCTAAACATTATAAACAATTTATTTTCATGTACTAATGGCTAACAAATTTTAAAATTATACAAAACTTATTTCGTTTGAAAATCTTTTAAAAGCAAAATGTTATAGAAGTTTAAAAATCAAAATCTTACTAATAAATTTCCGGTTTTAGCAAAATGCTGAGAATGTATACTTTGAATCACCCTGTTCTCTGTAATATATGTGAAATAAAGTTTTGATTTTTGTCTCACGAGGTACACTAGTGTCTACATTCGAATGAACTTTAACGTTTTTTAATCGATGACCACAAAAAAAAATGAGTTTTGGCCGCTTTCTCGCAGCATGGTCCACTGTGCGGCGAACATTTGGCCGATATTTTATTTCATACAAATATTATCATTATAAAAAGATATGATAATAATTTCCTAAATAATTGGTGTTTTATTCAAAATCAACATAGTCCCTTAAAATTAAACCACCCATTAAAGCTTCTATATGCTAGTAAAATGTTTTCATAAAATTAGTCTTTCAATGAAAGTGGCCGTTAAAGTACGCGTGTTAATATAGTTTCTGCTAATAAACATAACTTAGATATTTCAATATAGTCCTTTAGTATTCCAAAATTTTTATTCATAGAGAAATTACATGAATTTAAGAGGAAAGTTTTATCTACGAAATAGTGCTAATTTATTTTTGTTATCTTATGTTCTCCTGAAGTTATGCTCTATTAAAAATGGGAATTTAGGAAAATTTCGACCTAAGTAAAAAAAAAATTATTCCTAAACATTATAAACAATTTATTTTTATGTACTAATGGCTAACAAATTTTAAAATTATACAAAACTTATTTCGTTTGAAAATCTTTTAAAAGCAAAATGTTATAGAAGCTTAAAAATCAAAATCTTACTAATAAATTTACCGTTTTAGCAAAATGCTAAGAATGTCTATTTTGAATCACCCTGTTCTCTGTAATATATGTGAAGTAAAGTTTTGATTTTTGTCTCACGAGGTACACTAGTGTCCTATAATGAATGAACTTTAACGTTTTTTAATCGATGACCACAAAAAAAAAATGAGTTTTGGCCGCTTTCTCGTAGCATGGTCCACTGTGCGGCGAACATTTGGCCTATATTTTATTTCATACAAATATTATCATTATAAAAAGATATGATAATAATTTCCTAAATAATTGGTGTTTTATTCAAAATCAACATAGTCCCTTAAAATTAAACCACCCATTAAAGCTTCTATATGCTAGTAAAATGTTTTCGTAAAATTAGTCTTTCAATGAAAGTGGCCGTTAAAGTACGCGTGTCAATATAGTTTCTGCTAATAAACATAACTTAGATATTTCAATATAGTCCTTTAGTATTCCAAAATTTTTATTCATAGAGAAATTACATGAATTTAAGAGGAAAGTTTTATCTACGAAATAGTGCTAATTTATTTTTGTTATCTTATGTTCTCCTGAAGTTATGCTCTATTAAAAATGGGAATTTAGGAAAATTTCGACCTAAGTAAAAAAAAAATTATTCCTAAACATTATAAACAATTTATTTTTATGTACTAATGGCTAACAAATTTTAAAATTATACAAAACTTATTTCGTTTGAAAATCTTTTAAAAGCAAAATGTTATAGAAGCTTAAAAATCAAAATCTTACTAATAAATTTACCGTTTTAGCAAAATGCTAAGAATGTCTATTTTGAATCACCCTGTTCTCTGTAATATATGTGAAGTAAAGTTTTGATTTTTGTCTCACGAGGTACACTAGTGTCCTATAATGAATGAACTTTAACGTTTTTTAATCGATGACCACAAAAAAAAAATGAGTTTTGGCCGCTTTCTCGTAGCATGGTCCACTGTGCGGCGAACATTTGGCCTATATTTTATTTCATACAAATATTATCATTATAAAAAGATATGATAATAATTTCCTAAATAATTTATGTTTTATTCAAAGTCACCATCGGTCCTTAAAATCTAACCACCCTTTACAAAAGAATAGATAGATAAAAATATAATTTGGTTAAAAAATGTATTGTAAATATTAAAATACTTATTTTAAATATACTGATGCACATTTTTTTTATATTTTTAAATCTATAACCTCATAAAACTGTGGGAACAAATATGTATGTTTAGAGTTGGGCACAAATTGTTACTCTACCTAATTTTTTGTCAACAACCTCGGTCATTTTCGTTTTCACGAACCCTCATTAAAAATCCCTTGTGGGATGAAAAAGGTTGTTAGCATGCCATCTAGTAGTTGTTAGTAGAGTCATCTACTGTTTTATCTTGTATTTAGCTACAGTACAATAAATGACGCAGTGTAAGATAAATAAATACCAATGAATATGACTAATATATTTTTATAAAAATTTAAAGAAAAAAGTAGGCGTGGCACATCTATTTTCCGTTATAACGAAGACTTTGACCAAAAAGCCATGTTTGCAAAATTTCAGAATCGTACATATAGTTTTGTCAGTTTTATTACGTTATAAATTTCAAATATACACTGTGCGGTATAAATTTTCGTACATTTTGATCTATAACTCTTTTCCTAATTCATAGATTTAAGCGATTTTCAGGGAAAAATATTCATTATTAATTGATTATGATTACAAATAATCCAAAAGTAATCAAGATTATTTAGGATTACGAGAAAAAATATCAAAAATAATTAAAAGCAAATTATTATTATAATTTTTTTATTTTATCATAATATTTTTGATTATATTTGATTATTTTTTAAAAATTTTGAATATACAGCATGTTATACATACATATGTACATATATACATTTTATTTTGAAAAATCAACAAAAAAAAAGGAACAAGTAAGAGCACTATATTCGGCTGTGCCGAATCTTTTATACCCACCACCAATTTTGTGTACATTTAAAGCACAATATTTATTATTCTGTTAATCGCTATGGAATAATCTCTTTATAATAAAATATGTATCACTTTCTTTGTAGAGGGTGGTTAAATTTTAAAGGCCCATGTTGAAGGTGAACCACACCTAAACTTCAACTTTTTTCTTGCATTTTATTTGACATTTCTCAATCTCAGACTAACTCAATTTGAACCGTGGAAAGATACGCAATCGAGCAACGCTTTTAAATATTAAAGATTTTTATAAAAATGGGCGTTCAAATCAAAATTCATTTTGTGCACTTCGTGATTCTTTTGGTCAACATAATCATTCGAATTCGTCCACAATCGTGAGAATTGTAAAAAATATTTAAATGTCTGCAAAGCAGGTCTGTATGAAATGTGAAAACATCTGTGAATGCCATCTTAGTTCGTTGAATGGGAAACATTGCTGTTTTTCACGATAACGTGGCAAAAAAGCAAGCAACCTCGACTCATCATCGTGCCCAACAATTGAGCATCAACAGTGTCATTGAAAATTTGAACTATCGGATCGAGGTATGCCGCCGAGGTTAGGGGGCCATTTGCCCGATATTTTGTTCCATACATAATTGAAGCATACAAATATTATCATTATAAAAAGATATGATAATAATTTCCTAAATAATTGGTGTTTTATTCAAAATCAACATAGTCCCTTAAAATTAAACCACCCATTAAAGCTTCTATATGCTAGTAAAATGTTTTCGTAAATTTAGTCTTTCAATGAAAGTGGCCGTTAAAGTACGCGTGTCAATATAGTTTCTGCTAATAAACATAACTTAGATATTTCAATATAGTCCTTTAGTATTCCAAAATTTTTATTCATAGAGAAATTACATGAATTTAAGAGGAAAGTTTTATCTACGAAATAGTGCTAATTTATTTTTGTTATCTTATGTTCTCCTGAAGTTATGCTCTATTAAAAATGGGAATTTAGGAAAATTTTGACCTAAGTAAAAAAAAATTATTCCTAAACATTATTTTTAATTTTGGTGGCGGGTATAAAAATCTGCCAGATTGTAATTTTGTAGCAACGCACACTGGGTTGAAATACATAGTTTTTGAGGATCAATTCCGGGAAGCTCTGTTAGGATATTTTTCCATTACCTTTCACCTAATACCAATACAGTATGATAAAACAAAGCATTTTTAAGTATATTTCAGTGCAGTCTTATTACAAATAAGGGAATTTAAGTTAAAATATAGATAACCTATGAGAAACTAAAAATAATTATTTTCGTGATCATGATCACTATCTACTTCACCATCATCATTATCATCATCATTATCATTATCATCATTATTCTCATTATCATCATCATCATTATTCTCATTATCATAATCATCGTTTTGATCACACAAATTGGTTTTGTTTAAAACTGGAGGTATCATTAAATCCATTGCCTGATCTGGCAAACTGTGAACTTTCTTTGGAGGCAACTTTCGCATGCTCAAAATAATTGGGTCAGAGCTTATTAATAATAAATTAAAAACATCTTTAAGGGATTTTTCGCGATTGCACTTTCGTGAATGAAACTCTCTATATTTCTTAAAATCCTTATTCCGAGCTTCTTGCGCTTCTTCCGATAATAGCCCAATGGGTAAGGGAGCATTATTAATAATTTCGGCACCGTGTATTAGGTACTTGTGCAAAGTGGGTGGCATATTATACCATGGATATATTTTTAACAAAAAGTCTGACTGTGTTTTGTGCAAATATTTTAAAGTTTTCACTTTGGATTCCATTGCCGCTGGATACTACTATAAGCAAAATGTGCATTATTTTTAATAAGTTCAAATCTATTTTTGTTATTTCGGCGGATTTTTCTGCGTTTTGAAAAAACGTCTTGCTGTGTTCCGATCATTGGTATTTCCGAACCCAGGCTTAGGTTTGTCAACGATTAAACCCATAGGCTCTCTATATTGTTTCTGAATTTCTAATTTTGTTTCAGCAACAATTTTTTTCCAAATCACTTCTAGCCTGCCACTTCTTTAAAGGCAGTTTATATGCAATATGCAAAAGACATTCAAACAATCTGATCCAGCCATGAAGAACAGATATACCGAATCTCAAATATTCTGTTTTTACAGGCCTTTTAATCATGGAATCTAAGTCTTTGCTATTGGCGCCACATATGTAACACTTTTGTGTTGACGTAGTTCCAGTTATAGCATTAAGATCCTTTCCACCAATCATTGACAAAATTAAATTGTGCTTCACTTGCATAACTTTATCACCGATTACGACAGTTGAGCATTTCAAATTTGCTATTTTTTCTTCCACTCTATTTTTTTAACTAACTGACACAATTGAAGTTTCTTTTATGAACTCAATTTTTAAAGGTCTACAAAATCTAGTGGAGGATGGTCGAGGATTTTGCCAAATAACCTTTTCCTCTAGCATAAGTCTAAGTGGCACAATTGTGGTTAAAAATACCGATGAATCACTAGCATCTGAGCCATGGAAGGCCTGTTTATATGAACTATGGCCAGAGCTTCCATCAAAGCCCCATTTTGTATATAATATTAGATTTGATTTATGCTCCGTAATGTGATCAAGAAGAGCATGTAATCTTAAATGAACGCAAATCTCACTTATTTTAAGGCTCGCTGCTAATGGATAACAATTTTGTTTTTCATTTTGAATATTTGTATATGAGGGAAACTTGTCAGGTGCAGACTGTCTAATAATATTGTATTAGTGTCGAGATAGATTAGCTTCTACAAAAACAGACAATGTTTTTACATTAGACATTTTCTCAGAAGTTAGTAGTTGCTTCGAACTCGCTGCTAAAGGTGCATTTTTTAATGGTGACACATTTGTGAATCCACTCAGCAACTTCGATTCTTCTGTGTACCCTGATGTTCTCAATTTAATCTGTGTAGCATGAGCTAACACTGGCAATGCGGTGGTGTCCCTTAAAAGCTTTGTTCTTTTATGTTTACTCGATTCACTTGACTCGGTAAAAGAAATTTCTTTTCTACCACGTTTTCCAGTCTGAGCACGAGAAAAACCAATAGAGGACTCCAACCAGTTCCTATTCGCCTTCATAAATTGTGTATCCACTCTATGCACCTTATTCCATCTAGATTTAAAGTCATAAAAGAAAGCATTAACTTGTTTATTCAAATCGCACATACAAGACTCTGAGCAGTTTGTGCGTTTCTTCATTTCATCTTTTAAAAATTTTAGCTTTTCTTTCAAAGTTTGATAACCAGAATTCATCATCATATCGTACAAGCTCCGACGAGTATAAAAAACAACGTTTGAACTTGTTCCTATACGCAGAAAAAAAAATTATCCGTTTTAACCGATAACTTCAAACTTCACAACACTTCCACGATTTAAAAACATAAAGAATATTATTAAAAACATGAACAACAACAACTAATACAAAAAAACAGTATAATAACAGCAGTAATCTCTAGACCATATGTTTTGTTGGTAAATTAGCGCAACGACACTTTTTATAAACAAATGCATAACTTCTAAAATTCACAAAAATGCAGTCTACATTTTTGCAGCATCTATATATATAAAAGTGAAACTCTGTGTGTGTGTGTGTGTGTTAGCTATAGACTCCGAAACTGTAAAACCGATCGGGCTCAAACTTTGGTAAGTTGTTGTACACATACCAGGGAGTGTTTATGGGTGAAAAAAAGTGGGCGGAGCCACGCCCATAAAAAATTAGTTATGATTTTAAGCTACTTGCACTTGACCGATTTTTCTGAAACTTTGCACACATATCGAGCTGTCATGACTAAATAATTTCGTGATAAGAAAAGTGGGCGGGGCCGCGCCCCTAAAAAAGTTTTAATTTTGAGGTACTTCCACTGGACCGATTTTTCTAAAACTTTGCACACATATTGAGCTGTCATGGCTTTATAATTTCGTGATTGAAAAAGTAGGCGGGGCCACGCCCATAAAAAATTAGTTATCAGTTTTAGCTACTTGCACTGGACCGAATTTTCTGAAACTTTGCAAACATACTGAGCTGTCATGACTTTACACTTTCGTCATTAGAAAAGTGGGCAGTGCCACGCTCATAAAGAAAAAGTTATAGTTTTTAGCCTTGCACTTGATATTCGATTAAAATTTAGAATGCGATTCAAATTCATTAAGGGGCGTAGCAACGCGCGCCGGGATTGGCTAGTATTAGATATACATATATATATTCTGTAATATTAACTACAAATCTGGACACAAATTTACACGAATAATAACTATATGTCCACTTAAACTATGAAAATTAAAATTTTTTTTGGACTTCTAATAGAAATCACAAAAACAAAAACACTTCCACAGCTAATTTGTTAAACAAACTTTACCATGATAAATTGGTCACTTTTTTAATAACTTTGTAAAAAATAAGTTTTTTACCAAGGTAAATTTTCAGTTTTTCTGTCTTTAAAAAAAAATGCAAAAAACTTTGATTTTGATCTCTCACTGCAAACACACCAGAGCACTTTAGATATTTATTTTTTCAGCCAGTGATGTAGAATTTTATAGGCTATAAGCAACTGCAATCAGTTTTGACAATACTTTAAATTTCATTTTTGAATTAATCCTTGAAAACTAAGTATTTCAACCCAGTGTGCAACGCCTCGCTTAAGCACCCACCCTGTCCTCACCCGTAGATAACTTCAAATTACAATAAAAAATTAAAATATCTACAGGCTATTTTACTTAAAATAACACAAAAATTTTGTTAATAATTATTAATTTTTATTTAGGAAACATTGTTAAAATAAAAAAGTAGCTTAAGCTGTCCATGTTCTTTCTTCTACATTATTCAATTTCGTTCTGAAGACCTCGTCCTTCATAAGCTGTCGTATTTGTGGACCTACAAATATGCCTTCTTTTACTTTAGCATCTCTGATTCTAGGAAATTTGCTCTTAATGTATAGAAAGGCTTCACCATCCTTGTTCATTGCTTTGAAAAAATTTTTCATTAGGCCTAACTTTATATGAAGAGAAGAGTTTGTTCCTTTTGATTTAAAGGCTCTTCTGCTACAGTTTTTTCTCCTTGAATAAAATTTACTCTTTTCGGTCAAATTTTAACATTGTATTGATTTTCTTTTGCGCGGCTATCCCATTCACATAAGAAGCAATAAAACTTAGTATATCCACTTTGCAATCCATTTAACATTGCTACGACTTTAAAATCTGCAGATTCCATGAGTAATGTGAATATTTACTTTTTTGTAGTATCATCTTCATGCTACAATATTTTTCTTTCATATTTCTTGCATACGCGAGTGGGACCAAAGGAAATTTTTTGCCATTGTGAGGTAAAACGGCTTTCAAACTTGTCTTGGATTGATCAGTAACAAGCCGCCAATCCTCAGACTTATGACTGAAACACAGTTGTCGCAAAAGTCCATCAGCATTATCACAAAATACCAAACCTTCCTCTCTGCTGAAATAACTCAAAAAAGGTTGTTCTCTATTTCGAAAGTACGAGACGTTAACGTCCTTTTGCAATAAATTCCATTCTTTTAATTGGAATGCAATAAGCTCAGACTTGTTTTTTGAGAGCCCTAATTTACGAACTAAGTTATTCATATCAGTTTAATTCGGAAAATAAGGTTTACTGGTTGGACTTCCAAATGAATGCGAAGAAACACCCACGCTGGCGTAAGTGGATTCAGTTGCTGCAGAAAGCCCATCTTCTTCATCGTCTGTAGGAGGCAATGGAGGTAAAAATTTACTTGTAAACTGGTCGTTTGACGCATAAAGTATTTGGATATGTAACTTTATTTTTTGTTTTTTTTCGTAAACCCACGTCTTTTAGTATGGCAAAAGTAGCAATCATTTTGATGATTTTGAGGTTCACTCCAAATCGCTGGCTTTATAAACGGCAAAGACTTATGACTGCCTTTTACACAACCTCTTAAAGAACTTGCACAGCTACTACAACACATTTATGGCAGCCAATTTTTATCTCTATCATCGATAGGAAACCCAAAATAACGGCGTAAGAATTTTTAATCTTGGAAGATATTGTCTCCCGTTGAGTTCTTAAAGTTAGATCGCCACATACGTAACAAAATTAATTTGGAGATTTGTTACAAATCCTTGACATTTTGTGATATGAAAGCGTTTGTGGATTTTTTAATTTCTTTATTTATTTACACAATAACAAAGTACACTATAAGATCTATTTACTGTTGCCGATTTTATCCGCACGATATTTAAATTAAAAGTGACTAACTTATTGCCCATTAGCTTCTATATAAACAATATATACCAGAATCTACCCTATTGTTCTTAATTTTAAATCACAGGTAATTGAAAAATACTGCTATAAATTTTAATTCCAAGAACTATGCAAAATAGCGTTGTACTTTAGTTCCATTACCTGCTCACCTAACGAAATGTTACATATATGCATTACAATATTGAGTACCTGCGGTAAATTGACAATAAAATCCACATTTCTTAACCGATTTTTATAGTTTATGACTTTTTTTATTTCCAAGATAAGTAGCTCCCAGAAAAAAGTATAAAATGTTTAATATTTGCCTTATGTTTTTTTTAATTCCATTTTTAAATTAAAAAATATTACGAATTTTGCACGAAAATTTTTTTTTAAATTTTTTGGTGTTTTATTTTTGAAAATCGGATGACTGGTTCTCGAGTTAGGATGAAATAAGTCTCCGTACCTGACTAATTTAGGGGGAAAAATTTGCCACGCCCATAAAAAAAATCCCGATCTGATGGAAAAAAACCGACAACGGATTTGAGTTCACCGCATCAAAATCCATATAGTCCACATAGTTTTATTTAATGGAGGATTTTGCTGCTGAGCAGTGTAATTATTCTTATTAGGTACGTATATTTATTTTTTAACATATAATGTTTTGTAGAGCAGGTATATAAAAATATATTTATGGGGATAACCATTATGGATGATAAAGAGTTTTTCAAATTTATACTAATAGGCAGGTATAAATATTGTGAAGTGTAAAAAGTGATGTGAATAACAGTTGAGATCAATAATTCAAAATACATAAAAGTTTATGACGATAAAAATGTATAAGACATAGTGCCTGATGAGCAAAAAAAAATCGTCAATAATAATGGCGCAAACTTGCGCACACTTTTTTTTTTAAATTAGATATTACGAATTTTATTGTGGTATGAAACATAATTCGTAGTGATGCTAACAGTTTTAGTTTTATTAAAACTTCTTTATTTGAATCGAAGAATACTGTCGAATGACTGTTTTTATTTTCCAAAAAAATCTTAATATTATATACAAATATTGGATTTTAAACTAAAAGTGATTATCTTATTTTATTTGTTATTATTTCCTAGTATTATTCTAGGAATTTTCCATTTCTGACTTGGGTGCATTTTGTGGTTCATTGGTCTACTTTAATGTGACCACCCGCAAAATGTAAGAGAAATATTCTGGGAAATTTAATAGTTTTGTAAATCAGTTATCAAATATGTATGCTAAGTACCTATGTATATGTATGTGTTTGTGCGTATTGTTGTGGACAAACACTCATAAGCACTTATGCATTTTATGGATTAACAAAAGAACAAAGAAATAGAGAAAAGAAACGTTTAAATAATGTATGTATGTATGTATGTTTATATTAATATTTTATTAGGGCGTACTATAACTCCCCCATCGTTAGAGTGAAGCTCCGATGAACTAGTAATATAAATTCTTTTGTTGGTTTTAACATAAAGCATAATGACGATAGAAATAAATATGATAGTAATTCCAATATTGCTGCCAGTACTTATCATAGAGGTTTTAAATATTTTGTGTTTTCCAGTTCTTATTGTCTCATTGAAGAGTATTTCTTTAATTACTATGTCAGGAATAGAAATATTATAAGGTTTTGATTTTAAAATAAATTCTTCTAAAATAAACATTTCATTAGTATTTACTTTGTAGTTTTCATACTTTCTTAATCTAGTCTTAATAATACAATTTTCAAATCTTATTAAATATGTTTTTAAGTTCTTTAAATTATACGAGATTTTACATTTTGTTGTAACATTTCCTTGATAGTTTTTAAATATGAGTAAACCTGGATAAATTTCTTTTTCTTCTTGATCTTCTGTAACTTACAATTAGTTTTAAAGTTTTTCACAATATTTGTTAAGCAATGGTCATTTACCATTTCTAGTTTGTTATATTCCATAGTATTTGATTTGTATATTTCGTTTTTATTAATAAGAGCTGTTTTTTCGTTGAAAACTACAGTTCTATTTTGTTTGTCGGGAATTGGTTCGAATGTGACCACTGCAAATGTTTCGTTCGTAAACTTAGGTACATTCAAAGTTAGAATTGCTAAACTCTCTCTGTATGTCACGTATACTTTAGTACGAAGGTATGATTTCATTTCGTCTATAAATTTATATTCGTCTGTAGTCAGCATGTCGGATGGGATTATTCCTAGTTTGAAATTAAAAATAACATGTCCGATATCGTTTACGTGGTCCATCAGTAAATTTACATCATTATTGATTTGAAAAATGTTCTTCAGAAATAGGGTTTCATCTTCTAAGTCAAGAATCTTGTTTTGTATTTCCCCCTTGAATGAGTTTATGTATTTTTGTACAATCTTTTGTTGGTTGTTTATGTGTTATGTGAAGTTTGTTATTCTATCTGACATGGAAGTGCTGAAGTATGTATGTAATTTCGTCTATGGCTGTCACTGTTTCTCTGTTACCTTTCTCTAATTTCCGAATTTTGTCAAAAATTTCCCTTTCATCGTCGTTATCCATTGTCCCTGCAATGTATTTTATCCCTTTACCTATTGCGTTTATGAGTCCTCGTCTGTATCTAAATTTGGGTATTAGGTTCTCAATCTTTGCTTTGCATATTGCCAAACTTTTGTTAATACTGTCCAACAATGGGGTAACGTTCGTATATGTGTCTGTTAATCTATGAATATTCCCTTGTATAACATTAACTGTTTCTAAATATTGTGTCGTATTAATAATGTGAATTATTTTCAAGTAGTTATTAATAATGTCTACATCTTTCAATTTAATTGGTATGTATCCAAGGTTGTCCTTTAGGTCTTTTACCTCCAGTCTTTGTGCTACCACATCATGTAGTGTTTGTATAAGTAACAACATGAATAATATCATCTTATGTATTTTCCGAAATCTTATGTATTTTCCGAAGTGTTTTCGTTTTGATATTTTCTTTTCCTTTTTATGTGGGACTTGTGATATTAATGACCTCGATTCGTTGTGACGTGAAATTTCCGAAATTTTGAATGGTTTTTGCCTCCGCGTTCGTCTTTTAGGTAAACAGGGCCAGCTTGAAAACACACATTCTCACGTGTTCTGCTGAGTTTATTAATAATTTTTTCTTTATTTTTCATCATAAGATCTCTAATTGATGGGAAGTCACATGTACTTATAATCATTTCTGAAGTCGATAGGTTTTTTCCCGGTTGTGGAATGAATTGTATTATTGTAGAACATTATGATTCTATAAATTTTCTCTTTTACATTTTCCATATCTCTGTTTGGGTCATGCTTGAACAACCGAATATGTTCGTTGATCGTGTTGTGTAATCTTTCCACATCGGCATTAAATGTATGGTTATTGTTCGGCGTGTAATGAATTTCGATTTTTTGTTCTCTAAGGAATTCTAGGAGAAGTAGGTCCTTAAATCCTAATTCGTTGTCCATTATCAATTTTCTTACATTCCCAGCAGATGCTAAGTACTGTGTTAAATCCAATTTGAAATCTATCCATGATCAGTTTTTGATTCTTATTTCCTGGGCATATTTACTAAATTTATCTATAATCATTAAGAAAAGAGTTTTTCCTAGACTATAGAAAACGTCTGCGTGAACTATGTAACCCGGTTTTGCTGGAGTATCGGTTATTTTATATTCTTGCTTAGCTGGATTTCTATCGTATTTTTCCTTACAAATATCGCAATTATTAATGAATTGAGTTATTCGTGTTTTTAAATCAGGGTGATAAATTTCGGTTTTCAGCTCAGCAAAATTCTTATTTGTTCCTCTGTGCTTATTTCTTTTGTGCTCTTTTTCTATTCTTTCGGTTAACTCATTTTCGTCTATAACATCTTTTAAGACCCTTTTACATCTTAAAATTCTGACTTCATTCTTAATAAAACATTTTTCCATTACTTCCTTAAATGTGTTAAATATCGTTTTATCCTGGCAAAAGATAGCATTAATTATTGTTGTATCAATATGGTTTTTTATTATAGTAGTAAGGGTTGATTCGTCAAATGTTTTAGCTGTAAAAGTTTTTCTCTTGTATCGAAAAATGTTTCATTTCTTAATTTTAATGAGCCAGACGTAGTTTTATTGAAGATAATCTGTTGTCGATAGAAATTCAAAGGATTATTAGTTTCTAAAATGTTATTTCTTGCTATTTCGATCGTGTTTCCATTTTCTTGGTCGCTTGGGTTTTCTGTGGTTGGAAGATTTTGGTTAATGTTTATTTCAACTTTTGATAAAGCGTCTGCGTTTCCATTCAGAATACCTTTTTTGTACCTTATCTCGTAATCGAATTCTTGTAATCGGAGTCTCCATCTGACTAATTTAGAGTTAGGTTCCTTTATGGAAAAGAGCCATGTGATAATAAATCTTCTACCAAAGAGATATGGTCGTAAATGTTGCGCAGGCCATACAATAGCCAATAATTCCTTCTCTATTGTACTATAATTTTGTTCGTAGTCATTTAATGTTCGGCTTGCATAACAAATAGGGTGTCCGTCTTGAGCAAGTACTGCTCCAAGGGCATAGTTACTTGCAACGGTTTGCAATACAAATGTTTTATTAAAATCTGGGTATACTAGTATATGGGAGTTCGTTAACAATTTCTTCAGTATCAAAACTTTCCTTGTATTCTAAATCGTTAATATTGACTAAAGCGTCTTTTTTAAATATTTTGTCATAGGTCTTGTGATTTTGGAGTAATCCTTTATGAACTTCCTATAATATTCAGCGAGGCCTAAAAACTGTTTGATTTGTTTCTGTGAAGTTGGTAAAGAAAACTTCTGTACACAGGTAATTTTATCTGAATTCGGTTTTACAACCGAATCAGTCACTACATATCCCAAAAAGTTGGTTTCTCGTTTCAAGAATTCGCTTTTATCTAGTTGGACTTTTAGATTCACTTCTTTTAAGCAGTTAAATACTTTCGTAAGAGATTCCAAATGCTCTTGTAGTGAGGTTGAAAATATTATGATATCATCACGATAAACAAGACAATTGTATTTATAAATTCTCCCAAAACATTGTTCATTAGCCTTTGAAAGGTGGCTGGGGCTGTTTTAAGTCCGAACGGTATACGACGAAACTCGTAATGGCCGCCTTCTACGCTAAATGCGGTTTTCGAAATGTCTTTTTTGTTTATTTTTATCTGATGAAAGCCCTTAGCAAGGTCAAGTGTAGTGAAATATTGGCAGCGTCCTAATTTCTCTAAGATCTCGTCAATATTTGGAATCGGGTATTTATCGTCGATAGTGACCTCGTTTAATTTGCAATAGTCTATAACCATTCTCCATTTTTTTGTGCCGCTTGCATTATGCTTGATTGAATTTGTAAACGGTTAATCAGTATTCTCTGAATATAATACTTTCTTAAATCTATTTATTATTTTTCTCTCTCTCTTCACTATTCAAGTGGTCGGTTCGTATTTGTTCTAAGATAGGAATTTTAGGAACTTTTTCCTCTTGAATATTGTATATACAAAAATTTTCATTTGTTACCTTATCGGTTCTCTGAGTAATAAATTTTATTGTTCTTGGGGTGTTTCCATTAACCTTTATAAGAGCGTTTATTATAAATTTTCTGCATCATAAATTTTTTCCATGATTTCGACATTTTCATTCTCGCAAAAATGTTGGAGACTGTACACTAAGCCGTCTTGATGTTCAACTGCTAATGCTACTCCGTAAAACCCACCTTTTTCAATGTAGTATTCATTGTTATCAATTGTGTAATTTATGGGAATGTGTTTTCCGTTAATGTCTAAAATATTTTCTTTCAAATTTATTATTGTTTTAATTGTCTGAATATATTGTTGCCGATTAAACCATCGTAGTGGTCATGGAAAGGACAGAATAAAATTTCGATTTTGTTTTCGGAATTTTTACCAAATTCTTCAAATATTGGAATGGCTACTTTTTGTTTAATTTTATATTGTGTTGAAGGGTTTTTAAGTTCGTTTCTTCGCAGTGTACGAGCCATTTTGGGTGGCAAACCCCACGATTTATTATCAAGTGAGTAGCTCCAGTATCAAAACCAAATTTTAATTGTATCGTTTTAGATTTGATCTTTATATAGGGTAGTAAACGAAAATTTTCTGCTGTACTTACCTGCATAGGTTCGGGGTATTGTTGTTGGTTATTTTGGTTATTATTATATTGCCTTTGACTGTGTAAATTATGATTATTAGAGTTCTGTCGATCAAAATATGCTGAACTAAAATTGTGTCCGTTATTATATTGTCTTTGGTTATGTCGATTATAAGGGTTTCCCGAATTGTTATTTCACTGATTTTGAAATCGTCCTTGATTCCTATAATATTGTCTTTGATTCTGGTTTGGTCGTTTTGGAAAACCTATCTGTCGAATTGATCATAATTCCGCGAGTTGTTCCCGTTATTCTGCCGTTTGTCGTTCCCGTTTGGTTTTTGGGTCCTTAAAATATGTCCATCTTTACCCATTCTATCGTACCCGCACTCAAACAATATATTCATAGCAGACTCTAATGTAGAAGTGTTTCTACATGCTAATATGGTGCGCATTGGTTCTGGCATCCCTATCTTTAATATGTGAAGAGTAGACCTTTGGTTGTTTAAAGCAACCTGATTTAGCCCTTCTCCTTCTCCTACAACCATGGCGGCTTTATTGTTGAGAAGTTTAAGTTGATATTTTATTGAAATAAAAAAATTCCCTTTCTTTTTGTTTTTGAATATGCTCGAAAGGATGTATTACTTTTATGTTCAATATGTTTCGAAATATTTCACAGGCTTGTTATACCCTTCACACAGTGAATAGAGTATATATAGGTTTGTCATTCCGTGTGAAATTTCTACAATTTTCATTTCCGACCCCATAAAGTATATATTTTCTGAAAGCTTATGAATAGGAAAGTCGATTAGGCTCTGTCAGTCTGTCCGTGTGTATGTTGAAATCAACTTTTTGAAGCCCCCCGATATCGCTTGGACCCGGGTGAGGTATTAAAATATCAGAAATATTCGGTAGTAGATCGGTATTAAAAATCAGAAACATCGGTACATAAACAACTGAGATATGAGCAAAAACCCACGACCACATCGATTTTTTTTCACAAAAACAACATTACAACAACAACATACATACATACATACAAACGTGTATACTGGTTAGAGAAAACGTGGCATCGAATCCCAGCTGAGCCAAAAAAAAATTTTTTTTTATTTTTTAAAATTTTTTTTTTAATTTTTTTTTATTTTTTTTTTATTTTTTATTTAATATATTATTTTTTTTTTAAATTTTTTTTTATTTTTTTTTTGTTTTTATATTTATTATATATATTTTAATTATTTTTTTTAAATTTTTTTTTAAATTTTTTTTTTAAATTTTTTTTAAAATTTTTTTTTTTATATTTTTTTTATTTTTTTTTTAACATACATACGTAAATTTATAATTTTACAATGGGATGTTTTTTATATATGTATGTTTTTTATATGTATGTACGTATTTCATATGGGATGAATGGTGATACAAACTACTGTTATTGCATGACTACACGTTGTGAAGAGTATATAAGATTCGGCACGGCCGAATATAGCGCTCTTACTTGTTTTTTTTTTTCAGGAAAAAAAAATTTTTTATTTAATGACTGTTTTCTATTAAATTGTTTTTGGATTTTAGGACACTTTTATTTCATTATTAATAAAGTATCTTTATTAATTAAATTTTTATCTGTTTAATTAATATTTTTTTTCACTAATTTAATCTTTAACAGTTAAATCCGTAATTAAATCTTTAGGTTAAATCCTTTATTACATCTTTATCGGTTAAGTCATTAATTAAATATTTATCAGTTTAATCCTAATTTAAATGTTTATCGGTTAAGACCTTAATTAAAATCCCATCCTCGCGGCCAGTTTTAGTTTTAGTAAAACTTCTTTGTTTGAATCGAAGAATACGACTGTCTTTATTTTCCAAAAAAGTCTTAATATTAAATACAAAAATTGGACTTAAAACTAAAAGTGCTTATCTTATTTTATTTGTTATTATTTCCTAGTATTATTCTAGGAATTTTCCATTTCTGACTTGAGTGCATTTTGTGATTCATTGGTCTACTTTAATGTGACCACCCGCAAAATGTAAGAGAAATATTCTGGGAAATTTAATAGTTTTGTAAATTAATAATCAAATATGTATGCTAAGTACGTATGTGTGTTTGTGTATATTATTGTGAACAAACATTCATAAGTACTAACATATGCATTTTTGTGGATTGACAAATAAAATGATTTAAGTGCATTTTTGGTTTATTGGTCTACTTTAGTTTGACTCTCCACAAAATGCAAGAATAAAATATTCTTAGAAATTTAATAGTTCTTTAAGGCAATAAGTGGAATTTCATATTAATATGTATGCTAAGTACCTATGTATATGTATGTATGTGTTTGTGCGTATTGTTATGGACAAACACTCATAAGCACTTATGCATTTTATGGATTAACAAATTAAGAAAAGAACAAAGAAATAGAGAAAAGAAACGTTTAAATAATGTATTTATGTTTATATTAATATTTTATTAGAGCGTACTATAACTGCTAACCTCACTTTTAAAAACTTTTTCTTTTTTTGCCAAAAAAAAGTGTATAATTTTTTATTAGATTTTGAACGAATTGTTTCAACATGAATATTCAACATATTTAACATTTTTTATTCGTTCAGCCGCAAAAAAAAACATTTAAATCTCATATAATTTTCTTCACTTTCCTGATTTTAGCAGGGTCTCAGAGCTACAAATCGCAACTAAAACTCTTCAAAGTTTACAATATAATGTAAAATATTGTTATCTGTCGAGCTGCGCACTTAGTTCTTAAGATTTCTTAAAATTCAGTTTTGCCTTTTTGGCCAGCTTTTCAGGCCAAATACTCCTCTGTGCGCTGTAAGGAATCAAAGCAAGAAAACCCAATCTATACTGTGCATTCGGCAGCTATTGATACAAAAACAACTTAAAATAAAGTTGATGTGGGTACCAAGCCACACTAATATAGTTGGTAACGAAGACGCAGACAGAGCAGCCAAGTCCACTTTCCAACACCCAACATTTCAAATTATGCCACAATAAAAAGCTTATACATACATATAGAACAGCAACATCTGAACTAAATAATAAGAAAATACATCAAATATCATAAATTCATTGAAAAATCCAACAGTAGCCAATATAAAAAATGTATTTAATCTCCTGAAATATTTAAATATGACTAACAAAATCAAACAATTCATATAAATTATTCGTGCCGATAGCCTTAGCCGCTAGTGCTCTTAATATTAGTTTGTTATAATTTTAATTATAATAAATTTAAAAATAAATAAAAAAATAGTCCCTTTTTCAAAATTCTATCTTCTATAAACGTATAAGTAACACACAAAAAGTACAACAAAATTCATTAACCTAGTACTTATCAATCGTCACTAATTTAAAATTCTAGATTTATAAACGTATAACATACAAAAAGTACTAAAAAAAAGATAAAAAGTATTTTTTTGGTCGCCCATAACTTTTTAGTCTCACCTCGTATCAATAGTCACTAATTTTGAATATCTAGGTTCAGATATGTTGATAATACAAAAAGTAACATAAACAAGTAAGAGCGCTATATTCGGCCGTGCCGAATCTTATATACCCTTCACAACGTGTTGTCATGCAATAACAGTAGTTTGTACCAACATTCATCCCATATAAAATACGTACATACATATATAAAAACATCCCATTGTAAAATTATAAATTTACGTATGTATGTATGTTAAAAAAAAAAAACTAAAACAAGTAAGAGCGCTATATTCGGCCGTGCCGAATCTTATATACCCTTCACAACGTGTAGTCATGCAATAACAGTAGTTTGTGTCACCATTCATCCCATTTGAAATACGTACATACATATAAAAAACATACATATATAAAAACATCCCATTGTAAAATTATAAATTCACGTATGTATGTTAAAAAAACAAAAAAAAAATAAATAAAAAAAAAAATTAAAAAAACAAAATTATCTATCTTCTATATATATAAAAGTGAAACTCTGTGTGTGTGTGTGTGTGTGTGTGTGTGTGTGTGTGTGTGTGTTAGCTATAGACTCCGAAACTGTAAAACCGATCGGGCTCAAACTTTGGCAAGTTGTTGTACACATACCAGGGAGTGTTTATGGGTGGAAAAAAGTGGGCGGTGCCACGCCCATAAAAATTAGTTATCATTTTTAGCTACTTGCACTTGACCGATTTTTCTGAAACTTTGCACACATATCGAGCTGTCATGACTAAATAATTTCGTGATAAGAAAAGTGGGCGGGGCCACGCCCCTAAAAAAGTTTTCATTTTGAGGTACTTGCACTGGACCGATTTTTCTGAAACTTTGCACACATATTGAGCTGTCATGACTTTATAATTTCGTGATTGAAAAAGTGGGCTGGACCACGCCCATAAAAAATTAGTTATCAGATTTGGCTACTTGCACTGGACCGAATTTTCTGAAACTTTGCAAACATACTGAGCTGTCATGACTTTACACTTTCGTCATTAGAAAAGTGGGCAGTGCCACGCCCATTAAAAAAAAGGTATCATTTTGAGGTACTTTCACTGGACCGATTTTTTTTAAACTTTGCACACATATTGAGTTGTCATGACTATACAGTTTCGCATTTAGAAAAGTGGGCAGTGCCACGCCCATAAAGAAAAGGTATCATTTTGAGGTACTTACACTGGACCGATTTTTCTGCAACTTTGCACGCTTATTGAGCTGTCATGACTATACAGTTTCGTAATTAGAAAAGTGGGCATTGCCACGCTCATAAAGAAGAAGTTTTTAGCCTTTCACTTGATATTCGATTAAAATTTAGAATGCGATTAAAATTCATGAAGGGGCGTAGCAACGCGCGCCGGGTTTGGCTAGTTATATCTATATATATAAAAGTGAAACTCTGTGTGTGTGTGTGTGTGTGTGTGTGTGTTAGCTATAGACTCCGAAACTGTAAAACCGATCGGGCTCAAACTTTGGTAAGTTGTTGTACACATACCAGGAAGTGTTTATGGGTGAAAAAAAGTGGGCGGCGCCACGCCCATAAAAAATTAGTTATCAGTTTTAGCTACTTGCACTTGACCGATTTTTCTGAAACTTTGCACACATATCGAGCTGTCATGACTAAATAATTTCGTGATAAAAAAAGTGGGCAGGGCCACGCCCCTAAAAAAGTTTTAATTTTGAGGTACTTGCACTGGACCGATTTTTATGAAACTTTGCACACATACTAAGCTGTCACAACCATATAATTTCGTGACTAAAAAAGTGGGCAGGGCCACGCCCATAAGAAAAGGTTATAATTTTGAGGTACTTGCACCAGACCGATTTTTCTAAAACTTTGCACACATATCGAGCTGTCATGACTAAATAATTTCGTGATTAGAAAAGTGGGCAGTGCCACGCCCATAAAAAAAGTTATCATTTTGAGGTATTTGCACTGGACCGATTATTCTGAAACTTTGCACACATATTGAGCTGTTATGACTTTACAATTTCGTGACTAGAAAAGTGGGCAGGGCCACGCCCATAAAAACAATTATAATTTTGAGGTACTTGCACTGGTCCGATTCTTCTAAAACTTTGCACACGTATTGAGCTGTTACGACTTTACAATTTCGTGATTAGAAAATTGGGCAATGCCACGCCCATACAAAAATTTTAATTTTTAGGTTTTTGCACTTGATATTCAATTAAAACTCAGAATGCATTTTGATTCATTAAGGGGCGTAGCAACGCGCGCCGGGTTTGGCTAGTAATACATATAAAACAAAAAAATAAAAAAAAAAAAAATAAAAAATAAAATTAAAAAAAAAAAAAATTTAAAATTCTCATATTGTTTATGAAAAATTTTAAATAAAACTTGTAATAATTTTAAACTTTTTAATAAATTTTATGGTTTAAAGGTCTACTGATGATCTGGCATAAGCACCAGTGAAATGCATATAGACCAGCTTAAACCCAACAACCAATAAAACTAAAACTATAAAAAAAAAATTAAAAAAAAAATTAAAAAAAAATTGTTTTTGGCTCAGCTGGGATTCGATGCCGCGTTTTCTGTAACCAGTATACACGTTTGTATGTTGTTTTTGTGAAAAAAAAATCGAGGTGGTCGTGGGATTTTGCTCATATCTCAGTTGTTTATGTACCGATGTTTCTGATTTTCAATACGGATCTACTCCAGAATATTTCTGATATTTTAATACCTCACCCGGGTCCAAGCGATGTCGGGGGGGGCTTCAAAAAGTTGATTTCAACATACACATGGACAGACTGACAGAGCTTAATCGACTCCCCCATTCATAAGCTTTCAGAAAATATATACTTTATGGGGTCGGAAATGAAAATTGTAGAAATTTCACACGGAATAACAAATCTATATATACCCCTTTTCACTGTGTGAAGGGTATAAAAAGATATAAAGTACATTTTCGGTCGCCCATAACATTTTCAGTCTCACCTGGAATCAATAGTCCTTTATTTTACAATTCTACCTTTATAAATAAACGTAGAAAATACCAAAAGTAGCATAGAAATGCGAAAAAGTACATTTTTGGTCCAGGTTCAAAATTCCAAGTTTAAAATGTACAAATATCTATGTAACAAAATATTTTAATAGACATGATTTAAAATCAGTAAATCTACTCTTTTTTGCAAAAAAGTAATTATGTTCTAAAAAGTACCAAACTGTTTTTCCGAATTTTTCCCTTTCTACCCTATTTTTTTAATTTTTGCTAAATTACATAACTTTAAAATAATTTTTTTTTTATTACAAATTTAATGAAAATTGGTCCTCTGATTAGGAATTATACACATTTTCTGCTATTTTCCCCTTTGTTTTGACTCAGCTGATTTGCTGGTCGGTGTTGCTTTGTCCGGGCGGAAACACTGGGACAATTATGGTGTTTAACACAAGCACTTAAACTTGGTTATTTTTAATGTGTGTATAGGTATAACACAAGCACATAAACTTGGTTATTTTTTTTTGATGTATAACACAAGCACTTAAACTTGGTTATTGTGGAGGATTGGAGAATATAATAAAACAACTGTTTAGTTTGATTGAATAATTATTTCTCAGTTTGTTTTAATTAAACCATGGCCTTAAATACTATTTTATTGCCAAATTGCAATAAGTTATTCTTAATGTACTTAAATTCTATTTTATTGCTAAATAGCAATAACTTATTTTTAATGTATTTATTAATAATATAATTCTGCCTTGTGCTTATGCATTTTCCCACGCGTGTTAGAAATTCCAGGAAACCTGACACCCTCAGACAAATGCAATGCAAATAAACTTAAAGGTAGTTCAAGGTTGTTATTAAATTTTTAAAGTAAAAGAATTTAAAGTAAACAAAAAAACTATAGCAAAACTTGAAATTTAATCAGACGTTCAAGGTTTTTCTTTTTTCATAATTTGAATTAACTGTTGAATTAAATTAAGGGAAAATGCATAAATCCAGCAAAAAATAAAAATAATAAAATTACATGAAATCAGCAATTTAAGGTTGTTCAACTAATTTCGTGCAGGCATATGTACGTAAGTATGTTTGTACATTTATACAAACGTACTTATACACATATGAAAGAAATTCATTGTGAAGATCTGAACATGTACCCCGCCGTTGAGTCATGCTCAACAAAATTATAAATGTGACAACCTTATATTGCCCTTCATATGTCTTAGAATTAAATATTTAAACTACTGATACTTCAAATTCTGGTGTTGGAATATGTTGACGTACAGCTGGACGTGGAGTTTGTTGATTTGGTTTAATTCCTTTGCAGCATGCCCTTCTCCATGCGATCCTTAGGCATATTATGATTACGAGAACGAGAGCAACATAGGCAATGGTCCCATGGTGATATTTGATATGTTTAATTTGTGACGGAAGTTCAGCAGATACCGTTTGGTGTAATTTACTTTGAACTTCGGAGATATTTTTAATTTGGTCGGAATAGATCTTGTGATTAATTCCTGTAATTTGACCCTCGTCTGGATAACTGATGTCACTTATATTGCTTATTGCTGTGTATGATGTTTGAAGAGATGTGGAGATAGTTTGATGACCTTTGATGATGATTACGTTGAGCTTGATTGTACAATCTGGTGAGATTTTTAAGAGGCCAGATCCTTTTAAGGTTAGCTGTGATTTTTCTTGCCCACATACGGAATTTATTCGGGACGGCTGCTGCATAGTGTAAAGCCATTGATTGTTGTATTCTAACTGTGTAAGTGACGTGCTATCAGCAACAGGAACAATGTTACAACTTGTTGGAGTGTTAAAATTAAGAAGTGATAGCTCGCATAGGCATTTGTCAGCGTTTGCAGTAAATTTTGTTTGCATTTGTGGACTTAGAAATTCATTCTCTCTTGTTGTTACACATGTGGTCCACTGTTTCTCCGCCAACACGAAATACTGATCTTTATTTATGGCCAGAAAGTCGCTGCAAGGTCTTATAGCAAGCATTGTGCCATTCATTTGAACAGGAATTGGGTGTGGTTTCAGAAGTTCGAATATTTCAGGATCAGATAACGGAATAGATATGTGAAAGATGACGTGGTCTTTTGTAACACCTCCCTTTACATTCATAATTTTGTACAGTTGTAGAATGTTATCTTTGCTTACTGGTAGTTCTAGGGATGTTGGAAGATGATTTCTTACTTGTACTAGCTTGAAGTTGGGACGGTGACAAAAGCATTGAGCTAATTTTTCCATGGTGTAAATCCGTTAGTGCTGCTATGATTTCTGCTTGAATTCGGTGTAACCTTGCTGATGTTAATGAAAGTTGAACTGATCGTAACATGAATATTCGAAACAGCCTTGCTTGATATTGTTCTTTTTCATTTTCTTGTAATCTAGATGCAATTTCTGATAATTGATTATCTACACTGTTGAACTTTTGTTTCACATTTTCTTCATCTTGTTTAAGGACGTTTAGAGTTGCATCAACAATTGATGTTTGATTTATGAAGAGTTGTTTGAGATGGTTTTCATTGTCGTTTACTGCGTTGATGGTGTTTGACATTTGTTCAGCATAATCCGAATCCAGAATACCAAACAGTGAACTAGCGATATTGCCAACAATGTTAATAGCACCACGCTTAGCTCTCCTCTTTAGTAAGAGGTTTTTATCCTTTAATCCTGCTAGGCTGAAGTCAACTGCCTGGAGAACGCTCGAACAAGTCGCCCTTTGAGTTAGACGGCTGCATAAGTGGTGCAATGCCGTTGTTTCGTTCATGAAGGTACTTATTTCTTGCCAATATGGTTTTAAGTTATAGTAGGAGATGATGTTCCATTCTGACCGCGATACTCGTGTATTGCCAATACCCTCAAAGTGCAAGCCGATATTGGGTTCAAACTGTGTGACTTCGATTTTATCTTTTGACACGAGTGGAAGCAATAGTAATATTGTGAGAAGGGTGGTCGTAATTATGCTTGCCAAAGTCCGCTGTCTTTTAGCGAGTGGCCTTCCATCCACTGACTGTTTTGATGATTGGTTTTCTTCTCATGATTATCCTTAGGTTCTCTGATTTGAGGACATGATTGTTCTTCTTCTTCGGGTTCGTCATTGAGCTTAGGGAGTGGAGCTAAATATTGAATTGCTCGTTTAAAGATGCCTGAAGCTGTCTGGACATCCGCTACTCTTACCACGTCGTCTTGTCCTTTATATGTTTTTATTACGCGCCCCAGAGGCCATTTCATGACTGGAACGTTATCTTCTTTTATAATAACTATCGCCCCTGGTTTCAGATTCTTTGATTGTTCTCGCCATTTGTTTCGGTATTGTAGTTCATTTAGGTAGTCTCGTGACCACCTCTTCCAAAATTCGTGCTTGAGATAAGACACTAATTTCCATCGTGTTTCTAATTTAAGGTTTGTAGACTTTGCTTGAGCATCAATTTGGGCTGTTAGTGGTTCACCTATTAGAAAATGTCCCGGAGTCAATGCGCCTATATCGTTTGCATCATTTGACATGGGGAAATGGGTCTAGAATTCAGTATTGCTTCAATTTCAACAACTTTGGTTTCGAGTTCTTCGTAAGTTAGAGATGCATTCCCCAATGTTCTTATCAAAAGATATTTTGCTGACTTAACAGCTGCCTCCCATTGACCACCAAAATGTGGTGCTCTTGGCGGAATGAAGTTAAATTGTATACCCTTTTTGCTGTAAACATTCGTAATGGCTTCTTTTGCATCTGATGCATGTATAATTGTGGAAAGTTCAGGTAATTTGTTCTTCGCTCCAACGAAGTTTGTTGCATTGTCGCAATATAAATTTTGGCAATGTCCACGCCGGGCTATGAAACGTTTAAGCGCACCTATAAAAGCTTCAGTTGTGAGATCACTCACTAGTTCCATGTGTACCGCCTTTGTGGCAAAGCAACAAAATACAGCAATATAGGCCTTGTGTGGTCGTTTTCCCCTAAGTTTATAATGCACAGTAATTGGGCCACAGTAATCGACTCCGGTATTGATGAATGCACGGGCTGGTGTGACACGTGTCGAGGGTAGGTTTCCCATTATTTGGTGGAATAATTCTGGCTTAGCTCTGCTGCATGTCGTGCATCGATGAACTGTGGCTCTTGCGATAAGTTTTCCCTTTATTGGCCAGAAACGTTGACGAACAATTCCTAATAATGTATGCGACCCACAATGCTTGTGTTCTTCATGAATCATTTGAAATATCAATTTGGAAATGGGATCGTTGTATGGAATAAGAAGTTGATGTTTTGAGTCATATGCCAACAAAGAAGCGTCAAGCCGACCACCGACCCGTATTAGTCCGTTTTGATCCAAAAAGGGGGTAAGATTCCGGATGGTGCTTGTTCCTTGTACTTGTTTGTATTTTCTTAGTTGTGTTATTTCTTCCTTAAACTCTGAGAGTTGCATTTGTGAAATAATAGGAATTAGTGCTTGGCTAAGTTCCGTTGTTGTCATAAATTTTGATGGTTTTCTAATCTGCTTGTGACATCTGGTGTGGGCAATGAAGCGTAGAACATATCCAACAATTCGCTGCAGACGATGGAATGAATTTTTATGGTTGATTTGGTAAACAAAGGTCGGTTCCGTTGTTGTCATTGCTCGTGATTCAAGCAGCTTTGCTTTTCGTTCGAGATTTGTTGAGATGTTGGAACTTGAATTGAACTTAGTTGGCCACACCTTCTCTACGCCATGGAGAAACATTGGCCCATAAAACCAAAGAGTGCATTCTTTAAGAGCCGCTGGGGACATCCCACGAGATAGTATATCTGCAGGGTTGCACTTTGAGCTCACGTGACGCCATTGTTCTGCGTGGGTTTCTTCTTGAATTGCTGAAATTCGATTTGCTTCAAATGTGTTGAATGAAGCCGATGATGAATTTATCCATGATAGCACAATTTCTGAATCAGTCCATAGCCATACTTGGCCTTTAAATCGAAGGTCAGACCTGATTCTTGTAGATAGTTGGGCTCCAAGCGTGGCTGCACATAGTTCCAATCGTGGTATTGTTTGCCGTTTAAGTGGACCTATGCGGGATTTAGCACAGAGTAAGTGTACCATGATGGTGCCGCAGCCCCATAAGCCTTTTCGGATGCGTCTGTAAAAATATGTAGTTGTTGGGATTCTGGAACTCTTCCTTTGAAAATATGTCTTGATATTTGAAGATTTTTTAACACATTCAGGTCTGCGCGAAATGTGATCCATTTAGTGTGCAGCGATTCAGGCAAAGACGTATCCCAATCAAGTTTTAACTCCCACAATTCTTGAATAAAGATTTTTGCCGTGACTATAATGGGAGATAGAATCCCCAATGGGTCGAATAATCTTGCAAGGTCAGATGTTACTGTTCGCTTAGTTACTCTCTTAATGTTGCCAGTATTGACCTTAATACCCAGTTTGTCAGTTTTCGGCAGCCAAACAAGTCCTAACGTTTTGATGCTGTCGGCTTCAATGCTCTCAAAATCTAAGTTAACCTCCAAGTTGTCTTGTGGTATATTGTGGAGTAATTGTGGATGGTTTGCACACCATTTTCGTAACGTGAAGCCGCCCTTTTTCATAATTTGCACGAGTTGCTCTTGTAATTGCATTGCTGTTGATAAGCTATTTGACCCGCCCAAGCCATCATCTACATAGAAATTTTCTTTAATAAATTGTGAAGCAAGAGGATGACGTATATTATTTTTTTCCGCTAGTTGATCAAGACATTTCGTTGCTAAGTATGGAGCAGCTCTTGTGCCATATGTGACCGTGTTGAGTTGGTAGTATGCAATGGGCTTTGTGGAATCCTTTCCCCAAATTATGAGCTGAAATTGACGATCTTCAGAAGCAACCAATACCTGCCTATACATTTTTTCAATGTCAGTGGTGAAAACGAACCTCGGCATTCGAAATCTCAATAGTATGGAGAATAGTTCGCTTTGTAGTGTTGGTCCCGTGAACATCAGGTCATTTAACGAGTAGCCAGAGGAGGTTTTGGCTGAGGCATCGAATACTACTCTGAGCTTAGTGGTTGAACTTTCTGGCCTCAGTACGCAATGATGTGGGATGTAGTAGGTTGGAGGTATTATGGAGTCTGTTTCCAATTTTGTCATGTGTCCCATTGATTCATATTCATCCATAAATTCAATGTATTTAGCATTCACTTCCGGGTTCTTTTGCAAGCGCCGTTCGAGAGCGAGAAATCGGTTGAGAGCCATTGCGTGTGAGTCGCCTAGGGTGTTAGGGGTTTGATAAAATGGTATTCTGACTATGAAGCGGTCTTGATGGTTTTTAGTTGTATTTTGTACAAAGTGTTCTTCAAATTGTCTTTCAACTATTGATAGTGGTTTTTTAGTTGTTTTAACTTCATCTAGCTCCCAAAGTCGAGTGATGGAAGCTTCAAGCCCATCATCTTCAGTACATATTCCACAGGATGCGTCTGTAATGGTGTCTCTATTTATTTTTCCTGCTACAATCCAGCCAAGAACCGTGTTCTGCAAAATGGGAAGATGTAGAGATAATTTTATTTGCCCAATTGCGAGCAGTTGGTGATAATGCTCGGCACCCAGCAATATATCGATTTTATTAGATCGATTGAATGTTGGGTCAGCTAACATAAGATTTTTTGGTAGTGGCCACTCATCTATGTTGATAAATTGTGATGGTTGTGGTGCGATAATTCGAGACAGGACAAGTGCCTCCAGGCGTTTTGAAAATCCATTAATTGGAGAATGCAAAGCTACATTGACTCAGTGTTGTGTTCTTGTGTTGGAGTCCCCGATTCCATTGATGTTTACTGATGATATCTGTCTTGCAATATTAAGTCGTTTTGCCAAACGCTCCGTAATCAAATTGACTTGTGAGCCAGAGTCGAGTAAAGCGCGGCATTCAACCTCCATTATATCAGTTTTGATTGTTACTAGAGCTGTGCTGAGAAGAACGTATGAGTTGGACACCTCACCATTTGCTGCCGCTAGTGAGGATGCTTCTGGATGATAAGGTATCGCTTCATTGAAAGCCGGACCAGTTACTTCGGGTTGATTAGTAGCGATTGATGGTGTTTCTGGGATACTCTTTCACTTGTTGATCTTTGGTTTGATGACTGAATGTAGTTCTCTAGATGAAGTAGCGAGTTGTGTTTTTTCTTGCATGTCAAACATGATCCTGATTTGCAAGTTTTGGCTGTGTGTCCTGATTTAAGACAGTTTACACACAGGTTTTGCTTCCGAATGAAACTCAGACGGTCTGCTGGTGATAGTTTTTGAAATTTCTGACACCGATACAGTTGGTGAACGTTGTTTTTGCAAAGTGAACACATGACTTCTGTTTGTTTAGCTGAGGTAGTGGAAACATAGACCTTTGGTGATCTTTCTTTCTGGTTTATGGCCTCCAGGGATTGAAAACGATTTTCAAGAAATGTTAATAGGTCTTTGATTCTTTGTAGCTCTTTTGGATTGCTAATGGTCCTCTCATATAGAACAAGAGTGCCCCGATCCAATTTCTTGACAAGTATGTGAAACAGCATGGGATCCCATGAGACGGTATCGATCCCGATGTTGTTTAGCGCATGTAAACATTCTTGTGTTGTATCATGTAATTGTTTGATAGCAGCAGCTGATGGCCCGGCGCTTTGTTGATCCAAAAGCTGTTGCATTAGCGTTGTTACAAGAATGCGTTGATTATTGTATCGTTCCTGCAATAGGCTCCATGCGGTTGCGTAGTTTTCGGCTGTGGCTGAAAGATGACTTATTAGTTTTTCAGCTTCGCCCCCCAAATTTTATTTTAGGTACCACATCTTTTGTACCGCAGGAATATGCTGGTTGTCTACTAGTTGTGTAAACAAGTCGTGAAATGATCTCCATTTTAAATAGTCTCCATTAAATTTTTGGATCGTGACTTTAGGCAGAGGTAGTACGTTGTTTTGTATTAGTTGGAAATCTTGCTGTTGTGTGCGGGAAACCAGCTTGAAATTTTCAATGACTCGATTCTCCAAGTTTTCGTATGACTTCATGTCATATCCGTCCTTCAATGGGTCATCGCTTGTTTCCCATATTTTGAAATGCAGCTCTTGGATTTCGCCCCACAGTTTTTCCTTTAGCTTCATATTGGTTGCCGTAGGGTCCGTGTCGAGCAGCCTTTTTAATGATGACATCATGACATTGTGCCTTTTTATTGTCGCATTTGTTGAATTACATGTCAAAGATGTTCTTGCAGATGCTGCAGGTGCCTTATTGGTGTTTTGTTGAAAAGTGTCCAGCGTTGACGTTTTTGATGTCTCATTTATGCCTGCTTCAAATATATCCCTGTATTTTGTGACGAGGTCCTCAATGTTCTGATAGTAGTTTTCTGCGAAATATTTGTGGTCTAACTGGAGCTTCTCAAGGCATCGTATTTCATTATCGGTGTGTTCGAATTCTGCCCAAGCGGAGTCCAATCTTTTGATTCTTTCCTCGTAGTAGTGGACAGTCTTTATGGATGGTGGATCCTTTTTAAAATTCCGAATGATGGACTCTATCCGTTCTCCTGTTGCTCGCTGGATAGTTGTAAGTTGTTCCATTGGGGAGGTTGTTTCACCAGTAGCCATGATGTTGCCTATTCGAGCTGGTTGTGCCTTTAGGAATTTGTTCCTGGGAAGAGGAGCTGACGATTTTTTTGAAGTTGAATCACGTCGGGGTCACCAAAATGTTTTGACTCAGCTGATTTGCTGGTCGGTGTTGCTTTGTCCGGGCGGAAACACCGGGACAATTATGGTGTTTAACACAAGCCTTAAACTTGGTTATTTTTAATGTGTGTATAGGTATAACACAAGCACATAAACTTGGTTATTTTTTTTTTGATGTATAACACCAGCACTTAAACTTGGTTATTGTGGAGGATTGGAGAATATAATAAAACAACTGTTTAGTTTGATTGAATAATTATTTCTCAGTTTGTTTTAATTAAACCATGGCCTTAAATACTATTTTATTGCCAAATTGCAATAAGTTATTCTTAATGTACTTAAATTCTATTTTATTGCTAAATAGCAATAACTTATTTTTAATGTATTTATTAATAATATAATTCTGCCTTGCGCTTATGCATTTTCCCACGCGTGTTAGAAATTCCAGGAAACCTGACACCCTCAGACAAATGCAATGCAAATAAACTTAAAGGTAGTTCAAGGTTGTTATTAAATTTTTAAAGTAAAAGAATTTAAAGTAAACAAAAAAACTATAGCAAAACTTGAAATTTAATCAGACGTTCAAGGTTTTTCTTTTCTCATAATTTGAATTAACTGTTGAATTAAATTAAGGGAAAATGCATAAATCCAGCAAAAAATAAAAATAAAAAAATTACATGAAATCAGCAATTTAAGGTTGTTCAACTAATTTCGTGCAGGTATATGTACGTAAGTATGTTTGTACATATATACAAACGTACTTATACACATATGAAAGAAATTCATTGTGAAGATCTGAACACCCTTTTTGGTACTTTTTTGGTCCCCCCTTAAAGTTTCCAAAAATTTCACCTAAATAATTGTCAATATTCTATTAGGCAATAATAATTATCAAATTTTGTCCCATTAAATAATATTAGAAAAGTTTCTTTTAAAACAAGTAAGAGCACTATATTCGGCTGTTCCGAATCTTTTATACCCACCACCAATTTTGTGTACATTTAAAGCACAATATTTATTATTTTGTTAATCATTATGGAATAATCTCTTTATAATAAAATATGTATCACTTTCTTTGTAGAGGGTGGTTAAATTTTAAGGGCCGATGTTGAAGGTGAACTACACCTAGTCTTTAGATTTGTTTTCTGCATTTCACTTGACTTTTCTCAATCTTAAACTTACTCAATTTGATCCGTAGAAAGATACGCAAATGAGCAACTCTTTAAAGTTATTCAGGTTTTTTATAAAAATGGGCGTTCAAATCAAAATGCATTTTGTGCACTTCGTAATTCTTTTGATCAACATAATCATTCAAATTCATCCACAATCGGGAGAATTGTAAAAAATATTTAAATTTCTTAGTTCGTTGAATGGGAACCACTGCTGGTTTTTGCGATAGTGTGGCAAAAGAGCAGTCAACCTCGACTCATCATTATGCCCAACAATTGAGCATCAACATCGTCATTGAAAATTTGGGCAGATAGAGGAGTGGCGCCAAGGATGGGGGGGCCATTTGGCCGATATTTTGTTAAATACATAATTGAACCGTACAAATATTATCATTATAAAAAGAAGTAATAATAATATCCTAAATAATTTGTGTTTTATTTAAATTCAACATCGGTCCTTAAAATTTAACCACCCTTTATAACTTCGATATGCTACTAAAATGCTTTTGTAAATGTAGTCTTTCAATGAAAGTGGGCGTTAAAGTAGGCGTGTCAAAAAAGTTTGTGCTAATAAATACAACTTAGATATTTCAATATAGTCCTTTATTTTCCCAAAAACTTTGTCAATAGATTACATGGATTTAAGATAAACCGTTATATAGGAGGTAGGCGTTAAAGTGAGCGTGTCACCTAAACTTTCTGGCACAACAATAACATTGATTAAAAGGATATACGTAGCAAATTTGATCATCATACCTCTAATTTTGGCGGTTTTATGAGCTTTTAAATTTCATTAGCTGTATATAACGTGAAAAGTTGGCGATATAGTAGGCGTGTTAAAGTTATTTTTGCGAATGAGTACAACTTAGGTGTTTCAATATAGCCCTTTATTATTCCAAAATCTATATTAATGGAGAAATTATATGAATTTCAGTTAAAACGTTATATGGGAGGAGGGCGTAAAAATGGGCGTGACACCTTAGTTTTCTGGCACAGTGATGACACTGCCTAGGAGGATATATGTAGTAAATTTTATCATCATACATCTAATTTCGGCGGTTTTATGAGCTTTTAAATTTCATTAACGGTAGATAACGTGAAAAGTGGGCGTTATAGTAGGCGTGTCAAAGTTATTTTTGCGAATGAGTACAACTTAGGTGTTTCAATATAGCCCTTTATTATTCCAAAATCTTTATTAATGGAGAAATTATATGAATTTTAGTTAAAACGATTTATGGGAGGTGGGCGTAAAAGTGGGAGTGGCACCTTGATTTTCTGGCACAGTAATGATATTGCCTAGGGGGATGTAGGTAGCAAATTTTGTCATCATACCTTTGATTTTGGCGGTTTTATGAGCTTTTAAATTTCATTAACGGTAGATAACGTGAAAAGTGGGCGTTATAGTAGGCGTGTCAAAGTTATGTTTGCGAATGAGTACAACTTAGGTGTTTCAATATAGCCCTTTATTATTCCAAAATCTTTATTAGTGGAGAAATTATATGAATTTTAGTTAAAACGTTATATGGGAGGTGGGCGTAAAAGTGGGCGTGGCACCTTAATTTTCTGGCACAGTAATGATATTGCCCAGGGGGATATACGTAGCAAATTTTATCATCATACCTCTAATTTTGGCGGTTTTATGAGCTTTTAAATTTCATTAACGGTAGATAACGTGAAAAGTGGGCGTTATAGTAGGCGTGTCAAAGTTATTTTTACGAATGAGTACAACTTAGGTGTTTCAATATAGTCCTTTATTATTCCAAAATGTTTATTTATAGAGAAATTATATGAATTTTAGGTAAAACGTTATATGGGAGGTGGGCGTAAAAGTGGGCGTGGCACATTGATTTTCCGTCACAAAAAAGTGCCTCACCAAAAAGCAAAGTGTGCAAAATTTCAGAGTCGTACATTCAATTTTGTTGCTTTTATGACGTTTTTGTTTTTAAATATACCGAAAAATACACTGTGCGGTAAAAATTTTCGTACATTTTGATCGATAACTCTTTTCTTAATTCATAGATTTAAGCGATTTTCAGGGAAAAATATTCTTTTGACTCGATAAATATATATTCGAAGTTTCATGACTATACATAATGCGTCTGGACACAATTCCATTTTATTCGATGTGCGAAGGACACCGTTTTTTCGACCTACTCTTGCTTTCCGAGCTATAACTCTCTTCCTAATATTCCGATATAGCCCATTTGCAATACCAAACAAACCTTGTCTATAAGAAAGATTCTGGCAAAATTTGAGCCCCCTAGCTTTTTCGGTGCGACCTCTATCGTGCTTTCAACAGACGGACAGACGGACAGACGGACGGACATAGCTAGATCGTCATCAAATCAAACCCTGATTCAGAATATATATAATTTATGGGGTCTAAAATGGATATTTCGATGTGTTACAAACGGAATGACAAAATGAATATACCCCCACCATTTTTTTGATGGCGGGTATAAAAAGTAAAAAAGTGAATTTAAAGAAATTGTCAATATCCTATTAATATTTTTTTGCGGAATAACTAATACAGTTTAAATTTTTTTTCTTGCTTTATGTGTTTGGAAGTTACATAGGGTACCAAATTATAGTTTTAACCCGTTTCTTCGCCTTAGGGGTTGAAAATTCAAAAAAAGGCCAGACACCTGTCAGCTTATTTTTTCTGCAAATTACAATAGTTTTTATACCCGCCACCAAAAAAATTATGGGGGTATATTCATTTTATCATTCCGTTTGTAACACATCGAAATATCCATTTTGGACCCCATAAAGTATATATATTCTGAATCAGGGTTTGATCTGATGACGATCTAGCTATGTCCGTCCGTCTGTTGAAAGCACGATAGAGGTCGCACCGAAAAAGCTAGGGGGCTCAAATTTTGCCAGAATCTTTCTTATAGACAAGGTTTGTTTGGTATTTAAAATGGGTTAATAGGAAGAGAGTTATAGCTCGTAAAGCAAGAGTAGGTCGAAAAAACCGTGTCCTTCGAACATCGAATAAAATGGAATTGTGTCCAAACGCATTAACGTACAGTCATGAAACTTCGAATATATATTAATCGAGTCAAAACAATATCTCTCCGCATCTTATATCTATGCATTAGGAAAGGAGTTATAGATAAAAATGTACGAAAATTTATACCGCGCAGTGTATTTTTCAGTATATTTTAAATTTAAAACCTAATAAAACGGACAAACTTAGATGTACGATTCTGAAATTTTGCACACTTTGCTTTTTGGTGAGAGGCTTTTCTGTAACGGAAAATCAATGTGCCACGCCCACTTTTACGCCCACCTTCCATATAACGTTTTACCTAAAATTCATATGATTTCTCTATGAATAAAGATTTTGGAATAATAAAGGACTATATTGAAACACCTTAGTTGTACTCACTAGCAAGAACAACTTTGACACGCCTACTATAACACTCACTTTTCACGTTATCTACCGTTAATGAAATTCAAAAGCTCATAAAACCTCCATAATTAGAGGTATGGTGACAAAATTTGCTACGTATATTCCTCTAGGCAATGTCATTACTGTGCCAAAAAGTTTAAGTGACACGCCCACTTTAACACCTACTTCCCATATAACGGTTTATCTTAAATTCATGTAATTTCTCTATTGACAAAGTTTTTGGGAAAATAAAGGACTCGGTTCAAACGAGACAAGAATTAGCCCAACTTGGTGTTACGTGAGTAATACCAACCCAGGACCTCTAAGTAATATTTGAGTGACTGTTTCGCCACAGCGGCTTCGGCTGACTGTTTCGCCACAGCGGCTTCGGCTGACTGTTTTGCCACAGCGGCTTCGGCTGACTGTTTTGGTAGAAGTAAGACGATTGTAGTATTGTAAGAAGCGTAGAAATAAGACGATTGTAGTATTGTAAGAATCGTAGAAATAAGGCGATTGTAGTATTTTACGAAGCGTAGAAATAAGTATTGTAAGAATTAATCCTGTCCACCGAGTGAGTTCGCCACTTCACAATTTCCGATCTTACTCACCGGGCAACTCACGAATCGGCACCGTTACCGATCCCGCTCGTCGTTGCCGATCTGTTCACCGAACGACTCTAACCGTTACCGATCCTGCTCGTCGTTGCCGATCTATTCACCGAACGACTCTAACCGTTACCGATCCTGTTGGTCTTTACCGATCTTATTCACCGAGCGACTCACGATACTTCGTCATAACCTATCCCGCTGCAGAACGATTCTAGCCGCCGCCGATCCAGTTCCCCAGCAACCCCCGACACATCACCACACAAGTAATTTGTTGTACTTCATATTATATATATATAAACCAAAACGTATAAATAAAGTAAACTTTATTGTCAACCCCGAATAAGGGTTAATAATTGGTCTTTCATTATACTTAGGGTTCGTGGATCCGTAAGTTGACCTTGGACACGACTGAACCACCCCAGCCTTTGACAAAACCACGTTACAAATGGTAACGGTTAGAGTTGTATTTATTAGCAGAAACTTTACCGACACGTCTACTTTAAGGCCCACTTTCACTAAAAGACTAAATTTACGAAAACATTTTACTATCATATCGAAGTTATTAAGGGTGGTTTTTAGTGTTAACGGCCGATGTTGATTTTGAATAAAACACAAATTATTTAGGAAATTATTATCATTTCTTTTTATAATGATAATATTTGTATGGTTCAGTTATGTATAGAACAAAATCTCGGCCAAATCGCCCCCGCGACCTCGGCGGCACACCACGATCCGATAGTCCAAATTTTCAATGACACTGTTGACTGCTCTTTTGCCACACTATCGCGAAAAACAGCAGTTCTTCCCATTCAACGAACTAAGAAGGCATTCACAGATTTTTTAACATTTTATACACACCTGTTTTGCAGAAATTAAAATATTTTTTACAATTCTCCCGATTGTGGACGAATTTGATCAATTATGTTGATCAAAAGAATTACGAAGTGCACAAAATGCATTTTCATTTGAATGCCCATTTTAATAAAAAACCTGAATAACTTTAAAGAGTTGCTCATTTGCGTATCTCTCCACGGATCAAATTAAATAAGTTTGAGATTGAGAAATATCAAATGAAATGCAGAAAACAAAATTAAAGACTAGGTGTAGTTCACCTTCAACATGGGCCCATAAAATTTAACCACCTTCTACAAAGAAAGTGATACATGTTTTATTATAAAGAGATTATTCCATAGCGATCAACAAAATAATAAATATTATGCTTTAAATGTACACAAAATTGGTGGTGGGTATAAAAGATTCGGCAGAGCTGAATATAGTGCTCTTAGGTTAGGTTATGTTAAAAAGGAGGGGTATAAAAGCCCAAACCCATGACAGGTATGCACTTATGCCCAGTTGGCATGTTGTGCGCTCCATATGGAAAACGGAATTCCCAAACAAAAACCATAAACATAATTTCCAATAAATAACGGACTAGTGCAAGAACCCAGTCCCCTCAATGTAACGCCTTATAGATCTACAGTTCGAGTTCCCCAGGATTCCAAGTTCGGCATAGTATCCACTGTAAAATTTTCGCGCCTAATATGCCCAAACGGAGGCCAATGACAGAGGTAGTGTACCAGAGTCTCATCCTCTTCCTCGCAAGCTCTACATGTTATAGTGCTCTTACTTGTTCATTTTAATTTTTATCTTTTTTAGTTTAGAAGATATAAGATTAGCGATTTAACCCCCTTAAAGTAGGAATTTCTAAAAATCCCTTCTTAGTGGAACTTTACATTAAAAGATTGACCATTGATTGACAAAATTTCATGTCCCTAGCTGTTTGCGTTTTGACTGTGTGATAACGAATCAGTCAGTCACGTTACTCTTTTATATATAGATAGAAGATGATTTCGGGCATATAGACTCGGTGAAAGCGCTTTTTGGAAGTAAATTTTTTGAAAATTTTTCTCTTAAGAGTCAATAAAGGGTTTGAAGGGTGTATGGCATGTCGCATCGTCTTGTTGGAACAACATATTTTAGTTTATATTCACTCCAATTTATGTATATCCAAATAATTGCTAGTTAAGAGTTGATACCTCTCACCCTTGATGATATCATTTTTAGTTGCCTTTTTTAATTTTTTCCAAACACGAAGAAAAAACGTATGAGAGATACACTAAAAACGTAAATCGTGTCATGAAAGAATAGGCGATTTAATTTTTTATCCCCAAGGAGTTGAAAATAAAGTAAAAAATAAAAATTATTATAATTTAAATTTGATATTTCTCTACCACATTTCTCCTCTCATGTTCAAGCATTTTTGTGATTCATCCGGTATTTCGGTTCATAACTCTGGACCTAACCATTAATGTAACTATAGATAGTCAACAATGCCTTATTCCAGCTTTAAGTTCTTGTCATGCACTAACACTCTTATATTTCTAATTTGAAAATAATTATATACATACATAAGTATATAACATTTAGAGATTATGAGCATTTTGAGATAGAAGGATGGATGTTTGCACTGTAAGCTGAATTTTATGTCATGTATTGTATTCCGAACGTAGATTCTCAAGCGAAAATTTTTAATGAAAATTTTTTAAGGGATTGAAGTGTTTGTGCCTGTTCACAATCCTTGTTCATTTTTGTTTGCCACTGTTAAATTTATTAATTTTTGCCTATCAATTTTTGTTAACCGCTACGCAGCGGCAGTAATATTTAAAAACTCAAATAATTAACATAAAACAGTGCACAAAGTAAACAACAAGAACAAGTAGTAACAAAAATAACCAAATTAGTGACAAAAATACCAACATATAAAATATAAATAAAATTCAATTGAAAAATAGAGAAAAAAAGTGAACTTAACAATAAACAAACAAAACTGAAATTAAATAAATAAAAAGTGTTTTATTTCTGCAGAGACAAAAAGAACCAGACCCACAAAAACACACATCAACAAACATTTGGTCTCTTCGAACCGAATAGTGTAAAAATTATAAAATTTAAAAACTAGTTAAACATAAAAGTGCTTACAACAATATACATACATAAGTACATAAATTTGCAAAACAATTACATAAAATAGTTTAAATAAATATGTAAGTGTTACAAAATCAACAAAATTATCATCATTATCAATATCATCATCAACATCAAAATCATTTACGGTAACGGCTTGTAAATTCTTTGGCACAACAAAAAAAATCCACAAGGTACAACAAGCAAAACCCAAAAAAGAAAAAAAAGACCCAACAACAACAACAGTAAGTACAAAATTATAATTTAATATACAACAAAAAATACAACCAAAAATCGAACACATATGTATTTTTAATTTACCGGGGAAAAATACCTTCAAAATACAATTAATTAATAAATTAGTTATGATTTTCGACACTTATTGTTGTAAAATCGCTAGCAGGGACTTTTTAACAAAGTTTGGACCCTATTATTTTTGATTTTTTTGACCCAAAAATGCGAAAAATTTGTAAATTGTACAAAAGATCTTCTAGAGTTTGAAAGCGTTTACATCAAAAACGCATCCGAAGACAATGTTCATGGTCTAGAAGTACTGCGTGTTGAACTCGATTCAATATGGGCACAAGTCAAAAGATCCTATGAAGAGTGTAGGGACAAAAAACAAGATGCCGCTGAAAAACCGATAGATAAAATTAAACTTCGTGAACGCTATCACACAGCTCTTAAAGCATACAAACATTGTTTAGGAATAATTAATTCGAATATTCAGATACTATCGACCCTAAATAGTGATCAAAATAAACAAGAGCGAATTTTAACGGCTAGTTCTTAGTCAGTAGAAAATAATGGTGTTTCGTTTGTTAGACTACCACCATGTGACACAGATATATTTTTTGGAGATTTTGTAACATGGCCAACTTTCCGTGAAATTTTTGCGGCTCTATATATAAAAACTACCCGTCTTAGCAAAATTGAGAAATTGTTTCATTTAATACAAAAGACAGGAGGAGATGCTAGAAAAATTGTTTCAAATGCCTCATTAACCAATGAAGGTTTCGACATAGCCTGGAAAAATCTCGTCGATCAATACGAGAACAATCGGGTTCAAGTCAATGAACAATTAAAGATTTTGTTTGATCTTCCGAACGTTAGCGAAGAATCAGGCCAATATATTCAACTATTACAACGAACAGTTAATGGATGTATTCAGGCATTAAATTCCCTAGGTGTAGGAACTAACACTTGGTACCCTATTCTAGTATATATTTGCTCAAAAAAGCTCCCCCGAACTCTTTTAAAAGAATTTGAAAATTATCTTCAGGAAATTACAAAAGTTCCAACATGGGAACAATTCAACTCATTTCTGACACACAATTCTAAGACTTAGAGTCAATGGCGGCAATTACACAGTCAACTAGCAAGCCTTACTCACCAAAAAAGGAAAATACCAAATCATTGGTTAAACAAAATCGTATAAACACTTTTCATACTCATACGACTCATATAGAAAATGGGTCTAAAGATAAAAAACAATTTTCATCAGCTAGGGTACAGAAAAATGACACAAATCCCAAATGCCAACATTGTAAAGAGTGTCATCATCTGCGATCATGCTCAAAATTTTTAGAACAAAATGTGATTGATAGAATTCACATTGTAAGAGTCACTTATTCATGTTATAATTGTCTCTCTGTAGACCACAGTGTCAGGGAATGTAAAAGCAGATTTAATTGCAGATTATGTAATCAAAGACACAATACTTTATTACATAAGGGTTTAGAAGCCCAATTAACAAATCCAAATATTGTTGCAACTCGCCCAGTACAAGCTCCGCAGCACGAATCAACAATATACAGTCCACACCCACATCAACTTCCAATAATTCTATCCCAAATATTACATTCTTGACCCTACAAGAGAATAAACAACTTAGAAATATTTTTATTCACTGCTAATGTGCACATAGAAATAAGAGGCGAAAGGTTTCAGGCAACAGCAATCATCGACCCTGGATCACAGTCAACGTTCATATCAGACAAATTGAAAAACCGATTAAATATATTTACCCACTAAACGAAATTTAGTTCATGTAACAGGTTTGAATCAAAACATTTCCTAAACTTCACACAAAGCTTGTTTATTTAACCTTTGCTCAAGGGTAGATAAAAACTTTAAATTAGAAGTATGGGCTCCCGTACTAAAGACCCTACCATCTTATTTACCACCACAAACCTTAGACTTGCAACATTTCAATAAGACTGCTAAATTAGAACTTGCAGATCCTCAATTCAATAAAAGTAGACCCATCGACCTGCTAATAGGCCTCGATTTAGGCCCCTCAATCTATTGCATGGAAACACCGATGCGGTCTATTGGCTCCCTTTTGGCACAAAAAACAGTATTTGGATAAAATGGAAAATTTTGTCAGACTCCTTTACATTCACTGCACCAGAAATCGAATTCAAAGAAATCTACACCAAAAGAGAAGTTTTATCTACAATTACAAAATTCTTTGACCCTTGTGGATGGATAGCACCAGTAATTGTAGACGGGAAATTAATCATGCAAGAAATTTGGTTAGATAAAATCAACTGGGATGATATATTAATATATTAAAGCCCATAGTTTGTCTCAAATGGAAAAAATTTGTAAAGAATTGTTCTGCCATCAATACCTTGAAAATTCCTCGTTGGATTCAATACACCCCAGATTGTCAAGTAGAAATTCACGGGTTCAGTGACACGTCAGAACAAGCATATTCTGCGACTCTTTACGTCCGAATACAATCTAAAGACTCAACCATATATACATTCCTACTGGCTTCCAAAACACGCGTAGCTCCCATAAAACAGATTTCATTACCCCGTTTACAACTTTGTGGATCCGTTTTGCTGGCAAACCTTGCATCAGCAACCTTACCAAATCTTCCATATAGAAAAATCAACACCTATTATTGGACTGATTCAACTATTGTTATGGCCTGGCTAAAGAACCCCCCATGCACTTGGAATACCTTTGTCGGTAATCGTGTTTCTGAAATAGTCGATAAAAGTGGAAATCGAAATTGGCAACATATCGATTCCAAAGAAAACCCAGCAGATATCTCCAGCCGAGGTTGCACAGCCGAGTTAGAAACTCACAACTTATGGTGGCTTGGACTATCCTGGCTAAAATGACCAAAAAATCAATGGCCGACACCGATTAAGCCCGAAGAAACAAAAAGCGAAGCAAAAGCAGTAAAAACGTTTATAACCACAGCATATGAAGACCCTTTAAATCGTTTTTCAAACCTATCACGCGCATATAGGGTACTCGCGTATGCGTTGCGACTTTGGAGAAACACGGGCAGTAGTAGAATTCACCTTCGAATATCGTCGCCTAAAATCACAAAAAAACGAAATGGAATCCGTTAAACATCGTCTTATTATATTAACTCAACAAACGTACTTCCCCGAAGAGCATAAGCTTTTAAAATCCAAACAGAAAATAAATTCTAAAAGCAGTATCTTGTCGTTAAACCCCTTCGAGCTAATGGTCGACTGGTTCAATCACCAGCATTGACTTACAATGACCGTCACCCAATATTTCTGCCTCATAGTTCCAAACCGTCACGTTTAATAGTTGAATTTACGCATAAAATTACCATACGCGGCGGTAATCAACTTATGACTCCAATCATCCGCACAGAATATTGGATATTTAAACTGAAACATTTGGTTAAAAGCGTAATTAATCATTGCAATTCTTGCGTCTTATATAAGAAAATACTCAAAACCAAATTATGGCGTCATTACCACCCGAACGTACAAATCTATCTAGACCATTTGCTACTACTGGCATAGATTACGCAGGACCCTTTGACATAAGAAACTTCACCGGAAGAGCCTGTCTTATCACAAAAGCATATGTCTGCATTTTTGTATGCTTCGCTACCAAAGCTATACATTTGGAAGCAGCAAGTGACTTGTCGACCCAATCAGCTCTCATTTACTCAGACAATGGGAAAAACTTCGTCGGAGCAGCAGAACTAATCAAAAAGGATCATCTAGAATTTATTAAAACTCTTCAAAACAGAGTAATTCAACAATACAGTCATCAAAATATTGAGTGGAAATTCATCCCTCCTGGAGCTCCACACATGGGCGGACTTTGGGAAGACGGTGTGAAGTCATTCAAAACTCACTTAAAAAAATTAATGCCGAATATGAAATTTACTTTCACCCCTTTTTACTAGGCAAGTCACTTGCGCAAGTTAGTTTTTTATTTTCCTTTGAACTTGCTTTCACGTTCAGACTCAGCAATTGACTTGCCCAAGTTTCGTTCTCTTTTACTTATTATACTCTACATACAGTGAAGAAGGGTATATATAGGTTTGTCATTCCGTTTGAAATTTCTACATTTATCAATTATCTACACATACATACAAACGTGGTATACTTGTTAAAGTGAGCCAAAATTTTTTTTTTATTTTATATATTATTCTAATTTTTATTGTTTTATATTTCATTTTTCTTTTAATTTATTTTTGTTTAGACACAATAAGTAAAATAAATTTATAATATTACAATTGGATGTTTTTATATATGTTTGTTTTTTATATGTATGTACGTATTTCATATGAGATAAATGGTGATATAAACAATTGTTGTTGCATGACTACACGTTGTGAAGGGTATATAAGATTCGGCATGGCCGAATATAGCACTCTTGTTTGTTTTTATTTCTTTTTTATACCCGCCACCAAAAAAATTGTGGGGGTATATTCATTTTGTCATTCTGTTTGTAACACATCGAAATATCCATTTTAGACCCCATAAAGTATATATATTCTGAATCAGGGTTTGATTTGATGACGATCTAGCTATGTCCGTCCGTCTGTCTATCCGTCTGTCCGACTGTTGAAAGCACGATAGAGGTCGCACCGAAAAAGCTAGGGGGCTCAAATTTTGCCAGAATCTTTCTTATAGACAAGGTTTGTTTGTTGGTATTGAAAATGGGCTAAATCGGAATACTAGGAAGAGAGTTATAGTTCGAAAAGCAAGAGTAGGTAAAAAAACCGTGTCCCTCGAACATCGAATAAAATGGAATTGTGTCCAAACACATTAACGTAGACTCATGAAACTTCGAATATATATTTCCTAAGTAAAAGCAATATTTTTCCCCGAAGAGGAAAGGAGAGGAGAGGAGTTATCGATCAAAATGTACGAAAATTTATACCGCACAGTGTATTTTTCGGTATATTTAAAAACAAAACCGTCATAAAAGCAACAAAATTGGATGTACGACTCTGAAATTTTGCACACTTCGCTTATAGGTGAGACGCTTTTTTGTAACGGAAAATCAATGTGCCACGCCCACTTTTACGCCCACCTCCCATATAACGTTTTACCTAAAGTTCATATAAATTCTCTATTAATAAAGATTTTGGAATAATAAATGGCTATATTGAAACATCTAAGTTGTACTCCTTCGCAAAAACTACTTTGACACGCCTACTATAACGCCCACTTTTCATGTTATCTACCGTTAATGAAATTTAAAAGCTTATAAAACCGCCAAACTGAGAGGTATGATGATCAAATTTGCTACGTATATCCTTCTAAGCAATGTCATTACTGCGCCAGAAAATCAAGGTGCTACGTCCACTTTTACGCCTACCTCCCATATAACGGTTTAAATGAAATTCATATAATTTCTCTATTAATAAAGATTTTGGAATAATAATATTGAAATACCTTAGTTGTACTCATTAGCAAAAATAACTTTGACACGCCTACTATAACGCACACTTTTCACGTTATCTACCGTTAATGAAATTTAAAAGCTCATAAAACCGCCAAAATTAGAGGTATGATGATCAAATTTGCTACGTGTATCATTCTAAGCAATTTCATTACTGTGCCAGAAAACTAAGGTCCCACGCCTACTTTTACGCCCACCTCCCATATAACGTTTTAACTGAAATTCATATAATTTCTCTGTTAATAAAGATTTTGGAATAATAAAGGACTATATTGGAATATCTTAGTTGTACTCATAAGCAAAAACAACTTTGACACGCCTGCTTTAACGCCCACTTTCATTGAAAGACTATATTTACAAAAGCATTTTAGTAGCATATCAAAGTTATAAAGGTTTTAAGGACCGATGTTGTATTTAAATAAAACACAAATTATTTAGGAAATTATTAGTATTTCTTTTTGTAATTATAATGTTTGTATGGTTCAATTATGTATTTAACAAAATATCGGCCAAATGGCCCCCCATCCTTGGCGCCACTCCTCTATCTGAAGGTCCAAATTTTCTATGACAATGTTGATGCTCAATTGTTGGGCATGATGATGAGTCGAGGTTGACTGCTTTTTTGCCATACTATCGCGAAAAACCAGCAATGGTTCCCATTCAACGAACTAAGAAGGCATTCACAGATTTTCTAACATTTTATACACACCTGTTTTGCAGAAATTTAAATATTTTTTACAATTCTCCCGATTGTGGAAGAATTTGAACGATTATGTTGATCAAAAGAATTACGAAGTGCACAAAATGCATTTTGACTTGAGCGCCCATTTTAATAAAAAACCTGAATAACTTTAAAGAGTTGCTCATTTGCGTATCTCTCCACGGATCAAATTAAATAAGTTTGAGATTGAGAAATATCAAATGAAATGCCGAAAACAAATTTAAAGACTAGGTGTAGTTCACCTTCAACATGGGCCCTTAAAATTTAACCACCAGAAAGTGATACATATTTTATTATAAAGAGATTATTCCATAATAATTAACAAAATAATAAATATTGTGCTTTAAATGTACACAAAATTGGTGGTGGGTATAAAAGATTCGGCACAGCCGAATATAGTACTCTTACTTGTTGTTTTTGATTTCTCAACAAAAACTTGCTCGTACTTGCCGAGTACAGGCAAGTGTGTACTCAAATATGAGCAAATTTCTTCCTCTTAACCCGACCTTACCCCTTTTGTCTATTAACACAAGACTTGACCAAGTGACTTGCCTAGTGAGAAAGTGGTGTTTTAAAGAGCCGTCTACAATTTTAACTCGAATAGAATCATGCCTTAACTATAGACCCTTAAGTCCTGCTAGCGATGACCCAAACGACCTTAACCCATTGACTCCTGGACATTCCCTTATTGGTACTCCATTATTGACCCCAGCCGAACCTGATGCAAGCAGTGAAAATCGGACTCTCATTAACCGCTGGAAACGTTTAAAGGTCATTCACCACTTATTTTGCCAAAGATGGAAATATGAGTACCTAACCAACGCACACCGCAGATATAAATGGAAGACTCACAACAACAGCAAAAAAATCAACGACCTGCTAATCATCAGATACAACAATTTACTGCCTTGGTATATACTTCGTTGGACCAATGACTAAGCTGCACTAATTTACACCGACTCATGGGGGCCGGAATGTTCACAATCCTTGTTCACTTTTGTTTGCCACTGTTAAATTCCTTAATTTTTGCCTATCAATTTTTGTTAACCGCTACGCAGCGGCAGTAATATTTAAAAACTCATACAATTAACATAAAACAGTGCACAAAGCAAAGTAGTAACAAAAATAACCAAATTAGTGACAAAAATACTAACATATAAAATATCGGGTGTCCCAACTAGAACGCAATTTTTAAATTTTAAATAAAACACAGATATTTAAAAAAAAAAAATCGTGAAACTTTATTATATCGTAAAGTAGACAGAATGAGGTTATGTATGGAACAATATATCGTGCAGATGGCCGCCGCGGCTGTGCTGGCACACACGCGATCTTTTAATAAAATTTTAAATGACCTTTTTGCATAAATGCTGCGGTATTTCATTAATGCAGCGTCCAATTTCCTCTTTTAAGGCTTGAGTCGTCGTCGGCTTATTCGCGTAAACCATCAACTTCAAAAAACCCCAAAGAAAAAAATCTAAAGGTGTTAAATCACACGATCTAGGCGGCCAATTCTGGTCTCCAAAACGCGAAATAACACGACCGGGAAATGACTGATGCAGCAATTGAATTGTTTCTCTGGCTGTATGACATGTGGTGCCATCTTGTTGAAACCACATGCCCTCCACATTTATTTCTTCAATTCTAGGCAAGAAAAAACTGCTTATCATTTCACGATACCGAACACCATTGACTGTTTGCGCTTGACCTGCCTCATTTTCATAAAAAAAAGGTCCAATGATTCCTTCAGCCCAAAAACCACACCACAAAGTGACACGTTGAGGATGCATTTGCTTCTCGTGAATCACTCGAGGATTTTCCTCACCCCAAATGCGACAATTCTGCATATTGACGAAGCCATCAAGATGGAAATATGACCCCAAATTGATCGCAATTTGCGAACTGTAGCCGCAAAACTTTCACCATTTTAGTAAAACAATTTCACAATGAGAATGCGTTGTTCATTCGTGTAGCGCTCCATTTTTACTAACCTCGTACCTTCTACTAGCAAACAATAACAATTTTTCAAATGTCAAACAATGACACTTCGAATGGCGCCAAATTTAAAAATTGCGTTCTAGTTGGGACACCCGGTATAAATAAAATTCAATTGAAAAATAGAGAAAAAAAGTGAACTAAACAATAAACAAATAAAAGTGAAATTAAATAAATAAAAAGTGTTTTATTTCTGCAAAGACAAAAAGAACCAGACCCACAAAAACACACATCAACAAACAGTGCCCATAAAACGATCTAGGAGTAAAAGATTTGATCCATGGATGAAATAGAATAAAAAACTGATTGCTAGGGATTATGCGGATTCGTCTATAAAGCAAATTTGGATGAGATGGATGATAGGAATTATCGGACTTACTGTCGTTATTAAAATCGTTCGAAATCTACAATAAAAAAGGGCTGGAAATATGAGTAACACATCATATCGAAGGGCTGTAAAACAATTATAGATCAGGTTAAGGGAAGTTGGTTTTAGTGGCAATTGTTTTTAAAGTGAAACTTTAAAGTAGAAATAAAAAATTCATGCTAGATACCTCTTTTGCCATATTCTTAACATTTTATATATCGAAAATGCCATTGAGATTGGGGTTTCATTCAAACGTTTTTCTAAAGTTGATTGAGTTGCAATTTTTTTTTAAGTATAACCGGTTTGAACTTATCTTATGCATATTATACTATGAACACTTCATATAAAGATTCAAGCTCTTGAAATTTATTTTTCAACAAAACCTTCTGGTACCTCCTACGTTTAAAATTATATAATTAATGTTTGAATTTATTTATTTATGATATGAATTTAAAATTTAGCGTTATATGAAAGGTGAACGTTAAATTGGGCGTGTCACCTTAGTTTTTTGAAATTATACTTTTATTGACGAGAAATATATATATGCAAAGCTTCATTATCATACGTCTAATTCTGACGGATTTATGAGCTTTTATATTTCACTAACAGTATATTATGTGACTAGTAGGCGTCTCAAAGTAGCTTCTTCTAAAAAATTCAACTTAAATTTTCCAAAAAAGAGCCGTAAATTATAATAAAACTGTCAAACTGTGTGTGATTCTGAAATTTTGCAAAAATTGCTCTTTTAATAAAAAAATAATAAAACTTATATGAATTTAAGATAAAGCGTAAATTTTTTGGAATCATACTTAATTTTATTAACAGTAAATTATATAAGTAGGCGTGTCAAAGTAGTTTTTGCTGATGAAATTAGCTTAATTATTTCAATATAGAGTCCTTTATTCTTCCAAAATCTTTGTCCATAGAGAAATTATATGAATTTGAGGTAAATCGTTATATGGGAGGTGGGCGTGTCACCTTAAATAAGCTTTACGGCAGTTACTGAAAAATGAAAAATATTTCTCAGTTTTTGGCAAAGAATTGAAAAGTCAACTGTATCAAATACTTTAGAATGATCGAGTAGAATTAGAAATGATACCATACTATTGTCAAGATTAGCCTCAGCTCCTCTGAGACTTCAATTAGGGCAGAAGTACAACTATGGTATATAGCCCATTCTATACCAATGTAAGAAATATTCTGGCAAAATTTTAGTCTCTTAACTTTTTCAGTTCGATCTCTATCATGGACATAGCTAGATCGTCCTAAAATTATACCAGGACTCAAAAAATATATACTTTATGGGGTCTAAAATAGACATTTTTATGTTTTACAAACGGAATGACAAAATGAATATACCCCTACAATTTTTTTTGTGGTGGGTACACAAATTTATACTAAAAAAATTTCATTAAATCAGAAGTGATCTCAAGCTCAACGAAAAGAAGAAATTATAAAAAATCTATATTTTTAGGATCGATTATGGATAGCAACCGAAAATGAGTTGCAGGGATCAACTGGCAGCCAAAAGCTGTAATTTGTTTTCAAGTTGCGATTAAATGCCCAACAGTGAAGTTAAAGTTATTACTTTAACTTAAAATTTGTTATTCTTAATGAAATTATATAGAAACTTATTCAAGGCTTAAAGGTACTAATAAGGAAATTTATAATCTTATGAAAAAATAAAATCGAAAATTATAAACGTAGAGCATTTTCTTGAATATTAACCCTCTACTGCATGTTTTTAAAAAAGGAAAAAAATAAAACACAGTAAATATGTGTTTATTTAGGACATTTTAATAGATATTTAACCAAATTTTGAAAATTCACTATAAATTTTAGAAGAAAAAAAAGATGTCATATATAGCCTTATATGCAGTAACAGTTATTCAGTGTGGAAACTTGAAAAACAGTTTCTTTAATCGTTGTAACACAAAAACATGTTGCATTTTTCGCAAAAGGTGTATGAACGAAAAGAGCAATCATTTTGACAAAGTTGACGATTTTTCATCCATTTCGAAAAAATATCCTATTTCGTCAGACCGCACAGAATCCAAGGGAAAATCCTGTCTCTTTCTCTTTTTACTACTTGTAGGTGTAGATAAACTTATTGATGGAGAGTTCGATGCTATAGATTTTGGCCGTCCTCGTTTTCTTATTTTACCTGCCTTGCAAAGATGTTCAGCTATTGCAAGTTTAAAGTCAAACAAACACATATATTGTTTCGATTTCCGGCGCCACAGAATCCAAGCATTGACAACGCATATATCAATCATATGAAAAAAAAACTTTATACCACTCTTTTGTTCTTAGATGTATTTTATTAAGACCCAGCAATGAATCCAGTAAATCTACGCCACCCATATAATAATTATATACATCAATTGCCCTAGGGAACGTAATTTCAATATCTTTTTTTTTCTTTTTTACTGTACGCTTTTTTGATGATATTGGGTAATATACGACGTAGGTTAAAATAATATTTACCACTTTATTATCAAACCAAGTGACAATACTAAGTTCAACTCCATCGATGTTAGCTACTTTTTCCACCATGCTTCCCCGGCCCAACTTTTTCATTACCTTTTCATTTGGCATCTTGCAGTTTGTTACGCGATTTAGTCTAACTCTTCTCCCGCAATGGGGTAGTCATCTTGTCGCGATGCGAGGGCTTAAGTGTAAACAACACAAGCTAAGAACTACCCACCCCCTGCCTACCAGCGTCTGTTTCTCCTAGTTGGGGCGGCTGGTGGGAAACCTCTCAACCCCCTCTTCAAATAGGCTGTTGAGTATGCATCCGCTTTATTATTATATTATATCGTCGGTCCGAAACCATAAATCCACCAGCGTCTGTCCTCAGAGAGAGCGGCTGTTGGTCTGCGCCTGTCTCCAGTGGGGCGGCAGCTTAAGCAAGCCTGGCAGTAAGCATAAAATGCAAATTAACCAAAATTTTGTCCGTAATGTCGAAAAAATCATGCCCTGCGTATCCGGTAAAGGGCTTCATAATCTCCGGAGACGCAACTACTGCAGTGTCGGTATTAAGCTGCAGCACGTTGTTGGCTACTGAAACCACGACTAGTGGAGGGGAAGCGTCAGGCTCCACTAGCCGACTAGCTATTAGTGCGCTAAAAACATTCCCGATCAAGCCAATAGGCGATCGAAACCCGAGCTTGGTACAGCGTGGTTCTACGGAACCAGATACCTTTAAACGTAATCCTCCTGCTACAGGTATTGACAGTCTTAAACGGACAGCATCCTCTGCAGCGCCAAAACGGCAACGGACAGAGGAGGACACTCTTCCAGAAACAAAATGTTCCAAACACATGCCTCCACGGCCACAACCAAGATCCTGCAAGGAGGTGGCTAAGAATCACCTTATTTGGGCGATCATTGACCGCAACTCGAGCGACGTCACCATTTTCTTCAGCAACTGGAAATTGGTTGTCGTGGCTCTCAATAGGGTGTTCTTGAAAGTTGTCCGGGATAACCCTGGACCACCACCCCAGTGTAAAGATGCTTTCTAGTACCAAGGCCACATCAAACATATAGTCTGTACAGACGAGCGTTCAGCACAGCTGTACAAGGCCGCCATAGAGTCCCTCGGGGAAGTATGGTCTGGCGCGAAACTCGAAGCAATACCACTCGCCTATGTTCCACAAAGGCCGAGATCTATTGCCAAAATTCCCGCAATACCATCCGACCCAAAGCAGATCCTAGAGATTATGCAGGTCAGTAATCCTCGGCTACCTACAAAGGACTGGAAAATATCCAAGGTTACTGAAGCTATAGAAGGCTCCAGGAAGGCCACTGTTAACATAAACAGTGACTCCCTGTCTCCACTTCGAAAGATTCAGGGAAAATATACCATGGTTTTGGTATTATCTTTCTCCGGGTCTGTATGGGTGACGACAAGGAAAAGCCTCAAGCTTCGGAGAGCATAGACTCCTCCAACGATCACTCTATGAGCTGCGTCGACGGGTCTGCTCTTTCATCGGACATTGATAACATCCAATCGGTCTCAGGACTAGTAGGGGAATTCTTTGGTAAGATGGATGTGGCAGAAAATGAAGACGCCCTTCTAGAATCTGACGACGGTTCAGAGGACGCCGATGTCACAGTCGTCCACAGCGATCAGCTTCAGTAAAGGTTACTCAAATTAATCTTCACCACTCAAAAGCGGCGTCAGCTGCCTTACTCCTCCGACTGTCTTCAGGCACAGAGGATCCTATATGTGTTCAAGAACCATTGTTGTACAAAGACAGGGCTTGCGGGCTAAACAGGAATGGCTACTACATTCTGTATGCAGCCGGACCAGGTAACACCAGATCTTGCATTATGGCGAAAAGCAATCTTGAACTATAGCCATCAAGAACAAAGGCGAATAGTCTGGCTAATGAGCTTTTATATGGCACACGATCATGGAGGGGATCGTGTGACATATAACGATGGCGGATGCCAACGCGCACCATACTCTTTGGGGAACCTCGGATACCAGCCAAAGGGGTGAGTCACTCCTCGAATTTATAATAGAGAATAAACTAATAGTAGCTAATAGGGGTAATAAACCCATCTTTGTGGTTACTAACAAAAGCGAGGTTTTGGATGTTACTCTTATTAGCGATAAGTATGTGAATTTGATTGGAAATTAGAGGGTGTCAAAGGACTGCTCTTTTTCCGATCACCTATATATCGACTTCGATTTATTTTTCGAACTAGATTCTGAGAGTCATTTCCTGAATAGGAGAAAGACAGATTGGTCTGTTTATGCTGAGGTGCTGAATAGAAAGCTCTCTTCATGTCCAGACTCCATTGACGACAGGTCCACTCTAGATTCCGTAATGGAGTTCTTGACTAACGTAACGGCTGAGGCAAAGATAACTCCTGTAGGAGAACTACTAGGAAAGGTAAGGCCAAGCCCACTGGTGGAATGCTGAAATTGCGGAGAAGCGCAAGGAATGCAGGAAATTATTCAATGAGGTCGACAAGGAGTGAAAGTTGGGTCACATATTAATCCTTGCTAAATGGGATTAAAAACCTTATCAGAAGGGCCAAGAGGCAAACCTGTAGAAAATTCTGAATGAAGTAGGAAACAACTCGGCTACGTAAGATTTTATCATCGAATCCAACAATACTACATACATACAGAGGGCGGATGGTTCTTGGACCACTAGCAGCAAAGAAACGCTGGAGGTTCTCATGGAGACACATTTCCCAGGCTGTCTAGAGCGGGACTCTCCTCCTGCTGTTGACCATATGGATGTATATGACATATCGAATCTACCGATCACTGAGCATCGTATTAGATGGGCTGTTGGTAGTTTCCATCCCTTCAAGTCTCCATAATTCCAGCGAATCTACAGGAAAACATCGATATTTTAATGTCTTGGCTTCTGGTGATATTCAAAGAATTTTAGCATTTATCCCATGTCCCATCGAGATGGACATCCTATAAGATTATCCTTATACCCAAAGGAAGTAAGGCCTCGCATACAAGGACCGACCCAATAAGTCTCTCCTCCTTTCTGCTTAAGACTCTGGAGAGGATTATTGATGTTTATATCAGATCGTCTCTAGGAACAGATGCTCTATCGGGGGCACAGAATGCCTATACGAAAGGTAAATCTACGGAAACCGCGCTACACGCGCTAGTTGGCCATATTGAGAAATCTCTGAACTACAGGGACTACGCTTTGGTCGCCTTCGTTGATATTGAGGATGCCTTCAACAATGTTAAACCAGATTCGGTTTTGAACGCCTTGAGACAACTGGACATAGATCCTGCGGTCACTGGTTTTGTGGAAAGACTACTGAAACATAGCCGCATAGAGTCGACTCTGGGCGCCTCTAGCATCTCCAAGGTGGCTGTTAATTGCACACCGCAAGTTAACGAACTTTCTCCACTACTATGGAACATTAACACTCGCTTAGGGCCATGGAGAATACATCCTGCATGACTGTTGTTTATGAGGATGACGTGGCTGTAGCAGCTACGGGCAAAGATCCTGGATTGCTCTCGGAGCTAATTCTTTATTACGGAGCGGCAGTCTGGTGGGTGGCGCTTGAGAAGAGAATCCACCAGGACAGGTTCAAAAGTATTATGAGAATAGAATAGGCACTGTTCACTTTCTTGAACTGGTTACCATTAAACATCCTGGCTAGGCAAATGGCAGCGGACACCGCACTGAGACTGAATTCCACAAGGGCATGGAAGTATGTAAACTATGGACATGCAAGGATTTTGGGTATGATCAATATTGTTTATCATATTGATTACAAAGTACTTGAACCAGCATTCGATCCAGGTTTCGTGACGAATATACCGGATAGATGTGAATACGATAACGGCCTCCGACCTCCGGAGAATGCGATCCAGATATTGACTGACGGATCGAAATCACATGCTGGAACTGGACGTGGTATCTTTTCGATCCAGTTGGATTTGGAATTGTCCCTGAGGCTACCAGATTTTTGTAGCGCGATACAAGCCAAACTAATAGCTATTAAGACAACCGCGAAACAGATTCAGTATCATGGAATATCTAGCAGGGATATTCATATATTTACAGCAAGGCGGTTATTAGATCCCTGGAGAGTCTGTACAGCACATCGAAAATTGCCCGGGAATGCCGGGTGTCTCTTGAAGAGATAGCGATACATTCAACGGTTACCCTTGTATGGGTTCCAGGACATGGGGATATTGATGGTAATAATAGGGCTCATGCACTTGCAAAGGCCGGTACCACCTTAGATTCGGTTGAATCCAGATGTGCTTTGGGTATTCCCTTATCAAAGGGAAAGCAGCTAATCTCGCATCGATTCTATTTGGAGGCCAAGGAAAGACGGGTGAGAGAACCCACTTGCTTGGAAACCAGAAAGATCTGGCCTGACAAGGATGCGCATAGGACGCAATATGTGGTGATTATGCACCTAATCCACCTTAGGAACCTCATAGTGGTTATTACTAAATACTGGCCTATAGGTACACACGCGAAAAGGCTAAATATCCCTTGCAACGACTTCTGCAGAAGTTGCGATAACAAGGAAGACGAGGAGACAACTGAACATTTTCTCTGTAATTGTCCTGTATTCGGGGACTTTAGACACCAGATTCTAGGTCAGCGAAGACTAGAAAGCAAAACACGTCTTTCCGCAAGTGATCTGGGAAGGATCCATACCTTTATAAACAGGACAGGATAGCTAAGGAACGACGGTCAGAGGACGTAGACAAACGGGCATTGGTGCTTACGGTATCACAACAGGGACCTCGGAGGACCCAAGTGAGCTATGCCTTCGGGCGGCTGCCGGATCTAACCTAACCTAGTCTAACTGTACCTAAGGACAGTATACCATTTTTCATAAGATGTACTTGAAGCTTAGGGCTGTTAAACCAACTATCAAAAAACAGTATATAATTTTGGCCTTTTGGTATTGTAGTTGCTTATCTTGTAACAATGTTTGCGCTTACTCCAAGATTAAGGGCTTCTTCCGGGCTTGTATCACTTTAAGCTCCGGCAAATATGTCAAAGTCATACCTGAAACTCGATTATATTATTTGAGGTGATGCCGACACTTTGTGGCAATTATTTGTTCATCAACCACTAAGTGTACTTCTTTGGGTACAAGCAATAACCTTTCACCAATTTTTTCCAATAATGGTCGAACTTTAAAAAGCTTGTCAAAACCCGGTTCACTTCGTAGTTTGATATTTTCATTATTGTTGAAATGTAAAAACCGTTTAATGGTTTCCCATTTGTTACATGTCATTGTATTGCGCACAAAATCCTGGCCAATAAATGTATTCCAATAATGTCTGGATGATGGTAGCCTTAACAAAGACATAAAAAAATGCATTAGAAATTATTTTACGTCTTTTTGCTTTAACCCACCTATATTGCTCCATTTCGCTACGACTAATATTAACCGTTTTATTTATATCAGTTTGTAATGCCATTAAATTCGATTGTTCTACAATAAAGTTAATCAAATCGTCAGTGAAAATAAAATTAAACATTTATGATAGTGTTTCCAGTTCTTCAATAAGGCGAAGAAGATTTGTGTCTCCTAGCAATGGACAATTTTCACTCGAATAAGATGGCAAACTAGTTTCCTTCCAAATTGGAGCTCTAGGCTTTTTAACAGATTTTGCATTAGACGTAGTAGGTGTGTCATATTCTTCTGAATTATAATTAGTGCATGAAGGGCCATATATGACCTCATACATTTTTTCAAAGAATAATAAATAGAATACTTACTTTTAAAAAAAATTATATTTTAATTTAAAAAATAACTTTACTTTCTAAAAGAAAATTTTTTTTTATTTTATATTTTTTGTTTATCGTACATATGTATATTGCACATAAATAACTCAGAAATTTACTTTCGTTCTCACACTTGAAGCACGTATGCGAAACTAATGGAAGCATTTGCTAAAACACACTTTTAATACATTTAGCTTTACATATCAGTAGAAAACAAAGCAAAGAAAATTATCAATGTTATTACTTTTTGGGAAAGACCAGTTTTCATAAAATACAATACAATAAAAGTTAAAACCATATATTGCGTTGTATGAGGTAAAGGGTTAAGTGTTTTTTTCCGGTTTGGTGTTTTTTGAAACTTAAAGTTGACAACACTATTCCTCTATTTCATGATACAATAAAACCTCTCTCACTTCAGGGTAATAAGGAGATTTTTATAAATAAAAAGCAGGAATATAAAGGTTAATATCTAACTTTGAAGACAATCTGATTTTAAGAATTTTTCACACTCAAATAATTAGTTTTTTTAAATTTCGATGACTTTTAACATATCTTAAATAATTGTACAACAGTACATAAAAATTTTCTTTCATCACATTTGTTTACATACGTATAAAAATTGAAAAAAATAGTTAAATTTTTCGTAAAACTAACGTAAATGTACTTATAATAAGAAAATAAAAGTTTCGAAAGTTGAGTCTCTGTGTGAAAATTAGAAATATGTTTGCAATAAATGTTTGATAATATGTTCGTTGTTCGAACAAATCGATTGCTGGTGTGGGCTGTACGTTAGTCTGAAATCTTTGTGCATTAATTATACCCTTCACCTGTGGTGCACAAGGGTATATATAGCTTTGTCATTCCGTTTGTAATTTCTACAATTTTCATTTCCGACCCCATAAAGTATATATTTTCTGAAAGCTTATGAATAGAGGAGTCGATTAAGCCCTGACCGTCTGTCCGTCTGTCCGTGTGTTGGTTGAAATCAACTTTTAGGAGCAACTATATGTTCCTCAGATCTGTATATGGTATCAATCTCTTGGAAATATCCAGGAATGAATCGCTATTGAAATTCAGCACAATCGCCCCATAACTTTCTGAGATATGAGCAAAAAACCACGACCACCTCGTTTTTTTCACAATTACAACAACAACATACATACATACATACATGTAAAAAACATACCAAACAAAAAAAAATTAAAAAAAAAAAATATTAAAAATAAAAAGAAATAATAAAAAAAACTACAAAAAAAAAATTACAAAAAAATTTTTTAAAAAAATTTAAAAAAAATATAAAAAAAAAATAATAAAATATAAATAATATATTAAATAAAATAAAAATTTTTTGGCTCAGCTGGGATTCGATGCCACATTTATTCTAACGTGTACGTATGCACGTATTTTATATGGGATGAATGGTGATACAAACAATTGTTATTGCATGACTACACGTTGTGAAGGGTATATAAGATTCGGCACGGCCGAATATTGCACTGTTACTTGTTCTTTAAATTTATTTTGATTTCAAAGTTACAGCGAAAATTGTGGATCATGTTTTTTCCGAAAAACATAAAACGCCTTACAGATTAAAAAAATGTTTTCTTTAATTTTTTTTTTAAAGCTGTGTTTTTATGTATTTATGATAATTCATTACTAAAAAATTTTAATATTCTCTTTTGTAGCTTTTTCGAAAAAAAATTGTATATTTATAACATTTTGTAAAAAACAAAAGTTGGATTTTAGATTAGATTTATGGTAATACAAATACATATAATATATTTATTATTTTCATTTTTTTATAGCACATTGAGTATGCTTTAATTTTCAGTTTTACTCATTAATTTATCGCTTTTTATTCCAAAGCTACAGCATAAATTGTGAACAAGCCCCTTTTTTTCCAAAAAACAAAAATGCGCTTATCGGGTTAAAAAAATAAAAATTAAAAAACAACTTTTTTTTTTTTGCTCGTAAAAATAAAAAGCAAAAAATAACTTTTATTTTTGCTCAAAAAAATAAAAATCAAAAAATTACTTTTATTTTTGATCGAAAAAATAAAAATCAAAATTTTAAAAAGCAACATATTTTATCATAGACTAATGCATAAGAATCAATATGGTATACTTGAATCCGTTTTCCGACTTTTACTTTTATATGCTTTTTTTGTTTTAAAATTTCAAAATAATTGTTATTTTCGGTCCCTGTTTTATAACGAAATAAAAAACAGGTTACAAGGCTGAATAACAAAGTAGCAGACGTTCTGGGGGAAACAGAAGCCGCTATACAGAGTGCAAATAATAACATGAAAACACTGCTGCATATTTTTCAAAAGCAAATCCTCGAACCCATGAAGACTATATTATTCTTTAGGAACCCAAAAGACTTAGACCATTGTAGTAGTGAACCACACAATATCCCTCAATATGTCTTAACATAGTTTCAGTTAGTGGTCATGGATTTTGTACAAGCCAAGCAAAGGAATCTTATTGCCTTTAGAAAAGTGACGTTGAATGAATCGGGTCACTTGACATTCTCTTTGTTTGCCTGCGATTAGTCAAGTAACGCTGCAAGGGTAACTTGACACTTTCATTAAATGTTTATTGCTAATGTTGCGCTACAAAATTCATGATGAAATGTACTATTCTTGAGTATTATAATAGTATGCAGTGTACACTTGTGTGGTACACTACACTTTATTCAGAGAATTTACTTTATATTCTCGGCGAACAGTTTCAATTCGTCTATAAATTGAAATAAATCTATATTGAGAGAATTTACTTTATATTTTTTTTCGACTATTAATGGAAATAAAACTTAAATCTGTTAAATTTCGTTAAATGGTAACAAAATTTAGACCATTTGAAAATAAAATTTTAAAATCAAAATTAGATTAACTGAAAAGGTTAGAAACCAATGCATGTATGTATGTATTTAACGATTTCCTTTAAAAACTGAATTTTTGTTACGCAGTCAGGCTTATTTGACAAATTTCTCTACAACATCTGTTAAATAAGCCTATAATAAAACTAAAATATTTTTTATGAATACGGCCCTTAAACTATCTATATATATAAAAATCAATGTGTGTTTGTATGTTTGTTTGTGCTTTATAGATGGTTAAACGGCTGCACCGATTTCCTTGAAATTTTCACAGAATCTTCCTGTATGTCTGGAAGGAACTATAGGCTATACTTTGGTTTGAAATTGTAAGTGGGCGGGGTGCCACGCCCTATTAAAAATAAGTATTAAATATTATATATCACGAAAGTTAATGCAGCTAGAGTCTTCAAATGAAGTACGATAAACTTTGACATCCACACGAACATTTAGGTAAAAAATGGGCGGACTTGCATTAGTAGGCGTGGCCACATGAATTAAATACTAAAATTCGTATATTTGGAAGACGATATCGATTAAAGTAGTGAAATTTTTCAAGAAGAACTTTGACACCCAAATGAACATTTATTCAAGAAATGGGTGCATTATCAATAGTGGGCGTGGCACCTACCATATGAATTAAATACTAAAATTCGTATATTTGGAAAACGATATCGATTAGAGTAGTAAAATTTTGCAAAAGCAACTTTGATATTCAAATAAACATTTATGGAAAAAATGGGTGCATTAACAATAGTGGGCGTGGCACCTGCCATATGAATTAAATACTAAAATTCGTATATCTGGAAAATGATATCGATTAGAGTAGTAAAATTTTGCAAAAGCAACTTTGTTATTCAAATAAACATTTATGGAAAAAATGGGTGCATTAACAATAGTGGGCGTGGCACCTGCCTTATGAATTAGATACTAAAATTCGTATATTTGGAAAACGATATCGATTAGAGTAGTAAAATTTTGCAAAAGCAACTTTGATATTCAAATAAACATTTATGGAAAAAATGGGTGCATTAACAGTAGTGGGCGTGGCACCTGCCATATGAATTAAATACTAAAATTCGCATATTTGGAAAACGATATCGATTAGAGTAGTAAAATTTTGCAAAAGCAACTTTGATATTCAAATAAACATTTATGGAAAAAATGGGTGCATTAACAATAGTGGGCGTGGCACCTGCCATATGAATTAAATACTAAAATTCGTATATCTGGAAAACGATATCGATTAGAGTAGTAAAATTTTGCAAAACCAACTTTAATATTCAAATAAACATTTATGGAAAAAAATGGGTGCATTAACAATAGTGGGCGTGGCACCTGCCATATGAATTAAATACTAAAATTTGGGGTGGCGAAGCACACCGGGTATTAGCTAGTATATGTATATAAAAAAGTAACGTGACTGACTGACTAATTCACCATCGCACAGCCCAAACGCAAAGAGCTACACACATGAAATTTATACAATCGGTTCCTCCTTAAACGTATAGCTCCACTAAGAAGGGATTTTTGGAAATTCATACTTTAAGGGAATAAGAAAGGGTAAAATCGGTAATCTTATATCATTATACCCTTCACACAGTGAAAAAGGGTATATATAGGTTTGTCATTCCGTGTGAAATTTCTACAATTTTCATTTCCGACCCCATAAAATATATATTTTCTGAAAGCTTATGAATAGGGGAGTCGATTAAGCTCTGTCAGTCTGTCCGTGTGTATGTTGAAATCAACTTTTTGAAGCCCCCCGACATAGGTTGGTAGTTAAATATCGGGTAAGGTATTTAAATATCAGAAATATTCGGGAGTAGATCGGTATTGAAAATCAGAAACATCGGTACGTAAACAACTGAGATATGAGCAAAAAGCCACGACCACCTCGATTTTTTTTTCACAAAAACAACATTACAACAACAACATACATACATACAGACGTGTATACTGGTTAGAAAAAACGTGGCATCGAATTCCAGCTGAGCCAAAAAAAATTTTTTTTATTATTTTTTTATTTTTTTTTTGTTTTATATATATTATATATATAATAATTTTTTTAAAAATTTTTTTTTAATTTTTTTTAAATTTTTTTTTAATTTTTTTGTTTTTTTAACATACATACGTGAATTTATAATTTTACATATATGTATGTTTTTATATGTATGTACGTATTTCATATGGGATGAATAGTGACACAAACTACTGTTATTGCATGACTACACCTTGTGAAGGGTATATAAGATTCGGCACGGCCGAATATAGCGCTCTTACTTGTTTTTTTAATATGTTGTATTAAGACTTTTTCGGCTGTGTTTTACCTAAAAAATGTTTAATTGACAATCCTTACTATAGCTAAATACGCCATGTAACGGGTTATCAGGCTCATGACGTAGACTATCTTACACAACTGTATAATTTAATTAAAAATTATTAGTGAAAAGTCACAAGAAAAGTTTTAGAGTTGGAGTTGTTCTCTGATTGTGACCGAGATTCGAACATGATTTAAGCAAGATTACAACAAAACACAAAAAAAAAACTAACACTATACCACGAGAAAGCCAATTTATCTTCTTTCCTTTCATAGGGAGCGAGTTGTTAGACTCCAGTCGCCCTTATTCCCTACCATGGCCGTAAAACATCCGTCTCATATTAATACGGACCCCTTTAATCCCGCCCTTCGTCGCGCTATCTAAAGATTCAACAATCCCTTATCAACAAATTATTCAACAGTATTAATTTTCAACTTATTCAACAACTTATTTCACTTATTATATAACATTATTTTTTTAAATATATAATTACTTTAAAAATTAACAAAAAATATTATTACTAAATCAGGCACAAAAAAGAATAAAAAAAAGGAAAAAAATATGTATGTATATAAATTTAAAAAAAAAAACTTTTATATAAATACATATTTAACAAAACAAAATTTACAATAAAAAAAACAAATCTAAATGAAATATCCATCACGCCTAAAAGAGCTCTCTGAGACGACACTAGCGTAAATTCAAACGAAACTTCCCGAAAAATTCAAAAATTATCAATTTGTCTAATAAATATTTATATAAATTATCATTCCTAATTTTACTTTTATTTATTTTTTATTTTTAGGGTTTACCCGACAAATGAGGGAGAAATGTATTTAAATAAAAAACACACACACAATTAAACTTACAAAATTCTTACAATGATCACACAATATCACCATATAAAAAAAATAAGAAATATTAAATAATTACTATAATAATATTAAACTTATAAAAAAAAATCAAATAAATATATAAATATAAAGATTTTCAATATCAAAAATAATGTTTAAAGAAATTATTCTTCTTTTAAATTTTTTTAAACAAATTTTTAGCAAAAAAAAAAAAGATATATATAAATAAATGCAAATTAAACTTAATATAACTTTGTTCCAATTTTCCTTCAATGAGAATATTATCTAACTTAAAAAAGAAATTCAAAGAATTTTAATATTGTTATCACAATTTACACTCTAATTTCATTTATCTTAATTGTGAAATCTAATTTATATTTTATTCCTTAACTATACGGCCTACCTGGCTACACCCATTCACCATAACTTCTCGGACGTTGCTCTCTCCAAATGCTATCCCGGGTGATAATTTGCCAGCTAGATACAAAAAAATAAAACACATCCACTTCATATAAATTTTCCTACATTTCCGGTTTTCTCTACTTACGTAGGATAATTTCGACACACAAAAACAAAATATTTATAGCACCTATTATTTGCTTCACGTTCCTGACGCACGTTTCCAAAAACAAGGAAAAAATCTTCCACTAGCTGCGATAGGTATGTATATGAATATTCCTTATTTAATTCTTTTGCTCACTTTACTGGCACACGAATATAAATATCTAATACACCACTTTTTAACAAATATTAACACTCCGTCTCTATCGACTGACTTTAGATTTCTGATCACAACGGATTTAAAAAAAAAAAACAAGAAACTGTCTTCTATACGATCCAGTTCTTGCTGTAACTATATAATCTAGATCCCTATATATAAATATATATATATAATATACATCTGAAAAACTATATTACATAAATTCCGCTACTAATATTTATTTACCTGATCTTCCGTTTAATCCTATATGACCTAGCTTTAACTGTATCAGCTGCACATAAATTTTAGCAAGAAACCGTAAAGTATCATATCGAAATTGTGAATTTTTCAATGAAAATGCCGACACTGTTTTTGTTTTCTTTCCTGCAACTACGTTGCCACTACGATGTGTTATGGTCTACAAACACTTCCCTAACATACACACCTACACATACGAACATTCACAAACGTCATTTTCATTCATTCAACAGACCAAACACATGGTAAGTATATTTCAGTTTAGACAATTAACTATTTTCCTCTTTATCCTAAGGTTTTTCGACTTGGTAACTGGACAAAACTTGGTGAAAATTAATCGTAATTATACGTATCGTTCCTATTAATGTACATATATAAATTAATAATCCTATTTTCTTCCCTTACAGGCCAAACATCAAACGAAAACAAGCACACAAAAAAACTACAACCAAAAATCACAAAAAAAAACACGCTTGGGATTTGTGCCGGAGTTGCGTGCTCCAATACCGATATTGTGCCCTCCCTTTAAAAAATATTCGAGTTTAGGGACTTGAGGCAGTAGGAAAATTTTTAGTCCTCCTCCCGGCGCCTTTTCTCTGGGTGGTGCCAAGAAAATTTTTTTTTCAACTGGGACTTGGCATAATTTTGCAACCCGCGCAACACTTGTACCATTTTGTTCGTCGTTCACCGGCGTAAGAAATAGAAATAAATCGACTGACGCCACAATTGTATGCATTCTCATATACACAAATGTGTTTTATTTTTGATGACGAATATTCGCGATGAAAAATTCGTAGTTCGTCCCAATTGTGCGCCTAGCATTACTCGTTTTCTTGTTTAAAAGTACTCGTAACACAATTAAACGCGTGCGTTTATTTTTAATTGGATAAACTGGAGATGTATAATATAAACTCAACTTGTTACTGGAGGAGAACCGTCATAGTAGTTTTTTGTGGCATTTTCATTCTGGCTGTGGTACGTTGAAAAATTTCTAGATCTAGAGTCTACTACAATTGGTGGGATTTTCACCTTGTGAGTACCATGTTCATCCTTTTCTTTATTTGCAAGTAAATTAATTATATTTGCACTGCTGCTAGGTATTTTGTATCGTTTATTTTAGGCACTTTAAATTTAGGGCAGTTACCCCAATGCTTCCTTTTTGCGACAGCAGTGACAAACACTTTAGCCTTTGTTAGCCGAGCGCATCTGTACTGTAATGTATCAGCTGTTCGTTTTTGGCTTATGAGAAACAATGCAAATGCTTAGCGAAATTTAACGTACTGTAACCGGAACGTACCATTCTGTATAAAATAGAATTTCCTTACATTCTTATGCTGTAAACACATAGACGACAGCAGACAGCAAGCAGCAATATGTCAAAAATAAAATCCATGTGTTTAAATGAAAACGATTATTTTGAGGGCAGCACAGCAGCACGACTGCACAACAGCATTTGCTGCTGCTGCCAACTTAGGCTATTTTCTATTTTGACGGGCAGCAAGAAACAAATATAGTGTTGCCATTATACATATTAAATTGGAAAAATAAGAACAAAAACTTATTTTTAATATTAAACAGAAAAGAACATTACAAAAACACAATAAAGAAATAAATTTATGTGTTTTTGTAGTTTTTCGTGATATTTTTACATTTTTTTATCAATAACTTTAATTTTATTCATTATTAAATATACATGCGGCATTGCTAAACTACACATCAGCTGATTATTATGTTGTTGCTGTCTTCAAAATAATTATGAAGCTGACTTCAGAGCAGCATTTGGAGTTGGCAGCATTTGAAGCCGTGAAGTTGTGAAGTCTGCTGGCGTCTATGTGTTTAGAGCTTTACGTGACATTTGTAAGACAGTCTGCTTGTTTGTTTTATGATTTTAGGGTATTTTTGCTTATTTTATGGTACTTTTTTAATATATTTTAATACGCCAAATAAAAACAAGTAAGAGCACTATATTCGGCTGTGTCGAATCTTTTAAACCCACCGTCAATTTTCCGTTCTTTTATAGCTGGGGTTTTTTTTTCGAAAATAATAAAACAATTTTTATTTAAACCACAAAAAAAGTTTAAAATGTAAAATAAACAGTTCAAAACTGTAAAAATTAATAAAGAAACTTGAATTTAAGATATAAATTGAGTAAAAATAATTTTTATTGAAAAAAATATTATTCTCTAGATACGATATCAAATATGAGCACAAAAAGAGAAATACAGATACTTCAGCTATGAGATCAAAAATAAAATCATTAGAATTTAATTTCAATGTAAACATCCCCATTCGAATCGAAGCCACCTTTTTTATTTCCCGGAATCCCGAAAAATAATCGCGGGAAGATTAAATAACTCGAATTCCCGGGAAATAACCCAATTTATAGAACAAAATGTATTTGTTTGTTATTAACAGTAATCGCTATGCAATAATCTCTTTATACTAAAATATGTAATAATTTTTTTTGTAAAGGTTCGATATGCTAGTAAAATGTTTTCGTAAATTTAGTGTTCCACTAAAAGTGGGTGTTAAGTAGAGGTGTCGAAGTTGTTGCTACTTATGAATGCAACTTAGATGTTTTAATATAAGCCTTTATTATTCCAAAACCTTTATTCATAGAGAAATTATATGAATTAGAGGCAAAACGTTATATGGGAGGTGGACGTAAAAGTGGGCGTGTCACATTTATTATCCGTTAGAACAAAGCATTTGACCAAAAAGCCATGTTTGCAAAATTTCAGAATCGTCCATCCAATTTTGTTGCTTTTATGACGTGTTTGTTTTTAAATATACCGCAAAATACACTGTGCGGTATAAATTTTCGAACATCTATACGATATATATATTCGAAGTTTCATGACGCTACGTTAATGCGTTTGGACACAATTCCATTTCATTCGATGACACGGTTTTTTCGACCTACTCTTGCTTTACGAGCTACAAACAAACCTTGTGTCAAAATTTGAGCCCCCTACCTTTTTCGGTGCGACTTCTATCGTGCTTTCAACAGACGGACGGACATAGCTAGATCGTCATAAAATCAAATCACGATTCAGAATATATATACTTAATGGGGTCTAAAATGGATATTACGATGTGTTACAAACGGAATGACAAAATGAATATACCCCCACCATTTTTTTGGTGGTTGGTATAATAAAACAACTTTTAGTACTTTGCGTGTTAATTTATTTTTCTTCACGAATTTTTTAAATACAGTTTTGTGAACTATTGTGTCTATTTTGAAGTTTTACTATGTTTTATTTTCATTACTAATTGCTAGAAACACAATTACAACTATATTAATTATTTCCGCTTAAAATAAATTGCAAGACTGAAGATTTTTAAGCGTCTTGCATATACGCTTTGTATATACATTGTGCGTAATAAATGTGAAATATGTAAGGATTAAAATTGTATACAAATCTATTAATTAATATTAATTGATCTGTATACATAAACACATATACTAAATAAACTATAATTTGTTTATTATATTTTATTTATAAATGTTAAAGAAAAAATAATACATATTAATAGACATAAATAAACACAGAAAATAATTTCTGATATCATTAGGTACTTTTTCTTCATAAATAAAACCATTTGTAAAATTGTAATACCCATCACTGTTTTATAATATGCTGTTTATTTTGCTGGATTCACCCCATAAAATTTTAGTTCAGAAAAATTTTTTTTTTTATTGAGTTTGATGTTTTATTTTTAAGAGAGAGAGAGATTATTTTGTTCAGAAAGTTTTTTCTTGAATTGGTTTATTTTTAATTCTTGTTCAGAAGAAACTGAATTTTTCAATATTTTTTCAATATTTACACGAAAATTGAATTTGGTGCCACATTACACAGTGTTAGTACATTTATTATACAAAAGTTGTTTTTGCCGAATATTAACAATTAAAATGGAATTTAATGAAAATATTGCTCAAAAATTAATAGAAGAATTAAACAAACCAGGAAGAGAATGTTTGCATGACATGAGCAATAGTGCATACAAAAATAATTATTTAAAACAGGGTTTTTCTTACTGCGACTCATTTTTTTATTTTCGATTTTTTTTATAAATTTCTTTTGCAAACAAATTGACTTTATGCACTTCAATTAAAAATAATAATTTTAGTTTTTTTCTATCCGACATTTTCTTCACATATATTTTAATGAAATAATTTACGTTTGTATTTATTTACATAGTTTGCTAGCGGTGCTGCCACTTTGTACAACTGTTTACATTCTTATATTATATGGCTGCTTTGTTTTTTCGGACAAATTTTCTTAAATGGGTGAATCGTTCTGCAGAAAACTGTCAGCAAAAAATGTTATTCTCCGGAAAAAATTTTGTTCAGAACAAATGGGTGAGTTCACCTTAAATGTTCTATAACTCCACAAACGTGCTTACAGTACGTTCCATTACAGTACGGTTGCATCAACCCTCAGCTAACGAAGGCTTTCAAATCAATTTAAGAGTAAAAAACAAGTAAAAGTACTATTTTCGCCCGTGCCGAATCTTATATGCTCGTAACAACTTGTAGTCATGCAATAACAATTGTTTGTATCACCATTCATCTCATATGAGATACGTACATACATACGGGCATTTCTACAGAAATGTCAACCGCAGCCAAAATAAAGCAAAGTCTAAAATAGTATGTTATTTTAACATATTTTTACAGTGAATCTATCAAATTTATGTAATATAAACAAATTTTTCATTTATTCATAACATATTTTGAAATATTCGAATGCAAAGTCGAAAGTGCAAAAGTTCTGTTTTAAACATTTTTATTGGATGTTTTGTTGAGATTAATAATCTTAATGAGAGAGATTATGCACTGATATTTTTTCTTTAAAATATCGGTTAATATTTAAAGAGTATAAGAAAAATATAAAAGGAATGATGCGATTACCAATTACGGTAAATTTTGTTTTGCTTTACCGTATATTTCGATGTAGCGTGAGACATTGAAATAGAAAATTTTTTATCAGTTAGTAGAAAGTATGTGTACAATGCGCATCAAATTTTAGTAGCAAACAGACATTATAATCGCGAATCAAATTTAAAAAAAAAAAATTCTGGAAAATAATCAGCGCTTTGCTCTCTTTACGTATTCAATTTTGTAGCGTGCGACATCATAAGTGTATAATGTATAAATTTTAAATTATTTTTGTTTCTAAAATAAATACAATACAAACACAATATATAAAATTTGTGAATGTGGATTGTCAAAAACAACGGGGAAAAAATAAAGCCAACTGCAAACGGCAAAGAAAAAGGTTAAAGGATGGTGAAACAAAATTGTAAACCTATAAGTGAAAAAATAAGGAAAGAATACAGAAAGCTAGACAGACGTGGGAAGCTCTGGCTGAAGGTAAAGAATATATAATTTAAGAGAAAGGAAAACGGGATAGGCACAAAAAACCTCTAAAAAATGAAATACCATACGCACGTCAAAGCAGGAAATGGCAGGAAGTGAAAAGTATTCCAGGTATATCCCAGTTGCTAAGACCAGCTAGGACTACATATTCTTTAAAAAAAAACTTTATTTGCCACTAGTAATGCTATTGTCCGTTAAGTTGCATAGAATACACGTACACGTATTTCTTTTATTTATTTTTTTCTTTATTGTTAAGTTTATAATTTTTGTTGTGCAAATATATATATTGAATATATTAAAAATGACTTATAATCATTTTATGCAAGTCTAATTACACTATGCGACAGTCAAAATCGGGAATGGGATGAAACCAACGGGAAATGTTATATCGGTAAAAAAGAAGTTATACGTGTCCCGGCGTTTCGCTGCTGTTGCTCAGATCTGTATATGGTATCAATCTCTTGGAAATATCCAGGAATGAATCGCTATTGAAATTCAGCACAATCGCCCCATAACCAAAACAAAAAAAACAAAAAACCACGGCCACCTCGTTTTTTTTCACAATTACAACAACAACATACATACATACATACATACATACATACATACATACATGTAAAAAACATACCAAACAAAAAAAATTACAAAAAAAAAAATATTAAAAATAAGAAAAAAATAATAAAAAAAAATTACACAAAAAAAATTTTAAAAAAATTTAAAAAAAAATTTAAAAAAATTTGTTAAAAATTTTTCTAAAAAATTTTTTTTTTAAAAAATTTAAAAAAAATATAAAAAAAAATAAAATATAAATAATATATTAAATAAAATAAAATTTTTTTGGCTCAGCTGGGATTCGATGCCACATTTATTCTATCGTGTACATATGCACGTATTTTATATGGGACTAGCATTTAACCCGCTACTTCGTTAGCGCAGTTCTTACTATTTATTGAATGCTCAAGTTCTATTTATAATTATTAAATATTTTTGGTTCAATTTATGAAAATTTGTATCTCTGATTCAATTTACGTAGAAATATAAAAAGTAGAGTAAGGATATATCGGGCATATATTTCCTAACTAAAAGCAAGATCAATGCTACTGAGTTTAAAAAATTAAGATTCATATTTTGCAAAAATTACCCTAAAATAATAAAAGAAACATTTTTTCCTTCAATAAAAACTTCCACTTGGTTTATTATTACCTTTATTTAGAATTCTATGTATACAAAATATATAAAAAGAGAAAAAGTAATTTTGGTCGTCCATAATATTAGGACTTAGACCTCGCATCAAAAAACACTAATTTTAACAATCTATGTTTACAAACGTAAAAATACAAAGAGTACAATAAAAATGCGAAAAGGCTTTTTTTGTGTCTTTAATATCATTTTAATTCTAAACTTGAATAAATAATCCTTTATTTCACAATTTTAACTTTTTAAACGTAGGAAATTCAAAAAGTCCCATTATAATGCATAAACCTACCCTTTTGATCGCCCATAACATATTTAGCCTTACCTTGTATCAATAGTCACTAATTTCGAAATTCTTGCTTCGCAAACGTTTAATATACAATAAGTACCATAAAAATTCAAAAAAGTACCTCTTTGGTCACCCATAACATTTTTAGCCTCACCTTGTATCAATTGTCACTAATTTCAAGATTCTACCTTCGCAAACGTTGAAAATACAAAAAGTACCATACAAATTCAAAAAAGTACCTTTTTGGTCGCCCATAACATTTTTTGTCTCACCTAGAATCAATAGTCCTTGATTGTATAAACGTAGAAAATGCAAAAAGTACCATAAAAAATCAAAAAAGTACCTTTTTGGTCGACCATAATATTTTCGGTCTCACCTTGTATCAATAACCACTAATTTTAAAATTCTAGCTTCGCAAACGTTGAAAATAGAAAAACTACCATAAAAATTCAAAAAAGTACCTCTTTGGTCGCCCATAAAATTTTTAGTCTTACCTTGTATCAATAGTCCTTTATTTTACAATTCTACCTCTATAAACGTAGAAAATACAAAAAGTACCATAAAAATTCAAAAAAGTACCTTTTTGGTCGACCATAACATATTTAGTCTCACCTTGTATTAATTGTCACTGATTTAAAAATTCTACCTTCACAAACGTTGAAAATACAAAAAGTACCATACAAATTCAAATAAGTACCTTTTTGGTCGCCCATAACATTTTTAGTCTCACCTGGAATCAATAGTCCTTGATTGTACAATCCTACCTTCATAAACGTATAAAACACCAAAAGTACCATAAAAATTCAAAAAAGTACCTTTTTGGTCGACCATAACATTTTTAGTCTCACTTTGTATCAATAGCCACCAATTTTAAAATTCTAGCTTCGCAAACGTTAAAAACACAAAAAGTACCATAAAAATTCAAAAAAGTACTTTTTTGGTCGCCCATAACATTTTTGGTCTCATCTGAAATCAATAGTCCTTGATTGTACAATCCTACCTTCATAAACGTAGAAAATACAAAAAGTACCATTCAAATTCAAAAAAGTACCTTTTTGGTCGACCATAAGATTTTCGGTCTCACCTTTTATCATTAGCCACTAATTTTAAAATTTTAGCTTCGCAAACGTAGAATATATAAAAAGTACCATAAAAATTCAAAAAAGTACCTTTTTGGTCACCCATAACATTTTTAGTCTAACCTGGAATCAATAGTCCTTTATTTTACAATTCTACCTTTATAAACGTAGAAAATACAAAAAGTACCATAGAAAAGCGAAAAAGTACATTTTTAGTCCAGGTTCCAAATTCCAAGTTTAAAATGTTCAAATATCTATGTAACAAAATATTTTTATAGACATGATAAAAACTCAGTAAATCTACTCTTTTTTGCATAAAAGTAATTATGTTCTAAAAAGTACCAAACTCTTCCCGATTTTTCCCTTTTCTACCCTGTTATGAATGTGTTTAAATTTTTACTAAATTACATAATTTTTTATGTCTAGTGAAATCCCAATTAAAAATTTTGTGAAAATTGGCCGTCTAATTAGGAATCACATACATTTTCCGGAATTTTCCCCTTTTTGGTACCTTTTTTGTCCCCAAAAAAGTTTCCAAAAATTTCACCTAAATAGTTGTCCATATTCTATTAGGAAATAATAATTGTCAAATTTTGTCCCATTGAATAATATAAGAAAAGTTTATTTTAAAAAAAGTACCAAAAAAAGGGACAATTTTTACCCCTTGTACATATGAATTTGAAAAAAGTGCCAAATTCCTATTAATATTTTTTTGCGGACTACTTAATACAGTTTAAATTTTTTTCCTAGCTTTATGCGTTTGGTAGTTACATAGCGTACCAAAAAAGTACCAAATTATAGTTTTTACCCGTTTTTTCCCCTTAGGGGTTGAAAATTCTAAAAAAGGCCAGACACCTGTCAGCTTATTTTTTGTGCAAATTACAATACTTTTTCAATTTAATTTGTATCATTTTTAGTTCAGCAGATATAAGATTACCGATTTTACCCGTTTTTACCCTTTTTTACCCCCTTAAAGTACGAATTTCCAAAAATCCCTTCTTAGTGGAGCTATACATTGAAAGAGGAAACGATTGTCCAAATTTCATGTCTCTAGCTCTTTGCGTTTGGGCTGTGCGATGATGAATCAGTCAGTCAGTCAGTCATTCAGTCAGTCAGTCAGTCACGTTACTCTTTTATATATATAGATGAATGGTGATACAAACAATTGTTATTGCATGACTACACGTTGTGAAGGGTATTCGGCACGGCCGAATATAGCACTGTTACTTGTTTTATTTTTAATTCATAAAAAAAAAATCGATGAACACAAAACTTATTTTCGTTTGTTTGCGCCCTTTACTTTCATGCGTGGTGGTTCGCCCACTTGTTTAGAGTCTGTATCGGATGAGGATCTGTCTTCATCTGGAAAAAATCAATTGTTTTTAATCAATCAGTTAACTTCATTTTTGTGACTTGCCCTCGGAGAAAACTCCCATTGTACATTCAATTAAAAAAATAGACAGCAATTGAAGAAATTTTCTTTTATATAAAAGTTTGTTTAAAAGAACAATTTATGTGTTTATTGCATAAGTGTTGATAACGACTAAATTAAAATAAAGAAAACGTATTCAGAAGAAAATTATTTTCATTTTGACATAAAAACTAGAGGTTAATACAAAACCGTATTAAATTGTAGTATTACTTAACACCCCTGCCCAATTAAATAAATCCAATATATTTTCTAAACTTTAGAAATTGAATCCTAGGCAAAGTCTTTGTAAATAAATCAGCGATTTGCTCTTTTGTAGTCTTGTATTCAATTTGAATTACTTTGTCTAGTACCAAATTACGAATAAAGTTATATTTTATATCCATGTGTTTAATTCGTTGATGATCCTTGGGCTCTTCCGCGATTTTAATGCACGACATGTTGTCTTCAAAAAGAGTAATTGGTGATTTTATTTCAATATCCAAATCTAGTAAAAGCCTTTTAAGATAAACAGCTTCGCAACTTGCAATACAAAGCGCTACATACTCAGCTTCGGTCGACGATAGTGAGACAGTTGCCCATGTTACTGTACATCCATAGACTTGAAACAAATTTCCACTAACAGAACTTGCGATCTTCTGGATCAGCTCCCCAGCCAGCATCTGAATAACCTATTAAAATATCATTTAATTTTGAATTGTATACAAGTTCTATATCAATTGTTTTCTTTAAATATCTAAGAATGCGTTTTAAATGTTGCCAATGATTTGTTGTTGGACAATTTTGATATCGGCTGAGATAATTCACAGAGAAGCTTAAATCAGGTCTTGACGTGATCATTAAATACATAAGACAACCAACTAGTTCTCTATAGCGGTGGTTTTTATTTTCAGTAACAGAATTACTTTCAAGTTATAACTTTGTCTCCATGGGAGTATCAACCCCATTACAATTTTCCATATCAAAACGAATTAGTGAATTCTTTACAAATGATTTCTGACTTATGGTTAGTTCTGATTTATCCACATTTCTTTTTATTTTGACTCCCAAATAAACATTAGCCTCTTTCAAATCCTTCATTTCGAACTCCTGCATTAGTGACGACTTTACACTTTCTATTTCTTTTATATCGTTTCCTATAAGTAAAAAATCATCAACATAAAGAAGCAAGTAAATCACAGTGCTACTACGTTTTCGAATATATAAACAATAATCATTTTCAGACCTTTTAAAATCCACTTTTTGAATATAATTGTTGAATCTTTCATTCCACATTCTAGGAGCTTGCTTAAGGCCATATAAAGCTTTATTTAGTTTACATACCTTATTATTTTCCTTATTTACGCCTTGTGGTATTTTCATAAAAATATCTTTCTGCAATTTACCATTAAGAAAAGCAGTCTTAACATCCATCTGATGAATATGATAATTCTTTGTATTTGCAATGGCTAACAACACCCTAAATGTGCTAATTCTTGCAACAGGTGAATAGGTTTCTTCAAAATCAAGACCTTTGCGTTGAGAAAAACCTCTAGCTACAACGCGAGCGTTGACCTCCCTTGGATTACCATTTTCGTCTAGTTTACGTTTAAAAACCCATTTACAATCTACAACTGATTTTCCGGATGGTAAACTGACAATATCCCATGTTTTATTTTCCTTTAGAGAATTTAATTCGCTCTCGACAGCTTTATACCAATGTATTGAATCTAACCTACCTACCAGCTATTGTATAATAATTGAATCTTTCTGGTTTCTTTGTTAGTCTACTACTTCTTCTTAACTCAATATCTCAACTTATATTCAAATCTTCCAGTAGCTTTCCTTGTTTACAACTTTTATACCCTTCACACAGTGAAAAAGGGTATATATAGGTTTGTCATTCCGTGTAAAATTTCTACAATTTTCATTTCTGACCCCATAAAATATATATTTTCTGAAAGCTTATGAATAGGGGAGTCGATTAAGCTCTGTCAGTCTGTCCGTGTGTATATTGAAATCAACTTTTTGAAGCCCCCGACATCGCTTGGTGATGTATTAAATTATCAGAAATATTTGGCAGTAGATCGGTATTGAAAATCAGAAACATCGGTACATAAACAACTGAAATATGAGCAAAAACTCACGACCACCTCGATTTTTTTTCACAAAAACAACATTACAACATTTTTGTTTTATGTTTATTATATATATGTATATTAATTATTTTTTTATATTTTTTATATATTTTTTAAAAATTTTTTTTTTTTTTTTTTAACATACATACGTAAATTTATAATTTTACAATGGGATGTTTTTTTATATGTAAGTATGTACGTATTTCATATGAGATGAATGGTGATACAAAGTACTGTTATTGCATGACTACACGTTGTGAAGGGTATATAAGATTCGGCGCGGCCGAACATAGCGCTCTTACTTGTTTTTAACACAAAAACAACATACAACAACAACATTCATACATACAAACATGGTTAGAGTAAACATGGCATCAAACCCCAGTTGAGCCCAAAAAAATTTTTTATTTTTATTTTATATATTATTTATTTTTTAATTTGGTTTTAATTTTTTATTTTTACCTTATTTTTAAATTTTTTTTTTTTTAATTTTTTTATTTGATATTTATTATTTATATTTTTATTATTTTTTTTCAAGTTTTTTTTTATTTTTTTTTGTTTTATTTTTCTAACACACATACGTAAATTTATAATTTTACAATGGGATGTTTTTATATATGTATGTTTTTTGTATGTATGTACGTACTTCATATGAGATGAATGGCGATAAAAACTATTGTTATTGCATGACTACACGTTGTGAAGGTATATAAGATTCGGCACTATTACTTGTTGAATTTGGTATATATTCTTCTATTAAATTTTCTTCATAAATTTCTATTTCGCTTTCCGCTTCTTCAAATTCTTCATCATCATTTGTGTCACTGATATTAACTTTTTCAATTTGTGCATTTTCATTTGTATTCTCAACATTTCCGTTGATATTTTCCAAATATTTTAATATTTACCAGGTTTGGTTTTACTCCAAACCATATTTCAGCAGGGGTTTTCGTTTCACAAAGTGCACTTGTTGGACTTCTGTTGGTTAGATAATTTGCACAGCATACTGCTTCTGACCATAAATATTTAGCCACACCTGCAAACGCAATCATTGAACGCGCTTTTTCCATTAACGTCCTATTCATACGTTCGGCAGTTCCATTCTGCTCTGGTGTATATGCAACTGTATATTGAATAGTAATTCCAGCACTTTTGCAAACTGACCTAAATTCAGCTGAAGAATATTCTCCCCCATTGTCACATCTTATTTAGATATCTTGCAATTGTGCATACTTTCCGTCATAGACTTGTATTCTTGAAAATACTGAAATACTTCAGACTTATTTGATAACAAATATACTATTGTGAAATGTGAATAGTCGTCAATAAATGTTAAAATATATCGCTTCCCATTCCAAGAATTTGGTGCTATTGGACCACAAACATCACTGTGAATGAGCTGTAAACATCGACTTGTGTTTTTGAATGACTTTGACTTAAAAGATTTTCTCGACTGTTTTCCTAAAACACAAGATTCGCAAAACAATTTATCCTTAGACTCAACTGAACCAATACCATGTACCATAGAAGACAATTTTTGAACTTGTGAAACATTTAGGTGTCCCAACCTGAGGTGCCATAAATTAAGTAGACTTTTCTGAGCTGTTACACCTACATAAGCACTACTTAAACAATTTAAGCTAAATTCATAAAGATTACCAGACCTCATACCATGTAAGCACAAAATTCCAGATTTATAGATTTTTACTTTACCAATTTCAAATACTATTTTAAAGCCAACATCTTCTAATCGACGTATTGAAAGCAGGTTGCATTTAAGGTCCTTACATAACAGCACATCTTTGATTTGACATTTTACAACTTTTCCGTCCATTAATAGTGCTCATCATTGATGCTCTGATACACACATTATTTTTCGCTACATTTATAAAAACTGGATCATCAAGCTTTTGGAGACTTTTAAAAAAATGTTCATCTTTAGCCATATGGTCACTAGCTCCAGAGTCTAGTATCCATTTCATTGTTGAACTTACGGTTGAACCTATATTAGCTGTTTCTGCAACAAAACTAATACTCTTATTCTCTGTATCAGCTGTATGACCATTTTGTTTAGATTGATCACGCTTCAACCTAAAGCAATTCTTGTTCTTGTGACCCTTCTTGCCGCAATAATGACATTTCCATTTAAAAGTGGTTTTCATTGCAACATTTTCAACAGATGAATCTTGATTGCAGTAGTTTTTCCATTTTCTATCTTCTTCCAAATGACGATTCTTGACAAACTCCATTTCAAGTGTTTCCGGATTTATCGTTTCAATTGCTGTAATAACGGCATTAAATGATTTAGGTAATATTAACAATAAATGGCATATAATATCAAGTTTTTCCAATTTCGCCCCTGAAGAAACCAACTGTCTCATCAAACCATCAAAATTTAAGAAATGTACTTCCAAATTTTCTGTTTCATCACGCTTCATCGTTAAAAGCTTTTTACGCAGAAACAACTGACTTGACACGCTCTTATTCGCAAATACTTGGTAAAGTAAAGTAAAGAATTCAGAACAGCAAATGCAGTTTTACCGTCCTTCACATATTCTAGATATGAATCTCCAATGCGACGTATTATAATTGACTTGGCCTTTTTGTCATGATTACAAAGATCGGCAATCTTCACAGGATCTGACTCAGTTTATACAATATTCTTCAATATTCAATATTATTCAATACAATATTCAATATTATTCAATATTCTTCTTCGATAAATTTTCGCAAACCATGTTCGTCCAGAACTACTTCCAAGCGAAACTTCCAGTTATCGAAATTACGACCATCAAACAATTGTACAGCAAAGATTTCTTCGGTCATGTCTGGGCCCATAACCAATTAAAAAAATAGACAGCGATTGAAGAAATTTTCTTTTATACAAAAGTTTATTTAAAAGAACAATTTATGTGTTTATTGTATAAGTTTTGATAACGACTAAATTAAAATAAAGAAAACGTATTCAAAAGAAAATTATTTTCATTTTGACATAAAAACCAGAGGTAAATACAAAACCGTATTAAATTGTAGTATTACTTAACACATTCTTCATCTTCATTATCGGGATCGTACGTCTTTTGCGACCAAATTTCAGTTACCAGCGAATCGAGCCTTTTGCCTTTATGTCGCGTTTCCATTGGCATTGCCACTTGATGGAAGCGCTCGCCATGTTCATCCGACTCTGAGGCTAGCTGCTTGCTGAAGTATTCGAGATGGTGATGCAAGAAGTGAATTTTGAGGGACATATTCACTCCAATTTTCTGGAAGTAGTGCAACATCTTGGTCACAAGAGCGGGGTAATTGTGTGCTCGCGTACTTCCTAAAAAATATCGTATGACTTTCTTCACTGGCCTCCACGCAAAGTAATCATTACCATCTAAAGCGCCTTTAAATTCCTTTGATTTCATGAGCTTTCGTATATCTGGCCTCATTAGTCCCTTTATATCTTGGCAGTAAAGAAATGTGTTTCCTTCGTTGAGTGTGTAGTACCGTTGGAATAGCAATTGTCGTCTTCGATATCCGGTGACTTTGACATTAGGCTCCAAATTGTTGCCTTCTTTCAAAAGCTGGGTAAGTTTTTCTGCTTCACGTTGAGAAAGGTTTAATTCTGCAACAATCTTGTCCATTCTTGCTTGTGATATTGGAATTATTTTGTTCGATGGGCCGGCTTCTGGTGTTGGCTTATAGGTGAAATCCGATTGATCTATTGTTTCAATAGAAAAAGAAGTTTCTCTGTCAGGACGTGGAAGCGGTGGAATTGGTATTTCATGCGAATGCGGTAGAGTATTTGTGCACTTTTAACAGATATGTTTAAGGCCTTTACGATGTATTCCACATATTTTGTTTGCGCAAGCGTAACAGTTGTCGGAATTGTGCTCTCCCAGCAAAACGCCGGGACACGTATAACTTCTTTTTTACCGATATAACTTTCCCCGGTAGTTTGAACCCTTCCCGATCACTTTGTCGCACAGTGTTATGTAAAAATAATAAAAATTAACTCAAAAAGTATGATGGAACGAAATTTCGCATGCGACATGTCGCGTTCGACGGTGATTAAAATTAAATATAAAATAAACTACTTAATATTTTTGAATAAAATAAATAACATTATTAAGCCACATCAATGTCTAATATTTTAAAATTATTCGCATGAAAATATTACTTTAGCTATCGATGAAATCAGCGTGTTATATAAAAACAAGTAAGAGCGCTATATTCGGCCGTGCCGAATCTTATATACCCTTCACAACGTGAAGTCATGCAATAACTTTTGTTATTCATGCAATAACAATTGTTTGTATCACTATTCATCTCATATAAAATACGTACATATGTATATACTGGTTAGAATAAATGTGGTATCGAATCCCAGCTGAGCCAAAAAAAATTATTTTATTTTTTTTAATATATTATTTATATTTTATTATTTTTTTTATATTTTTTTAATTTTTTTTAAAAAATTTTTTTTTTAATTTTTTTTCTTATTTTTTTTTTATTTTTAATATATTTTTTTTTGTAATTGTTTTTTTTTTGGTATGCTTTTTACATATATTTATCTATGTATGTTGTTGTTGTAACTGTGTAAAAAAACGAGGTGGTCGTGGTTTTTTGCGCATATCTCAGAAAGTTATGGGGCGATTGTGCAAATTTCAATAGCGATTCATTCCTGGATATTTCCAAGAGATTGATATCATATACAGATCTGAGGAACATAAAGTTGCTTCTAAAAGTTGATTTCAACCAACACAAGGACAGACGGGCAGACGGATAGACGGTCAGGGCTTAATCGACTCCTCTTTCCTCCGCTTTCAGAAAATATATACTTTATGGGGTCGGAAATGAAAATTGTAGAAATTACAAACGGAATGTCAAAGCTATATATACCCTTGTGCACCACAGGTGAAGGGTATAATAAAAAAATTAACTCAAAAAGTATGATGGAACAAAATTTCGCATGCGACATGTCGCGTTCGACGGTGATTAAAATTAAATAAAAAGTAAACTACTTAATATTTTTGAATAAAATAAATAACATTATTAAGCCACATCAATGTCTAATATTTTAAAATTATTCGCATGAAAATATTCCTTCAGCTATCGATGAAATCAGCGTTTGATTTGTTTACTTTAAAAGCTACTTCTATTTTTGTCGCATTTCTGTAATTATCTTGAAAACGAACAATTAGTTACAGTCAAATATAGCACTACTTATAGTGCTAATCAAGTGCTATAAGCTTCACGTTTTGTCAAAGTAAAATCAAATAATGTTAAATGCGTACGAATGTCAGATTCTACATTGGAGAAATGCCCATATACAAAACATCCCATTGCAGAATTATAAATTGAGTTTACGTACATATATATGTATGTTTAAAAAAAAAAAAATAATAAAAAAAAATGTATTAAAAATAATAAAAAAAAAATTATAAAAAAAAAAAAAAATTATTAATATATAAAATAACTCCAACAACCGGTGTTGCTGTTGTAATTGTGAAAAAAAACGATTTGGTCGTGGTTTTTTTGCTCATATCTCAGAAAGTTATGGGGCGATTGTGCTGAATTCCAATAGCTATTCATTCCCGAATATTTCCAAAAGATTGATACCATACACAGATCTAAGGAACATATAGTTGCTTCTAAAAGTTGATTTCAACCAACACACGGACAGACGGTCAAGGCTTAATCGACTCCTCTATTCATAAGCTTTCAGAAAATATATACTTTATGGGGTCAGAAATGAAAATTGTAGAAATTACAAACGGAATGACAAAGCTATATATACCCTTGTACACCACAGGTGAAGATAGGGTTTCCATATTTGAACAGTGAGAAAAATGTACATTGAGGGGGAAAAAACAGTACTTTTCAAAAAAAAACTACATATGTTTTAAAAATAAGTAAAAAAATAACATAAAACACATACACAAAACTATGAGAACGTAACAAAAAATATTGCATTTGTTTCGAACTACAAATAGTATCTTAAGTTACTAACGTGGTCAAAAACACAAATTAAACGTCGTTTTTTGATATATATGCACTATATTTTCAAACTTAATTTTGAAAATGATCTAATATATTGCAAAAGTTATTAATTAAATTTCAAAAATAGTAAATAGAATTTCGAAATTAGTAATTGAATTTCAAAAACTACGAGTTGAATTTTGAAATCATCTATAATATGTAAATTAAATTGATTTGTTTCTTCAAATGACAACAATATTCCATTAATACTTTTGGAATACTATTTATAACGTAAAAAATATCACTTGTAATTGACAAATTATCAATTTTTAAGTAGACTTAGGGCCATTATTACAACTTGCCGTTAGCTAAAGGCAGGATTTGGTTTGGCAGATAAATGGCTTTGCATTATAAACCCTTAATTTATTATTTCTTTATTCATTAAATATTATTAAAATTAATAATAATAACAATAAAAAAATGAAAGTTGTAATAATGCAAAGCTATTTATCGAGCAGACAAAATCCTACCTATAACTAAAGGTAAGTTGTAATAATGGCACTTAATCTATCATGCATAAAAATTGTTATTGTACTTAAAATAAATATTTAACAATATTTAAGGAAATTTATATTTAGGCTCAACAAAAAGAAAACATTTCTTGTTAAAGTCGACTATATATTTTTAATAATTTTTTTGAAGTTCATTTTAAAGACAATAACAATTTTTATGAACAATAAAGCAAAGTCTACTTTAAAATTGATAATTTGTCAATTACAATTGATATTTTTTAAGTAATATATAGTAATCCAAAAGTATTAATTAAATATTGTTTTTAAAAGAAATTCTAAAAAAAATCAATTAAATTTTTAATTCAAAAATAAATTATAAATATTTATCCCTTTTTTTGTATACATTTAACAATACAATTTTTCCTGTTTAATTCTTCAAAAAATTACAAAATTCAATACATGTATATCCAAAAACAGTACAAATATAAAAAAACAGTACTTTTTCGCATTGTTTTAGGTATTGTGAATATAACAGTACATATTACAAAAAACAGTACATGTACTGTTTAAACCAGTACGAATGGCAACGCTAAATGAATTTGATTAAAATAAGAGTTTTTTTCTATTAAATATTAAAGTGTTATTTCACGTCGATTTTAAATTAAGTTTTATTTATATTTAAATATATGTAATATTCAAATTTTAATCAGGCTCGAGTTCATATTAACATTCTTATTGTTACAAAGAATTTTTTTTTTTTTTGTGATAAATGAAAGAATAATAATAATAACCAACATGCACCCACCGATCAAAGAGTGCTGATGATGAAATCGTAGCTGGTTTCGAAAATGGATTCCACTCGGCTAGTTGTCGGTAAAAATATAATTTTTCAGATTATTCTTTCATTTATCACAAAAAAAAAAAATTCTTTGTAACAATAAGAATGTTAATATGAACTCGAGCCTGATTAAAATTTGAATATTAGTTTAAACAGAAAAGTTCGATAAAATAAAAATTAAATTTACGTAAGCACAGGGCACGGTGCAAACAATCATTAATTCACTGTTGGTCAATCAACATTCAGTTGTACACTGACCTCACAGAAAAATAAAACAAATGATTATAAACATTGATTGTTAAAAACAATCATATCTGTTCTTATCGCTACCTAACTGGTGGCTAGAGCAGGACAATAATAGTGATAAAAATGAAAGATAATAACAAACAAAAGTAAAAGGGTTGCTGTTGGGCAAAAAAAAAATTTTAATCTAACTCATTGTGGTAAAAATATATGAAAAAGGAAAACTAAAGTAGTTACCGAATTCAATTAACTTAAGTCCCGTGAGTTAAATAGATGATATTTACAACCAACATGCACCCACCGATCAAAGAGTGCTGATGATGAAATCGTAGCTGGTTTCGAAAATGCATTCCACTCGGCTAGTTGTCGGTAAAAATATAATTTTTCAGATTATTCTTTCATTTATCACAAAAAAAAAAAAAAAAAAAATTCTTTGTAACAATAAGAATGTTAATATGAACTCGAGCCTGATTAAAATTCGAATATTAGTTTAAACAGAAAAGTTCGATAAAATAAAAATTAAATTTATATATGTAATATAAATAAAAAATATTTTATATTAAATTTCTAGAAATTTTGTATCTTATAGATCTAGCTAATTGAGTTTCTTCAGAAAACGTTTCAGTATTATAATCATCTTGACTACTGTCATTAGAAGAAGGTTCTAAATTTTCGTTTACACCAGGTTCCTAAATGCTTTTGTAAAAAATGCATATGTTGTCTAAAATGCAACATGCATTGATTATTTTTGTAGCTTTTTAAGGTCTGTAATGTAAGCCCCTTGAACCAATCATACGTCTAAATCGTTTTTTATACCCGCCACAAATAAATGTTGGGTGTATTAATTTTGTATTCGGTTGTAACACATCGAAATATCCATTTTAGACCCCATAAAGTATATATATTCTGAATCTGGGTTTCATTTTATGACGACCTAGCTATGTCTGTCCGTCTGTTAAAAGCACGATAGAGGTCGGACCAGAATATTCCTTATACACAAGGTTTGTTTGGTATTGAAAATGGGCTAAATTGGAATATTAGGAAGAGAGTTATAGCTCGTAATTCAAGAGTAGGTTGAAAAACTAGTGTCCTTCCAAGATCGAATTAAATGCAATTGTGTCCAAACGCATTGACGTAGAGTCATGAAATTTCGAATGTAGATTTCCTGAGTAAAAAAAAATTTTTCCTCAAAAATTGCCAAAATCCATGAATTAGGAAAGAAGTTATAGATACCGCGCAGTGTATTTTTCGGTAAATTTAAAACCTAATAAAACTGACAAAATTGGATGTATGATTCTGAAATTTCGCAACCATTGCTTTTTGGTGGAAGGCTTTGCACTTATGAAAAATAGATGCTACACGCCCACTTCTACGTCCACCTGCCATATAACACTTTATCTCAAATTCATAAAACTTCTCTATGAATAAAGATTTTGGAAGAATAAAGGACTATATTGAAATATCTAAGTTTTATTCATTAGCAGAAACTTTATTGACACGCCTACTTTAACGTCCACTTTCATTGAAAAACGAAATTTACTAAAATATTTTACTAACATACCGATGTTATTCAAAGAAAGTGATACATATTTTAGTATAAAGAGATTATTCCATAGCGATTACTATTAATAACAAAATAATAAATTCTGAGCTATAAAAGTACATCAAAAGATTCGGCCGAATATAGTGCTCTTACTTGTTTTTTCTTATTTCGTTTTTAATTGAATTCTGATCAAATGATGTTGGTAAAGCAAAAAAAAAATGTTTCTTTTTTTGCCTAGCAAATTGCTAAGTTTAATACATAAATTTCAATTAATACCTTTAACGTGTGTTGGTTGAAATCAACTTTTAGAAGCAACCATATGTTCCTTATATCTGTGAATGATATAAATCTTTTGGAAATATTAGGGAATGAATCGCTATTGAAATTCACAATTGACCCATAACTTTTTGAGATATGAGCAAATAAACACGACTGCCTCTGTTTTTTTTTCACAATTAAAACAACATACATATATACTAGTTAGAGTAAACGAGTTTTTTATATATTTTTTTTAAGTTTTTATGTTGAATTTTTTTGAATTATTAATTAAACAATGAATTATAATTAGAAAATAATATTTATGCCTTTTCCGTATTTTTTTATATTTTTATTTTTTGATTATTCTTACCTGCGCTATCTTTAGCTCTCTTTGTTGCATCACTACAAGAGGGCGGGATGTTTACGCGCATAGTGTGAACGCACCCATTGTTTGGCGGTCTTACACTAGTTTCGTTTAAATGTTATAGTTTGTATGTATCTATTGAAAAGCTCTGTTTGTTATTATTATTATTGTTTTATTATTTTTGTAAACCCCGAATTGTATGGTACGTACAATCCCCGTTTTTTAAGAAAAGAATTTAATAAACCCAAGTTTTATTTTTTATTTTTTTATACTACTTTCTTGAAATATTTCGAGGAAAACAAATACTTTTGTTTGATTGAAATATTTTTTTATTTAATTAATTTAGGGTTTCAGAGTGCCCCTGTTGACCAGTCAGTAAAGGACAAGTCAGTTGTTTAGGGGTTGCGGGTTCGATTCCCGCCGGAGACTCTGGAATTGTCTGCTTCTCTTTCTCTTCTATCCTAAACATTTCTATTCTTCTCTCTATTAAGGCGTCACAATGGACCGTAATGGTCTCCGAGTGAAGGTGTGAGGGTAACTTTGCACCAGCCTTAGCTACCTACCTACCTACCTACCTACCTACCTAGGGTTGCCATATCTGAAAAGTGAAAAAAAGTACATTGAGGGGGAAAAAACAGTACATGTTTTTATTTATTGACAACATAACTTTTACTTCAATACATTACATTTTTATTTAAAAAAAGTTAATAAGAAACATAAAAACATGTAAAAACTATGAGAACATAACGGTGACTTAACTTTAAATTCAATACATCACATATGTTTTAAAAATAAGTAAAACAAGTAAGAGCGCTATATTCGGCCGTGCCGAATCTTATATACCCTTCACAACGTGTAGTCATGCAATAACAGTAGTTTGTATCACCATTCATCCCATATGAAATACCTACATACATATAAAAAACATACATATATAAAAACATCCCATTTTAAAATTATACATTTACTTATGTTATTTATGTTAAAAAAAAATTTAAAAAAAAATTTAAAAAAAAAAACATTAAAAAAAAATTTCAAAAAAAAAATTTTAAAAAATAATTAAAATATATATAATAAATATAAAACAAAAAAAATAAAAAAAAATATTAAAAAAAAATAATAAAAATATAAATAATATATTAAATAAAAATAAAATAAAAAAAAATTATAAAAAAAAAATATAAAAAAATAAAAAAATTTTTTTTTTGGCTCAGCTGGGATTCTATGCCACGTTTTCTCTAACCAGTATACACGTTTGTATGTATGTATGTTGTTGTTGTAATTTTGTTTTTGTGAAAAAAAAAATCGAGGTGGTCGTGGGTTTTTGCTCATATCTCAGTTGTTTATGTACCGATGTTTCTGATTTTCAATACCGATCTACTCCCGAACATTTCTGATATTTTAATACCTCACCCGAGTCCAAGCGATGTCGGGGGGCTTCAAAAAGTTGATTTCAACATACACACGGACAGACGGTCAGACTGACAGAGCTTAATCGACTCCCCTATTCATAAGCTTTCAGAAAATATACACTTTATGGGGTCGGAAATGAAAATTGTAGAAATTTCACACGGAATGACAAACCTATATATACCATTTTTCACTGTGTGAAGGGTATAAAAATAACATAAAACACATATACAAAACTATGAGAACGTAACAAAAAATATTGCATTTGATTCAAAATGCAATACATGTATAGATCGAGTCGAACTACAAATAGTATCTTAAGTTACTAACGTGGTCAAAAACACAAATTAAACGTCGTTTTTCGATATAGATATTAGTTTGAATAAACGAATTACCAATGCTTTAACATTTTTGACTGTATTTCAGAACTATGCACTATATTTTCAAACTAATTTTGAAAATGATCTAATGTATTTCAAAAGTTATTAATTAAATTTCAAAAATAGTAAATAGAATTTTGAAATTGGTAATTGAATTTCAAAAACTACGACTTGAATTTTGAAATCATTTATAATATGTAAATTCAATTGATTTGTTTCTTCATATGACAACAATATTCCATTAATACTTTTGGAATACTATTTATAACGTAAAAAATATCACTTGTAATTGACAAATTATCAATTTTTAAGTAGACTTAGGGCCATTATTCCAACTTGCCGTTAGCTAAAGGCAGGATTTTGTTTGGCAGATAAACGGCTTTGCATTATAAAGCCTTAATTTATTATCTCTTTATTCATTAAATATTATTAAAATTATTAATAATAACAATAAAAAAATTAAAGTTGTAATAACTAAAGGCAAGTTGTAATAATGGCACTTAATCTATCAGCATAAAAATTGTTATTGTACTTAAAATCAATATTTAACAATATTTAAGAAAATAATATTTACCTCAACAAAAAGAAAACATTTCTTGTTAAAGTCGACTATAATATTATTTTTAATAATTTTTTTGAAGTTCATTTTAAAGACAATAACAATTTTTATGAACAATAAAGTAAAGCCTACTTTAAAATTGATAATTTGTCAATTACAATTGATATTTTTTAAGTAATATATAGTAATCCAAAAGTATTAATTAAATATTGTTTTAAAAAGAAATTCTAAAAAAAATGAATTGAATTTTTAAAATGAATACATTTGATAATTTTTTAAATTCAATAAATAATTATACAACATAAATAGAGGTGGTATAGTTACATAAAAAAAATAATTTATGCTTCAAAAAAAGTTTATTCAAAAATAAATTATAAATATTTATCCCTTTTTTGTACACATTTAACAATACAATTTTTTCCTATTTCATTCTTCAAAAAATTACAAAATTCAATACATGTATATCCAAAAGCAGTACAAAAACAGTACAAATATAAAACAAGTAAGAGCGCTATATTCGGCCGTTCCAAATCTTAAATACCCTTCACAACGTGTAGACATGCAATAACAGTATTCTTATCACCATTCATCCCATATGAAATACGTACATACATACAAAAAAAAACATACATATATAAAAACATCCCATTGTAAAATTATACATTTTCGTATGTATGTTAAAAAAAATAAAAAAAAAATTTAAAAAAAAAAAATTTTTAAAAATTAAAAAAAAATAATTAAAATATATATAATAAATATAAAACAAAAAAAAAATAAAAAAAAATTTAAAAAATTAAAAAAAAAAGATAATAATAAAAATATAAATAATATATTAAATAAAAATAAAAAAAAAATACAAAAAAAATTTAAAAAAAAATTTTTTTTGGGCTCAGCTGGGATTCCATGCCACGTTTTCTCCAACCAGTATACACATTTGTATGTATGTATGTTGTTGTTGTAATGTTGTTTTTGTGAAACAAAAATCGAGGTGGTCGTGGGTTTATGCTGATATCTCAGTTGTTTATGAACCGATGTTTCTGATTTTCAATACCGATCTACCATCGAATATTTCTGATATTATAACACCTCACTCGGGTCCATGCGATATCGGGGGGCATTAAAAAGTTGATTTCAACATACACACGGACAGACTGACAAAGCTTAATCGACTCCCCTATTCATAAGCTTTCAGAAAATATCTTTATGGGGTCGTAAATGAAAATTGTAGAAATTTCACACGGAATGACAAACCCATATATATACCCTTTTTCACTGTGTGAAGGGTAAAAAAACAGTACTTTTTATACCCTTCACCTGTGGTGCACAAGGGTATATATAGCTTTGTCAGTCCGTTTGTAATTTCTTCAATTTTCATTTCCGACCCAATAATGTATTTTTTTTCTGAAAGCTTATGAATAGAGGAGTCGATTTAGCCTTGACCGTCTGTCCGTGTGTTGGTTGAAATCAACTTTTAGAAGCAACTATATGTTCCTCAGATCTGTGTATGTTATCAATCTTTTGGAAATATTCGGGAATGAATCGCTATTGGAATTCAGCACAATCGCCCTATAACTTTATGAGATATGAGCAAAAAACCACGACCACCTCGTTTTTTTTTCAAAATTAAAACAACAACATACATATATACGGGTTAAAGTAAACGTGGCATCGAATCCCAGCTGAGCCAAAAAAATTTTTTTTATTTTATTTTTTTATTTTATATATTATTTACATTTTTAATATTTTTTTTAATTTTTTTAAAATTTTTTTTTTACAATTTTTTTTTGTTTTTAATATATTTTTTTTGCAATTTTTTTTTAGAAACATACATACGTAAACTCAATTATAATTTTGCAATGGGATGTTCTTTTACATGTATGTACGTATTTTATATGAGATGAATGGTGATACAAACAATTGTTATTGCATGACTACACGTTGTGAAGGGTATATAAGATTCGGCACGGCCGAATATAGCACTGTTACTTGTTCGTACTGTTTTAGGTATTGTGAATATAACAGTACATATTACAAAAAACTGTTTAAAACAGTACGAATGGCAACCCTAGGTGAAGAGTATAATAACACGATCTTCACGGTTTGAGGCAGAGATGCCAGATTAAAAACTGAATTTATTATTATTTTACTTAACAAAATGGGAACATTTTTAATATGTTTTACTCTTTTAAATATAAACATTTGACTTAATAAATAAAACATCCTCTTAATTCCATCGTAATTTTTTACGCACTCTTTAACAGTCACTAATTATGCGCACTCGTTGCTGCCTCATAGACGCAGTGTGACCATATCTAAAACACTTTTGCTGCTAAATATGGTTTTGAATAAAAAAAATATTTAAACTGCTAAAATTTAAAATAACTTATCTTCCTTTTTATATTAGTTTTAGGAGTTCGTTTGTTATGGTGTTCTCATAAATATTTACTTAATTTTACTTGAATAAAACAAAATTGATTAAAAACAATATCAAAAACGTTTATTGAACATACAAATTGTACAGCCATAAACACAAGCATACTTTCCGTCTTTATGTTTATATGACCTTACATAAATATTTTACGCTACAGTTATCCATAAATTCAGTAATATACACATATTTTAATAGAAAAAATTTGTAAAATTTAAGAAGTTATAAATTAATATGTAAAAGTATTTCAATACTTTATATTTAATAAAAAGTGGTATATTTGCATAAAAATTATTCAATTATATATTATCATATTAAATATATAATTAATAATAAATTTAAAACATCCTAAAATGTGCATTTTTCCTCATCTTCAGATGAGTCGGTAGAATTGTAAACATTATGTTTTCTATTGCATTTTTTATTCAGATCATTTGTAATTTTAAAACTATGTATTCAGCAATGTTCTCAAAAAATTTTAATATAATAAATTTTTTTAAGACTTTTTCGTGATGGCATGACTACATTGGCAACAATATCAAAATGAGTTGTTGCTCAAGGCACTGAGGCACTTTTACTCCTGACTCAATTGACAACCATCGCTTATCACAAGCTCTTACTAATTTTAATGGTTGCATGTCATCATTGATCGCACTTTAATTTTTTTTAATGTTTTGCCTTAAGGTAGATTTACTAAGGCAATTGAAAATTTCTGACACTAAATATTCAATATCATTAGGCAGCGTTTTTGAGGACACTGATTACAGTGCTCAGCAGCAAAATCCTCCATTAAATAAAACTATGTGGACTATATGGATTTTGATGCGCTGAACTCAAATCCGTTGTCGGTTTTTTTCCATCAGATCGGGATTTTTTTTATGGGCGTGGCAAATTTTTTCCCCTAAATTAGTCAGGTACGGAGACATATTTCATCCTAACTTCAGAACCAGTCATCCGATTTTCAAAAATAAAACACCAGTAGATGTCTAATAAAATTTTATTTATTTTAGTTGAACAGAGTTTTTCTCTATCTCTTATCGTTTTGGAATTATTCAAAAATTAATGGAGAAAATGTTTTTCGTGCAAAATTCGTAATATTTTTCAATTTAAAAGTGGAACTAAAAAAAAATATAAAGCAAATATTCAACATTTTAAACTTTTTTCTGAGAGCTACTTATCTTAGAAATAAAAAAAGCCATAAACCATAAAAATCAGTTAAAAAATGCAGATTTTATTGTCAATTTACCGCAGGTACCCAATGATTAAATTTTGTATGATAAACAAAAACAGCAGAGTCCTTAGCCGATCTTATTTGACACCGCCAGTGATTTGTTATTAAAAATTAGCAACTGTGCTAAAATTTGGATGTCGGCCCGATAAAATTATACAATGAACGGCGACGGCTTACAAAAACTATTGCGGCTTGGCTTAGCCGCTTAGCACAGGTCTCTAAATACGACAGCACAATAAACATAGCGTACAAAGTTCTATTATTATAAGACACCCGGAAAAGACTGAAATCTGTTTGTTTATGAGAAAGAGGAAGATACCGGTGCATAGCTATCCCATCTTTCGGAATAAGACAATTAATATTGATAAGAAGGTCAAATACCTAGGAATAGTACTTGATTGGAGACTATCCTGGAAGGACCACATTGAGTGTAAAGTAGAAAAAGCTTAAAGAATATGGGCCCTCAGCTAGGGTTGCCATTCGTACTGTTTTAAACAGTACATGTACTGTTTTTTGTAATATGTACTGTTATATTCACAATACCTAAAACAGTACGAAAAAGTACTGTTTTTTTATATTTGTACTGTTTTTAGATATACATGTATTGAATTTTGTAATTTTTTGAAGAATGAAACAGGAAAAAATTGTATTGATGAATGTGTACAAAAAAGGGATAAATATTTGTAATTTATTTTTAAATTAACTTTTTTTGTAAGCATAAATTATTTTCTTTTATATAACTATACCACCTCTATTTGTGTTGCATAATTATTTAATGAATTTTAAAAATTATCAAATGTATTCATTTTAAAAATTCAATTGATTTTTTAAAAAAAAAATTTTGTAACAATATTTAATTAATATTTTTGGATTACTATATATAACTTAAAAAATATTAATTGACAAATTATCAATTTTTATCTGCCAAACAAAGTCCTGCCTTTAGCTAACGGCAAGTTGTAATAATGGCCCTAAGTCAACTTAAAAATTAATAATTTGTCAATTACAATTGTTATTTTTAAAGTTATAAATAGTATTCCAAAAGTATTAATAGAATATTATTGTAATTTGAATTATGATTATTGTAATTTATTATTATAATATGAATTTACATATTATAGATAATTTCAAAATTCAACTCGTAGTTTTTGAAATTCAATTACCAATTTCAAAATTCTATTTACTATTTTTGAAATTTAATTAATAACTTCTGAAATACATTAGATCATTTTCAAAATTAAGTTTGAAAATATAGTGCATAGTTCTGAAATACAGTCAAAAATGTTAAAGCATTGTTAATTCGTTTATTCAAACTAATATCAATATTTATATCGAAAAACGACGTTTAATTTGTGTTTTTGACCACGTTAGTAACTTAAGATACTATTTGTAGTTCGACTCGATCTATATATGTATTGCATTTTGAAACAAATGCAATATTTTTTGTTACGTTCTCTCTAAAACATATGTGATGTATTGAATTAAAAGTTAAGTCAACGTTATGTTCTCATAGTTTTTAGATGTTTTTATGTTTCTTATTAACTTTTTTTTAAATAAAAATGTGATGTATTGAAGTAAAAGTTATGTTATCAATAAATAAAAAAATGTACTGTTTTTTTTGAAAAGTACTGTTTTTTCCCCTCAATGTACTGTTTTTTCACTTTTCAAATATGGCAACCCTACCCTCAGCAGAAGAGTGATGGGCTCAAAGTGGGGCATAAGCCCAATGATGACACATTGGCTATATACGAGTGTACTGCGGCCGACAATTACGTATGCTTCGTTAGTGTGGTGGACATCCTTAGAGAAGAAGGTGAATATATAACCTCTTCAAAAGATTCAGAGACAGTGCTGCATTAGTATTTGCGGCGCCAAGAGGACCACATCGACAATGGCCATTGAGAATATATTATCCATTTGGCCAATAGAGATTCAGGTAAAATATGAAGCGGCCTTAGCTGCCACAAGATTAATGGCAATAGATGAATGACTTATAAGAGAACATAAGACCAGATACCTAAGAATAACGGATATCTTACCGATGGGAAATATTACGGAAATAACATGTGATAAAATCCCAATGAGATATGAGAATACTAACTGCATTACCATAATACCGGAAGAGGGAGAATGGGATGAAATGGGATGAAATATTCAGGATGGGAAACACCCATGGAATCGATCTTTATAAAGACGGTTCAAAGATTGGTGACCAAACTGGAATGAGCTTATACGACATAAGCCGAAATAGAAGCAAATACTTCCGTCTACCAGATCACAACACTATTTTTCAGGCTGAGATCATGGCGATTATGGAAGGAATTATATGGATAAAGGAAACGAATAGCGAAACTCCGATTCGTATCTTTACGGATAGCCAATCAGTGATTAAGACATTAAGAAAGGATAAAATTGAATCCCGGAACGTCCTGCAATACAAGAGAGAGTTAAACTCATATGCAAATTGTGAACATCTGGAGATAATTTGGATACCAAGCCACTACGGGCTGATAGGTAACGAGAAAGCCGACAAATTATCCAAAATGGGAGCTCTTCTGAGTACTATAACTTTGGAGAATGCTAAACCCTTTAAATGATTTGAAGATGAATTTAAACGTTGGGCGATGGAGGAACATGTCAGAAAATGGCAAAGCACTGATGTCGGTAAGGTGACAAGAACACTATGGGGTGACCCAAATCTTGGGAAATCAAAAGAGATTCTGAGACTTAGTAGTCCAACACTTAGGAAACTAACCAGTGTAATTACAGGTCATACGGAGTTGAGAACCCATCTAGCTCGCATGTGATTATCTGAGGAGACAACATGTAGAGCATGCGAGGAAGAGGATGAGACTTTGGTACACTACTTCTGTCATTGTCCTGCGTTTGGGCATATTAGGCGCGAGAATTTTACAGTGGATACTATGCCGAACTTGGAATACCTGGGGAACTCGAACTGTAGATCCATAAGGAGTTACATTGAGGGGACTGGGTTCTTGGACTAGTCCTTTATTTATGGGGAATTACGTTCATGGTTTTTGCTTGGGAATTCCTTTTTGAATATAGAGCGCACAACAAGCCAACCAGACATAATTGTATACCTGTCATGGGTTTGGGGTTTTAATGCCTCTCCTTTTCAACCTAACCTAACCTATAAGACACTTTTTGTTTGAAAAGCAACAACAACCCTTTTAAACCATTGTTAAATTTTAGAACAATATGACATGATATGGCACCTTGTGAATCACGCAATTGTCTAAATTTTTTGAATTCTCCTTGATTCTATTTATTAATGCAGGAATGGAAAATTAGATTTTATGTTCCGAATTAAACATTTAACTTAATTGTGCTTTTTATGATAATAAATTTACCAAATTTATGTATATTTGTTGTTCTTGCAACATTTATAATGTGCTTCACAAGCACATATCCTTTTATAAATAAAATTTTATTGAATTAAACATATAAAAACAACTTTTCCATCCTTGTTATACAAACTGGCCTTGAAAGAAAAAAAATCCCCTTAAAAGTTGCTTTGTTGTATCAATTCGCCGTTGCATATACCTGTATGAATATGCCTTAGTAACGCTTATCAAATATATATAAAAAAATAGTCAGCTGATTGGATACGAGTACCTTATTATGGATATGCCTTGATTGAATTCATGAGGATTTCAAAATAAAATTTGTAACACTTTAATTTTTAAAAAAAATTTGTTAAAAGTGTACTGATGATCTGGCAAAAACACCAGTAAAATACATATCGCACATCCTTAACAATTGGGTCATAACACGAAATTTAAAAATGTTTACTTTATGCGAAAAATCAACAAACAACATTTACATCTATTAACTGTAAATTTCACATTTTGCCCCGTACTATTTTTTCTAAAAAATCAGGTTGTGACGATGTTCTTAATATTTGAGTGACTATCCTCATCGAAAAAGAGTATTATTTTGAGTTAATACAAAAATTTAAAATTTAATTTAAAATTATAAAATCGAGAAATTTTACTTACATGTGCTCAAATTCTGGTGCATCTGTATCAATACCAGTGTAGTCTGATTCGGCGCAGAGCTCTTGTGCAGATACGAGAAAGAATATTTGTGTTGGTGTCAAACTAAGTCCTGGTAACCTAGCCATTCCTTTAACTGGACCCGTTAGTGACAGCATAGAATGATATGATATTTGCATTCCGCCTGAATGTATAAGTATATCCATACGACTATAGTTTGAAAATATATTCACAGATTTAGGAACACAATGCATCGCTTTATCTTCAAAAGTCTTAGTTATTGATCGAAGTATTTCTTTAGCTATTGCAACTCCAACTGAAGCGTATTGCAAATAAGGCGGAAGTCTACCATCAAAGTAAGGTACCAAGATTACTGATAGCGGAACAACTAAATTAAAAGAAATGTGTTAATTAATATTACGGGAAAAATATATTTTTAAACACACAACTTAAGAGCTTTAGTAGATGTCATTGATATATGTCGGTTCTTTTCACAGTGAGAAATTACAAGTCAAAAATTTTTCTAAATCTTTTAAATTTGTCTAAAGTATTCACATATGAGAAATAAGAAGGCGTACAGATTTTTCTTTAATTTTTTTATTTTCCCGACGTATACTGTTTAAGAAATTACAATAAAAAAATGTTAATTCCCCGTTAGAATAGCGAATACAATTACAATAGCAATACAATTCCCAGCCTGCACAAAAGTACGACAATGTCTGAATCAGACAAGTCTTACAAATATCTGACTTTTTTTACGGACATTTCGTACAGATTTCTGTAAGACATGTCTGGGAAATTTAATGTACGACACATCTGATAGATTTCTGACTGATTTCGTAAAGAAATGTCTGAGTTGTTTTCATTCCTTTTGTTTAGGATTTTTTGTTTTTATAACCGCCACCAAAAAAATGGTGGGGGTATATTCATTTTGTCATTCCGTTTGTAACACATCGAAATATCCATTTTAGACCCCATAAAGTATATATATTCTGAATCAGGGTTTGATTTGATGACGATCTAGCTATGTCTGTCCGTCTGTTGCAAGCACGATAGAGGTCGCACCGAAAAAGCTAGGGGGCTCAATTTTTGCCAGAATCTTTCATATCAGCGAAGGTTTGTTTGATATTGAAAATGGGCTAAATCGGCATATTAGGAAGAGAGTTATAGCTCGAAAAGCAAGAGTAGGTCGAAAAAACAGTGTCCTTCGAACATCGAATAAAATGGAATTGTGTCCAAACGCATTAACGAAGACTCATGAAACTTCGAATATATATTTCCTGAGTAAAAAAAATATTTTTTCCCGAAAATTACTTAAATCTATGCATTAGAAAAGAAGTAATCGATCAAAATGTACGAAAATTTATATCGCACAATGTATTTTTCGGTATATTTAAAAACAAAAACGTCATAAAAGCAACAAAATTGGATGTACGACTCTGAAATTTTGCAAACTTTGCTTTTTGGTGAGAGGGTTTTTTGTAACGGAAAATCAATGTGCCACGCCCACCTACCATATAACGTTTTACCCAAAATTCATATAATTTCTCTATTAATATAGATTTTGGAATAATAAAGGACTATATGGAAACAGCTAGGTTGTACTCATCAGCAAAGACAACTTTGACACGCCTACTATAACGCCCACTTTTCACGTTATCTACCGTTAATGAAATTTAAAAGCTCATAAAACCGCCAAACTTAGAGATATGATGATAAAATTTGCTACGTATATCCCCCCAGGCAGTGTCATTACTGTGCCAAAAAATTAAGGTGCCACGCCCACTTTTACGCCCACCTCCCATATAACGTTTTACCTAAAATTCATATAATTTCTCTATTATTAAAGATTTTGGAATAATAAAGGACTATATTGAAATATCTAAGTTGTACTCATTAGCAAAAACAACTTTGACACGCCTACTATAACGCCCACTTTTCACGTTATCTACCGTTAATGAAATTTAAAACTCATAAAACCGCCAAAATTAGAGGTATGATGATAAAATTTGCTACGTATATCCACCCAGGCAATGTCATTATTGTGCCCAATAATTTAGGTACCACGCCCACTTTTACGCCCACCTCCCATATAACGTTTTACCTAAAATTCATATAATTTCTCTATTATTAAAGATTTTGGAATAATAAAAAACTATATTGAAATACCTAAGTTGTACTCATTAGCAAAATCAACTTTGACACGCCTACTATAACGCCCACTTTTCACGTTATCTACCGTAATGAAATTTAAAACTCATAAAACCGCCAAAATTAGAGGTATGATGATAAAATTTGCTACGTATATCCACCTAGGCAATGTCATTATTGTGCCCAATAATTAAGGTGCCACGCCCACTTTTACGCCCACCTCCCATATAACGTTTTACCTAAAATTCATATAATTTCTCTATTAACAAAGATTTTGGAATAATAAAGGACTATATTGAAATACCTTAGTTGTACTCATTAGCAAAAACAACTTTGACACGCCTACTTCGCCCACTTTTCACGTTATCTACCGTTAATGAAATTTAAAAGCTCATAAAACCGACAATATTAGAGGTATAATGATGAAATTTGCTACATATGTATATCCTTCTAATCAATGTAATTGTTGCGCCGAACAGTTTAGGTGTCACGCCCACTTTAACGCCTATCTTCCATATAACGGTTTATCCTTAATTCATGTAATTTCTCTATTGACAAAATTTTTGGGAAAATAAAGGACTATATTGAAATATCTTAGTTGTATTTATTAGCAGAAACTTTTCTGACACGCCTACTTTAACGCCCACTTTCACTGAAAGACTAAATTTACGAAAACATTTTACTATCGTATCGAAGATATTACGGGTGGTTAAATTTTAAGGGCCGATGTTGAATTTAAATAAAAAACAAATTATTTAGGAAATTATTATTGTTTCTTTTTATAATGATAATATTTGTGTAGTTCAATTATGTATTTAACAAAATATGTGCCAAATGGCCCCCCCACTCCTCTATCTGATGGTCCAAATTTTCAATGGCAATGTTGATGCTCAATTGTTGGGCATGATGATGAGCCGAGGTTGACTGCTCTTTGGCCACACTATCGCAAAAAACAGCAATGGTTCCCATTCAACGAACTAAGAAGGCATTCACAGATTTTCTAACATTTTATACAGACCTTTTTTGCAGAAATTTAAATATTTTTTACAATTCTCCCGATTGTGGACGAATTTGAACGATTATGTTGATCAAAAGAATTACGAAGTGCACAAAATGCATTTTGATTTGAACGCCCATTTTTAAAAAAAACCTAAATAACTTTAAAGCGTTGCTCATTTGCGTATCTTTCTACGGATCAAATTCAGTAAGTTTGAGATTGAGAAATGTCAAATGAAATGCAGAAAACAAATTTAAAGTCTAGGTGTAGTTCACCTTCAACATGGGCCCTTAAAATTTAACCACCCTCTACAAAGAAAGTGATAAATATTTTATTATAAAGAGATTATTCCATATCGATTAACAAAATAATAAATATTGTGCTTTAAATGTACACAAAATTGGTGGTGGGTATAAAAGATTCGGCACAGCCGAATATAGTGCTCTTACTTGTTTATTTTTTATTCGCCTCATACAGATTACAATTATGTCTGTTTAAGTTACGAAATAATTCATAGGTTTGTAGTATAGTGGGTGCACCACTGAACTATAAAACTGGAGGTTCGCTGTTCGATCCCACTTTCTTTAGTGTGTTTGCTGATATTTTTATTTTTTTTATTTTATAAACATTTCAATGTACCATGGTCAATATGAGTAGTATATGAAATATTATGACTAGCAAAATACAATGCACTATGAAAAAAAAACTAAACTAAATAAATATCTATTTTTATGTATTTTTTCCATTGAGTACATAGTATTTTTTAATTAAATTACATACGTAAATTTATTATTTTACAATGGGATGTTTTTATATATGTATGTTTTTTTTAAGTATGTACGTATTTCATATGAGATGAATGGTGATGAAGGGTATATAAGATTCAGCACGGCCGAATATATCGCTCTTACTTGTTTTAAATATATATTGCATAAATTAACAAACGAAAATCAATTTTATTCAGCTTCTAGACGACCAAGAGAGTCAATATTGGTATCATCTGAAAGGACTTGACTAACGCAATAACAGCACTATAAATAAAATTAAAATTCATCTTGGTCACCACTACAAAATGGCGGACAATAAATTTATATATATGGGTCAAATCTGGTATTTTAAAATGTAACTTTTTGAACCCCCTCAATATTGGTATCAAATGAAAGGGTTTTACCATTAGAATACAGTAAATTATTAAAAAATTTTAATTCCAAGATGGCGTCTAAAACAAAATATCAGATCAAATTTTTTAAGGAAAATGGCGTATAACATGAAATATATGTAGGTTAAGCTACGATGTGAGATTATTCCTATGTACATAGGATGGTGAAGGGTATTATCAGATTCGGCACGGCCGAATACAGAACTCTTACTTGTTTTCTTTGGTACCGCGAAATGTTTTCGAAATGCTCGGAATGTTTTCATTTATAAGGCCGACAATTTTGTCTGACCCAAAGATGCAGGAGAGTGCGAAATCTTTAAAGTCGTGGCAAACTTTTAAAAATTCAGTTTTATCTGGATCGTCATGCAAGGTAGAGCCGAAATTTTTGAAAATATTCTCCTTTTTAAATATATTTGCAACTTCGGTCGGAGTCTTCGGAGATGCTGCAAACACTTTAGCGGTCAAATATTGCAGACCTCGTTTGACTTTATTAAAATCAATATTTTTAGTTGATTCTTGGTTTCTGTGTCAAAAAGTATTGTTAAGCTCTTAATAGAATTTTATAATGCACTAGTAACTTACATACCTTACACAAACATTCCGAAAATTTTCTCATATTCCACTTACAGCATTAACTGCGCCCAAAGTGCTTGTAACATCCAAGCAATATTGTTTGACTTCATAAATGGCCTTGAGTTCATCATATAATTTCTGTTGTTCTCCATGTTAATGCTCAATGAAGTCTGTAGCCTTACGACACTGCCCATTTTCCAAAACTCTTCCTCGAGCTTCTGATTTTTTTAAATAGAAGTGTTTTCTTCTTTGGAATACAAAAATTTACTATTTCTCCTTTTACCACTCATAATTTGATATGTAACACTTGCAATTTTTTATTGTAATGATTTTTAGCATTGATCTTCACTACTTGAAATTGTATCAATAACTAAATTATTCAATGTAAAATAAGTTATTATTTGGTTTCCTTTTAATTAAAGACAGTTTTAGGAACCGTTACACAAATATCAAAGTTAATTGAAATGTAATTTTAAGTAAAGTGAAATCAGTCCTAATGGAAATGAAATAATTCCAACCATAGTTTTTCTTTTTGAAATGAAAAAAGTTCTAACAGGAATGAAATAAATCCCAATTAGTAAAATAAATGAAATAACTCCCAATAGTATTTGGTTGGGTGTTATTTTATTTGGCAGTTATTTCATAATGAAATAGCTTCCAATGGAAAATTGTAAAATAAGTTCCAAAATACTAGGAGTTATTTCATAATGAAATAATTTCCGATTTCCTAAATTTTTTTTGAGTTTTTTCATTTCTGATTCGAGACTTATTTCATTTGGGAGTTATTTTAAGGTACCGTTTTCTTTTTGCTTTGAGTTATTTTTTATATTTCTTTAATGTACACATGAACCTTCTCATTTATTTTACATACCAAAGGTGCGCTTCGCTACCACCACTAGGAATTTAATATAAATATTTACATACGTCTTAAATATTTATATGAAATTTTATAATTTAAAGCGAATTTTAAATGCAGTTTATTAATATTAGTTTTTCAAAATTAAGTTAAACATTATCATCATTAAACATTTTTAAAACTCTCCCGCATTACGCGTACAATGAAAACAAGTAAGAGCACTATATTTTATACCCACCACCAGTTTTCCGTTCTTTTGTAGCTATGGTTTTTTTCCCAAAAATTTTTGTTTCCCGGAAATGCGAGATTTATTTTTTAATATCCCGGGATCCCGCAGCAAAACAAATAAAAAGTAAATTTGTTTCTAATTAAAAAGAAACTTTTTATTAAAAAGAATAAAATAGTTTATAATATAAAAAAAAACTTCAAAACTATAACAATCAATAAAAAAACTTGAATTTAAAATATAAATTGAGTAAAAATATTTTTTATTGAAAAAAATATTATTCTCTAGGTACGAGATCAAATATGAGCACAAAAAACAAAAATACAGGTACTTCAGCTATGAAATCAAAAATAAAATCATTAGAATTCAATTTCAATATAAACAAAATTATATGAATTTGAGATAAACCGTTATATGGAAGGTAGGCGTTAAAGTAGGCGTGTCACCTAAATTTTCCGACGTAACAATGACATTAACTAGAACAATGACATTAACTAGCAAATTTCATCATCATACCTCCAAATTGGCCGGTTTTATGAGCTTTTATATTTCGTTAACAGTTGATAACGAGAAATGTGGTCGTAATAGTAGGCGTGCCGAAGTTGTTGTAGTCTTTCAATGAAAGTGGGCGTTAAAGTAGGCGTGTTGAAGTTGTTTTTACTAATAAATGCAACTTAGATGTTTCAATATAGTCCTTTATTATTCCAAAATCCTTATTCATAGAGAAATTATATGAATTTGAGATAAACTGTTATATGGGAGGTAGGCGTTAAAGTGGGCGTGTCACCTAAATTTTCCGGCACAAAAATTACATTGACTAGAAGAATATCTGTAGCAAATTTCATTATCGTAGCTCTAATTTTGTCGGTTTTATGAGCTTTTAAATTTGGATAACGTGAAAAGTGGGCGTTATAGTAGGCGAGTCAAAATTATTTTTAATAATGAATGCAACTTAGATGTTTCAATATAGTCATTTATTATTCTTAAATCTTTATTCGTAGAGAAATTATATGAATTTAAGTTTAGACGTTATATGGGAGGTGGGCGTAAAAGTGGGCGAGTCACATTTATTTTTCGTTAGAACAAAGCATTTGACCAAACGGCTATGTTTGCAAAATTTCAGAGTCGTACATCCAATTTTGTTGCTTTTACGACGTTTTTGTTTTTAACTATACCGAAAAATAAACTGTGCGATATATATTTTCGTACATTTTGATCGATTACTTCTTTTCTAATGCATAGATTTAAGTAATTTTCGGGAAAAAATATTTTTTTTACTCAGGAAATATATATTCGAAGTTTCATGAGTCTACGTTAATGCCTTTGGACACAATTCCATTTTATTCGATGTTCGAAGGACACGGTTTTTTCGACCTACTCTTGCTTTACGAGCTATAACTCTCTTCTTAATATTCCGATTTAGCCCATTTTCAATACCAAACAAACCTTGTCTATAAGAAAGATTCTTGCAAAATTTGAGCTCCCTAGCTTTTTCGGTGCGACCGCTATCGTGCTTTCAACAGACGGACAGACGGACAGACGGACGGACATAGCTAGATCGTCATAAAATCAAACCTCGATTCAGAATATGTATACTTTATGGGGTCTAAAATGGATATTTCGATGTGCTACAAACGGAATGACAAAATGAATATACCCCCACCATTTTTTTGGTGGCGGGTATAAAAAGGAAATACACTGCCCTATTCATAAAGAATAATTTTTAAATGAGACCGTAACAGTGAAGGAAAATTGAAAACTTGAGATGGTACTGATCTCCAAGCAAAAGAGTACTTTTTTTAACATTTTGGTACTTTTTCCAAGCATATTTTTCATTGAAAAATAAACCTAAGAATAAAAAACAGATAAACATATATATAAAAAAATAATTTATTTTATTAAAAAAATATATTTTTTGGTTAAGAAACTTGAAACTATTTTATTATTTATATAAACATTTATGTAAATGCATATGTATGTATGTACGGACACATGTATTTCCTTATAACACTGCTCGACAAAAAATCATTTTTTGTCTTCCCGTTAATAAAGCCTATATGGATTTTAAAGCACTGAACTCAAATCCGTTGTCGTTTTTTTTCCATCAGTTCGGGATTTTTTGTATGGGCGTAGCAAATTTTTATACCCTTCACCTGTGGTGCACAAGGGTATATATAGCTTTGTCATTCCGTTTGTAATTTCTACAATTTTCATTTCAGACCCCATAAAGTATATATTTTCTGAAAGCTTATGAATAGAGGAGTCGACTAAGCCGTGTGTTGGTTAAAATCAACTTTTAGAGCAACTACATATTTCTCAGATCTGAGTATGGTATCAATCTTTTGGAAATATCCGGGAATGAATCGCTATTGAAATTCAGCACAATCGCCCCATAACTTACTGGGATATGAGCAAAAAACCACGACCACCTCGTTTTTTTTCACAATTACAACAACAACATACATATATACTGGCTAGAGTAAATGTGGCATCGAATCCCAGCTGAGCCAAAAAAATTTTTTTTTATTTTATATAAATATATTTATATTTTTAATATTTTTTTTATATATTTAATTTTCAATGTGAACCATTTTTTTATTTTGGCTTAAGTTCATTTATCCTTTCATATAATTTTATAATTCAAATTTTTTTAATTACATTCAAGAATTCATTGTTCATTGTCTATCACCTAGATGGACTTACATAAATGAAAATGTAAATTACAACCTTGTTTTCAATAATAAGGATGGATATTTAAAGCATAACGAAAATGTATTACGAATATAAAAGAATATGAACATGTTGAAATATGAATTGTCATTTGATATGTGAAATAAAAATTCAACAAATTTGAAAATTAATACTAAGATTCACTAATTCAAATTTCATTGAATTGTAACATAAATAGGAGTTTTAAATTACATAGTAGTATACCGATAAAGAGTGCTGATGATGAAATCGTAGCTGATTTGAAAATGTATTCCACTCGGCTAATATCGGAAATAATTTTAGAAAGAATATTCCTAAAAATGGTTACAACATAATTAAATTTGAATTATAAAATTAAATGAAAGAATAAATAAACTAAAGCCAAAAATAAAAAATGGTTCACATTAAAATTTAATATATAGTAAAAAGTTCGAATAAAATATAAATATATAATTTTTTATATATTTTTTTATTATTTTAAAAAATATTATCTTATTTTTTTTTTATATTTTATTTGAGAAACATACAAACGTTAACTCAATTTATAATTCTGCAATGGGATGTTTTGTATATGTATGTTTTTTATTTCATATGAGATGAATGGTGATATAAACAATTGTTATTCCATGACTACAGGTTGTGAAGGGTATATAAGATTCGGCACGGCCGAATATAGCATCTTACTTGTTGTCCCTAAATTAGTCAAGTACGGAGACATATTTTATCCTAACTCGAGAACCAGTCATCCGATTTTCAAAAATAAAACACCAGAAGATGTGTAACAAAAGTGTATTTTTCTCTATCTCTTATCGTTTTGGAATTATTTAGAAATTAATGGAGAAAAAATTTTTTTGTGCCAAATTCGTAATATTTCTCAATTTAAAAATGGAATTGAAAAAAATATAAACCAAATATTCAACATTTTGCACTTCTTTCTAAGAGCTATTAAAGAATTCACAAACGCATTCATAGTACAAAATGTAATTTGTAACAAATCTCCAAATTTATTTTGTTACGTGTGTGGCAATCTAACTTTAAGTACTCAACGGGAGACAATATCTTCCAAGATTAAAGATGCTTATCGTCGTTATTTTGGGTTTATTGTCGATGATAGAGATAAAAATTGGTTGCCATAAATGTGTTGTAGTAGCTGTGCAATTTCTTTAAGTGGTTATTTAAAAGAAAGTCATAAGTCTTTGCCGTTTATGAAGCCACAAAATCATCAAAATGATTGCTACTTTTGCCATACCAAAACACGTGTAAACGAATAAACCTTATTTTCCGAATTAAACTGATTTGAATAACTTACTTCGTAAATTAGGGCTTTTAAAAAAACAAGTCTGAGCTTCTACCATCCCAATTAAAAGAATGAAATTTGGTGCAAAAGGACGCTAATGTCACGTACTTTCGAAATGGAGAACAACCTTTTTTGAGTTATTTCAGCAGAGAGGAAGGTTTGGTATTTTTTGATAATGCTGATGGACTTTTGCGACAACTGTGTTTCACTCATAAATCTTAGGATTGGCGGCTTGTTACTGATTCATCCAAGACAAGTTTGAAAGCCGTTTTACTTCACAATGGCAAAAAATTTCCTTTGGTCCCACTCGCGTATGCAAGAAATATGAAAGAAAACTATTGTAGCATGAAGATGATACTACACAAAATTTTTATATTCACATTACTCATGGAACTTTTGTGCAGATTTGAAAGTCGTAGCAATGTTAAATGGATTGCAAAGTGGATATACTAAGTTTTTTTGCTTCTTATGTGAGTGGGATAGCAGCGCGAAAGAAAAACACTACTATGTTAAAATTTGGCCGAAAAGAGCAAATTTTATTCCAGGAGAAAAAAGTAACAGAAGAGCCTTTAATTGAAAAAGAACAAATTCTTCTGCCTCCTTTTCATATAAAGCTAGGCCTTATGAAAAATTTTGCCAAAGCAATGAAAAAGGACGGTGAAGGCTTTCTATACATTAAAAGCAAATTTCCTAGAATCAGAGATGCTATTTAAAGTAAAGAAGGCATATTTGTAGGTCCACAAATACGACAGTTAATGAAATACGAGGTCTTTAGAACGAAATTGAATGATGTGGAAGAAAGAGCATGGACAGCTTTTGTGAATGTGTGCCACAATTTTTTGGAAAACAGAAAAGCTGAAAACAACCATGAAATCATCGAAGAACTACTTTCTGCCTACAAAGGTCTAAAGTGTAATATGTCATTTAAAATTAATTTTTTATTAATAAAAAATAAATATTTATTTAAGAAAACTAAAGTTGAATCTGCGCATACAACGGACCTTTTTTATTTTAGCAATGTTTCCTAAAAAAAATTAATAACACTGCTGAGCAGCAAAATCCTCCATTATACTACATTTACACCTACACAAAATCTAGTACTTAAGGGATTTTGAGCGAAATCTACCAGATTTCCTATACAAAATGAAATCTACTTCGTCACTAGATTTTGGCAAAATCTACTTAAAATCTAGTACTACTTCGTGATGCAACTGCGGTTTTTATTAAATTGTACTAAACTATACTACGCTGCAAAAAGAAAAATTCAATCATAATATATAAGGTGGTTGCAATTGCACCAGTACTTTATTGTTTATATTTTTTTTATATGGAGTTTGAATTTTGGAGAAGTAGAACATAGAGAGCCTCTCAGACCACCTTGTAAATAAATATATTGTTTTGAAAACGAAATCTTGCAAAATGTCAAAAAATAGTGGTGTAAACGGTTTAGATCTTAATAAAGATTTTATATCAAATCTACTAGATTTCGCTCAGGTGTAAATGTAGTATTAAATAAAACTATATGGACTATATGGATTTCGATGTGCAGAACTCAAATCCGTTGTCGGTTTTTTTCCATCAGATTGGAATTTTTTTTTTATGGGCGTGGCAAATTTTTCCTTCTAAAAAAAAATATAAAACAAATATTCAACATTTTGCACTTTTTTCTGTGAGCGACTTGTCTTAAAAATAAAAAAAAGTCATAAACCATAAAAATCGGTAAAAAAAAAAATTTAGATTTTATTGTCAATTTACCGCATGTACCCAATATTGACCATATATGTGTAATGCAGCAAACAACGTCGAAGTGGGCGCACTTAAGCTCAACAATGAATGGCAACTATTAACTTCTATCTATTTTCGTACAACAAAAACAATTACAAGCAAAAAAATTTGGCAGATTTTAATTTTGTAGCAACGCCTCGCTTAAAGCACCCACCCTGTCGTCACCCGGCGACAACTTAAAATTACAACAAAACGTTAAAATATTTACAGTCTATATATTTTTTTATTTAAAATAACACAAAATTTTTGTTAATAATTACACTAGTCGACAAAAAATTATTTTTTGTCTTCCCGTTAATAAAAACTATGTGGACTATATAGATTTTGATGCGCTAAACTCAAATCCGTTGTCGTTTTCTTCGATCAGATCGGGATTTTTTTATGGGCGTGGAAACTTTTTACCCCTAAATTAGTCAGGTACGGAGACATATTTCATCCTAACTCGAGAATCAGTCATTCGATTTTCAAAGATAAAACACCAAAAGATTTGTACAAAATTGTATTTAATTCAATTCAATAGATTTTTCTCTATCTCTTATCGTTTTGGAATTATTTAAAAATTAATGGAAAAAAACATTTTTTTTTCGTGTTGTGGCGATTGAAGCCAGAGATAATTTGCCAACATTCAGTTCATAAAAGATAAAATTATTGGACGAAGGAGCCAAATAAAACGAAAAATGTAATTGCGCATTATTTAATACATCAGAAGTATTAATGCAAACGAAAAGTGAAAGAACATTTCAGAAAACAGAGTGCACGAAAAGAATATAATATGTTACAAGCGATGGGTAAATGTGAAATTACGACTCCAGAAAGTATTGAGTCGGCATTGAAAAATCATTATGCTGAGTTGTGGAAAAAATCTTTGCAAAATGAATACGATTCCCTTAGCAAAAATAAAACGTGGGAACTTAAAAGTTTGCCACCAGGGCAGGTTTTAGTTGACTGCAAGTGGGTTTTTGGCGTAAAGAAAAATAAAGACGGTAGCATTACTAAATTAAAGTCTAGGCTAGTAGAAAAAGAATACAGTCAGCAATACGGTATCAACTATAAGGAAACCTTTTCACCGGTAGTACGCTATAGTAACATTAGGCTCGTTTTAGCATTGGCTGTAGAATATGGTATTTATCTACACCAGATGGATGTATCTTCAGCTTATTTAAATAGCGATTTGGACGATTTGGTTTACATGAACCTCCATGTTTTGAAGACAACTGTGGCAAGGTTTTAAAGTTAAAGAAATCTCTTTATGGTCTAAAGCAGAGTAGTAGACAATGATATGCAAAACTCGATGGTCTTTTAAAGAAATTTGGTTTCAACCCGTGCATTAGTGATCCATGCATTTATATAAAGCAGCAAAATAGATCTTTCAACATAATGCTACGCGCACAATTGGGACGAACGACGAATTTTTCGTCACGAATATTCGTCATCAAAAATAAAACACATTTGTGTATATGAGAATGCATACAATTGTGGCGTGAGTCGAAGTTCGCTATACGCGGCGAACACTGCATTAGATTTATTTCTATCTCTTACGCCGGCGAACAAATTGATACAAGGTGACCATTTTTTTATTAAATTTGGGTTTACTTCTCAACTTTTTAAGAAAATAAAGATAGTTTTTACTTTAATAATTGTTTTATTTTTTATTTTAAAACATTTAAAATAAGCACAAAAATTTGTTTTTATTTGTGTTTTTGCAAATGTTTAAGTTTATTAAGTGATCTTTTTTTCATATGGTCACACACACAGCTGTTATACACAAACAAAATTTTTATTATTGTTTAATGCACCAACCCACGACATTCTTTGCAAACGTTTGCTTATACGTAAACAAGTTATTATTATTACAGAAATTATATTTATTGTTTTGTTGAGTTTCACAAAACATTAAATTCTTCGATTATTTTTGTTTTTTCTTTGCACAAACACTAAACAATTTTATTAACTATAAAAGATGTTACTTTTTCGTCGTTGTTGTGCTTTACACGACGAATTTGCACAACGAATTTTTACCGAAGAGTTCGTCGTGTTGGGCGAAATTCGTCGTTCGTCCCAATTGTGCGCCGAACATATTTGTTGTTTACGTTGACGATCTAATAGTTGGTAGTACATAAATTTCCGAATTGGCAGCACAATGTATTGTTTGAAAATCAACTATGTTTATATGTAACTTATTTAGTAATATTCTTTGAAATAACAAACGGAATGACAAAGCTATATATACCCTTGTGCACTGCAGTTGAAGGGTATAATATTCTAATTACTAATTATTACGTTTAGTAATCATTACTTAATAGCTATGCTCAAAACTTTGTTTCTTTTTTTATTCTTTTTTATAAAATCCAGGAATTGCTAACTGTCATATCCAAAAGATGGTTAAATATCATGTTTGTCCATTTTCGCTATCCATTACATCGACTCCACCCATGCGACAATTGTGGTCCTTAAAAATTTAAGGACACAGAACCGCCTTAATAATTTTGTCAATTTTATTAAATCTCTTTACAGTTGCTAATTGCATTGTTTTGTTTTCAACACCGTCTAACGTAGGTTTTACGACAATATAGCTTGATAGCAAATTCACAATCTTTTCACGACAGCAAATATCCGCAAATATTTGCAACACGTTATTCGCTGGTTCCACGATTAAATTTTAGTATTACTTTTTCATCGGGAACAATTTTTTATATTATTTTGGCGAAAGTACCACATGACAGTATTCCCTAAGTACGTAAAAACACTACTAATGGTACTCTGTGCATAAGTTGTCAGAGTAAGCTATAAAATTTTTATATCGGGGTATTTCTCGTAGCAATCTTACTAGTGTATTTGCGAAGTATCGCACAGCAACAGTGTAATTTTGTAGACTTTTTTAGCTTCTATATTACATTTATAAACGTTTCAAAGTAATAACCGTACCACTACGTGCTTAAATAAATAATAAATGCTTGTGTATCTATTATTTGGATTTACCGGATTTTGGTTATAAAGTGATATTTAATAGAAGTCGTGAGCAAAAAAACTTGCAAATAGAAAAGAAAAAATGTCCTCATAAGTTTCGAAAATTGAGCTAATTTTAAACATTAAGATTATATAATACAGAAAAGGCATTCTGAAAATGTTGTAAGAAGAAAATAGTTGTGAACGTATAAATTAAGGTCCATATCACTCGGATTAATATTTTTCCCTGAACCCCACTTTCTTCCTTATAATAATCGCCTTTGTCATACATGTCATCACCAATATTTTCGCTATTTCAAAGTAAATCCCTATTTTCATCATTCTTCTTTCAACCTTAACAAAATGTGCCATGTTTTTTACAAAAGTATATCTTCGAGTTCAAGACAAATCAATTGAAATCTATATCTTTCTATATATTCTATATAAAAGAGTAACGTGACTGACTGACTGACTGACCGACTGAATGATTCATCATCGCACAGCCCAAACGCAAAGAGCTAGAGACATGAAATTCGGTTCCTCTTACGATGTTTAGCTCCACTGAGAAGGGATTGTTGGAAATTCGTACTTAAACGGGGTGATCCGAGTTGAGGTTGAAAATGTTATTGGTGACCAAAAAGAAACTTTTTTTTTTTTTATTTTACATTTTGTATGTTATACGTTTACGCATCTAGAATTTTGAAATAAGTGACAATTGATACGAGGTGAGACTGATAATGTTATGGATGATCAAAAGGTTATTTTTATACCCTTCACACAGTGAACAAGTAACAGTGCTATATTCGGCCGTGCCGAATCTTATATACCCTTCACAACGTGTAGTCATGCAATAACAATCTCATATAAAATACGTGCATACGTACACGTTAGAATAAATGTGGCATCGAATCCCAGCTGAGCCAAAAAAATTTTATTTTATTTTATTTAATAAATTATTTATATTTTATTATTTTTTTTATATTTTTTTTAAATTTTTTTTAAATTTTTTTTAAATTTTTTTTTAATTTTTTTTTTTTTTTAGTTTTTTTTATTATTTTTTTCTTGTTTTAATATTTTTTTTTTTGTGATTTTTTTTTGTTTGGTATGTTTTTTACATGTATGTATGTATGTATGTATGTATGTTGTTGTTGTAATTGTGAAAAAAAACGAGGTGGTCGTGGTTTTTTGCTCATATCTCAGAAAGTTACTGGGCGATTATGCTGAATTTCAATAGCGATTCATTCCTGGATATTTCCAAGAGATTGATACCATATACAGATCTGAGGAACATATAGTTGCTTCTAAAAGTTGATTTTAACCAACACACGGACAGACGGACAGACGGTCAGGGCTTAATCCTATTCATAAGCTTTCAGAAAATATATACTTTATGGGGTCGGAAAATTGTAGAAATTACAAACGGAATGACAAAGCTATATACCCTTGTGCACCACAGGTGAAGGGTATAAAAAGGGTATATATAGGTTTGTCATTCCGTGTGAAATTTCTACAATTTTCATTTCCGACCCCATAAAGTATATATTTTCTGAAACCTTATGAATAGGGGAGTCGATTAAGCTCTGTCAGTCTTTCCGTCTGTCCGTGTGTATGTTGAAATCAACTTTTTGAAGCCCCCCGACATAGGTTGGACCCGGGTAAGGTATTTAAATATCAGAAATATTCGGGAGTAGATCGGTATTGAAAATCAGAAACATCGGTACATAAACAACTGAGATATGAGCAAAAACCCACGACCACCTCAATTTTTTTCACAAAAACAACATTACAACAACAACATACATACATACAAACGTGTATACTTGTTAGAGAAAACGTTGCATCGGGTCCCAGCTGAGCCAAAAAAAATTTTTTTTTAATATTTTTAAAATTTTTTTTTTATATTTTTTTATTTTTATTTAATATATTATTTATATTTTTATTATTTTTTTTTTGTTTTATATATATTATATATATAATAATTTCTTTTTTTTTAATTTTTTTTTAAATTTTTTTTTTATTTTTTTTTTTTTTTTTGTTTTTTTAACATACATACGTGAATGGTGACACAAACTACTGTTATTGCATGATTACACGTTGTGAAGGGTATATAAGATTTGGCACGGCCGAATATAGCACTCTTACTTGTTTGAATTTTTATTGTACGTTTTGTGTCTTTACGTTTATGACGATGTAATTTCGAAATAAGGGACTATTGATTCAAACTGAGAATAAAAGTGATAAGGGCGAAACAAAAGACGCCTTTCCGCATTTTATTGTAGATTCCTAAAATAAGTGATTCTAAATCCGAATTTTAACTATATATGTAATGGACGACAAAAAAAAAATTTTCATTTTTTTGCAGTATTTATTATGGGGAAGGACAAAATGTTATGTTATTTTTATAGTCATTTTTGCATAGTTTAAATATAAAATATATCCCTAATATATATTTTACCTGAACTGTTTTTTTCTAACTAAAATGAGTCAGAGATTTTCATAATTTTAACCAGGAAACATTTAGTAATTAAAAAAAGAACTTGAGTAGTCAGTAAATAGTAAGAACTGCGCTATCAAAGTAGCAGGTAATATGCTACTAGTATATTCATAAAATCATGCAAATGTACGTAAAGTCTAAACAAAATTCACTTCTTGCAGATACAAAAATATAAATAAAACAAGTAAGAGCACTATATTCGGCTGTGAAGAATCTTTTATACCCACCACCAATTTAATGTACATTTAAAGCACAATATTTATTATTTTGTTAATCGATATGGAATAATCTCTTTATTATAAAATATTTATCACTTTCTTTGTAGAGGGTGGTTAAATTTTAAGGGCCCATGTTGAAGGTGAACTACACCTAGACTTTAAATTTGTTTTCTGCATTTCATTTGACATATCTCAATCTCAGACTAACTCAATTTGAACAGTGGAAAGATACGCAAATGAGCAACGCGTAAACGTTATTCAGTGCCCATGTTCTGTAACTCTCGCTACGAGAAACTTTTCACTTGAAACATGTAAATTGGTACAGAAATACAACAAATCGAAACAAACAGCTGTTTTTTCTCACTGTACTGTTTCTGTAACTATTCATGCGAGAAATACCTGTCACGTAAGAAAAATACTCGTAAGCCATAAAAAAGTGTTTCTGTAAAGTTTTCAGGCGAGAACTTCTCACTTTGAACTGTCTAAATAAGTCACAAACAAAAAGACCGCGAGATTGCAAAAACTTTGAGCCAAAAATTATAAAAAGTCAAAAATCAGTGACAAAAACATGGAAAATGTAAAGTTTAAATGTTTTTTTATTATTAATGCATACATATGTATGTATTAATATTATAAATTTGTTATCGTTAAAAAAAATATGCGGGTTTCAAAGCAACAAAAAGGAAAATTAGATATCGAGTTTAAACTATCGAACCTTCTATAAAATATTTTGTAATTGAAATAATGTTTTTTTTTGTGCTTTAAACTTTTATGTATGTAAAAGAAAGAAATTAGGAAATGAAAAATTAATTACTTTAAATTTGAGGTTATAAATTTTCTTACTACGGGAAATAATTTATGGTAAATATCTTTGTTTAATTTACAAAAGTTTTTATATTTCTAAAAAAGATAGATTTTATTTTATATTGATTATATTTTTACAATCATCAAAGTCATTTAAAGTTTAAAAAAACTAACTAACTAAATAAAATTGCTAAATTCTTTTTATTTATTTTTGTTTATTTCAATTTCGAAATAATTTTTATAATTTTTTTATTCCTTTTTTATTTAGACCTTAAATATTTACAAAAAGTGTTTATTGTTGAACCAAATTGTTTAATTTGTATGTCGTGTGTCCTAAACAAAAATCCTAAATACACCACCATCATCATTATATTTATCATCAAAAGGAAACAATGTTACCAATGTCTTGGAAAGTGAAGGCAAATTTGTATTCCTTACACCTTTTCTCATAAAAGGTGCCTTCAAGCAGAACCATTGCTGATGATCTGCTTAAGCGATATAGTTCCTTAAATCAATTCTCCGGCATTTCAAAAGAGTCTGTTGAATCGCACAACCTTTTGCGATGAATCCGCAACACATTCCTTTCATCATCCCCAACCGCTCTAACTTAAGCTGCATTGTACATTTTATTTCTTTCTTCTGCACTTATTTTTTTAAACACTTTTATTTTCTAAATTTTATATGTATTATTATTTCCGCACTTCTAAAGTTTATTTTTTTTTCTTCTTCTTCTTATAATTAAGTATAATTTTTGATAGCTCTAACGTAACAACGTAATCATAAATGGTATTTTTCGCCATGAGTTACAGATTGTTTTATAGAATTAGAATTAAATAGTTTTTTGGACCTAGAGCCTGTTTATGACAAAAAAATAATTCTTTAAACATTATAAGGTCGTAAAGAATGTAATTAGTTATTCAGGTTTTTTTATTAAAATGGGCGTACAAATCAAAATGCATTTTGTGCACTTCGTGATTCTTTTGGTCAACGTAATCGTTCAAATTCGTTCACAATCCGGAGAATTGTAAAAAAATATTTAAATTTCTGCAAAACAGGTCTGTATAATATGTTAGAACATCTGTGAATGCCTTCTTAGTTTGTTGAATGGGAACCTTTGCTGTTTTTTGCGATAGTGTGGCAAAAGAGCAGTCAACCTCGACTCATCATCGTGCCCACCAATTGAACATCAACATTGTCATTGAAAATTTGGACCATCGGTTAGAGGTGTGGCGCCGAGGTTGGGGCGGGGCCATTTAGCCGATATTTTGATCCACACTTAATTGAACTATACAAATATTATCATTAAAAAAAGAAATGATAATAATATCCTAAATAATTTGTGAATTGTTTAAATTCAACATCGGCCCTTAAAATTTAACCACCCTTTATAACTTCGATATGCTAGTAAGCTGTTTTCGTAAATTTAGTCTTTCAATAAAAGTGGGCGGTAAAGTAGGTGTGTAAATAAAGTTTCTGCTAATAAATACAACTTAGATATTTCAATATAGTCCTTTATTATTCCAAAATCTTTATTCATTGAGAAATTTTACGAATTTGAGAAAAAGCATTATATAGGATGTGGGCGTTAAAGTAGGCGTGTCACCTTGGCATAGTAATGACATTGACGAGAAGGATATACGTAGCAAATTTTATCATCATACCTCTAATTTTGGCGGTTTTATGGGCTTTTAAATTTCATTAACTGTAGATAACGTGAAAGTAGGCGTTATAGTAGGCGTGTCAAAGTTATTTCTGCTAAAGAATACAACTTAGATATTTCAATATAGTCATTTATTATTCCAAAATCCTTGTTAATAGAGAAATTATATGAATTTTAGGTAAAACGTTATATGGGAGGTGGGCGTAAAAGTGGGCGTGTCACATTGATTTTCCGTTACATAAAAGCCTCTCACCTAAAAACAAAGTGTGCGAAATTTCAGAATCGTATATCTAATTTTGTCCGTTTTATTAGGTTTTAAATTTTAAATATACTAAAAATACACTGCGCGGTATAAATTTTCGTATATTTTGATCTATAACTCCTTTCCTAATGCACAGGTTTAAAAAATTTTTAGGGAAAAATATTGTTTTGACTCGAGAAATATATATTTGAAGTTTCATGACTGTACGTTAATGCGTTTGGACATAATTGCATTTTATTCGATGTTCGAAGGACACGGTTTTTTCGACCTACTCTTGCATTACGAGCTATAACTCTCTTCCTAATACTCCGATTTAGCCCATTTTCAATACCAAACAAACCTTGTCTATAAGAAAGATTCTGGCAAAATTTGAGCCTTCTAACTTCATCGGTGCGAACTCTATTGTGCTATTAACAGACGGACGGACATAGCTAGATCGTAGACTTTATGGGATCAAAAATGGATATTTCGATGTGTTACAAACGGAATGACAAAATGAATATACCCCCACTATTTTTTTGGTGGCGGGTATAAAAGCACACAAGCAATCAGCACAAATATAATATGAAATATCTGTGATATTAAAACTCTTGCAATTAGTGTCCAGTATATTTTAAAAGATACTACCGATTAATAACACTATGCTAGTTGAAAAAACAGACAAGCCGGGCACCTGGCGTTTTAACATAATTCGGGTACGCTGAATCCAGTGGTGCCACCGGTTTTTTAAGATTGGATCTGGTTTTCGAGATATACCGTTATTTCGAAAATGGAGGAGGTTGCACAACATATGTTCGCGTAACTCAAAAACGCTTTAGCTTATTAAAAAAATTTAAAAAACCGAAATTCCGCAATAAGATTTCCTTTGAGAAAAGTAAAATTTCTTTCTAATATCCGCAGTCGTTTTAGAAACATAATTTTTTTTTTGAAAAAAAAATTAATTTTTTTATCGAAATTTCGAATTTTTTGTTTTTTAAAAATTCATAAAAAATTAAAAAATGCAGCTAGGCTTCTAATTTTTTGCAGACATATAAAAAATAAAGCTGATAACAAAACAAGCCATAACTGTTTAAAATCTGTTAGCAACTTTTGATTTTATTCACAAAAGTCGACAAATTTTAATTAATTTAAGAATGTCATAAAACGCAACCCCCTAAGGGATGGCGATAAAGGGAAATTATAATTTGAGAAAATGTTAAGAACAAAAAACATTGGAGGTCGGTCATACATTTTATCCCCCTAGGAGTAAAGCCTAGGCCTTAGAAACAAATGATGGGAATGAAAAATAAAGTTGCGCTGGGCATACATTTGGCCCGTGTAGGGGTATCTTAGGCGCTGCAGGTGCAAAATTTAAGGCTAGGGTTCTACGCGAATAAAAAACAAAGTTCCAAACAAAAGAAGCTATTAGTGATTAAACTCTGTCTACAACTTTGGATTTTTTCAGAAAAGATGAAATTTTTTAATTTTTTTAATAACCACACTTTTAAAACATTTATTTTTTGTTAAGCAGTTAAAGTTTTTAATAATTTAAAAAAAAAAAAATTTTAAAAATCTTTTTTATTTTTCGAACTCAAGGTCCGTTAGAAACATTAAAATAAATAATTTTAATCATTTAGAATTCCTGTAAAATAAAAAAAAATGATTTTGAACGATTTAAATGGGATCCTAAATTATAGCAAATTTTTTGTGATTGTATCAGTTAGGCATATTTATTAATACAAATTCCCTTGTAAGATAATGAAAACATAAAAATTCAAATTCCCCTACTTTAATTTTGAGTGGAGAAAAAATTAAAACAAGAAATTTAAGGAGAAGGGTGGGTTAGCAACTAAACTAAAGATATAGTGACGTAAAGAAAAAAGTGTTAGGCATTTGAGTTTTAAACCTTCTCGTCAAAGATTGGAAACTTTAACCGCCTTTAAAATAAAATTCCTGTGTGATCTTTCACAACGCCGACGCATGCATATTTAGTTTTTTTTTGTTTTAACCAGAATCAATAGTCGGAACCCATTATTTTTTTCGTGTACGAATGAAAAATACCAGAAATCCCGTCCGGTCTCAGCTACCTATTAATATATACATATGTATGTGATATAGAAAAAACTTTTATTTAAGGCCATATTGCGGTTTTCGATTGCGTGAAAAGTTAGAAAACAAACAAACGAGTAAAATTTCGGTAGCTGATGTCGTAATTTGTTACTAGACAAAACGTATTGACTTATTATTCTCGCGCTCAAAAGTTCATAGTCTAATTTTGAAAAGTTTAAACCAGCTAATATATATGCGATCTGAATACAAACCAATAGAATGACTTAGTGTATCATAGAATATTTTGGCAACAATAGGATACGCCCATCTGAAAATTAAAAAAAAGTTATATTATTTTCATGAATACACATACTACATATACACATGGTTTTTTAACTCTTGCAAACATACGCATCGTGGGAATCCATGTTCATATCGATAACATCAGGTACGTCTTTATTACGTTGGTAGATCTTTAAAACATTTTCAAACCAATTATCGGATGTAATTTCCATTGATTCTAAATTTTTTATAATCGCTGTTATATTGGAAAAGCCACTCCAAGGCTCAGATTGTATTTTCAAAGCGGATAACTTAACGAGAGCTGCACCTTTAAGGGATGGAGCACGTTTCAAATGTGCCTTTAGCGATTTAAATATAATTTCAGTCTATTAAAAAATAAAATAAAGTAATTTCAAGTATAAGGTAAGTTTTAATACACTTACACGCCGTATGACATCCCTTATATCATCCGATGAGTGTTGAGCTATAAATAACGCAGATGTTATGTCAGGTAAAGCCCACATAGTTGCTCGTGTACATATTGACGGATCGGGACGTCCTTGAGGCAGAATACCGAGTGCAAACAACACCAGCATCGAGTTATGAGCAACTCGGGTTGGATATTTCGTTAGCAATTCTTTAACAGCTTTTAGGTAATCCGAGCTTCTAACAACAATGGGTCCACTCCAGTTGCTTGGAATAAGTGATGACCAGTTTAGCTATTTTTAGAAAATTTAAAAACCATTTAGTTTTCAATGATAACGGTTTATTCATTTAGGTGTTTTGAACAAATTTTTCGTACGGACAATAATTTTGCTTGGAATACACACAGCTTGAACTGATTATACTATAATTTAAGTACGAAAAAAATGGTAAAAATTTAAATATCAAGTTGTAAAATTTACATTTCAAAATAAATTTTTTAAAACTTTTTTATATTAAAAAAAATTTTTTTTAGACAAACATTTTGTTTCAAACTATTGGGTGAATTATGTAGCAGGATTTATTAATTTCGGAAAATAAGTTCTGAAACTAAATGCTACGATATGAAAAATATATATATGTATGTATATTTTAATAAGTCGTTAACGATTTTTACTATGTAAACATTATAGCCCAGCAAAAAAAATTGGAACTAGTTCTAAGTGAATTACATCTTCAAGTCCTAAGTCAGTAGCATAAAAGCATTCATTCTAAATTACTCCCTAAATGCGAAATGATTTGTTGTAAATTATGTGCTTAAAAATTAATGCAACATTATGCAAAAATTCCTAAAGAATTCATGTAAACCAACAAAATTAACTCATGAAACATCGAATGTTTCTCATCAAACATGCATGAGTTCTATGCACTTATTAGAATGGAGTACATATAATTAATATATTCATATAAACACATGATCTTCAATGGCACGCTAACTTTAAAATCATTAGCTACGGTATTTCCGAGGTGTCCTAACATGTCATGTTGTCATAATGTTCTAGAATTTCACAATAGTATACAAAATTTTTGTGGCTTTTCAAATAAAAACTGTCCTAAAATAATACAACTGTGTTATCATAACTATTCAGGTATCTGAGGCGATCGGCTTAGAGTCTGCTAAGCAGAGATGTCTGTAATATTTGTAAGCCGCCGCTGGAGATTTAAATTTAATATATCACACTTAGTTATGAAGGGTCATTTACAACAGCCATATTATGTTTTTATTTTAAAACATTTGAATTAAGGACACCTTGTAAATACAGTAAATGTTTTCACCTATCTAAGCACTTCGTCACAGGTTGAACCCCTGCGAAATCACTTTTTTGCCTTTGTTTTTTTTTTGTTCGGTTGATATAGCATTTATTTTAAATATGTTTGGACAAAAATGAAATCAATCATAGTTTAAGGGTTTCCGAATAAAATTATTTCTATCTTTTAAACAGAAAATACATTTAAAAATTTTGTTTGAAAAACAATTTTTTTAAACACAAGGTTTAAATGCAGCTTAAATCTTAAGACTGTACTTACGATTGGGTACATATCTTGTAGGGACGATATGTTGTACAGAACTGAGCTGTCCCAAAAACCTCGACGAGAATGTTCAACTCGAATCTGAAAAAATAAGAAAAACTTTTATTTAAAAACATATATGCATAAACAAATATACCCTACAAGAAACGGCTGATGTAAACACTAACACAATTTATTTACTAAAGCTTAGTCTAGACGATATGTTGAATCAGCAAATTTGTGCTTAAAAAATTTGTTACAAGTGCCATCATATCGTGTAAACGCAAAATTTTTTCATCATACGTATGACTAACATCATTTGCTAACACTTTTTTAACAAAGCCATCAAATGTATGTCGACGATTTCAACATATCGTGTAAACAGCATATTTTTAATGCTTGACAAATTTCCTACGTATGAAGACAGATTTGTTGTTTGTTGAAAAGCGTATTTCAGCTTTTCATCATATGGCAAATGTAGTATCAAATAGAATTGTTGCAGTGTTGCCTAATTTGTTATATTCTTTGCTAGAATTTATAAGTTATACATTAGTTATTTAGGCAAAATGGTTGATGTGAATTTTTGATCACTCTTTGATCGGTGATAAATAAATAAATTTATTAAACACCTTGGCTTTTAGTTAATTAAATACGATAAGTTAGTTTCCTATATCATATATTCTTACCACAACGAGTTACACTTAAATTTTACCAACAGCAACCCCTTTTTTCGTTTGTTATTATCTTTTATATTATTACTAGTTTTGGCCTGTTCTAGCCATCAGCAAGATAGCAAAAGCAATAGATGACTGTTTCACAATTATTGTTTAGATTGGTGTCAACTTTAAAATTTCGAAAAGCATCAAAACATTTAAAAACACATGTATTACAATATTATAGGATATGATTGATGCCAGCGTTACCATTATTTTTATACCCTTCACACAGTGAAAAAGGGTATGTATAGGTTTGTCATTCCGTGTGAAATTTCTACAATTTTCATTTCCGACCCCATAAAGTATATATTTTCTGAAAGCTTATGAATAGGGGAGTCGATTAAGCCCTGTCAGTCTGTCCGTGTGTATGTTGAAATCAACTTTTTGAAGCCCCCCGACATAGACATAGGACATGGGTAAGGTATTAAAATATCAGAAATATTCGGGAGTAGATCGGTATTGAAAATTAGAAACATCGGTACATAAACAACTGAGATATGAGCAAAAACCCACGACCACCTCGATTTTTTTTCACAAAAACAACATTACAACAACAACATACATACATACATACAAACGTGTATACTGGTTAGGGAAAACGTGGCATCGAATCCCAGCTGAGCCAAAAAAAATTTTTTTTTAAATTTTTTTTTTTATTTTTTTTTTATTTTTTATTATATATTCTATATAATTTTTTTTATTTTTTTTTTGTTTTATATATATTATATATATAATAATTTTTTTTTTTAAATTTTTTTTTTAAATTTTTTGTAAATTTTTTTTTTTGTTTTTTTTAACATACATACGTGAATTTATAATTTTACAATGGGATGTTTCTATATACATATGTATGTTTTTATATGTATGTACGTATTTCATATGGGATGAATGGTGACACAAACTACTGTTATTGCATGACTACACGTTGTGAAGGGTATATAAGATTCGGCACGGCCGAATATAGCGCTCTTACTTGTTCTTTAATGATTCCGTAAATGTAATTTGGAATTAAGTTTTTATACTCTATTCTTGTAAAAAATAAATCAAAAAAATTGTGTTGTAGAAGCTTTTACATTTAAATGAATTTTTATAATGTTTTTTGTTCTTTTTATTCCAAAGTGTGCGTAAAACCGTTGCCTTAATTATGCTTTTCAAAAGTCTTACTTTTTGAGTTTTTTAGCAAGCAATTTTTCACAAATGGCTTCGTTGTTTGTCGGTGGTCACACACGACGATTATAGTTGGGCAATTCTTGAGTTTATAGATGTTTTTACCGTTTTAGGTGAGGAGAAAAAGAAGGGAAAAATAATCGCCGGTACTCGGCTATTTGAAGCAATTTTTGTTTTTTTTTTAATATTTGACATTTCTTTTCATTCGGTGTTTCGCTTCTTGGTGTGTAAGCAATTTAAAATTAAATTAAAAACTTTACAAATTAAACGTTTAAAATATTTAAAAATAAAAAAACACAAAGAAAATATTTCAGTGAAAATATTTTAATTAAAAGCGTTAATAAAAATCAATTATATTTGGGTGATTCACAAGGTGTCTTATCATGTCATATTGTCCTAAAAGTTTGCAATGGTTTAAAAATATTGTTGTTGCTTTTCAAACGAAAAGTGTCTTATAATAAAAGAACTTTGTACGCTATGTTTACTATGCTGTCGTATTTAATAAGCAGAGACCTGTGCTAAACGGCTAAGCCAAGCCGCAATAGTTTTTGTAAGCCGTTGCCGTTTTTGTAATTTTATCGGGCCGACATCAAAATTTAAGCGCAGTTGCTAATTTTTTATAACAAACCTCTGGTGGCGTCAAATAAGATCAGCTAACGACTCTGCTGTGTTTTGTTTATCAAACAAAATTTAATATATTTGTGATTTGTTTACTTGAGTCTGCCATTACAACATCTAAAATATACTTTTCGCACAAACTGGCTATTATTGTGTTTTTTTTTTGCACTTGTTGTTGGCATTATGAAAGAAAATATTTATTTTTATAATTGTTTTACATCAGCTGATTTAAATTCAAAATAGAACACTTAATTATGAGGGGTAGTTCACAAAAGTCTTAATTTTTCATGCTATTATTATAGGACATATGAATTTATGACACTTCTGTGAATCCCCCAATTATTTAATGTATGTTTTTACTTTTATTATTGCTATTTACGGCTAAAGCAGCGTTGCCAGAAGTTTGGAGAGAAAAACATCATTTAGAGAAAAAAATCATCAAATTATTTTAATTCGAACATTTTATTACAAACGCAAAAAAACAATAAAAATTTATTTAGAAAACTGTTTTCTTATTAGATATGTTATTTAAAACAAAAATTATATAGTAAATTGATATTAAAATAAATATACATATTCATGTAGAAACTTCTGAATAAAATCAAATTTACAGATACTCTGTAATACATTAATATATTCAAATTGCATTAGAATTGCATTTACATTAGAAATGTAGAAACCATAGTACGTAAAAAATTATGTTTGCGAATGCAATTACATTTTTTTCTCTCGTTTTTTGAATTATGCTCCGAATTAAAAAAGATAAAAGTTGCGAGACAAATTTTATTTAGGATTTTTATGTTTTTTCATTATTTTCTCAAATAAAATAAATATTTTTTTCTTTATTTAATTCGTTTGCAATACGAATTTTATTTTTAAAATTCGCCGTTTTTCATTCCTCTCACAAATTAAATATATTTCATTCTAAGCAAAATGGAATCAAAAACGAATAATTCTTTTCAAAAATTTCGTCTTTGTATTTGTTGTTGTTTGTGGTATGAAAAACATTCAATAATGTACAGTATAAGCCATAATAATTTAAACAGCACACAATGCAACAGATTGGATTTTGCTAATATGTACATATGTATGTATGTATATAAGTAGCTGTATCGTATATAAATATTATATTTTATATATGTATATCTACATACCGGGTGTTTTTTTCAGTGGTATAGAACTTCGAATTGAAATAAAACACAAGAAAATCGTTTTAATGACCATCAATTTGGCTTTATTGGAAGGATAATTTTATGCCATTAATGTTTAAATATGATTTCAGGCATGTGGCCGCCGCGGCTGGTTCGAATAAAGCCAATTCTACAGGTCCAATTTTTAACGCCACGAATGTTGGCTTCCAATTCCCCTAACGTTTCTGGTTTGTTGGCGTAGACGAGCGACTTCACATATCCCAAAAGAAAATAATCCAATGGTGTCAAATCACACGATCTTGGTGGCCAATTGACAGGTCCATTCCGCGAAATTATGCGCTCATCGAATGTTTCCTTCAATAAATCGATTGTGGCGTGCGCTGTGTGGCATGTAGCGCCGTCTTGTTGGAACCACAACTCATCCACATTCATGCCATCCAATTCGGGAACAAAATAGTCGGTTATCATGGCTCTATATATACCGGTCTCCATTAACGGTAACTGCCTCTCCAGCATTATTTCGGAAGAAGTATGGCCCAATGACTCCACCAGCCCATAGAGCACACCAAACAGTCAGTTTTTGTGGATGTAATGGCGTCTCAAGGGTCGCATGTGGATTCTCTTCACTCCAAATGCGGCAATTTTGTTTGTTGACGTAGCCATTCAACCAAAAATGAGCCTCATCACTGAACAAAATTTTGCGATGAAAATCAGCATCGAGATCAATCTCAATTTTCGAAATAAATTTGCACGATTTGCAAGCGTTGTTCTTTTGTCAACCTGTTCATGATGAAATGGCAAACCAAACTGAACATAAATGACATTAGAGTTGCCAGATTTGACCATAAAATGCCAGTTTTATCTCTATTCGAAAAACAAACCGGTAAAAAAAACACCCTTTACATATATAGTATTTTTATGCTCACAAATTTAATTATAATTGATTTAAAGATACGGACAAGAAAAACAACTTTATTGGTCTAATAAAATAATAAGGCATTTATATAAAAAGGTAAAGTCTTAAAAGGATATGCGTATTATCAAAATACATATATAAACATACTTATATACCTGAATATGTAAACAGAAAGTTCATTAGGTATATTCCCAATTTTTTTTACTTAGTAAAGTAAAAATCGGTGTTTGTCTTAAATTGAAACTCGGTATTAAAGCTAATTTATAAATAAGCATATGTCAAGCGCCCATAAGAGTTTTGACTATTTACATGAGATTATTTAATATTTTGTGTGTGCCCCAAACATACAGAATTACATAGTTCTTCTCTACCTAAACGAAACCGGTGCCTAAGAAAGAATTGAGAGAAAAGCAAAGAATGCATAAACGTATCAACGCAGCAGTGTTATTTTTGAACTTTTTGTAGCACAAAATATCATGTACATAAACTAAATGAATTCCACCAGTGTCTGTTCTCAGAGTGAGCGGCTGTTGGTCTGCGTCTGTCTCCAGTGGGGTGGCAGTTTATAACAAGCCTGGCAGTAGGTATAAAATGCAAACAACCAATCGTCCGTAATGTCGAAAAAATCATGCCCTCCGTATCCGGTAAAGGGCTTCATAATCTCCGGAGACCCAACTACTGCAGTGTCGGTATCAGGCTGCAAGTTGTTGGCTACTGAAACTTCGACTAGTGGAGTCGAAGCGCCAGGCTCCACTAGCCGACTAGCTACTAGTGCGCTAAAAACATGCCCGGTCAAGCTGATAGGCGATCGAAACCCGAGCTTGGTACAGCGTGGTTCTTCGAAACCAGGTACCTCTAAGGCTCCTAGGGTCCGGATGGGACTAGTTCCTGTCAAAACACCAGCTTCAGGTGCCGGTGAGGTGGCTAAGACTCAGTCTGCCACTAAACCTGGATCCCTTGTGCCAAACATTGTGCAGAAGGATCATGCGGAGAATGATTCGATGATCCCTGTAGCACCACCCTCGACCTCCACGGCTCCCAAAATAGATTCCCCAAGGCACAGAAAACAATCCAAAAGGGCCTTTACTACTAAGCGTTCCGCTTATAAAATAATAACTCGGTTTGGTGAAAAACCTACTGACGAGCTCACGTAGCAAGAGAAAAACTCTCTCCGGTGGGCGAAAACCCTCATTGAGGGGTTCAAAAGTGATCCCCCTAATGCAGGTGTAGGCAGTCCTAAACGGACGGCATCCTCTGCAGCGCCTAAACGGCAACGGTCAGAGGAGGACACTCTTCCAGGAACAAAACGTTCCAAACACATGCCTCCACGGCCACAACCAAGATCCTACAAGGAGGTGGCTAAGGACCATCCTATTTGGGCGATCATTGTCCGCAACTCCAGCGATGGCACCATTTCCTTCAGCAACTGGAAATTGGTTGTCATGGCTCTCAATGGGGTGTTCTTGAAGTTGTTCGGGACAACCCGGGACCACCACCCCGGTGCGAAGATGCTGGCTGGTACCAAGGCCACATCAAACTCATAGCCTGTACAGACGAGCGTTCAGCGCAGCTGTACAAGACCGCCATAGAGTCCCTCGAGAAAGTATGGTCTGGCGCGAAGCTCGAGGCAATACCTCTCGCCGATGTTCCACAAAGGCCGAGATCTATTGCCAAGATTCCCGCAATACCATTCGACCCAAAGGAGATTCTGGAGATTACGCAGATCAGTAATCCTCAGCTACCCACGAAGGACTGGAAAATAGCCAATGTTACTGAAGCTGTAGAACGCTCCAGGAAGGCCACTGTTATTATAATCAGTGACTCCCTGTCTCCACTTCGAAAGAGTCAGGGAAAGATATACTATGGTTTTGGTACTATCTTTCTCCGGGTATATAAGGGTGACGACAAGGAGAAGCCTCAAGCTCCGGAGATTAAGGACACTTCTAAGGATCTCTCCATGAGATGTGACGATGAATCTGCTCTTTCATCGGACATTAATGACACCCAATCGGTCTCAGGACTAGTGGAGGAATTCTTTGATAAGATTGAGGTGGCAGAAGATGAAGACGCCCTTCTAGAATCTGACGACGGTTCAGAGGACGCCGATGTCACAGTCGTCCACAGCGATCAGCTACATTGAAGGTTACTCAAATTAACCTTCACCACTCAAAAGCGGTGTCAGCTACTCCTCCGACTGTCTTCAGGCACGGAGGATCTTATATGTGTCCAAGAACCATTGTTGTACAAAGACAGGGTTTGCGGGCTACACAAGGATGGCTACTACATTCTGTATGCAGCCGGACCAGGTAGGACCAGATCTTGCATTATGGCCAAAAACAATCTTAAAGCTTTTGTTCTATCCGACTTCAGTGATAAGGACACCTGTACTATTGCCATCGAGAACAAGAGGCGAATAGTCTGGCTAATGAGCTGTTATATGGCGCACGATCATGGAGGGGACCCACCTAACTCCATCACTAGGAAGGCGATGTCTTGCGCGAACAAAAGGAACATCCCTCTCATAATATGCGCGGATGCCAACGCGCACCATACCGTCTGAGGTAGCTCGGATACCAACCAAACGGTTGAGTCACTCCTCAAATTTATAATTGAAAATAAACTAACAGTAGTTAATAGGCGTAATGAACCCACCTTTGTAGTTACTAACAGAAGGGCGGTTTTGGATGTTACTCTTATTAGCGATAGGTATGTGAATTTGATAGGAAATTGGAGGGTGTCGAAGGACTGCTCTTTTTCCTATCACCTATATATTGATTTCGATTTGTTTTTCGAAGTGGATTCTGAGAGTCATTCCTTGAATAGGAGAAGGACAAACTGGTCTGTTTATGCTGAGGTGCTGAATAGAAAGCTCTCTTCATGTCCAGACTCCATTGACGATAAGTCCACTCTGGACTCCGTAACTGAGTTCTTGAGTAATGTAATGGCTGAGGCAACCAAAAACTCCTGTAGGAAAACTACTAGGAAAGGTAAGGCCAAGCCCACTAATGGGTTTAAAAACCTTATCAGAAGAGCCAAGAGGCAATCCTGGAGAAAATTCTGCAGTGAAGTAGGAAATAACTCGGCTACGTAAGATTTTATCATCGAATCCAACAATACCATCATACATACAGAGGGCGGATGGTCCGTGGACCACCAGCAGCAAGGAAACGCTGGAGGTTCTCATGGAGACACATTTACCAGGCTGTCTAGAGCAGGACTTTCCTCCTGCTGCTGACCACACGGATGTTGGAAGTTTCCATCCCTTCAAGTCTCCAGGTCCTGATGGCGTAATTCCAGCGAATCTACAGGAGAACATCGATATTTAATGCCATGGCTTCTGGTGATATTCAAGGCATGCTTGCATTAATCCCATGTCCCATCAAGGTGGACATCCTATAGGATTATTTTCATACCCAAGGGAAGTAAGGGCTCGCATACAAGGGCCGGAAATTTCAGGCCAATAAGTCCCCCTCCTTCCTGCTTAAGACTCTGGAGAGGATTATTGATGTTTATATCAGATCGTCTCTAGGACCAGAAGCTCTGTCGGGGGCACAGCATGCCTATACGAAGGGCAAATCTACGGAAACGGCGCTACACGCGCTGGTTGGCCATATTGAGAAATCTCTGAACTACAGGGACTACACCTTGGTCGCCTTCTTTGATATTGAGGGCGCCTTCAACAATGTCAAGCCGGATTCGGTTCTGAACGCCTTGGGACAACTGGACATAGATCCTGCGTTCACCGATTTTGTGGGAAAACTACTGAAATATAGGCGCATAGAATCAATTTTGGGCGCCTCTGGCATCTCCAGGGTGGCTGTAAATGGCACACTGCAAGATGGCGTACTTTCTCCACTATTATGGAACATCAACATTAATATCCTGCTTAGGGCCATGGAGAATACATCCTGCATGACTGTTGCTTATGCGGATGATGTGGCTGTAGCAGCTACGGGCAAAGATCCTGGACTGCTCTCGGAGCTCTTGGAATCTGCGCTAACATAAATACTTAGATGGTGCCAGGGATGTGGGCTGGGAGTCAATCCTGCCAAAACGGAACTGGTACTGTTCACAAAGAGGTACAAAATACCGACCTTTGCTACGCCTAGGATAGACGGAGTGGCACTAGCGCTATCCGATAATGCCAAATATTTGGGCCTCGTATTGGACAGCAAACAAAACTGGAACCTGAACACAAAATCCAGGACCACTAACGCGGCAACCTATTATACTGCTGCAAGAGGGCAATTGGCCTTAATTGGGGTATTAACCCCAGGAACTTATACTGGCTATACGATTCTGTCGTCAGACCAATTTTTTATTACGGAGCGGCAGTCTGGTGGGTGGGGCTGGAGAAGAGAATCCACCAGGACAGTTTCGGACGAATTATGCTGCGATTATGATAACAGGTGCTCTTAGGACCACACCATCTAAGGCACTGTTCACTATTTTAAACTGGTTACCACCAGACATCATGGCTAGGCAGATGGCTGCGGACACCGCACTGATTACAAAGTACCTGACCCAGCATTCGATCCGGGTTTCGTGACGAATATACCGGATAGATCTGAATACTACAACGGCCTCCGACCTCCGGAGAATGCCATCCAGATATTTACTGACGGATCGAAATCACATGCTGGAGCTGGATGTGGTATCTTTTCGATCCATTTGGGTTTGGAATTGTCCCTTAGGCTACCGGATTACTGCGCGATACAGGCCGAACTAATGGCTATTAGGACAGCCGCGGAACAGATTCAGTATAATGAAATATCTGGAAGGGATATTTATATATTTACTGACAGCAAGGCAGCTATTAGGTCCCTTGAGAGTGTGTACAGCACATAGAAAATTGCCCAGGAATGCCGGGTGTCTCTTGAGGAAATAGCGAGACATTTGACGGTTACCCTTGTGTGGGTTCCAGTTATGCTTTAGGTATTCCCTTATCGAAGGGTAAGCAGCTAATCTCGAATCAATTCTATTTGGATGCCAAGGAAAGATGGGTGAGAGAACCCACTGGTTTGGAAACCAGAAAGATCTGGCCTGACATGGATGTACATAGGACGCAATATGCAGTGAATATGCCCCGAATCCACCTTAGGAACCTCATAGCGATCATTACCGGACACTGGCTTATAGGTACACATGCGAAAAGGCTGAATATCCCTTATAACGACTTCTGCAGAAGTTGCAATAACGAGAAAGAGGAGGAGACGACTGAACATCTTCTCTGCAATTGTCCGAATACTTGTAAGTAAAACTTGTCTTTCCGCAGTTGAACTGGGAAAGATCCATACCTTTGTAAACAGGACAGGATGGCTGAGGAAGGACGGCCAGAGGACATAGACAAACGGGCGATGGTGCCTACGGTATTACAACGGGACCCTCGGAGGACCCAAGTGAGCTATGCCTTCGGGCGGCTGCCAGATCTAACCTAACCTAAATGAATTCCATAAATTCCCTTAAATTGTCAATTTTACTTTCCATTTTGGCAAAATTGTTTTTAGCTAATAAAAATATAAACACAACATAGGGTTGCCATATTTGAAAAGTGAAAAAAGTACATTGAGGAGGAAAAAACAATACTTAAAAAAAAAGAACAGTTCATTTTGATTTTGATAACATAACTTTTACTTCAATACATAACATTTTTAATTAAAAAAAGTTAAGAAGATTATATAGATCGAGTCGAACTACAAATAGTATCTTAAGTTACTAACGTGGTCAAAAACACAAATTAAACGTCGTTTTTCGATTTTAATATTGATATTAGTTTGAATAAACGAATTATCAATGCTTTAACATTTTTGACTACATTTCAGAACTATGCACTATATTTTCAAACTTTATTTTAAAAATGATCTAATGTATTTTAAAAGTTATTAATTATATTTCAAAAATAGTAAATAGAATTTCGAAATTGGTAATTGAATTTCAAAAACTACGAGTTGAATTTTTAAATTTTCTATAATATGTAAATTCAATTGATTTGTTTCTTTAAATTACAATAATATTCCATTAATACTTTTGGAATACTGTTTATAACGTAAAAAATATCACTTGTAATTGACAAATTATCAATTTTTAAGTAGACTTAGGGCCATTATTACAACTTGCCGTTAGCTAAAGGCAGAGTTTTGTTTGGCAGATAAATGGCTTTACGACTTTAAAAAAAAAAAGTCAAAATATAATAGTTATTTTTTGACTTTTATTCTTTCGGTCAGAAATAATAGTTAAAATTTGACTTTTATTTTTTCGGTCAAAAATAAAAGTTAAAATCTGACTTTTATTTTTTTGGTCTAAAACAGTACAAATGGCAACCCTAACACAACGGCTGATTAAAACATAAGAGTTGATGCAGTCGTATTACAGCTCTGGTCGGGTCAAGAGCTCGCGCGTCATTGCCATTATCTCTTAAGGGCAATCAGGCCGTCCTTTTCATCCATCTTCGAGAGTTTTACGTCTCACTCTCGCGTGGTTAATTGTGCGGCGTCGCGTAACTGTGCTTTGGATACAGTTTCCAGACTATTCTACAATTAACCACGTGCATTAATTTTAATTGGATTAACTGGAGGAGTACCTCCTTTTTGTTCCTTTATTTTGTGATTTAAGAAAAATATATGGCATGAAATGAATTAGTACAAATACTTAATAAATCATATTTTTATTTGAGCTCTTAAAACGACATCGTCGAATCGACGATCATTAGTTATAACATGGGTAAAATATGTTTAGTACTCTACGGTTAAGATTTTGAAATGCTTCTTCTTGAGCTCTACGCCAAGTAAAAGGATAACGCCCTTTTCTAATGGCTCAACTCCATTTTTGATAATTATATTACCAAGATATTCAATCTTGTCTTGTACTGCATCTTCTAAATTTAAAAGTAGTTTTTCCAGATTCTGTCTATTTTCCTCGTAAGTTGAACCGGTTACCACTATATCACCTAGGTAATTAACAGTGCTTGGAATATCAGAAATTAATTGCTAAAGAAATTTTTGAAAAACTGGTGGTGCACTAGAAATACCAAACGGTAACTTTTGATATTGAAATAAACCAAGTGGTGTGTTAACCACTAATACTTTTTTTGATTCTTCATCCATGGAAATTTGGAAACAGGCATCAGATAAATCTATTTTCGAAGACTGACTACCACCTCTTAATTTAAATAGCAAATTTTGTAACTTTGGAATAGGATACTGCTCCATGTCTAACTGAGGATTAACTGTTTGTTTAAAGTCTGCGCAAATTCGAATTTTAGAATTTGGATTGGGAACGATCACGATCGGCGAAGCCCAATCACTTCTTTTTTAAAAACTTCTTGAAGGACAAACGTATAGGTCTCGCTTTAAAAAATTTTGGAACAGCATTTTATTTTAAAAATAAATGAGCTTTAAAAACGTTACAACATCCTAAAGCTTTTGAAAATAATTTTGAAAACTTTTTGAAATTTCTTGCTATGCAATTTATTTACTTGGAAGATATTATTTTCAAAGTTAAATGCATCATACCAATCTATGCCAAAAATATTTGAACCTTCATATGTATTGGCCACTAATAATTGTAATTGCTTGGTATCAAAACCCAACGTAACAGATACGTCTAATACTCCAAGAACAAGAATATTTTTATTACCATAACCTCCTAAAATTGTATTGATGCGCCAGTATCCAATAGTCATGTGGTTTATGTAAGAAGGACCATGCGCTCAAAACATGTCAAAGCTTTCTTAACGCCAGCGCTGAATATCGTTATGATGTCGCAATACTTAAGATTTACTGCATCAATTGTCTGGTTCGATCACAACTCACCAAAGATTACAAAAATGAACACGGCTGTCGAGTATGTACAAAACGTCACAACACTCTCTTACATGATGCTCCACAATTAAAAAAACCGCCAAAGAAGTTAGATCGATCAAACAAACCAAATCCCAGATGATCCAAAAAACCCACCTACTTGCCAAAACGTTTTCGTACCAACAGCTACATTATGTATAGCTTCAAAAGAAAAAACGGATGAATGGTCCTTTACGTTATAAACACCAAAATTGCCTCGTCTTCAGTAAAAAGGCTCGGTCTTTTAAAAAACCACGCTAAAAGGACAACAGTTTGCTATACTAAATCTTCGCGCTCGCAACAATCATTACATATTCCGAATGCAAATAATGGCTCAGATCACCGAAGAACTACCTCGTCGACCATATAGTGCTCCTATTAAGGACAACCCCTACGAAGGGTTTTCCGAAAACATGCTTACAGACATGGACCCTCATTCCAATACCCTACTTCAATTGGAGCTGGGTGCTGACGTGTATCCCTTTTTACGTAGAGATGGAGCCATTGAGTTGGAAATGGGTCACGCCATAGCTCAACAAACTGCAGTAGGCTACACATTTTTCGAACCAACTTAAAAGTTGTATTAAATTACACTGATTTATGGGGGCCGGAATGTTCACGGATATAGTAAAGTTTTGCGCATCACTGTATATTCCTTATTTAAAATTTTTTCTCTACTCATAATTTATAAACCGCTAAGCATTCTCACTTTAGTATTGAACGTTTAACAAAAAACAAGTGTACAATAGACAGAAACAAAAAAAAATATTAACAAAACTCGAAAGTTAAATAATAAACCTGAAATTAAATAAATAAAAAGTGGTTGTTATTAATACAAAAGAAAAGGAACCAGACCCACAAACACACAACAACAAACAGATTCGTTCACTCAATTTTTCTTATTCAACAAGTGTTTACGAAAGTTAAAAGTACATGTGATTTATTCTAATTTTTTTAAAGTGAATTACGGAAAAAAAGGTTGGTAGGTACCTTGAACTTATCAGGTATGGAAATTTATCAAATTATAAAGGACGAAAATTTGCCGTTTTTCAATGCAAAAGTGAATTACTTAGAAAATCATTTATTATTAAACTATGGCAATACAATACAATTTATTAAAAGCGGCATTGAAGGGCAAATGAGCAAAATGCCGCATAAAGAAAGAGGCTTTAAAAAATGAGAATGGTTTAACGGTATTCTTGAACTTCCTGGTGCGGCTTTCGAAATCTTTTCACGAAGTCAACGTCGAAAAACCGAAGAAGTCCGCTCAACTGTGGGAAATGACGTTATCGTTCACGCTGCACAAACAACCTTAATAGCACAAAAAAAAGAGATGCGTCGGAAATCCTAAAAGACACAACAAATTTCCCTAGTCGAGCGCACAAATTTAGAAAAGCAGTCAACGAAAAAGGAAATGAAGATAGTGCCTCTTCTTCGACACCACTAAAAGCTTTAATAATGTTCGTTGAGGCTGGTCTAACAAGACGTCAGTACGAGATCATCCGAAATACAAATAAGGGGTTTCATCTGCCATATCATTTATTGTTACAAGCAAAACAAAAATGTTATCCATCAAAGGAATGTTTACGGGTTACAAGTACCTGTGCGGAAAGCAAGTCTTATGGGCAATACCGTTACACGGCTCTCAATTTTCTTGAAAGAAATGCTATTGACACTTAATGAAGAAGAAATAAATTCTTTGTATATAATTTGTAAATGGGGTTGTGATGGCTTCCATCAAGCTTAATACAAACAAAAAATTGATAGTGATGATGAATCAGATGCAAAATTATTTATGAGCTCCTTTATATGCATTCGAATAGTATGTGGAAAGAATAATAAAAAAGTTATCTGGCAGAACCCCACGCCCTCGTCCCACCATTCTGCACTCCAATACGATTTCAGTTTGTAAAAGAGTCTACTGACGTGATAGAAGAAGAAAAAAGATACGACGAAATGTCTGTGAAAGCGCTGAAACCCACAAAAAAAAAATTTGACTCAAATAAAATTAACTTTTTAAATTTTTTTGATATGACTATGGTAGACAGAAAAGTATGTAATGCTTCAATCGGAACGAAGTCTACTAGTTAATGCTAGATAAATAGGAAACGTCAAATTTAGCTGGTATTATTTTTGCGCTTTTGTATTGCATGCCAGAATTATAGTATTTGAAAGTGTTTTATGTTTAGCATATAAATAACCATTCAAAAAATATAGGAACAGGAAGACTGATGAATAAAAGGTTAGGTTAGATTCGGCAGCCGCCCGAAGGCATAGCTCACTTGGGTCCTCCGAGGGTACAGTAATGATACCGTAGTCACCAACGCCCGTTTGTCTATGTCCTCTGGCCGTCGTTTCTCAGCCATCCTGTCCTGTTTATGAAGGTGTGGATCTTTCCCAGATCAACTGCGGAAAGACAAGTTTTACTCAAAAGTATTCGCTGACCTAGAATCTGGTGTCTCAGGTCCCCGAATGCAGGAAAATTACAGGGAAGATGTTCAGTTGTCTCCTCCTCTTCCTCGTTATCGCAACTTCTGCAGAAGTCGTTGTAAGGGATACTCAGACTTTTCGCATGTGTACCTATAGGCAAGTGTCCGGTAATGACCTCTATGAGGTTCCTAAGGTGGATACGGGGCATATTGCGTCCTATGTACATCCATGTCAGGCCAGATCTTTCTGGTTTCCAAACAAGCGGGTTCTCTCACCCATCTTTCCTTGGCATCCAAATAGAATTGATGCGAGATTAGCTGCTTACCCTTCGATAAGGGAATACCCAAAGCAAGCGGCTTTTGCAAGTGCATCAGCTCTATTATTACCATCAATATCCCCATGTCCTGCAACCCACACAAGGGTAACCGTCGAATGTCTCGCTATCTCCTCAAGAGATGTGCTGTTCACACTCTCAAGGGACCTAATAGCCGCCTTGCTGTCAGTAAATATATAAATATCCCTGCCAGATATTTCATTATACTGAATCTGTTCTGCGGCTGTCCTAATAGCCATTAGTTCGGCCTGTATCGCGCTACAGTAATCCGGTAGCCTAAGGGACAATTTCAAACCCAACTGGACCAAAAAAATACCACATCCAGCTCCAGCATGTGATTTCGATCCGTCAGTAAATATCTGGATGGCGTTCTCCGTAGGTCGGAGGCCGTTGTCGTATTCAGATCTAGCCGGTATATTCGTCACGAAACCCGGATCGAATACTGGTTCAGGGACCTTGTAATCAATAGGAGAAGCAATATTGATCATACTCAAAATTCTCGCAAGTTCATAATTCACATACTTCCATGCCCTTGTGGCATTCAGCCTCAGTGCGGTGTCCACAGCCATCTGCTTAGCCAGGATGTCTGGTGGTAACCAGTTCAAAATAGTGAACAGTGCTTTAGATGGTGCGGTCCTAAGTGCACCTGTTATCATAATCGAAGCCATTCTCATAATACAGCAGTATAATACAGTTGCCGCCTTAGTGGTCCTAGACTCCGTGTTCAGGCTCCAGTTTAGTTTGCTGTCCAATACGAGACCCAAATATTTGGCATTATCGGATAGCGCTTGTTGCACTCCATCTATCCTAGGCGTGGCAAAGGTCGGTATTTTGTACCTCCTTGTGAACAGTACCAGTTCCGTTTTGGCAGGATTGACTCCCAACCCACATTCCTGGCACCATCTAAGTATTAACGTCAGCGCAGATTCCAAGAGCTCCGAGAGCAGTCCAGGATCTGTGCCCGTAGCTGCCACAGCCACATCATCCGCATAAGCAACAGTCATGCATGATGTATTCTCCATGGCCCTAAGCAGGATATTAATGTTGATGTTTCATAGTAGTGGAGAAAGTACGCCACCTTGCGGTGTGCCATTTACAGCCACCTTATAGATGCTAGAGGCTCCCAAAGTTGACTCTATGCGCCTATGTTTCAGTAGTTTTCCTACAAAACCAGTGACCGCAGGATCTATGTCCAGTTGTCTCAAGGCATTCAAAACCGAATCTGGTTTGACATTGTTGAAGGCGCCCAAGGTGTAGTCCCTGTAGTTCAGAGATTTCTCAATATGGTCAACCAGCGCGTGTAGCGCCATTTCCGTAGATTTGCTCTTCGTATAGGCATGCTGTGCCCCCGATAGAGCATCTGGTCCTAGGGACGATCTGATATAAACATCAATAATCCTCTCCAGAGTCTTAAGCAGGAAGGAGGAGAGACTTATTGGCCTAAAGTCTCCGGCCCTTGTATGCGAGCCCTTACTTCTCTTGGGTATGAAAATAATCCTTTAGGATGTCCACCTCGATGCGACATGGGATAAATGCAAGCATGCCTTGAATATTACCAGAAGCCATGGCATTAAAATATCGATGTTCTCCTGTAGATCCGCTGGAATTATGCCATCAGGACCTGGAGACTTGAAGGGATGGAAACTTCCAACATCCGTGTGGTCAGCAGCAGGAGGAAAGTCCTGCTCTAGACAGCCTGGTAAATGTGTCTTCATGAGAACCTCCAGCGTTTCCTTGCTACTGGTGGTCCAAGAACCATCCGCCCTCTGTATGTATGATGGTATTGTTGGATTCGAAGATATAATCTTTCGTAGCCGAGTTGTCTCCGAAGAATTTTCCACCTCACTGCAGAATTTTCTCCAGGATTGCCTCTTGGCTCTTCTGATAAGGTTTTTAAACCCATTTAGCGAGGATTTATATGTGGCCAATATCAACTCCTTTTAGCCTCGTTGAGTAGTTTCCTGCATTCTTTGCGCTTTCTCGCAATTTCAGCATTCCACCACGTGGGCTTGGCCTTACCTTTCCTAGTAGTTCTCCTACAGGAGTTATCGGTTGCCTCAGCCATTACATTACTCAAGAACTGAGTTACGGAGTCCAGAGTGGACTTATCGTCAATGGAGTCTGGACGTGAAAAGAGCTTTCTATTCAGCACCTCGGCATAAACAGACCAGTCTGTCTTTCTCCTATTCAAGAAATGACACTCAGAATCTAATTCGAAAAATAAATCGAAATCGATATATAGGTGATCGGAAAAAGAGCATGTCTTTAAAACCCTCCAATTTCCTATCAAATTCACATACTTATCGCTAATAAGAGTAACATCCAAAACCTCCCTTCTGTTAGTAACTACAAAGGTGGGTTCAGTACCCCTATTAACTACTGTTAGTCCATTTTCTATAAAAAATTCGAAGAGTGACTCACCCCTTTGGTTGGTATCCGAGCTACCCCAGACGGTATGGTGCGCGTTGGCATCCGCGCAAATTATAAGAGGGACGTTCCTTTCGTTCGCGTAAGACATCGCCTTCCTAATGATGGAGTTAGGTGGGTCCCCTCCATGATCGTGCGCCATATAACAACTCATTAGCCAGACTATTCGCCTCTTGTTCTCGATGGCTATAGTACAGGTGTCCTTATCACTGAAGTCGGATAGAGCAAAAGCTTTAAGATTGTTTTTGGCCATAATGCAAGATCTGGTCCTACCTGGTCCGGCTGCATACAGAATGTAGTAGCCATCCTTGTTTAGCACGGAGACCCGGAGAAAGATAGTACCAAAACCATAGTATATCTTTAACTGAGTCTTTCGAAGTGGAGACGGGGAGTCACTGTTTATAACAACAGTGGCCTTCCTGGAGCCTTCTACAGCTTCAGTAACCTGGGCTATTTTCCAGTCCTTTGTGGGTAGCGGAGGATTACTGACCTGCATAATCTCCAGAATCTCCTTTGGCTCGGATGGTATTGCGGGAATCTTGGCAATAGATCTCGGCCTTTGTGGAACATTGGCGAGAGGTATTGCCTCGAGCTTCGCGCCAGACCATTCTTCCCCGAGGGACTCTATGGAGGCTTTGTACAGCTGCGTTGAACACTCGTCTGTACAGGCTATGAGTTTGATGTGGCCTTGGTACCAGCCAGCATCTTCGCACTGGGGTGGTGGTCCCGGGTGGTCCCGGGTTATCCCGAACAACTTTTAAGAACACCCCATTGAGAGCCATGACAACCAATTTCCAGTTGCTGGAGGAAATGGTGCCATCGCTGGAGTTGCGGTCAATGATCGCCCAAATCAGGTGGTCCTTAGCCACCTCCTTGTAGGATCTTGGTTGTGGCCGTGGAGGCATGTGTTTGGAACGTTTTGTTCCTGGAAGAGTGTCCTCCTCTGACCGTTGCCGTTTAGGCGCTGCAGAGGATGCCGTCCGTTTAGGACTGCCAACACCTGCATTAGGAGGATCACTTTTGAACCTCTCAATGAGGGTTTTCGCCCACCGGAGAGAGTTTTTCTCCTGCTCCGTGAGCTCGTCAGTAGGTTTATCACCAAACAGACTTAATATTTTATAAGCGGAACGCCTAGTAGTGAAGGCCCTTTTGGATTGTTTTCTGTGCCTTGGGGAATCTATTTTGGCGGCCGTGCAGGTCGAGGGTTGTGCTACAGGGATCATCGAATCATTCTTCGCATGATCCTTCTGCACAATGTTTGGCACAAGGGAGCTAGGTTTAGTGGCAGACTGAGTTTTAGCCACCTCGCCGGCACCTGAAGCTAGTGTTTTGACAGGAACTAGTCCCATCCGGACCTTAGGAGCCTTAGAGGTACCTGGTTTCGAAGAACCACGCTGTACCAAGCTCGGGTTTCGATCGCCTATCGGCTTGATCGGGCATGTTTTTAGCGCACTAGTAGCTAGTCGACTAGTGGAGCCTGGCGCTTCCACTCCACTAGTCGAGGTTTCAGTAGCCAACAACTTACTGCAGCCTGATACCGACACTGCAGTAGTTGGGTCTCCGGAGATTATGAAGCCCTTTACCGGATACGTAGGGCATAATTCTTTTCTTGACATTACGGACGAGTTGGTTTTTTGCATTTTATGCCTACTTCCAGGCTTACTATAACTGCCGCCCCACTGGAGACAGACGCAGACCAACAGCCGCTCACTCTGTGGACAGACGCTGGTGGATTTGTGGTTGCGGACCAACGATTTAATAAAGCGGACGCAATTCTCAACATCCTGTGTGAAGAGGGGGTTGAGAAGTAGCCTACCAGCCGCCCCAACTAAGAGAAACAGACGCTGGTAGGCAGGGGGTGGGTAGTTCTTAGTTATGATAGATTATAGATGGCTACCCCTTCGCGAGGGCTGATGAAGAAAAACAACTAGAAAAAGAAATAAAGAAGCACATTCAAGAGAGATTTCTTATTGAAACTGGGTTATTGGTAGACATGTCCAAAACAAATTTCGGAAATACCAATAACGGTAACATCAGTAGAAGGTTTTTCGAAAATCCTCATTTGGCGGCAGATATAAGTGGGATTAACTACGAACTGATTTATAGATTAAAAGTCATATAGGAGACAATATTTATGGATGGCTCCCTAGACTCCGACCATGCATAAAATACTGACACAAGGTGCCACTATAAGAGAAAACGCTTTGCTACCAATAGGTCAGTTATCAGAAAAATTCCGGAATAAACAATTCCGTGTATATCGCGAAAACTTTGCCAGTAAGTTTTTCAGAGAACAGGGTAATGTTGATGTGTACCACAGATTACTTCTGAGTTTAGATCTAATTATAAGCAACCTGGGGCCTAAAAAAAATCAATTCAAAGAACATTTTGCACGGAAACTATATACATGTTAATGCCGGCAGATTCTAACAACAATAAATCAGACTCAGATTACGAGCAGCAAGATGAATTAATAACGGAATAATGTCTTTTCAACGTAATAGCTCTAATATATTTGATATATAAAATAAACTTTCTTATACTTATATGTATTTATTTTAATTTAATTGAAATAAAGACAGAGTTTGTTTTAAATACATAGCACTTTACGTTACTTTTTCCCCCTCTGTTGTGTTAGTGTGTGTTTGTGATATTTTAATAATTTTATACAATTTCTTTTGTTTTGTGTGTGTTTCTTTGGGTTAAATAAATGTTGATATGCGTTTCATATGATTTTTTCACTTTAATTTCCAAACAAGCTTGACTAAATCAAAATAAATACTCATATGAGCCATACATATTTATATGTAATATTACGCAGAAAAGATATAAGTGAACAAATAATTTTGGCCGCGTAAACATTGAGTTTTGACCTGTGCAGCGGTGAAAGCCAGAGTACCAAAATACTCACTCACTGCTCACGTCTTTTATTTTATTGCCCACATATTCATGTCATGGCTATGGTTTACTCGACTCCTTTCAGAAAATATATACTTCATAGGGTCGAAAATGAATATTGTAGAAATTACAAACGGAATGACAAAGCTATATGTATGTACCTTTGTGCACCACAGATGAAGGGTATAAAATAAACAAACACAAAAAATAACTGACGCTATTTCTGCTATTAAAAGAAAAACATAATAAAACACAACATAAACATAAATGAAAACCATGGTGAAAAATTTTAATAAGCAAAAATACATTTTTTTCATCTCATACGCGTTTTTTTTCTTCTTTCTTTTTGTTTTTCTCGTTCATATAATGTGCAAAATCAAGAAAGTTTATATATTACAGCTCATGCTTTTTAACCCTGGTTAAAACATTTAATACAAGTTTTGAAAAACACTAATAAGTGAGAAAATGCAAAACTTAAAAGCACTAAGTAGAAGCTAAATTAACACGATACCAATACAATGTTTTAAAACGATTTGGGGTATATTTCACTAAGTGCAAGTTCACAATTACAAGCGGTTTTGCCCTTAAAATTGTGAACGTGTGAATAAAGGTGTTTCATCAAAATACAATTAGAAGTTTGTGACTACAAGTGAATTGCACGAGTCACAAGTCTATAACACATACTTCTACAAGTGGTTTTGTTTCACAAATCTAAACTTACACGGAGGCACTCAGAAAAAATTGTACAAGTATTAAAATATTAGAAATATTCGGAGCAGATTGGTATTGAAAATTAGAAACATCAGTACAACAAAAACATACAAACGTGATATACTGGTAAGAGAGAACGAGGCATCGAATCCCAGCTGAGACAACATTTTTTTTTATTGTATATATTATTTATATTTTTATTGTTTTTTTAAAACATACATACGTAAACTCAATTTATAATTTGTTTATATGTTTGTATGTATTTCATATGAAATGAATGGTGATACGAGTACAAACAATTGTTGTGAAGAGTATTCGGCACGGCCGAATATAGCAGTCTTACTTGTTTTCTTTGGTAAGTTTAGCGATAAATGTCTTTGGCATCTAAAATCTACCGCACCACACTAATTATATTAAGTTAATTTGCCATTACCGTAATGTAGTCACATAAGGTGATAGCGCAGAGAGATAGAGAGTATTTTTGGTTCCTATTTTTTTATGGAGTTTGAAAAATTTTTGAACTGAAATATTTTTTTTTATATATGGAGTTTGACATATGGTGGTACGCAAAAAATAGTCAGCTGGGCTGGCACCACTACCTATATAACTGAAGCCTGTCCATTACAAAACAATCAGTTTCAACTTTTTTAACACAAGTGGCAAACAACTTTACACAAACTAAAAATGCTTTGATTGGTGGTGTGATAACAATAAAATAATGGCAATCGAGGATTAAAGAACATAAACAAGACATAGAAAAACATAAACAAACCACAGCACTGGAACAACAAGTATTTGATACAAGTCATAAAACTGATTTAGAAGGTGTACAAATTTTATATAAAGAAAATATTGAAAAGAGAAGGTACTCTATTGAAAGCTTAAGAATACAACAGAAAAGAGAAAAGACAATGAATTTAAAACAAGACACGGACAATATAAATGACAGTTATAGAGTTGCAATATAAACAAAAAGAACAATAATATATAAAATAAATAATAAACAAAAATAAAAGCTTTAGTTAAATTTATAATGTTGTAAAAAATCCTTTTTTATTTACTGTAAGTCTTAATTGTTATAGGTTTTGTAATAGATAAAATTTTTGTTAAATAAAGTTCTTTAATAGATTCCCTTGAAAAGTCAACAAAAATTGACGAAATGTCGGAATATATGTAATAAAATTGATTTTTATTTACATGAATAAATTTAGGCTGGACTAGCTTATATGTATATTGAGAAATAATTTTTAATAAAGATTTTAATACTATTTAGTCAAACATTCATAAAAAAAAATAAAATTTAAATTTAATACTTTATCGCAAAGGCACATGTAATAGCAATTAAATAAGATATCGATCATAAAAAACTACTGATTCCTTTCGAATTTAAGTGCTCATTTGTTGCTCATTTTCACAAAATTTTTGTTTTTCTGTTTGATATACTTACATCAAATTGAGTAGTAATTTAAGTTAAACAAGTAAGAGCACTAAATTCGGCTGTGCCGAATCTTTTATACCCACCACCAATTTTGTGTACATTTAAAGCACAATATTTATTATTTTGTTAATCGCTATGGAATAATCTCTTTATAATAAAATATGTATCACTTTCTTTGTAGAGGGTGGTTAAATTTTAAGGGCCCATGTTGAAGGTGAACCACACCTAAACTTCAACTTTTTTCTTGCATTTCATTTGACATTTCTCAATCTCAGACTAACTCAATTTGAACTGTGGAAAGATACGCAATCGAGCAACGCTTTTAAATATTAAAGATTTTTATAAAAATGGGCGTTCAAATCAAAATTCATTTTGTGCACTTCGTGATTCTTTTGGTGAACATAATCATTCGAATTCGTCCACAATCGTGAGAATTGTAAAAAATATTTAAATGTCTGCAAAGCAGGTCTGTATGAAATGTGAAAACATATGTGAATGCCATCTTAGTTCGTTGAATGGGAAACATTGCTGTTTTTCACGATAACGTGGCAAAAGAGCAAGCAACCTCGACTCATCATCGTGCCCAACAATTGAGCATCAACAGTGTCATTGAAAATTTGGACTATCGGACCGAGGTGTGCCGCCGAGGTTGGGGGGGCCATTTGGCCGATATTTTGTTCCATACATAATTGAAGCATACAAATATTATCATTATAAAAATAAATGATAATAATTTCCTAAATAATTGGTGTTTTATTCAAAATCAACGTAGTCCCTTAAAATTAAACCACCCATTATAACTTCGGTATGCTAGTAAAATGTTTTCGTAAATGTAGTCTTTCAATGAAAGTGGCCGACAAAATACGGGTATCAATAAAGTTTCTGCTAATAAACATAACTTAGATATTTCAATATAGTCCTTTAGTATTCCACAATCTTTATTCATAGAGAAATTACATGAATTTAAGAGGAAAGTTTTATCTACGAAATAGTGATAATTTATTTTTGTTATCTTATGTTCTTGTTGTGATTCCGAACACTGATCCGGGTGTAACTTCCTAGTTATAAAAAAAGGAATAAGAAAAAACAAACATGGCAACACTATGAGAAGTTAGGAAGTGTTTGGAAGAAATCTTATTTGAAAGAATAAAATAAGAAAAAAACAAGAGAGAACGGGGGAGACGACGTTAGATCGTGCAAAAGTGAAGATAGCGGAAAAAAAAACTGAAGAAGTTGATAAGTTTCTCTTTGAATACAAAAGAATTATTTAGTATAAGTGTATAAATATAAAAGTATAAAAAGAAAAATTAAAATTTAATACAACAATATAAAGAAAAAAAAAAAAGAACTATATAAGAAACAATTTACAATATAATAAACCTTGATCTATGGCTCTTCAACAACAACAAAAAAATCTTCAACAAGTTAAATAAAATCATGAGACGACATAATTTTTTTTGCAACCTCACATTACATTCCTCATCTTTATGATCCATTTTTTTATATAGACAATACAATTTACCAAACCGCTAAAATAAAAAAAGAAGAAAAAAAAAAAAGGAAAAAAAAGACGAATTTACCTGCAATTGAATATTTAATAAACAATAAAAAAAAAACAATAGGTGCGCAAAACATTATACATATGAATTTGAGTTTTATTGGATTCCTTACAGTAAAGACATTTGCAAGTCAAAAAGAGTAATACAATAATAGACGTACATACATTTAAATAAATTAGATTTTTTTTTTATTTTATTAAATCCTACATTATAATAAGCATATATGTAATTTATATATAACTGTAGTAATTGAAATATGTTTTTATATAAAAAATAGCATGCAAAACGAAATAAGATAGTGAAGTAAAGAAAACTCGGAAGAAAGAAAATAATATAATTGTAAAAAAAAAAGGAAAAAAAACAAAACAAAATCGTAGTGAAAAGTGAATTAACGAAAATAAAAGTAAATAATTTTTTTTATAAAAAGGAACAAAAAGAAGAATATAAAATTGAGGAAAAGAATATATTTTAATTCAAGTAATATATTATTAATTTTCTTTGTATAGCCTCACACCGATTAATGCTGGCGCCAACATTGAGTACTAATGCAACAACAAATTAGTGGTGAGTTTATTGTAATAAAAGTTGCCAACAAAATGACCCTTGTGACTTTGGTTGGTAGATAAAAAGGAAAACAAAAACTTGTGTTAGAATTTGTTCTTTTCGGCATAAGTATATAGTATGCTTTCGTTTTATATATTCTTTTTATGATCAAAATATATATGTATATATATATATACATATGTTTTCATATGTCAGTTTAGGTGACATATTTCTCTGTACATTTTACATTATCCAATTTTTTTTTTCTTTATCCTTTTTCTCTCCTTTTTTTCCCTATTATTTTAATTATTACAATGATCCCTATTTAATTTTTTTATTATAAGCTAAATGATATGAATATTTATATAAATTGTGGTACTTATTTTTTATTATATATTTTGTTTTTTGTTTTTTTTTGCTATAAAAATTGGTTTATATTTAATTCATAATTAAGTTTCCCTTGTAATTTTATATAAGTAAATAAAACAAAAATAAAAAAAAAAAAAAAAAAAAAAAAAGAAATAAACAAATTGTGTTAATTACTTCAATTATTTTTATAGTGATTGAAATTGAATTTTTGCTAGATGTAAATTACATTCTTTCTTTCTTTTCTGGTTTTCAATAATTTTTTTTTGACCCAATGAGGGCTTAGGATATTGTATAAGGGGTGATGCTGGGATGTTATTGACGGGATAGTAAGGGGTGTTGGCACAGTGTTATAGACTAAAGACTTTCGGACATTTTTTTTTGGTGATTGGGAACCAATCTTAGTTATCTGGCCTTTGAGATGGTTCATGGCTGCTGATGCATGCATCACAGAAGGGGAGGGTTAAGGCCATACCAAAGACGGACGGTAAGACTGATACACTTTAAGACAACCGGACAAACACAGAGACTTTACGTTAATATTCCTGATTTTTTTTCTTATTTTCTTTGACACGAGAAAATTTTGTTATAGTGCTGTGAATATGTTCGAGGTGTAACCTAGCCCCTAAGCCGACGAGCAATACCGGGATAATGCCACCGTGTCACCTACCAATTATCGACATATTCTTCGCTGAATAAAACTATAACAAATGGCGCCCAACGAATGCGGAATTTTAATGTTTGTTAATATACATAGCTTATAGTTTTGAGAAAGTATACTTCCAATAAAGGTTGCGATGCTAACATTGCAGTTTTGTTTACACCATGAACTTTGATTGGGTATACATACATTTACACAGGTACCGTTTTCTGGGGAGTTTACCCGGATATATGTGAGCTTTGTGTATTCTACCAGTTGTAATTTTCAAATTGCTGTGAATGCTTCAATGTGGTTGATGGAAACTTGAAACTTCATTTTGAGCTTCATGGTAAAGTATATATATAGTTTTTTTTGCTGGCTTTCTTTTGATACGTTTTACCCTCTTGATGTATTTTATTGCACTAGAATGATAAAACTTTCGTTATAATTATATATCTATTTCATTTTGCTTGTTTTTATTTTCTTTGACTGACGTAAGGGGGTTTTTAACATTCCGATCTATTTTTGTTAATACATGCTCAGCATCACCTAATTATTACAAAAAAAAAGGAAGAAAAAAAAAAAAAAAAAAATAAAAAATGTATAATTATTGGTATTGTTGTTTTACTTTTATTTACCATTAAAACTTTTAACTATTTTATGTATATATTTTTTTTTATTACTCAGAATTGATTTGTAGTGAATGGATAGGGATTCGAATAATCCAGTAAGAGAAGTTTTTGCTTCCGATGATAGAAGAGTAACAAGAAGCCAAACTCGTGCTTTAGAAGGCCAGGTAGTAGGATCTATATTGAATCAAATAGATACCGGCATTGAACGTACAGTAGACTTTTAACCAGTTGATTTCTTTAACAAGTGTGCAGAATTAGTATTTGGGAGGTTATCTGCTGACAAGGGACCTGTTAAGACTTATGAAAAGCTATCAGTAGAACTTTTAGGTACGTCATTAAATTTTTCTAGGAAATTAGAAAGGCTCAGTATGACAGGCGACGAAGAAAGTGGTGCTTGTGGCGGAGATAAGGACGATACGATACCATCTACAGTTAGTTCAGCCCAATTGGGTCAAATGATGGCGTTGTTGATGAAACAGAATGAGGAAATGACAAAGTGTATGGGCGAATTGAAACAAATGCGTCGTGAAATGTTATATGTTAGTAGTAAACTTCAAAATGTTGAAGCATCTGCCCGTTGTATTGACTTGGAACTTCCTAGAACAACTTCAACTCCAGATCGTAACGAGACTAACGAACAAGGCGCGTACGAACCCAGGCCAGATATACCAAACCAAGAACGACGTTCAGTGAACAGGGAAAATCTTAATAGTGGACGACCATATGGAAATATGCCCTTCGGCCAAGGTGAAATAATGATGCGAAGACCTATTGATCTAGACAAGTGGAATATTAAATTTGATGGGACAGGCCGTGATATGACAGTTGAAAGTTTTGTTTTTAGAATTGAGAAAATGCGTGAACAATATAACATTACATTTGAGCAACTTTTTACGGACTTTCATTGCCTAGTTAGCGGTAGGGCAGCACATTGGTATTGACAGGTATTAGAAGACAATGCTGAAGATGCAAATTTCGGGTATTTTTCATTGAAGCGCGAACTACTGAATCATTTTAAGACAGCCGACACAGATTATGAGGTTATTAGAGAAATAATTGACCGTAAACAACTCACCGGGGAAAGTTTCGAAGATTTTTATACTGATGTCCACAACCTAACCTTTCGTTTAAAGAAAAGGATACCTGAGCGAGAATTAATTACTATTATACGTGGGAATTTAAGAAGTAATCTGGCGGCTTTGATATTTTCTTCCACGATTAACTCATTGGCAGATATGAGGAGGGAGTGTAGAAGAGCAGAAAAGTTATTAAAAGAGAGCAGACAAAATAGGAAAACTGTAAATGAGTTATCTTTTTGGAATCCAGAAGAAGAGCATGAAATTTAAAAATATGTTGAGGTGGAGGCCATTGGTTTTAAAAATGGTCAACAAATTCATGGTAGGACAAAATTTTGTATGAATGGTCAAGGCCAAACTGGTGGGTCTAGCGCTCCAACCTTACAACATGGCCATCAACCAGCTAATCTTTGTTCATCACCATTTCACCTTAATCTCTGTTTTACTTGTGGCATGCCAGGAGATTTTTATAAGAAACTTACCTCAGATGAAATTAAACCCATTAATATATGTCGATCTACTTTTCATGACATGATATGTTTTGCCTGTGGGAACGGAGATTCATATTGCAAACTTGATCCAAATTCGGAAAACAGAGATGTGGCGGAGTCAACCGGGGACTTCAAATTGCCCAGGAAAATCCCGGAGATAAAAAAACAGTAAGTTTACTAAAAAGAACGTGGAGTTTAGAGGATAAGATGGAGAAAAATGCATCCCCTGCTCAAAAATCATTACACCAACGCTTAATAGATTACGAAGCTGCAAGGGCTCGTATATTTTCTGATGAGAAAAAAAACCAGTAGTCGCAATTTAATAAAATTTTAAAATTAAGAAATATAGATAAAAGAATTAAAAGCATCAAGAAAAAAATAGTAGAAACCGTTATAACTTCGGAAGGCGATAATAGGTTTTTTGCGAAAATATTTATAAGTGAAAAAGAAGTGTTAGCATTATTGGATTCAGGAGCAGGAGCTTGTTGTATTGGTAAGAATGCTATGAAATTTTTAGAGGGAATGGAAAAGCATATCATACAAATTAAAAATCAGACGGTGGGAGTAGCAAATGGTTGTAAGGCAAAAGTCCATGGCGTTATACGCCTTCCAGTACAGTGGGAAAATTCATTGGAACAGTTAGAATTCCTTATTATTCCAGATCTACAAAAAGAATTCTACCTCGGTGTAGATTTTTGGAAGATTTTTAATCTTCCTATAATTGGAAAACCTCAATATGACCTTGCTGATGCACATTTCGCTGTTTCAGAATTGAACGTATTGGACGAGGAGAGTCCCATTACCTCTAATCAGCATATATTAACCGAGGAGCAAGTGGTCAAGTTAGAGGTGGTAAAACGCGCGTTTCCTTCTTTTGCCATCCGTGGTCTAGGTAAAACCTATTTAGAGCAGGATACAATTGAGGTCACAGATGAGCATGTTCCGGTAAAACAAAAACACTACCCTGTGTCACCCGCAATACAGGAGTTACTTTTTGCTGAACTTGACCGGATGTTAAGTCTAGGTGTGATCGAAGTTAGCAACAGTAGCCGGAGTTCTCCCGTAACTCTTGTCAGAAAGGAAGCTAAGAACAGGCTATGTCTAGATGCGCGAAAGGTGAACGCGAGGACTATAAAGGACGCATACCCTCTCCCCCATATTGAGGGAATCCTGAGTCGCCTGCAGGACACTAGATTTATATCTGCCATCGATTTGAAGGACGCATTCTGGCAGATTCCACTAGAGGAGAAATCAAGGGAGAAAACTGCTTTTAACGTTCCTGGGCGGCCACTTTACCAGTATACATGATGCCTTTCGGGGTCTGCAACGCCGCCCAGCGAATGTGTAGACTTATGGATAAGGCAATTCCGGCCATTATGAGAACCAACGTTTTTGTATACCTTGATGATCTTCTAGTGTGTTCTGCCAGTTTCGAGGAGCATATGATCTTGTTGGCAGATGTTGCCAAGTGCCTCGAAAGGGCAAACTTGACCATCAATGTCGAAAAAAGCAAGTTCTGTTACAAGGAAGTGCGATACCTTGGCTTTATTGTAGGAGGTGGAACTATACGTACTGATGATCAAAAGTTAAAAGCGGTAGCTGAATTCCCAGAACCAAAGACTCCACGACAACTTCGCCGATTCCTGGGAATGACGGGCTGGTACCGACGATTCGTTAAAAACTTTGCTAGCGTCACATCTCCTCTACATGACTGTCTAACAAAAGAACGAATTAAAAGGTTTTCACTAACATATGAAGCGAAAGATGCCTTTGAGACATTGAAGCAATGTCTAATTTCCGCGCCAGTGCTTGTTAATCCGGACTTTAGTAAGAAATTCTACATACAGTGCGATGCATTGACGCAAGGAGTAGGTGGTGTACTTTTCCAAATGGATGATGCGCAGAACGAACACCCTATTGCCAATATGTCTGCTAAGTTGAACAAAGCTCAGAGGAACTACAGCGTGACTGAGCTTGAATGTTAAGCCGCGGTGCTCAGTGTAAGAAAATTTCGAGCCTACGTGGAGGGTCTTCTATTCACGATTATTACCGATCACGCCAGCTTACGCTGGCTTATGAGTCAAAAAGAACTTACAGGGCGCTTAGCTCGTTGGAGCTTGAAATTACAACCTTTCGACTTCGACATACAGCATCGTAAGGGATGTCAAAATGTGGTTCCAGATGCACTTTCTCGTGCTTATATGGAAGAGATTTGCAAAGAAAGTATGGGTCTAGAAATCGATTTAGAGTCCACTGCCTTTAATTCCCCTTAATATCAAGATTTAAGAGAGACTGTGTTGAATGACAAGAACAAAATGTTGGACGTATGCGTTTCGGATGGATTTGTGTATAAAAGAACAAATTTTTATACCGGGGATGTTTTGCGAGAAGATAGACCTTGGAAGTTGTGGGTACCGATAGAACTGAGAAGTGGTTTAGTATGGAACGCGCATCATTCATTATCAGCTAGACATGGAGGCGTGCAAAAAACTTTAGCTAGGTTAAATGTGAAATATTATTGGCCAAAAATGGCATCAGACGTACAGCAGTTGGTCCGAAATTGTGATACCTGTAACACGAGCAAGACATCTAAAAATTTTCGCAGACCACCGATGGGTACACAGCTTATAACTGAAAAGCCTTTTCAAAGAATCTATATAGATTTTATGGGACCGTTTCCAAGATCCCGCAATGGAAATATGTTTTTATTCGTGTGTCTTGACCATTTTACCAAATTCGTGTTTCTGGAGCCAATGCGAAGTGCCACAGCTGCAACGGTAATCGATTTTTTAGAAAAACGAGTGTTTCATACGTTTGGCGTGCCAGAGTTCTTGCACTCGGATAACGGTCGCCAGTTCATAGCTGAAACATTTCAAAATTTCTTGCACAATTATGGAGTCACACACGTAAAAACTGCTTTTTATTCTCCTCAAGCTAACGCCTCAGAGAGGGTCAACCGCTCTGTATTGCAGATAGTAAGGTCGTATATATGAGAACAACAAAAAACTTGGGATGAACATATTACCGACGTTGCTTGTGCATTAAGGAGTGCGTACCACAGTGCCATTTGCATGGAGCCATATTATGCCTTATTTGGAAGCCATATGATTCAACATGCAGATTCATATAAACTTATGCGAAAGATAGACAAGATTAAGGATATTGACCTATCCATACAACTTTGCTCCCACAAACAACAGCTTATACGAGACAAGATTTATGAAAATCTTGAAAAGGCACATGAGCGAGGTGTAAAGGTATACAACACGCGAAGTAAGGATATAAAGTTTCAAAAGGGGCAACTCGTATTTAGACGTAATTACAAGCAGAGTAACAAGGCTGAAGGATACAATGCTAGGACCTCGGCACATTAAATGTGTTGTTGGTGCTTCTGTGGGGAATTCTCTTTACGAACTGGTTGGATTGGACGGAAAGAGAATGGAAATATATCACGCAAAGGACATTTTTGTCGCCTAAATTAAATAAATGGATAGGCCCGGCAGGTATACATGATTCGTGGGTCGAGGCCACACAGGTTACATTGGCATAATAATCACTAAAAATACAAAAATAAAAAAACTGAAGTTTTTTTTACGCAACCGTTCCATGCTAAGGGTAGAATCGACGTTTGCGAGCCTGTTGCGATTCCGAACACTGATCCGGGTGTAACTTCCTAGTTTAAAAAAAAGGAATAAAAAAAAAACACGGCAACACTATGAGAAGTTAGGAAGTGTTTGGAAGAAATCTTATTTGAAAGAAGAAAAAAAAAAAGGAATAAAATAAGAAAAAACAAGAGAAAACGGGGGAGACTACGTTAGATCGTGCAAAAGTGAAGATAGCGGAAAAAAAGGCTGAAGACGTTGATAAGTTTCTCTTTGAATACAAAATAATTATTTAGTATAAGTGTATAAATATATAAGTATAAAAAGAAAAATTAAAATTTAATACAACAATATAAAGAAAAAAAAAAAGAACTATATAAGCAACAATTTACAATATAATAAACCTTGATCTATGGCTCTTCAACAACAACAAAAAAATCTTCAACAAGTTAAATAAAATCATGAGACGACATAATTTTTTTTGCAACCTCACATTACATTCCTCATCTTTATGATCCATTTTTTTATATAGACAATACAATTTACCAAACCGCTAAAATAAAAAAAGAAGAAAAAAAAAAAAGGAAAAAAAAGACGAATTTACCTGCAATTGAATATTTAATAAACAATAAAAAAAAAACAATAGGTGCGCAAAACATTATACATATGAATTTGAGTTTTATTGGATTCCTTACAGTAAAGACATTTGCAAGTCAAAAAGAGTAATACAATAATAGACGTACATACATTTAAATAAATTAGATTTTTTTTTTATTTTATTAAATCCTACATAATAATAAGCATATATGTAATTTATATATAACTGTAGTAATTGAAATATGTTTTTATATAAAAAATAGCATGCAAAACGAAATAAGATAGTGAAGTAAAGAAAACTCGGAAGAAAGAAAATAAAATAATTGTAAAAAAAAAAAAGGAAAAAAAAAAACAAAAAAAAAATCGTAGTGAAAAGTGAATTAACGAAAATAAAAGTAAATAATTTTTTTTATAAAAAGGAACAAAAAGAAGAATATAAAATTGAGGAAAAGAATATATTTTAATTCAAGTAATATATTATTAATTTTCTTTGTATAGCCTCACACCGATTAATGCTGGCGCCAACATTGAGTACTAATGCAACAACAAATTAGTGGTGAGTTTATTGTAGTAAAAGTTGCCAACAAAATGACCCTTGTGACTTTGGTTGGTAGATAAAAAGGAAAACAAAAACTTGTGTTAGAATTTGTTCTTTTCGGCATAAGTATATAGTATGCTTTCGTTTTATATATTCTTTTTATGGTCAAAATATATATGTATATATATATATACATATGTTTTCATATGTCAGTTTAGGTGACATATTTCTCTGTACATTTTACATTATCCAATTTTTTTTTTCTTTATCCTTTTTCTATCCTTTTTTTCCCTATTATTTTAATTATTACAATGATCCCTATTTAATTTTTTTATTATAAGCTAAACGATATGAATATTTATATAAATTGTGGTACTTATTTTTTATTATATATATTGTTTTTTTTTGCTATAAAAATTGGTTTATATTTAATTCATAATTAAGTTTCCCTTGTAATTTTATATAAGTAAATAAAACAAAAAAAAAGGAAAAAACGAATTGTGTTAATTACTTCAATTATTTTTATAGTGATTGAAATTGAATTTTTGCTAGATGTAAATTACATTCTTTCTTTCTTTTCTGGTTTTCAATAATTTTTTTTTGACCCAATGAGGGCTTAGGATATTGTATAAGGGGTGATGCTGGGATGTTATTGACGGGATAGTAAGGGGTGTTGGCACAGTGTTATGGACTAAAGACTTTCGGACATTTTTTTTTGGTGATTGGGAACCAATCTTAGTTATCTGGCCTTTGAGATGGTTCATGGCTGCTGATGCATGCATCACAGAAGGGGAGGGTTAAGGCCATACCAAAGACGGACGGTAAGACTGATACACTTTTCGACAACAGGACAAACACAGAGACTTTACGTTAATATTCCTGATTTTTTTTTTCTTATTTTCTTTGACACGAGAAAATTTTGTTATAGTGCTGTGAATATGTTCGAGGTGTAACCTAGCCCCTAAACCGACGAGCAATACCGGGATAATGCCACCGTGTCACCTACCAATTATCGACATATTCTTCGCTGAATAAAACTATAACAAAGTTATGCTCTATTAAAAATGGGAATTTAGGAAAATTTTGACCTAAGTAAAAAAAAATTATTTCTAAACATTATAAACAATTTATTTTTATGTACTAATGGCTAACAAATTTTAAAATTATACAAAACTTATTTCGTTTGAAAATCTTTTAAAAGCAAAATGTTATAGAAGTTTAAAAATCAAAATCTTACTAATAAATTTCCCGTTTTAGCAAAATGCTGAGAATGTATACTTTGAATCACCCTGTGGCCCTTAAAATTTAACCACCCTTTACAAAAGAATAGATAGATAAAAATATAATTTGGTTAAAAAATGTATTTTATATATTCAAATACTTATTTTAAATATACTGATGCACATTTATTTTTAAATATTTTTAAATCTTAAACCTCTTAAGACTGTGGGTACACCTATATGTAAAGGGGTATAGAGGAAAGTTTTATCTACGAAATAGTGCTAATTTGTTTTTGTTATCTTATGTTCTCCTGAAGTTATGCTCTATTAAAAATGGGAATTTAGGAAAATTTGGACCTAAAAAAAAAGAAAAATTATTTCTAAACATTAAAAAACTATTTATTTCCATTTACTAATGGCTAACATATTTTAAAATTATACAAAATTTACTTCGTTTGAAAATCTTTTAAAAGCAAAAGGTTATAGAAGTTTAAAAATCAAAATCTTACTAATAAATTTCCCGTTTTAGCAAAATGCTAAGAATGTCTATTTTGAATCACCCTGTTCTCTGTAATATATGTGAAATAAAGTTTTGATTTTTGTCTCACGAGGTACACTAGTGTCTACATTCGAATGAACTTTAACGTTTTTCAATCGATGACCACAAAAAAATGAGTTTTTTGCCGCCTTCTCGTCGAATGGTCCACTGTGCGGCGAACATTTGGCCGATATTTTATTTCATACAAATATTATCATTACAAAAAGATATGATAATAATTTCCTAAATAATTTGTGTTTTATTCAAAGTCACCATCGGTCCTTAAAATTTAACCACCCTTTACAAAAGAATAGATAGATAAAAATATAATTTGACTAAAAAATGTATTTTAAATATTCAAATACATATTTTTAATCTACTGATGCACATTTTTTTTATATTTTTAAATCCTTAACCTCTTAAAACTGTGGGAACAAATATGTATGTTTAGAGTTGGGCACAAATTGTTACTCTAGCTAATTTTTTGTCAACAACCTCGGTCAGTTTCGTTTTCACGAACCCTCATAAAAAATCCCTTGCGGGATGGAAAAGGTTGTTAGCATGCCATCTAGTGGTTGTTAGTAGAGTCATCTACTGTTTTATCTTGTATTTAGCTGCAGTGCAATAGATGGCGCTGTGTAAGATGAGTAAATGCCAATGAATATGACTAATATATTTTTATAACAAAATTTAAAGAAAAAAGTGGGCGTGGCACATTTATTTTCCGTTATAACTAAGATTTTGATAAAAAAGCCATGTTTGCAAAATTTCAGAATCGTACATATAGTTTTGTCATTTTTATTACGTTTTAAATTTGAAATATACACTGAGCGGTATAAATTTTCGTACATTTTGATCTATAACTTCTTTTTTAAAGCATAGATTTAAGCAATTTTTGGGGAGAAATATTCTTTTGACTCCGGAAATATATATTCGAAGTTTCATGTCTCTAGGGTTATGCGTATGGCCACAATTCCATTTTATTCGATGTTAGCAGGACACGGTTTTTTCGACCTACGCTTGCTTTACGATCTATAACTCTCTTCCTAATATTCCGCTTTAGCCCATTTTCAATACCAAACAAACCTTGTCTATAAGAAAGATTCTGGCACAATTTGAGCCCCCTAGCTTTTTCGGCGCGACCTGTATCGTGCTTTCATTAGACGGACGGACGGACATAGCTAGATCGTCATAAAATCAAACCTTGATTCACTTTATATACTTTATGGGGTCTAAAATGGATATTTCGATGTGTTACAAACGGAATGACAAAATGAATATGCCCCCACCATTTTTTTGGTGGCGGGTATAAAAACAAGTAACAGTGCTATATTCGGCCATGCCGAATCTTATATACCATTCACAATGTGTAGTCAGGCAATAACAATTGTTTGTATCACCATTCATCTCATACGAAATACGAACATACATATAAAAAACATACATATAAAAACATACCATTGTAAAATTATAATTGAGTGTAGTATGTATGTTTCTAAAAAAAATTACAAAAATAATATAAAAAACAAAAAAAAAACAATAAAAAAATTACGAAAAAAATTAAAAAAAATTTTTTTTTTTTAATTAACAAAAACAAGTAAGAGTGCTATATTCGGCCGTGCCGAATCTTATATACCCTTCACAACGTGCAGTCGTGCAAAAACAATTGTTTGTATCAGCATTCATCTCATACGAAATACGTACATACATATAAAAAACATACATATAAAAACATACCATTGTAAAATTATAATTGAGTGTAGTATGTATGTTTCTAAAAAAAAATTACAAAAATAATATATAAAAAACAAAAAAAAATTTTTTAAAAAAATTAAAAAAAAAGTAAGAGTGATATATTCGGCCTTGCCGAATCTTATATACCCTTCACAACGTGTAGTCATGCAATAACAAGTGTTTGTATCACCATTCATCTCATACAAAATACTTATGTATGTCCATACATGTAAAAAACATACCAAAAAAAAATTAAAAAAAAAATAATAAAACAATTTAAAAAAAAATTAAAAAAAACATTTTTTTAAAAAAATTTAAAAAAAAATATATAAAAACAAATAATAAAATATAAATAATATATTTAATAAACTAAAATAAAATTTTTTTGGCTCAGCTGGAATTCGATGCCACGTTTACTTTAACCAGTATGTAAGTAGGTTGTTGTTGTAATTGTGAAAAAAACGAGGTGGTCGTAGTTTTTTGCTCATATCTCAGAAAGTTATGGGGCGATTGTGCTAAATTTCAATAGCGATTCATTCCTGGCTATTTCCAAGAGATTGATTTCATATAGAGATCTGAGGAACATATAGTTGCTTCTAAAAGTTGATTTCAACCAACGCACGGACAAACGGTCAGGGCTTAATCGACTCCTCTATTAATAAGCTTTCAAAAAATATATACTTTATGGGGTCGGAAATGAAAATTGTAGAAATTACAAACGGTATGACAAAGCTATATATTCCCTTGTGCGGCACAGGTGAAGGGTATAACAAACAATTTACAGCACACTCAAAAATCTATACCCAATAAAGGGTTATCACAAATTATGGTATCAGTATTTATAATATCTCCTTGAGCCCTTTTATTTTATTCAAGAAGTGTTTGCGATAGCGGACACATCATTTTATCCCTACCTACAGGATTATAGTCATTCAGCTTACAAGTTGGAATACATTTTCAAGCTTTAAGAAAAACAAGTAAGAGCGCTATATTCGGCCGTGCCGAATCTTATATACCCTTCACAACGTGTAGTCATGCAATAACAGTAGTTTGTGTCACCATTCATCCCATATGAAATACGTACATACATATAAAAACATACATATATAAAAACATCCCATTGTAAAATTATAAATTCACGTATGTATGTTAAAAAACAAAAAAAAAAATATTAAAAAAAAAAATTAAAAAAAAAAATTTTAAAAAAATTAAAAAAAAAAAATTAAAAAAAAAATTTTAAAAAAATAATTAAAATATATATAATTAATATAAAACAAAAAAAAAAATTGAAAAAAAAAATAATAAAAAAATATAAAAAATATATTAAATAAAAAATAAAAAAAAAATTAAAAAAAAAAAACAAGTAAGAGCGCTATATTCGGCCGTGCCGAATCTTATATACCCTTCACAACGTGTAGTCATGCAATAACAGTAGTTTGTGTCACCATTCATCCCATATGAAATACGTACATACATATAAAAAATATACATATATAAAAAACATCCCATTGTAAAATTATAAATTTACGTATGTATGTTAAAAAAAAAATAAAAAAAAAATTTAAAAAAAAAATTTTAAAAATATTAAAAAAAAAAAATTTAAAAAAAAAAATTTAAAAAAAATAATTAAAATATATATAATTAATATAAAACAAAAAAAAATTTAAAAAAAAATAATAAAAATATAAAAAATATATTAAATAAAAAATAAAAAAAAAAATTAAAAAAAAAATTTTTTAAATATAAAAAAAATTTTTTTTTGGCTCAGCTGGGATTCGATGCCACGTTTTCTCTAACCAGTATACACGTTTGTATGTATGTATGTTGTTGTTGTAATGTTGTTTTTGTGAAAAAAAATCGAGGTTGTTTATGTACCGATGTTTCTGATTTTCAATAGCGATCTACTCCCGAATATTTCTGATATTTTAATACCTCACCCGGGTCCAAGCGGTGTCGGGGGGCTTCAAAAAGTTGATTTCGACATACACACGGACAGACGGACAGACTGACAGAGCTTAATCGACTTCCCTATTCATAAGCTTTCAGAAAATATATACTTTATGGGGTCGGAAATGAAAATTGTAGAAATTTCACACGGAATGACAAACCTATGTATACCCTTTTTCACTGTGTGAAGGGTATAATAAAAAAAAAAAAAATTTTTGGCTCAGCTGGGATTCGATGCCACGTTTTCTCTAACCAGTATACACGTTTGTATGTATGCATGTTGTTGTTGTAATGTTGTTTTTGTGAAAAAAAAATCGAGGTGGTCGTGGGTTTTTGCTCATATCTCAGTTGTTTATGAACCGATGTTTCTGAATTTCAATACCGTTCTACTCCCGAATATTTCTAATATTTTAATACCACACCCGGGTCCAGGGGAAGTCGGGGGGCTTCAAAAAGTTGATTTCAACATACACACGGACAGACGGTCAGACGGACAGACTGACAGAGCTTAATCGATTCCCCTATTCATAAGCTTTCAGAAAATATATACTTTATGGGGTCGGAAATGAAAATTGTAGAAATTTCACACGGAATGACAAACCTATATATACCGTTTTTCACTGTGTGAAGGGTATAATGAGCAAGAAACACATAAAATTTTTATGTAAAAACAATCCGAATTCATTTTGTTATGTGTGCGGCCCATATATCACCGAGAAAAAAAGTGCGAAAGTGCTTCTTAACTTCATTGCAAAAGTCATATGAAGGTTGTAAAATATTTATCCGCACAATTGAAACCAACATTGGACACCGAGTACTATATGCCTTCTACGTCGATTGAATTTATCTGTGAGGTCTTCTAACGCAAGGTAAGTACTTTTCGCCTTTAGTTACATCCTTTAGTTGTAGTCAAATCGTGAACCATTTCCATTTATTTTTATTTTACTGACGTCACTTGGAAATTTCAAAGCCTAAGCTATGGAGAGAAGCAGCGAGCCACGAATCCGATTGTTATTTTTGCTTAAGTAGAAAAACCAGTTTCGGAAAACATATGCAATGGTCTTACCCCACGAGGTCTGCTGATGGGTTTACACTTGCAGTTCTACATACACAAGACATTTAACCTGCTCAAGATTGTGGTCCAAGCTATAGTCAAGTGCTTTCATCTTCACCAGGACACTCAACCCTAAGTATGCGATACCAATAAAATAGTTCAGATCTAGCGCTACCATCTACATCTGATAATGACGAGTTCATCCTACACAAAAATTCGTTGCCGAGACCATGGAACCAATACCACCTTAATGATGTAATTAGACACCTTAGATTGTCAAAAAGATCTTCTTAATTGCTTGCGTCCCGGACGAAAGAATCAAATCTCATAACTAGAAACTAAAGTTAATACTTTAGTTTCTCGTACTCGAGAAGCAAGCTTAGTTTATTATTTTATTATTGCACAAATATTTATTTCTGGTTTAATGACTGCCATGGGTTTACAGAGATACAATTCAAACGAATGGCGTTTGTTTATCGACTCATAAAAACCCAGCTTGAAGTGTGTCGTTTTGCATAATGGAAATAAATTTCGCTTCTTGCCGATCACAATCACTTAGATCGTATACACGAATCCTACTATGTAACGCATTTTTGATGTGAAAATTTGTGCCATTTGTGCGGGTAAAGTTTTTTGTGTGTGCTGAAAATTGATTGTTATTCTCAAGAATCATAAAATCTATTAAGGAATTGTATGCAAAAAATGATTCGTGAGTCGCCCAAAGAATAAGATCGGTAACGGTGAAGTGGCGAACTCACTCGGTGAACGGGATCGGTTACGGTGCTGATTCGTGAGTCGCCCGATTAATAAGATCGGTAGTGGTGAAGTGGCGAACTCACTCGGTGAACGGGGTCGGTGATATGATTATAGCTAGTACTTACAATATTACAATTTCCTTATCTATACGCTTCTTACAATATTACAATCGTCTTATCTCTACGATTCTTATGATACTACAATCACTTTATATCTACGATTCCTACGATACTACAATCGTCTTTATCGATACTACAATCACCTTATATCTAACTTAACGAAACAGTCAGCTGAAGCCGCTGTGATCCTAACAGTCAGTCGAAGCCGCTGTATCTAAAACAGTCAGCCGAAGCCGCTGTGGTTCTAGCAGTCAGCTGAAACCGCTGTGTCCGAAACAGTCAGCTGAAGCCGCTTTTGTCTTCTATTGTAGAATGCCTGTGCCAACAAGGCAAGATATCGCGGAGGGAGGAACAATTTTTTTATTTCCTCTCTAAAATCTCGCCATGTACGGACCTCATCCTCGCGTTTGAAGTGAAGATGTTCAGTCAACTGCTAAAGTAAATGCTCCACGGTAAATCCAACCGTGGCCTTACCAACATTCTTACACTGTTCGATCAATTGTTCTTTTCGTAACAGGTAAATCCAGCTGACAGATCCTTGGCTTGAGTTCCGAATGGTGGACGGATTATCACATTTGCTACTTTCGTTATTACGGGTCGTTTCTTCGTTGTTGGCGACGGCTTCCATCTTTTCGCATTGCGACTTTAAATCGGGTGCCTGCTCGGGCGCCGTTTGTAACGTGGTTTTGTCAAAGGCTGAGGTAGTTCAGTCGTGTGCAAGGTCAACTTATGGATCACGAACCATAAGTATAATGAAAGAGCAATTATTTACCCTTATTCACGGTTGACAATAGAATTCACTTTATTTATACGTTCCGATTTATAACAAAATATTAAGTACAACGATCAATTGGTGGCAATGATGATATGTCGGGAGTTGTTGGGTGAGCTGGATCGGCGATGGCTAGAATTGTTCAGCAGCAAGAATAGTTAACGTAAAGTGGCGAACTCACTCGGTGAACGGTGTCGGTGATATGATTATAGCTACGATTCCTACGATTTATCTCTACGATTCTTACGATACTGCAATCACCTTCTATCTTACTTAACGAAACAGTCAGCCGAAGCCGCTGTGTACGAAACAGTCAGTCGAAACCGCTGTGTACGAAAGAGTCAGCCGAAGCCGCAGTGATTCTAACAATCAGCCGAAGCCGCTGTGTGAAGTGGCACTCAAATATTAATTCGAGGACCTGGGTTGATATTACTTTCGTTACACCAATTTGGGCAAATTCTTGTCTTGTCTGAACCGCCCCTACTATATGCTAACTTAGAATACTTATACGTATCGATGCATAAACCAAATAAGAATTCTAAGTAAAAACAGAAACCAAAAGGGCATCAAGGGTGTTCAATATAACCCGTAATAGTAAGAGTATTCCTATCATATTTTAACCTACTATACGTATTACATAAATTTTCTTATGACTATTATTATTATATTATTTTATATATATTATACATATATTATGGTTACCCAGTTACCAGGTCACAACACATTCAAATATCCATTTTAGATCCCATAAAGTATATATATTTTGAATCCGGGTTTTATTTTATGACGATCTAGCTATGTCCGTCCGCCTGTTGAAAGCACGATAGAGGTCGGACCAAAAAAGCTAGGGGGCTCAAATTTTGATAGAATATTTCTTATACACAAGGTTTGTTCGAAGATGGACTAAATCGGAATATAAGTTCAAAAAAACCGTGTCCTTCCGACATCGAATAAAATGCAATTGTGTTCAAACACATTAACGTAGAGTCATGAAACTTCGAATATATATTTCTTGAGTAATAACAATATTTATCCCCAATTAAATCTATGCATTAGGAAACGAGTTATAGATTAAAATATACGAAAATTTATACCGCACAGTGTATTTTTTGGTACATTTAAAATTTAATACCTAATAAAACTGACAAAATTAAATGTACGATTCTGAAAATTTGCAAAGGCTTTGTTCTAACAGAAAATAAATGTGACACGCCCCCCTCCTATATAACGCTTCATCTCAAATTTTTAGTAGTTTTTCTATGAATAAAGATTTTGGAATAATAAAGGACAATATTGAATTATCTAAGTTGTATTTATTAGCAGAAACAACTTCGACACGCCTACTATAATGCCCACTTTTCACGTTATCTACTGTTAATGAAATTAAAAAGCCCATAAAACCGACAAAATTAGAGTTACGATGATGAAATTTTCTACATATATCCTTTTAGTCAATGTCATTGTTAAACCAGAAAATTTAGGTGACACGCCTACTTTAACGCCTAACTCCCATATAACGGCTTATCTTAAATTCATATAATTTCTGTATGGACAAAGTTTTTGAAAGAATAAAAGACTATATTGAAATATCTCAGTTTCATTTATTAGAATTAACTATATTGGCACACTTAATTTAACGCCCACTTCCATTAGAAGACTAAATTTACGAAAACATTTTACTAGCATATCGAAGTTATACAAAGAAAGTAATACATGTTTTAGTATAACGGGATTATTCCAAAGCGATAACTGTTAAAAAAAAGGTTTTTTCCAAACAATTTTTCTATGAGAAGAACATTAACTACTCAATTTTATGTATGTATATCAAACAAAAAACTAAAATTTTTTTAAAATGAGATAGATCACGAAAGGAAGGATCGAAAGGAATCAATCGATTTTTATGACCGATATCTTATTCAATTTCTATTAAAATTTGCCGTTTTCGATTATTAATGATTTTTTGAAAACAAAAAAAAATTGCTTTTTTCACGTAAAAGATATATTTTTTGCTTTATTTTTTTTAGTATAACTCCGAAAGCCGATTAAAACACAATATATAAAAAGGTTATTTAAATCTGAATAATTCTAAGTTTATTTAAAAAATATCATACTAACCGTTTTTAAGTTATCATTGATTATGTGACGAATCTTGAATTTTATTTAAAAAATAAAAAGAATTATCCATAGAATTGAAAAATTTAACCATTTTTTTACTTAGGTGTCCATGATGTATCAAATCTTTATAGTGGTTATCAAAGCCTTTTTTTGCTGTTGACCTGTTATTATTGCCTAATAGAATATTTATTTATTTTATATATTTCCTTTCGATGTCCCATACACAAGATTATAATCCTTATATTGCAGTATGGCACTAAGCATATGAAAATACAATGAACTAGAAATAATAACAAAATAGTTGTTAGATTTAACTTCGTAAATTTAAAAAAAAAATTTGTAAATAACTTTAAATAAAAAATTAGGAAGAGCAAAATATAAAATGTTATCAAATTTAATAACAAAGTGTTAATAAAATTTAATAAGATAAGATATAACAATTACAAGCTAAATTTATATGGGGATTCCATTCCAGAGATAGTATTAATAAAGAAAGGGTATTTAGAAATAATTGTTCGATGACTAAAAGCTAGAATTCTTTTGCCTCTATCAAGTGTTGAAAAATGAAACGTTCATGGATATGTTCAGTCTGATGTGTATACATATATAATTTTATGCAAGTTAGAAAAACTTCTTTGAATTATTTATTATGCGGGATCCGCGCCAAATTAAACGACAATTTTGAGGATTTATATTTTAATTCAGTCAGTTTATTTATTATTTTTTTATAGCTTGCTTTCCCACTATGAGGATGGCTTTTAACAAATGCTCTGACAAGACTAACTAACTTGTTAGTAGAAATGCCACCAAAAAGGTATTTAATAATAACTCTCAATTCCAGTAGAAAGAATTCATAAAGAGAGCAACGTTAGTAATAAAAAATAATCAATGATAATGATAATTAGTAGAGTAACAATTATAATGAAAAATAATAATAATATTGTCCCTTAGCTACCTCCACCCTCTAAGAACAGGCGTCCCGACTGTTTTTGATAACGTAATTCACAAATTTCTTAACTAAAAATATTTTCCAAAAATAAAAAAATGCTCAACAAATTCAAAAAATAAGAATTTAACAGTAAGTTTTTTCTTAAGCTTAAAACTATATTTTATATTTAATTTTTTGTCAAGATAATAATCTTATAAATATTTTCTAATCAAATTTATTTTGAATTATAAAAAAGCATGGGTGATTTTGAACTGAGAACTTACTCGATTCATAATTCTTAAAACTATCTTAAGTTATCTTTATGGACCGGTCTATTGTCAATTAATACCGAGTGTCCCAAATCTTTTCCAACAACCTTTTTAACATATAACTTGCTAAATTTGTTTCCCAGCCGTCTGTTAACTTTACCAAAGGTTTACAATTTTTATTCTGTCTATTTCTATTGTGATAACTTAGGTCATAATTTTGAGCTTTCAACAGTTTATCCTTCACACTAATTCTTAGCTCTTCCGTAATGGAATTTAAAACATCTATTGGCCTTACTCCAGTTATCGAATGGATTGTGCTACTATATTTTGCAATGGCAATGATAATTAGTTCCTTCGTGTCCTTGTAATACCCCACGGATTTTAAACATCGCGATATTCCCCTATTGTGCTATGAAGCCTTTCCACTTGCCCGTTGCTGGTACTATGCGCTGGTGGAACAGAAAAGATCTGAACACCAAATTGATCCAGAAGAAGAGACTTTATAGTATGTGAATTAAAGGATTTTTCATTATCGCAGACAATGGTATGGGCTTTTGGAAAAAGGTTTAAAATAGTTAATAAAGGGGCTTTTATATCGATAATCGAACGAGTTTCTACGAAAAATGCGAGTGCGAATTTCGAAAATTTATCAATACAAGTTATAAAGTTAGTTTTATCAGTTGTAAGAATGTCTATATGCAGGATTTCTCCAGGATAGTCAGGAATAAGTGTCTGGCCGATCAGTGCTCTCCGTGGATGCCTATTATATTTTGACTCATTGCAAGTCTTACAGTTCGAAGCAATCGTCTTAAATCTATTTCTGATGTTAGGGAAATAATAGTCTTGTAATATTTGGTTATAGTTTTCACGCACATTACGGTGAGCTCTATTATGTTCAGCCACAGAGATTTCGTTTTGATCCTCCTGGCTATGAGTATCCATTACAAGCTTGTCCGAATAAACAAATTTTACTGATGGAAAAAGATGAATTATTTTGTTTTGAGTCAAACCTAAAATATGGATGTCGCAATAAAGACAATTTACAACATGACAATTCACGGAATTTCTCAAAAATTTGAAAATATCTTTCACAGATACGTAATTTATTAAATGCCTGGTTTGATCCTTAAAAATTGTTTTGGATGACATGCTAGACTCTGTTGATTTATTTAAAATAATCTGGTTTCTACAAAAATTAACTGGATTTGATACTGTCTTTATAATTTCGGACAACGATTTTTCACTGTGAATTGTTGAACCTTGAGAATCTGAATTTTCCGAAGTCGTTTTCGCAGCCGTCCGTGTTGTGGGCAATCTTACTTTCGAACTAATCGTTGCTTCCACTGAGTCATTATCCTCCGATTCATCTTCTAAATGGTTAACATATTGCCGGATAACGCATCGGCGACAACATTATCTTTTCCAGGCTTGTAAAAAAATTGCGGAGAGTATTCCTCAATGAAAGCGCGCCATCGCCTAATTTTTGGATTAGGATTCTTTTCAGAAATCGAAAACGATAGCGGCTGATGATCGGTATAAATATTTATATTTTTCGCATCATACAGATAATTACGTAGTTTTTGCAAAGCCCATACGATTGCCAACATTTCGCGCTCGTTTGTGGCATAATTCTCCACAGTATGGGACAAAGTTCTCGAGATCATTGTAATCGGTTTACCATTCTGGGAGAGCACTGCTCCTATTGCCGATGAAGAAGCATCAGTAGTTAGCTCAAATGGTTTGTTGTAATCAGGATGTAACAATAGCACATCCTCCGAAGCAAGAATATCCTTTATTCTCCTAAATAATCTGAGCGCTTCGGTGCTCAGATTAACTGCCATATTCCTCGACTGTTTGCTACTAACATTACCATTTTCGCCACGTAAGAACCGTGTAAGTGGTTTAGTGATTTGAGCGTAGTTTTCTACAAACCTGCGATAATAGCCAGCTAATCCCAAAAATGATCGAAGGCCTTTAACTGTTCTAGGAATTTGAAAATTTAAAATGTCCCTTACCTTTTCTGGGCACGTTCCAATATCATTTTTGCACACTGTAAATCCTAAGTATTCTACAGATCTTTGAAAAAATCTTGATTTTTCGCATGAGACACGCCTATTTGCCAAAAAAAAAAAGTTTTCCCAAGATATTTTCAATATCTTTTAGGTTTTCGTCAGCACTAGGAGAGGAAATGATGATGTCATCAATATAGACATGACAGGTTTTACCAATTTCGTCTCGTAAACCATCATCGATTACTTTCTGAAAAAAACCAGGTGCGTTTTTTAGCCCAAAAAGAAGCCTACAAAATTCAAACTTACCATTATTGATACTAAAGGCTGTCTTTTTTCTATCAGCTTCAGCTAAGCTTATTTGGTGGAATCCAGACTTGAGATCTAATGTTGTAAAGAAGCATCCATTTCCTAAATTAGACAAAATTACGGTAGTATCAGGTATTGGATAACGCTCGTTTGTAGTTTTAGAATTTAGTTTCCTAAAGTCTATCACAAGTCTTTTCATTCCCTTCTCAGTCTCGTCGAAACCTTTTTTATCTACGATCCATATAGGATTATTATATGGTGATCTAGATGGTCTTATGATTCCGTTGTTCAACAAATTTTCAATCTCATTGTTAACAAATTCCGTAAGTGCTAAAGGATATGGATATGTCCTAGAATAAATAGGTTCGTTGTTTTCGGTACGGATTGTATCTATTACGTCTGTGTGAAAGGGAAGAGCCTTAATAGGGTCTGCAAAAACATCCTTATGTTTTTCCAAAACTATCTTAAGCCTCTCAAAAATGAGTTGTGATATATTACAGTTGGTGGGATCAATAATAATTTTGTTAACTTCACGACAATAGTGAAATAAGAGTTTATCTTCCCCGTGTTTATGTCTCAAAAGTCCCTGGTCGCAGTCAATCTGTGCATTAATTTGTTTTAGAAAATCCAAACCGATTATACCATCAAATGTTGAAAGTTCGGGCAATATAAAAAAATAGGACGTAAATTTAGCAAATTTATTAGGCACTTTGAAACTATTTTAGAATTTCCGTAAAGTGATTTGACAATAAAAGGCCTTTCTATTCATTTTATTGATTTTAGGTTTACTAAATTTGTTATATAATTTTTTGAAGTACCAGTATATATCAGGAGTTTTACAGTCCTTCCTCCTATTGTTCTTTCGATGTATGAGAGGAGGGACCCACGTCTAAAAAATTTATCTCACCCTCGAAACAATTTTCAAAAGGATCGACAAGAGGTACATTGTCGACATAACCTTCTTGATGATCGTCTTGAGTACAATTTAAATAGCGATTATATGAACATTCAGACTGCGGTTTTTCAAAATTATGTTGTTGAGTAAAGTGGTTGATTCTCTGAAACTTGTTCTGATTTTGACGAATAGAGTCAAAGGGTCTTTTTGAAGCAATTGGTTGTTGAAATTTAAGCTTGTTTTCATGATTATCGTTTTGTTGTCGAAAATTTAAATGTGTACTTGGGTCAATTTCCATAGTTTGATATTGCATTGAAGGATCAGATAAAACTTGAGGGGCCCGGAAACTATTTTTACTGGGGTAGAATTGTCCTTGCTGTGAAATTCCATATCTAGGAGTGGTTGTGATCGATATTCTGATACCGAAACTGTTGTTCTTGAAAACGATTTGGCCTTATAGGCTGGTTATGCCGCGAGTTATTAAATATGTCTGCTCTAGAATGGTTCCAAAACGTTGTAGCGAAATTGTAACGTAAATTGTTAGTTTCCAGCTCTTGCGCTAAAGCCAGAGCGGAGGGCAAGTCGATAGGCCTACTAGAAAATAGTATGTCGCACATGAGTCGTCGCAAACCGGAAATGAAAACACGAAGGGAATTTTCCCTGTACTTTTGGCTAAGCGATTCAATTAAAACCTGATTTCCTTCATTTGACATTAAAACTTTATTAAGTATTGCGGTTAACTTTTGCTCCACTTGATCATAAAAATGCGTGATAGTATTGGAGCCTTGGCTAAGTGTTAAAAGTTCCTATTCTAACGTAAAAAGACTTTTTTTATCACCGTACGAAAAATCGAGTCTCGCTAATATAGCCCTAAATTTCAGTACCGTATTATATGAGCTTAAAACAGTATCCGAAGCGCCCACTACTTTGTTTCTCTTTATTGCCACTGCCTGATAATATCTTGAGCTAACCTTCATATAACCTATGGGCAGTAACTGCAGCTTGACGCCAAGAAAAATATTTAGCGGCACTCCCATCAAATTCAGGCATTGATTTAATGATACCAAGCGTTTCATGGCAAAAAATGTCTGATACTATCTCGATTGGTTTATACTCCTTCACATGCAGTGTTGTCTCTAAAATTGATAATCTATTTGTCAAATCGCCAATACTACGCTGAAAACTTCTCCGTGCTTGCTCTGTGGCCTGGGAAATAGCAGTTGTCAATAAAGTTTGGACAGTTTCAGCGTCCATTGCGTTTTTTTAAACTGAAGAAGTTAAGTTCAAATGTTCTAAGCTCAGAATTAAATCATCCACGCTCATAGGATATTATTTTTTCCTTAAATTAAAGTTATCTTGTTAATTCTAATTATTTAAAGAAAACCCATAATATTTAAGTAGATTATTTTTTCAACTAGTAATTTTAAATTTTAAGTAATAATAACGGAACAGAAATCAGATTTAATTCTAATTTCATTTAAATTTAATTTATTTTAAAGAAATTAAGTTTTTCTATATTTGTATTTTTAACAAAATTTTTTTAATTGTATTACTTTCCTATTTTTTTTTTACATATATTTTTTAGAATTTTCTGTTTACTTTCACTTCTTTTTAAATTAGTTATATAAATAATTAAATTTTATTGTATTACTAACTTAAGTTTTTTTTCAAAGGGTTTGTCTGTGTTATATAATAATGTAAATATTTATAATTTCGTATTTTGACTAATTTTTTCTTAAATAAATGTTTCTAAATTAAGTAAATAATAATTTGGTGTTGTATTTTAACTTAAGTTTTTTTAAATTGTTTTGGTTTTACTTATAACTTAAGATAGTTACAAAAGGTACTTAATTTTATACAGCAATAAAATTCAATTCCAGCAACATTTCCCAGCAACCGTTTTCTTCAAACACAGTCATTAGCACGATATGATGCTATAAATGATGGTAATCTGAAATTCTATGTTCCTGAGGATATGGAAGGTAACATTATGTACAGATACCATGATGGAATGGGACATCTGGGGGTTGATAAGGTGACAGAGTTGATTTCAAAGAGTTATTGGTTTCCGAAAATGAGGTCGAAGGCTACTAATCATATAGCGAATTGTATGAAATGCATTGTATATTCAGGGAATCACGGAAAGGAGGAGGGCTTTCTGCATAGTATACCGAAGTCGAATAGACCATTCGATGTTGTACACATAGATCATATCGGACCAATGGATAAGGGTAGAACTTTTAAACACATTCTTGTTGCTGTTGATGCATGTACAAAGTTTGTCAGATTATATCCTACAAAAACAACTAACGCAGTGGAGGCGATTACAGCGTTAGAGAATTATTTTAGAGCTTATAGTCGCCCTAAATGTGTGATAAGCGATCGCGGATCATGCTTTACTTCAATGGATTTCAAGGATTTTTTGGAGAGGAATAATGTTTACCACGTTTTGGTCGCTACTGGTTCGCCTCAGGCAAATGGCCAGGTTGAAAGGGTAAACAGGTCAGTGATTCCGATGGTGGCGAAGTTGGTAGATCCCCAAAAGGGTATATTTTGGGACAAGGTGTTGGAGCAAGTCGAGTATTGTCTTAATAATACCGTTCATAGGTCGATAGGAGAACACCCTAGTGTAATGTTATTTGGTTCAGGGCAAAGAGGAAAGGTTACTGATTCACTTAGGGAATGTTTACTTAATATATCCAATGGCGCGCGAAAGAGTCATAGTGTGATTAGGTCTAAGGCATCTGAAAGGCAGAAAAGGTTACAGAAATACAATGAGAAATATTTTAACAAAAGGAGAAAACGTCCGTCGATATACAAAGAGGGCGATTACATTATGGTGAAAAATTTTGATTCCTCGACTGGTGTATCACGTAAACTAATCCCTAAATACAGAGGTCCGTACAGAATAGCGAAAGTCTTGCGAAATGATCGGTATGTTTTGGAGGATGTTGAGGGTTTTCAGCAATCCCGGAAACCTTATAAGGGTGTCTGGTTGGTATCCAATATACGTCCATGGTTTAGAGGACGCGAAGGGACGTCTGTATAACGTGAGATCAGGGGATCTCATAGTCAGGATGGCCGAATTGTAGTAGTATATGTTGTCGGCAGTTACTTTAGTTGTGTTTGATCGTATTTATTACTATGATTATTATTACTATAACGTTTCTTTATTTTTAAGTTGTATATAATAATTATACTTGTTCTTTTTTCATGAATGTCACTATGAAGTATGCATTGATTTTAGTTTCTAAGTTTATGTAAAAAATAAAGGCATTAGAAAATTATCGATTGAAAAGAAAAGACGTTTTTAAGTTGCGCTTACAGATGTACCTTCAGTTATTCAGAACTCTAAAGTTTTGATGTGTGCCGATGATGTCAAAATTTTTCGTTCTTCTAATAATCCCGAAGATCAACTTTGCCTTCAATCTGATATTGACAAATTGGTTAATTGGTGTGAAATCAACTTAATGGAACTCAATATAAAAAAATGTAAGCATATTTCCTTTCTCAGAATTAAGAAATTGGATTTATTTTATTGCATTAATGAGTGTAAACTTTATAAAATTCTGAACTTTGTTGATCTTGGTATTTTACTTGATCACCAATTAAATTTTCGTGACCATATTTCTTTAAGTGTTAACAAAGCAAATGGTGTACTTGGATTTATGAAGAGGTGGTGCAAGGAATTTCTAGATCTTTATATTACAAAACAATTATATTCATCATTAGTTCGACCTATTCTAGAATACGGATCGATTATTTGGAATCCTTACTATAATATTCATATTGATAGTATCGAGTCTGTACAAAAGAAGTTTTTAATATTTTGTCTTCGTGGCCTTGGATGGAATTCGTTTTTACTACCTTCATACGAAAGCAGACTCTGTCTTATAAAATTACCAACTTTAAAAAGTCGTCGTTCAATGCTGAATTTTTCTTTTGTGCTGGGCCTAATTCAAGTCGATGTCGACACTGAATTCCTGCTACATATACACATGTAGGGGGAATATCGAAGCAGACCACTACTATCACGGGTCCCTTTTCGACCCCCTTCGTTCCTCAGTGATTTCGTGTCTACCGATCAGTATACCTTCAATCACTGAGTCCCGCGCCACAACCGGCGTTTGCTCTGGACCAGAAAAAAACGATTTCACACTGCCGACTGGTGATTGTCGACAATCCTCATCGCACAGTCCTGCTAAATAAAATATCTTTTAATGTTCCAACCATACCAACTCGAAATTTCTTATTTTTCTTCTTATTCTTCGGACTAAACTTTGGCAAATTGTTGTACACATTCCAGGGTGTGTTTATGGGTGGTAAAAAGTACGCCCATAAAAAATTAGTTATCATTTTTAGCTATTTACTTGCACTTGACCGATTTTTTTGAAACTTTGCACACATATTGAGGTGTCATGACTTTACAATTTCGTGACTAGAAAAAAGGGCGGGTCTACGCCCATAAATTAAGTTATAATTTTGCGGTACTTGCACTGCACCGATTTTTCTGAAACTTTGCACACATATTGAGGTGTCATGACTTTACAATTTCGTGATTTGAAAAGTGGGAAGTGCCACGCCCATAAAAAAAAGTTATAATTTTCATCTACTTGAATTTCACCGATTTTTCTGAAACTTTGTATACACATATTGAGCTCTCATGATTATACAATTTCGTGATTAGAAAAGTGGGCAGTGCCACGCCCATAAGAAATAAGTATAATTTTTAGCTACTTGCACTAGATCGATTTTTCTGACATTTGCACGCATATTGAGCTGTCATGACTATACAGTTTCATAATTAGAAAAGTGGGCAGTGCCTTGCCCATTAAAAAAAGTTATAATTTTTAGCTTTTTGCACTTGATATTCAATTTAAATTCAGAATGCATTTTTATTCATTAAGGGACGTAGCAACGCGCGCCGGGTTTTTCTAGTATTTATATAAAAGTGAAATTCTGTCTGTGTGTTAGCTATAGACTCCGAAACCGTTAAGCCGATCGGACTCACACTTTAGCAAGTTGTTAGACATATTCCAGGGAGTGTTTGTGGGTGGTAAAAAGTGGGCGGGGTTACACCCATAAAAAATAAGTTATCATTTTTAGCTACTTGCACTTGACCGTTTTTTCTGAACTCTCATGATTATAAAATTTCGTGACTAGAAAAGTGGGCAGTGCCACGCTCAAAAAAAATAAGTTATCATTTTAGCTACTTGCACTAGATCGATTTTTTTGAAACTTTGCACATGACTTTACAATTTAGTGATTTGAAAAGTTGGCAGTGCCACTCCCATAAAAAATTTATAATTTTTAGCTTCTTGCACTTGATATTCAATTAAGAGTGCATTTGTATTTATTAAGGGACGTAGCAACACGCGCCAAGCTTGGCTAGTATATAATAAAATGAAAAAGATCAAACAAAAACAAGTAACAGTGCTATATTCGGCCGTGCCGAATCTTATATACCCTTCACAACGTGTAGTCATGCAATAACAATTGTTTGTATCACCATTCATCTCATATCAAATACGTACATATGTATGTATGTATATACTGGTTAGAATAAATGTGGTATCGAATCCCAGCTAAGCCAAAAAAATTTTATTTTATTTAATATATTATTTATATTTTGTTATTATTTTTTTTTTTAATTTTTTAAAAAAAATTTTTTAAAAAAATTTTTAAAATAGCAATTTTAATATAGCAAGCGAGGTAAATCTATTACAGCAAACATAACTATCAATGATTTGTTTATTAATGGGAATATTGACTTAGGACAATTTTTCCCAAGGCTCGAAAAAGTTGCCGATAAGCACAATATTGATAAGTTACAAGTGGCACCTAGCGAGAAAATTTTCGAATTTGTCTCGGTTGATGATTTTAAACGAATGGGCAATAAAAAGTTATTAAAATTAAAAGTAGCGCTACTTAACAAGATGACTCACATAGATAAGAATAATGCTGTTAAAATTCAGGAAATATTAGATAAATATCACAGTGATCCATTAGAAGGAGGACACTGCGGAATCTTTAGGACAATAGAAAAAATAAGAAGATATTATTTCTGGAAAAATATGTCCAAAGATACAACAAAATTTGTAAAAGAATGTCATAAGTGTCAAATAGCCAAGACAACAAAACATCTAAAGAGTCCATTAATTATCACACCAACACCAGCTGCAGCATTCGATACAGTGTTCGTGTATACAATAGGACCATTTCCAAAATCCTTACATGGCAATGAATATGCCGTTACACTAATATGTGACTTAACGAAATATTTAGTCACCATACCAGTACCAAATAAAAATGCCAGGACAATTGCAAAGGCAATACTGGAAAACTTTATTCTGACCTATGGTCCGATGAAGACGTTCATTTCGGATATGGGTACAGAATACAAGAACTCCATACTAACTGAGCTGTGCAACTTGCTGAAAATTGAAAAAATTACTTCAACAGCACATCATCACCAAACACTAGGGACGATAGAACGAAGTCACGAACATTTAATGAATACGTACGATCATACGTATCGGTAGACAAAACAGATTGGGATGAATGGCTGAAATATTTTACCTATTGTTTTAACACCACACCATCGACAGTCCACAATTACTGTCCCTACGAACTAATTTTTTCAAAAACTCCAAACAAATTTGAGCAATTCAGTGAGATAGATGAAATTACACCACTATATAATATGGACAATTATGCCAAGGAGGCTAAGTATAGATTAGAAATAGCACATAGGAGAGCACAATTACTATTAGATAAGAATAAGGAAAAACGGAAAACTAATTATGATAGAAATACTAGGGATCATAAATTAAGAATAGGAGATAAAGTTTTACTTAGGAATGAATCAGGTCATAAGATAGAACAGAAATATAAGGGACCTTATGAAATAGTAAACGTAGACTTAAGAAACAATGTAACCATAGAAGATAAGCAAAATAAACAAAAACAAGTAGTACATAAGAATAGACTTAAGATTTATCATAATTAATAAAGTTGTAATGGCCATGCAACATAAATATACATAGATATAGATAAAAATACATATAATTATACAAATATAATTACAATATAATAAGAGTATTTAATAATTACAAGTAATATATTGATTTAAGAATGTCCATAGAACTAACGTTATATGAACATTCTTGCGAAGAATGGAGGTGTAGCGAAGCTAATATAGAGCACTACAGGGCACTTCACTTAAAAACACATTTGTACCGCAGGGTACCTAAACTCACAATTATTTGGGTAAACTGTAATATGAACCCTGTTGTGACAATATAAATAAATGTGTGTGAAATAAGCCGCGCTTGGGAAATGGCCGTATTACTTCAATTCGTTTGGCAAGCGTCTGGCGGCACTTGACAACATCAAGTGTTTGTGTGCCGTTATTCTTGCCGTTTTGGGCAAATATATAAACACACACACGAACCCATACTATTGGTGTGTGTGTGTATTACAGTATCGGCACGCTTCATATTACTTTCATTTTTCTGTTCATTCCCACGGTATATCAGTGTGGGACTAACAACTAATTTTTAAGTACTAACATTAGTAATTTAATTATAATAATAATTTTAGAATAAGTACTAACCAACACTAGACTAGTTTTAAGATTCTCATAAGTAGTATATAAGAAAATCATTTTAAGAACAAACAATCAATTGTATTTTAACCATACTTAGTAGAGCTTCCTAGAGGAGCTCCTAAAAGTAAATAAAATAATAAAAACCACAGTGGAGCTCCTAGAAGAGCTCACTGGAAACAAACAATTAATTCTCGTAAATTTATTAAATAAACAATTTACAATACATACAAAAAAAACAAGAATTATAAAACTAAGAATTTTCGTACTTAATAAACGTTAATAAATTTTTGTATTTATTATTCACATTCTTATTTTATTTTCTTAAACAGATGCGGGCATAACTATTAATTCAGGTGACTTGGCAAACTATCTCCAGGAAACAATTTTGTACCTGGCCGAACAACACACTAGCATCATTTGTCTGCATAATCACATTGCTATTAAAAACGTGTTTTTGAAATACAATACTCCTTTGCCTTCGTCTGCTCCTGTAGAAAGATTGTTTTCTTTCGCTGGGATTGTGAATCGTTTCAGAAGACAAAAACTCAGTGATACAAATTTTGAAATGCTTGTATTAAGAAAAGCCAATAATATATTAAATCTTTTATCTTTATTCAACAATTTAAATTTACAAATATTTCTTGTGCTAAACCCGCAAAATACGTAATCGTGACTCAATTTTCAGAAATCAGTAAAATTTACTGATTACTGAAATTTTTTTCAGTAATATTTACTGATTACTGAAATTTTTTGAGTATTCAGTAAACTTTACTGATTACTGAATTTTTTTTCAGTATTCAGTAAATTTTACTGATTACTGAAATTTTTTTCAGTAATCAGTAAAAGTTACTGATTACTGAAATTTTTTTCAGTAATCAGTAAAAGTTACTAAATACTGAAAATTTTGTTCAGTAATCAGTAAAAATTTACTGGTAATGAAAATTATATTTCATTACCAGTAAGCATTTACTGATTACTGAAGCGCTTGCTGCAGTAAAAAAGTAATGCAGTATGCCCTTGTATGATAATAATATACAAAAACTAAAGTTATTTTACCAAATATTATTCATACTTATATATATATAAATATATGTACATTAACATTGATTATTAAAATTACTTATGTCTACTAATTTCATAATATCGTCTTACATTTTGGTAAAACTGTTGTCTGTCTACAGATAGAATGTAAAGCTTACTAAATGTTCTTATGTTTAAATTTAGCTATAAGGTGTCTGTATGTATGTGCACAATTTTCAGTGTCTTTCTTGTAGTTCATCCTTATGTTCGTAGGGGTATTAATTATGTGTAGCATCTCTATTGTGTATCTCTTTTTATACCCTTCACCTGTGGTGCACAAGGGTATATATAGCTTTGTCATTTCGTTTGTAATTTCTACAATTTTTTATTTCCGACCCCATAAAGTATATATTTTCTGAAAGCTTATGAATAGAGGAGTCGATTGAGCCCTGACCGTCTATCCGTCTGTCCGTGTGTTGGTTGAAATCAACTTTTAGAAGCAACTATATGTTCCTCAGATCTGTATATGGTATCAATCTCTTGGAAATATCCAGGAATGAATCGCTAATGAAATTCAGCACAATCGCCCCATAACTTTCTGAGATATGATCAAAAAACCACGACCACCTCGTTTTTTTCGCAATTACAACAACAACATACATACATACATACATGTAAAAAACATACCAAACAAAAAAAATTACAAAAAAAAAAATATTAAAAATAAGAAAAAAATAATAAAAAAAACTACAAAAAAAAATTTTTAAAAAATTTAAAAAAAAGTTTGTTAGAAATTTTTTAAAAATTTTTCTAAAAAAATTAAAAAAAATAATAAAATATAAATAATATATTTATTTGGTTGTTGGGTTTAAGCTGGTTTATATGCATTTCACTGGTGCTTATGCCAGATCATCAGTAAACCTTTACCCAAATTCTTGAAAAAGTTTAAAATTTTTATAAGTTATATTTTTAAATTCTCATTAACAAAATGAGAATTCAAAAATAAAACAAAAAACCATAAAAAACTTTTTCAAAAACCCAACCAACAATTTTTTTAATTTTGAATTTATTTTATTTTTCTAATCCCAAATAAATATAATTGAAAAATTATGGGAGAATATCCCAAAAAATTTAGTAAATTATAAATAATATATTAAATAAAATAAAATAAAATTTTTTTGGCTCAGCTGGGACTCGATGCCACATTTATTCTAACGTGTACGTATGCACGTATTTTACATGGGATGAATTGTGATACAAACAATTGTTATTGCATGACTACACGTTGTGAAGGGTATATAAGATTCGGCACGGCCGAATATAGCACTGTTACTTGTTCACTGTGTGAAGGGTATAAAAATCTAAGCTTATTTTTACCAAGTTAAGGTTTTCTAACGCGTGGAGCTCTGCCCCAACGTCTATATGAAAAAGTTGTCATACTGAAGTGGTGTAATTTAGCACAACTTTATAATTAAAAACGACAAATATCTAAAAGAAAGTAAATATGATGATTTACAAATATTGAAGGAGACATTACCAAAAGACTATTATAGTTTCTATAAAAACTTGGCACATGAATGATAAAAATGAGTGATATATCAAGTTCCTTAATTATAATTATTATTATTTTACATTGAAATGTTATCGTTTTTATTTTTTTTACATTAAAATAATGTAACAACAAAGAAGAAATTTTTAATTTAAGTGTAATATACTTATATAAACATAATGTGTTAACAAATTGAAGTTTAAAATATTAAAATCACAACAAAGTTTTGAAGACGCTTCAAAAATCAAAGGCGTCAAGTCCAATAAAAAAAAAGTATACTTGCGGAAAACAAGACAAGTCCAAAAATAGCAAAAAACATGTGTTTAAAGATTTTTTATACCCGCCACCAAAAAAATGGTGGGGGTATATTCATTTTGTCATTCCGTTTGTAACACATCGAAATATTCATTTTAGACCCCATAAAGTATATATATTCTGAATCAGGGTTTGATTTGATGACGATCTAGCTATGTCCGTTGTCCATCTCTCCGTCTGTTGAAAGCACGATAGAGGTCGCACCGAAAAAGCTAGGTTGCTCAAGTTTTGCCAGAATCTTTCTTATAGACATGGTTTGTTTTGTATTGAAAATGGGAACATTAGGAAGAGAGTAATAGCTCGTAAAGCAAGAGTAGGTCAAAAAAACCGTGTCCTTCGAACACCAAATAAAATGTATTTTTTAGTATATTTTAAATTTAAAACCTAATAAAACGAACAAAATTAAATGTACGATTCTGAAATTTTGCACACTTTGCTTTTTGGTTAATGGCTTTTCTGTAACGGAAAATCAATGTGCCACTCCCACTTTTACGCCCACCTCCCATATAACGTTTTATCTAAAATTCATATTAGTTCTCTATTAATAAAGACTTTGGAATAATAAAGGACTATTTTGAAACATCTAAGTTGTACTCATTAGCAAAAATAACTTTGACACGCCTACTATAACGCCCACTTTTTACGTTATCTACCGTTAATGAAATTTAAAAGCTCATAAACACGCCTACTATAACGCCCACTTTTCACGTTATCTACCGTTAATGAAATTTAAAAGCTCATAAAACCGCCAAAATTAGAGGTATGATGATAAAATTTGCTACGTATATCCTTCTAATCAATGTAATTGTTGTGCCAAAAAGTTAAGGTGACACGCTCACTTTAACGCCTACCTCCCAACGGTTTATCTTAAATTCATGTAATTTCTCTATTGACAAAGTTTTTGGGAAAATAAAGGACTATATTGAAATATCTAAGTTGTATTTATTAGCAGAAACTTTATTGACACGCCTTATTTAACGCCCACTTCTATACGTATATCCTTCTAATCAATGTAATTGTTGTGCCAAAAAGTTAAGGTGACACGCTCACTTTAACGCCTACCTCCCAACGGTTTATCTTAAATTCATGTAATTTCTCTATTGACAAAGTTTTTGGGAAAATAAAGGACTATATTGAAATATCTAAGTTGTATTTATTAGCAGAAACTTTATTGACACGCCTTATTCAACGCCCACTTTCACTAAAAGACTAAATTTACGAAAACATTTTACTATCATATCGAAGTTATTAAGGGTGGTTAAATTTTAAGGGCCGATGTTGATTTAGAATAAAACACAAATTATTTACGAAATTATTATCATTTCTTTTTATAATGATAATATTTGTATGGTTCTATTATGTATTTAACAAAATATCGGCCAAATGAAACCAACCCCCCCCATCCCTGGCGCCACTCCTCCATCTGATGGTCCAAATTTTCAATGACAATATTGATGCAATGGTTCCCATTCAACGAACTAAGAAGGCATTCACAGATTTTTTAACATTTTATACTGACCTGTTTTGCAGAAATTAAAATACTTTTTACAATTCTCCCGATTGTGGACGAATTTGAACGATTATGTTGATCAAAAGAATTACGAAGTGCACAAAATGCATTTTGATTTGAACGCCCACTTTTATAAAAAACCTGAATAACTTTAAAGCGTTGCTTATTTGCGTATCTTTCCACGAATCAAATTGAGTAAGTTTGAGATTGAGAAATGTCAAGTGAAATGCAGAAAACAAATTTAAAGACTAGGTGTAGTTCACCTTTAACATTGGCCCTTAAAATTTAACCACCCTCTACAAAGAAAGTGATACCTTTTTTATTATAATTAGATTATTACATAGCGATTAACAAAATAATAAATATTGTGCTTTAAATGTACACAAAATTGGTGGTGGGTATAAAAGATTCGGCACAGCCGAATATAGTGCTCTTGCTTGTTTAGATTTAAAAACGTTATTTATTTAAACGATGGGCGAAATAACAATGCATTGCATATACAGTTTCCATAAATATTGGAAAATATGTTATTTAAACGGGTTTTCCTCTCTCCTGAACAATTTGAAAAAGTGGACTTGTCACATTTGCTACTTTAGCCGACGATATGGTTAATTTTCCTTAACAGACCAAAATAACGTTTAGCCGACCATCCGACCAAGACCATTAATGTCCGACCATTTTGGTCGGAAAAGACCAATAGTGGCAACGCTGGTGGTAGTTTAAAGGTGAATTCACCCATTTGTTCTGAACAAAATTTTTTCCGGAGAATAACATTTTTTACTGAGAGTTTTCTGCAGAACGATTCACCCATTTAAGAAAATTTGTCCGAAAAAACAAAGCTGCCATATAATATAAAATTCAAACAGTTGTACAAAGTGGAAGCACCGCTAGCAAACTATGTAAATAAATACAAACGTAAATTATTTCATTAAAATATATGTGAAGAAAATGTCGGATAGAAGAAAACTAAAATTATTATTTTGAAATGAAGTGCATAAAGTCAATTTGTTTGCAAAAGAAATTTATAAAAAAAAAATCGAAAATAAAAAGAGTCGCTCCTATTTCATTCCATAAACCCTGTTTTAAATAATTATTTTTTTATGCACTATTGCTCATGTCATACAAACATTTTCTTCCTGGTTTTTTTAATTCTTCTATTAATTTTTGAGCAATATTTTCATTAAATTCCATTTTAATTATTAATTTTCGGCAAAAACAATTTTTGTATAATAAATGTACTGAGACTGTGTGATGTGGCAACCAAATTCAATTTTCATGTAAATATTGAAAAATAGTGGCATCACAATTCAGTTTCTTCTGAACAAGAATTAAAATTAAACCAATTCAAGAAAAATCTTTCTGAACAAAATAATCTTTCTCTCTCTCAAAAGTTAAACATCAAACTCAATATAAAAAAAATTTGTTCTGAACTAAAATTTTATGGGTGAATCCAGCTTAAGTTACAGTAGTTTTGTTTGTATTACTTTATTTCGCTGGTTGTTTGAACATAATGTGAGTTATTATGTGCAGCATACTTTTAGGCACTTTTATTATTCCTGCATATTACTTAACGTTAACATTACGTCTTAATTTAAATGTAACGGTTTTCGAATGAACTAGTGTGTACCACTGTTGGTAAAAGTGGCACAATCGTGCCATTTTTGGCACTATTAGATGTTTAATGGCACGCTCAATAAAATTTTGGCACTTTTTAAAAAAATTATAAAAATATAATTTTACTCACTTTTGAAGAAATATATTCTTAATTAAAAAGAAATTACTGTTTTTTCTCCCTGTTGTAAATACCACTAAAAACTGCAACAATGACATAAAATCTCATTTATGAAAGTATTAGTTCAAAATGAATGACATCCTACAAGTTCAAGGTGGATTTAATCAGGTGACTGAATAGGAAGGATATTTTTAAACTCTCTTTTATATACCTGCCACCAAAAAAATGGCGGGGGTATATTTTTTTTTAGCATTCCGTTAGTAACACATTGAAATATCCATTTTAGACCCCATGAAGTATATGAATTTTGAATCGGAGTTCAATTTGATGACGATCTAGCTATTTTCGTCCGTCTGTCCGTTTGTTTTTTATTTATTCACAAGAAACATAATACCATAGACAGAGGACAGCGTTAATTTGCATTTAAAGTCTTAATTCAAATTAACTATTGAATTATTCCCATTCCAATGTGTATTAGATTTCTCGTAAATGCACTAAATCATATTGAACTTATACTGCATTTAGCAATTTCAATATGGCAACACGGTCGGCAATCAATCAAAAAATTATAAATGTAAAATAAAAATAGATTCGATATGTTGAAATTTTTTACATATTTTTTGGAATGCCTTTCTGTTTAGGCGAAAGTTTTCCTTAATACTGGTATCGTCCATCGTAAGCACGTCACTCTCCCAAAAAGTGCTGTTACGGTCCTTCATAAAAAAAACCAAATACCTAAATACAAACATATGTATGTACATATGTATGTATGTATGCATGTATATATGTATGTATGTATGAATTATAACCTCCATAAAAATATACCTTTAAACCTACGAATTTCCACAATTCCCTTTCTCTTGTTTCAGAGTGTCCTTCTGCCAACCCAACTTGTAGCAACATGTTCAGATTTGTGATTGCTAGTGCATTTACAATTTTTACTAAATGCAGAAACAGTCGTCTGTCACAATAAAATTTTAATTTGCATTTGTGAGATTTTAATGAAAATTAACGCTGTCGTCTATCTATGGTATAACATACCAATCAATTCATCTTAATAAAATGTATTAATTTAAAAAAACTGAATAAATGGATTTAATTTTTTAAATAGACATGTGTATATACATATTTGTTATGGCACTTTTTAATGTTTTGGCACTTTCTAGCTAAAATTTTGGCACAAGACTGAAATTCTCATATACCATCACTGGTGTGTACATACGACACGGATCGAAAACATGGTACAATTGTACTTTTTATGGTACATTTTTGACCTTGTTGGTACTGTGGTACTACCGCGAGCTACTTAGTACAATTTAAAAATTTCTTCATGTTCTCTTTAATTTTGCTTGTGTGTGTTTTATTTTATACTGTCAGCTTTTCTGTTTTTGTTGCAATGCTGTTCTCAAAGCGAATTCATGTACCAGGTGGAGTCAAGTCTGCAACAATAAAATTTGCCTAGTATTTTATTGCAAACTTCTTACAAAAATCACCTGTTAATTTGGAACCACCTGGTATATGAATCCAACTTGGCTGTTGTTATAAGTATTTTATTTAACTAAAATGGTCCGATAAGTTTACTCCAGAAAAAGTTATTATGGGAAAAACAAACTTAATAGTACCTCTTCTGGTGAAAATGTTTCCACACGAACAAACAAACTTTGAAGCAATAAATAATCAGTACATAGCACCAGCCGATGTGATTGAACTTAGATCACACAAAGATTCAAATATTTCCTATTTTTGGTCTAAAGTATCGCAGATGAAAAATGAATTAAATAATTTAATGTTTCCAAATATTTCAAGAACTGTAAGAGGAATTCCGTCTATTCCACATTCATCGGCCAACGTCGAACGAGTTTTTTATTTTCAAAACCTAATTAAAACAAAGGAAAGAAATAGACTACACTTTTCTACTGTTTCAAATTTGATACAAACAAAAGATTTATTGAAGTCAACAAATTCTTGTTGGTTTAATTTTAAAATAACAGAAAATTTATTACCTAAAAGTATTTAATAAATAAAATTTGTTAAATAACCGATCTCTACGTATGTACCTAGAATGTAACATTTAATATTTTTTATTGTATACTGGAGTTTTATACACATTTTTGTTAAGTTTCTGCTTTTATTAACAAATATTAAAAAAAATGGTACCGTAATGGCCTTAAAAGTACATTTTCTTTTCATACTTGGTACAAAATCATAAAAGCCATTTTCCTTCCCTGACATACGAGAACTTTGTCGAATGTTACCGAACACCACTATGTTACTATAAATAGCCAAACAACACAGCTAACATGATCAGTATAACAGTAGAGCTTGTAAAGCGCGTATCAAAGTAATAATTGAAATAAGTAAAGTGCTATTAAACAATATCTGAGTGTGTTTAAGTAAATAAAGTGGTCTCAATTTTATAACTAACTAGAAAATCCCGGTGCGCGTTGCTACGCCCCTTAATGAATAAAACTGCATTCTGAATGTTAATTGAATATCAAGTACAAAAAGCTAAAAATTATAACTTTTTTTAATGGGCGTGGCACTGCCCGCTTTTCTAATCACGAAACTGTATAGTCATTACAGCTCAATATGTGCAAAGTTTCAGAAAAATCGATGAAGTTCAAGTGGCTGAAAATGATAACTTTTTTTATGGGCATGTCCCTGCCCATTTTTCTAATCAAGAAATTGTATAGTCATGACAACTCAATATGTGTACAAAGTTTCAGAAAAATCGGTCCAGTGCAAGTACCTCAATATTATAACTTTTTTTTATGGGCGTGGCCCTGCCCACTTTTCCAACCACGAAATTATATAGTCATGACAGCTCAATATGTGTGCAAAGTTTCAGGAAAATGGGTCAAGTGCAAGTAGCTAAAAATTATAACTAATTTTATATGGGCGGCCCCGCCCACTTTTTACCACCCATAAACACTCCCTAGAATGTGTACAACAATTTTCCAAAGTTTGAGTCCGATCGGTTTTACAGTTTTGGAGTCTATAGCTAACACACACACACATACAGAGTTTCACTTTTATATATATAGATGCCAACTGTTTTTGGTTGCAATAAAAGAACTCAAAGTCTATAAAGGAAATAAGCCAACGTTTATAAAAAGTATAAACATAACAATATGTATTCCTATTACTATCCAGTTTTCGGTTTCACTAAATTCAGTAAATGTAAAAATTAATCTGAAAAAATAAGAAATTGAAAACCTTTTGGGGAATCTTTGTTTTCGTTTTACCTTTTTAATCAAAAATATATTAAAATATTTGTATTATTCTGCATTTTCGAATTCATCACAAAGATCCCAATGATTATAATCTTCATTATCATCAATATTTTCATCAGCATTATTATGATCTTCTTCATCATTATCATCATCAGCATTTTTATAACTATCTTCATTACCATAATATTTATCATAATTTCCATTAAAAATGTCTGGCAGAACTAACTCTAATTCCGAAGTTGATAATTTAGATGTTTTTTTCTGCCCATATTTCTTGCTCATGCTAGATATAAATGGGTCAGAACTTAGCAGAAGGACTTTTCCCGGCTGCATTTGCGAGCAAAGTGCTCTCTATAATTTTTAAAATCTTTGTTTCTTGCTTCTTGAGCTTCTTCCGATAATTCTCCTATTGGTAAAATAGCTTGCTCTTAATCTCCGGCCCGTGAATAAAAAATGTATGCCAAGTGGGAGGCATACAATACCATGGATATTTTTCAACAAAATATCTAGCCGTATTGTGAGCAAATTTACGATAATTTTCCAAATGAATCTCATGACCACAAAAAACAACAATTAGTATTGTACGCATTTTTTATCAGTGTTAAGTCCACTTTTGTAATTTCAACAGAAATTTCCGCGTTCTGAAAAAAACGTCTGGCGGTGTTTCCGTCATTCGAATTGCCAAAGCCGGGTTTTGGCTGGTCAACAATCATTTTGGATACGTAATTTTGTCTCAGCAACAATTTGTTTGTCTTCCTCAGATCTTTTTTGCCATTTTTTAATAGAAATTTTATATGATAAGTGGAGAAGACAGTCAAAAAATCGAATCCAGCCATGAAGTATAGACAACCCAAACTCCAAAGAATCTGTTGTTAATTCTCTCGCAATCATACTGTCAACTGAGTTGAACATCTTGCGTGTTGCCCCACATAAATAACACTTCTGTGCTGAATTTGTGTCAGTAATTGCGTTACACACTTTTGCTATCACTAATAGTAACTTGTGATGAATTTTTATGGAATGTTATAAAAACTGCGGAATCATTTGCACCAGAGCCATGGAAAGCCTGTTTGTAAGAACTATGTCCGGTGCTTCCATCAAAACCCCACTTTGAGTACAAAGTTACATTTTTTAATTTCGTTTTTTGATAAATCACCAGTACATTTTGGAAGCGCAACTATTCGTTCAGCAGTGTGATTTAAAAGTCCTTGAAAACTAACTTGTGCTGAAGTTTTACAAATTTTTACGTACTCTCGTTTTGGATAGCATCTTTCTTTTGGTCGTTGAACTTTAGTATATGAAGAAAATTTTTCTGGAGCAGCTCTTCTTATTACATTATAACTATGCCGGGATAATTTTGCTTCTATTGCAGTCAGTTGTTGCGATTTAACCTGCTTAAAACTTTTTCTATACTTTGTAGCCCTTGTTGGTATCGACGTTGTTATTTCTTTAACTAATTTTGAAGCCTCAACTTTTCCGGAAGCTCTTTGTGTGGCATGAGCCAAAACAGATAATGGAGTGTTATCTCTAAAGATTATACTTTTCTTTGCTTTAGTTTTCTCATTACATTCTTCAAATGAAATTTCTTTATACCCTGTTCAGACATATATTTTTAATTGTTTCAATTTAGTGTTGATTGAGCAATTAAAATAAGTGTTCACACATACTCAATTTTTCTTACTCCATTAGCATTTAATAGCTGTAAAAATACGATGTATTTATACCAAATTAAATAATGCCTTCTCTTCAGGGTTTTTCCTATTCACAAAATATATTTACAATTATATTTATATATGTATATAAATATTAATATGTATGTATTTGAATTTTTTTTTAACATTTTTTTTTAAATTTTCATCAAACATTTTTTATTTTCTTAATTTTTGTTTTTTGTATATTTATTTGTTTGACATTAAAAATGTCACCTATAGAATATTCTTATCACTGAACATACTTCTCAAGAGTTGTATTTCGAGTTTTAGACAATAAGTGAAACAATTAAGTATATATTGCTCAATTTAAAAATAATTATTAGTATGGTAAATTGAACTCAATAAGGCCTTTAATTGCGATAATATTATAAATTGACAATTAAGGCGCATGTGTGAATATAGTATTACGGCCTCGTTTTTGTGGTGGTGGAACAAACGATATAGAAGCATCTAACCATTCCTTATTTAAGCTCGAAAAGCGTTCATATTGACTTTTATTATGTCGAGTCTTAAAGTCGATAATTGTGATCAAAATCTTTAATATTAGAGGGGTTTATACGTTTAATGACTTTCATTCTAAGAACACTAATTGTGTTTTTCCATTCATTAACTTCGGTATTTTTCATAAAATTGTAAAGTTCGCGGCGAGAAATAAAGAACGTTTTGGGGCTTGTTCCTAAAAAAGATTTGATTAATTTAAAACAATGTGAAAGTTTTATTCGATTTCCCCTTTACCAAATACCGAATATCTAATTTTATCCAAAATACATTAAACACATTAAAAACTTTTTACATTTTGAACAACAAATAATATAACAGAAATACAAAACAAAGAAAAGAAAATCCGAATAAAGATGGACGCGAGACATATTTTTTCAGATATCAAGCGTTATCGTAGAGACGAGAATAAATTAATAAAGGTGTCTAACTTTAATTTTTAAACGTGTTTGTTTAAATTTTTATTAAATATTATTATAATATAAAATATAAGTATATGGTAATAATAGCTTTTGGTTACTAAAAGTACGTTTGAGTAAGTTCGTGAGCGCGCGCAAACCATTTGTGATCTTGATTGAAATAAAATTTAATCACTTGAATCTAGTTAAAAGTATTAAAAAGATGTTTACTTCCTGTAAATTGTGCGTGATACAATTTTTTGTACGTGAGCTTAAGTGACCAAAACCACTCACCCACTCATCTGTAAAAAAAACAAACTGCATCAACAAAAACAATAAAATAAAACAAAAAAATAGAATGACAATATTAAAACACATTTACTGGTCTGGTTCAATAAATGACAACCAGAGTTTTTACACAAAAATAATATAAAACAAGTAAGAGCGCTATATTCGGCCGTGCCGAATCTTATATACCCCTCACAACGTGCAGTCATGCAATAACAGTAGCTTGTGTCACCATTCATCCCATATGAAATACGTACATACATATAAAAACATACATATATAAAAACATCCCATTGTAAAATTATAAATTCGCGTATGTATGTTAAAAAAGTAAAAAAAAAATTTAAAAAAAAATTTAAAAAAATTTATTAAAAAAAAATTAAAAAAAAAAATTAAAAAAAAAATTATTATATATATAATATATATAAAACAAAAAAAATAAAAAAAAAATTAAAAAATAAAAAAATTAAAAAAAATAATAAAAATATAAATAATATATTAAATTAAAAATTAAAAAAAAATTAAAAAAAAAAAATTTTTAAAAAATTGAAAAAAATTTTTTTTTGGCTCAGCTGGGATTCGATGCCACGTTTTCTCTAACCAGTAAACACGTTTGTATGTATGTATGTTGTTGTTGTAATGTTGTTTTTGTGAAAAAAAAAATCGAGGTGGTCGTGGGTTTTTGCTCATATCTCAGTTGTTTATGTACCGATGTTTCTGATTTTCAATACCGATCTACTCCCGAATATTTCTGATATTTTAATACCTTACACGGGTCAAACCTATGTCGGGGGCTTCAAAAAGTTGATTTCAACATACACACGGACAGACGTACAGACTGACAGAGCTTAATCGACTGCCCTATTCATAAGCTTTCAGAAAATATATACTTTAGGGGTCGGAAATGAAAATTGTAGAAATTTCACACGGAATGACAAACCTATATATACCCTTTTTCACTGTGTGAAGGGTATAAAAACATCCCATTGTAAAAAAATAAATTTACGTATATAGTTTAAGTAAAAACAAGTAAGAGCACTATATTCGGCTGTGCCGAATCTTTTATACCCACCACCAATTTTGTGTACATTTAAAGCACAATATTTATTATTTTGTTAATCGCTATGGAATAATCCCTTTATAATAAAATATGTATCACTTTCTTTGTAGAGGGTGGTTAAATTTTAAGGGCCCATGTTGAAGGTGAACTACACCTAGTCTTTAAATTTGTTTTCTGCATTTCACTTGACATTTCTCAATCTCAAACTTACTCAATTTGATCCGTGGAAAGATACGCAAATGAGCAACGCCTTAAATTTATTCAGTTTTTTTTATAAAAATGGGCGTTCAAGTCAAAATGCATTTTGTGCATAATTTTTTTGATCAACATAATCGTTCAAATTCGTCCGCAATCGGGAAAATTGTAAAAAATATTTATATTTCTGCAAAACAGGTCTGTATAAAATGTTAGAAAATCCGTGAATGCCTTCTTAGTTCGTTGAATGGGCACCAGTGGCGTTTTTTTGCGATAGTGTGGCAAAAGAGCAGTCAACCTCGCCTCATCATCATGCCTAACAATCGAGCATCAACATTGTCATTGAAAATTTGGACCATCAGATAGAAGGATGGGGGGGCCATTTGGCAGATATTTTGTTAAATACGTAATTGAACCATACAAATATTATCATTACAAAAAGAAATAATAATAATATCCTAAATAATTTGTGTTTTATTTAAATTCAACATCGGTCCTTAAAATTTAACCACCCCTTATAACTTCGATATGCTACTAAAATGCTTTTGTAAATGTAGTCTTTCAATGAAAGTGGGCGTTAAAGTATGCATGTCAATAAAGTTTCTGCTAATAAATACAACTTAGATATTTCAATATAGTCCTTTATTTTCCCAAAAACTTTGTCAATAGAGAAATTACATGAATTTAAGATAAACCGTTGGGAGGTAGGCGTTAAAGTGAGCGTGTCACCTTAACTTTTTGGCACAACAATTACATTGATTAGAAGGATATACGTAGCAAATTTTATCATCAAACCTCTAATTTTGGCGGTTTTATGAGCTTTTAAATTTCATTAACGGTAGATAACGTGAAAAGTGGGCGTTATAGTAGGCGTGTTTATGAGCTTTTAAATTTCATTAACGGTAGATAACGTGAAAAGTGGGCGTTATAGTAGACGTATCAAAGTTATTTTTGCGAATGAGTACAACTTAGATGTTTCAATATAGCCCTTTATTATTCCAAAATCTTCATTAATAGAAAAATTATATGAATTTTAGATAAAACTTTATATGGGAGGTGGGCGTAAAAGTAGGCGTGGCACCTTAATTTTCTGGCACAGTAATGATATTGTCTAGGGGGATAGACGTAGCGAATTTTATCATCATACCTCTCATTTTGGCGGTTTTATGAGCTTTTAAATTTCATTAACGATAGATAACGTGAAAAGTGGGCGTTATAGTAGGCGTGTCAAAGTTATTTTTGCGAATGAGTACAACTTAGGTGTTTCAATATAGCCCTTTGTTATTCCAAAATCTTTATTAATAGATAAATTATATGAATTTTAGGTAAATCGTTATATGGGAGGTGGGCGTAAAAGTGCGCGTGGCACACTGATTTTCCGTTACAAAAAAGCGTCTCACCAAAAAGCAAAGTGTGCAAAATTTCAGAGTCGTAGATCCATTTTTGTTGCTTTTATGACGTTTTTGTTTTTAAATATACCGAAAAATACACTGTGCGGTATAAATTTTCGTACATTTTGATCGATTACTCCTCTCCTAATAAATAGATTTAAATAATTTTTGGGGAAAAATATTGTTTTTACCCAGGAAATATATATTCGAAGTTTCATGAGTCTACGTTAATGCGTTTGGACACAAATCCATTTTATTCGATGTTCGAAGGACACGGTTTTTTCGACCTACTCTTGCTTTTCGAGCTATAACTCTCTTCCTAATATTCCGATTTAGCCCATTTTCAATACCAAACAAACCTTGTCTATAAGAAAGATTCTGGCAAAATTTGAGCCCCCTAGCTTTTTCGGTGCGACCTCTATCGTGCTTTCAACAGACGGACGGACATAGCTAGATCGTCATCCAATCAAACCCTGATTCAGAATATATATACTTTATGGGGTCTAAAATGGATATTTCGATGTGTTACAAACGGAATGACAAAATGAATATACCCCCACCATTTTTTTGGTGGCGGGTATAAAAAGAAAAAGTAAAGAGTAATAGAGCATACATTATTAAAATTTAAAATATATAATATGTACTAGGTACTCAATGGGAAAAATACATAAAAATAGATATGTATTTAGTTTAGTTTTTTTTTCATAGTGCATCGTATTTTGCTAGTCATGATATTTCATATACTACTCATATTGACCATTGAACATTGAAATGTAAAAGAAAAAAAATTAAGCAAACACTTTAATGGTATCGAACTGCGTACCACCAGCTTCATAGTTCAGTGGTGTGCCCACTACACTACCATCCTATGAATGTTTTCGCAACTTAAATGTGCAAAAGTACTTGCAACCTATATGAGGTTCATACAAAATAAAAAACATATACATACATACCAGAGTCTGACTTCGGTTATCCGAAAAAAAAATAACTCGAATATTTACTTATCTTTTTCGGTTATAAGTATAACCATGCATTTATCACAGAAAATAGCTACTCGTACATGCATGAATTGCTACGGTTACGAGTATATTTATTACTTACTTTCAAAAATACTCTCTATACATACGTATTATTCGGATATACATGTGCGAAAACAAATTACTTATAAGTATTGGCAAAATACTTATAAGTATTGGCAAAATACTTATAAGTATTGGCAAAATACTTATAAGTATTGCGACATACTTATAAGTACTTTTGAACAAAAAAACAAGTAAAAAACAAGTAAAAGTGCTTTATTCTGCTCTCTCATTTTTTATCAAACAAAAAGAAAATTGGTCAGGGCTGGAACTATTTGTATAGTAAATATATATAACATAATTTATATTGCTTATTAATTTAAATAAGCAACGAGCTAACACATAATAATAAAATGTTTTCTTTAAATAAAAATAAATCTACTTATATTTATTATTTATTTTTAGTATTAAGAAACGCAACTGTTATACCTGAAATTTGTATGGCTTATCAACTTAAAAAAAATTATTTTGATATAAAAGCAGAAAAAGATAAGTAAAAATTAAAGAAAATAAAAGTGAAAATTTAGTTGAATTGATACTGGCAATAGATATGTATGTATTTAACAATGTATTTTTTATTTTGATTTACTATTTATATAATTACGTATGTATTTACATTGCTTTTTGTTAGGAAAAAATCTGTAAGAATTTTGACCTTAATTATTGAAAAAAAAAACACAAATTTCCAAGGAAAATCCATCATTAAGAAGGGTGCTTTTATACAGGTAGTGATGACAGCCTAGCTGACCAAAATAAATTAATGCCAGAAAAAACCTGTTAATGTTTTTATGTTCTGAACCACATAATGGAACATTCATTAAAAAAATTTTTAAAACTTTATTTTGAAATCGAATTTGTGTTCACACAGTGAGATTTGAGAGTATGAATAATTATTACCATAAATTGTATTCAAAGTCAGATATTAACCTTTCCATCCCTGCTTTTTATGTATAAAAATCTACTTCTCATCGTGAAGTGAGAGGTTTTATTACATCACAAGTGTTGTCAACTTTAAGATTCAAAAAACATCAAAACAGGAAAAAACGTTTGACTTTTAAGAATATGCGTAAAGTTTAAAATTTTGAATTTTCGATTTTATTTATTTTATAAAATTATAAATTTCGTTATTAGAACCTTTAGGCCTAAAATAAGTTTCCATATAATATCATTAATAATAATAATAAATTTTAAGTTAAAGATGTAACTTTATCTTCACAGTTGGTCATATAATCGCTACTTTAAAAATAATTACAGCTTTTGGTTTTATGCTTGTTTAACCATAGAAGATATCAGAAACATATATATTTAAATTATAACTAATAATAATATAAAATATATAATCTATTTATACAGTTTTTTAAATGTAAGCTAAGGATCTTTATAACAAAAGCATTGTCTATTATTAATTCTTATCATTTTTGTTGCGTTGTTTCGTAAGAAATTTACCTTGCAAAAATTATTCTTTATTTGAATTTAGTATTTTTACTTCGATAAGAAAAAGAATGCACTAAAGAATTTGAGAAATCACATCGAGCACTGACTCAAATTTTTTTCGCGACAAAAATTTTAAAAAGCACAAATAATATTGCATTAAGCTAGAGTTGACAACGCTGGATAGGAACACAACAAAGAGTGTCATTATTTCTTTAAATACTTGATACCCAGCAAACAAGAACACAAATATTAAAGTATTATGCCGTGTTATATATTCTAAGCTAATATTTTAAGCTGTATAACGAGACAAATCAATTTTAAAAGGTTTTAATCAACCACTAAATAGTTATTTATAAGTAAATAAACATAATGCTATTATCTGATTATTATTTTCCCGCAGAAAAAAACGATATTCTGTTTTTGTTTTTTGGAAAATTAATAAAGAGAAACAAACAAAAACCATATAATTTTTTCTTGGCGGACTTAAAATATCTAAAAAAAAGTTAATAAGAAAAACAATAAACAACAAATATATCTGTTAAAACTAATAAATATATCTTAATACAAGATTTTTTTTCTTTTTTATAAATTTAAAATAAATCCCACATGCTCGCTGGGCATTGCTAAAAAAATAACGCATGTCGTTGTTTCATCAACCCCTAAATTAAAAATCATAAAAAATGTCTCTGTCCATAATTCATCTAGCAACCAGGGATGCCAGTTTAATTAAACTGGATATTTTTGTGGTATAAATTTTTTTAATTTTGTGAATTTGTTTGCTTTGTTATGTTTAAGTTTTTGTAGAACAATATTTTTAGTGGTAAAACACAAAGTTCAAATAATTCGCCAATAAACATTTTAATTAAAAATCATATTTCCATTTAAGCGTCTTATTTTTTTATAAAAGTTACATGTTAAATAGTTTATCATATAAACTTGAAACATGAATTTATAGTAGATAACTTTTAATGTCAATGAAAATATTTTACAAAATAAAGAAAACAAACGCTGTAAGGAAATATGTAGAAATGCCTTCAATTTTGATATCTTAAGCCATATATTCTAAATAAAAGTTAAGTCAGGACATATATTCCAATTATATCAATACTTATATAGGAAATTTATTATGATTTGAATTAATTACCAAAGTAGTGGCATATACTTTGACTTAGTAACACTTTTTTTTAAATATTGATGTAAACAAAACTGTATTTTGGATATTTTCAAATACTAATTAAATAATATATATAAATTATTAATATATTAATTGGTAAATTATATTCATTTACTACCATTTGATTATTGTTTTTATTTTTTAAATATAAATGTTAGTATTTAGAAAAATTATGTGCAAAAATTGAAGTTTTTGGTAGATTTTAGTGCATTTTTTTAAAAATTTGTTAGGAATAATATTTTTTGTGGCATCCCTGCTAGCAACTACGGCTGCTAAGCCGTATACACACAAACGATCATAAAAAAACAACAAATAAATGTATAACAATAATGTTTATGTATGTGTGCGTTTGTACCATAATGGTTGTGCTGTTTTCATAACCCAAGCAAGTGCATTTTTACTAAATCAAAACGCATGCAAAATTTCTACTTGATGCTCTCGCTTGAATTGTAAAAACGGTTACTCATTTTACTCGCTTTTTTTACGGATAATCGATAACACTTAAGTACTTAAGTCCAATTTGTTGTACTGTGTACAATATAGAGTATTTATGCGAAAAATACTTAGATTTCGGTTACTTGTATATACTTATGCCGAACATCAAACGAGTATGTACGGATAGAGTAATTTTTTTAGCTGTAACCGTACGCACTTATACATGTTTTGCTAATAATACTCAATGTATATCCGAAGTTGTAATCGTTGTCATTCCCTGATACATACATACTATTTAGGTATTAGCAATATGTATGAATGAATATTCGTATGTAGGTTTTTTACACACACACACACTACGTTGAATCAAAGTTATAGCTGTTGTTACGCTGTTATCTCTAGCAGCGAAAGCCGCGGTGACATTTTGTTTTCTTTAAATAAATGCGTACATACATACATACTATATGTTTAATTATTCTTTCTTTTTCTTTATAATGATTTTATCCGCTCAAAAACGTACCATTGTAAAATTATAAATTGAGTTTATGTGTGTATGTATTAAAAAAAAATAAATAAAAAATTAAATGGAAAAAAAAAAAATTTTTTTTGTCTCAACTGGGATTCGAACCTAAGTTCATTCAGTGTGTGTTGTTGTAAAAAAAAAAAAAACGAGGTGGTCGTGGTTTTTTGCTCATATCTCAGTTGTTTATGTACAGATTTTTCTGATTTTCAATACCGATCTGCTCCCGAATATTTCTGATGTTTTAACACCTCACGCGGGTCTTGGTGGTGTCGGGGGCCTCCAAAAAGTTGATTTCAACATACACACGGACAGACTGTCAGACTGACAGAGCTTAATCGACTCCCCTATTCATAAGCTTTCAGAATATATATACTTTATGGGATCGGAAATGAAAATTGTAGAAATTTCACACGGAATGACAAACCTATATATACCCTTTTTCACTGTGTGAAGGGTATAAAAAATTATGTTTACAAATTCTGTGACCACTTTTAATATGTTTAACTATATAAAATCTCGAAAATGTAAATACTGAATAACTAAATGTAAATAAAGATGATAAATAAAAATGAAATGAAAAAATTAAAAAAAGTATTATTAAAAAAATTCAATCATAAATGAAAAAAATTATACTTACAAATTCTGTGACCACTTTTAAAAACAATTTGTACATACGATTATACTTATAAAAATTAACCATGGAAACTACTGCTGGTTTTACGGTAGTTATAAAAAACATTTATATACAAGAAAACATTTAATTGTGTATGTATATAATTAATTCACTTTAAATTTATAAGCACTTATTAAAAATAATTCCAGAAAGTCCTTAACTTTGGCGTGAAATATTTTTGACCGACGATGTTTGTTTTTCTTTTACATATTCGTATTTGAGAAAAGTTGTAAATACTTAACAAACAAAAAACGCTAACAAATTAAAAACCTTTCTTTTTATTCAAATATACTTTAAATTTACCAAAACAGATAAGAAATTAAAAATAAAATTAAATATATTTCCTAATATACTACATATTTTTTATTTCCCGTTTTCCCGGGAATAAGAGCAAAATTTTTCCGGGAATATTATTCCCGCCCGGGAATTCACGGTTCCCAAACCCTACTCGTGAGCCAAAAAATTAAAACTTTATTTCACATATATTTTAGAGAACAGGGTGATTCAAAATAGACATTCTCACCATTTTGCTAAAATGAGAAATTTCTTAGTAAGATGTTGATTTTTAAACTTCTATTTTTGCTTTTAAAAGATTTTAAAACGAAATAAATTTTGTACAATTTTAAAATTTGTTGGCTATTATAATAATAAATATGTAAATTATAATAATAAATAATAATATAATAAAATAAATTGCTGTTTAGAAATATTTTTTTTTTCTTTTTTTTAAGGTCCAAATTTTCCTTAATTCCCATTTTTAATAGAACATAACTTCTAGAGAACATAAGAGAACAAAAAGAAATTATCACTCTGCTCTATACCCCTATATCCCATTGTATACCCGGGACGATCCGACCGTGAGCACCAGACCCATTTTTGTGACACAAGGTCAAATATTTTTTACAAAATTTGAGTAAAAGAGCTAAACAAATTTTTTTTGTAATGTGCTTTTTTTAAGTATTTTAGATTTTTTTTCTCAAATTGCTTTGATGACAGACGGTTTTTAGATGGATATACATATGTATATATTAGACCGGTCATTACACCCCTTTCTGACTAGGCAAGTACGAGCAAGTTTTTGTTAAGAAACCAAAAACAAAAAAGAAATAAAAACAAGAATGCTCTATTCGGCCATGCCGAATCCCCTTCACAACGTATAATCATGCAACAACAATTGTTTATATCACCATTTATCTCATACTAGCATTTAACCCGCTACTTCGTTAGCGCAGTTCTTACTATTTATTAAATACTCAAGTTCTATTTATAATTATTTAATTTGTATCTCTGATTCAATTTACTTAGAAAAATAAAAGGTAGAGTAAGGATATATCGGGCATATATTTCCTAACTAAAAGCAAGATCAATGCTACTGAGTTTCAAAAATTAAGATTCATATTTTGCAAAAATTACCCTAAAAATAATAAAAGTAACGTTTTTTCCTTCACTAAAGCTTCCACTTGGTTTATTATTACCTTTATTCAGAATTCTATGTATATAAAATATATAAAAAAATGAGAAAAAGTAATTTTGGTCGTCCATAATATTAGGAGTTAGCCCTCGGATCAAAAAACACTAATTTTAAGAATCTATGTTTACAAACGTAAAAATACAAAGATTGCAATAAATAATAATAATAAATTGCTTTTTTGTGTTTCCAATATAATTTTAATTTTCAAATTAAATCAAGAATCCTCTATTTCACTATTTTAGCTTTATAAACGTATGAAATACAAAAATTCCCATTAAAATGCAGAAAAGTACCTTTTTGATCGCCCATAACATATTTAGCCTTACCTTGTATCAATAGTCACTAATTTCGAAATTCTTGCTTTGCAAACGTTAAAAATACAAAAAGTACCATAAGAATTCAAAAAAGTACCTTTGTGGTCGCCCATAACATTTTCAGTTTCACCTGGAATCAAAAGTTCTTGACTGTAAGATCCTACCTTCATAAACTTAGAAAATACAAAAGTACCATAAAAATTTAACAAAGTACCATCTTGGACGCCCATAACATTTTCAGTTTCGGAATCAAAAGTCCTTCATTGCACAATCCCACCTTCCTAAACGTAGAAAATACCAAAAGTATCATAAAAATCAAAAAGTGCTTTTTTGGTTGTCCATAATATTTTCAGTCTCACCTTGTATCAATAGTCACCAATTTCAAAATTCGAGCTTCGCAAACGTTGAAAATACAAAAAGTACCATAAAAATTCAAAAAAGTAAATTTTTCGTCGCCCATAACATATTTTGTCTCACCTAGAATCAATAGTCCTTGATTATATAATCCTATCTTTATAATCGTAGAAAATACAAAAAACACGATAAAAATTCAAAAAAGTACCTTTTTGGTCGCCCATAACATTTTTAGTGTCACCTTGTATCAATTGTCATTAATTTCAAAATTCTAGCTTCGCAAACGTTGAAAATACAAAAAGTACCATATAAATTCAAAAAAGTGCCTTTTTGGTCGCCCATAACATTTTTAGTCTCACCTGGCATCAATAGTCCTTGATTGTAAAATCCTATCTTCATAAACGTAGCATATACAAAAAGTACCATCAAAATTCAAAAAAATACCTTTTTGGTCGCCCACAACATTTTAAGTCTTACCTGGAATCAATAGTCCTTGATTGTAAAATCCTATCTTCATAAACGTTGCAAACACAAAAAGTACCATAAAAATTCAAAAAAGTACTTTTTTGGTCGCCCATAACATTTTCCAAGTTTAAAATGTTAAAATCTACTCTTTTTTGCATAAAAGTAATTATGTTCTAAAAAGTACCAAACTCTTCCCGATTTTTCCCTTTTCTACCCTATTTTGAATGTGTTTAATTTTTTACTAAATTACATAATTTTTTATGTCTAGTGAAATCCCAATTAAAAAGTTTGTGAAAATTGGCCGTCTAATTAGGAATTACATACATTTTCCGGAATTTCCCCCTCTTGGTACCTTTTTTGTCCCAAAAAATTTTCCAAAAATTTCGCCTTAATATTTGTCCATATTCTATTAGGCAATAATAATGATCAAATTTTGTCCCATTGAATAATATAAGAAAAGTTTATTTTAAAAAAAGTACCAAAAATAGGTACAATTTTTACCCCTTATACATATGAATTTGAAAAAAGTGCTGAATTCTTATTAATATTTTTTCGCGGAATACTTAATACAGTTTAAATTTTTTTGCTAGCTTTATGCGTTCGGAAGTTACATAGGGTACCAAAAAAGTACCAAATTACAGTTTTTACCCGTTTTTTTCCCTTTAGGGGTTGAAAATTACAAAACAGGCCAGACACCTGTCAGCTTATTTTTAGTGCAAATTACAATTATTTTTCAATTTTATTTGTATCGGTTTTAGTTTAGCAGATATAAGATTACCGATTTTTCCCGTTTTTACCCTTTTTTACCCCCTTAAAGTACGAATTTCCAAAAATCCCTTCTTAGTGGAGCTATACATTGAAAGAGGAACCGATTGTCCAAATTTCATGTCTTTACCTCTTTGCGTTTGGGCTGTGCGATGATGAATCAGTCAGTCAGTCAGTCACGTTACTCTTTTATATATATAGATGAAATACGTACATATAAAAAACATACATATATAAAAACATCCCATTGTAATATTATAAATTTAGTTTACTTATGTGTTTAAAAAAATAAATTAAAAGAAAAATTAAAAATAAAACAATAAAAATTTGAATAATATATATTTTTTTTATTAATTATTAAAATGCAATCTATCTAAGTATGTAAAGATAATAAGCAAATTGGATAACATTTAAAGAGGCATTTGTAGAAGTACATAAAAGTACTTCTATAAAAATTAGAAAAACACCATTTATAACAAAAATAATATATACAATTAGATAACAATAAATAATCATATATGTACATATATAAATAAATACATAATTTTAAACAGTAATTTTTAATACATAATATTAAATTTGTATACTACATATATACATACATACACACATGTATAAATATTTACATACATATACACACACGCACATATGCATACATTTTCGGGAATCATCTATAAGGTAGGTCTAAAATTTGAAATCTCTTTAGCCGGTTAATTACATCACTGTCATCTAACAGCGATATTGCTAACGCATTCACATGGAAGCTTAATCTCCTTAAATATTTATTACTATATGAGTTAATAGCTTCTTTAACAGTTTGCATTTTAAGATCACAATGTATTGCTTCATTTGTAATAAACCAGGGTGACTGAACAATAAGTCTTAGTGTCTTAGACTGATATCTTTGTAAAATTTCGATATTTGAATTACTGGCAGTTCCCCATAGTTGAATCCCATAAATCCACACTGGTTTTAATATAGCTTTATAAAGTTTTAACTTGTTTTCAATGTTAAGTTGAGATTTTGGCCCAATCATCCAAAAGAGCTTTCTGTTCAAAAAAATCAAATGCTGACGTTTACTTTTTATATGATCTTTCCACGTTAAGCGACGATCCATGTATAAGCCAAGATATTTAACACAATTATTTTTAGGTATTTGAGTACTATTAATAAAAAGATCAGGACAATCACCTTTTCTTAAAGTGAATGTGATATGAATAGACTTTTCCGCGTTAACTTTTATTTTCCATTTAGATAGCCAAGATTCAATCAAATTTAGTTGATTCTGAACATTATTTGACGCAACTGTAGGTAAATCGTCTTTAGCTAAAATTGCGGTATCATCTGCGTATGTTGAAATAAGTACATTTTCTGAGACAGGCATATCAGAAGTAAAAATTGAGTATAATACAGGACTAAGAACACTTCCTTGAGGTACTCCAGCTCTAATATTACAAATATTAGATCTTTCATCAGAAGACTTAACATAAAATGTCCTGTTTTGAACATACGATTTAATAAATGAATAAAACGTAGCAGGAAGCAGCGTTTTTAGTTTAAAAAATAGCCCATTATGCCAGACTCTGTCGTTTATATATTTTTATTATTATTTTTTTTTTAATTTTTTTTTATTGTTTTTTGTTTTATATTTATTATTTATATTAATTATTTTTTTTTAATTTTTTTTCTTAAATTTTTTTTTAAATTTTTTTTTAATTTTTTTTTTTGTTTTTTTAACATACATCGTGAATTTATAACTTTACAATGGGATGTTTTTATATATGTATGTACGTATTTCATATGAGATGAATGGTGATACAAACTACTGTTATTGCATTACTACACGTTGTGAAGGGTATATAAGATTCGGCACGGCGAATATAGCGCTCTTACTTGTTCACTGTGTGAAGGGTATAATAAAAGAAAATAAAAAACTTAACTTGCGCAAGTGACTTGCCTAGTCAGAAAGGGGTGTAATATATATCAAGAAATTTATTTTCTCGAATTTATATCGGGGCAAGCGCTAAAAATATTTCATTTAGTATTAAAAAGCACACTAAATTTTTTTTACCACGATTCGATAATTTTTAGCCGTGGCTCAAGCAACTATTTGTATTTATTATTAGAAATAAGACAAAAAAAATTAGTTTTTAATATTTTATTAAAAATTATTTGAAATATTAACATATAAATAAAATATCTCTATGAATTATACCCTGTTCAGACAGATATTTTTAATTGTTTCAATTTAGTGTTGATTGAGCAACTAAAATAAGTGTTCACACATACTCAATTTATCCTACTCCATTAGCATTTGATAGCTGTAAAGATACCATGTATTTATACCAAATCAAATTATGCCTTCTCTTCAGTATTTTTCCTGTTCATAAAATATATTTACAATCATATTTATATATGTATATGTATATATTTGACTTTATTTAAAATTTTTTTTTAAATTTTTAGCAAACATTTTCCATTTTCTTAATTTTTGTGTTTTATATTTTTATTTGTTTGACATTAGAAATGCCACCTATAGAATTTTATTCTCACTGAACATACTTCTCAAGAGTTGTATTTCGAGTTTTAGACAATAAGTGAAACAATTAAGTATATATTGCTCAATTTAAAAGTAATTTTAAGTATTGTAAATTGAGCTCAATAAGGCCTTTAATTGCGAGAATATTATAAATTGACAATTAAAGCGCGTGTGTGAATATAGTATTACATATTAATATAAATTTTGTGTAGTAGTGAATTCTTTTTAAAAGTAAGATAATTCATATTATATTCTTTGACCACTTGAAAAAGGAATTGTTTCTCTTTTTCATTGTGTGTTAATTTATTATTATAATCTGTAATAAATTTGCCACCTCTTTTAGCAGCATCGTTTCCTATAGATAAGTTTTGACAAATTTGATATGCTTGAGCGTAGTCAAATCTTTCATTCCAATCCGATGGATCGACTTGCAAATATTCTTTTGAAATTTCTAAGCAATCAAAGAACGCGTGTGTGTTTGAATTTGCAAAATTGCTTAAATATTTTTGTGAATATGTTTGTAGGATATTTGTTGAATTGGCTATGATCCGCTTGCATTTTTCTTTATTTTCTTAAACATTAATTGCTTTAACCATTTTTCTCTTAATATCAAAACTAACATTAGGATCAAAGAATGAAAGACCGACTGCTTCTTCGGACAAATACCATAAGTGATTGCTTATTTTTTGTAACAATAGTACGAACAAAAGCTATGTCTTGTTCAGGATAAGCAATTATATTTTTTTATTAAATTTAGGTCTTGATTTGGTGCATCCAAACCAGGCTTTTACATAAATACGAACTATGAAAAGACAGACACTACGTATACCGTTTTTTTTTCTTTGTCATATTAAATTGATCACGGAGCATCCATCTAGCATGAGAAGTTGCACCAGGTATTCGAAAGGTGTTAAAATTCGGCACCGTACCACCAAGAAAAGTAATAACTAATTGTAATAATTCTTTGTAATCGCGTCTACTATGAGTTTGCTTCAAATTAACAAGACAGTAATTTAAGATTACTTTACGTTCTTAAGCAGTTAATACTTTAACAACGTGTCCATCTTCTAAGCAACTTTTGTTTGTTTGCTAAATCGATTAAAAATTATTACTTCTGGTGCGGCTGTTGTAGCAACTCTAATTTCGAATACTTTTCGGAGTAACAACTGGTAGATATGGTGTCTGCATGGAAAATATAATATAATAAATCACGCTCTAGTTTTCCTTCAAGCAGAGATGCAGCACCATTTACTACACCCGTATTATGTGCAGTTATGTCGAAGCAAACAATTTGAACTTCATCAAGAATTTTATATTCTTTTACTGAATTAAACACGGCTTCTGATATTTGTTTTCCACTCGATGATTTTAACTTTGGAATGCCAAGTAATTTATCGATACCTTAAAAACTGCATTTTAAACCAATCATAAGTATTTTTCTAAACGGTCGATTTTTAAGTTTTATGTCTTAAGCCTAATAGTCTCACCTTGTAAACAAAGAAAAAAAAATGCGTTTAAAAATTCCAATCCAGTCAAAAGTTATAGATTTTAGACCGCCTTCTCGCGAAATGGTCCACTGTGCGGCGACTTAATTTATGATTTTATAATTTTTTTTTACAGATACAATTTTATATTAAAATATTTATAAATTATGTGGTGTGTTATATTTTAAGTGTATTTACTGACGCATCGCGCACGGAGTTTTATTTTGTGATCACACTCACGCACTCAAGCGCTTTTAATTTTCATATCGATCCCAAATTTTAAACGCGTGAATTATGGGTGACACAAAAAAACCATTACACGCTACCTTTTTTTTACGTTTGTGAAAATAATTTTTTTTGGGTTTAAGTTTAAATGAACTCTGTTGATTTGAATGAAAATTTAGTTGAACGTGGTTTAAATGAATATCCATATATTTTATTTCGGATGATATTGTATATAAATACATATTCGGTTTTTCTTGTCATCATGTTTTGTTTAAAATATTTCAGACGAATATACAATTTCACTATTAATATATATTTTTATACCACTTACCTTATTCACTTCTTTTATAAATGTTGAAATAGCTTCATTTTCAGAAAGCTTCTGTTCCTGAGTAAGATCGTTTGGCAAAAAGCTATCAAGTAAATCATTTAACAGTTTTGGAATACTTTGTTTTACGCGATATGGCGGAGCTTTAGAACCTATCCAGCGTATTTTGCTCTGGAAAATTGAAATTTTAATCAAATAATAGTAAGTAAAATATTTATTTATTTAATTTATTGTCTATAGATTATAAATCCTTACAGACTAAAGTATGTAAAATACCAAAACAAAATTAAGGTTATATATAAAATAATATTCTATACAATTTAACGATTTAAATATAAAATAATATTTCTTTTCACAATTTCTTTACTTTCATTAAGGCCAATAAGGTGATAACAATTATTAAAGTTTTCACATATACGACAAAGAGGATCATTATTAGCATAGTTGGATCTATAGTATTTTAAGTTAATAAAACAGAAATTTCGATTTGGTCTAGTTGGAACATTAAAAGATATTTTACTTAGCAGGAATTCAGAGTCGATATCGCCTTGAATTAGGCCCAGCACAAAAGAAAAACTCAGCATTGAACGACGACTTTTTAAAGTTGGTAATTTTATAAGACAGAGTCTGCTTTCGTATGAAGGTAGTAAAAACGAATTCCATCCAAGGCCACGAAGACAAAATATTAAAAACTTCTTTTGTACAGACTCGATATTATCAATACGAATATTTTAGTTAGGATCCCAAATAATTAATCCGTATTCCAGAATAGGTCGAACTAATGACGAATATAATTGTTTCGTAATATAAGGATCTGAATATTCCTTGCACAACCTCTTCATAAATCCAAGTACACCATTTGCTTTGTTAACACTTAAAGAAATATGGTCACGAAAATTTAATTGGTGATCAAGTAAAATACCAAGATCAACAAAGTTCAGAACTTTATAAAGTTTACACTCATTAATGCAATGAAATAAATCCAATTTCTGAATTCTGAAAAAGGACATATGCTTACATTTTTTTATATTCAGCTCCATTAAGTTGATTTTACACCAATTAACCAATTTGTCAATATCAGATTGAAGGAAAAGTTGATCTTCGGAATTATTAGAAGAACGAAAAATTTTGACATCATGGGCATACATCAAAACTTTAGAGTGCTGAATAACTGAAGGTAGATCGTTTATGAATAAGGTAAATAAAATAGGACCAAGGTGGCTACCTTGCGGAACACCAGAAGGAACTTTGATAGCATTAGACGTGGCGCTTCCATACTTAACTTGTTGAGTTCTAAAAGGCAAGTATGATACGGTTACGTCATAACCGTAAATCCCATTAATGACAATTTGTTAAGCAAGAGATCATGGTTTACCTTATCAAAAGCTTTACTAAAATCTGTGTAGATAGCATCAGTTTGCATATTATTTATAAAACCATCATTTATTGTAGTAGTTAGCTCCAAAATATTAGTCGTTGTAGAGCGATGTTTACAAAAACCATGTTGGCACGGTGACAAAATCGAAGAAATTTGATAGTATTAATTACACTGCTTTACAAATTTTTAATTTAGAAAAATACCAAGAAAGCTACATGCCTAGATATATTAATTGGGACCTCCTGAACACAAAAAACGCTGTAATTTTTTTTTTCTAAGTACGGTTTTTTAGATAACGGTACTTTTGTGTTTTTCGGTGTATGGTCCCACTCAAACCCTTGTGGAGCCCAACCGAAAAGTCCGATCGAGATAAATGGCATATCGTTGGAAAGGAATGCCTTTTCCGTCGATATGCTGCAAATTTCTATCTGATAAGAAATGGCTAAGTTATGGCCCCTCAAAGTTCAAAATTTGCCTATTTTTTACGTTTATTTCAAAATTTGTCATATTTACTTCGTTTTTTTTCTACGTTATAGTAAGGATCTGGAATGATTTATTTTTTTACCAAATAACTTATTTAATTACCAACATTTTAAGCGTAATTTGAAAAAAATCGGATGAAAAATAAAGTTTTTATTAAGGATTTTGTGGAACGCCAATATTTTCATCTTCATTGCTCACACACTTAATCTCGATCGGACTTTTCGGTTGGGCTCCACAAGGGTTTGAGTGGGACCATACACCGAAAAACACAAAAGTACCGTTATCTAAAAAACGGTACTTAGAAAAAAAATTACAGCGTTTTTCGTGTTCAGGAGGTCCCAATTAACTTATGTAGGCATGTGGCGTTCTTGGTATTTTTTGGCTGTAAACCAGTGTTATCAGTTAAAATTTTTTCAAAATGCTTGTGAATATCACTCAGCTTAGCAATGCCACGATAATTTGATATCTCAAATTTGCTTCCATTTTTAAACAACGGAATTATTTACGATAATTTCCAAATCAAAGGTAAGTACCCTAATTTTATTGATTTGTTAAAGATAGCAGGAAGCGGGTAACATAAATCTTCTGCACAATTTTTTAGAACGCAATTTGGTATTTCATCTGGACCAGCATTAAACGAATTATTTAGTGATAATAAATTTGAAAGTATCGTTTTAAAAGTAATAAAAAAGAATTGTACGCCAGATGATTGAGGTATATTAAATGGGTAAGATGTTATGTTATTATATACTTTTTTAGAGTAGGTTGTTGAAAAAAATCAGCAAACAAATTGAAAATAGAAACGTCATTACAGCGTCAGTCGATCCATATTTAAAGTATTTAGGATTAACGCACGATCGCGTTTAAAGTTCACAAATTTATAAAACGATTTAGGATTTGATCTCAATTTCGACTTCATACGGATTATATAGTTGTCGTATGCAGATTTATTTGCCAAATTTTAGTAAGAACGAGCAATACAGTATTTGGTATATTCTACAGATGATCCAGTCCTTTTATATTTCTTATATAATTTGTTTTTCCTGTTTTTAATAGTTCGGAGATACTTATTATTCCAGGGTGGCCCAATATTGTTATTCTAATTGTAATTTTTGGGACAGTTTTAGAAATGCAGCGGCGTAGTGTTGAATAGAAGAGAGAAACAACATCATCTAAGTTTTCGATAGAGATTATACTATCCCAGTTAACGTTTAATAACAAAGAGTTAAGCTTCTGATAGTTTGCACGAGAGAAGCAAAAAACTTTATGGGGATTAATTTTGTTAGGAAATAAAACAGGTAAGTTTAATAAATTAAATATTTCCAATTTTAATGTAGGATGATAACGATCTTCAGGGTAAGTAACGGGAAGTGTTTTATGTAAAAATATATCCATCGGCTGGTTGACAAATGCAAGATCAAGAAGTTTTCCATTAATATTGTTTGCATAGTTAATTTGAAAAAGTCCATAGCTTGTGAGTGAGTGAATAAATTCATTTGAAACTGTAGGAATTAGATAGTTTATTTCTGAAGATTTATTCCACGATATGTTAGGTAGATTAAAATCTCCCAATACAATAAATAAATCAGATGGAATAGATTGTTGCAAAACAAAATCAATGGCAAAGATGGGATTATTGTATATATCCAGAGAAGAGTTTGGAGGAATGTATGAGCACGTAATATATAAATTTGTATTTCCCAGTCGAATTTTTACAGCGATAAATTCGATGTCATCGTTAAGTAAAACATTGATTTCTTCACAACGAAAATTGTTATGTGCGGCAATGAGCACACCTCAACCCAACTTATGTGATCGATCATGTCTGAAAATTTGGTATTTTGAAGATAATATTTCGTCGTTATTAATACATTTCTTATCGTTTAACCAGGTTTCAGAAAAGACAATGATGTGGTATGAAAAATCAAAACTATTTGCATAAAGAGTGGTTAATTTCGTATTAAGGCCACGGACATTTTGGTAAACAATATTAATAAGATTATCGGTAGAGTTTTTTGGGTATTATTTTGAGTAGGTAAATAAACGATATCAGAACGAGAAGCGTTTCTATATTCATATTCGCGTATTATAGCGTTGGGTGGCCAAAAATCAGGATTGACAATAGTATTACAATTTTCCTCTGGTACGATGATTTTAAAAGAAGATTTACTCCGTTTTTCGGAATAATTGAATTTAAAAGCAGATAATTCACAATCGTATCCAAGTTTTAATTTAATGTAGTCAGCAACAGCCTTAGAAGTAGTATCAGATAAAAATCGAGCAGCAAAAATTGTTTTCTTTGGAGAAATTTCTTTAAGTATTGCAGGATTATTTAACGGACAGGAAACCACAGTTGGAGGATGTGAATTAATTGGTTGAATGTCATTTTGAAAATTTATATTACTTGCAATTTGTTGAATATGATTATTAGAATAGAATTCAACATCATAAATAATAAATTTTTTACAGCACCAACGTAAGACTTTATCTTCACGAAGATTGTCTGCAGTTCGTGCTTTTTTGCATGATAAACTGCGTTGCACAGCCAACAGGAAATCATTGGATCATCCGCCTTATTTCTGCACTTTGGTTTAGAACAACTCATATTGAACAAGTAACAGTGCTATATTCGGCCGTGCCGAATCTTATATACCCTTCACAACGTGTAGTCATGCAATAACAATTGTTTGTATCACCATTCATCCCATATAAAATACGTGCATACGTACACGTTAGAATAAATGTGGCATCGAATCCCAGCTGAGCCAAAAAAATTTTATTTTATTTTATTTAATATATTATTTATATTTTATTATTTTTTTTTATATTTTTTTTAAATTTGTTTTTTGTAGTTTTTTTTATTATTTTTTTCTTATTTTTAATATTTTTTTTTTTTTTTAATTTTTTGTGTTTGGTATGTTTTTTACATGTATCTATGTATGTATGTTGTTGTTGTAATTGTGAAAAAAAACGAGGTGGTCGTGGTTTTTTGCTCATATCTCAGAAAGTTATGGGGCGATTGTGCTGAATTTCAATAGCGATTCATTCCTGGATATTTCCAAGAGATTGATACCATATACAGATCTGAGGAACATATAGTTTCTTCTAAAAGTTGATTTCAACCAACACACGGACAGACGGACAGACGGTCAGGGCTAAATCGACTCCTCTATTCATAAGCTTTCAGAAAATATATACTTTATGGGGTCGGAAATGAAAATTGTAGAAATTACAAATGGAATGACAAAGCTATATATACCCTTGTGCACCACAGGTGAAGGGTATAAAAAGAATATACGTAACAGCACAGTTAATAAGTTGTACAAAAATTTATTGAATTTTTATTAGATTCTATTTTAGCACGTAAATTGAGGTATTAGTGTAAATTTATTGTAATAAAATTAAGAAAAGTAGTTGTTATTGTTAACGAGAGAAATAAAAACACTTGCAATTTTATTGTTGTAAATATTGATGAACTGTCATGTTTGTTTTTATTATTTTTACTTTCGATTTTAATTTTTATTTACAAGCAAAAGAAACAAGTACAATATACTGATATGACTGTTATATTTAAGATTTTTAGTTTTATAAATCTTACAGAAATTAAAACGATTTAGGACAGAGCGTAATTAAAAATACGTTTAACTCGCACGACAATCGATCGACTATGATTAATTAATTATTTATTTATAATAATTCCTCATTATACCCTTCACCTGTGGTGCACAAGGGTATATATAGCTATGTAATTCCGTTTGTAATTTCTACAATTTTCATTTCCGTCCCCATGAAGTATATATTTTCTGAAAGCTTATGAATAGAGGAGTCGATTAAGCCCTGACCGTCTGTCCGTGTGTTGGTTGAAATCAACTTTTAGAAGCAACTATAAGTTCCTCAGATCTGTATATGGTATCAATCTCTTGGAAATATTCGGGAATGAATAGCTATTGAAATTCAGCACAATCGCCGCATAACTTTCTGAGATATGAGCAAAAAACCACGACCACCTCGTTTTTTTACATAATTACAACAACAACCTACATACATACATACATGTAAAAAACATACCAAAAAAAAATTGCAAAAACAAAAATATATTAAAAATAAAAAAAAAATAATAAAAAAATTAAAAAAAAATGTAAAAAAAATTAAAAAAAAATTAATTATATTAATTATTAATAATACATTAAATAAAATTAAATTAAATTTTTTTGGCTCAGCTGGGATTCGATGCCAAATTTATTCTAACCAGTATATACATATTGATGCCATACTTCCTCAACTTCGTATCTTAAAAAATAAAATTTTTCAGGAGAGAAAAAAAAAACAGTTCATCTTTTTATACTTCGGTGTTTGGTTAAAAGTTTAAATGCAATTATTAAGGAATTGATTGTATTTATGTATATAAGTAGTAATAATATAATATTCTTTTTCAGTTAAAGCATAAAACAATCGTTTGATATGAAAAAGTCAAAACCATATTTTTAAAGTTACGAGGTTGAGGAAGTAAGGCATCGATATGTACGTATTTTATATAAGATGAATGGTGATACAAACAATCGTTATTGCATGACTACACGTTGTGAAGGGTATATAAGATTCGGCACGGCCGAATATAACACTGTTACTTGTTTTTGCTTGATCTTTTTCATTTTAATATATAGTAGCCAAGCTTGGCGCGTGTTGCTACGTCCCTTAATAAATACAAATGCACTCTTAATTGAATATCAAGTGCAAGAAGCTAAAAATTATAAATTTTTTATGGGAGTGGCACTGCCAACTTTTCAAATCACTGAATTGTAAAGTTATGTGCAAAGTTTCAACAAAATCGATCTAGTGCAAGTAGCTAAAATGATAACTTTTTTTTGAGCGTGGCACTGCCCACTTTTCTAGTCACGAAATTTTATAATCATGAGAGTTCAGAAAAATCGGTCAAGTGCAACTTTTAACCACCCACAACCACTCCCTGGAATATGTCTAACAACTTGCTAAAGTTTGAGTCCGATCGGCTTTACGGTTTCGGAGTCTATAGCTAACACACAGACAGAATTTCACTTTTATATAAATACTAGAAAAGTCCGGCACGTGTTGCTACGTCCCTTAATGAATAAAAATGCATTCTGAATTTAAATTGAATATCAAGTGCAAAAAGCTAAAAATTATAACTTTTTTAATGGGCAAGGCACTGCCCACTTTTCTAATTATGAAACTGTATAGTCATGACAGCTCAATATGCGTGCAAATGTCAGAAAAATCGATCTAGTGCAAGTAGCTAAAAATTATACTTATTTCTTATGGGCGTGGCACTGCCCACTTTTCTAATCACGAAATTGTATAATCATGAGAGCTCAATATGTGTATACAAAGTTTCAGAAAAATCGGTGAAATTCAAGTAGATGAAAATTATAACTTTTTTTTATGGGCGTGGCACTTCCCACTTTTCAAATCACGAAATTGTAAAGTCATGACACCTCAATATGTGTGCAACGTTTCAGAAAAATCGGTGCAGTGCAAGTACCGCAAAATTATAACTTAATTTATGGGCGTAGACCCGCCCACTTTTCTAGTCACGAAATTGTAAAGTCATGACACCTCAATATGTGTGCAAAGTTTCAAAAAAATCGGTCAAGTGCAAGTAAATAGCTAAAAATGATAACTAATTTTTTATGGGCGTACTTTTTACCACCCATAAACACACCCTGGAATGTGTACAACAATTTGCCAAAGTTTAGTCCGAAGAATAAGAAGAAAAATAAGAAGTTTCGAGTTGGTATGGTTGGAACATTAAAAGATATTTTACTTAGCAGGAATTCAGTGTCGACATCGACTTGAATTAGGCGCAGCACAAAAGAAAAACTCAGCATTGAACGACGACTTTTTAAAGTTGGTAATTTTATAAGACAGAGTCTGCTTTCGTATGAAGGTAGTAAAAGCGAATTCCATCCAAGGCCACGAAGACAAAATATTAAAAACTTCTTTTGTACAGACTCGATACTATCAATATGAATATTATAGTAAGGATTCCAAATAATCGATCCGTATTCTAGAATAGGTCGAACTAATGATGAATATAATTGTTTTGTAATATAAAGATCTAGAAATTCCTTGCACCACCTCTTCATAAATTCAAGTACACCATTTGCTTTGTTAACAATTAAAGAAATATGGTCACGAAAATTTAATTGGTGATCAAGTAAAATACCAAGATCAACAAAGTTCAGAACTTTATAAAGTTTACACTCATTAATGCAATAAAATAAATCCAATTTCTTAATTCTGAGAAAGGAAATATGCTTAAATTTTTTTATATTGAGTTCCATTAAGTTGATTCCACACCAATTAACCAATTTGTCAATATCAGATTGAAGGCAAAGTTGATCTTCGGGATTATTAGAAGAACGAAAAATTTTGACATCATCGGCACACATCAAAACTTTAGAGTTCTGAATAACTGAAGGTACATCTGTAAGCGCAACTTAAAAACGTCTTTTCTTTTCAATCGATAATTTTCTAATGCCTTTATTTTTTACATAAACTTAGAAACTAAAATCAATGCATACTTCATATTGACATTCATGAAAAAAGAACAAGTATAATTATTATATACAACTTAAAAATAAAGAAACGTTATAGTAATAATAATCATAGTAATAAATACGATCAAACACAACTAAAGTAACTGCCGACAACATATACTACTACAATTCGGCCATCCTGACTATGAGATCCCCTGATCTCACGTTATACAGACGTCCCTTCGCGTCCTCTAAACCATGGACGTATATTGGATACCGACCAGACACCCTTATAAGGTTTCCGGGATTGCTGAAAACCCTCAACATCCTCCAAAACATACCGATCATTTCGCAAGACTTTCGCTATTCTGTACGGACCTCTGTATTTAGGGATTAGTTTACGTGATACACCAGTCGAGGAATCAAAATTTTTCACCATAATGTAATCGCCCTCTTTGTATATCGACGGACGTTTTCTCCTTTTGTTAAAATATTTCTCATTGTATTTCTGTAACCTTTTCTGCCTTTCAGATGCCTTAGACCTAATCACACTATGACTCTCTCGCGCGCCATTGGATATATTAAGTAAACATTCCCTAAGTGAATCAGTAACCTTTCCTCTTTGCCCTGAACCAAATAACATTACACTAGGGTGTTCTCCTATCGACCTATGAACGGTATTATTAAGACAATACTCGACTTGCTCCAACACCTTGTCCCAAAATATACCCTTTTGCGGATCTACCAACTTCGCCACCATCGGAATCACTGACCTGTTTACCCTTTCAACCTGGCCATTTGCCTGAGGCGAACCAGTAGCGACCAAAACGTGGTAAACATTATTCCTCTCCAAAAAATCCTTGAAATCCATTGAAGTAAAGCATGATCCGCGATCGCTTATCACACATTTAGGGCGACTATAAGCTCTAAAATAATTCTCTAACGCTGTAATCGCCTCCACTGCGTTAGTTGTTTTTGTAGGATATAATCTGACAAACTTTGTACATGCATCAACAACAACAAGAATTTGTTTAAAAGTTCTACCCTTATCCATTGGTCCGATATGATCTATGTGTACAACATCGAATGGTCTATTCGACTTCGGTATACTATGCAGAAAGCCCTCCTCCTTTCCGTGATTCCCTGAATATACAATGCATTTCATACAATTCGCTATATGATTAGTAGCCTTCGACCTCATTTTCGGAAACCAATAACTCTTTGAAATCAACTCTGTCACCTTATCAACCCCCAGATGTCCCATTCCATCATGGTATCTGTACATAATGTTACCTTCCATATCCTCAGGAACATAGAATTTCAGATTACCATCATTATCCTTTCTATACATCACACCATTTCTCATCTCGTAAAACGTATGCTCCTTATTTTCCAACAATTCCCTTAAATCCTTCAATTTCCGGTCCCTGTTCTGACAGATGACTACATTTTCTTCAAACGTGTTAGATTCTATAACCATTACATTCGTACTCCTACTTAGTGCATCGACGTGCTGCATTCTTTCACCTGATCGGTGTTCCAGTACATAATCATAGTTCTGAAGATCTAAAGCCCAGCGAGCTATCCTTGGATTTAGTTCCCTTTTACTTAGTGTCATAGTCAAAGGATTACAATCGGTGACGATTTTAAACTTTTTCCCTTGTAAATAAATACGAAACCGCTTCAAAGCTTAAATTATGGCCAGTGTTTCGAGTTCAAAGCTATGGTACTTCGACTCAGTATCGGTAGTCCTTTTAGAAAAATAAAAAATGGGATACAATCTGCCGTCACTCTTCTTCTGCAGCAGAACAGCACCAAACCCGATGGAACTCGCATCGCAATGAAGCTCTGTCTCATCCCTAGGGTCTTAAAGCGCTAAAACTGGAGATTCCATCAATCTTTTCTTCAACAATTCAAATGCCCTAAGTTCAGCCTCTCTAAACATAAATTTCCTTTCCTTTTTAGTCAAATCATATAGCGGTTTAGCAATTATTCAGAAATCCCTTACAAACCTACAGAAATACGAACACAAACCCAAAAAACTTTGTACCGCCAGCTGCCTATCAGGCAACGGGAATTTTTTTACCGCCTGCAGTCCCTTCTCATCTGCTCGTATGCCATTGCCATCAATAGTGTATCCTAAATACCGAACCGAAGTTTGTAAAAACTCACATTTATCATATCTAAGCTCCAATTTGTTTTCAACCAGTCGAATAAAAACTTCTCTTAGAATTTTAAAATGTTCATCTACAGGGTTGCCCATATTCGACGGACCCATCTGGCAACGCCATAACTTTTGACAGAGATGTCAGATCGCTTAATGACATACCGCGTTTGAAGCGTCAGTCCAAGCAGATTTTTACCATGCAACAATACACGAGACGCGAGCGCTCTGAAATAGTTGAAATTTACATTCAACAGAACAAGTCAATTGTGAAAACTCAACGTGCTTTTAAAATATTAAAAAATGTGAGAAGTGCGCCTTCTAAGAACACCATTAAGCGTTTATACGAAAAATTTTCGACTGGTGAGGCTCTTTCTAATCCGAAGAGGCCAAATAAAAGTCGACCAAGGCGATCGGCCGAGAATATCGCTGCCGTACGAGCCAGTGTTGAGAGGTCCCCAAGAACATCCCAAAAACGCCGTTCTCAGCAGTTGGGCATGGCTCGGTCCACTTTACAACGGATTATTCGCGTTGATTTGCATTTGTTCCCGTACAAAATTCAATTGACGCAAAGATTGTTGCCTGTGGACAAGCCTCGTCGATTGGAATGGGCCCAAAGAGTCATCGAAATGGCCGAAGATGACGAGCAATTTTGGAACAAAATTATCATGTCCGATGAAGCCCATTTCACATTGAATGGGACCGTAAATAAGCAAAATTGCCGTATTTACGCCACTGAAAATCCTCAGGAGATTCAAGAAGTGCCTCTTCATGACGAAAAAGTCACAGTTTGGTGCGGCGTTAGTGCGAAAACGGTCATTGGGCCGTTTTTCTTCCAAAATGAAAATGGCCATGCTGTTACCATCAACCAGGAGCGTTATCGCGACATGATGACCAATTTTGTGATGCCAATTATTCGTCGAAAGTGTATGAGGCAGTTCTGGTTTCAACAAGACGGCGCTCCACCGCACACAAGTCGCATAACAATCGATTTTCTGAAGAATTTGTTTCCGGGCCGTTTGATGTCGAAAAGTGGTGATTTGGACTGGCCACCGCGTTCGCCCGATTTGACGCCGCCTGACTTCTTCTTGTGGGGATATTTGAAGTCAAAGGTTTACGTTAACAAGCCAAGGACCTTAGAAGAGCTCAAGGACAACATTCGTGAACAAATAGCCGCTATTCCGGCCGAAATGTTGGCGAAAACGATGGAAAATGCTGCAAAAAGGGCACAATACGCCATCAACGCCAGAGGCGGCCATTTGAGAGATATCATATTCAAAAATTGATGTAAACAAATCTACTTGGAAAAAATTAAATGATTAAGATTGCCAACCGCCAAATTTTTATTTTTTTCTTTGATTTTTTAAAAAAAAACATGGGTCCGTCGAATATGGGCAACCCTGTATATCCACAGTAGCAATAATTATATCATCCAAATAAATTATAACTTGATCATCCCTAACCATATCAGAAAAAATCCTATTTATAAATCTCTGGAAAACAGAAGGGGCATTTTTCAACCCAAAAGGCATTCTCGTAAACTCAAATTGACCCATCGGAGTTACAAAGGACGTATATTTTATAGACTCAGGCTCAACAAACACATGAAAAAATCCATTCTTTAAATCCAGTTTAGTAAAAAATCGTTTCCCAGAAAGCCTGTCTAACAAATCATCAATCAAAGGAATTGGATAGCAGTCCTTTACCGTGACTTTGTTCAAATTCCTATAGTCAACACACATTCGCAAATCCCCTGTCTTTTTCCTAACCAAAACTATTGGTGACGTAAAATCTGATTCACTCGCTCTGATGTATCCTTTTGCCAAATACTCATCTAACAATTTCTGCAACTCACCTCTCTCCGCGTACGATAATCTCCTGGGGCCACAACTAAAAGGGTTTATCATCACCAAGTCTAAGCTTAATTTCACTGTATACCCTTGGTTCAGAAGGACGCTCCGGTTTCACATAGTAATCAATAAATAAGTCCCTCAATTTACATCTATCACCATACTCAATACAATCCCCTACAACAAAATTAAAATCATGATCATCACCCAACTCAATAGCCAATATCTGACTACAAAAATCCTCATCATTCTCATTACACCTATTATTCCCATACATCAATCTAAATCCCGCTGCCTCTAAGAAATCCCTACCTAATACACACTGGTAAGAAGTCGTATCATCCGACACGACTAGCATGCTCAAACGCAACGTCCTATCGCCAACATAAATAAAAAGTTCAACTTTGCCAAATATAACTAAACGAGAAGAATTTATTCCGAAAAAGTCATTCCCATCATAAGAACATAAAAATCTATTCAAGTCAACGTACTTCAATATATCTGACCTCCTCATAAAACTGATCCTACTGCCCGAATCCAAAAGACACTCTAAAGAAAAATTAGTATCAAATTTAAAATCTATAGAAAACTTAAAATACTTAACATACTCATTATCAATTAGATGTACAGCTGATCTTTTCTCTGGGCAGACAGCCACACGGTGCTCCATACTTCCACATCCATAGCATGCCCTCATCTCACGTTTTGGTTTTTGGCACTGGGAGGCAAAATGTCCGAATAAGTTGCAGTTGTAACAACGAATTTTATTTTCCTTTATCTTGGTGGCTTCATCCCTTTTTTGAAAACGTTCCGGTTGCTTTAACTGTATTCCAGAAAATGCTCGAAGCAGCAGCGCCTTCTCCCCATAACATTGCAGTTTTGCTTGTCTCTTGAATTGAATATCGGGAATGCCATCAATTATTTCATCGATAAGTTCGTCTTCATCAATCCCAATCGTATGAGACAACATAACCTTATCGTTATTATATTCAGAAAACGCTTCGCAATATTTCCACTTTCGACCTTTAAAGTTTCTTCTTAAAGTTAACTTATTTTCCTTAGAACAGACAATCTGTTTCATTTCGCTCAATATTTAATCGGAGCTTTCAAAAATAAAATTCGGCTTTGAGTGCAACCATGCCTGAGCTCTTCCTCTTAATTTACACATCAATAGTGTTTTCACTATATTTTCGTCTGCTTCGTATAACTCGTTAATACTTCTGAATTGAGCTATCCATACCTCTGGCGAAACTCCACCATCATAATCTGGAATCATGTCTTTTAAAATAGTAAAAGGCATGTTTATTTGTCTGGTATTTGTATTTTCCTCCTTCAAATTGTAGCAAATTTTTCATTATTACCATCTTTTTTATTCATATCAACTTTTTCACTTTCCTTTTTTCTTTCATTTTCCACAATCATTTTAAGCAAATCATTTTCTCGGCGAAGAAGTTTCTTTTCATGTCTTATTAGGTCCAATTCTTTTATCAACATTAAATTTAAAATATTGTTTTCATCTATGCTTTTGTTGGTTACACAATCATTTTCTCCTGCCCGACACTCATTTGTACATACGCTATCATTTTCCGCAATATTCCGTTGTTGTAAATCACTCGTTAGTCGCCACTACCAGTTGCACCCTCACACTCATTCTCGGATAGATTTATCAAACTGGATATCTGAATACCCACTTCTAGAATTGGACATTCACCTCTTATCGGCACGGGTACATTATTAATTCTTATTAATAATTCACTTTTAGAACCTGTTGATGGAAGACCAATGTGCTGTAACCAGCGGCGTAACTGCGCAACAGTTTAATTTGTGCCACAAACTTCATCCATTTCTTTTATATATCCTCGTAATTTTCGAATCGAAAAAACAAACAAAACTTTAACTAAAAATTTAAAAATTAAACATGTTTTTCTTTTTTTTTTAATTATTTTCGGTCGTATCCCACTTCTGAAATTGTAAGCGCAACTTAAAAACGTATTTTCTTTTCAATCGATAATTTTCTAATGCCTTTATTTTTTACATAAACTTAGAAACTAAAATCAATGCATACTTCATATTGACATTCATGAAAAAAGAACAAGTATAATTATTATATACAACTTAAAAATAAATAAACGTTATAGTAATAATAACACTGTGCTAGTTGAAAAAACAGACAAGCCGGGCACCTAGCGTTTTAACATAATTCGGGTACGCTGAATCCAGTGGTGCCCACGGTTTTTTAAGATTGGCTCTGGTTTTCGAGATATACCGTTATTTCGAAAATGGAGGAGGTTGCACAACATATGTTCGCGTAACTCAAAAACGCTTTAGCTTATTGAAAAAAATTAAAAAACCGAAATTCCGCAATAAAATTTCCTTTAAGAAAAGTAAAACCTCTTTCTAATATTCGTAGTCGTTTTAGAAAAAAAATTAATTTTTTATCAAAATTTCGAAATTTTTATTTTTTTAAAATTCATAAAAAATTGAAAAATTCAGCTAGGCTTCTAATTTTTTGCAGACATATAAAAAACAAAGCTGCAAACAAAACAAGCCATAAATAACACTGCTCGACAAAAAATAATTTTTTTTCTTCCCGTTAATTAAAACTATGTGGTCTATGTGGATTTTGATGCGCTGAACTCAAATCCGTAATCGGTTTTTTTCCATCAGATCGGTATTTTTTTTATGGGCGTGCCAAATTTTTTCCCCTAAATTAGGTTTCGGTTTTCAAAAGTAAAACACCAGAAGATGTGTTTTCTCTATCTCTTATCGTTTTGGAATTATTTAAAAATTAATGGAGATAAAAATATTTTTCGTGCCAAATTCGTAATATTTTTCAATTTAAAAATATAATTAAAAAAAATATAAAGCAAATATTCAACATTTAGCACTTTTTTCTGAGAACTACTTATCTTAAAAATAAAAAAAGCCGCAAGCCATAAAAATCGGTTAAAAAATGTAGATTTTATTGTCAATTTACCGCAGGTACCCAATATTGTAATGCAACCAGCCTTACATATGATACAGCATTTCGTTAGGTGAGCAGGTAATGGAACTGAAGTACAACGGTATTTTGTATGGTTCTTAGAATTAAAAATTATAACATAGTATTTTTCAATTACCTGTGATTTCAAATTATTGGGTACCTGCGGTAAATTGACAATAAAATCTACACCTGGAAAAGTTAGAAATATTATTCGTCCTGGGTTTTTTTTTTACAAAACATGGTCATGAAGGTCTCGACTGGTACTTTGATTAAAACAATTACAGTATAAATAAGAGTTCCTCAACCCCTTCACTGTCATATGGAAAGTGCTTGCGAAAGTGATTAGTGAATTTTAAAGCCTCTGACAGTCTTGTATCTAAACAGTTATATTGAAATATCTAAGATGGAGGCGTGTAAAAAGTTTAATTACTTTTGTTATGTGTGTGGGAAATATAAAAATATGCCATTTATTTTAATATGACTTTAATCACAAATAGCTTATTTTGCACCTGCGCAACTTTATTTTTCATTCCCATCATTTGTTTCTAAGGCCTAGGATTCACTCCTAGGGGGATAAAATGTATGACCGACCTCCAATGTTTTTTGTTCTTAACATTTTCTTAAATTATACTTTCCCTTTATCACCATCCCTTAGGGGGCCCCAATACAAATGTTGCGTTTTATGAAATTCTTAGATTAATTAAAATTTGTCGACTTTTGTGAATAAAATCAAAAGTTGCAAACATATTTTAATTGTTTATAGCTTGTTTTGTTTGCAGCTTTGTTTTTTATATGTCTGCAAAAAATTAGAAGCCTAGCTGAATTTTTAAATTTTTTATGAATTTTAAAAAAATAAAAATTTCGAAATTTTTATAAAAAAATTAATTTTTTTTTCAAAAAAAAAATTATTTTTCTAAAACGACTGCGAATGTTAGAAAGAAGTTTTACCTTTCTTAAAGAAAATTTTATTGTGGAATTTCGGTTTTTTAAGTTTTTTCAATAAGCTAAAGCGTTTTTGAGTTACGCGAACAAATGTTGTGCAACCTCCTCCATTTTCGAAATAACGGTATATCTCGAAAACCAGAGCCAATCTTAAAAAACCGTGGGCACCACTGGATTCAGCGTACCCGAGTTATGTTAAAACGCTAGGTGCCCAGCTTGTCACGAAAAAAAAGTGTCAATTTCATGCACAGTGTAATCATAGTAATAAATACGATCAAACGCAACTAAAGTAACTGCCGACAACATATACATATATGAAAAATCGCGGTTTATATTTCCTAATAAAAAGTTTATAAATACATAATAGTAAAACAACTTTAAAAAAAAAAAAAATAAGGAAAAACAAGAAACTATAAAAACTCAACAGAAAGATAAACAAACACAAAAAAAAAAAGATAGTGAAAAAATTTGTTACCAAAAAAAAAAACAACCAAAACAAAACAAAAAAAAAAATATGAAAAATTTGCACTTTACAAATGAATTATGAACTAAATATAAACCGAAATAAAAAAAATGCTAAAAAAAAAAGTGAACTCACAATAAAAGCGGAAATCGTTTGGAAATTTAAACCTACCTACAAATAGAACGCCCTATGTTCACTTTGAACTTTTATTTAAGTATTAATTAAAAATCGATATGTATTTCTATTTCTATTAATATTTAATTAAATAAAGGACATATATATATATACAAATAGAAATTTTTGATAAAAAAATAAGAAAAAAAAAACAAGACAATTTAGTGCCTTTTTTTTTTTAAAGAATGTTGAAAACTTATTAAAGGAATAACAAATAAAAGCAACAATTAAGCCACGCGATGTAAAAAGTAGTTTTCAAGTAAAATAAATACATATCAAGAAAAAAAAAGCACCAAAGTCCACCTATGGACGATTTTTTAATGAAAGCAATTTAAAGTTTTAAAATGATGACAAAGATGATTATGACGTTATACTATGATTATAATTAATTATAGAGGAATAGTAATTTAACTTTTTACGTTTTCGTACCTACTAAAAAACAAGCAACCAACGAGTGTTTCAATATAAATATGTTTACAAGGTTTTCAAAAAGGAGGAAAATTTTTTATAAAAAAATAGTTTCAAATAAACAAAACACAGGAAACTTATAAAAATTTCATCTGATTCTGAGAAACTGCGAATTATGCGAAAATATCATGATGATCCAATTACTGGTGGACATCCAGGCATAACGCGTATGATCAAAAAGATAGGACTTCAATATCATTGGAAAGGCATGACTAGAGACATCTCTAGATACGTCAAAAAATGCCTTGAATGCCAAACCAACAAGACCACGGTTAAAGGCAAGGAGTCCATCGTTTTAACACCAACTCCTCTAAAAGCTTTTCAAAGAGTAATAATCGACACAATAGGACCTCTTCCACGGTCTGATTCACAGAACGAATACGCTGTGACTATTATGTGCGATTCAACCAAATACCTAGTGGCTATCCCGGTTATAAATAAATCAGCCAGAAATGTTGCGAAAGCAATTATGGAAGATTTTATTCTGATATACGGCCCAATGGACACCATTGTGACGGACCAGGGTACTGAGTATATAAACCAGGTACTCACGGAACTATGCAAGCTGATGAAGATAGAGAAAATACACTCTACTGCTTATCATCATGAGACACTCGGTACTGTTGAGAGATCTCACAGAACATTCAACGAGTATTTAAGATCTTATGTTTCATCAGACAAATCTGATTGGGATAATTGGTTGAAATTCTTTGTGTATTGTTACAATACAACTCCTTCTACGGCTCACGGATATTGTCCATTTGAATTGGTCTACGGAAAAATTCCAAAGGAGCTGGATTTCACCAATACCAACAGCATAGAACCTCTTTATAACGTTGATGCTTACGAAAGGGAGATTAAAATTAGACTCCAAGTAGCCCAACGTAGAGCCGCTAGTCTTATTGAAAATGCTAAACTTCTTAGACAGAAGAGGTACGATGAAGACTCAAACCCTATAAAACTCTATGTTAATGATTCTGTTCTGGTCCGCAACAAGGCAGGACACAAACTAGATGCGGTCTACAAAGGACCGTCCATAGTAAAGGAGATTGATATTCTTAACAATGTCACGTTAATGGACGCCCAGGGTAAAACCTTTACGGTACATAAAAACAGAATCAAAAGACTATCCAATTGCACACCGTAGAGCTGCAAGTCTAATACAAGAGGCTTAATTTTATAGGCGACGACATTCCAATGGTAGGGCTAACACTATCGACATAGCCCTCAATGTCCTGGTTCTCCTCAACAACGAAGCAGGCCATAAACTGATTTGAAAATTAAACACAAAAACGAGATAATTAATTTTTACAAACAATACAAAAAATAAAATAATATTTAAATAATAATGAATACAAATATAGAACAATCTTATTAATAAACATAAGTAATTTACATACATTTATAAATACAATACTATATAAATTTGTAATCATACAATGGTAATTATATAGGGAAATATGAATATTAACACTTAAACTAAGTCCAAGAATAACATAATAGCATTCTCAACCCTCCTTATAAATCTTATTGAATAAAAAAGTCAAAATCATAAATATGGATAAAAACTGCTAACACATTTTTTTTGTAAGAAACTGCAGGCCATAAACTGATTAATCCAGTTTTATTACTGTATATGATATAATTATTTTAAAGTTTGAAATAGTTTTTGATGAATGTACATAGTACGTATATCTACGGCTACTTTAATCATAGATAAACCGTACCAAACCCCCTGAAAATTGACTTGAATAATTGAATGCCTTTTCCGTAAAAGGCATTCAATTACCGATATGCCACTTATCTCGATCGGACTTTTCGGTTGGGCTCCACAAGGGTTTGAGTGGGACCATACACCGAAAAACACAAAAGTACCGTTATCTAAAAAACGGTACTTAGAAAAAAAATTACAGCGTTTTTCGTGTTCAGGAGGTCCCAATTAACTTATGTAGGCATGTGGCGTTCTTGGTATTTTTTGGCTGTAAACCAGTGTTATCAGTTAAAATTTTTTCAAAATGCTTGTGAATATCACTCAGCTTAGCAATGCCACGATAATTTGATATCTCAAATTTGCTTCCATTTTTAAACAACGGAATTATTTACGATAATTTCCAAATCAAAGGTAAGTACCCTAATTTTATTGATTTGTTAAAGATAGCAGGAAGCGGGTAACATAAATCTTCTGCACAATTTTTTAGAACGCAATTTGGTATTTCATCTGGACCAGCATTAAACGAATTATTTAGTGATAATAAATTTGAAAGTATCGTTTTAAAAGTGATAAAAAAGAATTGTACGCCAGATGATTGAGGTATATTAAATGGGTAAGATGTTATGTTATTATATACTTTTTTAGAGTAGGTTGTTGAAAAAAATCAGCAAACAAATTGAAAATAGAAACGTCATTACAGCGTCAGTCGATCCATATTTAAAGTATTTAGGATTAACGCACGATCGCGTTTAAAGTTCACAAATTTATAAAACGATTTAGGATTTGATCTCAATTTCGACTTCATACGGATTATATAGTTGTCGTATGCAGATTTATTTGCCAAATTTTAGTAAGAACGAGCAATACAGTATTTGGTATATTCTACAGATGATCCAGTCCTTTTATATTTCTTATATAATTTGTTTTTCCTGTTTTTAATAGTTCGGAGATACTTATTATTCCAGGGTGGCCCAATATTGTTATTCTAATTGTAATTTTTGGGACAGTTTTAGAAATGCAGCGGCGTAGTGTTGAATAGAAGAGAGAAACAACATCATCTAAGTTTTCGATAGAGATTATACTATCCCAGTTAACGTTTAATAACAAAGAGTTAAGCTTCTGATAGTTTGCACGAGAGAAGCAAAAAACTTTATGGGGATTAATTTTGTTAGGAAATAAAACAGGTAAGTTTAATAAATTAAATATTTCCAATTTTAATGTAGGATGATAACGATCTTCAGGGTAAGTAACGGGAAGTGTTTTATGTAAAAATATATCCATCGGCTGGTTGACAAATGCAAGATCAAGAAGTTTTCCATTAATATTGTTTGCATAGTTAATTTGAAAAAGTCCATAGCTTGTGAGTGAGTGAATAAATTCATTTGAAACTGTAGAAATTAGATAGTTTATTTCTGAAGATTTATTCCACGATATGTTAGGTAGATTAAAATCTCCCAATACAATAAATAAATCAGATGGAATAGATTGTTGCAAAACAAAATCAATGGCAAAGATGGGATTATTGTATATATCCAGAGAAGAGTTTGGAGGAATGTATGAGCACGTAATATATAAATTTGTATTTCCCAGTCGAATTTTTACAGCGATAAATTCGATGTCATCGTTAAGTTAAACATTGATTTCTTCACAACGAAAATTGTTATGTGCGGCAATGAGCACACCTCAACCCAACTTATGTGATCGATCATGTCTGAAAATTTGGTATTTTGAAGATAATATTTCGTCGTTATTAATACATTTCTTATCGTTTAACCAGGTTTCAGAAAAGACAATGATGTGGTATGAAAAATCAAAACTATTTGCATAAAGAGTGGTTAATTTCGTATTAAGGCCACGGACATTTTGGTAAACAATATTAATAAGATTATCGGTAGAGTTTTTTGGGTATTATTTTGAGTAGGTAAATAAACGATATCAGAACGAGAAGCGTTTCTATATTCATATTCGCGTATTATAGCGTTGGGTGGCCAAAAATCAGGATTGACAATAGTATTACAATTTTCCTCTGGTACGATGATTTTAAAAGAAGATTTACTCCGTTTTTCGGAATAATTGAATTTAAAAGCAGATAATTCACAATCGTATCCAAGTTTTAATTTAATGTAGTCAGCAACAGCCTTAGAAGTAGTATCAGATAAAAATCGAGCAGCAAAATTTGTTTTCTTTGGAGAAATTTCTTTAAGTATTGCAGGATTATTTAACGGACAGGAAACCACAGTTGGAGGATGTGAATTAATTGGTTGAATGTCATTTTGAAAATTTATATTACTTGCAATTTGTTGAATATGATTATTAGAATAGAATTCAACATCATAAATAATAAATTTTTTACAGCACCAACGTAAGACTTTATCTTCACGAAGATTGTCTGCAGTTCGTGCTTTTTTGCATGATAAACTGCGTTGCACAGCCAACAGGAAATCATTGGATCATCCGCCTTATTTCTGCACTTTGGTTTAGAACAACTCATATTGAACAAGTAACAGTGCTATATTCGGCCGTGCCGAATCTTATATACCCTTCACAACGTGTAGTCATGCAATAACAATTGTTTGTATCACCATTCATCCCATATAAAATACGTGCATACGTACACGTTAGAATAAATGTGGCATCGAATCCCAGCTGAGCCAAAAAAATTTTATTTTATTTTATTTAATATATTATTTATATTTTATTATTTTTTTTTTATATTTTTTTTAAATTTGTTTTTTGTAGTTTTTTTTATTATTTGTTTCTTATTTTTAATATTTTTTTTTTTTTTTAATTTTTTTTTGTTTGGTATGTTTTTTATATGTATCTATGTATGTATGTTGTTGTTGTAATTGTGAAAAAAAACGAGGTGGTCGTGGTTTTTTGCTCATATCTCAGAAAGTTATGGGGCGATTGTGCTGAATTTCAATAGCGATTCATTCCTGGATATTTCCAAGAGATTGATACCATATACAGATCTGAGGAACATATAGTTTCTTCTAAAAGTTGATTTCAACCAACACACGGACAGACGGACAGACGGTCAGGGCTAAATCGACTCCTCTATTCATAAGCTTTCAGAAAATATATACTTTATGGGGTCGGAAATGAAAATTGTAGAAATTACAAATGGAATGACAAAGCTATATATACCCTTGTGCACCACAGGTGAAGGGTATAAAAAGAATATACGTAACAGCACAGTTAATAAGTTGTACAAAAATTTATTGAATTTTTATTAGATTCTATTTTAGCACGTAAATTGAGGTATTAGTGTAAATTTATTGTAATAAAATTAAGAAAAGTAGTTGTTATTGTTAACGAGAGAAATAAAAACACTTGCAATTTTATTGTTGTAAATATTGATGAACTGTCATGTTTGTTTTTATTATTTTTACTTTCGATTTTAATTTTTATTTACAAGCAAAAGAAACAAGTACAATATACTGATATGACTGTTATATTTAAGATTTTTAGTTTTATAAATCTTACAGAAATTAAAACGATTTAGGACAGAGCGTAATTAAAAATACGTTTAACTCGCACGACAATCGATCGACTATGATTAATTAATTATTTATTTATAATAATTCCTCATTATACCCTTCACCTGTGGTGCACAAGGGTATATATAGCTATGTAATTCCGTTTATAATTTCTACAATTTTCATTTCCGTCCCCATGAAGTATATATTTTCTGAAAGCTTATGAATAGAGGAGTCGATTAAGCCCTGACCGTCTGTCCGTGTGTTGGTTGAAATCAACTTTTAGAAGCAACTATAAGTTCCTCAGATCTGTATATGGTATCAATCTCTTGGAAATATTCGGGAATGAATCGCTATTGAAATTCAGCACAATCGCCGCATAACTTTCTGAGATATGAGCAAAAAACCACGACCACCTCGTTTTTTTACATAATTACAACAACAACCTACATACATACATACATGTAAAAAACATACCAAAAAAAAATTGCAAAAACAAAAATATATTAAAAATAAAAAAAAAATAATAAAAAAAATTAAAAAAAAATGTAAAAAAAATTTAAAAAAAATTAATTATATTAATTATTAATAATACATTAAATAAAATTAAATTAAATTTTTTTGGCTCAGCTGGGATTCGATGCCAAATTTATTCTAACCAGTATATACATATTGATGCCATACTTCCTCAACTTCGTATCTTAAAAAATAAAATTTTTCAGGAGAGAAAAAAAAAAACAGTTCATCTTTTTATACTTCGGTGTTTGGTTAAAAGTTTAAATGCAATTATTAAGGAATTGATTGTATTTATGTATATAAGTAGTAATAATATAATATTCTTTTTCAGTTAAAGCATAAAACAATCGTTTGATATGAAAAAGTCAAAACCATATTTTTAAAGTTACGAGGTTGAGGAAGTAAGGCATCGATATGTACGTTATTGCATGACTACACGTTGTGAAGGGTATATAAGATTCGGCACGGCCGAATATAGCTCTGTTACTTGTTTTTGTTTGATCTTTTTCATTTTAATATATAGTAGCCAAGCTTGGCGCGTGTTGCTACGTCCCTTAATAAATACAAATGCACTCTTAATTGAATATCAAGTGCAAGAAGCTAAAAATTATAAATTTTTTATGGGAGTGGCACTGCCAACTTTTCAAATCACTGAATTGTAAAGTTATGTGCAAAGTTTCAACAAAATCGATCTAGTGCAAGTAGCTAAAATGATAACTTTTTTTTTTGAGCGTGGCACTGCCCACTTTTCTAGTCACGAAATTTTATAATCATGAGAGTTCAGAAAAATCGGTCAAGTGCAACTTTTAACCACCCACAACCACTCCCTGGAATATGTCTAACAACTTGCTAAAGTTTGAGTCCGATCGGCTTTACGGTTTCGGAGTCTATAGCTAACACACAGACGGAATTTCACTTTTATATAAATACTAGAAAAGTCCGGCACGTGTTGCTACGTCCCTTAATGAATAAAAATGCATTCTGAATTTAAATTGAATATCAAGTGCAAAAAGCTAAAAATTATAACTTTTTTAATGGGCAAGGCACTGCCCACTTTTCTAATTATGAAACTGTATAGTCATGACAGCTCAATATGCGTGCAAATGTCAGAAAAATCGATCTAGTGCAAGTAGCTAAAAATTATACTTATTTCTTATGGGCGTGGCACTGCCCACTTTTCTAATCACGAAATTGTATAATCATGAGAGCTCAATATGTGTATACAAAGTTTCAGAAAAATCGGTGAAATTCAAGTAGATGAAAATTATAACTTTTTTTTATGGGCGTGGCACTTCCCACTTTTCAAATCACGAAATTGTAAAGTCATGACACCTCAATATGTGTGCAAAGTTTCAGAAAAATCGGTGCAGTGCAAGTACCGCAAAATTATAACTTAATTTATGGGCGTAGACCCGCCCACTTTTCTAGTCACGAAATTGTAAAGTCATGACACCTCAATATGTGTGCAAAGTTTCAAAAAAATCTGTCAAGTGCAAGTAAATAGCTCAAAATGATAACTAATTTTTTATGGGCGTACTTTTTACCACCCATAAACACACCCTGGAATGTGTACAACAATTTGCCAAAGTTTAGTCCGAAGAATAAGAAGAAAAATAAGAAGTTTCGAGTTGGTATGGTTGGAACATTAAAAGATATTTTATTTAGCAGGAATTCAGTGTCGACATCGACTTGAATTAGGCCCAGCACAAAAGAAAAACTCAGCATTGAACGACGACTTTTTAAAGTTGGTAATTTTATAAGACAGAGTCTGCTTTCGTATGAAGGTAGTAAAAACGAATTCCATCCAAGGCCACGAAGACAAAATATTAAAAACTTCTTTTGTACAGACTCGATACTATCAATATGAATATTATAGTAAGGATTCCAAATAATCGATCCGTATTCTAGAATAGGTCGAACTAATGATGAATATAATTGTTTTGTAATATAAAGATCTAGAAATTCCTTGCACCACCTCTTCAGAAATCCAAGTACACCATTTGCTTTGTTAACAATTAAAGAAATATGGTCACGAAAATTTAATTGGTGATCAAGCAAAATACCAAGATCAAGAAAATTCAGGACTTTATCAAGTTTACACTCATTAATGCAATAAAATAATTCCAATTTCTTAATTCTGAAAAAGGACATATGCTTACATTTTTTTATATTGAGTTCCATTAAGTTGATTTCACACCAATTTATCAATTTGCCAATATCAGATTGAAGGAAAAGTTGCTCTTCGGGATTATTAGAAGAACGAAAAATTTTTACATCATCGGCATACATCAAAACTTTAGAGTGCTGAATAACTGAAGGTAGATCGTTTATGAATAAGGTAAATAAAATAGGACCAAGGTGGCTACCTTGCGGAACACCAGAAGGAACTTTGATAGCATTAGACGTGGCGCTTCCATACTTAACTTGTTGAGTTCTAAAAGGCAAGTATGATACGGTTACGTCATAACCGTAAATCCCATTAATGACAATTTGTTAAGCAAGAGATCATGGTTTACCTTATCAAAAGCTTTACTAAAATCTGTGTAGATAGCATCAGTTTGCATATTATTTATAAAACCATCATTTATTGTAGTAGTTAGCTCCAAAATATTAGTCGTTGTAGAGCGATGTTTACAAAAACCATGTTGGCACGGTGACAAAATCGAAGAAATTTGATAGTATTAATTACACTGCTTTACAAATTTTTAATTTAGAAAAATACCAAGAAAGCTACATGCCTAGATATATTAATTGGGACCTCCTGAACACAAAAAACGCTGTAATTTTTTTTTCTAAGTACGGTTTTTTAGATAACGGTACTTTTGTGTTTTTCGGTGTATGGTCCCACTCAAACCCTTGTGGAGCCCAACCGAAAAGTCCGATCGAGATAAATGGCATATCGTTGGAAAGGAATGCCTTTTCCGTCGATATGCTGCAAATTTCTTTCTGATAAGAAATGGCTAAGTTATGGCCCCTCAAAGTTCAAAATTTGCCTATTTTTTACGTTTATTTCAAAATTTGTCATATTTACTTCGTTTTTTTTCTACGTTATAGTAAGGATCTGGAATGATTTATTTTTTTACCAAATAACTTATTTAATTACCAACATTTTAAGCGTAATTTGAAAAAAATCGGATGAAAAATAAAGTTTTTATTAAGGATTTTGTGGAACGCCAATATTTTCATCTTCATTGCTCACACACTTAATCTCGATCGGACTTTTCGGTTGGGCTCCACAAGGGTTTGAGTGGGACCATACACCGAAAAACACAAAAGTACCGTTATCTAAAAAACGGTACTTAGAAAAAAAATTACAGCGTTTTTCGTGTTCAGGAGGTCCCAATTAACTTATGTAGGCATGTGGCGTTCTTGGTATTTTTTGGCTGTAAACCAGTGTTATCAGTTAAAATTTTTTCAAAATGCTTGTGAATATCACTCAGCTTAGCAATGCCACGATAATTTGATATCTCAAATTTGCTTCCATTTTTAAACAACGGAATTATTTACGATAATTTCCAAATCAAAGGTAAGTACCCTAATTTTATTGATTTGTTAAAGATAGCAGGAAGCGGGTAACATAAATCTTCTGCACAATTTTTTAGAACGCAATTTGGTATTTCATCTGGACCAGCATTAAACGAATTATTTAGTGATAATAAATTTGAAAGTATCGTTTTAAAAGTAATAAAAAAGAATTGTACGCCAGATGATTGAGGTATATTAAATGGGTAAGATGTTATGTTATTATATACTTTTTTAGAGTAGGTTGTTGAAAAAAATCAGCAAACAAATTGAAAATAGAAACGTCATTACAGCGTCAGTCGATCCATATTTAAAGTATTTAGGATTAACGCACGATCGCGTTTAAAGTTCACAAATTTATAAAACGATTTAGGATTTGATCTCAATTTCGACTTCATACGGATTATATAGTTGTCGTATGCAGATTTATTTGCCAAATTTTAGTAAGAACGAGCAATACAGTATTTGGTATATTCTACAGATGATCCAGTCCTTTTATATTTCTTATATAATTTGTTTTTCCTGTTTTTAATAGTTCGGAGATACTTATTATTCCAGGGTGGCCCAATATTGTTATTCTAATTGTAATTTTTGGGACAGTTTTAGAAATGCAGCGGCGTAGTGTTGAATAGAAGAGAGAAACAACATCATCTAAGTTTTCGATAGAGATTATACTATCCCAGTTAACGTTTAATAACAAAGAGTTAAGCTTCTGATAGTTTGCACGAGAGAAGCAAAAAACTTTATGGGGATTAATTTTGTTAGGAAATAAAACAGGTAAGTTTAATAAATTAAATATTTCCAATTTTAATGTAGGATGATAACGATCTTCAGGGTAAGTAACGGGAAGTGTTTTATGTAAAAATATATCCATCGGCTGGTTGACAAATGCAAGATCAAGAAGTTTTCCATTAATATTGTTTGCATAGTTAATTTGAAAAAGTCCATAGCTTGTGAGTGAGTGAATAAATTCATTTGAAACTGTAGGAATTAGATAGTTTATTTCTGAAGATTTATTCCACGATATGTTAGGTAGATTAAAATCTCCCAATACAATAAATAAATCAGATGGAATAGATTGTTGCAAAACAAAATCAATGGCAAAGATGGGATTATTGTATATATCCAGAGAAGAGTTTGGAGGAATGTATGAGCACGTAATATATAAATTTGTATTTCCCAGTCGAATTTTTACAGCGATAAATTCGATGTCATCGTTAAGTAAAACATTGATTTCTTCACAACGAAAATTGTTATGTGCGGCAATGAGCACACCTCAACCCAACTTATGTGATCGATCATGTCTGAAAATTTGGTATTTTGAAGATAATATTTCGTTGTTATTAATACAATTACGCAAATCCTAAAGCTTATAGACCCATAAGCTTAACATCATTCTTATTGAAAACCATGGAGCGTATCGTCGATGGAATGGTCAGAAGACGATTACCAGGCGATTCAATGAGATTTGGACAACACGCCTATATCAAGGGCAGATCTACTGAGACTGCTCTTCAGGAGGTTGTTTATCATATAGAGAGATCCTTCGACCTGGGTGTGTATACCATGGGCGTATTCATAGACATAGAAGGAGCTTTCAATAACGTAATGACCTCGAGTCTTATCGGTTCCTTGGAAAACTTAGGGTTAAGCCATGTCTTAATTGCATGGATTAGCAATATGTTAAGGAACAGATGGATAAATTGTGAGGCAAATGGAGTAAGAAGAAGGGACAAAGTATGTCGAGGAACCCCGCAGGGAGGTATTTTATCTCCATTAATATGGGTAACTACCATACATAGTCTACTGAGGATTCTATCGAACGAGGGATTCAAGCCTATCTGTTACGCAGATGATGTTGCGATACTGATCAGGGGGACGAATCCAAATTCTTTATGTATGAGAGCAATGGAGGCTTTGAATATATCATATAACTGGGCGAAGGAGCGAGGGCTCAATGTCAACCCGGAAAAGACTGAAATCTGTTTGTTTACGAGAAAGAGGAAGATACCGGTGCATAGCTATCCCATCTTTCGGAATAAGACAATTAAGATTGATAAAAAGGTCAAATACCTAGGAATAGTACTTGATTGGAGACTATCCTGGAAGGACCACATTCAATGTAAAGTGGAGAGAGCTCAAAGAATATGGGCCCTCTGCAGAAGAGTGATTGGCTCAAAATGGGGCTTAAGCCCAAGGATGACACATTGGCTATATACGAGTGTACTGCGGCCTACAATTACGTACGCTTCGTTAGTATGGTGGACATCCTTAGAGAAGAAGGTGAATATAAAACCTCTTCAAAAGATTCAGAGACAGTGCTGCATTAGTATTTGCGGCGCCATGAGGACCACATCGACAATGGCCATTGAGAATATATTATCCATTTGGCCTATTGAGATACAGGTGAAATATGAAGCGGCCTTAGCTGCCACAAGATTAATGGCAATAGATGAGTGGCTTATAAGAGAACATAAGACCAGATACCAAAGAATAACGGATATCTTACCGATAGGAAATATTACAGAATTAACATGTGATAAAATCCCGATGAGATATGAGAATATTAACTGCATCACCATTATACCGGAAGAGGGAGAATGGGATGAGATAATCAGGATGGGAAACACCCACGGAATCGATCTTTATACAGACGGTTCAAAGATTGGTGACCAAACTGGAATGGGCTTATACGACATAAGTCGAAATAGAGGCAAATACTTCCGTCTACCAGATCACAACACTATTTTTCAGGCTGAGATCATGGCGATTACGGAAGGAATTAAATGGATAAAGGAAACGAATAGCGAAACTCCGATTCGTATCTTTACGGATAGCCAATCAGTGATTAAGACATTGAGAAAGGAGAAAGTTGAATCCCGGAACGTTTTGCAATGCAAGAGTGAGATAAACTCATATGCAAATTGTGAACATCTGGAGATAATATGGATACCAAGCCATCACGGGCTGATCGGAAACGAGAAAGCCGACAAATTATCCAAAATGGGAGCTCTTTTGAGTACTATAACTTTGGAGAACGCAAAACCCCTTAAACGATTTAAAGATGAACTTAAACGTTGGGCAATGGAAGAACATGTCAGAAAATGGCAAAGCACTGATGTCGATAAGGTGACAAGAACACTCTGGGGTGACCCAAATCTTGGGAAGTCAAAGGAGATTTTGAGACTAAGTAGACCTACACTTAGGAAATTAACCGGTGTAATTACAGGTCATACGGAGTTGAGAACTCATTTAGCACGCATGGGATTATCTGAGGAGACGACATGTAGAGCTTGTGAGGAAGAGGATGAGACCCTGGTACACTACCTCTGTCATTGTCCTGCGTTTGGGCATATTAGGCGCGAAAATTTTACAGTAGATAATATGCCGAACTTGGAATACCTGGGGAACTCGAACTGGAGATCCATAAGGCGTTACATTGAGGGGACTGGTTTCTTGGACTAGTCCGTTATTTATGGGAAATTATGTTTATGGTTTTTTGTTTGGGAATTCCGTTTTCCACATGGAGCGCACAACATGCCAACTGGGCATAGGTGTATACCTGTCATGGGTTTGGGCTTTTATACCCCTCCTTTTCAACCTAACCTAACCTAACCTATTAATACATTTCTTATCGTTTAACCAGGTTTCAGTAAAGACAATGATGTGGTATGAAAAATCAAAACTATTTGCATAAAGAGTGGTTAATTTCGTATTAAGGCCACGGACATTTTGGTAAACAATATTAATAAGATTATCGGTAGAGTTTTTTGGGTATTATTTAGAGTAGGTAAATAAACGATATCAGAACGAGAAGCGTTTCTATATTCATATTCGCGTATTATAGCGTTGGGTGGCCAAAAATCAGGATTGACAATAGTATTACAATTTTCCTCTGGTACGATGATTTTAAAAGAAGATTTACTCCGTTTTTCGGAATAATTGAATTTAAAAGCAGATAATTCACAATCGTATCCAAGTATTAATTTAATGTAGTCAGCAACAGCCTTAGAAGTAGTATCAGATAAAAATCGAGCAGCAAAAATTGTTTTCTTTGGAGAAATTTCTTTAAGTATTGCAGGATTATTTAACGGACAGGAAACCACAGTTGGAGGATGTGAATTAATTGGTTGAATGTCATTTTGAAAATTTATATTACTTGCAATCTGTTGAATACGATTAGTATTAGGTTGTAATATTTCGGTGTTATGAGGGAGAGACGATGAAAATAACGGGGGATTAGTTTTCGGATTGGATGGTTTTACAGGTACATTAACTATGGAAGAAATAGTAGACGGACTCGGACGTGGTAAATTATCGGAAGTGTTTTGATCAACAGAAGAGTTGTTAGTAGACATAACAGGAGGTGAAGAGTTTAAAGTTGGAGTTGTTTTCTTTCTTTTGGGCGAGAATGACGCATTATCAAATAATGCTTTGAATTTTAAAAATCTTTGGGATTGTAGTGCATGTGTTACAAACATGCGCACACAAATGCAAAAAAGAAGTAAAGAATACAAACCTAAACAAAAACAGTCATAAACAAAAGAAAAACATGACTTGCATTTCAAGTGACTAGTGTCAGTTGATATGGGTCATTAATAAATAATGATATAATATTTTGTACAGTCCATAACCATACTCAACAAATGAATTAATGTTAAGAATACCGGCACAAAACAAAGAAATGTAAACTATGCAGTTTCAAGTGGCTCGCGCCAAGTAACGTGGGTCGTTGGAAATGCATATGATATAAGTGTCAATGAAGTGGGTCATTTAAGTATTTTTGTTTATTATTAAGTAATAAATTAAGTAGATCATTAAAGTAGAGTAACGTAGAATAAGGAGAAGTAGATTAAGAAAACATAGACTAAAAATAGTATATAAGACTTGAAATTTTGTAAATAAAATCAGAAATAATCTAGAACTGAAACAACACTTTCTCTTCTTTATTTCTCAATAACTTCGGCAATTGAATTTGCCATTGGATAGAGCCAACTAAGATTCTAAGGCTCTTAAATAAATCAAGAATCCGATAGGGCGATTATTACAGGATAAACATTTTAGATCGTTATTTATGCCGACAAATTCATCACGCGCATTTTTAAAAAATGAATAAAATTCAACATCATAAATAATACATTTTTTACAGCACCAACGTAATCCTTAATCTTCACGAAGATTGTCTGCAGTTCGTGCTGCCAAGTCAACACATTTTGCATGATAAACTGCGTTGCACAGCCAACAGGAAATCATTGGATCATCCGCCTTATTTCTGCACTTTGGTTTAGAACGACTCATATTGAAAAAGAATATACGTATCAGCACAGTTAATAAATTGTACAAAAATTGATTTAATTTTTATTTAATTTTATTTGAGCGCGTAAATTGAGGTATAAGTGTAATTTATTGTATTAAAAATAAAAAAGTAGTTGTTGTTGTAAACGGGAGAAATAAAAACACTTGCTATTTTATTGTTGTAAATATTGATGAACTGTTATGTTTGTTTGTATTATTATACCCGCCACCAAAAAAATGGTGTGGGTATATTCATTTTGTCATTCCGTTTGTAACACATCGAAATATCCATTTTAGACCCCATAAAGTATATATATTCTGTATCAGGGTTTGATTTGATGACGATCTAGCTATGCCCGTCCGTCTGTCCGTCTGTTGAAAGCACGATAGAGGTCGCACCGAGAAAGCTAGGAGGCTCAAATTTTGTCAGAATCTTTCTTATAGACAAGGTTTGTTTGGTATTGAAAATGGGCTAAATCGGAATATTAGGAAGAGAGTTATAGCTCGAAAAGCAAGAGTAGGTCGAAAAAACCGTGTCCTTCGAACATCGAATAAAATGGAATTGTGTCCAAACGCATTAACGTAGACTCATGAAACTTCGAATATATATTTCCTGAGTAAAAACAATATTTGTCCCCGAAAATTATCTAAATCTAAACATTAGGAGAGGAGTTATCGATCAAAATGTACGAAAATTTATACATCACAGTGTAATTTTCGGTATATTTAAAAACAAAAACGTCATAAAAGCAACAAAATTGGATGTACGACTCTGAAATTTTGCACACTTTGCTTTTTGGTGAGACGCTTTTTTGTAACGGAAAATCAATGTGCCACGCCCACTTTTACGCCCACCTCCATAGAACGTTTTACCTAAAATTCATATAATTTCTCTATTAATAAAGATTTTGGAATAACAAAGGGCTATGTTGAAACACCTAAGTTGTACTCATTCGCAAAAATAACTTTGACACGCCTACTATAACGCCCACTTTTCACGTTATCTACCGTTAATGAAATTTAAAAGCTCATAAAACCGCCAAGATTAGAGGTATGATGATCAAATTTGCTACGTATATCCTTCTAATCAATGTAATTGTTGTGCCAAAAAGTTAAGGTGACGCGCTCACTTTAACGCCTACCTCCCATATAACGGTTTATCTTAAATTCATGTTATTTCTCTATTGACAAAGTTTTTGGGAAAATAAAGGACTATATAATATCTAAGTTGTATTTATTAGCAGAAACTTTATTGACACGCCCACTTTAACGCCAACTTTCATTGAAAGACTACATTTACAAAAGCATTTTAGTAGCATATCGAAGTTATAAAGAGTGGTTAAATTTTAAGGACCGATGTTGAATTTAAATAAAACACAAATTATGAACCGGTCAGTACCAACATTCTGTTAAATAACTGACTAGGCAAAAACAATAATGATTGATATAAGGGGAAATGTTGTGAATACAACAACCATGCTTTCATTACCATCAGACTGATGGTTAAAAGCAACAACAAATTGTGATAAGTAAAAAGAATAACAAAATGTGGAGAATAATAAAAAATAATAATAAAAATATAAATAATATATTAAATAAAAAAATAAAAAATAAATAAAAAAAAAAATTTAAAAAAAAATTAGAAAAAAAAATTTTTTGGCTCAGCTGGGATTCGATGCCACGTTTTCTCTAACCAGTATACACGTTTGTATGCATGTATGTTGTTGTTGTAATGTTGTTTCTGTGAAAAAAAATCGAGGTGGTCGTGGGTTTTTGCTCATATCTCAGTTGTTTATGTACCGATGTTTCTGATTTTCAATACCGATCTACTCCCGAATATTTCTGATATTTTAATACCTTACCCGGGTCCAACCTATGTCGGGGGGCTTCAAAAAGTTGATTTCAACATACACACGGACAGACGGACAGACTGACAGAGCTTAATCGAATCCCCTATTCATAAGCTTTCAGAAAATATATACTTTATGGGGTCGGAAATGAAAATTGTAGAAATTTCACACGGAATGACAAACCTATATATACCCTTTTTCACTGTGTAAAGGGTATAAAAAGCAGTATGATAAATTTTATAAATATTATAAATGCTATACGTACCATGCATTGCATTTAAAAATTGTTTATAATCCAGATGCCTTTCTTTTTCTTGCCTTCCAATTATTAAAGTTTATTTCTCTGTCTTTTGCCAATCATATTAAAAAAAGAAACAATCAATTATAAACAAAAAATAAACACAAAATTTATTTAACAGAAGTAAAACAAATAAATCAAACACAAAAACCGTTAAAAACTACTCTACAACATAAGTAAAAAAATAAACACAACTTATTTAACAAAAACACTTACACTTCTTTAAACTCTAAAGGCCTAACTATATTATGCTTTTGCTGGCTTAAGCTACTGTCAAAAATCAACGAAAAGTCTGTCAAATGCTTAAGACAGTTTTTGAAGACTTGTCGGTAAATATCATGGTAAAACAGCTGATTTTTTTCCCTACCTTAAGGTTTAACTAAAATGTCAAATTTTGTTTATGTATGTGTATATATTGTGTACGTATATATTCTACCACCAAAAAAACACGCACACACATTTGCTTTTTATACCCGCCACCAAAAAAATGGTGGGGGTATATTCATTTTGTCATTCCGTTTGTAACACATCGAAATATCCATTTTAGACCCCATAAAGTATATATATTCTGAATCAGGGTTTGATTTAATGACGATCTATGTATGTCCGTCCGTCTGTTGAAAGCACGATAGAGGTCGCACCGAAAAAGCTAGGAGGCTTAAATTTTGCCAGAATCTTTCTTATAGACAAGGTTTGTTTGGTATTGAAAATGGGCTATATCGGAATGTTAAGAAGTGAGTTATAGCTCGGAATGCAAGAGTAGGTCGAAAAAACCGTGTCCTACGAACATCGAATAAAATGGTATTGTGTCCAAACGGATTAACGTACAGTCATGAAACTTGGAATGTATATTTCTCGAGTCAAAGCAATATTTTTCACCAAAAATTACTTAAATCATTAGGAAAGGAGTTATCGATCAAAATGTACGAAAATTTATACCGCACAGTGTATTTTTCGGTATATTTAAAAACAAAAACGTCATAAAAGCAACAAAATCGGATGTACGACTCTGAAATTTTGCACACTTTGGTTTTTGGTGAGACGCTCTTTTTTAACGGAAAATCAATGTGCCACGCCCACTTTTACGCCCACCTCCCATATAACGTTTTACCTAAAATTGATATAATTTCTCTATTAATAAAGATTTTGGAATTATAAAGGGCTATATTGAAACATCTAAAATGTGCTCATTCGCAAAAATAACTTTGACACGCCTACTATAACGCCCACTTTTTACGTTATCTACCGTTAATAAAATTTTAATGCTCATAAAACCGCCAAAATTAGAGGTATGATGATCAAATTTGCTACGTATATCCCCCTAGGCAATGTCATTATTGTGCCAAAAAATTAAGGTGCCACGCCCACTTTTACGCCCACCACCCATATAACGTTTTACCTAAAATTCATATAATTTCTCTATTAAAAAAGATTTTGGAATAATAAAAGGCTATATTGAAACATCTTAAATGTGCTCATTCGCAAAAATAACTTTGACACGCCTACTATAACGCCCACTTTTCACGATATCTACCGTTAATAAAATTTAAAAGCTCATAAAACCGCCAAAATTAGAGGTATGATGATCAAATTTGCTACGTATATCCCCCTAGGCAGTGTCATTATTGTACAAAAAAATTAAGATGCCACGCCCACTTTTACGCCCACCTCCCATATAACGTTTTACCTAAAATTCATATAATTTCTCTATTAATAAAGATTTTGGAATAATAAAGGGCTATATTGAAATATCTAAAATGCACTCATTCGTAAAAATAACTTTAACACGCCTACTATAACGCCCACTTTTCACGTTATCTACCGTTAATGAAATGTTAAAGCTCATAAAACAGACAAAATTAGAGGTATGATGAGGAAATTTGCTACATATATCCTTCTAATCAATGTAGTTGTTGTGCTAAAAAGTTTAGGTGACACGCAAACTATAACGCCTACCTCCCATATAACGGGTTTTCTTAAATTCATGTAATTTCTCTATTGACAAAGTTTTTGGAAAATAAAAAACTATATTGAAATATCTAAGTTGTATTTATTAGCAGAAACTTTATTGACACGCCTACTTTAACGCCCACTTTCATTGAAAGACTACATTTACAAAAGCATTTTAGTAGCATATCGAAGTTATAAAGGGTGGTTAAATTTTACGGGCTGATGTTGGATTTAAATAAAAAACAAATTATTTAGGAAATTATTATTATTTCTTTTTGTAGTGATAATATTTGTACGGTTCAATTATGTATTTAACAAAATATCGGCCAAATGGCCCCCCCCATCCTTGGCGCCACTCCTCTATCTGATGGTCCAAATTTTCAATGACAATGTTGATGCTCAATTGTTGGGCACGATGATGAGTCGAGGTTGACTGCTCTTTTGCCACACTATCGCAAAAAACAGCAATGCTTCCCATTCAACGAAATAAGAAGGCATTCACAGATTTTCTAACATTTTATACAGACCTGTTTTGCAGAAATTTAAATATTTTTTACAATTTTCCCGATTGTGGATGAATTTTAATGATTATGTTGATCAAAAGAATTACGAAGTGCACAAAATGCATTTTGATTTGAACGCCCATTTTCATAAAAAACCTAAATAATTTTAAAGCGTTGCTCATTTGCGTATCTTTCCACGGATCAAATTGAGTAAGTTTGAGATTGAGAAATGTCAAATGAAATGCAGAAAACAAATTTAAAGACTAGCTGTGGTTCACCTTCAACATGGGCCCTTAAAATTTAACCACCCTATACAAAGAAAGTGATACATATTTTATTATAAAAAGATTAATCCATAATGAGTAACAAAATAATAAATATTGTACTTTAAATGTACACAAAATTGGTGGTGGGTATAAAAGATTCGGCACAGCCGAATATAGTGCTCTTACTTGTTGATATTTAAGTTGTCGTTTTCCAACAACAAAATACATATACAATTTTGTTGTTGCAGAACTGAGGCTACCTGATGATTGTACCATGGTGGATATATTGTACTTTTTAAACTTAAATACTTAAATACTATGATTAGTTGCAAATATTTGTACTTTTGCAAAAGCTGTTTTATTTCTGTATTTCCTAAATATATTGATATTGTCACAAAATTATTTTTTAATGTGTAAAATGTAAAAATATTTTAATATAAACTATTAAATTTATAAATTTTTTCACTAATTTAAAAAACAAATGACAACATTAATAAAAAAAAGTACTAAATAATGCAACAGTGTGTACAAATCAAATGAAAAGCAAATTTCGTAAGCAAAATACGATCAGATTCGCAGTTTGCTTAAGCAACATTTGCTTAAGTACAATATAGTTGCATACATTTAATTTTATGTATCCGCACATTTGCTTAAGCCAGCAAAAGCATAATATAGTTAGGCCTTGAGACTCGCTTTTACGAAATTTTACATGCGCACTTGTTATTTTAAGCACAAAACATCAACTGATACTCCAAAATAATTCTGTTTATTGCATCACGCAATTGGGATGACGGAAACATACTAGTCTTTTATATTTTTTTTAAGAACTACTACATCATTCGCTTACATTCCTGCGTTCTCCTAAGCTAGATAAATTGCAGTAAGTTATTTTGTAAAAAATTAAATATGAGCATTTCTCCCAAGGCCTATTCATTAGGTCATTGCAACTCTGCAACAACAAAATGATATAAAAACCTGCATGTATTTTGTTAATGTGTGCTATCGTATAGATGTCAAAATCAGCTGACTACGTCATCGACAAAAATTATTTGTAATATTCAAGGTAATTTTTTCTGAATATATTCAATTTTTAACAATTAATGCGAATTATTTTATTGAATAGGAAAAATATGACAAAAGATTGAAGATGAAAACCACAACATCAGACACACAAAACCTTTTAGTACCCAACCAAGTGAAACTTGTAATAGCCGCCAATACAAATAGTCAGGTACAGTAAAAACTTAAGCAGAAACCAACAGTTACGTCTGTTCAACCTCCTCTAATTCCACCGACAGCTTTTATGCCAACATTTGTCCCAACACAATCTTTTAAAACTGCTTCGCCCGTCACAACAACACCGGTTATCTTGAGCAGTGTGCCTAAGTTGTAACAGAGTAAACAGTCTGTAAATGTTCCCATGGTGCCGGTGGTAGTGCCAATAGATATCAATGCTATACAATTTGATGTTACACAAAAGTTAAAAGCAGAAAAAATGATTTTACGAAGGCAATTTAAGAAATGGTTGCCGCTATGTGGGAAGCTGACCTATTAAGCTGCGCAAAAGTACTTGGCGTCAACATAGCTTAGATATAATCAAACAAAACTGCTTAAGGCCATGACTGACTATCCTACAAAGTCGTGCGATTATGTCAAATAAAAGTCTGATAGTTTTCTGTCCTACATGAAAAAATCGCAACAAAATGTGTTATTGGATGCCACACTGTCATACTTGCTTAGAAAAAGCAACTCTGATCGCACGGAAACTATTATTTTATGAAAATTTCCAAAAGATTATCAAATCGGACACACTTGTCAAAAAATCTGTCACACATGTGCACTTTGTGTCCACACTATCACACTTTCTGAACACACATACAATTTTTGACATATCGAACGACTAAATCTGATAGTCAGTCATGGCCTTTATGGAGCAAAACAATATGAAAAAGTGAAAATTTTACTGATTTGCAAAAATAAAAAAAGTATTGTGGTGGAGAGAAATGTTTAAAGTATATGTGGTGGAGTTTCTTTTACAGAGTTTGATAGGTTATGGTGGTAAGATGCTGGCGTTGTTGGTATAGATGAACAAAACAATAGAATTTAGTTTTTTTTTTTTTTAAATACAGTCAAGATAAGTTGTGTGTTATTATTTTTTTTTTTAAATATTGCCATTGGTCAGCAAATATTCAAACCACAAGAATTAAGTTTTTAAAGCTCACATAAGTTTGAAGGAACCTATATTGTATTTTTGAAGACGCACGGACCTGTATGTGGTATCATTTTAGCATCGGGACAACCGACAAAGTTAACATGGATATCAAAAAAAGGGATTTACAAGTAGAATACACTAAATTATCAAATACTTGTTTTTTCTTTAAATTTTAAATAATAAACAAGTAAGAGCGCTATATTCGGCCGTGCCGAATCTTATATACCCTTCACAACGTGTAGTCATGCAATAACAGTAGTTTGTGTCACCATTCATCCCATATGAAATACGTACATACATATAAAAAACATACACATATAAAAACATCCCATTGTAAAATTATAAATTCACGTATGTATGTTAAAAAAACGAAAAAAAAAAAATTAAAAAAAAATTTTAAAAGAAAATTATTATATATATAATATATATAAAACAAACAAAAAATAAAAAAATAAATTCAAAAAATAAATAAAAAAAATTTAAAAAAAAATATACATAATATATTAAATAAAAAATAAAAAAAAATAAAAAAATTTTTTTTGGCTCAGCTGGGATTTGATGCCACGTTTTCTCTAACCAGTATACACGTTTGTATGTATGTATGTTGTTGTTGTAATGTTGTTTCTGTGAAAAAAAAATCGAGGTGGTCGTGGGTTTTTGCTCATATCTCAGTTGTTTATGTACCGATGTTTCTGATTTTCAATACCGATCTACTCCCGAATATTTCTGATATTTAATACCTTACCCGGGTCCAACCTATGTCGTTTAATGTTCCTTAAAAGCAAAATGGGGTGAAATTTGTGGCAGACATTTTTTTCCATCAAACCTTATTTTAATAATAATTAAATTTCGTTTTTAATAAAAAATTTCCAAACACTTTTACAACAAACAAAGTTGTATCAACTGTTTTTATACCCTTCACACAGTGAAAAAGGGTATATATAGCTTTGTCATTCCGTTTGTAATTTCTACAATTTTCATTTCCGACCCCATAAAGTATATATTTTCTGAAAGCTTATGAATAGAGGAGTCGATTAAGCCCTGACCGTCTGTCCGTGTGTTGGTTGAAATCAACTTTTAGAAGCAACTATATGTTCCTCAGATCTGTATATCGTATCAATCTCTTGGAAATATCCAGAAATGAATCGCTATTGAAATTCAGCGAAATCGCCCCATAACTTTCTGAAATATGAGCATGTTGGTGTCTATGACGTGCAAACATGCATGAAATGTTGGTCATGCATTTTTGTTTAAACCCATCCATGCATGTTTGCACCTTCTGGCAACTCCACACATGTTGGTGTGGTGTTCGTACGGCCCTTTTAATATCTGTCAAAATTAAAATGTTTTACTTTTTTACTTACTACCTTGTCGTGCAGCAGCATTTCTGGCAAATAAATAAAAGTTTAAAAAAACCACAAAAAAAAGAGAAATATAGACTATCAAACCCAACAGCCGCCAGCTTGTCTTTCTTTTTTATATATAAAATAACAATAGAAAAGAAAAAAGTATATACTAAAATAGAAAAGTGAAGTGAAAATAAAGGAAAGGAGTTATTTTGAAGATAAATTAAAGAAAACAAAGAAAGAGTTTCATTTCAACGAGGCACGGAGCTTGTTTATTTGTTTTGCAATATCAACGAAGCACCAGTTTAATAAAACCACCACCTGTCGGAACTCAGAGATACGCAACCTCCCTATTTGCAACTCCAGATATTGAATAATCGTGATCGAGGTATACATTTTGGTCCTTCTCCCGGCATTTTGGAAGAAAAGGTGCGTAAATTGAATTTTTTCTTGGAATTTAAATAAGTGTCTCAGTGTGGAAAAAATAATTTGTGGCTCGGTTCAAAGTGTTATTGCATTATTAATAAAGACCAACGGTACACTTTACCGTACAAACCGTGATAATGGATTTTTGTTGTTTTTCAAAAAGTTTTGCGCATATCTCGGCTGCCATTTAAATTTTTGTTGTTCAAAAAAAAAAAAAAATTTTTTTTCTGGAAATACATTGCAATTTTTAGAATTTTTGGCGCATTTTTCGTTTTACTTTGTTGTTCTTGCCTTTCATTTTTACGATAAGTGTTTCCCAAACTTTTCCGTCTTGGTTCTTTCTAATTGTTATTAAATAAAATAAAAAATGTCAACGTTTGACAGCAGATCAAATAATTAATTTTGAGGCTGCTTTAAAGGATCAAGACCTTTCAGGCTATACACGGGAAGCCTTTGATTTTGAGAGAGACGAGTTGGGAAAAATATGGGACAATTATAAGAAAATATATGAAGAGTCTTTCGATGAAAAGGTTGAGAAGAAAAAAGAATTATTAGTAGTACAAACGAGACACTCACAGGTGCGTAAAACCTATATACGGTGTATAAATATAATATCAAAAGCCGAACAAAAGATAAAAGAAATTGTTAAAGAAAATGTAAGTGCAGTAGTTCCCAACCTTTGTAGTTCCATATCTGTCCCTCGGTGTGATACTGGTATTTTTCATGGGGATTACGTGTCGTGGCCTACCAAACTTAGCCCTGTAGAGAAGTTGTTTTATTTATTTCAAAAAACTAATGGTGAAGCCAGAGACATTAATAGAAATGTGGCCTTGACGGGAGAAAACTTTTACATTGCGTGGAACAATTTAAGATCCCAATATGAAAATAAAAGAGTTTTAATCAATAGTCAACTTAAATCTCTTTTTAATTTAGCCCCTTGCATACAAGAGACTGCATCTGAAATTAAAAGACTGCAAAGGAAAATAAATAATTGCATGTCCATTTTAAAGCTATATAAAGTTGATATTGGTTCGTGGGATCCTATTTTTGTATTTCAATGCTCGTCACGTCTCTCAGAATGCACATTAAATCTATGGGAACAATCAGTGAAAAATAAAAGGTCCCCAAATGGGAAGAATTAAATAGTTTTCTTACTGATAGATATCATGCGCTTGAAAGTGTCTCAGACATTATTGCAACGAATAGTGCAGCTGTAAGTGGTTCCCAAACTTTTTCTAATAACAACAGTCAGACAACGAAAGTTAAGCAATTTAAGGCCCATCATACTAAAGTTGATGCACAGAAATGTGTATTATGTAAGGAAAATCACAAGATAAGTTTTTGCAATAAATTTTTAAGTATGAACTACAAAAATCGTGTTTTAACTTTAAAAAGATTCCGATTTTGTTTCAATTGTCTCTCTATTGGCCATATGTATGGTGACTGTAATAGTGCAAATGGTTGCTCCAAGTGCAAGAAAAAACATCATACATTGATGCATAGAGATTTTGCAAGGGCAAATAATACGAGTTAAAAACACTTTTTAACAATTTTTCTCATGGCGAAAGGCAAAGTAATTCAGTTCAAGCAATACAGTCCACTAATACTCCAGGTCCATCAGGAGTTGTTCAATCTCATCACACATCTGTTTCAGAGAAGATTATGTTGGCTACAGCTTGGGTTAATATTGTTAGTTCTGGTTTTTACTACAAGGTACGAGCTCTAATAGATCCATGTTCTGATGAGAGTTTTATTTCTAAAAGAATACAAAAACTTTTGAAGTTGCCCACTAGTCCAGTTTCAGCTGAAGTTACAGGTCTAGGAGGAGATATTATAAACAGATCTTCTAAAATGGCAGCATTTGTTATTGTATCACTTTTCAATCAGGACGTATCTCTAAATGTTCAAGCGTTAGTCGTGCCTCGTGTAACTAGTAGTGTCCCAACACATTCTTTTAGGCCATTAACTAACAACAAACAAACACAATATATGCCAGATTTAAATTATGCTGATCCTAAGTTTTACGAAAGCAGTGAAATAGACTTATTATTAGGAGGTGATTTGTATCCCTTCATTCTTCGTGATGGAGTCCAACACGATATTTTTGAATCCTTAGTGGCTCAAGAAACAATTTTTGGTTGGATTGTAACTGGCCCAACACCCAGTAATGGTTCCACACGTTCAGTAAGAATGTCTCATATGACAAGAGTCTCCATAGATGACCAGTTGACAAAGTTTTGGGAGTTAGAAGAAGTTTCTCGTAAGAAGGTTCTATCAGAAGAGGATAAGAAATGTGAGGAGATCTATCGTTCTACTACCACAAGAGATTCTAAGGGGAGGTATATTGTTAGTCTGCCCTTTAAGAATAATATTGCTTCACTTGGTCCAAATAGACATATTGCTCTTAGTCAATATTTAAAAAATAAAAAACCATTAATGCGTAAACCAGAATTTAAAACTCAATACGATGAGGTCCTGAAAGAATATTTAACTTTAGGACATATGGAGAAACTCAGAGGTTCTGAAAGTGGCCCAAGTTATTATTTACCTCATCACGGAGTGTTTAAGCCCGAAAGTACAACAACAAAATTGAGAATAGTTTTTAGTGCCTCTAGTGCGTCTTCTAGTGGTAAGAGTCTCAACGACATGTTGTACGTAGGCCCCATTTTGCAAGCTGATTTGGTATCTTTGATTTTGAAATGGCGATTTTATCAGTTTGTATTTAATGCAGATATTGCGAAAATGTATCGCCAAATTTTAGTAAATCCTGAACACAGACCTTTTCAAAAAGTTGTGTTTCGTAGTTCGGCAGATATTGAGATTGAAGATTTTCAACTAAAAACGGTCACTTTTGGCGTTAATTGTGCTCCTTTTTTGGCCCTAAGAACGATACTTCAATTAGCTGATGACGAAGAACTACGTTTTCCACTCGGCGCTCGAATATTGCGAGAGTGTATGTATGTTGATGACGCTCTTGTAGGGGCTCATTGTATTTCTGATGCTTTGGTGGCACGAGACCAATTAATTGGTATATTAGAGACTGCAGGGTTTGAGTTACGAAAATGGACCGCAAACTCAAACAAATTTTAAAAAATTTGCCCCAAGAGCATTTATTAAATTCGAATTTTTTGTCGCTCGATGATAAGAGCACAACGAAAACGCTTGGCGTACGCTGGAATGCAGCAGAAGACGTATTTTACTTTACGACTGAAAAAATAAAACTTAAGCAGACGTACACAAAGCGGGAGGTTCTCTCAATTATTGCACGACTTTTTGATCCAGCAGGTTTGTTAGGCCCAGTAGTTATCAAAGCCAAAATTTTAATGCAACAAATGTGGCTCGATAAAATAGATTGGGATGACCCGATAAAACCTCTGGCTCTTACTAAATGGCAATCTTTTGTTACGAAATATAATGATATCGACTCAATAAAACTTCCCCGATGGATTAAGTATACCCCAGACTGTCATATTGAGTTTCATGGTTTTTGCGACGCATCTGAGTTAGCTTATGCAGCCACAATATATGTCAGAATTAGTTTTGGTGAAAAAGTTTACACAAATTTGCTCACTTGTAAAACGAAAGTGGCTCCAGTGAAAAAGTCATCATTGCCACGCTTGGAATTGTGTGGAGCAGTACTTTTGGCAAATTTGTTTAATAGTGTAGTTCCCAACTTAAATCTTAATTCTTATATTATATATCTGTGGTCCGATTCTACAATTGTGTTAGCCTGGCTTCGAAAACCACCTTGTAATTGGAAAACGTTTGTGGCAAATAGAATCGCTACTATTTTAGAAAAAGTTGGTAACAAAAATTGGTTTCATGTGCCTACAAATTACAATCCTGCCGATCTAGCAACCCGGGGGCTGACTCCTTCTGAACTACGAGAAAACAAACTTTGGTGGCAAGGACCTGATCGGCTCAGGTTAGATAAATCGTTGTGGCCCCAAATTCCGTTAGAATTTCAAACTTCAGAAGATTCAAAAAGAGTACAAGTTAATGTTGCTCGATCGTCTGAAATAGAAGATGTACTTGACCGGTTTTCGAGTTTACCCAGAGCTCTTCATGTGATTTCGTACGTGTTTCGATTCTATCATCTCACCCGTAAAAACCTTTATAAGGATGCTAAGTATGATACAACGAGAATTACGGCGACAGAATTAGCCTTTGTGCGTAATCGATTGTTTTTCTTATCTTAACAACAACACTTTAAAAAAGAATTCAACTGTTTGTCGTCGAAGAAGAAACTTAATTCTCGTAGCCCTTTACTAACCCTTTCTCCATTTTTGGATAAAAATAAAATCATTCGAGCCAACGGTCGCCTTGGTTCAACCACTTGTCTGTCCTACAATGAAAGATACCCTATAATACTAGCGTATGTCAGTAGATTATCACGTCCTTATGTAGAATTCGTTCACAAATTAGTTCATCATGGTGGTACTCGTCTGGTCTTGAATGGTCTTGAGTGTTGGATACTAAAGGTTGCTCACAATTGTAAAATCGGTTTTTTGCATCGTAAGAAACTTCAAACTACGTTGAGTCGTCCCTTTTCAAATACAGGCGTTGATTTTTCTGGTCCTGGATACACCTTGAAGCTGTTAGCGACTTATCAACCCCTGCATTTCTTGCTGCTTTGGACTGCTTTATTGCTCGTCGAGGTTGCCCAAACAGTATTTTCTCAGATAACGGTAGAAACTTCGTTGGCGCCGCGAGACAACTTGAGATTAACTTTTAGAAACACGTAAAAAAGCTCCGAGATATTGCGATTGAAAAATACAGTCATCATCGGTTAGAGTGGCGTTTTATTCCTGCCGCAGCTCCTCATATGGGAGGTTTGTGGGATGCAGGTGTAAAAAGTTTTAAGACGTTATTTAAAAAGTCTGTTGGCCAGTTGAAACATACGTTTGAGGAGTTTTCTACTCTTTTGGCAAAAATAGAGGCGTGTCTCAACTCTCGCTCTCTTGGTCCTATGTCCGAAGACATCACCGACGTGCCCGCACTCACTCCAGGACACTTTCTGATAGGTTTTGCGTTGCTTACTCCTGCTGAACCTGAGGAAATTGATTCGCCATTAAGTATTGTCACTCGATGGCGTAAAGATAAGGCAATGCAACAAAATATTTGCCGCCGTTGGAGAAAAGAATATCTGGTCGAGTTGCATAAGCGAAATAAATGGAAGTTTCCGCAAACTGATTTAAAAGAAAATGATCTTGTTGTGCTTAAAAATGAGCTCTGTTGTCCTACTTAGTTGCGTCTGGGTCGTATTGTGAAAGTTTGCCCTGGTTCTGATTAAAAGGTCCGAGTCGTTGAACTAAAAACTCAGAATGGCCATATCACACGACCGATACACAAATTAGTACTTTTGCCTTAAATTTCATTCTTAATATGCTTCTCCCTATGAATTTCGCATGTCAAATAATTTAATACTTGTATCTATTCACTTTCAGTTTGATATGTGTGACGGTTTTTTTAACCCGAACTTTTGTTGCCCTCTTTGCAATCGTTTTCATGCTATAAGACAGTGTTCTCGTTTTATGGTTATGAACGTTGAACAAAAACTAAGAACCGTGGCGCAACACTCACTGTGCTATAACTGTCTTGCACAATCACACATTACGACCAACTGCAAAAGTATCGATCGTTGTCGTCGCTGCATGCAACAGCATAATTCGTTGTGCATCTTATGCCCGAGGGTAGCATATAGGTAAAAATGACTGCCTTTATCCGCGTTGGAACTCGATGCGGTAATAGCGAATGCTGGATGCGAGCTGTAATTGATCCGGCTGTAGCGAGATCGTCAATCACGCGGAACAAAGTTGAAACCCTGCGACGTGTAGCCAACAGAGGCCGGATAATCCTATCGGTTCAACACGGATATGAGAATGGACATCGTCAAGTAGAAGTGGAGTGTGTAGTCGAAGACACCGATTTCGGCCACAGTCTACTGTAGAAGTAATTGCAGGTGATAATTACAAGCAGAACGACATGTCTGCTAACCGTTACTGGTACCAACGCCACAGATACCATCTCGTCCTAGAGGCGGACGTTTGCAGCAAAATACTGAAGGGCCCAGCCAGGGGTTATCAATGTTCATTATACACACAGGACTCTATATTTGGCCACCTTTACTTCGGAGAAGCAGATCGTGCAAATTTATTATTGTATTTTTATAGCCCTAAAGTAGTTATAACGTGTCATATTGAATTTGAATAACTTAATTTTTTTTTCTTCTTTGTTGCCCTAAATGAGAAACTTATTGTATTGTTTCAAAACAATATTATCATTATATTTTTTTTATTTTTTTTTTTCTAATTATCTTCATTAATTAAATAACTACAAATCATGTATGAACTTATCTCTTATTTGTTTTTTTTTCCTCTTCCTTTTGAATTGTAATTACGGTATATAATACTCTTTGCTTTATTTTGCTATATTTTTGATTCTCAATATACATATGTATACATATTTTGTTGCACAATTGTACAAGGCGGGCGGTATGTTGGTGTCTGTTGAGTGCTAACATGCATGTCAGACATGTTTTTTTAAACCCATCCATGCTTGGTAACACCTTCTAGCAACTCCACATGTTGGTGTGGAGTTCATACGGCTTTTTTTAATACCTGTCAAAGTTATGGTTTTTACTTTCTGCTAAAGTTATTTCAAAAAAGAAAAGTTGAATTCTCGGCAATTTTTCATTCGTTCGCCAACATCACCGCCAGTTTTATTTAACCAAGTAAAGAAAAAGTTTATGTGAATAAAGTAAAAAAGAATAACGAAAAGAACATTTGTAAATAAAACCAAGTTTGAAGCGAAAAGAAGAAAGGAGTTTTTTATGTGTTCAACAACGACAGCAACAGGTTGTGGAGTCACCACCATTTGGACAACCGTGGTTTCAACCCCCTTTTTAAACTCCTGTACGTGGACATCAGCACCGATCGAGGTAAACAATATTAACATCACTTTAATAAAACTTTTTCAATTTAATAATATTCAGGCATGTGATGGAAATCGAACACAAAAACGAAGCAATTTTGAAAGTTCGTTTTAATATTCTATGAATAAAATTTTTGTAATTTTTGTTATATATGTACATAAATATTTCTATATTAAAAAGAATTTTATAACAAAAATTACAAAAATTTTATTCATAGAGTATTAAAACGAACTTTAAAAATTGCTTCGTTTTCGTTTTCGATTTCCATCACATACCTGAATGTATTTAATTTTATGAAATTTTATTTGTATTATATTTTAAATTTTTAATTAGGCTATAAGTTCAATGCAATAACGACAAGAATATTAAGGAAAAATTAGTCATCCGATACTAGCTGAGTGGAATGCATTTTCGAAATCAGCTACGGTTTTATCATCAGCACTCTTTTGATCAGAACTACAATAATAATAATATTATTTACTTTCTCAAATAAAAACACATTGGTATTTGAAATTTCAAATGAAATTTTTCGTTATTTAGGAACTACAGGTCCAAAAATGACCCGATTTTGACCAGGTAGGGCCGAGTGTTAAGCAGGTATGTATTTATGATCTCAAGAAGCCCTTAAATTTTGTACAAAACAATATTTAAAGCAAAATTTGTGTATATTAAATAGTTGTAACGCACATTTTGGCCCCATATGGGAAGAAAACGTGGTCGGATTGGTCCAAAATTTTGCACAGATGTTACGCATACTATAACTATCAAATTCTGTAACTCTATTTTTAGACTTTATGCAAGCCCAGTGTGGATTGTAGAGAAGGCAGAACTGAAGCATGCGCAAATGTAGAAAGAGCACTTTTATTGTGGTTTAACCAAATGCGGGAATCTGGTGCTATGATTTCACGAAATATGATTTTGGAAAAAGCAAGCACATTTGCTGTGGAGCTGAAAATAGATTTCAATCCCACTTCTGGTTGGCTTCATCGTTGGCAGAAAAGAGAAGGCATAGTGTTGAAAAAAGTTGGAGAAGGTGCATCTGCTGATATCAATGCCGCAAATGTTCTTTTTTTGACACAGTTTTACCTGATTTGCTTAACAAATATGAACCATCACAAATATTTAATGCCGATGAAAGCGGTTTATAGAAAGCGGAAAAACAATTGGTGATTTTCAAAAAAAACTTTAACATTTTCAATGCCATGCATATCATAAAAAACTCCTGGTGGCTGTTTAAGCCGATTTCTATTACAAACTGTTTCAAAAAGGTAATTTGGCATCTGAATTATATACTTTTACATATACCTATGTATATTTAATTACTATTTATTTATAGAAATTTCAGGCTAAGTTCCTTTCCATCACTGAGCATGTAGATTTAGACGACGATGTAGTAGAACTATTTACTGATGTTATACAGTAACGCGAATTTGAAGATTACGTATCCTGTGACGATAACACTGCTCAGCAGCAAAATTCTCCATTAAATAAAACTATGTGGACTATATGGATTTTGATGCGCTGAACTCAAATCCGTTGTCGGTTTTTTTCCATCAGATCGGGATTTTTTTTATGGGCGTGGCAAATTTTTCTCCCTAAATTAGTCAGGTATGGACACATATTTAATCCTAACTCGAGAACCAGTCATCTGATTTTCAAAAACACCAGAAAATGTGTAACAAAATTTTATTTATTTCAGTGGAATAAAATTTTTCTCTATCTCTTATCGTTTTGGAGTTATTTAGAAATTAATGGAGAAAAAAAATTTTTTTGTGCAAAATTCGTAATATTTTTCAATTTAAAAATGGAATTAAAAAAAATAAAAGGTAAATATTCAACATTTTAAACTTTTTTCTGAGAGCTACTTATCTTGGAAATAAAAAAAGCTATAAACCATAAAAATCGGTTAAAAAATGTAGATTTTATTGTCAATTTACCGCAGGTACCCGATATTGTGATGTAACCAGCCTTGCATATGATATATGTAACATTTCGTTAGGTGAGCAGGTAATGGAACTAAAGTACAACGGTATTTTACATAGTTCTTGGAATTAATATTTATAACAGTATTTTTCAATTACCTGTGATTTCAAATTAAGAACATTAGGGTAGATTCTGGTATTTATTGTATATATAGAAGCTAATGGGCAATAAGTAAGTCACTTTTAATTTTAATATCGTGCGGTTGAAATCGGCAACAGTAAATAGATCTTATAGTGTACTTTGTTGTTGTGTAAAGAAATAAAGCAATTAAAGAATTCACAAATGCTTTTATATTACAAAATGTCAAGGATTTGTAACAAATCTCCAAATTTATTTTGTTACGTTTGTGGCAATCTAACTTTAAGTTCTCAACGGGAGAGAATATCTTCCAAGGTTAAAGATGCTTATCGCCGTTATTTTGGGTTTCCTATCGATGATAGAGATAAAAATTGGCTGCCGAAACTATGTTGTAGTAGCTGTAGTAAGTCTCTAGGAGGTTGGTTAAAAGGAAGTCATAAGTCTTTATGAAGCCGTTTATGAAGCCAGCGATTTGGAGTGAACCACAAAATCATCAAAATGATTACTAATTTTGCCATACTAAAACACGTGGGTTTACGAAAAAAACAAAAAATAAAGTTTTATAACCAAATACTTCATGCGCCAAACGACCAGTTAACCAGTTTACAAGTAAATTTTTACCTCCATTGCCTCCTACAGACGATGAAGAAGATGGGCTTTCTGCAGCAACTGAATCCACTTACGCCAGCATGGGTGTTTCTTCGCATTCATTTGGAAGTCCAACGAGTAAACCTTATTTTCCGTATTAAACTGATATGAATAACTTAGTTCGTAAATTAAGGCTCTCAAAAAACAAGTCTGAGCTTCTTGCATCCCAATTAAAAGAATGGAATTTGGGGCAAAAGGACGTTAACGTCTCGTTATTTCGAAATAAAAAACAACCTTTTTTGAGGTATTTCAGCAGAGAAGGTTTGGTATTTTGTGATAATGCTGATGGACTTTTACGACAACTGTGTTTCAGTCATAAATCTGAGGATTGGGGGATTTTATTGATTCATCCAAGACAAGTTTGAAATACATTTTACTTCGCAATGACAACAAATTTCCATCAGTCCCACTCGCGTATGCAAGAAATATGAAAGAAAACTATTGTAGCATGAAGATGGTGCTACAAAGAATGTTTATATTCCCATTACTCATGGAACGTAAGTGCAGATTTGAAAGTCGTAGCAATGTTAAATGGATTGCAAAGTGGATATACCAAGCTTTGTTGCTTCTTATGTCAATGGGATAGCCTCGCGAAAGAAAAACACTACAATGTTAAAATTTGGCCAAAAAGAGCAAATTTTATTCCAGGAGAAAAAAATGCAGCAGAAGAGCCTTTAAATCAAAAAGAACAAACTATTCTGCCTTCTTTTCATATAAAGCTAGACCTAATGAAAATTTTGTCAAAGCAATGAACAAGGACGGTGAGGGCTTTCTAAGCATTAAGAGCAAATTTCTTAGAATCAGAGATGCTAAGGTAAAAAAAGGCATATTTATTTGTAGGTCCACAAATACGACAAATTATGAAGAACGAGGTCTTTAGAACGAAATTGAATGATGTGGAAGAAAGAGCATGAACAGCTTAAGTTACTTTTTTATTTTAACAATGTTTCCTAAATAAAAATTAATAATTATTAACAAAAGTTTTGTGTTATTTTAAATAAAATAGTCTGTAAATATTTTAATTTTTTATTGTAATTTGAAGTTATCTACGGGTGACGACAGGGTTGGTGCTTTATGCGAGGCGTTGCTACAAAATTACAATCTGCAAAATTTTTTGCTTGTATTTGATTTTACTGTTCGAAAATAGATAGAAGTAAAAAGTTGCCATTCATTGATGCTTCAAGGCGCTTCAGTGCGCCCACTCTGACGTTGTTTGCTGCATTACACATATTTGGTCAATATTGGGTACCTGCGGTAAATTGACAATAATATCTACATTTTTTAACTGATTTTTATGGTTTATGGCTTTTTTATTTCCAAGATAAGTAGCTCTCAGAAAAAAGTTTAAAATGTTGAATATTTGCCTTATATTTTCTTTAATTCCATTTTTAAATTGAAAAATATTACGAATTTTGCACGAAAAATTTTTTTTTCTCCATTAATTTCTAAATAACTCCAAAACGATAAGAGATAGAGAAAAATTGTATTCCACTGAAATAAATACAATTTTGTTACACATTTTTTTTGTGTTTTATTTTTGAAAATCGGATGACGGGTTCTCGAGTTAGGATGAAATAAGTCTCCGTACCTGACTAATTTAGGGGGAAAAATTTGCCACGCCCATTAAAAAAATACCGATCTGATGGAAAAAAACCGACAACGGATTTGAGTTCAGCGCCTCAAAATTCATATAGTCCACATAGTTTTATTAAATGGGAAGACAAAAAATAATTTTTTGCAGAGCAGTGTAACTTGCCTTGCTGTGGACAACTTAGCGATGAGGAGATTATAAATGAAATTGACAAATTTTTGACGTCAGACTCCTCCGAAGATGAAAATGAAGAAGTTACTAACAATCCTCCCTCAAGTAAAGAAGTATTGAACTCTCTTAACATCCTTCGAGATTTTTTTTTACCAAACAATCTATTTTCAAATGAACTTGATAACAGGGAAAAGAATATAGTCGAAAGCTGTTTAAAGCCACAAATTCAGACTGCAATGACCGACTTTTTTAAACCTATTTAGTCATGTTTTGAAATAAATACAAACGTATTTAAATTTACATGAATTCATACATACATATATTCTTATGTATATTCTAGTCAGTAAACATATTGATCTCTTTTTTAATGCAATGAATTAAGTTTTAGTTATTTTTATTTACTTATTTTGTTTCTGTTTTTAAGTGCTTTTACATACCCAGCAAAAACTAGGTAATGACTTGCTCTTACTAAACAACATACTTTTCAATGACTACTACATATCGTCTGTCTTACTAAGAAGTATTTTAGTAATGACTTGATTTATAATGTGTTACGTAAGTACTTGATTTCAGACATTTGCTTAGATACACACACAACACAATTTCTTACTGCGAAATTTACTAGAAACCATTCAAATACACAACTTTTTATAATTCTCATTTAGTTTAACGCACTTAGGGTATAAGTAATAATTATTTTGAAAACAGCGGCAAAGCACTTCATTAACAAAGTGATGACTTATAGATTTTCACTGATTGTTAAATTTCAAATTAACGTATCTCAGAATAATCTAACCGAATTTTTGTCCTTAGAACAACCGAACGACTTCTGTAAGTCCATAATAGTAATGGGTTATTTAGGTTATTAAAATCAAGTACTTATATATTGCTATAGGAGTAAGTACTTAGTTAAGTCCCTATTTATGAGCGACCGTAATAAGTACTTATACGAGTCCCTATTTGTAAGCGAGGGTGGTAAGTACTTGCCTCCAATGACATCGCCGTGTTAAAATAATGGGTTTAGATGCCAAATTGTAAGTAGTGAACAACTGTTTTCTAGTACTTTCAAGTCATTATAATGTAATGTGTTATTTTGCTGGGTATTTAGTGTAAATACATTTGTTTTGTTCTTTATAAACGAATTAAAATATTTGAACAAAAACAATGCAAAACAAAACGTTTTAGTTATTATACATATATTTACTTATGTATTTAAGTATATAAATATTTTACTGCTTTATTGATCCCACTGCGCAATTATGCGGAGTTCTTTCAATTGAGCCACTGAATCAATTAAAAGAGTATCGGTTTAATGATATGCCCGGTTAATTGCAACAAAACCTGTGCAATTTAGAAAATTAATTAAGCGGAAATTACTGTATCTTTTAATTTTTAAATTATAATTACTGAACAGATTCTTTCTCTCAAAAAAGCGAACGGGATATCCTCTTTACAGTCTTCTTCAACTCCCTAAAAGCTAATGTTCAGCCAGCATTTTGCTATTGTTTTCTTTTCAAGACGTTGCCAAGTTGAATTTAAATAGCCAATTGCGTCCATTAATAATTAAACCAATTTTCAAAAATGGCAGCAATCGTAGTCCACAGGAGATTCAAAACTTCTAAAAAAAGCGAGGATTTATTGAATTTCCAATCACAAGAACGCTTGAATTTAAAATTTTGGTAGTTTTTGTGAAAATTTTCACGAATAACTTTAGATAAGATCATGCTCTAAACTAAACCTGTGCAATTACGGGAAAACCCTTTTTTATGAAAACGATTTGCATAACCGACAAATTTGTTCACGTTATAAGGTTTTCTCACTGTGTTCGCGCTAGTCAGTGTAAAAAAAATTATGTTCATCTTATCCGGTGTTCACGTAAGGCAGTGTATTTGTTACCGCGAGTCTACTGTATTATGTATATAAAAAGATTTATAATATTTGTTCTTTAAATATCCTAAAGAATACAATTTGATGTTTTTAAAACAATATTTTTGTTAAAAATCAACAAAAAGAATAATATTCAATTATTGCCTTTTAAATCTGTGTATGTAAGATTTTGGTTAACTCTAAAGGTAGTAAAAAAAATTGTGGCAAATTTAGCTCATCAATGTATAGCAAGGCATATTATGTTAGGTGCTATATGCATCCCGGCAACAAACATAACAACACATGAATTTTGATCTTGTATATATGACAGTAAATGTCGCACAACTTTTTATTTAATAAAATTTTTTAATTTTGATAACTTATTAAAAACTTTATGTCCTGGTTTTGGAAGTTTTTAAATCGTTAACGTTAAATCGTTTAAACCAACTGAAACTATTTACTACTATTTTTATTTTTTCGTGGACAAAAAAATAATTTTGACGGATGCAGACACGTTATTAAAAAAAAAACTCTGAACTACTTGTGAAATTTCACGAAAGTACTTTCATGAGTAAATGTAGGATAAGATAAAGGAATAACTAAAAAATTTATTTTGAAATTATTGCAAATATAGAAATTTATATATATTTTTTATTTCCCATCAAAGTTGAGAAATATTTAAAAAAAAATTTGGTAGATATCGATTTAACTGAACAAACACAAAGCAAAGTATAAATTTTATTTACCTACTTTTTAAGATACTGTTTCTTAAGGCGAATCAAAATACCTTAAAATTGTCTAGTTTTTTAACAATAAAAATCAGTAAATTTTGAGCGACTATATTTTCTGAATCAAAAATTAGATTGTGAGAATAGAAACATATTTGAAATCGTTAGAAAATTTTCTATAAAATATATTCATTCAAGGAGCAAATGCAATTGTTGATTTTTGCAACCTCACTTGTTCTACTGGCGTTACTGTGGTACACTTGGCGGCAGAGAAACTGCATTGACGTGTGGTGAGTCGCTTACACAAATATATTTTATCAAGATCACTTCTTATTGAAATAATGTTACGCACATTTGAAAGTAGTCTAATATCTTCCATGTCTAACTAATTCAGTCAGATTTAAACATGTTGCCGTACATTTTCTTGCTGGTTAAATCTCACATCTCGCGATGGGAGACAGCATAATGTTTCAAAAGCTTAGTACGCAAAAAATTATGTTTGTGAATACAAATTCATTTTTTTCGTTAGTTTTTTGGATTATGCTCTGAATTGAAAAAGATAAAAGTTGTGAGTCAAATTCTATTTAGTATTTTTATTTTTTTTTTTCATTCTTCACGCAAATAATATAAAAATATTTTTTTTATTGATTTTTATTTTTAAAATTCGTCGTGTTTCATTCCTCTCACAAATTTAATATATTTCATTCTAAGCAAAATGAATCAAAAACGAATAATTTGTTTTAAAAATTTCCTCTCTTTATTTGTTGTTGTTTGTGGTATGAAAAAAATCGTAACATTAAATAAAGCACAGTAGCAGCCATAATAACTTAAACAACACACAATGCGTTCTTAACAGATTGGATTTTGCTTATATGTATATAAGTAGCTGTATCGAATATAAATATTATATTTTATATATCCATACATACATATATAATATTTTTATCCTCATAAATTTAAATATAATTGATTTAAAGATGCGGGCAAGGAAAACAACTTTATAGGTCTAATAGAATAATTAGGCATTTATATATAAAGCTAACTCTTAAAAGGATATGCGTATTATCAAAATACATGTATAAACATACTTATATACCTGAAAATGTAAACAGAAAATTCATTATGTTCCTAATTTTTTTTACTCAGTAAAGTAAAAATCCTTGTTTGTCTTAAATTGAAACTCGGTATAAAAGCTACTTTATATATAAGCATATGTCAAGCGCCTATAGGTAGAAAGTTGTGTGTCACACTGTACCCAATGCCTCTTTTAACAACAACAATACCTAAAAAACAAACGACATCAATAAAAAGGTATATGTGGAAATCATCCCTTGCAAGGAATACAACATAAAAATTTTTTTTGGCGCCACATAAAAAAAATGTGTGTATAGAAAAATATGTAATACAGTCGAATTCGGTTAAGCTGCCGCCGTTTAATTGAAGAAATCACTTAACTACAATTAAATATTTTTACTATATTTTAAATAAAATGAGTTCGCTTAAGGGAAAATCAGTTTTACAGCTTTTATGTTTTTAAAGCTACAAACTTCAATAAAGCAAACACTGCTTAGTATAAAAAATTTCTTATTAATATACGACGAAATACAATGCTACAGCTAATTTGTTGCACTGTAGTGCAACATTTTCTCTTATTTTGTTTAAAACAATATAAAAAGTAGAAAATCTATTTAACCAAAATGGTTTCAATTTATCTAAAGTTTTTTATTAATAAAAATCTTGCATAAGCCAAAAAAATAAATCCTTCAATTATCAATTTCCCTTACCCGAATCCTACTGTATACGTGTAATGTTTGTAAGTATGATGTTTGTGTACCGCTTCAGGCCATGACTGACTATCCTACAAAGTCGTGCGATTATGTCAAATAAAAATCTGATAGTTTTCTGTCCTACATGAAAAAATCGCAACAAAATGTGTTATTGGATGCCACACTGTCATACTTGCTTAGAAAAAGCAACTCTGATCGCACAGAAACTATTATTTTATGAAAATTTCCAAAATATTATCAAATCGGACACACTTGCCAAAAAATCTGTCACACATGTGCACTTTGTGTCCACACTATCACACTTTCTGAACACACATACAATTTTTGACATATCGAACGACTAAATCTGATAGTCAGTCATGGCCTTTAGCAGTTTAAACAAGTAAGAGCACTATATTCGGCTGTGCCGAATCTTTTATACCCACCACCAATTTTGTGTACATTTAAAGCACAATATTTATTATTTTGTTAATCGCTATGGAATAATCTCTTTATAATAAAATATGTATCACTTTCTTTGTAGAGGGTGGTTAAATTTTAAGGGCCCATGTTGAAGGTGAACCACATCTAAACTTCAACTTTTTTCTTGTATTTCATTTGACATTCTCAATCTCAGACTAACTCAATTTGAACCGTGGAAAGATACGCAATCGAGCAACGCTTTTAAATATTAAAGATTTTTATAAAAATGGGCGTTCAAATCAAAATGCATTTTGTGCACTTCGTGATTCTTTTGGTCAACATAATCGTTCGAATTCGTCCACAATCGTGAGAATTGTAAAAAATATTTAAATGTCTGCAAAGCAGGTCTGTATGAAATGTGAAAACATCTGTGAATGCCATCTTACTTCGTTGAATGGGAAACATTGCTGTTTTTCACGATAACGTGGCAAAAGAGCCAGCAACCTCGACTCATCATCGTGCCCAACAATCGAGCATCAACAGTTTCATTGAAAATTTGGACTATCGGATCGTGGTGTGCCGCCTAGGTTGGGGGGCCATTTGGCCGATATTTTGTTCCATATATAATTGAAGCATACAAATATTATCATTATAAAAATAAATAATAATAATTTCATAATAATTTTGTTCAAAATCAGCATAGCCCCTTAAAATTAAACCACCCATTATAACTTCGGTATGCTAGTAAAATGTTTTCGTAAATTTAGTCTTTCAATGAAAGTGGCCGTTAAAATACGTGTGTCAATAAAGTTTCTGCTAATAAATACAACTTAGATATTTCAATAAAGTCCTTTATTTTCCCAAAAACTTTGTCAATAGAGAATTTACATGAATTTAAGAGGAGGAAAGTGAATTTAAGGTTAAATTTTAAGGGCCATAGGGTGATTTAAAATATACATTCTCTGCATTTTTCTAAAACGGGAAATTTATTAGTAAGATTTTGATTTTTAAACTTCTATAACATTTTGCTTTTAAAAGATTTTCAAACGAAATAAGTTTTGTATAATTTTAAAATTTGTTAGCCATTAGTACATGAAAATAAATTGTTTATAATATTTAGAGATAATTTTTTTTGACTTAGGTCAAAATTTTCCTAAATTCTCATTTTTAATAGAGCATAATTTCAGGAGAACATAAGCATAAGTTGTTAGCATTCCATCTAGTAGTTGCTAGTAGAGTCATCTATCTTATCATCTTTATCTTATATTTAGCTACAGTACAATAAATGGCGCAGTGTAAGATGAATAAATGCTAATATATATGACTAATATATTTTTATAAAAATTTAAAGAAAAAAGTGTGCGTGGCACATCTATTTTCCGTTATAACGAAGACTTTAACCAAAAAACCATGTTTGCAAAATTTCAGAATCGTACATATAGTTTTGTCAGTTTTATTAGCCCCCTAGCTTTTTCGGTGCGACCTCTATCGTGCTTTCAACAGACGGACAGACGGACCGACATAGCTAGATCGTCATAAAATCAAACCCCGATTCAGAATATATATACTTTATGGGGTCTAAAATGGATATTTCGATGTGTTACAAACGGAATGACAAAATGATATACCCCCACCATTTTTTTGGTGGCGGGTATAAAAACCAACTCACAATTAAGAAGTATTTTATGAATTCAAGAAATACAAAAACAAAAACATACCTATGAAACATTGTTCTTCCGGCGCCTAACATTGTTAATAAAATTGTGTATGAATTCATGTCCCAAAAAATTAAAAAACAAGTTGCCACAAGTATTAACCTAAGATTCTTTACAAAAATTCTCATAATAAGATTTTAAAAAATTTATTGATTTGTATTAGTTTAATTTTTATTTATTCATCGGACAGTATTTCAAAAAAAATATATCTCCTATATGAGTCTAAATAAAAACAAAATACATAAAAATAAATATTATATCATATGTAATTGTTCCGTGGTATCGTTTTTTATTGTTACATATTCAATTAAATTCTTATTAAGTTTTACTTAATGAAAATTGTTTATAGTATCTTTTGATAGCTTTGATCTCATTTTTGTTAATATTATTGAGAGAGCACTAAAAGCTCTTTCGACGGAAACTTGTGTTGCCGGGACAATAAACTGAAGGAATTTTTCATGGCTGATATATTGTGAAGATACGATCAAACTACTTGTCAAGCCTTTCGTAGTATTTGTAAAAATGTGCTTGTATGTATTATACCGTCGCATTATTGTGTGTCTCTTTTTTATACCCTTCACCTGTGGTGCACAAGGGTATATATAGCTTTGTCATTCCGTTTGTAATTTCTACGATTTTCATTTCCGACCCCATAAAGCTTATGAATAGAGGAGTCGATTAAGCCCTGACCGTCTGTCCGTGTGTTGGTTGAAATCAACTTTTAGAAGCAACTATATGTTCCTCAGATCTGTATATGGTATCAATCTCTTGGAAATATCCATGAATAAATCGCTATTGAAATTCAGCACAATCACCCCATAACTTTCTGAGATATGAGCAAAAAACCACGATCACCTCTTTTTTTTACACAATTACAACAACAACATACATACATAAATACATGTGAAAAACATACAAAAAAAAAATACAAAAAAAAGTATATTAAAAATAAAAAAAAAATAAAAAAATTTAAAAAAAAAATTTAAAAAAAATTTAAAATAATTTTTTAAAAATTAAAAAAAAATATAAAATATAAATAATATATTAAATAAAATAAATTTTTTTTTTGGCTCAGCTGGGACTCGATGCCACATTTATTCTAACCAGATAGATATGTACGTATTTTATATGAGATGAATGGTGACACAAACAATTGTTATTGCATGACTACACGTTGTGAAGGGTACATAAGATTCGGCACAGCCGAATATAGCACTTGTTATATCAATCATTATCGGTGTAACACATACAATCACATTTTTACAAAGCCTATCACAATGCTTTCTAAGTTGCTTGAAGCATTAAATAACAGCAGGCTGGCGAATTAAATCTGTCCAAATTGAAATACATACGATGTTTGACGCCATCATAGCTGAACGGCTACATTTGTCGGTGGCGACTATATAATTTTGATTATACAGGTTTTTATAACAAAAACTTTTAGGGATAAAAAATAACGAAAATTGTATGTACATTTTTTTATAAAACTAATCTACGATTCAAGTAAAAATTCCACAAATATAATAGAAAAAATCAGATAAATCAGATTCATAGTTTTTGTTTTATTATACCTAAGCCTTATTTGTATTTTTAGTTGATCACTTAATATTTTACATGCATAGATTCATACGTACATACATGCATAAAATATATTAACTAAAAATTATAATTTTTTTAATATATTCTTTAATTCCTAAAATGGTAAAATTGTTCCCATTAACACAACAAAAATGATAAACTACAATGGCAACGCTACTAACTTTTCTTCAAGGAAAATAAAAATTCTATTTGTGAATCGATTTTTTTTTAATTTTTCGATTATGTTCTTTGAATGAATGATTCACGTAAGGAATTTTATATTTAAATTGTGGTGAGAAATTTATTTTAAATTTTTTTAAAATATCATTTGTCTCGCAACTTTTATTTTTAAAATTCGGAAAACAAAACGAATTATTCGTCACAATGTGAAAAAATTAATTCATTCAAATTAATATCATTTATGATTAATATCTATTCGATTGATTTGCGTACTATGTTCAAAAGCCATGCTTTAAATGTGTCATACATGTTATTCACAGGTGGAATTGGCACAATGTTACTGATTTGTGATAAGATGCTGCTTTCGATGGCTGCTACAACTGTACGGTATTTTGTTTTGTCGTTCGTTATACCAGCGGCAGCGAATTGAGATTTTATTTTGTAACGGCAAAAGTCAGCGTCCTCGTTTTTGCCAACACCAATATTTATTTGCCCTATAAGTATTGTTTTGTAATCAATTTTCCTTTTGTACATCTGTATAGTTTAAATTAATTAGTTGATAAACGAATTTGTTGGAATTACAAGAATTTCTCTCAGTGTGCAAATTGGCTGTTGCAACGAATTCTTGTTATTGCAACATACACAAAGATAATGTGTATATGTATTTGCGTTTGCCTACTTTGTTTTCTGTATTATTAACTTGAATTTCTCTTACTTCTTATTTGAATTTTGTAAGTGACAGATCGCAGCGTCGGATGAAGAAGAAGAATAAATAATTTTATAACAAATTAAAAAGCGTCTCTTTATTTATGAATGTAAATGGGTAAATTTTAACAGGTTATGGGCCCAGTTTACATTTCATCACTCGCAGAAAAATAAGAAGTAAAGTTAAATCATGGACAAATCGAAAAGGAATATTAAACCATTTGATGGAGAAAAATACTCCATATGGAAATTTAGTGTTCGAGCCCTTTTAAGTGAAATTGATGTGTTGAGAGTTATTGATGGCAATGCGCCAGAAAAAGTTAATGAGGGTTGGCAGAAAATGGAAAGAAGTGCTAAAAGTGTAATAATTGAATATTTAAGTGACTCGTTTCTTGGATTCGCAAATAGTGAAAGTAGTGCAAAACAAATATTCGGAAATCTGGACGCAATTTATGAGAGAAAGAGTTTGGCGTCACAATTGTCCATTCGAAAGCAGTTGTTGACTTTAAAATTGAAAGGAGAATGTCCACTCTTGAATCATTTCAATATTTTTGATGACCTGGTAACTGAGTTACTGGCTGCAGGGGCAAAAATCGATGAGATGGATAAAGTGTCTCACTTGTTGTTGTCTTTGCCATCGTGTTATGATGGAGTTATTACTGCTATTGAAACATTGTCGGAAGACAATTTGACATTAGCTTTTGTCAAGAATCGATTGCTCGATCATGAGATCAAATTGAGAAGCGCCAGTAAGGATACCAGCTCGAAAGTTTTGCAAGCAGTGAGTGGAAATAACCAAAACGAAAATAGAAATAGATTTAATAACTATAAAAATAAAAACAAATTTAAACCGCATAAGCAACAAAAATCAAATATGAAGACGCAAATAAAATGCCATTACTGCGGTAAAACTGGTCCCATTAAGAAAAACTGTTTTGCATTTAAAAGAATTTCAGGCAACAAGAATCAGGAAAAAGAAAAACAGGCACAAATGGCAACAGTTCAATCGGAAGGAGGTTTTGCATTTATGATAAGACGTAAGCCTACTTGCAAGAAGGATGGCAGTGTTTCGTTTTTATTGGATTCTGGGGCATCGGACCATCTCATAAATGACGAAAGCCTGTTTACGGACTTTGTAATGCTAGATCCACCTATCCAAATAGCAGTGGCAAAATGCGGCGAATATATTTATGCGAACAAGAAGGGCATAGTGAGACTTCGCCACGATTTATTGCATCAGATTACTCTAGAAGACGTTTTGTTTTGTTCGGATGTTTCAGAAAACTTACTTTCAGTAAAAAGGATGCAGGATGCTGGAATGTCAATTGAATTTTATCCAGGAGGTGTAAGAATCAGTAAGTGTAACCAGGTAATTATGGATTGTGGATATATACACAATGTACCGGTTCTAAAATTCATTCCAGTTAATAGTCAGGCATACGTATCAAGTATTTGTAAGATTAGTGAATATCGATTGTGGCATGAGAGACTAGGGCATATTAGCAAGAGCAAATTTTTGCAAATAAAGGGGAAGGACATGTTTTATGATACCAATCTTTTAAAGAATGTACAACCTGATAATGAGCTTTCTGAAGCATGCATAAATGGGAAGCAGGCTAGACTTCGTTTTGAAAGGTTTAAGAATAAGGAACATATAAAAAGGCCTTTATTTGTTGTCCATTCTGATGTATGTGGTCCGATAACACCTGCTACTATGGATGGTAAAAATTATTATGTGATTTTTATTGATCAATATACACATTATTGTGTAACTTATTTAATTAGGAGCAAGTCTGATGTTTTTGCAATGTTTAAGGATTTTGTAGCGAAAAGTGAGGTTCATTTTAATTTGAAAGTTGTTAATTTGTATATTGACAATGGTAGGGAATATTTATCCAATGAGTTGCGAGAATATTGTGTTCAAAGAGGCATTACTTATCACTTGACGGTTCCACATACTCCACAATTAAATGGTGTCTCCGAGAGAATGATTAGGACTATTACGGAAAAGGCTCGTACAATAATTAATGGGGCAAAATTACAGAAAACTTTCTGGGGAGAAGCTGTATTAACAGCAACGTATTTGATTAATAGAAGTCCCAGTACTGTATTAAAGGAGAATATGAAAACACCATATGAAATGTGGCATACTGGAAAGCCAAATCTAAAGTTTTTTAAAGTTTTCAGTTCAACAGTATATGTTCACAATAAGACCAGAAAGTGGAAATTTGATCAAAAATCGTGGAAAGGTATACTTGTTGGATATGAGCCGAATGGTTTTAAGGTATGGGATGTGGAATCTGGAAAATTTGTAATGGCTAGAGATGTTATTGTTGATGAAACCAATATGATAAATTCTAGAGCTGTTGTAGAAGATGAATGTGTTCAAGTTGATATCCCAAATGAGAGTACGGATGGTGTCCTGAATGATAGTAAGGAATGTGATCAATTTGATACCCCGAATGAGAGTACGGAATGTGATAATAGGGAATGTGTTCAAATTGATATCCCGAATGAGAGTACGGAAATTCCCGAAATTGGTTTTTCAAAGCCTAGTGATAATATGTCTACAAATAAGAAAGTTGATACTGGCTTTACAGATTCAGATATAGTTGAAAGTGGTTCTGAATTGAAAGACTCGCATGTGGAAATCAGAAGGAGAGAAAGAATGAAAGATAGACCACATGTATCATATAGGGATTTGTTGAACAATTGTGTAATGAATGCTCACACTTTATTTGGCAACATTCCAAATTCATTTGAGGAGGTCAGGAATAGAGATGATAGGATACATTGGGAAAAGGCAATTAAGGAAGAGTTGGATTCGCATTTTTATAATAAAACTTGGTCCCTTATACAGAAACCTGAAGATAAGAATATAGTTGATTGTAGATGGGTATTTACAATTAAACATGATGAATTTGGAAAACCAGTTAGATATAGAGCTAGGCTTGTTGCTCGTGGTTTCACACAGGAATATCTGATTGATTATGATGAAACTTTTGCTCCGGTGGCAAGGATTCAAAGTTTCAGAATTTTAATGTCTTTTTCAAACCAATTTAATTTAAAAGTTCACCATATGGATGTTAAAACTGCCTTTTTGAATGGCACGTTAAAAGAGGAAATATATATGTCTGTTCCTCAAGGGTTGTCCTGTGATAATGGTAAGGTCTGCAGACTAAATAAGGCCATTTATGGACTTAAGCAAGCGGCTAGATGTTGGTTTGAGGTATTTGAACAGACTTTAAAGAGAATTGGGTTTACAGATTCGTCTGTAGATCGTTGTATTTATATTCTCGATAATGGCGATATTCTTAAGAATATATATGTATTGTTATATGTGGACGATTTGGTCATATCGACGGCGAATATTGTTACGATGAGTAAGTTTAAATCATACTTAATGGGAGAATTTAGGCTGACAGATTTATTTGAAATTCGGTATTTTATAGGTATTAAAATAGACAGAAAAGATGGTCAATTACATCTTAGTCAGGGTGCTTACATTAAAAGCGTTTTAAGGAAATTTAAAATGGATGAATGTAAGCCGGTTGCTTGTCCCCTTCCGGTTAAACTTAATTATGATGCATTGAACGTTGTTTGATTGGGTGCTTAATGTATATTATGTTGTGCACGCGACCTGATTTGAGCACAGAAGTTAATATTTTGAGTCGATATAACCATAAGGGTAATGAGAATCTCTGGCAATGTCTGAAGAGAGTTTTGCGATAACTTTAAGGTACAATCGATTTGAAACTAACTTATGTTGTTAATCGGGAGTATGATGATTTGTTAAGTGGATATGTAGATTCTGACTGGGGTGGAAGTGAAATTAATAGGAGAAGCACTACTGGGTATTTATTTAAAATGTTTGAATCGAATATAATTTGTTGGAATACGAGAAAACAAAACTTTGTTGCTGCTTCATCCACTGAAGCAGAATATATGGCCCTTTTTGAATCTGTTAGGGAAGCTTTATGGTTAAAATCCTTATTCAAAAGTCTGAAAATAGAAGTAGATAGTCCAATAAAATTATTTGAGGATAATCAAGGTTGTATTAGTATAGCTAATAATCCCTCATGTCACAAAAGATCGAAACATATCGACATAAAATATCATTTTTCCAGGGAACAAGTAGAAAATAAACTAATTAAAATTGAGTATATTTCCACAGATAAACAAATAGCTGATATTTTGACGAAACCTTTGTCTGGACCCCGATTTGTCGATCTGAGGAATCAATTGGGACTCGAGAACTAATGGTATATCTGTATATTGATGAAGAATAAAATGGATATTGAAAATTCTTGATTTTATTTACTATTTTTTTTATATATAATTTCTTTTTGTTTTTGTTATGTTGGTCTGATTGGGTTTTTCTGGGTTTTTCTGGGTTTTCCCCAATCCTTGCAACAAATGTTGGGCTACTATGTATATTTCCCAGAATGCTCGACCTGTCACATTTTTATTTAATGGAATATATTATATTTAATGGAATTTTTTTTTGTAATCTTTGTGTCTGTTGAGGAGGTGTGTTGGAATTACAAGAATTTCTCTCAGTGTGCAAATTGGCTGTTGCAACGAATTCTTGTTATTGCAACATACACAAAGATAATGTGTATATGTATTTGCGTTTGCCTACTTTGTTTTCTGTATTATTAACTTGAATTTCTCTTACTTCTTATTTGAATTTTGTAAGTGACAGATCGCAGCGTCGGATGAAGAAGAAGAATAAATAATTTTATAACAAATTAAAAAGCGTCTCTTTATTTATGAATGAAAATGGGTAAATTTTAACAGAATTAATTATTAACGCTATTTTATTTTTTTTTTTTTGTAAAATATGAATTTAATTATTTGATAAACAAATTAATTATTAACGTAATAACTTATATTAATTAATTTATTTTTGTATTCGGTATTTTATATGAAATGAATTATTTGATAAACAAATTAATTATTAATGTAATTACTAATACTAATTATATCTTTTTAGTAATATTGATTTTCTAACATTGAATTAATTATTTATAAATTACCTATAAGTAAATTCAAATCTAACGGCCAGACGTATAGCAATGCCACCTGTATGGCAACTACAATACATCACAATCATGGTGAATAACAACACAGCTGATTGTCATGTATTGCAGGCATACCAACCACACAATTAGTTGTACGTGTATATGTGTGGGATAGTATTTGTTTTGCACAACAACACACCACTAATGGCAAACAACCTACGTATGTAGGTGTGAATGTGTGTGCCCACACCGAGGGTATAAAAGCGCGTACATTTTGCATTTTTAGTGAGTTAGTCAGCCGGCAGCTTGCAGGTAAGACATAGTTTGGAAGGAGTTGTGAACTTCCCAAAAATAGATCTTACATTCAAGCTTTGGTCATAAACTCCCTATACTATCTGCATACCACGAGCTCAACGTACTAGAAGGGTAATTGGTGAGGAGTTGTGAACTCCCCAAGTATTATTCTAATACACGACCACAAGGCGTACAGATACTCTGCGCTGGGAAAATGCTTGGTAAGGAGTTTCTAACTCCCCAGGTCGACTCCCAGTCACTGTATTAAAAGCAGTGCGAAAATTTGGTGGCGAGAAGTTTCTAACTCCCGACTCAACCTTCCCGAGCTACGTCAGTGTGTGGTACACCGAGCTACGGCCTTGTTACTCGGCACGCGTCGTCTCCGTGGCATTACTATCGTCTGCAGTCGGTCTTACTGTACTAGTTAGAAATATAAAATAAATACGGTAGAACGAAAACACGTGCAGTGTTATTTTTTTTTGTAACGACTCCTGTCGTTACAATTTGTGCGATCCATAGACCAATAGCATGCCAGCATACATAATTACGATAGCAAAAGGTTCGCAGCTATACATTAATCTAGGAATTAAAAAAGATTTTGAAAGCATAATACGGACTTTGAGGGGAGTATAAAACTGTGTAAGCCACAAAGTACTTAGTTTGCTATAAACTGGTTTAGAAAGAGTGTTATTGTGATTAGTCTATGTAAGGTATCTATGGCTGAGGAACAAAATATATTTTAACACTCTATTAGGATATCATCATTTAAAGAAGGGACAGCTTTTGGTGTGCATAACAAGTCATTTTGATTTGGTAGGATTTAGACAAGACCAATTTGCAATCGCAAAATAGTAAATTCTATTCAAATCAAAATTTCAGTTAGTAACATTAGTTATGTGTAAAAAGCTGTTGAAATAAAGCTGTAAGTCGCACATAGGGGTATTTTGACAATCTAGCCGGACATCCCTTTTTTTTAGCTTATATTGCTTATTGAGTGCTCCTAGATCAATGAAACTTGGTAGAAATATGTGTTATAGTCATAGGCTGGTAAGGCTTGAAAATAAGAGAAATCGAATCGAGGGGAAAAAAATTTCTTTTTTAAATTTTTAATTAGGCTTGAGTTCATATTTAACATTTATTATTTTTACAAAGAATTTTTTTTTTTTAATTGTGATAAATGAAAGAATAAATCTTAAAAAATTATATTTTTACCGACACTAGCCGAGTGGAATGCATTTTCGAAACCAGCAACGATTTCATCATCAGCACTCTCTGATCGGTGGTTACATGTTGGTTGTAAATATCATCTATTTAACTCCCGGGACTTAAGTTAATTAAATTCAGTAACTATTTTTAGTTTTTCCTTTTTCATATATTTTACCACAATGAGTTAGATTGAAATTTTAACCAAACAGCAACCCTTTTACTTATGTTTGTTATTATCTTTCATTTATATCACTATTTTTGCCTGTTCTTATATCGTCAGCATGGTAAAGGGGGTATTCTCCCATACTAAACCATAATAACTTTTTTTGGAGTTGGTCTTATAATAGTAATCAGTGGGTTAAAACTAAGCAAAAATTCTGCCTGTAAAGCCGAAAATGTTTGTTTCGAGCCTCAGCCGCTTCTTCTGATAAAAGCCTTATAGACAACCTTATTCACAACTCTTGCGCCATGCATTAAAATCTTGTGCATTGTAGGTGTCATAGGATGCCAGGGATATAGGGTAACGTAGAGTTTTGCAGCGTCTAATAGCCTTTTTACACTGATCAACATTAAACATCTACTATCAATTCGCAAAGATGTTAACATATTTCTATAAGATTTGTACAGGTTTGTGTGTCAACATTTTTTTACATCTTTTAACGATGTTGCTATCTCATTGTATTCCTCTCAACATCTTTCGATTATTTTAGTGTCATCACTAGAAAACGAAGCTTAATGAAAACAAAGACGTAAACATTGTAAAAATTTTATTATATGTGTGTATGTATGTATATGTGTATTCATGTGCACATATATTTGTAATTAAAAATGCCTTCATACGTACCTAAATGAATTTTTATCTATATTTTATAAATCAGTTATTTTAAATATAAAGTTAAAGAATTTTTAATTGCATAATGTCGTCCAAGTTAACAACAGTATAGACGCTGCCAACGACACGAATTTAACAGCGTAAGCTTTTTCTTTGTATTTTGCATTCCCACACGCGTATCCGCTCTAATTACAAATTGCTCGCTTGCACTAATTCTGCTGGATCAGCGCCTGCATATTCGCGCGTGTTGGTGTTTGAGTATTATCGCATGCAGTTGCAACGTGATCGCATTTGGCCAGCTAACAACTTTGACAGTGTGCAGTCAGTCTTGGTTACGCGTCGAACGGTTACAGTTTTAGTTGAAATTGTCGTTGATAATATCGAATGCAAATAAAGTTAAAAGTTAATATTGAATACAAATAAAGTTAAAAGTTAATATTGAATACAAATAAAGTTAAAAAGTTTGTGAAGTTTTCAATTATTAAATCTGGCGCAGTTGGTTGCGCCTTAAGTTATATTTTTTAATCTATTTAATTTGAGCATCTTTAACTGGCGCCCGAGCAGGTACACACTAAAAAAAAGTGGTGTCCTTATAATATAGTATAAAAACATATAACAAAATAAAAAGTCCTGCGGTTCCTAAGGGACCCTCCAGGATTATAACTAAGAAGGAAGAAAAAAAAATAATAAAAGAAACGCCTCTCCTTTGCCAATCTGATACTCCCGGTGACAACTAACAAATTATCACATAAGGTTATCAGAGCAAAAGTGAAGACACCCGTATCTCAGTAGGTGTCCACGACATAGTTAAATATCAAATCAAAGTGGATACTAAAAAGAACAAATACGGATCTTTCGTGAGGGAAGCAAAGATTGATCGCGTACGCGGAGTAACCAAGACTCTTATAGTTTTGTTGAAAGAGATAAAAAATAATAATAATAATTAAATTTTTTAAATGAAACATATTTGAATTTGAAGGAACTTAAAATATATAATATAAGGAAATTGAGAAAAAAAGAAGAAATAATAAAATAAAAATATAAAATAATAATACCACAATAAAAGAAAAATTGTAACACGAGAGTGAGGTTATTGATTAATTCCTTGCACGTAGAATATGCAAATGTATTATTTAAATCAAGAATAATCTGAAAAAGTATATGAATGAAAATTTGTGAAATTACGAAAGAGAAAGATAATCAGCCCAATCACGAATATTCTCGCGGAATTTCTCTCCCACGGAAAATACTTTTCTCGAGAAAAAGTTCCTCCAATTATAAATTCCGCGGGAACAAAATTATTAATAAGTGGCATCATCGGATTTTGAAGCGAGCTTGTTGACATTTACTTTTATTTACTTTTTTATGTGCAAATTTAAATAAAAATTGGTTTTTGTTCACGCGAATTTTAAAGTTTGGTTTTTTAACAAAAAAAAAAAAAAATTTAAAAAATAATAAAATGCATAGCATTACAATTAAGGAATCAACAGATTGCTAGGAGGCAGTTGCGCGATGGGCTGAACCCACTTGAGTTGCCTCAATCACTGTAAGTAAAAATGGAATTTTACTGGATTAAAATTTTTAATTGTTTTTTTATAGATTCCAAAAGTATTACAGGGTAAATAAGCCAGCTTTTCGTTATTTACTGGACGTTCTCACAGAACATTCTCATCCCAGGAAAAGACAATCTGCAGTTCCACCTATTGTCAAACTAAGTGGGTGTTTGCGTTTTTTCGTCGAAGGTGGATACCAGACTGGCATTGGAAAAGACGCTGATGTGTCGTTAGGCCAGTCCACTTTTAGCAAAGTACTGACAGAAGTGACAGAAGAATTTTGGAAAGTCAACTTTGCCCCAAGTGGATTGGTGTACCAAGAGGTGCAGTGGAAAAAAGAAAAATCGCACTAGCTTTTTATATGAAGAACAAGATACCTGGTGTGATGGGATGTATCGATGAAACGCATGTGCAAATTATAGCTCCTGAATGTAATAAACACCTTTACTATAATCGGAAAGGAAAATTTAGTTTAAATGTGATGCTTGTAAGTTAAATATTTATTTTAATACACTCTGCCTAGGGTAGATTGTGAAGGGAATATTATCTATCTACAGCTTTGCGACCACGAGCTAAAAATTCGTTATGTAGACGCATCCCACCCTGGCTCTAGCCACGACGCGTTCACATGGAACACCAGCGACCGCCGTGCTCATTTTGAGCAGAATTATTTGCAAGGCGAAAAAAATTTTTGGCTCTTAGGTATTTTTTTTTCTTTTATAATGGTAAACCAAACATTAACATTTTGTTTTACACAAACAGGTGATGCAGGATACCTATTAGAACCATGGCTCCTAACCCCACATCGAGTTCCTAAAGATTGCACATCGGAAATGAAGTTTAATGAGGTTCACTCAAGATGCCGCAATATAATTGAGCGTACAAATGGAGTGTTAAAAAATCGTTGGAGATGTCTTCTTGGCGCAAGGGAATTGCACTACAGCCTAGAAAAAGCAGCTGTAATTAAAAATATATGCTGCGCTCTACATAACATATGTATTAATTACAATGTAAAAGACTTAGACACTGATTTTGTAGAGTTAAGTATGTCAGAAGAGGACGAAATACACGAAACACCACCAGTTTCTCATCAATACCTAGCTACCGCTCAAAATGTTAGGGCCAATATAGGACAAGCTCTTTTGTAGTTCAAATAAAAAATTTTCAATAAACTATTTTTCATAGTTTTTTTTATTAATAAACAGTTTTTAAATTTATCAATAGTTTTTAAAACAAATTTTATATGGAACCTTGTGACTAGGCATTTTTTATTTAAAAATTAAATACTTTAATAATTAATAAAAAACAAAACTTCTTTCAGAAACAAAAAAAAAACTTAAATTAATTATTAAAAAAATATAAACATAAAAGGAATATATCAGTCATGGCTTTGGTATTTCTCAATTTGCAGCCTATTTCTTTCCAATTTATACTCGACTTCTCTTACTCGCATCTTCTCCATATATACATTGTGCCGCTGCATTTCTTCTATTTCCTTTTTCTTTAATTTTTCCATTTCCTTATAATGTTGTTTATGACTATCACGCAATTTATCTAACGATCGATAAATCCTCTTGGTGTTTTGGTCCTGGTCCTTTTGATTCGATACTACCAATTTTATTGTTTCCAAAAGTTCTTTTTGAATAACGAGTTCGTCCTTCATTGCGTCATACGGACTTTTATGGTGGAGCTTTTTTCGGGTAACTGAAACTATTTTTCTGCAGATTCTGCTGCATCTACTGTAACTGGCGACATAGTATCTGCAGTTGTCTCCTCTGCTATATCTAAAGCATAAGAGGCAATATTTTCCGGCAAATCTAAGGTTCTTTCTGGTTTTCTAGTAAGGCCAAAGGTCTTCGTCGACGTACCCTTTACAGAATTTTTCATTCCTACCAGGCTATAAATTGCCTCTTCTGTAGGGGAAAACTTCTGCTCCATATTTGGGCCACCTCCTGTACATTTTTTAGGTTTTGTGCAGCCTTTTGACGTACATACTTCTTTTGATCTGCCCACACCTATATAAGTATGATCGTTATTGTTAAACAATTATTTTTAGTTTATGAATTACAAACCTTATTTCCATTCAGCTACACACTTAGTTGGAGGGCCCATGGAGTTAAGCTCAGTTTCAGCATTCCTCCAAAAACGTCCAAGTGCCTCTTTGCTGCCTTTATGAAAGCCACAAGCAATATCTGCATTGGCTTCCATTAAAGTTACTAAATGTTGTATTTGGGATTTATTTGAAGTCTTTGACCTATAATAACAATATATTTTGTATTTGAATTTTGTTTTAAAAAAATTACTTACATTTTTATTAAACTCCCTTCTGTTTTATAAGTGAGTTTTTTTTAGGGAAAAACCAAATTTAAACTCTTTCAGAATAACTACTTTTTTCCCTCTGAATAATTTTTCCCTGCACACGGTTGTTAAAAATTGTATAAAAATGTTTAGCGGCGGAATTTTTTTTCATTAAAAGAGAAAAGAAAAATGTGAGCAATTTCACGCGGAATTATTGTTTAGAATTGGGCTGTATAATATAAAAAAAGAAAAATATTAGAAAAGATACGAAGGAAAAAGTAATATATACAAGATAAAAAAAAGTCAGAAAATTGTGTAAAAAATATAGAAAAAAAGGAAAAAATTTGAATAATAAATCTGAAGTGTAAGAAATAGAAGTGAAGTGTTATAGTGTTTAAGTTGGGCGATGGAGGAACATGTCAGAAAATGGCAAAGCACTGATGTCGGTAAAGTGACAAGAATACTATGGGGTGACCCAAATCTTGAGAAATCAAGGAAAATTCTGAGACTGAATAGACCAACACTTATGAGACTTACCAGCGTGATTACAGGTCATACGGAGTTGAGAACTCATCTAGCTCGCATGAAACTATCTGAAGAGACAACATGCAGAGCATGCGAGGAAGAGGATGAGTCTTTGATACACTATCTCTGTCAATGTCCTGCGTTTGGGCATATTAGACGCGAGAATTTTACAGTGGATACTATGCCGAATTTGGAGTACCTGGGGAACTCAAACTGGATATCCATAAGGAATTACATTGAGGGGACTGAGTTCTTGAACTAGTCCGATATTTATTTATGGGAAATTATGATTATGGTTTTAAATTGGGAATTCCGGTTCCCACATGGAGCGCACAACATGGCAACTGGGCATAAGTGTATACCTGTCATGGGTTTGGGCTTTTAGTGCCCCTCCTTTTTAACCTAACCTAACCTATAGTGTTTGACGGCTCTCAGGTAAATGCAGTTCTCCTTGACCACCCTAACGGGTGCAGTGAAAATAGGTTAACAATGATTGAGGGGAAAAACGATATATTAGAATTAAGTAGGAGATTAGATTTGCTTGAACCGCCAATGGCTGGTGAAGTAGGGAACATGGGCGATACTAGTACAAACTTGCAGGTCCCGCGTAACGAAGCGGAGCTCAGGTCCATATGTAAGCTTCCTGACAGTGTGAAGGAATTACGAACCTTCGACGGGAATCCACTACATTATGTGTCTTGGGTTCATTCCGTGGAAATGATCTTGAGGGACTTCGACATAGTCAAACATAAACCCATTTACAGGTCAATTATACAGAGCATACGACAAGAGATAATAGGTGAGGCAGATGCGGCTTTAGTGTCTTATAATATTTTTGATAGTGATTGGAAGGAAGTGAAGATGGTTTTTTCTATACACTACACTGACAAGCGTGACATACAAACCCTCGAACATCAATTGAATCAGCTGTCGCAAGGCACGCCGAAGGTGGACGAGTTCTATGCGACGGTGAACCATCAGCTGTCACTCATAATTAGTAAATTGAAGACAGAAACATACAGCGACGAGACAATAAATGCATTGGTAACTACACACAGGAACAGGACTCTGGATATATTTATTAGAGGACTTAACCCAGAACTTTCAAGAATGGTAATTATACAGCGACCAAAAACACTACCGGAGGCATATTCAGCCTGCCTGGAGTTTCAAAGCCTCACCATGAGGAACAACATTTTGCATGTAAGAACAGCCAACCGGGTTACCGTCACGCACCTACCCAGCCGACTGTGGCTGCTCCGCCAAGACCACCCAGGCCCCATTTTGATAACAACCGACCAAAGACCTTCCGGCACAACTGGCAACGGAAGGATAACGGGTATCGTCATAATAAATTTAGTTCAGACTACAGCACGTAAAGCCGGAACCGATGGAGTTAGACCGCTCTGTGCAAACTCGCATGGTGGACTACATGAATCGTCCGAGATTCTCCGAGAAAAGGAATGCAACCGAATTTCATAGGAAGGACAAACAACCTCGTATTTTCCATTTAGACACTAACTATGACCAGAAGAATCTCGCCCTCAGAAGGAGGAAATATGTTATGATTTCGATAGCGCAATAACGGAACAAAATTTTATGGAGGAAGGCCCTCAAGCCTACCTTACATAGACTATGTGGCGAAGGATGATAGAATCCCTCAATTTTTGATCGATACTTGCTCGAACAAAAATTTTGGTAGCACAGAGCTTTCTGCCAGAAGCATACCTTTATCTCAACCACTTATAGTTAGGAACGCGGGGGGAGAAATTAGGATAACAGAAGAGGTAGAAGATTGATTTTTTGCGAAATATGGGTTAAGGGATGCTCTCGCATATTATGTGTTGTATGGATTGACTACTTTTAATGGGATCATAGGCGACGATAGTCGTAAGGAGCTGGGTGCGGTAGTTAATAGGAAAGAGAATGTTCTCTTAATTAGGGAAACTATTAAGATACCTCTCAACGCAAAACCCTCTGATAATTTGAATTATTTATTGGACGAATCGATGCCGCTGGAGACCAGGGATGAGATTAATGACATTATTGGAAAAAATCGAAATTTATTTGGGCCACTCTATGACAGTCAAGCCGCCATTACGAATGTGCAGGCGGAAATTAGAACGACTACGTCCGAGCTAGTTTACTCGAAAAGTTACCCATATCCTGCTGCGATAAGAGAGGGAGTGGAAAGGCAAATTGGTGAACTGTTATCCGAGGGAATAATACGTCCCTCTAGAAGTCCCTACATCTCCCCGATTTGGATTGTCCCAAAGAAGCCAAAACCAAACGGTGAAAAGCAATATAGGTTGGTTGTCGATTACAAGCGCCTCAATGCCGTCACGGTGCCCGATACGTACTCCATACCGGATATTAATGCCACTCTGGCGAGTTTGGGCCACGCCAATTATTTCACGACTATCGAGCTTACATCAGGGTTTCACCTGGTCCCTATGAAACCTTCGTACACTCCGAAGACAGCATTCTCAACGATGAATGGGAAATTCGAGTTCCTTCGATTACCTTTCGGGCTGAAGAATGCTTCGGCCATCTTTCAGCGGATTATTGACGACGCCCTAAGGGAATACATAGGAAAGAGGTGATACGTCTACATAGACGATATAATCGTATTCGGACGCAGCAAAGAGGAATTACTTGTTAATATTGACGCAATATTCAAAGGGCTGGACGAAGCAAATTTGAAAGTGAACATTGAAAAAAGTCACTTCATGCAAACGGAGGTAGAATTTTTGGAATACATAGTAAGTGTAACGATTCTTTACATGTTAATGTATGATTATGGAGAACAGGGCTACCTATTAATATCGGCCGTGCTCGTCGGTGGGGTGGATTAAATTCTGTTCCCATACATATATACCTATGGTATATACATATAAATATCTGAATCATATATTAAAGATCTTCCGTTAGGTAGCTAATCAATAAAAAAAAAGGTATTCTCATAAAGATGTAGAAATAGAGTATAAATGTTGATGACTGAGATGTAGCTAAAGCTGTCAGTTACTACACCGGACTTTTCCCACCCTCCATGCTGACCACACCAATCTTTTAATGTCAGTCCTACTATAAAAATAATAAAAAAAAAAATACCCTACCTACCTACCCTCATACCATTTATTTCACCTTTGGTTTTATATAAAAACAAATTATAATTCCATGATAACAATACAATAAACGATATCTTATTTATTCAGAATATACGTAATCATTGTCAAATCAATTATTTATATATTATAAAAAAATCAATTATAAAATGATGTTATTTCTATTACATAACATACATAAATAAAAAAAAAGAACAAATTAAGACAAATCTAATAATATTAACAAAAAGAAAATTACAGGTAAACCCAATGAAACTATTTGAATTATAAATTAGGATAAGATTTACGTATCTATTTTCCTTCACTACGTAATTAAATTGTTGTACTGAGTTATTATTATTATTATTTTATTTTTTTTTTTTTGTTATTTTATTTTATACAAATAAAAAAAATTTCACCCTTGAGATAAAATTAATAAAATTTTAAATTTATATTTTAATTAACATATCTGGCAACTCTAGTTGTACTATTAAAGTTTAATATTATAGGAATTATATATTTTAATTTGTAGTATATTTCTTTTAAAACAAAAATTCAAAATTGTAATGTAAAAATTAATGTAAAAATGAAGAAATTAATTAACACTTACAAGTCATTATCTCCTACGTCAGCAGGCGCCGGTTGACAGTGGAATCTTGCGTATTTCATTCTTTATTTTCTAAATAAATCAAAATTATTTGGTATGTCCGGGTAAGTGTAGTAGATGTGTGTAGATTATAATAAGGATCAAGGTATACACATATATACTCCTACTTTTAACAAATCTACACACTCAAATGTAAAAGTAATATGTTTTAGGTATAAATTACGAGTGAATGTTTATATTAAAATTGTATTGTATGCATATCTATTATTTAAAATTTTACTAAAATTCACCAAAGTTACTGACCGAACCAATTTAGAAAATTTTGAATAAAATAAAAAAAACTCAGAACAAACTTTACGTTAAACCATAAATAAATTAGTGTTGATTGCAAAAAAAAAACCACGAATTGAGATTATGAGAATTACTTTAAAATTTAGAACACAGAATAAAATGTAACAGAAAAAAAAAATTACCAATTAAAATTACTAATACGATACATAACTTTAGAACCAGGATTTAAAACTCATATAAATAATTTCAAATAATTGTGTTTGTCAGAATAAATACTATGTTCTCCAGTTAATCCTTGAAAATTCTCCACGCCTTACTTTTCTGCTTTTATCGAACTGGTCACCATAATTTCGTTGTCTTTTGTTTCTGTAACCACAATTTCCAGGTTTTATTATAAAAAGTCTTCAGCTGTACAACGGATTTGGAATTTTGAAAATGCGAGTGTAAAGATCAGTTCCCTTCTTACACCAAATCAAGGACTTAGCCTGCCAAAATTATTATCACAGCTTTAATTAACTAAACGTTTGATAAAGAAAACACCGTCGATTTTATGACACCACCACAATAAAACTTGAAATCGGCCAAAATTTGGATTTAATTGCACACAATTCATAGAATTAATCTCTCTCCAGAAATTTTCTAGACCCCATATATTTTATCTTAAAATTCAAATTTTTTTTATTGTTAACTTTTTCTTTTTTTTCTTTTTTTCTTGTCTGACTCCGTTTCTTATAATTTTTTTCTATCCTTTTTTTTTCGAAAAAAATTCAGTTTTTTCAAATATCCAAATTATTGAAATTTAAAACCCAGGTAAAAAAAAAATATAAATAATTTTTTTACAATAGTAGAAAAATTTTTTTTTTACATTAAAAAAAACTTAGATAGTAAAATAATCTCAAATCTCTCATAATTTTGAACAGACTTTGACTTAGCCAAGTCATCATCACATAAGTGCCGAGGGGATAAAACCTGATCCAAAGAAGGTGAAAGCCATCGAAAACCTCTTACCCATGCTAATCTCAAGGAGCTCAAAGGATTTTTAGGAATGAAGTCATACTATAGGCGCTTCATCAGAGATTACGCGAAGGTGGCGAAACCGCTAACAAACTTGACGAGGGGTGACAATTCCCACAGGTAAAGGCTAGTCAATCAAGAAAAATGCCAGCGAAGCTCCACGGTGAAGCACTTTTGGCTTTTCAGAAGCCAATGACCCTCTTGACTACGGCGGAAATACTTGCATTCCCTGAGTTCGACAAGCCCTTTAATCTTACGACAGACGCCTCAAACTATGCCATCGGTGCTGTTCTCTCACAAGGCGAGATTGGTAAGGACAAACCAATCGCCTACATATCACGGCCACTCAATAAGACAGAGGAAGGCTACGCGACCACTGAGAAGGAGATGTTGGCCATAGTGTGGGCGCTGGACAATTTAAGAAATTTCGTATACGGCGCAAAGAAGATAAGAATTTATACCGAGCATCAGCCGCTTACCCACGCATTGGGTAACCGTAATTTTAACGCCAAGCTAAAACGATGGAAAGCACGTATAGAGGTATTTAATCACGAGCTTATCTACAAACCTGGTAGATCAAACGTCGAAGATGCTCTCTCCAGATTAAAAACTAGTGTTAACCACATTAGCGACGTATCCACCATAACAGCCAGCGAGTGTGATTCCCAAGCCACTAGAACAGCGTCAGAGGAAGAAAACAATATTTCAAAAGTAACCGAAATGGCATCAGAGGGAAGGGACGATGATATCTAATCGACTGGTTCAACTTCTCACAGTGCGACGGAGGATGCTTCAGATCTCATTCCTCATGTAGAGGCCCCAATCAACGTTTTTAGAAATCAAATACTTATTAAGATTGGCCCTGATCTTCAATCGCAGGAGAAACCTCACGCGAATTTTCAGCGACATAACTTCTCATCGCCTGAGTGGGATGCCGAGAAACTTTTGAATATTCTTAAATGAGTTCTAAATCCAAACATGATAAACGGCATAAAAATCCCTGAATGCTACTTGCCAATTTTGCAGGACCTGTATCTGCAACATTTTTTCAGGTACAAGATTAGAATCAAGCAAGAGGTAGTAACCGACGTAAACATAGAGGACCGCTTATTTGAAATAATCCAAGGGGAACATCATAGGGCGCATAGCAACGCGAGGGAAAATAGGATACAGATACTGGACAAATATTACTTCCCTCTCATGTACAGCCTCATCAGAAGATTCGTTATCAATTGCGATATATGTAACGCTAATAAGTATGACAGGAATCCTTCTAAACCCAAATTTCAGGAAACATCCGCTCCAACCATACCATGTGAAATCCTACACATGGATATAATAGAGGTATAGGATCGGAAATTTATGTCTGTACTGGATAAGTTTTCAAAGTTTGTCAAGTTATTCCATATTAGCGACAGGTCTGTATTGAACATTAGAGAGAAACTAGTTAAAATTTTAAATTACTTTACAGCACCAAAGATTTTGGTGATGGATAATGAGAGTAGTTTTCTAAGCCCACTTATTAGGGATTTTATTGAAAAATTAGGTATAAAGATTTATTTAACACCTTCACAGCGTATTGAGGTTAATGGTCAGGTAGAGCGCGCCCATTCAACTCTTATAGAAATCTATAGATGCCTAAGGGCGGAGAAACCAGAATTAATTGTTCAGGAATTGATGTACGTAGCTGTAGATAGGTATAATAACACAATATATTCAGTCACGGGGAAAGACCCATTGACATATTTTTTAACAGAATCGGAACATCCGACTTTAACACATTGCTTGAGGCGCGCTCAAGGATAAATAGGGACCTTAGGCTACTAATCAGGAAGAATGCAAGGGAAAGAAACAAGCGTATGAACAGGAAGCGTTCTTCGCCGAAGAAGTTTAGGAGAGGTGATGCAATTTCTGTAAGGATAAACAATATAAAGGGTAAAAATAAACCTGTATATAGGGAAGAAATCTAAGTAAGTGGTAAAAGGATCCACGAAGCCAACACAAAAAACTTGAAACGAAATTCATGAAAGAAAAAAAAAAGAGAAAAAAACAAACACCAAGAACTTCTATTTCTTTTCGCTGGATTTTAAAGAATATAATCAAAATCATAATAATAATAAGAACAAATAAAAGAAAAACATATAAAAAGGAAATGGGAAAATTACAATATATATATGTTACTATTTTATAACTTATACCCATATTTTATTCTTAATATTTTATAGCGATATAAGGAACACACACATATTAAGGTACACAAATATTATATAGAAAAAAAAATGAAAAATTAAAAAAGAAAGATAAAAGGGGGAAGCGGCTTTGCCCAAATTATACTAACCATTAATACAACTAAATTAAAATATTACTATTTACAGAAAAAATGTTTTATATAAGAGGCATTCTTACCGTCATTTGCATGGGCACTATCACTTCACGTGCGGAACAAATTTATCGTTATGACGTCTCTATAGTGATGTTACGAGCTGGCAATGCTTGGACTGTCAACGGGAATTTCAAGCTGGTTCACGCTATAAACCTGGATGAATATTCAAGAATCGCCAATAATGTAACGACGCTGGTCCAGAAACTCATGCCGCCCAGCAAAACCAAGGAAATTATCACCTGACTCAAGTGCACGAAGGACTAATCGAGTTGGGAGGCATACAAGGCAGAGCTCGTAGATTAATTAACTGGATTGGCTCCGCTTGGAAGTAGGTAGCCGGTAATTCAGATGCAACGGATTGGAATACTATCTTGAAAAGCCAAGACGCTATAATATGTAATAATAACGAGCAGTACAAAATCAATGCGCAGCTCCTGAATACAACAAATGAAGTCGTTCGAAGGGCAAATGAACTCATCGAAAAAATTAACGAAATTAGCAAGTGAAAAGAGGCCGAGAGAATCGGGCAGGACACTATGAATCAAGTTCTCGTCCTAAAAGATGCCGTAAACGAAGTGGTGAGGGCCTGTCAACTGGCCAAAAGTGGAATAGTCAATACCAACTTACTGGATAGAACAGAGGTCGAAAGCATTATTACCGAAATGGAAACGCCACCGTATGCCAACGCCGTAGAAGCGATAGAATATGGAATTCCCTCTGTGTACGCAAATGGGTCTCTACTGCTGTACGTCTTGTCCATTCCGAAATTGAGAAAAGACTCGTATCACCGACTCATTACCAGGGCAACTATTAGAGGTGGCAGACAAATTGACTTACCATTCAACGAAATCCTAATAAGCCAGAATGAAACTCTCGGTGTGAAAAGCCCTTGTCTTAATATAAACGATGTAACAATCTGCAGGGAATCGTCTTTGAGTCAAATAGCTGAAGAAACCTGAATACCTCGGCTTATTAATGCAGGATGTTAGATGTTGCAAGTGTAAATTCAAGTTTCATGTTTTCAACATATTCCATACGTTCCTACAAGATGTTGATCAGTGTAAAAAGGCTATAAGCAATAATCGGCAAACTTGTGCACATGTATTTGGTGACCATTTGATATTACTTCAATAATAATTTTGATTCAGTAGATGAAATCAAATTCAATTCTAGTTATTTGTACAGCTAATTCAGGATTAGAAAAAAATCTTCTGCTGGTGTTACCATTGTTGCTGTTACCAAATCCAGTTTTCGGTACATCCACTATTAGTCCTAATTTACTTAAATTACGCATGCCTTTTTACACAGGTAGATAAGGGTAATATATAAGTAATAAATTCAAATTAAAAAAAACATTTAGGTACAATTATAAAAAACCAAAATATATCATGACTCTCAAAAAAAGGTTTATAACTCCCTTGTGCCTATGCAAAATGAGCAAAAACAAAAAAGGTGATATATAAAAAAAAATTTATTAAAAAAATGGCGCAAAGATGGGCAACATTTTTTTGGTCTAATAGTAGAGATTTCATATTTTATCGTGATGTATAGCATTTTGGGGATGTCGAAAAAAATACGTCCCTCACTTTCAAAAACCTTTTAATGTTTTTTTTTTCTCAAAAAGTGAACGAAAAAACCGTTTTGTTAACGAATTTTTTTTATAAAAATTAAATAAAAAAAAATCTGAAAATTATTGTAGCATCTGTTAATAAAGTCTTTGACAGAAAAATGAAATCAATGTATTCAAATGTTATTCGTTTAGCAACAAAAAATATATTGTAAACATCTCAAAACCGTAAAAAGTCAATAAGTACCCATTTAATTTACTCAACTTTCTTCACTTTAACAGTGTCCCAAAACGACCAATCTCAAGCAAAAGTATTAAAAATTCAACAGACGATGCAAAATTTTATTTTTTACTTTTGACCAAATGCCCGGCTAGATTGGCAAAATACCCCGTCTCCACAAATAAGTAATTTGCAATAGGATATCTGTTTAGGCAAATCATTTCATGAATTCATTTTGTTTGTTTATATGAATTGTTTAAGATATTTTTCATGAATTTTGAATCACATCATTTATGACAAACAATTTGGATTTAAATAAGCATGAACAAGCACTTTTGATTTAGAAGTCATACAAATGTTATTCACAATGAACTAGTGCAAGGTTTTATTGCTGAGTATATAACACATTATTAGGTAAATAGTTTCTTGCCATATAAGGCACCAGGGCCGGACGGTATTTTTCCGGCTCTCCTACAAAGAAGCATTGACCTAATCGACATAAGGCTGGCGAATATTTTTACTACTTGCCTGAAATATGCGTATACCCCTGTGGAATGGAGGGAGGCGAGAGTCGTTTTCATACCTAAACCAGGGAGGGAAAATTACGCAAATCCTAAAGCTTATAGACCCATAAGCTTAACATCATTCTTATTGAAAACCATGGAGCGTATCGTCGATGGAATGGTCAGAAGACGATTACCAGGCGATTCAATGAGATTTGGACAACACGCCTATATCAAGGGCAGATCTACTGAGACTGCTCTTCAGGAGGTTGTTTATCATATAGAGAGATCCTTCGACCTGGGTGTGTATACCATGGGCGTATTCATAGACATAGAAGGAGCTTTCAATAACGTAATGACCTCGAGTCTTATCGGTTCCTTGGAAAACTTAGGGTTAAGCCATGTCTTAATTGCATGGATTAGCAATATGTTAAGGAACAGATGGATAAATTGTGAGGCAAATGGAGTAAGAAGAAGGGACAAAGTATGGCGAGGAACCCCGCAGGGAGGTATTTTATCTCCATTAATATGGGTAACTACCATACATAGTCTACTGAGGATTCTATCGAACGAGGGATTCAAGCCTATCTGTTACGCAGATGATGTTGCGATACTGATCAGGGGGACGAATCCAAATTCTTTATGTATGAGAGCAATGGAGGCTTTGAATATATCCTATAACTGGGCGAAGGAGCGAGGGCTCAATGTCAACCCGGAAAAGACTGAAATCTGTTTGTTTACGAGAAAGAGGAAGATACCGGTGCATAGCTATCCCATTTTTCGGAATAAGACAATTAAGATTGATAAAAAGGTCAAATACCTAGGAATAGTACTTGATTGGAGACTATCCTGGAAGGACCACATTCAATGTAAAGTGGAGAGAGCTCAAAGAATATGGGCCCTCTGCAGAAGAGTGATTGGCTCAAAATGGGGCTTAAGCCCAAGGATGACACATTGGCTATATACGAGTGTACTGCGGCCTACAATTACGTACGCTTCGTTAGTATGGTGGACATCCTTAGAGAAGAAGGTGAATATAAAACCTCTTCAAAAGATTCAGAGACAGTGCTGCATTAGTATTTGCGGCGCCATGAGCACCACATCGACAATGGCCATTGAGAATATATTATCCATTTGGCCTATTGAGATACAGGTAAAATATGAAGCGGCCTTAGCTGCCACAAGATTAATGGCAATAGATGAGTGGCTTATAAGAGAACATAAGACCAGATACCAAAGAATAACGGATATCTTACCGATAGGAAATATTACAGAATTAACATGTGATAAAATCCCGATGAGATATGAGAATATTAACTGCATAACCATTATACCGGAAGAGGGAGAATGGGATGAGATAATCAGGATGGGAAACACCCACGGAATCGATCTTTATACAGACGGTTCAAAGATTGGTGACCAAACTGGAATGGGCTTATACGAAATAAGCCGAAATAGAGGCAAATACTTCCGTCTTCCAGATCACAACACTATTTTTCAGGCTGAGATCATGGCGATTACGGAAGGAATTAAATGGATAAAGGAAACGAATAGCGAAACTCCGATTCGTATCTTTACAGATAGCCAATCAGTGATTAAGACATTGAGAAAGGAGAAAGTTGAATCCCGGAACGTTTTGCAATGCAAGAGTGAGATAAACTCATATGCAAATTGTGAACATCTGGAGATAATATGGATACCAAGCCATCACGGGCTGATCGGAAACGATAAAGCCGACAAATTATCCAAAATGGGAGCTCTTTTGAGTACTATAACTTTGGAGAACGCCAAACCCCTTAAACGATTTAAGGATGAACTTAAACGTTGGGCAATGGAAGAACATGTCAGAAAATGGCAAAGCACTGATGTCGGTAAGGTGACAAGAACACTCTGGGGTGACCCAAATCTTGGGAAGTCAAAGGAGATTCTGAGACTAAGTAGACCTACACTTGGGAGATTAACCGGTGTAATTACAGGTCATACGGAGTTGAGAACTCATTTGGCACGCATGGGATTATCTGAGGAGACGACATGTAGAGCTTGTGAGGAAGAGGATGAGACCCTGGTACACTACCTCTGTCATTGTCCTGCGTTTGGGCATATTAGGGGCGAGAATTTTACAGTAGATAATATGCCGAACTTGGAATACCTGGGGAACTCGAACTGGAGATCCATAAGGCGTTACATTGAGGGGACTGGTTTCTTGGACTAGTCCGTTATTTATGGGAAATTATGTTTATGGTTTTTTCTTTGGGAATTCCGTTTTCCACATGGAGCGCACAACATGCCAACTGGGCATAGGTGTATACCTGTCATGGGTTTGGGCTTTTATACCCCTCCTTTTCAACCTAACCTAACCTAACCTATATAACATTAGCATAACATTTGAAGGGTAGAAAAACCGACAGCTGTGGTCAGGTATTTTCCAACACTTGTACACCATAATGCCTACACGTTGGCGAAAGTTATATTAGATTCGGTATGGCCGATAAAGCGCCCTTACTTGATTATTCGTTAAATAAAATGTTTTTAATTATAAGTACTTACTTCTAGAATTGGTGATGCTGTACTGGGGCCACTTATAATCAATAAAACATGAGGTCGTTTTCCGTAGCTTAAATCGTAATATATGTCAACCAGAGGTGTTGGACCCAACTCATATATTTTTGATATAAGCTGAGATATACTAGATGGTCCAAGTGCTCCGATAGGCAAATATCCTCCCAATTGTTCCAAAACTAAACGAATCGTAGATGAATTTATACTTTGTCTTAAACAGCTACCAAACAATCGACCTAGTTTTCGAAATGGTCCCGAAGTGGTGTTGTGTTGTAATAGTTCTGTAATAGAAAAATTATCGTTTTTATCGATATATGGAACGAATATTTATTCATCAGGTTGTTTCTTTTCATCAGCAAACTAATTAATTATTTGAAACTTAATTGTGAAATTCAATAAACAAAAATCAAATAACAGTGGTCAAAAAAACTATTCGACACAGACCAATGAGTTCATGTTTTTATCAATAAAAAACCGTGCACTGTTTCATTTAACAAAAATATCGTTGAAAACGCTTTATTAGGAAATGAAGATCCTTATTTTCAACAAAAATATTGGAATTTTATTAAAATATTATAAAAAATCCATATGGTAAAATAATATATAAAAAAGGAGAGAAAAAAAAGTATTCGACATCGTTAATATTCTTGGAAGATATAATACGTATTTGTACTTTAGAACCGAGTTGCTCTTCCATATCGGCGAATTATTTCCCTTAAGCGATTTGGCATAGAATTTACCAAGGTTTTGGTATATTCTGGATCAATTTTATTCCATTCCTCCAGAAGGATCTGACACTGGCAACCCTATAGTGATAAATACGGATTTTTTGTATCGCTGTTTGTTATGATTAATTATTAAATAAAAGTATAACTTACAACGATTTGTTTCACATCATTTTGTTTGTTATCATCCATCGGAGGTGTGTAGTGTACATAGCTGCCAGACAAAATAGGGGCAAAATCGTCTAATTTGGGGAAAAAAATCGTCAAAATCGTCAAATAGTTTACTCAAATCGTCATAAAAACGTCAAAATAAAAAGACGCATTTTTCAAAACAAAACATTTTTTATTTAATGCATAACATAACAAACTTTTTAAATCCAGAGAGATCAATGGTTTTATTAGACCCTTTTAAGTTAAGAACATGACAATAAATATGATACAACTTAAAATTAATTTCGAAAAATAAATATTAATATGTATATAAATACAAAAAATAATAAATAATGAATTGGCTGCATCTAATTCAGACTAATTGACAGATAATTATAATCATTTCTTTCTAAAGTTTCTACCGATTAAGGTAGCTTTAGGCAAGCGTAAGACGAGCACAACGCCAAAATAAACTACTTCGTTTCGCTTTTTAGGCCATACATTTATTTCTGGATCTACAAACCAGTCTTCCTTAATTTTCTTCTTCTTGTTGGTTACCTGTGAAAAACACCATTAAAATTTAATTTTAGCTACCACAAAGTTTTGTATAAAAAATGGATGAAATTTATACTTACAGAGGAAGAGCTGCGAAAATTTTCATCATCTTGGTTTTCTATTGAAAATATAATGTTTGATTTTTAAGGTTTTAATGTATAATTAACAAGTAAGAGCGCTACACAACGTGTAGTCATGCAATAACAGTAGTTTGTGTTACCATTTATCCCATATGAAATACGTACATACATATAAAAACATACATATATAAAACTTCCCATTGTAAAATTATAAATTCACGTATGTATGTTAAAAAAAACAAAAAAAAATAAAAAAAATTTTTAAAAAAATTTAAAAAAAAATTTAAAAAAAATATTTTATATATATAATATATATAAAACAAAAAAAAAATAAAACAAAATAGTAATAAAAATATTAATAATATATTAAATAAAAAATAAAAAAAAAATTTAAAAAAAAAATTTAAAAAAAAAAATTTTTTTAAATTAAAAAAAAATTTTTTTTGGCTCAGCTGGGATTCGATGCCATGTTTTCTCTGACCAGTATACACGTTTGTATGTATGTATGTTGTTGTTGTAATGTTGATTTTGTGAAAAAAAATCGAGGTGGTCGTGGGTTTTGCTCAGTTGTTTATGTACCGATGTTTCTGATTTTCAATACCGAATATTTCTAATATTTTAATACCTTACCCGGGTCCAACCTATGTCGGGGGGCTTCAAAAAGTTGATTTCAACATACACACGGACAGACGGACAAAGCTTAATCGACTCCCCTATTCATAAGCTTTAAGAAAATATATACTTTAGGGGTCGGAAATGAAAATTTTAGAAATTTCACACGGAATGACAAACCTATATATACCCATTTTCACTGTGTGAAGGGTATAAAAAGAACTTACCCTTTTTTTGAAGTATTTAAGCATATTAATTTGTCACTTAAATAATTTAAATAAATTTACTTAAAAAACTAAAATTGTTTTAAACGCATTACCAAATTTATATTTGTTCGTGTTGTAGGTATCAGTTGATAATATGTGGCATATACTATGTTAAAAATGTACAAAGTGGAAAAATTACCCACAAAAACACATTAAATAATGATCGATGTATCCCTTTCACTCTGTTCTATTATTAATAACATAAAAAACCGTTACAAATTATTTTTATTTAGTTTAAGGTTGATATAAAAGTAATGAAAAATGTTGCAAGCTTGAATTCTTGAAAATCGTCAAAAACATAGCATAAATCGTCGAATCGTCAACACTTAATTTTAGCACGTAAAATCGTCAAAATGACGATAATCGTCAAATCTGGCAGCTATGGTAGTGTATTAAAATTTGCACAGTATCATTAATAGTGATTTATTTACTTTTTTTTAAATATTAAATTAAGTCACTGTCCATTAAATTTATTTATATTTATATAAGTATGTTTAATAGTTTTTTAAGCTTAAGGTCCTTTTAATAATAAAAAATCTTTTTGTTTTGTTTTATATTATTTGATCAATATTTCGCTACTATTTTGTGTAGCATCATCAGGATAAACGTTTTTTTTATTATATATTAGTTTTTTGTTGGATTTGTGTCTTGATATTAGTTATTTTTTAAATAAAAAAATAAAATTTAAATAAAATTTATTTTTTTTTTTATAACATATATTATTATAAAAGGTCAAAGAAAACCAATAATTGTTTATATTTATTGGAATTTTTGATCTCAAACCACTCAATTGTTTGGAAAACCAAAAATATTATGTATACCACTAAACTTAAAAGCAATACCAGCTGTTTTTATATTCACCACACACGGTGCTGCCTGATTTTCACATTTTGTTAATACTCAAAACCGTATTTTTAAAAGGCCCAAAATAAAATAATAATTTATTGACACGGTATTTATTGCTTTAAATGTTATTAAAATTTGGCATAAAATGAATCCTGATTCCCAACTTATGCTATTAATGGAAAAACGCTTTTCCAGAATGTCAATTGACATATCTAATAACAGTTCATTTAAAATAAAGGAGTCCGAGGAACGTATATTAACTAAAATTGTCAACATTGAAGAAAAAAAATATATTCTGTTTCCGACAGGGTCAGCAAACTAGAACAAATTATTCCGCAAATTTTTTACCTTAAAAATGAAATTGATACCTTAAAGCGGTCTTTGGAAAAGCAAGAAAATACTAAAGTCGCTAATGAGATTCGAATTCATGGCATTCCATACTATGAAAATGAAAACTTACAGACTACATTTATGAATATTTGTGAGACCATTAATGCATCTGTTCCAAATATAATTAAAATAACTCGTCTTCAAAATTCGCGAAACAATAGTAAAAATGATAACGTTATTGATCTATTATTGCCATAAAATTGTCGTTAGCTCAGGAGAAAAATTATATTTTGAAGCAAGCTGCTGTTTTTCGTCGCAACTCGGAAGACCTTCTGCGCCTATGTCATGCTGGTTTTGATTTGATTTTATATAAATGAAGCTCTAACCAGATTTAACCACAATCTTCTTAAGGAAGCAATTAAGTTAAAACGGAAAAAACTACTCTCGTCAGTTTACACTCACCGTGGCCGTATTTATGCCAAACGCTCTAAGTCCGATAGCGCGTTTTGTGTGTAGAATGTGCATCTTCTGGAAAATATCGAAACATCGAAAAACTCACGTGATAACTTTCCAGTTTCTGCAGTAGAAGGGTTTCGCCAGTAATATTTTAAAATTTATAACTGTCGTAATTATTTCTATAACTTATTTTTATTTTTGTATTATTTTTTTGTATCTTACTTTTTTATTATACCATTTTATTTTAAATTTTATAAGTTTTTCTTATTTGATGTTGTCATTGGCATAATACTTTATTGTAACTTCTTCTATTATTCGGTCGAGTTCCAAAAACAACACTCATTCTATGATTCGTATAATTGGTAAACAAAAGGAAGGTCTAAAAATTTGTCACTTAAATGCTCAAAGTCTTTTTGGTAAATTTGATGAATTCCGATACATTTTTGAAAACTCAGGAATCGATGTAATTTGTATATCTGAAACATGGTTCAATCCAAAGAAGATAAAAAACTTTCAGGTCAAAATAGACGGCTATGATTTATTTCGAGCTGATAGGAATACTGGTAAGCGTGCTGGAGGTGTGGTAATTTATGTCAAGAAACAATTACGTTCTCGGTTTGTTTGCAAATCTATCGCTGAAGAATATGATTTTGTATTTATTGAGCTTCTTTGTGATGAAAGTAAATATCTCATTGGAGTTTAATATAGGCCTGGTGATTCACTAGATATTTTTCCGGTTGTAAATATGCTAGTGGAAAATTGTTTATCTTACAGTGATATTACTCTTTCTGGAGACCTAAATGGAAATTTGCTCTTTGATTCTGATCTCATTACACTTTTCCAACCTATTGGGCTTATAGCTGTAAACACTACTATCCCCACTCACTTCACTTCAACTAGTAGTACCCTTAGGTTAGGTTAGGTTAGATCCGGCAGCCGCCCGAAGGCATAGCTCACTTGGGTCCTCCGAGGGTCCCGTTGTGATACCTTTAAAAGTAGTACCCTTATTGACGTGTTTTTTGTCTCTGATATAAGAAAAGTTCTTTTGTACGAACAGTTTTCTTCTCCTAATTTTTCAAAACATGATGCCATTTATATGACCTATAACCTTCCTTATTTTAAACATGAAGAACCACAGCATATAACCTTCCGTGATTACAGGAATATTAACTGTGATGCTCTTTTAAATGAAATTAATATAATTAATTGGACCAGTATCTACAGTAAAAAATATTTGTGATTTAATAATTAGAAGAAATTCGGCTTACAATAAATGGAAAAGATATAAAACTACACAGTCGAATGAAATTTTTAAATCGCTACGTAAATCTGTTACTAGGGAAGTAAAGTTAGCAAAGCAACGCTATTATAGTCGTGTATTTTCAGAGGCTATGGACACTAAAAATATGTGGAAAAACATAAAAAAATTGGTTATAAAGATGAAAGTGAATCTGTAAATCTTTCCACTTTTGAATTAAATGAATTGAACAGATAATTTACCTTAAATGACTCAATTCCACTTCGTTCTGACTCTTATTCAAATTTACCAGATTGCAATCCGGATTCTTTATTTAGTATTTCCTGCGTTAACCAGGAGGATGTCCTGGAGGCTCTTCTTTCCATGAAATCAAAATCTATTGGTCTAGACGGTATGAATCCAATATTTATTAAAGCTATTTTACCACAGGTTTTACCCTATATTACACATATTTTAAACACTATTTTTACAAAATCTATTTACCCTGATTTGTGGAAATGGGCAAAAGTAATTCCTTTGCCGAACTAATAAAGAATACAGGCCAATTTCCGTACTTCCTTTTCTTTCGAAAGTTTTCGAAAAAATTATGAGCAAACAAATGAATGAACATATATCCCAAAATAATCTTTTATCATCTAAGCAATCTGGTTTTCGCAGGAAAAGAGGGTGTATCACTACTCTAATTGATGTATCGGAAGATCTTCGTTATATCGTTGACAGAGGTAATATTGATTTTTTGACTTTATTGGACCACTCTAAAGCTTTTGACTCAGTAGACCATGATATTCTTGTTAAAAAGCTTAAACATATTTTTGGTTATTCTGAAACCTCCTCTATATTGGTTCTGTCTTACCGTCGGAATAGAGAGTAAGTAGTTGTCTCTAAAGATAAGTCGTCTATCTCTGCGACTTTAAGTAGGGGTGTTCCGCAGGGGCTATACTTGGCCCTCTTTTGTTTTCTATTTACATAAATGATCTACCACGTGTAGTTAATTCATGCAAAATGCAGATGCACGCTGATGACGTTCAGTTATACACATCATGTAGCGTACGAGATGTAGAAAATTGTGTACTGAACCTGAATACTGAACCTCGTATTTGAATGGGCTAGGATGAATTGTCTTACCTTAAATCCGAAAAAATCTCAGTGCCTTGTTATTTTTAAAAGGATATATGATACCACTTTTCTTCTGAAAGTTAGTATTAATGGAGTGGATATTGCCTACGTTGCGAATGCTAAAAACCTTGGAATGATTTTTAATAATACCCTAACGTGGAATGATCAAATTAGCAAAGCTTCTGGAAAAGTTTATGGGATTCTCCGTAGTCTTTGGTCTTCTCAGTACTACACACCGCAGAAAATTAGATTTGTTCTTGCAAAATCGTTTATCTTACCTACGCTTTTATATGGTTGTGAAATGTTGTCAGGTTGTGATAGTGCAGACATGGGTAAACTTACAAGCGTCTTTAAAAGTGTAGTTAGATATGTATATGGTTTACGCAAATATGATAGTATCTCCGCTTTTCTAAATTAAATTTATAGCATTTCATTTGAAGACTATCTTATATTTAGAATTTTACTTATGGTTCATAAAATTATTTTCACTAAAGAACCCATTTATCTTTTCGAGCGATTTCAATTAACAAGATCTAACCGTAATAACTGTCTTGTAGCAATATTGTATAATAGACTAATATCCGAAAGACATTTTTTTGTAAATGGCATACGTCTTTGGAACTCGTTACATACTTTAAATAATCAACTTCACAAAATATCAAATACAACATCATTTAAGAAAGAACTCTATAAATTTTTTCTCAATTGATTTTTAATAGTTTATTTTAATATTTTAATTAATTCAATTAATTTTTATATATTAATTTTTTTTAATATAATGTTTACCTGCTGTGCAGGATATTTTTTACATTTTTATTTTTTATATAAATTATATTATATTATATTTTATATTATACTTTTAATTTTAATTATAAATTAAATTTACAAACAATCTTCTTACTGAAAAATTAATTTGTTATGACTAATGTTGTTTTATAAGATTTCAAATCTTGTTACATTAGGATTTTCGAAAATAAATAAAATAAAAAAATCTCTTTCATTTGGTTCTTGCTTGTGAATTTACGATTTCTTAATTTTTTCTCCACGTGACCCCAGAGATGTTCAATAGTGTTAAGATCTGGGGATTGTGGCGGTGTTTTTATTATTTTGGGGCAATTATAGAGGAGCCAAAGTTTTGTGTTAAGAGCACAATGCTTGGGATCATTATTTTGGTAAAACTGAAATTTATTTGTTGAGACTTTTCTGCACTAGGTCGTAAATTAAGCTTGGTTAGTTCAATGTATTTACGATGATTCATAATCCCATCAATTAATGTTAAATTGCTCACACCTGATACCGCCATACACCCCAAACCATAACACCACCACCACCGTGTCTTACGGTGGAAATCATATTTCTTTCCTCCAACTCTGTATTTGGCTTACGATACACTAAAACCTTACCGTCACAACCAAATAGGTTATATTTGCTTTCGTTGGCAAAAATAACATTCATCCAGAACTCCGGAGGCTTACTAACATGATCTTTTGCGAATTGTAGTCTTAGCTTTATGTTTTTTGGATATGTGTGGCTCCTTTCTAGCTGATCTTGCGTGGAAATCGTGTTTTTTTAATACGTTTCTTATTGTTTGAGGAGAAAAAGATACTCCTAAGTACTCTTCAGTGGTTTTCGCCAAAATGGTTACATTAATTTTAGGGTTTCTTCTAACCTCATGTACTATTCGTCGCTCGTCTGCTTCAGTAGGCTTGGAAGGGCGCCCACTTCTAAACTTGTTGATTACACTTTTTTTAGCTTTTTTACTTTTTTGTTATGTATGCACAGTAGTTCTAGATCTTTGAATAATATTTGCTATGATTTTTTTCAGTTTTTCCCAATTTAAAATAATAAATTAAATTTCTGACATCCAAAGATGTTTCTTTACCTTTGCGTCCCATTGTTATGATTACTTGTACAGAAATATAAAAAAACTACAAGAAAATTGTAACTAGGAATTCTAACGGTATTTTTGAAAAGCAAAATCAAAAGTAATAATAGATGAATACGTAACACAAAAAAACAACGTTGCATGTCGAATCCTTTTTTTGCTTTGGAAATTTCATGATTTTGTTTTCGATTGCAAAATTGTTGTAAAAAGCGCATTATATTTTAATTTTCTGACTGTCAATAAAAAGGCAATAATAATACAACAAAACACCATGATCGAAATAAGAAAATATCCTAAGCATAAAAATACTTGGTAAAATTAAGGTAAATAACCTTTAATGTCGGATAGTTTTTTTTTGACCACTGTATGTCTATTTCATTTATTGTATGTTATACTTTATATACACTGCTATGCAATATTTTAGCCGTACGTCAATATTAAGTAACATAATATTAACTAAATGATTCAAAAAAATTATGTTATTGATACTATCTGAGAGAACATCAAAAATTAATGACTAAGGTAAATAATTTTTTATTTATTAGTTTAAGTTTCATCGATGTAACAACTAATTTGATATTAAAGTAATGTATTAATATAGCCGCAGCATTAAAAATAATGTGGCTAACGAGTTTTATCTCCTGTTTCTATTTTTTTCTTTTGGTTATTATTTGTACACTAGGCGCATTTTCAAATGGGAATGGCGGCTGACATGGAAAACCCCCACTCCAGTAATGGAAATGCCGCGACGAATACAATTATATCCACAAAGATGGTAAAAAAACGGTCAATAGTTTCTTGCCAAATAAGGCACCGGGATCAAATAAAATTTTTCCGAATCTTCTACAGAGAAGCAATGATATAATTGCAACATGCTGGCGAATATTTTTACTACTTGACAAGGAAAACTACGCAAATCCCAATAGTATAACAGCATTTTTATTAAAAACCTTGGAGCGAATTGTCGATAAGATGGTTAAAAGTCAAATCCAGATAATGTAATAAAATTTGAACAGCACGTCTTTTAAGGGCAGATTTATTGAGCCGGCTATGCTGGAATTTCTTTATCTTCTTTCTTTGACCTAGGCTTGCAACAACGTAATGACCTCAAGTCTTATTAGTTCCAAGAGAACTTGGGGTTAAGCCACGACCTAATTTGTGTGGATTAGCAATATGTTAAGGAACAGGTGGATACATTGTAAGGCAAATGGAGTGAGAACAAGGGACAAAGTATGTCGAGGAACCCCGCAGGGAGGTATTGGTAAGTAATATACATAGCATACCGAAAATTCTATCGAGCGAGGGTTTCAAGCCTAATTGTTACACAGACTTCATTGGGATAATGATCAGTGAGACCAATCCTAAGCTCTGAATATATCCTACAATTAAGCGAATTAGCGAGGGCTCAATGCTAGCCCGGACAAAACTTAAATCTGCTTGTTTACGAACTGGAATGGGTTTATATGACATGATCCAAAACAGAAGTACATAAATACTTTCCTCTAGTAAATCACAGTACTGTTTTCCAGGCTGAGAAAACTGATAACGAGGCGCCGATTGATATATTTACGAAAACCCAATCAGTAATCAGGACACTTGCTTTGATCTCCTGATTTGTTGATCAATGGAATTGTTTAATTGCACGACCCAGTTGCCAAGCAAATATTTTGTTGTTTTTGTCCAGGCAGTAACAACAGGACAAATTTCTTTCGCAATGTTCTTTGCTTTTAATTTGATTCGTTTCACCCATGTTTAATCTTTGTTTACTTTTCACAAGGTGTCCGATGAACTCCAGAGAATTATTAATAAACACATAACAAATACAAATCAGCAAAGTAAAATGCTATATCAAGTAAAAGTCTTAACATAATTAAAATCCATCCGTAATAGTGCACCAAAATTATGTACATACAGTAGAATTAAGTAATAAATGTTAAAACTATCACAATTAAATATTATTCGCAACAGTATCCCAAGTTTGTGCACACCTTGCGTAAAGGAACTGTGAATGTGTGACATACACCCCGCGTTAAACCTTTTATGACAAGTAGTATATGGCTAAGGTAACTGAGACTTCCAAATCACATGGCGTGACATATACGGACTGCAAGGCATAGTGTTTATTTATTGACTTCAACTTTTGACGTTGTTTTTATTATTTTGAAGATACTCATCCCAATTATATTAGTTGTGAGCAGGATAGCGGCATAGAAAACTGTGGCATGATGGTATGTTATGTGCTTGATCTGATGGCTTTGTTGTCCATTAGGGTACTGGTTATTCTAACTGTATTAGCGACGTTTTATCAATGAACGGCGTAATGCGGCTATTTGTAGGAGTATTATTGTTAAACTAAATTTTACATGAGCATTTTTCTGCATCTACGTTGATTTTTGATTGCATATGAAAAAAATTCACCATCTTTTCTTGTTGTGCGTGATTTCCACTGTTTTTAAAATAAGACAAAATATTGATCTTTATGAGTATTTATTAGTCCCTATCACCACGCTGTAGCCGATGTTGTGCTGAAACCGAAAAATGTTTCCTCAGGTCATTTCGGAACAAAAACGTTCCGCGTTGAAGCCGATTTCTGAAAGCCCTTTAAGATTTTTTTATTTTTTTAATATTTTTTATTCTTTTAAAAATTTTATTTACATTTCTTAATGTAATTATAATCAAAATCAAAATCACAATCTAAAAACTATCTTTGTTAAGTGAAATTAATTTATAAAGATAATATTTTTATTTTTATACCCTTCACACAGTGAAAAAGGGTATATATAGGTTTGTCATTCCGTGTGAAATTTCTACAATTTTCATTTCCGACCCCATATAGTATATATTTTCTGAAAGCTCATGAATAGGGGAGTCGATTAAGCTCTGTCCGTCTGTCCGTGTGTATGTTGAAATCAACTTTTTGAAGCCCCCCGATATCGCTTGGACCCGGGTGAGGTATTAAAATATCAGAAATATTCGGGAGTATTCGGTATTGAAAATCAGAAACATCGGTACATAAACAACTGAGATATGAGCAAAAACCCACGTCCACCTCGATTTTTTATTCACAAAAACAACATTACAACAACAACATACATACATACAAACGTGTATACTGGTCAGAGAAAACATGGCATCGAATCCCAGCTGAGCCAAAAAAAATTTTTTTTATTTTTTTTTTATTTTTTATTTAATATATTATTAATATTTTTATTACTATTTTGTTTTATTTTTTTTTTGTTTTATATATATTATATATATAAAATATTTTTTTAAAATTTTTTTTTAAATTTTTTTAAAAAATTTTTTTTTATTTTTTTTAACATACATACGTGAATTTATAATTTTACAATGGGAAGTTTTATATATGTATGTTTTTATATGTATGTACGTATTTTATATGGGATGAATGGTGATACAAACTACTGGTATTGCATGACTACACGTTGTGAAGGGTATATAAGATTCGGCACGGCCGAATATAGCGCTCTTACTTGTTTTAGAACTTACTGATCCCAAACTTAATTGCATTTGACGTGGAACCTTTTTTACCGAATCGAAAATCTAAAGATGCAGTTCTTATTATTTTTTTATGCACTACATAGTATGGATAGGGCCGTTTTGATATTTTAAAAAAATATAAAAAAGTTGTGTACCTAGTACCCTCGCGAAGAGGTAGTCATCTTGTCGCGATGCGAGGGCTTAAGTGTAAATTACACTAACTAAGAACTACCCACCCCCTGCCTACCAGCGTCTGTTTCTCCTAGTTGGGGCGGCTAGCAGGCAACTTCTCTACCCCCTCTTCACATAGGCTGTTGAGAATGCGTCCGCCTTTTTAAATCGTCGGTCCGCAACCATAAATCCACCAGCGTCTGTTCCCAGAGTGAGCGGCTGTTAGTCTGCGTCTGTCTCCAGTGGGGCGGCAGTTTATAGCAAGCCTGGCAGTAGGCATAAAATGCAAACAACCAATCATCCGTAATGCCGAAAAAATCATGCCCTGCTTATCCGGTAAAGGGCTTCATAATCTCTGGAGACCCAACTACTGCAGTGTCGGTATCAGGCTGCAGTAAGTTGTTGGCTACTGAATCCTCGACTAGTGGAGTGGAAGCGCCAGGCTCCACTAGCCGACTAGCTACTAGTGCGCTAAAAACATGACCGATCAAGCCAATAGGCGATCGAAACCCTAGCTTGGTACAGCGTGGTTCTTCGAATCCAGGTACCTCTAAGGCTCCTTAGGTCCGGATGGGACTAGTTCCTGTCAAAACACCAGCTTCAGGTGCCGGTGAGGTGGCTAAGACTCAGTCTGCCACTAAACCTGGATCCCTTGTGCCAAACATTGTGCAGAAGGATCATCTGGAGAATGATTCGATGATCCCTGAAGCACCACCCTCGACCTCCACGGCTGCTAAAATAGATTCCCCAAGACACAGAAAACAATCCAAAAGGTCCTTCACTACTAAGCGTTCCGCTTATAAGATAATAAGTCGGTTTGGTGAAAAACCTACTGACGAGCTCACGGAGCAAGAGAAAAACTCTCCGGTGGGCGAAAACCCTCATTGAGAGGTTAAAAAGTGATCCTCCAAATGCAGGTGTAGGCAGTCCTAAACGGACGGCATCCTCTGCAGCGCCTAAACGGCAACGGTCAGAAGAGGACACTCTTCCAGGAACAAAACATTCCAAACACATGCCTCCATGGCCACAACCAAGATCCTACAAGGAGGTGGCTAAGGACCACCTTATTTGGGCGATCATTGAAAGTTGTTCGGGACAACCCGGGACCACCACCCCAGTGCGAAGATGCCACATCAAACTCATAGCCTGTACAGACGAGCGTTCAGCGCAGCTGTACAAGACCGCCATAGAGTCCCTCGGGGAAGTATGGTCTGGCGCGAAGCTCGAGGCAATACTTCTCGCCGATGTTCCACAAAGGCCGAGATCCATTTCCAAGATTATCGCAATACCATCCCACCCAAAGGAGATTATGCAGGTCAGTAATCCTCAGCTACCCACGAAGGACTGGAAAATAGCCCAGGTTACTGAAGCTGTAGAAGGCTCCAGGAAGGCCACTGTTGTTATTAACAGTGACTCCCCGGCTCCACTTCGAAGGACTCAGGGAAAGATATACTATGGTTTTGGTACTATCTTTCTCCGGGTCTCCGGGCTAAACAAGGATGGCTACTACATTCTGTATGCAGCCGGACCAGGTAGGACCAGATCTTGCATTATGGCCAAAAACAATCTTAAAGCTTTTGTTCTATCCGACTTCAGTGATAAGGACACCTGTACTATAGCCATCGAGAACAAGAGGCGAATAGTCTGGCTAATGAGCTGTTATATGGCGCACGATCATGGAGTGGACCCACCTAACTCCATCACTAGCAAGGCGATGTCTTACGCGAACGAAAGGAACATCCCTCTTATAATTTGCGCGGGTGCCAACGCGCATCATACCATCTGGGGTAGCTCGGATACCAACCAAATGGGTGAGTCACTCCTCGAATTTATAATTGAAAATAAACGAACAGAAGTTAATAGGCGTAATGAACCAACCTTTGTAGTTACTAACAGAAGGGAGGTTTTGGATGTTACTCTTATTAGCGATAGGTATGTGAATTTGATAGGAAATTGGAGGGTGTCGAAGGACTGCTCTTTTTCCGATCACCTATATATTGATTTCGATTTGTTTTTCGAAGTGGATTCTGAGAGTAATTTCTTGAATAGGAGAAGGACAAATTGGTCTGTTTATGCTGAGGTGCTGAATAGAAGGCTCTCTTCGTGTCCAGACTCCATTGACGATAGGTCCACTCTGGACTCCGTAACTGAGTTCTTGAGTAATGTAATGGCTGAGGCAACCGATAACTCCTGTAGGAAAACTACTAGGAAAGGTAAGGCCAAGCCCACTTGGTGGAATGCCGAAATTGCGGAAAGGCGCAAAGAATGCAGGAAACTATTCAATGAGGCTAAAAGGAGTGGATATTAGGCCACATATAAATCCTCCCTAAATGGGTTTAAAAACCTTATCAGAAGAGCCAAGAGGCAATCCTGGAGAAAATTCTGCAGTGAGGTGGAAAATTCTTCGGAGACAACTCGGCTACGAAAGATTATATCTTCAAATCCAACAATATCATCATACATACAGAGGGCGGATGGTTCTTGGACCACCAGTAGCAAGGAAACGCTGGAGGTTCTCATGGATACACATTTCCCAGGATGTCTAGAGCAGGACTCCCCTCCTGCTGTTGACCACACGGATGCATATGACATGTCGAATCTACCGATCACTGAGCATCGCATAAGATGGGCAGTTGGAAGTTTCCATCCCTTCAAGTTTCCAGGTTCTGATGGCGTAATCCCAGCGGATATACAGGAGAACATCGATATTTTATTGCCATGGCTTCTGGTGATATTCAAGGCATGCTTGCATTTATCCCATGTCCCATCAAGGTGGACATCCTATAAGATTATTTTTATACCCAAGGGAAGTTAGGCCTCGCATACAAGGGCCGGAGACATCAGGCCAATAAGTCTCTCCTCCTTCCTGCTTAAGACTCTGGAGAGGATTATTGATGTTTATATCAGATCGTCTCTAGGACCAGAGGATCTGTCGGCGGCACAGCATGCCTATACGAAGGGCAAATCTACGGAAATGATAACTGGACATAGATCCTGCGGTACCGGTTTTGTGGGAAAACTACTGAAATATAGGCGCATAGAATCAACTTTGGGCGCCTCTAGCATCTCCAAGGTGGCTGTAAATAGCACACCGCAAGGTGGCGTACTTTCTCCACTACTATGGAACATCAACATTAATATCCTGCTTAGGGCCATGGAGAATACATCTTGCATGACTGTTGCTTATGCGGGTGATGTGGCTGTAGCAGCTACGGGCAAAGATCCTGGACTGCACTCGGAGCTCTTGGAATCTGCGCTAACGTTAATACTTAGATGGTGCCAGGGATGTGGGCTGGGAGTCAATCCTGCCAAAACGGAACTGGTACTGTTCACAAGGAGGTACAAAAAAAAAAAACCTTTGCTAAGCCCAGGATAGACGGAGTGGCACTAGCGCTATCCGATAATGCCAAATATTTGAGTCTCGTATTGGACAGCAAACTAAACTGGAACCTGAACACAAAATCCAGGACCACTAAGGCGGCAACTGTATTATACTGCTGCAAGAGGGCAATTGGCCTTAACTGGGGTATTAACCCCAGGAACTTATACGATTCTGTCGTCAGACCAATTCTTTATTACGGAGCGGCAGTCTGGTGGGTTGCGCTGGAGAAGAGAATCCACCAGAACAGTTTCGGACGTATTATGAGAATGGCTGCGATTATGATAACAGGTGCTCTTAGGACCACACCATCTAAGGCACTGTTCACTATTTTAAACTGGTTACCACCAGACATCATGGCTATGCAGATGGCTGCGGACACCGCACTGAGGCTGAATGCCACAAAGGCATGGAAGTATGTGAATTATGGACATGCAAGAATTTTGGGTATGATCAATATTGCTTCTCCTATTGATTAAAAGGTACCGGGTTTCGTGACGAATATATCGGATAGATCTGAATACGACAACGGCCTCCGACCTTCGAAAAATGCCATCCAGATATTTACTGACGGATCGAAATCACATGCTGGAACTGGATGTGGTATCTTTTCGATCCAGTTGGGTTTGGAATTGTCCCTTAGGCTACCGGATTATTGTAGCGCGATACAGGCCGAATTAATGGCTATTAACACAGCCGTGGAACAGATTCAGTATAATGAAATATCTGGCAGGGATATTTATATATTTACTGACAGCAAGGCGGCTATTAGGTCCCTTAAGAGTGTGTACAGCACATCGAAAATTGCCCAGGAATGCCGGGTGTCTCTTGAGGTGATAGCGAGACATTCGACGGTTACCCTTGTGTGGGTTTCAGGACATGGGGATATTGATGGTAATAATAGAGCTGATGCACTTGCAAAAGCCGGTACTACCTTAGATTCGGTTCAATCCAGTTGTGCTTTGGGTATTCCCTTATCGAAGGGTAAACAGCTAATCTCGCATCGATTATATTTAGATGCCAAGGAAAGATGGGTGAGAGAACTCACTTGTTTGGAAACCAGAAAGATCTGGCCTGACATGGATGTGAATAGGACGCAATATGCAGTGAATATGCCACGAATCCACCTTAGGAACCTCATAGCGGTCATTACCGGACACTGGCCCATAGGTACACATGCGAAAAGGCTGAATATCCCTTACAACGACTTCTGCAGAAGTTGCTATAACGAGGCAATTGTCCTGCATTCGGGGACCTGAGACGCCAGATTCTAGGTCAACGAATACTTGTAAGTAAAACTTGTCTTTCCGCAGTTGATCTGGGAAAGATCCATACCTTCGTGAACAGGACAGGATGGCTGAGGAACGACGGCCAGAGGACATAGACGAACAGGTAATGGTGCCTACGGTATCACAACGGGACCCTCGGAGGACCCAAGTGAGCTATGCCTTCGGGCGGCTGTCGGATCTAACCTAACCTGTATCCCTAGTATTTATCGCTAAAAAATTACTGCAATAGCGACCATTGTATCGTTTGGAATAAGATGTGGCTTAAGGCTCTATTCTCTATTCTATAGGCCTTTCCTACACAATCGGAATATATGAAGAAATTCATTCACACTTGAAGAAAAATCGCATTAAAACAGATGCAAAAACATATGTTCTTACTAATTAAAACATGCACGAATTTCTGCCATATTTCAATAAAAGACCTTATTATGTCATTAAGCTTGTGTTTGCATTTCATTATAAATTAAATTAATTATTAAAAGAATAAAATTATTCTAAGTATATCTGTCAATGCAAGAACAAATCAAAGTTTTGACATTGTATGTTGTGATATGTAAAGTGAATAAATACAAAAGAAAAAAGGTGAAAAAGAAGCGAATGAAATATTGGTGCCGGTAGTGGCTGCTCCGACGCTTAAGGAGCTAATACACGGCATGTTTTTGACATCTGACTTGTCAAATTCTCCACTGCTAATACAAACATGTCGTGTGTTACCTTTATGACATTTCTTCTGTAAAAAAACATGTGTTGAGACATCTGACAAAATTTTAATTAGAAAAACATGTGACATCAGCCGTTGGCAGAAATCTTGGTTGCTGCAACGCAGTCAGCGTAAAAGTAAAATTTTGACAGACATGTAGGTTAACATATGTCTCACCAATTTTAAAGTCAAAATTTTCATATTGCTCTTAATTAATATATGTATAACACTTTGTCAAAAAAATATATAAAAGTAAGTTAAAATTGCGATTTTTACATACTTATATCTATATACATTAGAGTGGTTTTAGTGAATAGGGCTGGATTTTTTTTCTTGAAATTTTTATGTGCTCACATCTTGAATTATGCCATTTAGTGTAAAAATACTATTGTAAAAGTTTTAGCACAATCGGACTTTGCTTTCCCGTGCCGAAAGGGCCCTGAACTTTTAAAAATGTACTGTTTTTCAAGATATATCGCCATTTTTTTGCTATAGGTGATGACTTACTAAATTTATTACAATAAAATTTCTATCAAATGAAAGGTTACTTTATTGACTTCACATTAAGAAAATGTGTTATTCTTTTAAAATATGCGGTTTAGTCGATATTTACGATTTAACGGATCAAGACAGTTTATATTGCTCTAGTAAGCATTTCGAAGCTATGATTGAGATTCTTCACCATATTTAAAGAAATCCTAATTTTACACACATTTAATTTTTTTTTTTTCGAAAAGAAAACAAGAAACAAACACAATGTTTTAAATTTTTAAAGTCTATTTTCGTTTTTATTTTAATGAAGTGTTACAATATTAAATAAAAATATACTTATATATGTATATGACAAGTTTCAGAATTCATATTTCAAAATAAACTTATTAAAATAAAATGTATACTTAAAAAACGTTTTAGTTGATATATGTATGTATTAATATTAGTATTTTCATTATCACTAATATGACAACGGTAGACCAAGGGTACTTTAACATCGGCTACAGCGTGGTGATAGGGCCTTATTTTGGTTGTACCCCTCATAAACATATGTTATAATTATATTTAAATGAACAAACTAAATACAATGGAAGCCGAAGAAATTCCTTTTTTAATATTAACATGGCCTCTAAGGAAATTAAGATTATCAAACGAATAAGCTGTTAGAATATAAATATTATCAACACCAGAACCACTCTTATAGCTGTCTTTGACTTTAGCCAATTCTCTCCAATACTGTGTTCTTAGATAGTTTTGTCTAAAAAGCAAAAACAACAATATAATAAATGAAATACGTAACACAATTTTATTAAAGTGTATTGTAGTAGAAACACTTACAACATTTTATACTTGTTTATTATTTTATATCAAAACACTCAGCACTGATTGATTTTTATTTTTAATGTTTTCGTTTAAGTATTTGAATTGAAATAAAACCTATTATTTTATTTACATAAACCATAACATATTTGTGGCGACGAGGATAATGGCAACTGATCCTAAAATTTTGGAGTTACTACAGAAGCAAGGAGAAATCCTGGCAAGATTATCTATGGGAGTTTCAATTAGCACAATTTCAATTAGAACAATTTATGGACAAATTATCAAATTCAATTTCCAAGTTTTTTTTTTTTTTGACCCAACAAATTCAATTACTTTCAATGTTTGGTACAGCCGTCATGAGGATATATTCCTAGTGGATGGTAAAAATTTGGATGACGCAGCTCTTGTAAGACTTTTAATGAGGAAACTAAATACTGTCGCTTATGGTAAATACGCCGCATACATTCTTCCCAAGAATGTAAGGGATATTTCGTTTGCTGAAACAATCAAGATATTAAAAGAAATGTTTGGTGTGCAGGAATCTATGTTTAGTGTGAGGTATAGGTGTTTCCAAACAGTTAAAAACCCTCAAGAGGATTTAGTGTCTTACGCAGCTCGCATAAATGAATTATGTGAACACTTTAAATTATCAGAAATTAATGCTGATCAATTTAAATGTCTAATTTTTGTGTGTGGATTGCAATCTCACTCAGATATAGAGGTTCGAATGAAGTCTTTGTCAATTTTGGAAGATGATTCGAGTCAGACAGTCAATAAGTTAGTAACAGCAGCTCAGAGAATGATGAATTTGAAGCATGATGCTGCTATGGTCGAAGATAGTACAACATCCGTCAAATCTAAATCAAATTTTAAACAAGAAGATAAAAAGAACATTCCTAAAACTCCATGTTGGAATTGTGGTTTAATGCATTACTCCAAGTATTGTAATTTCATCATCCACAAGTGCAGTCAATGCAATGTTGTCGGCCATAAAGAAGGATACTGCAAAACCTCAGGTAAAAGTAGTTCTTATCGAACTAAATTCACATACAAGAAGAAAAACAAGAATCATAAGAAAAAATCAGACTCTCCACAATCAAATGCTGTAAAAATTAGCAAAGTTTCACATACGTCAAGGCGAAAATATGTCAACGTCAATATACAACTTTTACCTTTAATTCAAGTAATCCTGGGTTTTATGTCAAACTTCAAGTTGACACCGCCTCAGATATATCAATGATTGGAAAGTCACTTTGGCTTAAAGTTGGTAAACCCGGAAAGCTATTCAATAATCGTTACGTAACGAGTGCTTCTAATAACAAAATCAAACTGTTAGCAGTTTTTGACTGTCAAGTCAAACTTAAAGGTGAAGTACAACTGTGTAGTTTTTCCGTTGTAGAAATTGATACGCTTTTAATTTTTGGTACAGATTTATGTGATTCTTTCGCATTTGGGAAAAACCGCTAAACAAAATCTGCAGTTAAATGATCAAGATGAAGTCAGCTCAGATATCTTACTGAAAATAAAAAAAATTTTGCTGATATATTTCAAGATACTCCACCAAAATGCACGAAATTAAAAGTTCAACTACACCTAAAGAAAGATGTTAAACCAATGTTTAGAGCAAAACGACCTGTAGCATACGCCATGCTTCCATTAATTGAGGAGGAAATTAATCGTTTACATTCATTGGAAATAATTTCACCTGTCGATTTCTCTGAATGGGCAGCACCCATTGTTGCTGTAAAAAAGGCAAATGGAAAAATCCGTATTTTTGGGGATTATTCGACTGGGTTAAACGAAAGTTTGGAAGTTCATAAATACCCTCTTCATCGCCCAGAAGATTTATATGCAAAAATGGCCAATAGTTGTTTATATACACACATTGATCTCTCGGATGCATATCTACAAACAGAAGTCACATCAGATTCAGCGAAATTACTTACCATTAACACACATAAAGGTCTTTATACATTTAATCGTCTAGCACCTGGAGTTAAAAGTGCTCCTGGCGCGTTTCAACAAATCATGGATACAATGCTCATAGGTATAGATGATGTTGCAGCGTATATAGATGACATTATAATTGGGGGATCTACAGTTCAAAAGCATTTGGAAAACGTCAACAAAGTTCTTCAGAAACTACGTGAATTCAATTTTCACATCAAATTTGAGGAATGCAAATTTCTCACCAAAGAGGTAAAATATCTTGGGAACATAATTTCACAAGATGGGTTATGTCCAGATTCATTATAAATTTACCGCCACCAAAAGATATATCAGAACTAAGATCATTCCTTGGATCAATAAATTATTATGGTAAATATATTCATCAAATGAGCAATCTCAGAACACCACTTGATAATCTTTTGAAAGAAAACGTCAAATTTGAGTGGACTGTTGCATGTCAAAAAGCTTTTGAAAAATTAAAGTCTTTTAAACTCAGATTTACTGCTAATACATTACAATCCAAAATTGCCCATCAAGGTTGCACCAGATGCATCAGGTTAAGGTATTGGTGCATTCATATGTCACGTATATCCAGATAAGTCAGAAAAAGTAATTGCTCATGCTTCACGTACGCTTACTCAAGCAGAGAAGGCCTATTCTCAGATAGAAAAAGAGGGTCTTGCACTGATTTTTGCAGTTAAAGTTTCATCGTTATATATATGGGAGACAATTCATTTTGTGCACTGATCACAATATACAAATATTTGAAAAAAAATCAGGTATTCGAGCGTTTGCGGCAAATAGGCTACAACGTTGGGCGTTAACACTCATGATGATTTCAAAATTGAATACATTAATACCAAAGATTTTGGTTGTGTTGATGCTTTATCAAAACTCATTGCAAAGATATAGTAGTTGCCTGTACTATGTTAGAAAAAGAATGTTCAGCAACTCTAAACGATCATTTCAACTTATTTCTAATTACGTTTAACTTGGTTTTAAAGGAAACAAACAGATGTAAAACAATACAGTCAGTAATATCAGCAATCAACAATGGTTGGGGCAACAACGTATTATCAGAACTCAAACTTTTTTATATTAGAAGAGATCAACTCAGTGTGGTTCGAGGATGTCTCATGTTCAATGAAAGAATTGTGATACCACAAAAATTAAGAACTAGTGTTTTAAAACAGCTTCATCGTGGGCATCCAGGTAAAGAAAGAATGAAATCATTGATAAAGCATACTCTACAATGATGGCCTTTAGCAAATAATCCTATGGAACGCATTCTCATAGACATTGCTGGTCCTTGCAATGGGTTGTATTATTTTGTTGTTATTGATGCTTATTCAAAATGGCCTGAATTTTTCGAAATTTCAAATATTACATCAATGACCATAATTTCAAAACTAAATGAAGTGTTCGCTAGGTATGGCGATGCTGATACTATTGTCTCAGACAATGGCACTCAATTTGTAAGTGCTCAATTCAACAAATTTGTAACAGATCGGGGTATTACACATCTAAGAACAGCGCCATATCATCCACAATCTAACGGACAAGCTGAACGTTTTGTTGGAACTTTAAAACGTGCACTTGAAAAACTTAAACAAGAGGGGACAAGTTAGGAGAACTTGGAGATTTTCCTTCAAGCTTATAGGTCAACTCCAAGAACGGATTCGAAATCACCAGCAGAACTGTTCCTGAACCGAAAAATCAAAACTACTTTAGACTTACTCAAACCACAGGAAGTAGTGCCAATTAAACGTAATGTTAGACAAGAGACGATTTTCAACAAGAAACATGGTGCACAAGCTAAAAGTTTCGAAACCGATTAAAATATATTTGTTAAAATTTTTAGAAATGACAAGTTTATTTGGGTACCTGGTTCAATAGTAGAACGTGTAGGGACTGTTAATTACAACGTGTTAATAAGAGGCAAACATAAGCTAAAATTATTTCGTTCGCATGCAAATCAAATTAAGAAAAGATTTGTATCAGTTAAGGAGAACATAGATTCAATATATGTGTTATTTGAATTGTTTGATTTATATAGAACACCAGAAAATGTTTCGACAGAAGTAGTAAATCCAATTTTATCAGAACTTGATAAAGTAGTTGAAGCAGATATCGATCCTGAAATTGTTTCTTATACAACTGATCAAACTAAACTTCGTTTCATTCAACATCTGATTCAATAGAAGCAGAAACAATAACACCCTTACCACCTGAGGCTGCAGATATTTCAAAACCGAAAAGGAATTGTCAACCTCCCGGGTGGTTAAAAGACTACAGTATTTCTTACAAAAAGAGAGATATTGTAGTAGAAACACTTACAGCACTGATTGATTTTTATTTTTAATGTTTTTCAAATATACAAATTTATATATTAATTCTTTTAAGTATTTGAATTGAAATAAAACCTATTATTTTATTTACTTAAGCCATAACAAAGTAGAACCTTATCTTTATTTCAATTGCAGTTACATTTGGGATATAGCCCACCAAATGCTTTGCAGTTTTTTCCAAAGCATAATTTCTAGCATTCTTATTATGATAAAACTCGCTATTTGTATTGTAGAAACATTTATTTTCTTCCCAAGCCTGGATAAGAATTAAAACGGCCTCCTTTGGACACTCAACCTATATATAAATATACAATATTTACAATAAAATATTAACCAATCACTATTACTTATGTTTTACAACTATTTTGCATTGTACTTACCTTGATATTTTTGTTTATTCATGCTTCACAAGGTGTCTTATCATGTCATATTGTTCTAAAATTTTACAATGGTTTAAAAATTTTGTTGTTGCTTTTTAAACAAAGAGTGTCTTATAATAATAGAACTTTGTACGCTATGTTTATTGTGCTGTCGTATTTAATAAGCAGAGACCTGTGCTAAACGGCTAAGCCAAGCCACAATAGTTTTTGTAAACCGTCGCCGTTCATTGTATAATTTTATCGGGCCGACATCCAAATTTAAGCGCAGTTGCTAATTTTTGATAACAAATCACTGGCGGCGTCAAATAAGATCGGCTAAGGACTCTGCAGTTTATTTTTATCACACAAAATTTAATTTATTTACTTGAGTCTGCCATTACAACATCTAAAATGTACTTTTCGCACAAGCTGGCTATTATTTTGTTTTTTTCACTTGTTTTTAGCATTATGAAAAAAAATATTTATTTTTACAATTGTTTTACATCAGCTGATTGTTCACAATAGTCTTAATATTTCATGCTATTATTATAGGACATATGATTTTATGATACTACTGTGAATCCCCCATATGTGTTTAAATGAAAACGATTATTTTGACGGCAGCACAGCTGCACAACTGCATTTGCTGCTGCTGGCAACTTAGGCTATTTTCTATTTTGACGGGCAGCAATAAACATATATAGTGTTGCCAATATATATATTAAATTGGAAAAATAAGAACAAATCTTATTTTTGATATTAAACATAAAAGAACATTGCAAAAACACAACAAATAAAAATACGTGATTTTATTACCTTTTATATCAATAAATTTAATTTTATTCATTATAAAAAAAATATATGCGCCATCCCTGAAATTTGTATGGCTAAAATACACATCAGCTGATTATTATGTTGTTGCTGTCTTCAAAATAATTATGAAGCTGACTTCAAAGAAACATTTGAAGTTGGCAGCATTGGAAGCAGTTAAGTTGTGAAGTATGCTGTCGTCTAGGTGTTTAGAGCTTTATTCCGTAATTCTCTTAGATAAACCTATATCTGAATCGCTCAAAATCTAAAAAGCAAATGCATCAAATATTTTAGCTACATCGCTAAATTGGTTCAGTCATCTAGCTAAAATTTTATATCTTCGCCGTAGCTAATTTGCTATCCTTTCCCTCTGCACTTATGAATTACTTTAGAATGATTTGCTTTTCTTTAAAATAAATTACGTATAAATCTATATTTGCAAGATGGCAACATGTATATTTACATACAATTCATAGCACAATTGTGCAAAGAGAACTTCGCATATAATCTGATAATTCAATAAGTATATTTGGATCGTGATGTGACAAATTAGCAGACAAAATTTGTCACAAGAACAACGTGTGTTACTGTTTATTAAATGAGGTAGAAAATAGATTCGACACAGAAAACGTAATTTATTCGACATATTGTTAAAAAGAAAAAGAGACAACCTTACAATTTTACTAACAAGCACACACATTTTAACGATACTTTTGAAGCTTATTTAAGATTATTTTTATACCTGCCACCAAAAAATGGTACGGTATATTCATTTTGTCATTCCGTTTTTAATACATCGAAATACCCATTTTAGACCCCATTAAGTGCATTGTTTCTGAGTCCTGGTTTTATTTTACGACAATCCATATGTTAAAAGCTCGATAGAACCAAAAAAGCTAGGAAGCTCAATTCTTGCCAGAATATTTCTCACACAAGGTTTGTTTGGCATTCAAAAGAGGTTAAATCGGAATATTAGGAAGAGAGTTATAGCTCGCAATGGAAGAGTAGCTAAAAAAAACAATGTCCTTCCAACATCGAATAAAATACAATTGCGTCCAAACGTATTAACGTAGGACCATGAAATACTATAATATACTACATGTTAAATATATATAGTTCAGAATGATTCAACACTTACTAGTATTGAAAACTTCAATCAATTGCTATCTTGCCTTTCTGAAGATTATCTTCGCACTGTAAAAGCATTTCAGATCACGGAAGATAACTTCCAAAAAGCATTGCAAAGGTTAGAAGAGTGGCATTATAATAGTGTAACAGCAGTTTACGATTAATTTCTATCTCTATCAATTGGTAATGAAAAAGACATTACAAATGCTAAATTGATTCACATATATAAATATATATTTACTAGCATTTAACCCGCTACTTCGTTAGCGCAGTTCTTACTATTTATAGAATACTCAAATTCTATTTATAATTATTTAATATTTTTGGTTCAATTTATGAAAATTTGTATCTCTGATTCAATTTACTTAGAAAAATAAAAGGTAGAGTAAGGATATATCGGGCATATATTTCCTAACTAAAAGCAAGATCAATGCTACTGAGTTTCAAAAATTAAGATTCATATTTTGCAAAAATTACCCTAAAAATAATAAAAGTAACATTTTTTCCTTCCCTAAAACTTTCACTTGGTTTATTATTACCTTTATTCAGAATTCTATGTATACAAAATATAAAATATGAGAAAAAGTAATTTTGGTCGTCCATAATATTAGGATTTAGACCTCGGATCGAAAAACACTAATTTTAAGAATCTATGTTTACAAACGTACAAATACAAAGAGTACAAAAAAAATGCGAAAAGGCTTTTTTGTGCCTCCAATATCATTTTAATTTTCAAATTAAATTAACAATCCTTTATTTCACTATTTTAGCTTTATAAACGTAGGAAATACAAAAAGCCCCATTAAAATTCAGAGAAGTACCTTCTTGGTCGCCCATAACATATTTAGTCTTAGCTTGTATCAATAGTCACTAATTTTAAAATTCTTGTTTGGCAAACGTTAAAAATACAAAAAGTACCATAAAAATTCAAAAAAGTACCTTTGTGGTCGCCCATAACATTTTCAGTTTCATCTGGAATCAAAAGTCCTTGATTGTAAGATCCTACCTTCATAAACGAAGAAAATACCAAGAGTATCATAAAAATCAAAAAAGCACCCTTTTGGTCGAACATAACATTTTTAGTCTCACCTGGAATCAAAAGTCCTTAATTGTACAATCCTACCTTCATAAACGTAGAAAATACCAAAGGTAAAACAAAAATTCAAAAAAGTACCTTTTTGGTCACCCATAACATTTTTAGTCTTACCTGGAATCAATAGTCCTTTAGTTTACAATTCTACCTTTATAAACGTAGAAAATACAAAAAGTACCATAGAAAAGCGAAAAAGTATATTTTTGTTCCAAGTTCCAAATTCCAAGTTTAAAATGTTCAAATATCTATGTAACAAAATATTTTAATAGACATGATTTAAAGTCAGTATATCTACTCTTTTTTGCATAAAAGTAATTATGTTCTAAAAAGTACCAACCTCTTCCCGATTTTTCCCTTTTCTACCCTGTTATAAATGTGTTTCAATTTTTAATAAATTACATAATTTTTTATATCTGGTGAAATCCCAATTAAAAATTTTGTGAAAATCGGCGGTCTAATTAGGAATTACATACATTTTCCGGAATTTTCCCCTTTTTGGTACCTTTTTTGTCCCCAAAAAAGTTTCCAAAAATTTCACCCAAATAGTTGTCCATATTCTATTAGGAAATAATAATTGTCAAATTTTGTCCCAATGAATAATATAAGAAAAGTTTCTTTTAAAAAAGTACCAAAAAAAGGGACAATTTGTACCCCTTATACATGCGAATTCGAAAAAAGTGGCGAATTCTTATTAATATTTTTTCGTGTATTACTTAATACAGTTTAAATTTTTTTCCTAGCTATATGTGTTTGGAAGTTACAGTTTTTACCCGTTTTTCCTCCTAAGGGGCTGAAAATTTCAAAAAAGGCCAGACACATGTCAGCTTATTTTTTGTGCAAATTACAATACTTTTTCAATTTAATTTGTATCTTTTTTAGTTTATTAGATATAAGATTACCGATTTTACCCGTTTTTGCCATTTTTTATCCCCTTATAGTACGAATTTCCAAAAATCCCTTCTTAGTGGAGCTATACATTGAAAGAGGAACCGATTGTCTAAATTTCATGTTTCTAGCTCTTTGCGTTTGGGCGTTAGATTCCCGTCGTTCGAGTGTGAAGCATAGGGCCATTAATTGATTCACATCGTGCTTTCGAAAGTTGATACGGTTACTAAAGCTATTTAAACTTAATTACACAAAATTGCCTACATGGAACAATTGCGCAAAATAATAAGACGGGGTCATTTGATGTCAGTCAGAGATATAGTTTTGCAAAATCAAACGCTCTTTGCTTAGATTGTCTAAAAAAGGTCAGTCGCACATTGTAATATAGGGTAATTTTTTAGCTATTATTCATTAATTCGTTCGTGGCAGAATAAAAATGACCTGCGACAAGATGAAGGCCAGATATGACAGAGCAGCAAATTCTGAAGGCTTTACCGAGGGTCAGCTAGTTCTACTATATACCCAACAACGGAAAAAAGGACTGTCTGCTAAATTGCAAACTCATTGGGATCGGCCGTATAAGGTGATAAAAAGAATAAATGATGTCGTGAATAGAATACAGAAGTACAATAGCCTAAGATCAAAGATAAAAGTGGTTCATGTCGAGCGCCTCGCTAAGTACGGAAGAAGTGAATTTGTGCCTACTCGGGACGAACAGACTTAAGCGGGCGGTAGTGTTACAGATTTATTTTTAAATAGCTTAATTTACATTATAATTTATTTTAGTTGTAGTACTTAAAGTTACTGTAGTTTTATTTATATTAGTTTATTTCGCTGGTTGTTCGAACATGATGTTAAGCTGTTAATATGTGCAGCGTACTCTTAGGCACTTTTATTAATCCTGCATATTACTTAACATTAACATTACGTCTTAATTTAATGTAACGGTTTTCGAATAAACTAGTGTGTACATACGAGAACTTTGTCGAATGTTACCGAACACCACTACGTTACTATAAATAACCGAACAACACAGCTAACATGATCAGTCTAACAGTAGAGCTTGTTAAGTGTATGTCAAAGTGAGTTTGACAATAAAGGTGTATAACAATAAGTAAAGTGATTTTTTTATTTTGAGTTTATGAATTCTAGATCCTTACGGACTATAAAGTAATACATACAAATTGTTTAATATTAGTAATTCAAAAACAAAATAATTTTACAATACTAACATTTAAGTAAAAATCAATATGTTGATAAATTATTGAACTCGGTACGAATCCTCAAAAACGGATCGAAGTTGGCATAATTCGTTCTAAAAACGTTGACTGATAGCGGACAAAAATGACGTGTAGAACGACATGGTACATTAAAATAGATATTCGCTAATAGGAAATCAGATCATATACATCCTTTTATTAAATTTAGAACAAAAGTAACATTAAGCATTGTTGTTCGACTTTTTAAAGTTGGCAGCTTCACTAGTGCAAGTTTACTAGTATAAGGCGGCAGGTTTAACGAATTCCACTGTAAGCCACGAAGACAAAATAGCAGGAACTGTTTTTGCACAGATTCAATGCTATTAATGTAAACATTGTAAGTTGGGTTCCAAATTATTGAACCTTACTCAAGAATAGGCCTGACAAGAGAAATATACAATTGTATTGTTATATATGGATCAGTAAACTCTTTCGCCCAACGTTTTAAAAATCCAACTGTTTATGTTACGAACCGTTTTGGCCCAGTGAGGTTTCCGACTAGCTTGTTTGTGGCGATAGCTCAGACAGGTAACAACCCTCTCACTGGCCATGCATCTGCTGAAACAAACTGAAAAAAACACAACAAAAACTACTACAGATAATACTACACAAACTCCACCACACGAAGAATTCACGAGAGTTAGGTGTTTACTCCCGTTTTGCTCACCCAACCATGTCGCAGCAGCATCCGCTGTAAAATCTCTCTGCGACCCAAAAACTTATATGACCTCATCTTTATCATCCATCATTCCTTCAATTCAACAAAATAAATGTTAATTACATTGAATAGAAAATTTATTAGAATTACAAAAAAAACAACAGTTTACAACGTGCGTTCATCGAATAAAGTCGTTCGTATCATAAGCAGTTATTATTATCGTCATTTCTCTGTACTCGATATTCGTAACAAAAAAAAACGAAGTTTTTTTTTACACCTTTCGTTCTAATAAGTGCTTGTTAAGAATTTATATTAGATAAAAATTTATTTAATATTACAACACGAACTCTAAAAATGGGGGCAATTTTTTGCCCCCCTGGATCCAGACCCAGACCCAATTCGTACACGGAAAAAATTAACAAATATGGACATAAATAATGTTAACATTTTTCCAAATTTGGATATAACCCAAAAGCCTAAACACTACAACCCTAAATTCATTATAATTAAAAGTAATATCAACGATAAACCATTAAAAGACTTTAACATTTTTTTAGTATCGAAAGCATTAGAGGCAGTCACGTCTGAAAAACTAGAAAAAGCATCATTTACTCGTGATGGTGACTTACTTATTCTCACCAAAAATAATATTCAGACAAATAAATTCCTAAAAATAAAAGAACTAATTGGAGTTGGCCCAGTTACAACAACTTTACACCCTAAAGGGAGTAGTTTTTGCTCCTTCTTTAAAAAATCTTTCAGAAGAAGAAATTACAGAGGGTCTAAAAGACCAAGGAGTAGTAGAATGTCATAAAGTAAAAAAATTTGTTGATAACCAACTAACAAATACCTACGCAGTGCCAACTGAAATTAAAATTGGATTCCTAATAGTAAAAGTAAGCTCCTTGCAGTGTAAAAACTGTTTTAAATTGTGACATACTAAAAAGTACTGCAAATCAGAACCAAAATGCGAATTCTGCTCTGCCAGTATACACGACCCAACACCATGTTCAAAACTGGAATGCATTAACTGCAAACACGACCACAGCGCACCAGAGACCTGCGCCAGCCGGCTGACAGCCGATTTTGAGCCGCCGCCGATGACTTTCAATGGCAGCCGCCGCCGAAGAAATATCCGGCTCGTAACGGCTAAAAATAAGCCGCCGTGCATTATTTTTTGTTATTTTTTTCTTTAAGCCATTCGTACATACAGGTGTCCCAATTTTGGGAATTTATCCCTTAATTTGGATTTTTTTTTAAATTTGGTGGATTTTCTAAGTATATTTTAGGAATAAAATTGCTTGGGATTAGTTTAACTGTGTCGATCAGACCAACAAAACTTTTATAAATACAAATTAATAAGATGCCATATTAAAAATTAATTATTTAGTATTTTATTGAATTAGAGGAGTTTACATCGTATTCGCTTGCAAACTTTCTATAATTACAAAGCTTATAACACTTCAGAAGATGATTTAAAAACGTGTTTTTTTATTTAATCTCTTTTATAAAATCTACCAAAATCTTTTTCCACTTATACTATGATGTTTTTTATAATTTTTTTTGTGATTATTTTTTACTTATAATCGGTTACTTTTCATTACTTGCTCGCTCGTATTTAGAAAAATATAAAAAAATTTAATACAAATATAAATATTTGTAGTGCAAAATATTTGTCCAAAAAATTCTCTATTTTTATAAAAAATTTAACTTTTTTTAATTTATTTTTTAGTAGATTTTCCACCTTTTATTTCATTCAAAAGTCACTTGATAAGTTTAAAGAAAATACAATAAACATTTTCAAAAACAGAAAATGTGATGTTTTTTTGTACTACTTTTTCTTCACGTCCACAAAAAAAAACCGTGACTTATAAATCATCGTGTAAATGTAATTTACCGAGTGATGACTGCAGCACAAAATGGTTTGTTAGATTTTTGGCTATAAGTAAAATTCGAAGCATTCAAAATTTTAATGAGTTTTCATTTTTTTCGGGATATCTTATCTCTAATTTCGAAAAACCGGAAGGTTACTTTGTAATTCGAAACGAAAGAAAACATTTCCTAATTTGTATATACAAATAAATTCTAAAAGCTGATCATTGTTGGCTGCTCATAATAACAACTATTGTTGTTATTATTCTAATTTAAAACAATTCCGAATGTTCTGATTTCACTTGGAATACAACATGAGGAAAATAGAGATTATTTGTGACTATAAAACACAAATGTTGCAGAATTGTATTTATCTGATATTGTACCATGACTTAAGTAAAAATAAAATAATGTGGCTGTTTTTCTTTACGATTCAAAAAGAAATAATAGAACCTTCATCAATCTTCGGTGCATTTATGTTGCATTCATACGTGCACTTCCAGCCGGCTCACAGCCGAAATTAAGCCGCCGCCGTAAATTTCTTCGCTAGCCGCCGCCGCTTACAAAAAATGCTCGGCGCAGGTCTCTGCAGCGCACTTAACAAAAAATGTCTAACTATTGAAAAAAGACAATTAATTATTAAAAAAAAATAACAAACAACTGCACATACAACAAAGCAAACCTTAAAGCAAATTTAACAAATGAATCAATAACTACAGAAATACCAAAAGAAACAATAGAGAAGCAGTAGAAAAACGTAAAAAAAGAATAAGTCAATTAAAAAAGCAACAAAATGAAGCAACACCTATGTACATAATCAAAACAACAGAATTTAAATATAATTAGGGTTGCCATCCGTCCTCTTTTTTAGGGCATCCGGGGCAGTCCTACATTTTTTTTAGCAAATGTCCGGGGTTGTCCGGGTTTTGCACCTTCTCTGAAGTTTTTTTCTTACATTCAAACTTTAAATCACAGGTCACAAAATGTATAAAAAAAAGATTTAGGTGCTCGTAAGATTAATACAAATTTAAAAAAAAAAGTACAATTTTAAAATTTCTCTTTGTACAAAATTAGTTTTATTATCCTTATTTGTCGCTATTTATCGAAGTGGCCTATTTTAACTTGTCTTTTATTTTAAAAAAGTTCGGCAAAGAGGTCTGCTTGTCAGCTGTGTGTTTTTCATAAAGTTTGTTTTCCAGATATAGAAGAAAGTCTTGAACAAAAAATATAGTAAGGGTATATAATTTTGGTATGGATTGCCTAGAGTTTTACAAATATTTGATAAGATGTGATGGTAAATAATATATTCGCTCAAATTGGAAGTGTTGAAAAATATATGTAAGATTTTTAAAAGTGTACATTCCCTATAATGAATGCAATGGATTTTTGTTGCTTTTTTTGTTTTTCTATTCAACCATTAAATCAGAATGATATGTTCATTTTGTATTTTTGTATATAAAGTTTTTTCGGAAAAACAAATTTTGTTTTTGTATTTTAAATAGCGTCGTAAATTTTATCAAATTTAATTTTTTTTAAATGTGTCCTCATTTTTTGGGCAAATGTCCTACATTTTTTATGCTGGCGTCCTCTTTCTTTAAAATAGAAATGGCAACCCTAAGTATAATCAACAACAATAATACATACAACAACAAACACATTTATAGAACGATTAAACTCTTCGACTCAATTAACAAAAGAAACTTTAGAAAAATACTCACTCAACAGCAAACAAACTATACAAAAACAAAAACAACAATACAAACAAATCAGCTCTCAAAACCATTGCAGATAATGATGATATAAGCCCAATACACAATATGGATACCATCTAAAATATCACTTTGGTATACATTGTATATCACTGGTGATATACTCACACCTTATTTTAATACTCACCAGGATACATTCCTGTGTCACTGGTGAGTTGAAACTAAAATTAAATCTTATGGTCCTTAGTATTCTACAATGGAATACTAACGGATACCACAATAATTTACATGAACTACAACTTCTTATAAATGCTAAAGTCACCAGATGTGACATCTATCCAATAAACACACCTAAAATTAAAATCTATACAATTAAGTAATTATAATGCAGTTTTATGGAACTGTGACACAAATCGTGCTAAAGGCGGTACCGCACTACTAATAAAACAATCCATTCCGCATACATTTTACACACCAAATGTTAACTTTTATGATGTTGGCGTAAAAATTAAATCTGTAATAAATATGAACATTCTATCGCTTTATGCTCCACCAACTAGACCTTTATCAAATCAAGATTTACTATATTCTTTAAATAATCACATTGTTGATGCAACCTTAATACTAGGCTATTTAAATGCCCACAATCCAATATGAGGTTCACAAACCTTCGACAAACGTGGTAAACTGATAGAGCAATTCTATATAGGGTTGCCATTTCCATTTAAAAAAAAAGAGGACGCCAGCATAAAAAATGTAGGACATTTGCCCAAAAAAGAGGACACATTTAAAAATTATATTTGATAAAATTTACGACGCCTTTTAAAATACAAAAACAAAATTTGTTTTTACGAAAAAACTTTATTTACAAAAATACAAACTGAACATATCATTCTGATTTAATGGTTGAAAATAAAAACAAAAAAAACAACAAAAATTCATTGCATTCATTATCGGGAATGTACACTTTTAAAAATTTTACATATATTTTTCAACACTTCCAATATATTACCATCGCATCTCTTCAAATATTTGTAAAATTCTAGGCAATCTATATCAAAATTATATACCCTTACTATATTTTTTGTTCAAGACTTTCTTCTATATCTGGAAAACAAACTTTATGAAAAATACACAGCTGACAAGCAGACGCCTTTGCCGAACTTTTTTAAAATAAAAGATAAGTTAAAATAGGCCAATTCGATAAATAGCGACAATTAAGGATAATAAAACTAATTTTGTACACAGAGAAATTTTAAAATTGTACTTTTTCAAAACTAATTGTACACAGAAAAAAATATCCCTTAAATTTGTTTAATTAATTGACTTTTTGATTTGTTTTAAAATTCTAATTATATTTTTCATTAACTGAATTAATTTTTTTAATTGATATTAAATATTTTCAAAAAACAAAGAGACTTCTGTCAGTTGAATAAAATAAATAAAAAATGTTATTTTAAATGAAATTTTTTGAAAATTGAATTTCTTAGAATTAATTTAATATAATTATTATCCAATGAGCAGAATAATAAAAAATAGTAGACAATATGCAAGAAAAACTTCTGGTAAGTGGATATATATAAAAATATGTTAGTTTTAAATATAATAAATGGTTTCAGTTTCATTGTAGATGTGCTCAAATTCAATAATTTTTGTATCCCCTTATATTCCTCAGAATTCTCATTTAGTAGGTAAGTTTGTTGAATTTCTTCACTCTGTCTGATCAAGCCTTTTTACCGGTTAATATTCCTTTATATCATGATGCTACCAGTTATTTTTGGATCTCCGGCTTTCGATATGGTATAGTATATCTACTTATGGAACCCTACTTCTTTTGCTAAATTATTTTCATATAAATAACGAAATGTAATTAAAAACATAGATTCATATGTACCATATATGAATATTAAGAATATATAAATATCAAAAAAATATTTATTTTTTTTTAATTGTTTTTCTAAACAGGTTAAATAATTTTTGTTATTGAAATAAATACCAAATTTCAATTATAGACATGATTAAATTAATTAAAATCATTTTGGTACTTCCATCGTACATCCACTACAAATCACCCAACCAAATGCTGTGTTTTGGGCAAGTAAGTTTCCACCTTTCCACATTCTACCCTCTCTAATAAGTGAAAAAAAGTAATCAAATCCAATTAAAATATCAATATCTTTTGGAGTATTAAATTTATTGTCTGCTATGGGAAGGTCTTCTAACTCATCCCAGCAGTTAATTGATAATTTTGAACTAGGTAACTTCGTTGTTAAATTTGAAAATATATGAGCAAATATAAAAAATATTTTATCATCGTGTAGTGATTTGGCCTCTAGTTGAACAGTACCTCTCGTGGCTCCAGCCTGGTTGTTTCCTAATCCACTTATATAGATCTTGGCTGGTTTTCGGGTAAGCATTAGTCTTTGGACGCACCGTTCTGAAATGAGAGTGTTTTGACAACCAGAGTCTAAAAGAATGGTACAGGTTTGGTAATATCCCATATTATCCTTAACTAAGACTCTGGCTGTTGGCAACAGCATATTAAATAATTTTACCTCAGCTGAATTAGCTAACTTCATCGGATCACCGAATTCACCAGACACCACGAATGTCTCATCAGTAGCTTTTGGCCCCTTACTAGGCTCCTCTGTTGGTTTTGGGTCTGCGGTTTTAGATTTATAGGACGGCTTACGGTCTTGATGGATCAATGAGTGATGATGTCCGCTACAGGTTTCACACGTGTATTTCGATGGGCAATTTTGAACAATATGGTTAGGTTTTAAACAGTTGTAGCATAATTTGTGTTCTTTGATGCTTTGTATGCGTTCTACCTTGTCCTGTCTATTAAACTTAGGACAATACGAAAGGTGATGGTTCTGGGAGCAAATAGCACATCCCTTTTTCATGGTACCAGCATACGCGCGAACTGATTTCCCTTTGCAAGAGGGCTTTTCATCAGCAGGGGATGGTAAACGTTCCAAAGCATCACATCTTTTATTAATAAATGAAATAAAACTATCCAGCGAGGGGAATGACACTTTACCACAATCATCTGCCCAAGCGTGTAGGGTGTCTCTGTCAATTTTCTTGCTTAATATATGGATCAGCCACGGATCACGTTTTTCGGCATCTGAACCTTGAGCTCGTAGGCCTCTTACCACATCTGCCACATTGGACACATTCCGAAGGCTTTGGTTGTTATCAGCTTTAGGGATATTTAAAAAGGTTTCAATAAATGCGTCCACGACCAGTGAAGGCTTATCGTATCTCTCTTGTAATTTTTTTAGCGCTTCTTCATAGTTTTGATCACTGACTTGAAGATGACGAATTAGGTTGGCTGGGTCATCTTTTAATAAACCTTTTAAGTACTGAAACTTTTGTGCTGACGAAAGCGTGTTGTTGTTGTGGATGGAGCTTGTAAAGAGATCAAAAAAAGACCGAAATTCATTATACTTCCCATCGAGCACTGGAACATTAAGCTTAGGTAAGCGCACATCAGCAGGTTGATGAGTAGAGTTCGCCGTTTGGGAGAATGTGGCATGTGCCATTTGTTGTTGCGACTGTAGTTGCATGGCTGTAAATTTCTCAAAAAATGACGTTTGACTCTCCATAAGCTTTTGCATAGCGTCATGATGCATTGTTGTAGAATTGAGGGGTTCACCAGCGGAAGAAGGCAGCCTGGCATCTATTAGTTCACAATATCTAGGCTTCATTCTAAAATATCTATTTTCAAATTCCTCTACTTCCAATTCACGTTCGGGGCTATTGTCCCCTAAGGACGCCATTTCAATATCCAATGTTTGGAAGTTGTCGTATATTTTCTCTAAACTTTCTAACCTGGCACGAAGTTCAAACAGCGAGGTTTCGGGAGTCACATTATTGAGGAACTATTCCAGCCTGGTGGCTGTACCCTTTATGTTCGCTCTTTTATTTTTTAAAACATCCATTTTGAAATAAAGACTTATTATTATTTACTGGATATGCAACTAGGCAAAATTTCGTATAGAATTCTTCTTTTTTCTCACCGAAATTACCAAATTTGTAACACCAAATCTTTTCAACAAACAATTATTTTAATTTCTTTTTATTGCAGTAATGCACTATTTCACAAATCACGTCGGGGTCACCAAAATGTTTTTGAGGAAAAAGTCTGGTGTGTTTTGTTTGGTACCCTACAAGAACAGTGACGGTCATTTTACCGGTTATATGACTGGTATTAGTGACTGATATATCGGTTAAAGTTTCTATTAGTTTCTTAAGGGCAATGTGAAAAAAATGACTGAAACTCTTGTGTACATGTGATTTTGCGTCTTTCTCTTACTTATTAGTTCTGTCGACTGCAAAACATATATCTGGACTACTTACACTACAGCTGTTTCAAATCAAAAATAATATAAATAGTAGTCACACTTAACGTATATATCGGTCAAAGCTAACTAGTCACACTTAACAAATATATCGGTCAAAGCTAACCAGGTATATATTTTACTCGTACAATAAAACAAAATTTATTATCTTTTATATTATTTATTGTTATGTTTTTTATTACATTCACTTTTCTTTTATCACTATTTATAACGTTTCACTACTTCCTGGATGGGCTTATTTTAATCCTTTTCCATGGTGTCAGCGTCATTGGTATTATGGCTGGAATTGTTAAAAATAAAAATTATGAGAATATGCAAAGGCATATACATATTTATATTTGGCTGCTACCTTTCGTACTTACCTTTTATTTCTTAAGTATTTTATAAAAAACCTCGTCGAAAGAACGGCAAATTTTTTAATAAAAATTACTTTTTGTTACACTGAATAAAAAAATTTTCACAATAATTTTCCAATTTTAAACGTCAAAAAATCAACATACATTATTTGTCTCACTCTTGCATACGCATTATTTTTTCTGTCGCATGAATTATATATTGAATTGCTACCATAGTGTTAGTACAAACATTTTGTATGTGTTAGTTTCAGTCATTCATTTCTTGTAGGGTAGTTATTAGCAAACTGAGTTTATTTTGTATTTTCTAAAATGGTCAAGCCACTTGTGTGTACAAAAGAATATCAATTTTTTAACTCAAATGCCAATACATACATACATAGTTAAAGAGAAAATAAGATAATAATTTACACTCAAGCAACAACAACTAAATGAGCCAAAACAAAACAATGTGTTAAAATGAATCGAATGATTTAACTGTTAATTCCAAATAAGCAAACAATAACATGTTGAAGTTAGAAACACAAAGATTAGGGTGGCATTTGAATATTTATTTTTTTTATTTATTTATTAATTTAAGTCTATGGATTCTAGATCCTTACAGACTAAAAAGCAGTACATACAAAATGTTTAATATTAGTTATTTAAAAACAAAATAATTTTACATTTTACAATATTAACATTTAAAGAAAAATCAATATGTTGATAAAGTTTATTGAACTCAGTACAAATCCTCAAAAACGGATCGAAGTTGGCATAATTCGTTCTGAAAACTTTGACTGATAGCGGACAAAAACGACGTGTAGAACGACATGGTACATTAAAAAAGATATTCGCTAATAGGAAATCAGAGCATATACATCCTTTAATTAAATTTAGAACAAACGTAACGTTTAACATTGTTCTACGACTTTTTAAAGTTGGCAGCTTCACTAGTGCAAGTCTACTAGTATAAGGCGGCAGGCTTAACGAATTCCACTGTAAGCCACGAAGACAAAATAGCAGGAACTGTTTTTGCACAGATTCAATGCTATTAATATAAACATTGTAAGTTGGATCCCAAATTATTGAACCATACTCAAGAATAGGCCTGACAAGAGAAATATACAATTGTATTGTTACATATGGATCTGTAAACTCTTTCGCCCAACGTTTTATGAATCCAAGGACAGCACGTGCTTTATTAACAGTTAAAGAAATATGCTGAATAAAATTTAGTTTAGCATCTAATAGGATTCCAAGATCGGAGACGGATTCCAGTCTTTTTAACGTAAAACCATTTAAAACATAATTAACTTTAATATAACATCTACGAAAGAAACACATATATTTGCATTTTTCAGGGTTCAGCTCCATTAAGTTAAATTTACACCATACATTAAAAGCATCTATATCCATTTGTAAGAGGGTATGATCGGCGTAATTATTATAACTTAGGAATATTTTTACGTCGTCAGCATACATAATAACGTTTGAGAATTTAATAGCATTTGGTAAATCATTAATGAACAAGGAAAACAGCAATGGACCAAGATGACTTCCCTGAGGAACACCAGAAACAACGGCTATTGGTTTAGAGATAATGTTTTTAAAACGAACATTTTGTTTTCTATTTGTCAAATACGAATTAATCCACTTAAGGGAGTTCTGTGTAAATCCCATTACATCAAGTTTTTTTATTAGAAGTTTATGATTAACTTTATCAAAGGCTTTGCTAAAGTCGGTGTAAATAACATCAGTTTGCTTTCGTTCAATAAAACCACGATTTACAAGCGTAGTAAACTGCAACAGATTTGTAACAGTAGAACAACCCTTACGAAAACCATGTTGTAACGGAGACAATATAGATGTTACATGATGGCAAAGATGGTCAGTTATAATTTTCTCAAAAAGTTTAGGTATTGTACTAAGGTTAGCAATACCTCTATAATTAGCGATGTTATTTCTGCAGCCAGACTTGAATAATGGAATTATAAAAGAGTCCTTCCACATAGTAGGAAAATAACCGGATTTTATCGACATATTGAAAAGTATTGTAAGAGGAGAAACGAAAGCCTCAGCACATTTAATAAGAAGGCTACTAGGAATTCCATCAGGGCCATATTTATAGGAAAATTTTAGATTTTTTAAACTGCTGAAAACCGTTGATTCATCAAGAAATGGAATTGATATAGCTGGATTTGATAATTCCATTAGTGGATAAGATTTTAAATCGTCGAATTTAGCGTCAGAATAAGTGGTAGAAAAAAAGTCAGCAAACAGATTACTTATTATTAAGTCATCATCGGATTCAGAATCAAGGTACTTCATAACAGTTGGAAATGCAACTGTCCTCCTTTTGTAATTAACAAACTTGTAGAAGCTCTTTGGATCAGTTTTAAAATATAAAAAAAATTTAAAATATAAAATATAAAGCAAATAAATATAAATAGTGTAAAATGAAAATAGCAAATTTTACGTTAGAATAATTTTTGATAAATTCACAAATCTTTACAAGTAAGTAAAACGTCGTTAACAACAATTAAAGAAAATATTAATAATTTTGTTAAGATACTGAAACTCGCTAATATTTATAATACAATCTAATTATATATTCATTTGTAAAAAAAATGTAGTACTTTATATTTTACTTGTTATTAAAATTCTAATTTCTTTTTAAATTAATGCTCTAAACACATAGACGACAGCAGACAGCAAGCAGCAATATGTCAAAAATAAAATCCATGTGTTTAAATGAAAACGATTATTTTGACGGCAGCACAGCAGCACGACTGCACAACAGCATTTGCTGCTGCTGCCAACTTAGGCTATTTTCTATTTTGACGGGCAGCAAGAACAAATATAGTGTTGCCATTACATATATTAAATTGGAAAAAAAATAACAAAAACTTATTTTTGATATTAAACATAAAAGAACATTACAGAAATACAATAAAGAAACAAATGTATGTGTTTTTATAGTTTTTCGTGATATAATTAAATTTTTTTTTATCAATAACTTTAATTTTATTCATTATAAAATATATATGCGGCATCCCTGAAATTTGTATTGCTAAAATGCACATCAGCTGATTATTATGTTGTTGCTGTCTTCAAAATAATTATGAAGCTGACTTCAGAGCAGCATTTGAAGTTGGCAGCATTTGAAGCCATGAAGTTGTGAAGTCTGCTGGCGTCTATGTGTTTAGAGCTTAAGAGCCGATGGCCTAAGTAGCTAGCGCTCTATCTACTTTTCTAACCTTATAATAATTAATTATTGTTAAGTTAATCAATAAATAAATAAAATAAGTAAGAGCACTATATTCGGCTGTGCCGAATCTTTTATACCCACCACCAATTTTGTGTACATTTAAAGCACAATATTTATTATTTTGTTAATCGCTATGGAATAATCTCTTTATAATAAAATATGTATCACTTTCTTTGTATAGGGTGGTTAAATTTTAAGGGCCCATGTTGAAGGTGAACTACACCTAGTCTTTAAATTTGTTTTCTGCATTTCACTTGACATTTCTCAATCTCAAACTTACTCAATTTGATCCGTGGAAAGATATGCAAATGAGCAACGCTTTAAAGTTATTCAGGTTTTTTATAAAAATGGGCGTTCAAATCAAAATGCATTTTGTGCACTTCGCAATTCTTTTGACCAACATAATCATTCAAATTCGTCCACAATCGGGAGAATTGTAACAAATATTTAAATTTCTGCAAAGCAGGTCTGGTTTTTGCGATAGTGTGGCAAAAGAGCAGTCAACCTCGCCTCATCATCATGCCCAATAATTGAGCATTAACATTGTTATTGAAAATTTGGACTATCAGATAGAGGAGTGGTGCCAAGGCGGTTTTATGAGCTTTTAAATTTCATTAACGGTAGATAACGTGAAAAGTGGGCGATATAGTAGGCGTGTCAAACTTTTTTTTGCGAATGAGTACAACTTAGGTGTTTCAATTTAGCCCTTTATTATTCCAAAATCTCTATTAATAGAGAAATTATATGAATTGTAGTTAAAACGTTATATGATCGATAACTCCTCTCCTAATGCATAGATTTAGACAATTTTCGGGGGAAAATATTGTTTTTACTGAGGAAATATATATTAAAAGTTTCATGAGTCTCCGTTAATGCGTTTGGACACAATTCCATTTTATTCGATGTTCGAAGGACACGGTTTTTTCGACCTACTCTTGCTTTTCGAGCTATAACTCTCTTCCTAATATTCCGATTTAGCCCATTTTCAATACCAAACAAACCTTATCTCTAAGAAAGATTCTGGCAAAATTTGAGCACCCTAGCTTTTTTCTTACGACCTCTATCGTGCTTTCAACAGACAGACGGACGGACATAGCTAGATTGTCATCAAATCAAACCCTGATTCAGAATATATATACTTTATGGGGTCTAAAATGAATATTTCGATGTGTTACAAACGGAATAACAAAATGAATATACCCCCACCATTTTTTTGGTGGCGGGTATAAAAACACTAAACAATAAATATGCAAATAATAATTAAAAGTTACAATAATATTAATAAAAATTCATTTAAAATAATAACATAACAAAATAATTTTAATGAAAATGCTAATAGTAATAATAATATTAATTAAAATAATGGTGATTATAATAATAGTAATAAAAATAATAATAATATTTACAAATATATATAATATAATACAATAATTTACATATATACATATTTAACACACATATAAACAAAATTATTTCCCCTCAATTCATTTTCATTATAACCGTTTCACTTTTCTTATTTTTATTTATTAATCTTTTCTAGCGCTCAAGTTCATATCTTCTAAATTTCTTACGCGTCAATTTGTGCCCTACATAAGTTTAAAATTTCTCTTCTTTAACTTTTTACATTTTAATTCTTTTTATCTTTACTATTTTAGATTGCCGGCTACCGAGGGTCAGATGTACATAAACAAAGCAAAACTAAGGAACACAAACACTAACATTAAACATTACACTTATTATTTTCTTTTTTTTCACAGATCACAATTACACTTAACACTAATTTATCATTTTTTGTCATATATGTCTCTCCGTTCTGCTCTAAAGCCTATTTTTGCTTAATTTGCTCTTATGTTTATCTGGGCCACAATTTAGGATATGCCGACAGCACGTGCTTTATTAACCGTTAAAAGGATGTGCGGAATAAAATTTATTTTAGCATCTAATAAGATTCCAAGATTGGAGACGGATTCCAGTCTTTTTAACGTATAACCATTTAAAACATAATTAACTTTAATATAACATCTACGAAAGAAACACATATATATGCATTTTTCAGGGTTCAGCTCCATTAAATTAAATCTACACCATAAATTAAAAGCATCTATATCCTTTTAAAAGAGGGTGTGATCGGCGTAATTATTATAACTTAGGAATATTTTTACGTCGTCAGCATACATAATAACGTTTGAGAATTTAATAGTATTTGGTAGATCATTAATAAATAAGGAAATCAGTAATGGACAAAGATGACTTCCCATAGGAACACCAGAAACAACGGCTATTGATTTAGAGATAATGTTTTTAAAACGAACATTTTGTTTTCTATTTGTCAAGTTCGAATAAATCCACTTAAGGGAGTTCTGTGTAAATTCCATTACATCAAGTTTTTTTTTTTATCAGAAGTGCATGGTTAACTTTATCAAAGGCTTTGCTGAAGTCAGTGTAAATAACATCAGTTTGCTTTTGTTCAATAAAACCACGATTTACAAGCGTAGTAAACTGCAACAGATTTGTAACAGTCGAACAACCCTTACGACAACCATGTTGTAAAGGAGACAATATAGATGTTACATGATGGTCAGTTATAATTTTCTCAGAAAGTTTAGGTATTGTGCTAAGGTTAGCAATACCTCTATAATTAGCGATATTATTTCTTCAGCCAGACTTGAATAATGGTATAATGAAAGAGTCCTTCCACATAGCTGAATTTGATAATTCCATTAGTGGATAAGATTTTAAATCGTCGAATTTACCGTCAGAATAAGAGGTAGAAAAGAAGTAAGCAAACATATTACTTATTATTGAGTCATCATTGGATTCATAATTACGGTACTTCATAACAGTTGGAAATGTAATTTACAAATTTGTAGAAGCTATTTGGATCAGTCTTAAAATTTTGACGAATTTTATTTAAATAACTTAAGTAGCAAGACTGATTCATTAAATTAAATTGTGCATGAATCACCGAATATTTGGCATAATCGATAGAAGATCCATACTTTTTGTATATTTTATAAAGTTTGTTCTTTTTATTTTTAACGGTAGAGAGATACTTGGAGTTCCACGGTGGGTTAGATTGTTTTAAAACAAAAGTTTTCGGAATGGTTTGAGTTATATAAAAATAGATTTTATCATAAAACTTTTTAATTACGTTGTCGATATCAATACGATTACTTAGGTTAGGTTAAGTTGAAAAGGAGGGGTATAAAAGCCCAAACCCATGACAGGTATACACCTATGCCCAGTTGGCATGTTGTGCGCTCCATGTGGAAAACGGAATTCCCAAACAAAAAAAACCATAACCATAATTTCCCATAAATAACGGACTAGTCCAAGAACCCAGTCCTCTCAATGTAACGCCTTATGGATCTCCAGTTCGAGTTCCCCAGGTATTCCAAGTTCGGCATAGTATCCACTGTAAAATTTTCGCGCCTAATATGCCCAAACGCAGGACAATGACAGAGGTAGTGTACCAGAGTCTCATCCTCTTCCTCGCAAGCTCTACATGTCGTCTCCTCAGATAATCTCATGCAAGCTAGATGAGTTATCAACTCCGTATGACCTGTAATTACACCGGTTAATTTCCCAAGTGTAGGTCTACTTAGTCTCAGAATCTCCTTTGACTTCCCAAGATTTGGATCACCCCAGAGTGTTCTTGTCACCTTATATATTGCCATTAATCTTGTGGCAGCTAAGGCCGCTTCATATTTTACCTGTATCTCAATAGGCCAAATGGATAATATATTCTCAATGGCCATTGTCGATGTGGTCCTCATGGCGCCGCAAATACTAATGCAGCACTGTCTCTGAATCTTTTGAAGAGGTTTTATATTCACCTTCTTCTCTAAGGATGTCCACCACACTAACGAAGCGTACGTAATTGTAGGCCGCAGTACACTCGTATATAGCCAATGTGTCATCCTTGGGCTTAAGCCCCATTTTGAGCCAATCACTCTTCTGCAGAGGGCCCATATTCTTCGAGCTCTCTCCACTTTACATTCAATGTGGTCCTTCCAGGATAGTCTCCAATCAAGTACTAATCCTAGGTATTTGACGATTACTTAAAAAATTAGTATAACAAAGAAAATTTGGTTAGTTTGTGTTGTTTAATAGTTCAATGAACATGTGGTAGTTAGTTTTTTTAAAGCAAAAACTTTTTTCATTCAAATTAACAGATTTTAACGTAGAAGAGCTTAATAAAACAGAAATTTTGATTTTACTCGTAGGATGGTAACAATCCTTCGGCTGAGAAATTGGATCCGAACGATTAATAGTTATATCAGTACAATCGTCTACAAAACTTAAATCTAATAGTTTAAAGTTAACGTTGCAAATACCATTTAGCTAATAAAGATTAAGATCCATTAGCAAATTCACGAACTCTATATAATACGTATTTATCCTTGACGTTGTCGGAATGAAATAACCATTGTCAAATGAGAAATTCCATGATAAATATGGCATATTAAAATCTCCAAGAATAAAAACAGAATCGTTTTCATTAGCAGCTCTAACCATTTCTTTAGTAGCTTCAGCACACAGAAAAAAATAAATATGAGTTTCAATTACGAAATTAATATAAATAATTAAAAAATTGTTTAATTTTGCTCCAATCATCAAAATGATACTATTAATTAAATGGAAATTAATAGTTTTAATTGAAAAATTATTGAGAAAAATATTAACTAAAATAGTATTAAAAAATTCATTAAAATTTTCATAATTTTCAAAAATGATTTTAATTAATTTAATCATGTCTATATTTGAGATTTGGGATTTATTAAATTAAAACATTTATTATATCAATAATAAAATTTATTAAACCTGCTTAAAAAAATACAAAAAAATATTCTCTTTTCATATATATTTATTCTTAATATACATTTATATTACAAAGGAATCTATATTGTTAATTACATTTCGTTACTTATATAATAAAATTAATGATAAGAAATAGGGTTCCACACAAATACACGTCAATACACACACTATACAATATCAAAAGCCGTATTTCCAAAAATAATTTTTAGCATCAACGACCTAGATATAAAGGAATATTAACCGATAAAAAGGCTTGATCAGGCAGAGTGAAGAAATTCAACTAACTTACCTATTAAAATGAGAATTCTGAGGAATATAAGGGAATACATAAATTATGTAATGAATTTTGGAATACCTACATTGAAACCGAAATAATTTATGATATTTAAAACAGAATATATTTTACATACACTACCACTTACACTTACCAGAACTTTCTCTTGCAGATTGGTGATTTTTTTTTTATTATTCCGCTCCTATTTATTTATTTATTCTTCAAATTAAATTTTCAAGAAAATGTCATTTAAAATATTTTTTATTTCATTTAATTTTTTTTTTTCAACTGACAGAAAAATCTTTGTTTTTTGAAAATATTTAATATAAATTAAAAAATTTAATTAAATCAATAAAAACTATAATTAGAACTCAAAAACAAACCAAAAATTCAATTAATTAAAGAAATTTAAGTAATATTTTTTTCTGTGCATGTTCACGGTAAACCATCTCAAATGAATTTGGAGGGATATAAGAAGAAGTGATGAAAATTTTCTTACGTTTCAACTTAATAACAGCACCAATAAATTCAATGTTTAATGAAGAATCATCTAAAAACGCCTCAGAAGAAAGCTGACTGGAAACTGCAATTAGAACTCCACCTCCTCTGATACCTCGATCACGTCTATAAATTTGATAATCACTACAGAGTATTTCAGTATTTAAAACATTTTCCATAAGCCATGTTTCAGTAAACACAATAACGGTGTAGGTAAAAGCGAAACTATTATTTAACTGGGCAGATAATTTTGTATTTAAGCCACGAACGTTTTGATATATTATTGAAATATCAGTAGAACAATTTAGTTTTTTGGAGTCGTTGAGACACGTATAGGGAGACGTGCAGCAGTCCTGCGGTTTTATCTGTAAACATATTCGACCACAAATGTACTTGCAGGCCAAAAGCTAGGATCAACAATATGTTCAAAGAGATCTTCAGGTACCGCAATTTTAAACGATGTTATTGTTCTCGGTTCGGAGTACGTATATTTATACACAGAGATTTCACAATTTTACTGAAGTTTTGATCGAATGTAATATTTAGAATCCTCAGCAGTAGTTTCCGCAGCCAAGCTTTTAAAGGCTTAGGTGCAACTTGAATATTGTTAGTAGACGAAGAAGTCAAAATTTGAGCATAATTAAGATTTCGTACAGGAGCGATAGATGAGTTATTGGCTATGGGTGGAATTCCAGATGAGGCAGGTAAAGACTCCAAGGAGTTAGGTGTATCAGCTACGGACACTGATGTGGCTCCAGATTCAAAGTTGTTACGGGATTGTGAACTAATTTCAACTACAGAAGCAGATGAGTTGTTAGAATCAGGAGTTTTTTTGCGAGTGTTTTGAGATGAGTCAGATCTTAAATGCGCTTTTTTGCGTTTAGGAGATAGATTTTGTTGCATATTAACGATATTTTCTAAATTGGGGAAATTATTAAATAGTTCACCAAGTTTAGCAAGATTATTTTGTAGCAACAGAAATTCCTTGGTAATTAAATTAAACTCATCTTTAGAATTTTTAAAATGCTTAATAAATTCTATATTGATGTTTTTGTTTCTCGCGTTGACTCCTCAAGAGTACGGACGTGTTCGCTGCGCGAGTGATATACATAGTGAAATTTGTAATAAGTTGCAAAATTTGTAATAGGTAAAAAAAAAAAAAAAAAAATTTTTCATTTGTGAATGAGTGAAAACTCCAAAAATTTAACTGAGCACAGCGGTCGAAATGCTCATATTGTATTAAGCTCCGACAGTGCCTGTTTTGAAAACATTAGAGATCCGGAATTTAATAGAAATTATTTAACCGTGAAACCTAAAATTACTCCAGCTATAAAATTAAGTGCTAGTGCGCCAAACTTAAATAAGTGTATTGAGCAAGGTGGAAACTTAGCTAAATCTGACTTGAATATACCATTAAGAAGTTCGGAACGTTTGTCCTCATCCCGGTGTTCGCTGTTCAGTGCTGGAGGAGTGACAACTGCTGCAAAAGCCACGCCAAGTCCAAAAAGCATAATAGTTGCAGTAGAAAAACCCAAAACACAGGTAGGAATGGACCGTTACATTACAGTTTTGAAAAGAGGCAGAAGCCCAAAATCTGCGGAAATCGCATCAGCTGCAAAAATTACAAAAGACAGTGAAAAACCCAGATCCCAAAATCGTTTTGCTATACTCCAAGAAGAAATTGACGCCCCAAATGCATTGCACAAATCTATTAAGCCGCCTCCAATTTATTTAAGAGAAAAGAACTCAAATAATCTAGTTAAGATGTTAATTTCTTTGATTGGAGAAAACTCTTTTTATGTGACGCCATTGAAACGTGGGAACATCAGCGAGACAAAAATTCAAGTTAATTGTGAAGGCGATTATCGCAAAACAGTTTCCGAGCTGGAGAGGCATAAAAAGAACTTTTATACTTACCAACTTAAAAGTGCAAAAGGCCTCCAAGTCGTTATCAAGGGTATTGATTCTGATGTTGATCCTCAGGAGTTAAAACTGTGTTTAATCAACAAGGGCTTTAATGTCAAAGCGGTATCCAACATTAGGAACAGGGAAAGGATCCCACAACCACTTTTCCGAGTGGAATTGGAGCCTAATGACATGAAGCTAAAGAAAAGTGAAACGCATCCCATTTACGAACTAAAATACATCATGCACCGTAGAGTTACTGTGGAAGAGCCACATAAACGAACTGGTCCGGTACAGTGCTTAAACTGCCAAGAATATGGTCATACCAAAACTTACTGTAAATTGCCTACTGTTTGTGTTGTGTGTGGAGATTTGCATGAGACATCTAAGTGCAACAAGGCCAGGAACGACCCTAAGGTTAAAAAATGCAGCAATTGCGGTGGTAATCACACTGCCAACTATAGAGGATGCCCTGTTTTTGAGGTCGTCAAACGTTCTTTGACCAACAAAAGTGTTTCTGTTGCTGGACAGTCACAAAAACCACCTATTACAAATATACCCGTCTTGACACACGCAGCCTCAAATCAAATGTCATATGCCTCTATTCTTAAAACTAACCAACCGACAATGCAAAAAGAGATGCCGACCACTGAACAATCAAGTTCCATTTTTAGTCGACTAGAAGGTATGTTGGAGAATCTGATCAATTCAATGAATCTTTTTATGACGAATACGACCAGCATGATGCAGGAGATGCAAAAAATGCAGTCCACGCTACTGCAGGCTATACTAAATAGGCCATGAACTGTCTAAAAATATGTTTCTGGAACGCAAACGGCATACGCCAACATAAAAACGAACTTGAGTGTTTCCTTGTGAACAACAAAATTGATATAATGCTGATCTCCGAGACTCACATGACATCAAGAAGTACTTTCAAAATAAATGGATACACTTTTTACGACACCAAGGACCCCAGAGATAGATCTTGTGGTGGGTCAGCAATCTTGATCAAATCCAGAATAAAACACCATTTATTGGCTGGTCTTTCTGAAAGTCATCTACAGGCAACAAACATCTGTGTAGTTGACTTTGGCCAAAATCTAATAATATCGTCAGTGTATTCTCCTCCAAGGTTAGCAATAACGAAAAGTCAATATATAGAGTTTTATAAGTCACTCGGTGCTCGGTTCATAGCAGCTGGCGATTACAACGCAAAGCATACTTTTTGGGGTTCACGACTTATTAGTCCCAGGGCCGCAATTTATATGATTCCATTTCTGAATTGAGACTTAACGTTATTTCAACCGGACAGCCTACTTATTGGCCTACTGATGCTCGTAAAATCCCTGACCTTATTGATTTCGGCGTTATGAAAGGAATAAACTCTGAACTTATTGAGGCGGAAGCATCGCTGGAGCTTTCGTCGGATCACTCACCAACCATTGTCACTATCTGCAATCCTCACCAAAGGTTAACAAAGAAACTATTTTCCACACGAGTTAATTGGTTAAAATATAAAAAGTACATCAGCACACATTGTACAGAAAATTTGCTTCTAAGAACTACAGCAGACATCGACTCATGTATTGGCAACCTCAAAGAGCAAATGAAAAATGCCGCGGAACATGCTTCCTATACTTTTCGTCAGCCCAGGTACACTCGTATTTATTCTTCAGATGTACAAGAACTTTTGTCTGAAAAGAGAAGAGTCAGAAGAGAATGGCAGCAACACAGATCGCCCCAACTTAAAATTACTTTAAGAGAATGTACAAAAAAGCTTAGGAAACTGCTAGAATCACAAAGAGAAGCTTCTCTTAATAATTATCTGAAAGGTCTAGATGCAACTACTCAGTCCAATTATTCGTTATGGCGCGCAGCTAGTAAACTCAGGGGACCCGTGACCTCAAAACCCCCACTTCGCAATTTAAATGGCAGTTGGGCGAGAAATGACGAAGAAAAATGTAACCTTTTCGCAAGTCATTTAAAGAATGTATTCACTCCCAATGTAAGTACTGACATCAGTGAACTACCACCTGTTGTTGAAAGACCACCTGTAGAAATAAAATTTCAATACGTAGAGGTTGTTAAGGCTATTGACAACTTAAATATCAGAAAAGCTCCTGGCATTGACAAAATCAGTAATAAAATGCTTTTGCAGTTGCCTCGCACCGCAAAAAGAATTATTCTCTTTCTTTTTAACGCTATCGTTCGCCTTGATTACTACCCGTCAGAATGGAAAGTTGCATTGGTCAAGATGATCCCTAAGCCGGGTAAAGATCCCTCAAAAGTTGAGTCGTATAGGCCAATTAGTCTATTGCCAACAATGTCAAAATTGTTCGAAAAGATGATAATAGCGAAATTGATACCGATATTGAATGTTAACAACTGCATTCCAGATCACCAGTTTGGCTTCAGAAAACAACATAGTACTATCGAACAAACTCACCGACTGGTACAAGTTATAAGAAAAGCCTTTGAAGAAAAGAAGTACTGTTCGGGTCTATTTATTGATGTTTCTCAAGCCTTCGACAAAGTTTGGCATGAAGGCCTCTTACATAAATTGAAGCATAACTTCCCAGTTAATGTTCTCAATCTTCTACAAACATACACTATCGGTCGCCAGTTTCTTATAAAAGAAGGAGACGTTGTTAGCTGCCCCCAACCAATCCTGGCTGGAGTACCGCAGGGGAGTATTTTAGGTCCAATGTTATATTTAATATATTCAGCAGACATGCCAACAAGCAGTTTAACCCATACTTCAACATTCGCTGACGACACGGCTTTTCTCAGCACTCATAAAGATCCAAAAGATGCCTCAAGCCAACTACAGCACCATATAACCGATGTTGAGAAGTGGGCTAAAAAATGGGGAATAAAAATAAATGAACTTAAATGTTCACATATAACATTCACTTTACGTCGGGAATCTTGTCCCCCCATTTTTATTAATAACCAGGTGGTGCCACAACACTCTCACGTTAAATACCTTGGTATTCACTTGGATCGCCGTCTCACATGGAAAAATCATATAGATGCAAAGTTGACCCAATTGAAATTAAGGACTGCTCAAATACATTGGCTTATAGGTCGAAATTCGATATTAAGGCTCGATTGCAAACTTTTGCTCTACAACTCAATTTTGAAGCCAATTTGGTGTTACGGTATTCAATTATGGGGAACTGCATCCTCCTCCAACATAGAAAAAATTCAACGACGTCAAAATAAAATACTACGAATGATAACCGTTGCCCCTTGGTACATAAAAAACAGCAATTTACATAAAGATCTTGATGTTCCGTTGATAAAAAGCGAAATCACTAGACACGTTGGCCGCTACTTAAAAAAGCTGGAAACTCATCCCAACCCACTTGGCCGAAACATCTTACAATATCGCGGACATGTTCGTTTGAGAAGAAGGGACACCATCTCTCTTAGATGAACTAAATAATCGCAATCTCTACAATTTATTTTAATTTCGAAAACCAGATTTTGTCTGGCATTGGCTGGACTTTCATCTACTAATTATAGATTTAAGATTTGATTACTTATTGTTAGTTCATAAACATATATGAAGTTACAATAAATATTAGTTTGAAAAAAAAAAAAAAAAAAACAAATTAAGACACAACCAGCATGATACCAGACGATCACCACCAGTACTAATACAATTGGCAATTGAGCCCTCCATTGTGAAAAAGGTTGGACAGACAGATATACATATCTTTATGTATAGCAATGTTCCAAAATTATTTTGTTATTAAAAACACAAACTAATGCAATCCCAGTATTACCAGCATCAAACAGAAAAACATATGTATAAATACAAACAAAAAACAATAAAAACGATGTTGATTGTTATTTTTGTTATTAGACGCACGTAAAATTATATTTTAAAACACTTTAAAGAAGTGAAAATAGTAAAAAAAAAATAGACACTGTGTCACACTGAAAGTATATTATTTCACATAAAAATTCTGAGTAATTAAAAATTTAAACAGATTGATATCATAAAATTAATAACAAAATAAGCAATTTTATTGCAAAAAAAAAAACCCGTCAAATAGCGAACAGTGTTACCAAGTAAAATCAATATCTGAGTGTGTTTAAGTAAATAAAGTGCTCTTAATTTTATAACAAATTTCAACTGTTTTTAATTGCAATAAAAGAACTCAAAAATATTTAAAGGAAATAAGCCAACGTTTATAAAAGGTATAAACGTAACAACTGGTGTCGGAAGTGGGATTGCATTATTATAAAAGACATGAAATTTGAGGAGCTTAAAGTAGAACTATTCAAGAAAGAATTAAGTAAGCTGGCATTGCCGACAACAGGTAATAAAGAAGAATTGCAGAAGACACTTCTAGATGAATTTAAGCGGCGTAATATTGACATTGATGGTCAAAAATTATTAGCTCAAGTTAGAGTAGAAGTTCAAGAAGTTAAACTAGAAGTTCAAGAAACTTCTAAAACTAATAATGAAAAATTATTAGCTGAAGTTCAAGAATCTTCTAGAGCAAATATTGAAAAATTATTAGCTGAAGTTAAGTTGAAGTTCAAGAAACTTCTAGAGCTCATTATGAAAAATTATTAGCTAAAGTTAGAGAAGTTCAAGAAACAGCTAGAGCTACTAGCGGGAAAGTTCAAGAAATTTCTGAAGCTGTGAATAACAGAGTAGAGTGCATTGAAAATCATGTCAGTAAAATAGATAAAAAAACTGGCTGATCTTGAAAATGACATCAGAGCACAGGCTAGAGATGTAAACGAGAAATTTAGAAACAAAAATTAATTATCTTCAATGTCACGAGGGCCCAGTGCGGATAATTCCAGAAATATCGAGTAGAATAAAGGCACCTACTTTTGGCGGCAGTGCACCATTTAATGTTTTTAAATTTCAGTTTGAGACAGTTGCCAATAGAAATATGTGGAGGAATGAAGAAAAGGCTCTAGAGTTGATTTTGTCATTAAAAGGTAACGCAGCACAAGTTTTGGAAAGCTTACCTATTGGCTGCGGAGAAAACTATGATGACTTAATGGTTGCACTACAATGTAAGTATGGCTGCGAGCACAAACGAGATATTTACCGAATGGAATTACGAGTCAGAATTCAGGAAGTTAACGAGTCATTACAAGATTTCGCAACAGAGATCGAGCGTTTGGTGCAGCTGACATATCCAGGTGAAAATCACCCATTTTTGGATCAGTTTAAAATTGAAACATTTGTAAATGGAATGCGTGATCCAGAAATAAAGCACGCGGTGTTTAGGATACATAAATCAACGTTTGCAGAAACCGGAGCATACGCGCTGACACAGAAGACCGCAAAATTACTCTCTAGGCCGCAAATATGTAAGGTGAGAAATCTCGATATTACTGCAGAATAAGACGAAGATATAGTCACCGTTATACAGGCATTAGAGGAAAAGGCAAAGCCAAACCCAAATGCTATAATTGTGGTAAAAGTGGAAATTTTCAACGAAATTGCAAAGCACCAAGGAAGCGGGCTAGATCTGTTTCGCCACCTGGAAACAGAAAACGGGCAAACACGAAATCATCAAATGAGTCACCGTTAAACTAAAACGAGCTAGCACTACGGGGCAAGAGCTAGCTCTCATAACCGAGGGCCCCACAATCTCCATATCAGTTATGCAACAGAAACATAGCAACCTTACTGCTTGTGGGTATATCAATGGTCGAAGGCATATATTTACTATAGACACAGGAACATCGCAGTCTATTATCAGGCCCGATTTAGTAAAGAAAACAATCGAACCGTTATGTGGCGTAAGTCTGCGAACAGCTACTGGGGAGGCTGTCTATGGTAAAATAGACGTAAAAGTAACTATTGCCAACATAAGTGTCACTCATGTATTCATCGTTGCCGACATTGTGGACGAAGTAATCATTGGTGCAGATTTTATGATTAGTCATGGCATTAATCTGCACATGGGTCAGAAGGTAATGATTTGGCGGAATATTGAAATACCCCTAGATGCTGGTTATGAAAATAAGGCGCATGTAAGGAAACTAGTTGCTACAGAATATGAGAAAATACCACCACAGTCAGAAAGTGTAGTATGGGCACGTATAGGAGGAGAATGTGTGGTTGTGGGTGGTAGAAAAAACAGATATAAAAAGTGACTTCATAACAGCAAAAGCCCTTGTCAAAACCAGCAATGACGGAAGAGTCCCTGTAAGAGTGCTTAACCTTTCCGCCTGTGAAAAAGTCGTCAAGCCAAAATCCGAACTAAGTCAATGTGCTAAAACTGAGGCAATAATTTATTGTGAAATGAAATCGGGTCCTGTCAGTATCTCAAACAGAGAGCAGGAAATGCTAGCAGAATTCGTAGAGAAGTGGGTTAAAGGTTTATCGCCGCCCGATAGAAATAAAGCAAAACAGCTACTCAGAAAACATGCATCCATCTTCGCTCTGAAAGGTCAACATCAAGGTAGAACATCACTTGTGAAACATCAGATAAATACCGGCGATGCAAGGCCTATAAAATAAGCTCCTAGAAGTATTGCTCTGACGAAGCGTAATGAAGTCAAAGAACTTGTCAATGAAATGGAGCGGAATGCGTCGATTATAGAAAACTGAATGACGTCACTAAGAAGGACAGTTATCCACTACCAAGAATCAATGACACTCTGGACACGCCAGCTGGAAAAAAATGGTTCTCTACATTAGACCTGCATAGTGGTTATTGGCAAGTGGAAATATCTGATAGAGATAAGGAGAAAACAGCTTTTAGTGCAAGTGACGGGCTATGGCAGTTTAATGTGATGCCAGCCACATTCGAGCGATCTTGATGACATAATTGTCATGGGTAAAAGTTCTGACGACCACCTGAAAAATCTTGAAGAAGGTCTTAAATGAAATGAATTAAGTGGCTGGACTTAAACTAAGCGCAAAGAAATGTGCATTGTTCCAGAAAGAGGTAAAATATTTGGGGCATCGACTCGCAGAGGATGGTATCATAACTGACGAAGATAAAGTTCAAGCTGTAAGGGACTGGTCTCGCCCGAAAAATCCGCAGGAATTACGTAGTTTTCTAGGCCTCTGTACCTACTACAGGCGATTTGTGCCAAATTTCGCCAGTCTACATGAGCTCACCAAGAAGTCACGACAATTCCTGTGGGGTGAAGCACAAGAACAAGCATTCCAGAAGCTCAAGGAGTTGTTATGCGTAGCACCAGTTTTGGCATATCCTATCGCTGGAGAGAAATTTGTATTGGATAGCAATGCAAGTGGCTACGGGATAGGTGGTGTTCTTTCGCAGGTTGTAAATGGAACAGAAAAGGTGAAAGGATACTACAGTCGGAAACTCTCGAATCCTGAAAAAATTTATTGTGTAACACGTTGAGAGTTTCTGGCAGTTGTAGAGTGTGTAAAGCCTTACCACATGTATGTGTATGGACAACACTTCGAACTAAGAACCGATCACTCTGCACTCAGATTTTTAAATAGCTTAATTTACATTATAATTTATTTTAGTTGTAGTAGTTTAAGTTACTGTAGTTTTGTTTGTATTAGTTTATTTCGCTGGTTGTTGAACATGATGTTAAGTTGTTATTATGGGCAGCGTACTCTTAGGCACTTTTATTATTCCTGCATATTACTTAACGTCTTAATTTTAATGTAACGGTTTTCGAATGTACTAGAATGTACATTAGAGAACTTTGTCGAATGTTACCGAATAGCACTATGTTACTATAAATAGCCGAACAACACAGCTAACATGATCAGTATAACAGTAGATCTTGTTAAATGTTGACACACAGTTTGACAATAAAGGTGTATAACAATAAGTAAAGTTATATAAAAGCAATATCTGAGTGTGTTTAAGTAAATAAAGTGCTCTTAATTTTATAACAAATTTCAACTGTTTTTAATTGCAATAAAAGAACCCAAAACGCAAAATATTCGGCTGCATTTGATAGTTGTATCTGTAAAGTGAGCCGTTCTATTTACCCGTTCGGTGGGGTTTTCCTGGGGGGTATATAGCGCTGTCTGCTGTTGTCGTACCCCAATCTCTTTTAGGTACCTTAAAAATGCTTTGCAAGTGAACTCAGATCCATTTTCGGTGATTATTACCATTGGAACACCGAAGTTTGCCAAAATACGTTCGCGGAAAGCCTTTTGCAGGCTTTTCCCTGTTGCTCTCCGTAGCGGCACTAGTTCGGATCACTTGGAGAATTTGTCTGTGAAGACTAACAGCATAGAATTCCCATGTTTTGACCGGGGAAGTGGGCCCACGAAATCCGCACATATTACTGACCAAGGTTGAATTTTTGGTACTTGAGACATTGTCTGTCGTATTTCTTTACGTCTCTGAAAATACCCGGCCAGTAGTAGCAGTTCGCAATTTTTTCAATCGTTTGGCATATTCCCAAATGGTTTTCCTCTAGGACTCGGCGTCTTTGGAAAGATGGAACGCACAGTTTCCATGGAGTACACTCCTCGTCTTCTTCGGTACTCAGAATGTTCCGATATATATTTCCCTCTTCCTTTGTTGCCACCATTTGCACACTCTGTCTTTCTTCTGTACCTGTCCGATCTCGCGATAGGGTATCTGCTTTACCTTTCAATAGCGCACCTCAAAACTTTATTGTAGTAGTTCCAGCCCCCACCATGCGATTCGCCCTAAAGACGTTCGCCCGTAAGACGTTCCTTCAAAGTGTCAAAAGCTTGTTGCTGTTCCGCGTTCCACCGAAAATTTTTGGATTGGTCGATGTATTGGATGCTATGCCAATACATCGACGTAGTTCTCGCACATTAGTGGTCGGTTGTAAGACAATTATACCTGCCACCTTTTCAGGGTCGATATGTATTCCATTTTTTTCACTAGGTGCCCTAGATAACGTAGCTCGGTTTGGTAAAATTTACACTTATCATCATTTCACTTTACTGTACAAATGGCGACATATTCAAATCTTGAGTTACTTTTGAAACATCCATTATTATGTTTATGCGGTTTTTAATTTTAGGATGCTTTTCACTATTGTTTGTTTTTACAAATATTTTGAAAGATCGAATAATAGTTTCCCTACAAGAACAGTGACAGTCATTTGACCGGTCATATGACTGGCACTAGGATGGATATATCGGTCAAAAGTTTCTATCAAGTTATTAAGGGCAAAATGGAAAAATTGATGGAAACTTTTATGTACGTGTGATTTTGCATATTCCTTTAACTTATGAGTTATATCGACTATTAAACATATATTTGAACTGTTTACTGCACTGCTTTTTGCTAATCAGAAATGATATAAATATCAATCACACATTTAGTAATCACACCTGATTACTAAATGCAGCAGTATGCTGCTGATGGAGGAATGCCTGTTTATCACAACAATAATTTTCGTGACTCTATTTAAATTATCTATAAATACAATTATATTAGATGCAACTATTAAAATAAAATCGTTTGTTTTTTTAAATCACTGTTATATTTTAAATCATACATTCCATAAAACAATTTTTAAATCTATTTTTATAAACTACCTTTGTATAAAATCAAATATATTTTCTGATTGTGCTTGCATTGTTTATAAAAAATTTGTTCTCAACTATGGTTTTACAATCTTATAATGTAGAAAGAGTTAGTTCTAGAGAAAACCTTTACACTATGATCCGAATACTTTGTAGAAGAACCTCTGGCTTAAATATATGCCATATAAATGCCCAAAGTCTAAACAATAAAATGGACGAATTTCGAATTATCTTTGAGAAGTCTGGCATGGACGTAATCTGTGTTTCGGAAACATGGTTTCGTATAGATATCAATGATAACAACTACAAATTGAGAGGATATCGTCTGTTTCGATGTGATAGATTTTCAAACGCTGGAGGAGTTGCCATATATGTAAAATCATCAATTTCATGCAATTTAAAATGCAAATCTAAAAATGAAAATGAAGTTAATGATGGAATTGTTGATCAGGAAATTAATGATTGCTACAGAGAAATAAGTATTTATAATGATGAATCCACCATAAATAATAAAAAACTAGAATATCTGTTTCTTGAAATTTTTAATAATCACCAAAAACTTCTACTGGGTACAATTTACAGACCTAATAAACAAGTCAATGTTAAGCCTTTATTGGACAAGCTATCCTCGCTTACTCTTGGTTACACAGATATTATTTTAACTGGAGATTTCAATGCTAATATTTTAATTGACCATCGTTTAATGGACGAAATGTGTGCCATTGGTTTGACTTTAATAAATAAATTTATACCAACACATTTTACAGCCAGTACATGTACTCTACTTGATCTTTGTTTTGTGGATAATATTTCTCGTACGTTATTATTTGACCAACTTTCCGCTTCTGTTTTCTCAAAACATGATCTTATTTTTTTATCATATGATTTTAAAACAACAGCACAAGAACGTACTATAACGTTCAGAGATTTTAAAAATATAGATTTTCAATCACTGGAAACACATCTAACGTCAATACCATGGAATCATACATTCTCAATCCCTACTGTGGATGAGCAGCTTGTTTTTTTACACCATCACATTCAATATTTATATGATAAGTATGTATTGGTTAAAACTAAAACTATTAAAAATGAGAAACCATGGTTTTCTAATGAAATTAGATCTTTAATCAATGAACGAAATAATGCGTATGCTAGATGGAAGAGATTTAAAACCACTGCCCTTTATAATAATTTTAAAATCTGCAGAAGAAATGTTAATCTTAAAATTAGATTTGCAAAATCGAGGTTTTATGAAGAAAAGTTTCAACCAGCTATTTGCTCAAAAAAGAAATGGAGAGAAATTAAATTGATGGATATCGTTAGTAAATGTAATAACACAGAAAGTACAATTGATGTTAATCAATTAAATTCAGAATTTGCCAACATACCAATGCCTGAAGCTAATATCAATTTTTACAACTGTGCTGATGTCTTACCAAATGCTAATCTACAAAATATACCAAATTTAAATTTTATTCATGCTACGAGGGAGGATGTACTAAAATCTATTTTAAGCATAAACTCAAATTCTGTAGGAGACGATGGTGTCCATCCAAAATTCATTAGATTGATATTATCACATATACTTCCACAGATTGAACATTTGGTTAACACAATAATAACAACATCAAAATTTCCATTAATGTGGAAATGTGCAAAAATAATACCTGTTCGCAAACCTGACAAGAATTACCGTCCAATTGCAATACTACCATTTTTGTCAAAACTTGTTGAAAGATTACTTCATGCGCAGATGACCCAATATTTGTGTGACAACAATCTGTTATCTGAAAGACAATCTGGTTTTAGACCTAAACATGGCTGTATTTCTACACTCATCGATGTTTCGGAGGAGTTACGTTCAAAAATGGACGATAATTTAGTATAATTTTTAGTTCTACTCGATCACTCTAAGGCGTTTGATACCGTTGAACATAATATACTTTGTCAAAAATTGAAATACATGTGCCATTTTCAGACACTGCCGTTAAATTACTTCACTCTTATCTATGTGGTAGAAGTCAATTGGTATATTCTGGTTCGGAAAAATCAAATAGTTGCTCAATGGCTCGTGGTGTGCCACAAGGATCAATTCTTGGTCCACTATTATATACAATATACTCCAATGACTTACCGTATAGACTTAACTACTGTGGAGTGCAGATGTACGCAGACGATGTACAACTTTTTATTAGCTGCTCGCCATCTAATATTAGTGAATGCATAAATAAATTAAATCGCGATCTCGACAACGTACTTAAATGGGCGTCAACAAATGGTCTTTGTCTGAATGCAAAAAAGTCAAAGGCAATGATGATAAGTAAACAAAATGATTTAAGGTATGCTATACCACAAATAATCATTGGATGTTCCACTATCCAACTTGTTGAAAGTGCCAAAAATCTGGGAGTAACTTTTAATAATAACCTTTCATGGTCAAATCATGTTAATGCCATATGTGGAAAAGTACAAACTATGCTCAGGAATCTTTGGATGACTCAGTATTTTACACCACTTGATATCCGTATGTTGCTTGCCAAGACATATATACTACCAACACTAATGTATGGATGTGAATTGTTTTCAAGTTGCGACTTAATGAACAGGAATAAACTTAAGGTTGCTTATAACAATGTTGCTAGATATGTTTACGGACGTTCAAGATATAGTAGAATATCTCAGTTTTCATATCAAATTTATAATGTTTCGTTCGAAAATCTGTTAAAATGCCGTACACTATTATTTTTACATAAAATTATCTACACTCATCAACCAGCTTATCTTTACAGAAGGTTACAATTCTCAAGATCGAATAGAGGCTATAGAATAAACTCCATTCGATTCCGTAAACTGATATCTGAGAGACATTTCTATGTAAATGCCATTCGTCTCTGGAACGAACTCCCATCTCTAATTCAAGTAATAAACAATGCAAAGCACTTTAAATACGCAATTTTTACACACTTTGGATAAATAACAAAATAAATACATAAGTTATACGTAAATAACATTATTTATAATATTTTTTGTGTACCTAACTATTTTTTATATATTTATATTTATTATTATTATTATTATTATTTTTTTTTTTATTCTCAATGTTTAATTTTATGATCTAGACAAAATCATTGTAAAATATTATTTTTTTTGCCTTTATCTTCCCAGTACTATTAAATAAGATTGTATCTTGTTGTACTGTATTTTCCTTATAAATAAATAAATAAATAAATAAATAAAATATACATACATATGTATTTATATACCAGTCAAAGTTGGCAAATCATATTTGTTGAATATAAAGGTCAAAGCTAACGGGTATACATATTTAAATAAAACACAATTTCAATTTTTTAAATTAATTATTATATTTGATATTCCGGGCGGCTCATTTTAACCCCTGTGTATGGTAAAGGCGTCTTTGTATTCGGCTTGGATTACTAAAAAATTAAGGTTACGAAAATGTGCATATGCATACATAAGCATATTTTTGCTGCTTTTTTACTTACCGTTTACTTCTTGTGTATATTCTGCAGACTTATCAAAAATCCCAATTATTGAAAAACTTATTTTACAAATATTTATTATTTTAATGTAAAAAATTTAACAATATTTTTTTCAAAATTTTTTTGTTTTGAACATCAAGAATTCAACACACATTAGCTCTCTCACTATTGCTTATGCATTTTTTCGCGGTAGCAGCAATTTAATAAAAGATTGTTGCAAATGTGTTAGTACAAACAGTTTGTATGTGTTAGTTTCAGTCATTCCCCTGCAGGAAACCGGGGGGCAAGTGTCTCCAAGTCACCAGTTTTGTCGACTATTGTGGTGACTTCTTGGCGACATTGTCAACAAAGTGTCTACATTTTTTTAATTTTCTTTGATGAGAAAAAAATGTATACACAATTAATAAGAGTTCTAATTAAATGAAATGTACCTAATTTACTTTAAATATTTGATATTTAATGAATTCCCTAATTTTTTTAATAAAACATCATATTTTAACAAAAGTTTCATTAACGACGTCTATTTCAGAAAAGTATCAAAAGCGTAGACTAGAATTACTTTAATGCACTAGTGGATCTATGGTGACAATGTCTACACATGGTCCCAAAAGAACTACCTACTCAGTAGTACCAGTGTCAGTAGTAGATTTCCAATGACACGCACATGGTAAATGTCTATAGTAAGAAAGCATTGTCGGGGGTACAATAAGTCAGTAGTACTGGTGACAGTGTCAATAGTGAATCAGTACTGATTCACTAGTGACATTTCCTAAAGGGTCATTTCTTGTAGGGTTGTTAGACACAGCATCAAATATTTGCAATTGAGTGGCCACACTATGGTCACATTAGACACCTTTTTGTTTGTCTAAGTACCACAAAATAGTACAACAGTATTATCAAATTTTCTATCATTGATATATAGGTACTCGAATTTTAGAAATAATATAAGATTCCTTTACTTAATTGTAAATAAAATCAAAAGCTGTGTCTCGCTTTCAATCAAGTATGGCATATTTTGCATGGACTATATTTATCTATACACACGTTAAAAAAATGTTTATTGCTTTTTGAAAATTTTATAAATTTAAGAAAAATATTACAACTTCTTTCGAAGATTAGCCCTTGATATCTTAGAGAGGTTTGAAAATTTCTTGTACTTCATTTGCATATTTTCTAACTCTACAGCATATAAAAGAAAACAATTACAAACATACATAAAAATATGTATTTTTTTTAATACAAAAAATTAATTTATTTGATAACTTCTTAACCTATAAAGATACTAATCAGGTCGTTTGTAGGGTAAATATTTATTGTTTTGAAAGTTACACATATTGCTAATTTACTTCATTAGTGCTATAATTAAAAGAAATATATAGTTTATAGCAAGAATGATTAAAAAAGATTACGCCATCACGCAGCCATAAAAAAACATTTTTGCGCATATAGGAACTCTGACGTCACTCAAGCTGTGTTCTGATTGGCTAATAAAATTCAGCTGTATAACTAATAATGCTTGTGTAAAAACATGACAGTGGGACAAATTGTTATTTTTCTAGCTAAATGTTTTAAAAGCAAACAAATTCTTTATATATACATATATATTTTCATTATTTTTATTACAATATTTTACTATTATATTAGGTGTAGAATTCATTTCATTTTGTTATATTATCAAATTTTCTTTTTCGCTTATAAGTAAGCGATAAGCGATTTCGACATTAAGTTACCTAATTCTAAAATACATTTGACACATAAAAAAAGTTTTTTCACGTATTCGCTGGCTTCAATTTCTTTGGCTTCCAACAAATGCTTTTGTAAATATCCGCCTGAAAGTAATAGTCTGTTACCATTTAATTTGAAAAATATGGTGTAAGTTTGGAGGCGATCTTCTTCAAGATCAGTCGTCCTTGGAGCATTTTCCGCGACCAATTTTTCTTCAAAACTATTTGGAATATCATTTTGCTTTTCAGTTTCACGTAGTCCTTCATATACATTTGCAACTTCAGTTTCATTAGCAGTTTTCTTAAAAATGCGCAATTTGTTAGGTTTTAATATAATTTCTCACTTGTTTTTTTGCTGTTACTTTGCTTGCATTTGCCCACTGCACATTTCATATTTGCTCTCTTTCTTATCTCTTCACTTTATTTTGTTTTCTGTTTTTATTAATTTTGCAGCTTTTAAATAACCAAATTAAAACACTTTTTATATAATTTTAATATTATTTATATGTATTTATTATAAAATATGACACCAAATTCGTTGTTTATTAAGCACGGGTGTAGTACTTTTTTTAGAACTCTCTGAGTAAATTAATTACAGGGCTGCCAACTATTACAAAATACTTACATTTTTTGTAAGAAATTATAAATTTCACATATGATACAGACTTGGTAACCTTTGCGAGGGGATTACTACGTCATCTAACGGTAAATCATGCGCAAGGCGTAATCTTTATTTAATCATTCTTGGTTTATAGTAAGTAAAGAAGTTTGTTTTTTAATTTAATTGTAAATAAATTATTCTGTAATAAATTCATTTTCATAAATAAATTATAGAAACAATTTGAGTTGTGGCCCTAAAGTAGAAGAGCATATAGAACAGAATAAGGTTTTATATGTTAAACGAGTGTAGATACTTACGTTGCATTTGCAAGTCAACCGACTCTTGTGCACTTCGAATTGCTCGAAGACTTGTCAGCCTATTAGCATTTAAACCAGATGAACAGCTAAAATTTTTGAAATCAACACATGGATCGAAATTCCAATTCAAATTTGCGTGTATACTAGAAGCTGCTATTTTACATATGGGATCCGAACACTCTGGAGGTGGAGCTGCTGTTGGTAAACAACCTTCATCATCCATATAACAATCTCGTGGCAATTGAGATGGTGCTGTGCTTATTAAAAACAATATCGGCGATGCAACTAGTAGGGATGTAACTAATAATGTTGCCGTAGTTATTGCTATTTTGTGAACAGTTGCTGAAGTACGCAGCCATACACATGGTGCACAGCATATCCATCCAAAGGCAGTATTCTATTAATTAAAATATTGTGTAAAATTATTAGAAATTTAAATAAAAATGTTATTCATATACATATAAAAAAATTATAATCTTAAATTTAATTCTGCTTTATTTTATAATCCAATCGTGTGATTCTAAAGCGTCCACCCTCTAACGTTGTTTTTTTTTTCAACTAGTGCTTATTGTTGTGTATACGCTTGAACAACGCTGGTAAATATTGCGACATTACTTTGGCCGATTTTGCCAAAAAAAAATCATCTTTTCAGATGAAGATCATTTTGATATTGGCGGGTATGTAAACAAGCAAAATTGTCGTATATATTGAAAAGCCGATACACCATAAACGAGTCAATATTTGGTGCGGATTTTGGTCCAGAGGCATAGTTGGGCCATTTTTCTTCGAAAATGAGCAAGGAGTGGCTGTAGTCAATGGCGATCGTTATCGGGCCATATTGAACAAATTTCTTGTTCACAAAAATTGAAGAGGAGGATATTGGCAACATTTGGTTTCAACAGGATGGCGCTACGTGCCACACAGCCGAAGCTACACTTTTTATAGCATTTTCAAAAAAAAAAAGTTTACAATTTATTGGCTCTTATGGCAACCCACAACAATATTTTGCTTACTTGGCCCAATCAATCACACAGGTACGGCAATCGTTTGAATGCATAGTAAGCAGTGATAGGAATTTAGCTATTTTCTCATCAAAACTCGCAATTTCAATTGAATTGGTGTTGTGCTTATTGAATTAATTAAATTTGAATTCAATTAAACGGGCCAAAATACGGTTAAGCTATTAGTGATATTGTGATGGTATTATATTTTAAGGAGGAAGGTAAGGTTCAGTATTTACTAAGCTCTGCAGCCGTTTTACTTCAGCACCCAACAGGGCCGATTTAACTGAGAATTTAAAAAAAGCTGTTTAGTTTTTAGCTGTTCGATAAATTCTAATTTTATTTTCAAAAATTTACAACTTATATAATAATTTATTGTATGGTCAGCATTAATATGGCACAGCAACAAATCAATATTGAATTGGCTGTTCCCACGGGAATTTGCAATGTTGACAATTCTTTTCTTTTAGCTACCAAATATTTGTTGCACGTGAAAACAATTAATACGCAAACATTCAATACAAAAATCATATTACATTATTCCTATCACAACACTTTACAACAAAAAGTTTTAATGTTCATTTATGCAAGGGTGTTTTTTAAGCCCGATAGAACTTGAAATTGTAAAAAATAACACAAAAAATTAAACTGTAATCAAAATTTTTTTTTTATTCGAAAGATCAATACGTGACATTAACATTTGAAAATGATTTCGGGCATATGGGCACCGCGGCTGTTCTTGACGAAGCGCATTCTGGACGTCCGTTGTTTTATCGCAAATTTGTGTTCAGCGATGAGGCGCATTTTTGGCTTAACGGGATTGTTAATAAGCAAAATTGCCGCATATGGAGCGAGACCAATCCACAAGAGACCCTACAGACTCCATTACATCCAGAAAAATGCACCGTTTGGTGCGGTTTTCACGCTGGTGGCATCATCGGACCTTATTTCTTCAAAAATGAGGCCGGAGCTCGCGTTACGGTCAATGGAGATCGTTACCGCACCATGATCAATGATATTTTGTTTGAAAATATGGATGACATTGATCCGGAGGAGATGTGGTTTCAACAGGATGGCGCTACGTGCCATACAGCGAACGCAACCATCGACTTATTGAAATCAAAATTTGGCGATAAGTTGATTTCGAGAAATGGACCTGTCAATTGGCCTCCAAGGTAATATAGTCCTTTGTTATTCCAAAATCTTTGTCAATAGAGAAATTATATGAATTTAAGATAAACCATTATATGGAAGGTGCGCCTAAAAGTGGACGCGTCACCTGGCATAAAAATCACATTGATCAGAAAGCTATATGTATGAAATTTCACCATCACACATCTAATTTTGTCGGTTTTATGAGCTTTTAAATTTCATTACCAGTAGATAACGTGAAAAGTGAGCGTTATAGTAGGCGTGTCGAAGTTGTCCTTTGTTATTCCAAAATCTTTGTCCATAGAGAAGTTATATGAATTTAAGATAAACCGTTATATGGGAAGTGGGCTCAAAAGTGGTCGTGTCACATTTATTTTCTGTTATGTAGAACAAAGCCTTTAACCAAAAAACAATGTTTGCAAAATTTCAGAATCGTACATATAATTTTGTCTGTTTCATAAGGTTTTATATTGTTACAGATTAATTTTAAAATAGCTTATACTAGCCAATCCCGGCGCGCGTTGCTACGCCCCTTCATGAATTTTAATCGCATTCTAAATTTTAATCGAATATCAAGTGCAAGGCTAAAAACTATAACTTTTTCTTTATGAGCGTGGCACTGCCCACTTTTCTAATTACGAAACTGTATAGTCATGACAGCACAATAAGTGTGCAAAGTTTCAGAAAAATCGGTCCAGTGTAAGTACCTCAAAATGATAACTTTTTTTATGGGCGTGGCACTGCCCACTTTTCTAAATACGAAACTGTATAGTCATGACAACTCAATATGTGTGTAAAGTTTCAGAAAAATCGGTCCAGTGCAAGTACCTCAAAATGATACCTTTTTTTTAATGGGCGTGGCACTGCCCACTTTTCTAATGAGGAAAGTGTAAAGTCATGATAGCTCAGTATGTTTGCAAGGTTTCAGAAAATTCGGTGCAGTGCAAGTAGCTAAAACTGATAACTAATTTTTTATGGGCGTGGCCCCGCCCACTTTTTTTATCACGAAATTATAAAGTCATGACAGCTCAATATGTGTGCAAAGCTTCAGAAACATCGGCCCAGTGCAAGTAACTCAAAATTAAAACTTTTTTAGGGGCGTGGCCCCGCCCACTTTTCTTATCACGAAATTATTTAGTCATGAGAGCTCGATATGTGTGCAAAATTTCAGAAAAATCGGTCATGTGCAAGTAGCTTAAAATGCTAACTAATTTTTTATGGGCGTGGCCCCGCCCACTTTTTTCCACCCATAAACACTCCCTGGTATGTGTACAACAACTTGCCAAAGTTTGAGTCCGATCGGTTTTACAGTTTCGGAGTCTATAGCTAACACACACACACACACGCACACACACACACACACACACACAGAGTTTCACTTTTATATAAATAGATTATAAATAGAATAAGGCGCATGTAAGGAAACTAGTTGCTACAGAATATGAGAAAATACCACCACAGTCAGAAAGTGTAGTATGGGCACGTATAGGAGGAGAATGTGTGGTTGTGGGTGGTAGAAAAAACAGATATAAAAAGTGACTTCATAACAGCAAAAGCCCTTGTCAAAACCAGCAATGACGGAAGAGTCCCTGTAAGAGTGCTTAACCTTTCCGCCTGTGAAAAAGTCGTCAAGCCAAAATCCGAACTAAGTCAATGTGCTAAAACTGAGGCAATAATTTATTGTGAAATGAAATCGGGTCCTGTCAGTATCTCAAACAGAGAGCAGGAAATGCTAGCAGAATTCGTAGAGAAGTGGGTTAAAGGCTTATCGCCGCCCGATAGAAATAAAGCAAAACAGCTACTCAGAAAACATGCATCCATCTTCGCTCTGAAAGGTCAACATCAAGGTAGAACATCACTTGTGAAACATCAGATAAATACCGGCGATGCAAGGCCTATAAAATAAGCTCCTAGAAGTATTGCTCTGACGAAGCGTAATGAAGTCAAAGAACTTGTCAATGAAATGGAGCGGAATGCGTCGATTATAGAAAACTGAATGACGTCACTAAGAAGGACAGTTATCCACTACCAAGAATCAATGACACTCTGGACACGCCAGCTGGAAAAAAATGGTTCTCTACATTAGACCTGCAAAGTGGTTATTGGCAAGTGGAAATATCTGATAGAGATAAGGAGAAAACAGCTTTTAGTGCAAGTGACGGGCTATGGCAGTTTAATGTGATGCCAGCCACATTCGAGCGATCTTGATGACATAATTGTCATGGGTAAAAGTTCTGACGACCACCTGAAAAATCTTGAAGAAGGTCTTAAATGAAATGAATTAAGTGGCTGGACTTAAACTAAGCGCAAAGAAATGTGCATTGTTCCAGAAAGAGGTAAAATATTTGGGGCATCGACTCGCAGAGGATGGTATCATAACTGACGAAGATAAAGTTCAAGCTGTAAGGGACTGGTGTCGCCCGAAAAATCCGCAGGAATTACGTAGTTTTCTAGGCCTCTGTACCTACTACAGGCGATTTGTGCCAAATTTCGCCAGTCTACATGAGCTCACCAAGAAGTCACGACAATTCCTGTGGGGTGAAGCACAAGAACAAGCATTCCAGAAGCTCAAGGAGTTGTTATGCGTAGCACCAGTTTTGGCATATCCTATCGCTGGAGAGAAATTTGTATTGGATAGCAATGCAAGTGGCTACGGGATAGGTGGTGTTCTTTCGCAGGTTGTAAATGGAACAGAAAAGGTGAAAGGATACTACAGTCGGAAACTCTCGAATCCTGAAAAAATTTATTGTGTAACACGTTGAGAGTTTCTGGCAGTTGTAGAGTGTGTAAAGCCTTACCACATGTATGTGTATGGACAACACTTCGAACTAAGAACCGATCACTCTGCACTCAGATTTTTAAATAGCTTAATTTACATTATAATTTATTTTAGTTATAGTAGTTTAAGTTAATGTAGTTTTATTTGTATTAGTTTATTTCGCTGGTTGTTCGAACATGATATTAAGTTGTTATTATGTGTAGCATACTTTTAGACGCTTCTATTATTCCTGCATATTACTTAACGTCTTAATTTAAATGTACTTAACAGTCTAAAATTATTAGCTGAAGTTAAAGTTGAAGTTCAAGAAACTTCTAGAGCTAATAATAAAAAACTATTAGCTGAAGTTAAAGTTGAAGTTCAAGAAACTCCTAGAGCTTACAATGAAAAATTATTAGCTGAAGTTAAAGAAGAAGTGCAAGAAACAGCTAGAGCTACGAACGAGAAACTTCAGGAAATTTCTGAAGCTGTGAACAGCAGAGTAGATGGCATTGAAAAGCAAGTTAATAAAATTGATAAAAAAATATCCGACCTTGAAGATTGCATAGTTACTCAACAAGTGACTTCAATAGCAAAGTACAACTACAAGTCAAAGATGTTGACGAAAAATTGCAGCTACAATCAAAAAATGTTGACGAAAAATTGCAGTTACAAGTAAAAATGTTGACGAAAAATTTAAAAATTTGGAAATAAAAATTAATGATCTTCAATGTCATGAGGGACCAGTGCGAATAATACCAGAAATCTCGAGTAGAATAAAGGCCCCTACCTTTGACGGCAGTGCACCATTTAATGTTTTTAAATTTCAGTTTGAGACAGTTGCCAATAGAAATATGTGGAACAATGAAGAAAAGTCTTTAGAGTTGATTTTGGCATTAAAAGGCAACGCAGCGCAAGTCTTGGAAAGCATACCTATTGGCTGCAGAGAAAACTATGATGACATAATGGTTGCACTACAACGTAAGTATGGCGGCGAGCACAAACGAGATATATACTGAATGGAATTACGAGGCAGAACACAGAAAGCTAACGAGTCATTACAAGATTTCGCAACGGAGATCGAGCGTATAGTGCAGCTGACATATCCAGGTAAAAATCACCCATTTTTAGATCAGTTTAAAATTTAAAAGTTCGTTAATCGAATACGTGATTCAGAAATAAAGCACGCGGTGTTTGGCATACATAAATCAACGTTTGTAGAAACCGTACCATACGCGCTGACACAGCAGAACGCAAAATCGCTTTTTAAGCCGCAGATATATAAGGTGCGAAATCTTGAAATTTCTACAGAAATGGAAAGAGATGAAGTAAGCGATTTAAAGGCTCGTATACAGGCGTTAGAGGAAAAGCAAGGCAAAGCCAGAGCCAAATGCTATAATTGTGGCAAGAGTGGACATTTTCAACGAAATTGTAGAGCACCAAGAAGGCGGGCTAGATCGGTTTAGCCACCTGGAAACAGTAAACGGACAAACACGAAATCATCAAATGAGTCACCGTTAAACTAAAACGAGCTAGCACTACGGGACAAGAGCTAGCTCCCATAACCGGGGGCCCCACAATCTCCATATCAGTTATGCAGCAGAGAAATAGCAACCTTACTGCTTGTGGGTATATCAATGGTCGAAGGCATATTTTTACTATAGACACAGGAGCGTCGCAGTCTATTATCAGGCCCGATTTAGTAAAGAAAACAATCGAACCGTTATGTGGCGTAAGTCTGCGAACAGCTACTGGGAACCCTGCTACTGTCTATGGTAAAATAAAAGTAAAAGAAACTATTGCCAACATAACTGTCAATCATGTATTCATCGTTGCCGACATTGTGGACGAAGTAATCATCGGTGCAGATTTTATGATTAGTCATGGCATTAATCTGCACATAGGGTAGAAGGTAATGATTTGTATGAATGTTGAAATACACCTAGATGTTGGTTATGAAAATAAGGTGCATGTAAGGAAACTAGTTGCTACAGAATATGAGAAAATACTACCACAGTCAGAAAGTGTAGTATGGGCCCGTATAGAGGGACAACCGGTTGTGGGCGGTAGAACAAACCGATATAAAAAGTGATTTAATAACAGCAAAAGCCCTTGTCAAAACCAGCAATGACGGAAGAGTCCCTGTAAGAGTGCTTAACCTTTCCGCCTGTGAAAAAGTCGTCAAACCACAATTCGAATTAGGTCAATGTGCTAAAGCTACGGCAATAATTAATTGCGAAATGAAATCGGGTCCTGTCAATATGTCAAGCAGAGAGCAGGAGATGCTAGCAGAATACGTAGAGAAGTGGGTTAAAAAATTATCGCCGCCTGATAGGAATAAAGCACAATAACAAGCATTCCAGAAGATCAAGGAGTTGTTATGCGTAGCACCAGTTTTAGCATATCCCATCGCTGGAGAGAAATTTGTATTGGATAGCGATGCGAGTGGCTACGGGATAGATAGTGTTCCTTTGCAGGTTGTTAATGGAACAGAAAAGTTGATAGTCTACTACAGTCGAACACTCTCGAAGCCTGAAAGAAATTATTGTGTAACACGTTATTACCACAAATACCTGTATGGACAACACTTTGAACTAAGATCCGATCACTTTGCACGGCGGCAAGTCAGCGGCTCAAAGAAACGATCCCATACTGGCAAAAATTATGTCAGCAAAGGAGGAAGACAAACGGCCAACCCGTAACCAGATATCAGCGGAATGTCCACTAATGTAATCATACTGGGCGCTATGGAATAGTCCGCAGGTTATTAACGGATGCCTTTATCGCAAATGGCAAAGTACTGATGGTAAATCGACAACAAATCTGATTGTGGTGCCATCCTCTATAGTCAAAGAGGTATTGAAGGAGTTTCATAATGTTTCCAGCGGTGGTCATCTTGGTGTAACAAAAACCATAGAAAAGATAAAGCAACGTTTGTATTGGGTTGGATGCCAACAATCTGTAGCTGATTGGATAGCAAATTGCGCACAATGTATCGCAGCCAAGGGACCAGTAAGAAGGAGTAGAGGAGCGCTGTAGGAGTGCAATTCAGGTGCTCCCTTTGAGCGAATAGCGATGGATATAGCAGGCCCTTTTCCTGTCAGTGAGGCTGGAAAAATCTGCGATATTCCAGGAAATGTGCGAACTATACGGTATCCGAAAAACGAGGACTACGCCACTGCATCCACAATCTGACGGCATGGTCGAGAGATTTAACCGCACGTTGGAGGAACACTTGAGAAAAGTGTTCAGTGCACACCAAAGAGACTGGGATGAGCACATAGCAAAATTTCTGTTGGCATACAGGTCAGCCGTTCATGACTCTATCTCCCGAACACCTGCCAAGATTATTTTTTTAACCGTGCTGAAACTGCCAGGTGATCTAGAATTTGGTATTAATCCCTCGACAATAAATGAGCACGAAGAAGATAATTCAGGGGGAAAAAAAATATAGACGAAATTCATGAATTCGTTCGTGGCCGAATAAAAATGACCAGCGACAAGATGAAGGCCAGATATGACAGAGCAGCAAATTCTGAAGGCTTTAATGAGGGTCAACAAGTTCTACTATATAACCCACAACGGAAAAAATGATTGTCTCCTAAACTGCAAACTCATTGGGATGGGCCGTATAAGCTGATAAAAAGAATAAATGATGTTGTGTATAGAATACAGAAGTACAATAGCCCAAGATCAAAGATGAAAGTGGTTCATCTCGATCACCTCGCTAAGTACCGAAAAAGTGAATGTGTGCCTATTCGGGACGAACAGGCTTAAGCGGGCAGTGTTACAGATTAATTTTTAAACAGCTTAATTTACATTATAATCTATTTTAGTTGTAGTAGTTTAAGTTAATGTAGTTTTATTTGTACAGGGTGGACCAAAAGTCGCGCCTGCGTGTAAAAATTGAATAACTTTTTTGTTTATTATTATTTTTTATTAAATTTTTTTTTTAATTATAATATTATCTTTGTATGACCTAAATTTTAATTATGAAAAATAATGTCAGAGAGATGACCACCATTTTCATCGATGCACAATTGGGCTCTTAAACAGGCGTTTTGCATAACTGCACGCAAGGTTTCAGGCTCTATTGCCCTGATCTCAGCTTCAATGTTGTTCTTTAGCTGCTCTATAGTTTGAGGCTTGTTTACATACACTCGTTCTTTGAGATAACCCCATAGAAAATAATCAGGGGCAGTTAAATCCGGTGAACGTGCTGGCCAATTAAATTCTGAATTTTTCGAGATAATTCGGTCGTCAAAAATTTCATTTAAAAGCGTCATTGTGGCACGGGCCGTGTGTGCTGTTGCTCCATTCTGCTGAAACCACTTGTTGGCTGCCTCAGGGCGTACAAAATTATTAAGCATTGCGCGATATCTGTCCCCATTCACCGTTACTGTATTACCAGCTTCATCCTCGAAGAAGTAGGGCCCTATAACTCTTTCTGATGTCACTCCACACCATACTGTACACTTGAGGGGGTGTAATTGGCGCTGGTGAACAACTCTGGGATTTGTAGTACCCCAAAATCGCATATTTTGTTTATTTACGTATCCATTTAGATGAAAATGTGCTTCATCACTCATTATTAAATTGTTAAGAAACTCTCTATTTTCTGCGCACAACGCCACGAAGCGTGTTGCCTAAATTAGTCTTTGATGGTAGTCAACTGGTAAAAGATGTTGGGTCAATTGGACCTTGTATGGATGCATGTTTAAATGACGTAAAATACGTTGAAGTGATGTTCTAGAGATGTCCAGTTGTCTCGAACGTCTTCGTGTTGAAGTTCCTGAATATTCTGCAACACTGACCCGTACACGATCAATGTTCACTTGATTCTGTATTATTCTTGATCTTCCTGATCGTGGCAAATCTGAGACTGCACCTTGTTGTCAGAACCGTGCAATTAAACGATTAATTGTGGTTTGGTTAGGTGCATTTCTGGTGTTGAAATAATTTCGATATGCTCGTTGCGTCAGTAAAATTGAGCGCCCATTGGAAAAGTAAAATTCTAACACTTTCGTTCGTTGCTCAGTCGTTAAATTTTGCATGGTGGTGTAACACGAATCGATGAATCAAATCTGAAAAAAAATAGAAAATATTAATAAACAAAAAAGTTATTCAATTTTTACACGCAGGCGTGACTTTTGGTCCACCCTGTATTAGTTTATTTCGCTGGTTGTTCGAACATGATATTAAGTTGTTATTATGTGTAGCAACTTTTAGGCACTTCTATTATTCCTGCATATTACTTAACGTCTTAATTTAAATGTAACGGTTTTCGAATGTACTAGAATGTACATACGAGAACTTTGTCGAATATTACCGAACACCACTATGTTATAATAAATAGCCGAACAACACAGCTAACATGATCAGTCTAACAATAGAGCTTGTAAAGCGCATATCAAAGTGAGTTTGATAATAAAAGTGTATAACGATAAGCGTAATAAGTAAAGTGCTGTAAAAACAATATCTGAGTGTATTTAAATAAAGTGCTCTTAATTTTATAACTAATTTCAAGTGCTTTTAATTGCAATAAAAGAACTCAAAGTTTTTAAAGGATATATTCCAACGTTTATAAAAGGCATAAACGTAACAATATGTTAACTATACCGAAAAATTCACTGTGCGGTTTAAATTTTCGTACATTTTGATCTGTATCAACTTTTCTAATACATAAGTTTAAGCAATTTTTAGAGAAAAATAATGTTTTTACTCAGGAAATATATATTCACAGTTTCATGACTCTACATTAATGCGTTTCAATATCAAACAAATCTTGTGTAAAAGAAATATTCTGGCAAAATTTGAGCCCCCTAGCTTTTTCGGTCCGATATTTCGATTTTTTACAAGCGGAGAGACAAAATGAATATACCCCACCATTTTTTGGTGGCTAGTATAAAAAACAGCTGTTCAAATGAGAGTACCTGATGAATAAAAATACCTTGCATGCACCAAAACCAATGTCAAAAATATACCAATATTAATTGTGTTCTTGTGAGGCAATGAAACCGAAAAATTCGCGCCAATAATTAGTGTTTTTAATTGTTTTTTACAATATTATTTAATTTTAATATGAAGTAAAATTATTAACTGCTCCCCCGATTAGCCAGCACACACGCCCAAGCCAAAAAAGGTAAAAGCCAAGTTTACTTCCTTTTACTTAAAATGTGAAAACATCCAATTTTAGTTATTACCTTTTAATTATATTTTTCCTAATAATATTTATCAAAATACACGTTTATATTTCTTCTTTATACCCTTCACCTGTGGTGCACAAGGGTATATATAGCTTTGTCATACCGTTTGTAATTTCTACAATTTTCATTTCCGACCCCATAAAGTATATATTTTCTGAAAGCTTATGAATAGAGGAGTCGATTAAGCCCTGACCGTCTGTCCGTGTGTTGGTTGAAATCAACTTTTAGAAGCAACTATATGTTCCTCAGATCTGTATATGGTATCAATCTCTTGGAAATATCCAGGAATGAATCGCTATTGAAATTCAGCACAATCGCCCCATAACTTTCTGAGATATGAGCAAAAAAACACGACCACCTCGTTTTTTTACACAATTACAACAACAACAAACATACAAAAATACATGTAAAAAACATACCAAAAAAAAAAAAATACAAAAAAAATATATTAAAAATAAAAAAAAAATAATAAAACAAACTAAAAAAAAATTTTTTAAAAAATATTAAAAAAAAAATTTAAAAAAAATTTTTTAAAAATATAAAAAAATATAAAAAAAATAATAAAATATAAATAATATATTAAATAAAATTAATATGTAATGTTTTTTGAGAATGAGAAACAAACGGACAGGCACACGGACATAGCTAGATCGTCATAAAATGAAACCCCGATTCAGAATATATATACTTTATGGGGTCTTAAATGGATATTTCGATGTATTACAAACGTAATGATAAAATTAATATACCTCCACTATATTTTTGGTGGTGGGTATAAAACAGAGAGTTAAAAATTATCTTTTCTCTGCAGACGTCTGATTAAATCCACCCTGAATATGTAGGATGTCATTTATTTCGAACTAATACTCTCAGAAAGGTGATTTTGTGTCATCGTAGCAGTTTTTAGTAGTATTTACAACATGGAGAAAAAGCATTTATTTCTTTTTAATTAAAAATATATTACGTCAAAAGTAAGTAAAATTATATTTTTATAATTTCTTGAATAAGTGCCAAAATTTTATTGAGCGTGCCATGGTGCCATTAAACAACTAATAGTGCCAAAAATGGCACGATTGTGCCACTTTTACCAACAGTGGTATATGTTGTAATTTCAGGAAGTTATTGCATCATTCGATGTGTATTTGTATACACTAACAGAAAATTTCTCAAAACTTCAACATCCAACAACTTTGGATGGCAATGCAGTTTTATAAAGTTTAGTTTAGACGATATGTTTAATCAGCATATTTGTGCTTGAAGATATGTTGCAAGTGCCAACATATCGTGTAAATGCAAATATTTTTTGTAATACGTATGTTTCCTTATATTTGCTAACAATTAACAATGCCAACATACATACATATGTGTGCTAACGATTTCGACATATCGTGTAAGCACCATGTTATTATGGCAGCGATAGGCAAACAGTGTATCCATTTCATCATTTTTAGTACTAGAATTAGTACTTTTTTTTATATTAGCACTACAGTTTTAGAAAAAAGTACTAATGTATTACTTTACAAATATTTTTTAATTGTTCTATTTTTTTTTTAATAAATTACAAGAAAACATTTTTTCAGTGTAAGATACAAACCTAAACAAGAGGGTTGAGCGTCAATCATTGAAGTTTTACATGTGTTTTGCTTTTGATACAAAAACAATGTACATTAGGGTGTCCGTTATTTCTCAAAGTAGATTTTTTTGGGGCTTGATATAAAAATTACTTTCAGAAATTTTAACGCCCCTGGGACCAGGCTTTCTTGTGCCGACTTACGTCTGAATTTTTATTCAATTCATTCATTATGAAAAATCACGTGCAATAAAAAGTACAATTTTAATAGTGCTTAAATTTCATAATTTTAATTTAACGTAATTTTCGTACAGTCAGGGTAAAGTTTTCGATGTTCAGGAACACATTGCATTACATATGTTATCTGGGTTTCATCCTTTGTTATCAGGCCATGAGAGTCTTGCACTAACTTCACCGCTCTTTCAGTAGTATCATTTACAACCTTTAAATTCGTAAGTAAATTCCTTCCATATGTATATGACTCCTCATTTTCCAATTTCTCAGGGTCTTCTTTTAAAAAAGAGGAATCTATATTAAAGCGTGAAAAAATGCAAGTGACAATGCAACTAAAAAAGTATAGTAGTAAGGTCAGTCTTTGCAAAAAGTATTTATAAAATATCATATAATACTTAACTTGTTAATGTCTTTATATCTTTATAATCGATCATCAGCTTTTTTTGCGCTAAGTTTTGCCTTAGTTTTTAATCCCTTCACCATATTTGCTCTTGTAGTTGAATCTAATCTAATCAAAAAACGCTAAAGCCGAAGTTTTTTCAACAAGTTACCATAAGTGGTTACAAAATTTTTTATAGCTGCTTCTGACGTAACTAGATCGATGTCTTCGTACAATATTAGACTTTGTAAAAAGTTTAAATCATTGACGCAACCTTCGGAGGCATAAGGGCAATTGAACCATTCTTTAACATAAAATTTTATTATAAAAATGCAAATATCAACAGTTTTTAAAATTTTTAAACATTGGCACATCTGGACTTGTTGTTAATTGGGGCAACTTTTTTCAAACACTGCCTTTAAAATTAGTTCGTAAATATAATGGCCACAAGGAAGGTAAATCAGGTCCATTCCAAGTTTTTTTTTCAAAAGCACACATGCTCCATTCAATCGACCAGTGTTTGAAGCTGTAGTATCAAAACACAATGCATTAACTTTGGCTTTGAACTCCCACTTCTCCAATGCATTGAAAAAAGCTTTTGCTTGCGCATCCCCAGATGCATTATTAAGTTTTGGAATATCAAGAATCTGCTCCATGTAGGGTTGCCATCCGTCCTCTTTTCCCCGGACACCGTCCTCTTTTTTAGGGCATCCGAAGCAGTCCTACTTATATTGGCTCAAATTGGAAGTGTTGAAAAATATATGTAAAATGTTTAAAAGTGTACATTCCCGATAATGAATTTTTGTTGTTTTTTTTTGGTATTTTTGTTTTTATTTTCAACCATTAAATCAGAATGATACATATGTTCAGTTTGTATATTTGTAAATAAAGTTTTTTCGTAAAAACAATTTTCGTATTTTGAATGGCGTCGTAAATTTTATCAAATTTAATTTTTTTTAAATGTGTCCTCTTTTTTGGGCAAATGTCCTACATTTTTTATGCTGGAGTCCTCTTTTTTTAAATTGAAATGGCAACCCTAGCTCCATGTCGGTTCTAGTAACAATTATTGGAAGGCGTTCAACAGTTTCTTCATTAACACTTTAAATCACAAAAATATATAGATTTGTAAATATAAAATTAATAATTACACTTAATGCCGGAAATAGCTTTCCATCCCAATAAACAACAAGAAGTGGTTGCACTGAATCTTTAAACTCTTTAAATCTTAGTTTTTTACGTCGTTGATGGATTGATGTCTTGGTAATTATCAAATTATCCAAGTTGTTGGCCAAAGCTTCTGCGGCCGCTTGAATATAAAAACACAATTTCGGGCGCTTACATGACAACGATCTAGGACTGCGACTAATTTTGGTGTAATAAAATCTTAATTACTGCCGATTGCTGATTTCTTCCTCTTCTGTATCTGATCCGTCTTAATACAAATTCTCGCTACCATTTTTAGGAACTTTAGTGGCAAGATGATACTGCTCACGGCTGAGATCTTCTTGTTTTCGCTTCTTTCTCAATAGATTCTCAATAGATGTAGTCAACCCCACCCATATAACATACTCGACCTGGTTGTCTTTATGAAATAAGAAACCGCTTGTCCTCTTCTATTTTCAGCATTGACAAAGCATCAGCATGATAAACATCAAAAAGATTGTCCAAATTATTTTCAAAAGCATTTTCTCTTTCACGAAAAACAATTCCAACCTTTTTCTTATTCTTTTGCAGATAACGCCATTCATCATATATTTTCAAAAGTTTTGATATGCAATGTTGATTTTGTTTGGTTGGTATTCGGGCTTTTTCCCATCACTAAATTTGCACTTTCACGAGTATTTAAGTTTTCTATTCTGATATTGTAAAAAAACTGATAGTACTTGCCTATTGGATGGTAATTTTGAACCTTTTATATTAAAATCAATACCAATAATAAAGTAAATACTGTTTTTATTTTTTAATGACAATGCCATGTTGTTCATAAACACTCTTCCTCAACATTAGTACCGAGACTAAAATCATTGTTTGCTTATATAGCACAATATTTTTGTAACGGTAAATTGCAAGCAGTAGTAAAAAAGTGAAACAAAAACAACATTACGGGACATTTTTCATGATCATTTAATGTATGTATGTATCAAGTCAGACAATTTCTGTTGAAAAAAATTTGTGGCACATAATATTGAAAAAATAGTAAATTATAAAAAGCTTAAAATTTTATTTATTTAAAGGCTATAATACACGGCATGTTTTTTACATCTGACTTTAAAATTTGTGAGACATATGTAAATCTATATGTCTGTCAAAATTGTACTTTTATGCTGACTGCTTTGCAGCAGCAGAGATTTCTGCCAACGACTGATGTCACATGTTTTGACAGAAGAAAATAAAGCGCACTCTAATAAAAATTTTGTCAGATGTCTCAACACATGTTTTTTTACAGAAGTAATGTTTTAAAGGTAACACACGACATGGAGAATTTGATAAGTCAGATGTAAAAAACATGCCGCGTATTAGCTCCTTAAGCAATGTTTCTGTTTTCAAATAGAAAAATATTTTAAAGGCTGTTAAGTTAGTGAAAGGCTTTCCTGGCCCAAAAAAGGATGAAATTCAGATAACTTAATGTAACTCAATGTGTTCACGAGCATCAAAAGCTTTACCGTAATCATGCGCGGATCCAGGGGGCAGAAAATTTCCCCTCCTCTAAAAAACATTTTTTTTCTTTGATTTACAAAAAAATATATATAAATTTTTATCGACTAACCCACATCCCAATTCCCCCAAAAGCTTGAGCTGAATCCGCGCCTGACCCTAATTGTATAAAAATTAAGTTAAAAAAAATTATCAAATTTTTATACTTTTAAAATTGCGTGGTCACAGGGGCGTGAAATTTCTAGAGAATCGTTTTTGCATTTAGCCTCAGCTTTTTGAGGGGTGAGATCTGAACATTTACTAAAAAAAATTGCCCATACAAATAACGTACACCCTAAAGTACATCTATTATTTTGTCAACAATTCGGGTAGAGCACTCCAACAAAACAATGCCACTTTTCGTTGTAATTTTAAAACTCCAGAGCGGGCTCACCTATCCAAACCAAATGTTAAGGCTTTGTTTAGACTATTTAGTATATGGTTTATGTAAAGTTTCAACAAAATCCGTCGAGCGGCTTACGGGTAAAAAATAGTAAAATCGGCAACTTAGTATCTCCGGGCTTAATAAAGATATCAAAAAAATTCAGAAAGGACCAAAGAGCCTGTAAAAATAATTGAATAGGTGTCTGGTACCTTTGGTATCTTCCTGTTCCAGAGTCGGTACCTACAGCCGTTTGTGTATTCATGCTCACAATGAAAAAAACAAAAAATATTGTTTATTTTAATGATTTAGATTAAGTTTGAAAATAGCTAGCAATTAATAGAATATTTATTTTTTTTTTGGAATGAATGAATTTGATGTTCCAATAAAATTTTTTTATTACTTCACTTGATACGTAGCGAAGCACGGCTAGTTGTTGTATAAAATACAAAAAACCCCCCAGACAGCACTTTTTTTTGGGACGTAGAACATTTTAGAACTTTAATTTTGTCGCTTTAGCATTTTTATACCCGCCACCAAAAAATGGTGGGGATATATTCATTCTGTCATTCCGTTTGTAACACATCGAAATATCCATTTTAGACCCCATAAAGTATATATATTCTGAATCAGGGTTTGATTTTATGACGATCTGGCTATGTCCGTCCGTCTGTTGAAAGCACGATAGAGGTCACACCGAAAAAGCTAGGAGGCTCAAACTTCAAGTAAAAATAATATTTTTCCCCGAAAATTGCTTAAATCTATGCATTAGGAAAAGAGTTTTAAATCAACACAGTGTATTTTTCGGTATATTTAAAAACAAAAACGTCATAAAAGCAACAAAATTGGACGTACGATTCTGAAATTTTGCAAACATGTCTTTTTTGTCAAAGTCTTCGTTATAACGGAAAATAAAGTGCCACGCCCACTTTTTTCTTTAAATTTTTATAAAAATATATTAGTCATATTCATTAGCATTTATTCATTGCAGACGGAACCATCTGTTGAAACCTAGATGGCGCAACTACATTTTGCAAGCAATGAGGATGATGTCATTGCTAAATATCACGTAGAACACTAGATGACTCTACTGACATTTTTGCTAACATACTCTTTTATTTTTTGCACAAACCAGAAAGGAATTTTTAGGGGTTTGTGAAAACGAAAATGACCGAGGTTGTTTACAAAAATTAACTAGAGTAATGATTTGTGCCCAACTTTACATATAGGGTACCCTCAGTCTTAAGAGGTTAAAGATTTAAAAATATTTAAAAAAATATGCATCAGTAGATTCAAAATAAGTATTTGAATATGTAATGTACGATTTCTACCTTATGCACATTTTATTTAATATTATCCTTTCTTTATTTGGTATATGTTTTTTTTTTCTCTAACGTATTTTCTTAATCTGTAAATGTAAGCATATATTTTTTTATACTCCCATAAGTATTCTATATATATAGTGGCAACATCATATATTACCTTCTTTTCGTACATTGTTTCAACCAATGTTGACAATTTGTTTGTAAATTTACAAGCAAAATTTTGCTTGAAAGCAAAACAAGCATAGATTTGTCAGGTAACCGCGCGTTTTATCAAGGCGATTAAGTTTTGTTATAACTGGTTTCTGCGGCAGACATTCGTTTTCATCCATCTGCCAACCAGAAAACAACTCTATACCGTCCCGGAAAAGTGAGAAAGTGCGTAGTTTAAAAAAACAAAGTTTTTAAATAAAACTTAAATAATTTTTAAGTTTATCATTCTTTTTTTGTATGCAAAATGTTCCAAAACCAAAAACTAAAGTAAAGATTTTAATTTAGTTCAAAATATTTAGTGGTTTTTTTCATTTCCAAAATATTTCAGATTGTGGTTAAAGACGGTACTAAAGAATTAAATGCAAAATTATTAAAATACAGAAATAAAGCAAAAATACCCATTATTGAAAAATTATTGTGTTACATATTTTTTGTTTTCAATATACATTAATTCCCCGTTCAAATTATTTAATTCACCTCAAAGTTTAATAACAAGGTAATTTGGTTTTTCTTAAAAATAATTACTACTTTTAACTAATTATTGGTTCATTATTTAGGAAATTCGGTGGTTATTTTCATAACGTGGTGGACTCAATATTTGAGCCATCACTGTGCTAATTTTTATTTGTCTATTTGTTTTTGATGTCTCATCGCACACCTTGTGGCTAGTTTCTATAAAAAATATTTAATAATGTTAAATATTCACCTAGCTACATGTTTATAAAATAATTGGTTAATCAGCCTGTAAAAACCACACACAACTAAAATTACTAGCAAAGAAAAGAAGAAGAGTGAGAGCAAAACTTCTTATAACAATAGACCAGATCAGATCGTTTAGTAATTGCCAAAAAAATGATAATAATTTAAAACTAATTACAATTGCAAAACCAATGTTGAATTATAGGAAGGAAAAAATTAAACGTTCAAAATAAACCCCAGTGATAAGTTGTGTCCAGATTAATCGAAGAAAAATAGTCAATGTCATCCAGTTAACCAAAAACATCCTAATCTAGTTTTAACAACAACACTGTGGTAAAGTTTAGTGTAAAATAATTGATAAAGGGAAAAACTAAAAATAATATATATATGTATATCAGTAGGTAAAACCTTAATCTAAATTCCATAATGGCACAAATTATTAATTCGTGTAATCGTAAAGCGTAAACCTGATGTAATAAAAACTAGTTAAGAATCTACCAACAACAATTTAAATTGTAAAAGAAAAATTGAAAAATTTATAATATATTTTTATGTACTTAATATAGTTTAAGTAAAAATCTTGCATGGAAGCACCCATACTATTATTTTAAACACACGTGTTACGAACCAGCGATTGAGAGGCCTCTTCAACAGCTGCTGTTAACATCTGATATTATTGGTGAGTTTATTATTTTACTTATATAAACGTAAGCTTTTGATTTGATATATAAAAAAAAACATTCATATTGATTGGGCTTGTGTTTTACACAAAGCTTGAAGCATGTATATAAACATGTTGATAACCGCTTAAATTAAAGTTATCAACATTCTCTCAAACTGATATTGCTTTTGTCACGCTACTGTCGGTCTAAAGGTTATTTCCATGCATATGGTTATTAGTTGTAGTATAATTTAATTTTCTATTAAGATCTTAAAAGAAGTTCATTAACAACCAATTTATTTCTTGAATTAATTAGATTATTGAAAAAAATTCTTGTTCATAAAATTTTCTAAATTTTTAATTTGTTTGTTATGATATAAGTCAATAACTATAGTTTTTTTCGCAATACTATAAAAAAACCAACAAATAATTAAAATGTCTTGAATAAATGAAGTTGAATTTAAAACAATTAAAGGTTGAAGTAATACTAGTTTTCTTACGATGTGATGTGAGAGAGACAAGTGTAGGCTGCTTCGTGGGATTTTAGTTAACTACATATAGCGCCACTAAAATTAATGGTAGGGAGGGTAGCGCATGTTTATCCAAATTACACCTCGGATAAACGTTTAAAGCCATTAGATAGTTGATCCCGTTATTTTCCGTTTCAGGTTGATCCAATCAGGGGTTAAGTCAACATTTTTTTTGTTTATTGTATAGATCAACTTCTGGCCCTATTTGTTAGTTTTTTTTTAGGGAGTCTATAATATTATTTATGTAAACGACATCCTATAGACAAAAGAAAATTTAGATAACAAGAACCCAAACTGACCGCTAGAGGTTATCAATGGCTCCCGTTCGTTTTCTAATTTTCTTCGCAGAGCACCATTCGTCAATAGACAATTTTCGACCATCTTCGACACCAAAGGTATGTTTGGGGTCACATTAGACCAATACATTGGTCTATGTGAACATCGTGTTCATTACAAATATTTAAAATACATTTTTTAACCAAATTATATTTTATCTATCTATTCTTTTGGTGGTTAAATTTTAAGGGCCGATGGTGATTTTGAATAAAACACAAACTATTTAGAAAATCATTATCATATCTTTTTATATGATAATATCTTTATGGTTCAATTATGTATGAAATAAAATATCGGCCAAATGGCCGCCGCACAGTGGACCATTCTACGTGAGGCGGCCAAAACTCATTTTTTTTGTGGTCATCGATTGAAAAACGTTAAAGTTCATTCGAATATAGACACTAGTGTACCTCGTGAGCTAAAAAGTTAAAACTTTATTTGACATATGTATATTTTAGAGAACAGGGGGATTCAAAGTAGACATTCTCAGCATTTTGCTAAAATGAGAACTTTCTTAGTAAGATTTTGATTTTTAAACTTCTATAACCCTTCTCTTTTAAAAGATTTTCAAACGAAATAAGTTTTGTATAATTTTAAAATTTGTTAGCTATTAGTACATAAAAATAAATTGTTTATGATGTTTAGAAATAATTTATTTCCTTTTTTTTAGGTACAAATTTTTTTAAATTCCCATTTTTAATAGAGCATAACTTCTAGAAAACATAAGATAACAAAAAGAAATTAGCACCATTTAGTAGATAAAACTCTCCTCTATACCCCATTGTATACCCGGGACGATCCGACCGTGAGCACCAGACCAATTTTTGTGACACAAGGTCAAATATTTTTTGCAAAATTTGTGTAAAAGAGCTAAAAAATTTTTTTTGTAAAGTGTTTTTTTTAAGTATTTTAGTTTTTATACCCGCCACCAAAAAAATGGTATATATATTCTGAATCGGGGTTTTATTTGATGACGATCTAGCTATGTCCGTCTATTGAAAGCACGATAGACGTCCCACCGAGAAAGCTAGGGGGCTCAAATTTTGCCAGAATATGGACCATTATTATAACTTTCCGATAATTAAAGTTAGGATGTTATCAGACATATAATTAGTTTTTCGTTATTACAACTTCACTTTAACCGTAAAGTGTCCGATAAGTTAAAGGGAAGATCACTCTACCTTTAACTTTTAACGTGAGGTTTATAAATAAAAGTTACCATATTTGCTACCGTATAAGAGAATTGTTTGCTATTTGCTTGTCGTTGCCACTTTGTTTTTAAAGAACTAATTAATTTGTTCAGCACTTACTTTGGTGCTGCCATATTTAAAAAAAAATACAATTTATTTTACAGGCAGGTTGTAATAACGAAAAATACTTAATAGTCAGTTCATTGCTCACGTTAACAAAAGTTACCTTTTATTAACATTAACTTTGTCGGCAAGTTGTAATAATGGCCCTATGTCTTAGAATTGTTTGGAATTGAAAATGGGTCAAATCAGAATATTAGGAAGAAAGTTATAGCTCGTAATGCAAGAGTAGGTCGAAAACCCCGTGTCCTTCCAACATCCAATAAAAAGAAGTTGTGACCACCACCATCAACGTAGAGTCATGAAACTCCAAATATATACTTCCTGAGCAAAAACAATATTTCTTCCCAAAAACTGCTTAAATGTATGCATTAGAAAGGGAGTTAAAGATAAAAATTTACGAAAATTTATACCGCGCAGTGTATTTTTCAGTATATTCAAAATTTAAAGCCGAATAAGACTGACAAAATTAGATGTACGATTCTGAAATTTTGCAGGAATTGATTTCTGGTCAAAGGCTTTGCACTGACTGAAAATAAATGTGACATGCCCATTTTAACGCCCACCTCCCACATAACGTTTTCTCTTAAATTCTTATAATTTCTCTATAAATAAAGATTTTGGAATAACAAAGAACTATATTGAAATATCTATGGCAGAAAATTTATGTGACACGCCCACCTCCCATATAACGCCTTATCTTAAATTCATTTTATTTCTTAGTGACTAAAGATCTTGGAATAATAAAGGACTATATTTAAATATCTAAGTTATATTCATAAGCATAAATAACTCTGACTCTAACTCTGAATATTCTACATTTTGCACTTTTTTTGGGAGATAGAAAAAATTCTATTCGACTAAAATTATTACAATTTTGTTGCACATCTTTTGGTGTTTTATTTTTGATTACTGGTTCGCGAGTAAGGATTAAATATGTATCCGTACCTGACTAATAGGAAAATTTTGCTACGCCTATAAAAGAAAATCCCGATCTGATGGAAAAAACCGACAACGGATTTGAGTTCAGCGCATTAAAATCCATATAGTCCACATAGTTTTATTTAATGGAGGATTTTGCTGCTGAGCAGTGTAATGGGCCTTGGTATATAATGCATAGTGGTGTGTATGTATGTTTTAAAGCTTTTTAACTATATATAAAAAATTTTGCTATTACCATTCATTAGGTATTATATAATTGCAAAAGAAAGTATTTCATTCGCAGGGGGAAATCACTATCTCTGCTCAACCATTAACCATTTTTGGTTGTAATAAAGAAATTGTCGTAAAAATTGCCGTATAAAGTATATATAACATCAAAATTATTTTTTTATTTTTTTGTACGACAGATACCATGGATCAGACCATTCCATATCAAGGAAGGAGGATCCTGTATCAATAAAATCTGAAATTAAAGTACTAAGAGAAGTACCAAACTGAGCATGACTTAAACAAACTTTCATCTCGTCTTGAGATCATAGATGGTAGGACTAGATCTTCTAATACTGTTGTCAACGGTTTAGATAATGAAAAATTAATGATGTCAAAACTAAATTTATCAATTTATGTACAAATGTCCTTAACGTAAATATCCGTTTACTTCCAGCTAAAACATCATTTCAGTTAATGACAGTCAAACAAAAAATTTATACAAAATACTTTAAAATTAGTTTTACCACTGGATTGGTGCAAAGAAAACACATAACGCTGGTCGGGCTAGTGGTGGATGTTTATATGGATACAAAAAGGAAGCCGATAAAGTATTTAACTTAAAATTTTTGGTTAAGTCTAATGATGTTTTCTAGCAGAATTAAACCTTATTTTATATCCCGATATCTAAATTATACTAACTGGAATGATGACTTTATTGTTTTTAAAAAATATTTGTTTAAACTATCCCCCATAAATTTCGGCTCCACGAAAAGCCCCCCAATGAAATAAATCCCAAAAAATTGGAAATAACACCCAAAAACAGTGAATGAATAACATCCAAAAATAAATGAAACAAACCCCAAAGCGAAAACGAAACAACCCCCAATATTTGGGAGTTATTTCATATAAAATAACTCCCAATGATGAAAATGAAATAACCCCCAATGAAATAAACCCCATCAGCAACAAAAATGAAATTATGCCCAAAATTCATAAAAGAGTCAGTTTTACTAAGGATTTCATGAAGTCAATAGTCAATTTGAAAACCCCAAATGAGAAATGAAATAATTTCAAAAAAAAAAAAATGAAAAACGGGCCAAAAAAATTGGGAGTTATTTCATATGAAATAGAAGCAACTATATGTTCCTCAGATCTCTATATGGTATCAATCTCTTGGAAATATTCAGCAATGAATCGCTATTGAAATTCAGCACAATCGCCCAATAACTTTCTGAGATATGAGCAAAAAACCACGACCACCTCGTTTTTTTACACAATTACAACATCAACATACATACATAAATATATGTAAAAACCATACAAAAAAAGAAGAAATTACAAAAAGAAAAAATATTAAAAATAAAAAAAAATAATAAAAAAAATTAAAAAAAAAAATTTTAAAAAAATGTTTAAAATTTTTTTAAAAAAATTAAAAAAAAATATAAAAGAAATAATAACAAAATATAAATAACTAGCATTTAACCCGCTACTTCGTTAGCGCAGTTCTTACTATTTATTGAATACTATTTCAGAATTCTATGTATACAAAATATATAAAAAGAGAAAAAGTAATTTTGTTCGTCCATAATATTAGGAGTTAGATCTCGGATCAAAAAACACTACTTTTAAGAATCTATGTTTACAAACGTAAAAATTCAAAGAGTACAATAAAAATGCGAAAAGGCTTTTTTGTGTCTCCAATATAATTTTAATTTTCAAATTGAATCAACAATCCTTTATTTCACTATTTTAGCTTTATAAACGTAGGAAATACAAAAATTCCCATTAAAATTCAGAAAAGTACATTTTTGATCGCCCATAACATATTTAGCCTTACCTTGTATCACTAATTACGAAATTCTTGCTTCGCAAACGTTAAAAATACAAAAAGTACCATAAAAATTCAAAGAAGTACCTTTGTGGTCGCCCATAACATTTTCAATTTCACCTGGAATCAAAAGTCCTTGATTGTAAGATCCTACCTTCATAAACGTAGGAAATACAAAAAGTACCTTAAAAATTTAAAAAAGTACCATCTTGGTCGCCCATAACATTTTTAGTCTCACCTGGAATCAATAGTCCTTGATTGTACAATCCTACCTTCATAAACGTAGAAAATACCAAAAGTACCACAAAAATTCAAAAAAGTACCTTTTTGGTCGACAATAACATTTTCGGTCTCACCTTGTATCAATAGCCACTAATTTTAAAATTCTAGCTTCGCAAGCGTTGAAAATACAAAAAGTACCATAAAAATTCAAAAAAAGTACCTTTTTCGTCGCCCATAACATTTTTAGTCTCACCTGGAATCAATAGTCCTTGATTGTACAATCCTACCTTTATAAACGTAGAAAATACCAAAAGTACCACAAAAATTCAAAAAAGTACCTTTTTGGTCGACCATAACATTTTCGGTCTCACCTTGTATCAATAGCCACTAATTTTAAAATTCTAGCTTCGCAAACGTTGAAAATACAAAAAGTACCATAAAAATTCAAGAAAGTACCTTTTTGGTCGCCCATAACATTTTTAGTCTCACCTGGAATCAATAGTCCTTGATTGTACAATCCTACCTTCATAAACGTTGAAAATACCAAAAGTACCACAAAAATTCAAAAAAGTACCTTTTTGGTCGACCATAACATTTTCGGTCTCACCTTGTATCAATAGCCACTAATTTTAAAATTCTAGCTTCGCAAACGTTGAAAATACAAAAAGTACCATACAAATTCAAAAAAGTACCTTTTTGGTCGCCCATAACATTTTTAGTCTCACCTGGAATCAATAGTCCTTGATTGTACAATCCCACCTTTATAAACGTAGAAAATACAAACAGTACCATAAAAATTCAAAAAAGTACCTTTTTGGTCGCCCATAACATTTTTAGTCTCACCTGGAATCAATAGTCCTTGATTGTACAATCCTACCTTTATAAACGTAGAAAATACCAAAAGTACCACAAAAATTCAAAAAAGTACCTTTTTGGTCGACCATAACATTTTCGGTCTCACCTTGTATCAATAGCCACTAATTTTAAAATTCTAGCTTCGCAAACGTTGAAAATACAAAAAGTACCATAAAAATTCAAGAAAGTACCTTTTTAGTCGCCCATAACATTTTTAGTCTCACCTGGAATCAATAGTCCTTGATTGTACAATCCTACCTTCATAAACGTTGAAAATACCAAAAGTACCACAAAAATTCAAAAAAGTACCTTTTTGGTCGACCATAACATTTTCGATCTCACCTTGTATCAATAGCCACTAATTTTAAAATTCTAGCTTCGCAAACGTAGAATATATAAAAAGTACCATAAAAATTCAAAAAAGTACCTTTTTGGTCACCCATAACATTTTTAGTCTTACCTGGAATCAATAGTCCTTTATTTTACAATTCTACCTTTATAAACGTAGAAAATACAAAAAGTACATTTTAGGTCCAAGTTCCAAATTCCAAGTTTAAAATGTTCAAATATCTATGTAACAAAATATTTTAATAGACATGATTTAAAGTCAGTAAATCTACTCTTTTTTGCATAAAAGCAATTATGTTCGAAAAAGTACCAAACTCTTCCCGATTTTTCCCTTTTCTACCCTGTTATGAATGTGTTTCAATTTGTACTAAATTACATAATTTTTTATGTCTAGTGAAATCCCAATTAAACATTTTGTGAAAATTGACCGTCTAATTAGGAATTACATATTCCGGAATTTTCCCCTTTTTGGTACCTTTTTTGTCCCCCGAAAAGTTTCCAAAAATGTCACCTAAATAGTTGTGCGTATTCTATTAGGAAATAATAATTGTCTAATTTTGTCCCATTGAATAATATAAGAAAAGTTTATTTTAAAAAAAGTACCAAAAAAAGGGACAATTTTTACCCCTTATACATATGAATTTGAAAAAAGTGCCGAATTCCTATGAATATTTTTTTGCGGATTACTTAATACGGTTTAAATTTTTTTCCTAGCTTTATGCGTTTGGAAGTTACATAGGGTACCAAAAAAGTACCAAATTATAGTTTTTACCCGTTTTTTCCCCTTAGGGGTTGAAAATTCCAAAAAAGGCCAGACACCTGTCAGCTTATTTTTTGTGCAAATTACAATACTTTTTCAATTTAATTTATATCATTTTTAGTTTAGCAGATATAAGATTACCGATTTTACCCGTTTTTACCCTTTTTTACCCCCTTAAAGTACGAATTTCCAAAAATCCCTTCTTAGTGGAGCTATACATCGAAAGAGGAACCGATTGTCCAAATTTCATGTCTCTAGCTCTAAGCGTTTGGGCTGTGCGATGATGAATCAGTCAGTCAGTCAGTTAGTCACGTTACTCTTTTATATATATAGATATATTAAATAAAATAAATTTTTTTTGGCTCAGCTGGGATTCGATGCCACATTTATTCTAACCAGTATATACATATGTACGTATTTGATATGAGATGAATGGTGATACAAACAATTGTTATTGCATGACTACACGTTGTGAAGGGTATATAAGATTCGGCATGGACTGTTACTTGTTATGTAATATGTTTGTTTATGGGGGGATAAGGGAATATTTCACTTACAAATATTACAATCGAGTAAGTAGTCTTTTATTGTGGGGTTTTAAGTATGCACAATATGCAATTTATTCAAATTTTTACTGTAATAATACACATTAAAGGAATTTTGTCTTATAAGAATTAATACACTTTTTGCTTTAAGTTATCGTCTTTGGGGTTGACCTCCTTTTATTAACATCACTGCATTACTGACCTGTTAATTTATAAGAATAGATAAACATCAATAATGCTATTAACACAATCAAGTCCACCGACCATCGACTACAAGATGTTAAAAATAGAATACATGCGTGGTTATGAGAATAATTCTTTTAGCCGCTACACGGCTACTTTTTTAGCCCGTAGCCAACTTAGGCTAATTTCTATTTTTCTTGGCTACAAAAAACAGATTAGTGCTGAAAATGCATGAAATGGTGGTTTTAAAAACGCAATACATTAAATATCGCTATTAAAAACGCGAAAAAATATTATAGTCGCACCATTAATTAAGTTTGTTTATTTTTTGTAGTTAGTGGTCGGTAGTCGTTAAAAGAATTAAGTAGCTGGCGACTTGGCTATTTTTGTAGCCAGCTACTTTTGTAGTCGGTAGTCGATGGTCGGTAGCCTTTGATTGTGTTTATAGCTTAAGAAAAAGTAATGTACAACGAATTACATTTTGAGAGATACAAGAGATTAATTATGAGAGCAACAAAATAACCACCAAAGACAATATTTTCAATATGGTAGTGGTAATTATATTAGACGCAGTTTACTTATTTACCAAGTATTTTGGTTTACATCTAAACAATGTTTATTGCTTGTGTTAAATACAATTATCGTTACTTAATGAGTGCCTGCCCGTGATCTTCAATCTTCCGCTCGCCAGTGCTGGAGTTTCGCATAGTACATGCGCTGCTATCTCAGATCCACTCCTCGCGAGTTCGTCAGCAGCCTCATTCCCAGTTACGCACACGTGTACCGTCACCCCATTCGCAGAGACTTATTGAGTTTATAAACACACTTAAGCACTAAAGAGGAGATCACATCTGTCCGACGTACACTTTTTATAACTATTTATCAAGTGCAGTGAGAATTCTCTTCCCCTGTACACGACTTTTCAATAAGTGATCCAACACATGCAGGAAAACAAAATTTTCTGCCTGATAGATGAACACGCACTTTTACAGTCTTAAGGCACAGGATAGGTTAACCTCCAGTGAGTATACATTAGCACCTGCATTTCCGTTTATAACAGACCCGTCAGTAAAGACGTCATTCCCCAAGCATTTATTCATTGCATGGATCCATCCGCAATGAGCGTGCGATGTAGCCTTTCAACCACCATCAGCTGACATCGCACCACATAGACCTAAGCAATCCTCTAAACCGAATCGAACTTACGCCTGATCATGGCCTGAGCAGCCTTAGGCCACCAGACAACAGATAAGTAAGCGATCGTTGGCCTCAAAATCCAGTGTGCAGCCTTAAGCGAGATTCCCCATCTTTGACCGCAAACCTCTTTACACTGATACAAACTCCTCCTTAACCTCTGTATCCTCATCACAACATAATCGTTCCAGGAGGGATTCGTATCCAGCGTTACCACTTCGTGGACACATTGATTTCGGTACCAAAAAGCATCAACAATCCAATCTGTAAGCCCTCATTATTCGGTTACTCTGAGCTCCCATCCCATACAACCTAGAATGGTATCCATGAACTTACCAACAACCATAACTGCCACATCATCTGCATACCCTACGACATGTATGCCCATCGCTTCCAGTCTTCCGAGGAGGCTGTCCACAGTCATGTTCCACAACAAAAGTTATAAGGCACCTCCTTGCGAACAACCCCTGACCTACATCCCCCAAATCCTGGTGCACCTATCCCTAAGATTCACCGCCCTATATCTCATCATGGACACGACCGATTTCACCACAATGGAATCAACTCCTCGGGCATCGTGCCCACCAATTCGTGCAGGACAGTTTAAGTAGATCTCCCTGCCCTCTAAGAGTGCTTACATCTACTCAAATGCCTATCCATCAGCGTATTATCCTCCAGAAAATCCATTAACACCCTTTTCATCGCTTTCAACAGAAAATGTATAAGACTGATTGGCTTGAAATTTCTAGCCTCCGTACAGTGCCTTCCCCCCTAAAAAAAGGTTTTTTTTTCTTTTATTTGCGCTTCTTGCATTATAGTTGGGATTGGGTTCATATAATTGCTTCAAGATTCTGGTAATGTTTGTTGTTGATTTCTATTGTGTCAATGCTAATTTTTATCAGAAAGGTTTCATTTAATTCATACTTCGTTGGCTGTGTCGAAACTGTTTTGTTTACACTGTTTAGGAAAATTAAACCTATTACTATTCTTCTACGTGAAATCTAATGGGTGTTGCTGGTTGTACAAAGGAATGTGTGTTCTGTTGTAATAAATATAAGTATATGTCATCATATTTTTGGATGGTGTTAATAAAATTATCGTATGATCCGAAATGAATTGGGTGAATAAATTTAAAAGTTCCTGAATTTTTCCATAACTTTTATTTATTTAGCAGTGGTAGGAAAACTCTATTAAAAATTATTTATAATCATAACAAGTATGTAGTTAAATTTTTTATTTTTTATCTGGCCTTACGTATTGTTCTGTCTAACAGTAATTTTTATTTTCTTTAACCATTTCTTCTTTATAACTAGTTGACAGTTTTTACCCTAACCCCTTGTTAATTTTTACATATATTTTCTGACCTGGTACTTAGTCCCTAAATGGTTTTCGATTTATTGTGACTTGATTTGTTTATTTGTGTATTTTCTCTTCTCGCATTTTCATATTGCTCTGGACTATTACTAACTGTTCTCCCAAAAAATAATTCAATAAGGTGGAGTCTTAAAAACTTTAATGTTTAACTGATCTTCAGGCATAAATAGATTTGAAGCCAAGTTTAAGGCTTTTTCGTTATCTACCACAACCAGTTCACGGATGTTTACAAGTTATCTTGAATTTATTGGGCTCGCTTGAACATACTTTGTGATTTTATCTACTGCAGTAAGGATGAAATGTTTTTCGGTGTACTAGATATCTACTTATGTGTAGTATTTCTCCGGCATATTAAGGAATAGAGGTAGATGATAAATTAGATTTATTGGGATGAGTATCATATTTTCCTTCTTTACAAGCCCTGCACTCTACGTTGATCTACTACTTTATTAAGTTTTTCAGTCATTATGGAAAATAAAATCTTTGCAGAAGTTGCATTTTTTCTTGCTTTTCTATGCGCTCTTTTATGAACTTTTAGTAACTCTTCTTCTTGTCTTACAGTATCTGTCAAGTGTTATACTTTTATCTGTGTATATCTTACTTTATAATTTGAAAAATGATTATATCATGCCCATTATGCTTTCGTCAGTAAAAAACCCGTTCACTATATCTGGGTAGAGATACTTCTTCATGATTAATACCAGGTCTTCTTTTGAATAATTTGAGGCTGAAATAATATGTCTCTGAATTGTTGTAAAAGGAAATTTAAACTGATATTCGCTTGTTTCTGGTATAATTATGAAAAGTTGGTTTTTATAAATGTTAAAAGGACATACTACTGTTGAAGTAAAATGAGAACCCTATCATGCATGAATAGAATTATTGAAGTACTGACAATAACTTTTATATATATATATGATACACGCTGTTTAGAATAATATATATAAAAATATAAAATAAAGAATAAACTCTCTGCTGTATTACTAAAAAAATACCAACGTGTTTTTTGTCAACTCGCATATCAAAACTGCAAATTAAAACTTAATTATATAAATAAAAAACATAAAATAACAGGTTATGGGCCCAGAGCTGACAAACAAACGTAAAAATAATTAAAACAGTAAAAGAAAGTAAAACAATTAAAAAATTAACATAACCTGAAACAAAATGGAAAAACAGGAATACTCTGAAATACAAAGATTGGATGGCGAAGAAAATTTTGCCATGTGGAAATTCCAAGTAGATATTTTACTAAAAAGTGAAGGCCTGTACGAAGCCGTGTTCAACGAAAAATCTAAAGAAAAGATCGACCAGAAAAAGGATGCTCAAGTACAGAAGATCATTATGTGCACTATAAATAAAAAATTACTTCATCTATTAATAAGCTGCGAAAGTGCGACACAAATGTTTGAAAAACTATATGCAATTTTCAAGAAATCTTCTGAACAACAAAAATGTGACTTAATGCAAGAGCTGTTCCAGTATACGTATAATAAATCAAAGGATATGACACATCACATAAGCGCAATAGAAAATCTTGCTTACAGACTAAAAAACATTGGGGAAAAAATTAATGACAACATGCTAATATCTAAAATACTATCAACCTTACCCGAAATCTACAATACATTTGCAACAGCATAGGAATCTACAACAGAATCAGAGAAAACACTTTCTAACCTCACTGCTCGATTATTAACCGAAGAAAAAAGACTAAATAATATTACACATGAAACAAAAGAAGCGTTTTTCAACAAAATTTACATAAACAAAAATAAAGAATACCTTGATCATAAAGCAAGAGAAAGGTTTTGCCAAATTTGTAAAAGAAACAACCACAATGAAAAGGATTGTTACTATAAAACACAGTGCAAAATTTGTAAAAAATCCAACCACCTGGAGAAAGACTGTTACTTTAAGAAGAAAAAAGTACTAAAGAAAAAAACAGCATTACTTACTACTAACGAGACAAAGTTAATTAAAAGAAAAGAAGAATTTGTGATGGACTCTGGCTGCACAGCACACATGATAAATAATGAAAATATATTAAAAGAAGTAAAAGAAGACAACACACAAATCTGTACAGCTAAAGAAAACGACACATTAAAAGCAGAAAAAAAAGGGAAAATAGAAACAGATGATTTTATTATAAAAAATGTTATATATGTACCCAACTTAAACAAAAACCTATTGTCAGTCAATGCCTTAACGGAAAATAACGCTCAAGTAACCTTTACAAAACATAACGTTATAGTAAAGAAAGAAAATAAGCAAATATTGAAAGGTCGTAAGAATGAAAACGGATTATATACAATTAACCTAAAACTAGATCAAAAGGAAGAAGAATCATATGCAACATTCAAAACCAATGCAACTGAGTGGCATCGGAAACTAGGCCATCAAGGTAAAGATAAAATGAAGAAAATGTTACATATGGTTGAAGGAATGCAAGTAAGTAAAATTGAAATTGATAACATGCCTGATTGTGAAGTGTGCTTAGAATCAAAACAAACTAGATTTCCTTTTAACTCAAACAGAGCAAAAGCCAAAAAACCATTGGAAATTATACATACGGACATCTGCGGTCCTATTTCACCAATTTCATGGAATAATAAACGATACATATTAACTGTCATAGATGATTATACTAACTATGCTAAGTTATACCTACTTACCAATAAGAACGAAGCCTTTGAATATTTAAAAATTTATATAAGGGAAGCTGAACGACAGATTGACCTCAAAGTAAAAACGATAAGATGTGACTGTGGTGGCGAATACATTAGCAACGATATGAAAACCTTTTGTCAACAAAGTGGAATTATACTTGACTACACAATACCACATAGCCCCCAACTCAATGGAAAAGCTGAGAGGTACAATCGAACACTTTTTGAAAAAATAAGAGCCATGCTTTATGACAATAATGTTGATAAATCTTTCTGGAGTGAAGCAGCAAAAACCGCTACATACTTATTAAACAGAATACCCACAGAGGGGCAGAATAAAACACCAATAGAAAAATGGACTGGCAGAAAACCAAACTTAAAATACCTTCAAGTTTTTGGAAGCGAAGTATACAGTAAAAACTTACAGTACTTACATAAATTAGACAAACGTAGCAAGAAATACATCATGATCGGATATACACCTATTGGATATAAACTATGGGATGAAGAGCAGCGCAAAATAATTGAAAGAAGAGACGTAATATTTTTAAACAAAAGATCTTATAGAGATACTGATAATAAGGACAACATAATTAAATTGGTAACGAAGAACAATATAATACAGGAGGAGAACAGAGAAGTAGAGAGAGAGTCGGAAAGTGAATATAATACAGAAAGTGAAGAAGAAGAAATACAAACTACAAACAGAGAAGTAGAGAGAGAGTCAGAAAGTGAATATAATTCAGGAAATGAAGAAGAAGAAATACAATCTAAAGACAGTGAAACACAAAGTCCAGAAGAAACTGCAACAAGAACAGGAAGAATAATAACGAAACCAACTTACCTGAAAGATTACGTAACGAATATAGCTTATTGCCTAATTACACAAAAGGATGTACCTGAAACCTACGAAGAAGCAATTAAAAACTTAGAATGGAAAGAATCTATTAATAAGGAATTAACAGCATTAAAAAATTTGGAAACTTGGGAAGAAGCAATACCTCCGAAAGATAACAAGCCCACAGATACAAAATGGATTTTCAAAATTAAAGAAGATGGAACAAAAAAGGCAAGGCTGGTGGCAAAAGGCTTTCAGCTGAAAAGAGACGAACGTAATGATATTTTTTACTCACCTGTAGCACGAGTGTCAACGATTAGAATGTTTTTCTCAAAAGCTGTAAACGAAAATCTACCTATGATACAATTACATGTTCCAACTGCTTTTTTGAATGGCGTGCTTAAAACAGAAGTATACATAAACCCACCTCCAGGATTATCATGTAAGAAAAGATCTCTTAAACTGAAACGTGCATTATATGGATTGGAAGAATCACCTAAATGTTGGAATGAAACCATTGATAAATTTGCAAAAGATAATAAGTTCAACAGGTCAGATTATGATTATTGTTTATATTATAAAATTGACTGCTGGATGTTAATCTACGTTGATGACATCATTGTAATGGGCAACACTAAAGACATAATCTATGCAATCAAAAAGAAATTTAACGCGAAGTACCTAGGCGAAGCAAAGAAATTCTTAGGGATGGATATAGAAAGAGAAAATGATAAAATAATATTAAAGCAGACAACCCTAATTGAAAAGATTTTGGAAAAATTTGACATGACAAATTGTAATGGAGTCAAGACCCCTATGGAACCGAATTACTACATAATATCAGAGAATAACGAAGAGGAAGATAAAGGAACTGAAAAATACAGAGAAATAATCGGAAGCTTGTTATACTTGACAATGATCTCGAGACCCGATTTGACTTACGCTGTTTCCTACTTAAGCCGCTTCTTAGACAAACCAAACAATGAAGCATTTAAAGCTGCTAAGCGAGTATTAAGATATTTAAAAGAAACTAAAGATAGAGGCCTGATATTCAAGAAAGGAAAAGATAATAATTTGAACGGATATTCTGATGCAGACTGGGCGAACGACAGACAGGATAGGAAAAGTATAAGTGGAGGCATAGTGCTGCATGGCCAAAATCCAGTAGCATGGTTTTCAAAAAAGCAAAGCTGCGTTGCTTTGTCAACAGCAGAAGCGGAGTATATTGCTGTAGCTATAACAGCACAGGAATTAATTAACATAAAAGGAATAAGTGAAAATCTAAACTGCAAAGGTAATGTCAATCTCCTGGTAGACAATCAAGGTGCCATCTGTATGACCAAAAGCAATGAAAACTCAAAAAGAACAAAACACATAGATATTAGATTTCATTTTATTAAAGATTTAGTAAACACAAACAAAGTAAATGTAAAATATGTAAGTTCAAATCAGAATTTGGCTGATGTATTTACAAAGTCGTTATGTTTTCAAAAGTTTCAAACTATAATAACCAATTTCATGACCTGATATATTAAAATAAATATTTCTAATTATTTACATTCAATATATATATATAATTAGTATTAATTAAAAGAATTAAAATTAATATTGTAATACAAATCATAAAATATGAAGAATATGTTAAAAAAAAAAAAAAAATTATTTAAAAAAAAAAAAAAAAAAAAAACAAACTGGAACAAATGGATTAAAATTATAATTATAACTTCATGATAGATTTCTTATTAAATAATGAATAGCAATTTTAATTTTATTTAAAATTAACTTGAGGAGGAGTGTTGAAGTAAAATGAGAACCCTATCATGCATGAATAGAATTATTGAAGTACTGACAATAACTTTTATATATATATATGATACACGCTGTTTAGAATAATATATATAAAAATATAAAATAAAGAATAAACTCTCTGCTGTATTACTAAAAAAATACCAACGTGTTTTTTGTCAACTCGCATATCAAAACTGCAAATTAAAACTTAATTATATAAATAAAAAACATAAAATAACATCTACTAATAGAATTAAATGTTGACCTAAGCTGTCGTCACTGTGCTCTAAAGCTGTTAAGGCATTAATATAGATCATTTTTTCACAAGGAAGTATTGAAAGATCATCTGCTACAACGTTGCTTTTGCCTGGCTTATAGTGGAGTTTTTATTTATTTTTTTTTCGATTGAGTGTTCGAAGTGTTCAGACGTGTATAATGAATGTTCCGCCGAAAACTTTGTGCGCGAAGTGTTTTTTTTTATTTATTTTATTTATTTAATTAATTGTCTATAGATTATAAATCCTTACAGACTAAAGTATGTAAAATAACAAAACAAAATTAAGGTTATATATAAAATAATATTCTATACAATTTAACGATTTAAATATAAAATAATATTTCTTTTCACAATTTCTTTACTTTCATTAAGGCCAATAAGGTGATAACAATTATTAAAGTTTTCACATATACGACAAAGAGGATCATTATTAGCATAGTTGGATCTATAGTATTTTAAGTTAATAAAACGGAAATTTCGATTTTGTCTAGTTGGAACATTAAAAGATATTTTACTTAGCAGGAATTCAGAGTCTATATCGCCTTGAATTAGGCCCAGCACAAAATAAAAACTCAGCATTGAACGACGACTTTTTTAAGTTGGTAATTTTATAAGACAGAGTCTGCTTTCGTATGAAGGTAGTAAAAACGAATTCCATCCAAGGCCATGAAGACAAAATATTAAAAACTTCTTTTGTACAGACTCGATATTATCAATACGAATATTATAGTTAGGATCCCAAATAATCGATCCGTATTCTAGAATAGGTCGAAGTAACGATGAATATAATTGTTTTGTAATATAAGGATCTGGAAATTCCTTGCACAACCTCTTCATAAATCCAAGTACACCATTTGCTTTGTTAACAATTAAAGAAATATAGTCACGAAAATTTAATTGGTGATCAAGCAAAATACCAAGATCAAGAAAGTTCAGAACTCTATCAAGTTTACACTCATTAATGCAATAAAATAAATCCAATTTCTTAATTCTGAAAAAGGACATATGCTTACATTTTTTTTTATATTCAGCTCCATTAAGTTGATTTCACACCAATTAACCAATTTGTCAATATCAGATTGAAGGAAAAGTTGATCTTCGGGATTATTAGAAGAACGAAAAATTTTGACATCATCGGCATACATCAAAACTTAAGAGTGCTGAATAACTGAAGGTAGATCGTTTATGAGTTGAATGTCGTTTTAAAAATTTACATTACTTGCAATTTGTTGAATAAGATTAGTATTAGGTTGTAATATTTCGGTGTTATGAGGGAGAGACGATGAAAATTTGTTTGTTTCATGGAAAACGTCACTGGAGCATAACGAGGGATTAGTTTTCGGATTTTGAGATGGTACATTAACTATGGAAGAAATAGTAGACGGACTCGGACGTGGTAAATTTTTGGAAGTGCTTTGATCAACGGAAGGGTTGTTAGTAGACATAACAGGAGGTGAAGAGTTTAAAGTTGGAGTTGTTTTCTTCTTTTGGGCGAGAATGACGCATTATCAAATAATGCTTTGAATTTTAAAAATCTTTGGGATAAACATTTTAGATCGTTATTTATGCCGACAAATTCATCTCGCGCATTTTTAAAAAATTAATGAAATTCTACATAATACATTTTTTACAGCACCAACGTAAGCCTTTAACTTCACGAAGATTGTCTGCAGTTCGTGCTGCCAAATCAACACATTTAACATGATAAACTGCGTTGCACAGCCAACAGGAAATCATTGGATCATCCGCCTTATTTCTGCACTTTGGTTTAGAACAACTCATATTGAAAAAAAAATAATATACGTAACAGCACAGTTAATAAATTGTACAAAAATTTATTTAATTTTTATTAAATTTTATTTGAACGCGTAAATTTAGGTATTAGTGTAATTTATTGTAATTAATATATAAAACAAAAGTAGTTGTTATTGTTAACACTTGCAATTTTATTGTTGTAAATATTGATGAATTTTTATGTTTGTTTTTATTATTTTCACTTTCGATTTTATTTTTATTTACAAGCAAAAGAAACAAGTACAATATACTGATATGACTGTTATATTTAAGATTTTTAGTTTTATAAATCTTACAGAAATTAAAACGATTTAGGACAGAGCGTAATTAAAAATACGTTTAACTCGCACGACGATCGATCGATGTCTTGTCTTTTAAATCGCTTACGTCAAATCCGTTGTCGGTTTTTTGCCATCAGATCGGGATTTTTTTTATGGGCGTGGCAAATTTTTCCCCCTAAATTAGTCAGGTACGGACACATATTTAATCCTAACTCGAGAACCAGTAATCCGATTTTCAAAAATAAAACACCAAAAAATGTGTAACAATTATATTTATATTATATTTATTTCAGTGGAATACAATTTGTCTCTATCTGTTATCGATTTGGACTTATTTAGAAATTGATGGAGAAAAAAATGTTTTTCTTGCAAAATTCGTAATATTTTTCAAATTAAAAATGGAATTAAAAAATATAAGGCAAATATTCAACATTTTAAACCTTTTTCTGAGAGCTACTTATCTTGGAAATAAAAAAAGCCATAAACCATAAAAATCGGTTAAAAAATTTAGATTTTATTGTCAATTTACCGCAGGTACCCAATATTGTAATGCAACCAGCCGTACATATGATATATGTAACATTTCGTTGAGTGAGCAGGTAATGGAACTAAAGTACAACGGTATTTTACATAGTTCTTGGAATTAATATTTATAATAGTATTTTTCAATTACCTGTGATTTCAAATTAAGAACATTAGGGTAGATTCTGGTATTTATTGTATATATAGAAGCTAATGGGCAATAAGTAAGTCACTTTTAATTTGAATATCGTGCGGTTAAAATCGGCAACAGTATATAGATCTTATAGTGCACTTTGTTATTGTGTAAAGAAATAAAGCAATTAAAGAATCCACAAACGCTTTCATATTACAAAATATCAAGGATTTGTAACAAATCTCCAAATTTATTTTGTTACGTTTGTGGCAATCTAACTTTAAGTTCTCAACGGGAGACAATATCTTCCAAGGTTAAAGATGTTTATCGCCGTTATTTTGGGTTTCCTATCGATGATAGAGATAAAAATTGGCTGCCGAAAATATGTTGTAGTAACTGTGGTAAGTCCTTAAGAGGTTGGTTAAAAGGAAGTCATAAGTCTTTATGAAGCCAGCGATTTGGAGTGAACCACAAAATCATCAAAATGATTGCTACTTACCAAAAAAACAAAAAATAAAGTTACATATCCAAATACTTTATGCCTCAAACGACCAGTTTTCCAGTTTACAAGTAAATTTTTACCTCCATTCCCTCCTACAGACGATGAAGAAGATGGGCTTTCTGCAGCAACTGAATCCAATTACGCCAGCATGGGTGTTTCATTTCGAAGTCCAACGAGTACACCTTATTTTCAGAATCAAACTGATATGAATAACTTAGTTTGTAAATCAAGGCTTTAAAAAAACCAAGTCTGAGCTTCTTGCATCCCAATGAAAAGAATGGAGTTTGGTGCAAACGGACGCTAACGTCTCTTACTTTCGAAATAAAGAACAACCTTTTTTAATATATTTCAGCAAAGAGGAAGGTTTGATATTTTGCGATAATGCTGATGGACTTTTGCGCCAACTGTGTTTCAGTCATAAATCTCAGGATTGGCGGCTTGTTATTGATTTATCCAAGACAAGTTTAAAAGCCGTTTTACTTCACTATGGCAACAAATTTCCATTGGTCCCACTCGCGTATGCAAGAAATATGAAAGAAAACTATTGTAGCATGAAGATGATACAAAAAATTAAATATTCACATTACTCATGGAATCTGCAGATTTTAAAGTCGTAGCAATGTTAAATGGATTGCAAAGTGGATATACTACGTTTTATTGCTTCTTATGTGAATGGGATAGCCGTGCGAAAGAAAAACACTACAATGTTAAAATTTGACCGAAAAGAGTAAAATTTTTTCCAGGAGAAAAAAATGTAGCAGAAGAGCCTTTAAATCAAAAGGAACAAACTCTTCTCTTCATATAAAGCTAGGCCTGATGAAAAATGTTGTCAAAGCAATGAACAAGGATGGTGAAGCCTTTCTATACATTAAGAGCGAATTTCCTAGAATCAGAGATGCTAAAGTAAAAGAAGGCATATTTGTAGGTCCACAAATACGACAGCTTATGAAGGACGAGGTCTTCAGAACGAAATTGAATGATGTGGACAAAAGGGCATGGGCAGCTTAAGCTACTTTTTTATTTTAACAATGTTTCCTAAATAAAAATTAATAATTATTAACAAAAATTTTATGTTATTTACGGGTGACGACAGGAAGGGTGCTTTATGCGAGGCGTTGCTACAAAATTACAATCTGTCAAATTTTTTTGCTTGTATTTCTTTTTGTTGTACGAAAATAGATAGATATAAATAGTTGCCATTAATTGTTGCTACAAGGCACTTTAGTGCGCCCACTCTGACGTTGTTTGCTGCATTACACATATTTGGTCAATATTGGGTACCTGCGGTAAATTAACAATAAAATCCACATTTTTTAACCGATTTTTATGGTTCATGGCCTTTTTTATTTCTAAGATAAGTAGCTCACAGAAAAAAGCTTAAGATGTTGAATATTTGCTTTATGTTTTTTTTTAATTCCATTTTTAAATTGAAAAATATTACGAATTTTGCACGAAAAATTTTTTTTTCTCCATTAATTCCATTATTCCACTAAAATAAATACAATTTTGTTGCACATTTTTTTGGTGTTTTATTTTTGAAAATCGGATGACTGGTTCTTGAGTTAAGAGGAAATAAGTCTCCGTACCTGACTAATTTAGGCGGAAAAATTTGCCACGCCCATAGAAAAAATCCCGATCTGATGGAAAAAAACCGACAACGGATTTGAATTCAGTCAAAATCCATATAGTCTACATAGTTTTATTAAATGGGAAGACAAAAAATTATTTTTTGCAGAGCAGTGTTATTTTATTAGACCTATAAAGTTGTTTTTCTTGCCCGCATCTTGAAATCAATTATAATTAAATTTATGAGGATAAAAATATTATATATGTATGTATGGATATATAAACTATAATATTTATACACGATACAGCTATTTATATACATATAAGCAAAATCCAATCTGTTAAGAACGCATTGTGTTGTTTAAATTATTATTATTGGTACTGTACATTATTTAATGTTAAGATTTTTTTCATACCACAAACAACAACAAAAAAAAAGAGGAAATTTTTAAAACAAATTATTCGTTTTTGATTCATTTTGCTTAGAATGAAATATATTAAATTTGTGAGAAGAATGAAACACGACGAATTTTAAAAATAAAAATTGTATTGCAAACGAAATCAATAAAAAAAAATATTTTTATATTATTTGCGAGAAGAATGAAAAAAAAAATAAAAATACTAAATAGAATTTGACTCACAACTTTTATCTTTTTCAATTCAGAGCATAATCCAAAAAACAAGCGAAAAAAATGAAATTGTATTCACAAACATAATTTTTTGCGTACTATGATTATATTGGAGAAAATTAAAATTAAAAGAAGGCTTCATTTATGTACATCTCAACATACTTCAATCAATTCAATTGATCACCTAAGTGATTTGTGTAAAAAAGATAACGATGGAATGAATGAAAATCTAATTCATAGAACCAAATGCTTAGCAATAAATAATAATGTTTTAGTGATCAATCTTTTAATGGAACTTAGAAACGATGTATCAGATTCTAGATGTATTGTATTAGGATATAAATCAATAGACGTTGGTGTCATCAACTTATTTGGCATTTTTTTTTACTATAAAAACCTACGTGGTATATAAATCTAAAATAAATATTCTATTTGATAAAGGTATTTAAATAATTATTTTCAGTACTGAAAAACAACAAATTGAGTTAACATTTCTAAGCTTGGCTGATATGGCCGATTAAATTACGATATACTTAAATCGGCATTAAAGAGGCTAGATTACAATTTTACATATGTATGAAAGCGAGAATCTAGAGTATTGGCTTTAGACTTTTAGTGAATAAGTCCCACAATATTTTCTTAAATAGGAGTTTAGTATGCATATATTATACATATAACGTAATTAGTAATACTTGATAAACGTTATTTTTTTTAATTTAAATATACGTTAGGGCGGGTCAAATTTTATGGAACGATTTTTTTTGATAAAGCGTATAGCAAAAACGTAATCTATAGGTGATTCTGAGAAATTTTGCTCAAGAGACCATAGCTCTAAGTCGGGTTTGGAGCCGTCCAAAATTTAAAAATTTTATATATATGTACATAGAATAATTTAATAAAATTCGTCAAAAAATTTGATAGAATTATAGTAGATTTATCAATCTGGGCTTGTTTGAAAGGTATTTGTATCACCTTTCAGAATCTGTATTGATACCAATATTTTTTTTTATTTTTAGTAGAGATATTAGGAAAGTTTTGTCAAAAAATAGCCTAAAATTAACTTAACTAATAAATTCTGATTTTTTTTGCAGATTATGAAAGTTGAGATAATTTCCAACAACTTTTATCACGATCAATTTTTTTGTTTTCGTTAATTTAATGTTTTAACGTGGTAATATTATTTTTATGGTCCTTTTTACTTTCCATTCGAGGAGTTTTCTTACGACTCTTTTTTACTTTTCAAACACTCGTTAATAATTGTACATGTCTTTCTGTTCCTGGTATGTGCATTTGAATTTGTGGATCAGCTAGTGGTGGCTCATCGAAATCTAAGTATTCTAACAAGTGATGATATGGAATCTGTCGAGTAAATGCTGGTTCAAATAATATATCATCGTTATTCATATCAACCATATTGACGTAATCAATAGCATCAAAATTTAAGATATATTTTTGGTGAACTCTGAGTTTAGTTGAATCGTACAATTTTTCTCGATAGTGTAAAATCTTTTTGATAGCTCTATCCTGTATTGCTTTTCGATCATCAAATAACATTGTTAATAAGATATTTTCTAGATGTGCGTAATATGAGTTGTTTTGAATTACACCATCTACAATATTACGAAAGTTTGGTTGTAAGTATCGTGTCCAACGTTCAATGCTTCATATAAATGTCGAAATGACAGTTAATTGAAATGAAGCAATAAACCAGTAAATTTGTATATTTAACTGTTTTTAAAATAATCGTAAAACACCATTTTCTCATTTTTTTCACCATCACTGCATATGCCAATTAATTGATCAACTGTTAATGTTTTATTGTTGAAAAATTCATTCAGTTTTCTGTGTTTGGTTTTTGCATCTTCTTGATTACTCAAATTTACATATCCAAGTAACTCATTATAGGGCTCTTTCAGACCAACTAAATGCGGTTATTTTACCATAGTGGTATGAAATTTGTCATTAATTTTCTCTGTAGTTAATGAGCCATCTTTTCTATCATCGAAAGAGAATGCAGATATTTATGTAAGAATTTGTATGTCGTGTACGAAGCACTGCATCTCTAGATTTAACTTTTTCTTTAGCCACTTTTGATTTATCCATAATAACAATCTTACCATGAAAATCTCTAAAATTTATATCTTTGAATAAAGCTGTTGCTAAACATGAAGCGACTCTATTTGAAACATCGAATATATCACACATCATAGAAAAATTTAAGGCATTGTATCTTTGAGTATAATGACCTCGTCTCATTTGAACAGTTGCTTCTGGAACTTCTGTTGTTGCTTCATTTTTATCTTCATCCATATGTTATTCAGGTGGTTCATATCTTGGATCATCGGTACCAGTTGTAAGTATTGGTATTGTTTTCTTCGACGTCTTCCGTATATTCAGGTATTGCGAAATTTCTATCACTATGCTGATCCATCATAAATTCTTTTAAATGTTCTGTAATCAATCCACACGAGCATTCTGTTGTTTTTAATTTGCAATTACATTTGTCAATATTTACCCCGTGGCAAAAGTTATCCAGAAAAAACGTAAAACCCTAACGTCACAGAGACAATTCTTTATTTCAACATATAGTCTTTGGAATAGACTCCTTTACAGAACTCAACTAATAAGCAATGCATCACAGTTTAAAAAGAAGTAACAATATCGTTTTAACGACATAAACTTGTAAACTTTGTAAAATTCAAACTTGTTTTTTTCCTTTCTTTCTTCTTTATTTTTTTCTTTAAATTACTCTAATCAAAAACTCTATTTTAATCTTTTTTTATACAACGTATTTTTTTATGTATAGCATTAGTTAAACATCCATTAAAATGTATATAATTTAAACGACTAGTACTGTCATTTATAAGATATCTATCTTGTTGTGCTAGTTTATAACTAATTTTTAAATAAATAAATAAGTAAATAAATAAATAATTCGTTTATTGAACCAACAAATGCTTTAGTCTCTTCTGTTTCTGGTATTTATCAAGCAAACAAGTTAATTTTTTTAAAACACTCTTTCTATTAATGATTTCAATATTTAATTTACATCAAATTTGGATCAATTTATCTGTTACGTGAAAAGTGAAAGTTTTGTACGAGAACATTTTGTTTTCAAATTAAACACGATCACTTAAAAAATATTTTAAAGTGTCACATTTAGTAGGCAAACTAAGATCATTTAAATCACTTGATAAACCAAAAACAACAATATCTTGATGAGACATGTTAGTCAGAGAGTCAAAACTTGTTGATGTTGCTGCTTCCATTTGCGAGGACTCCGCAGACTATGTTGATGGTTCAATGTAGAGTCAAAACTTGTTGATGTTGCTGCTTCCATTTGCGAGGACTCCGCAGACGATGTTGATGGTTCTTGATTAGGCATAATAACTTTGATGTTATCACTGCACTCTTTGATTGTGTCACACTAAATGTACAGAATCTTATTTTTGCACTTTGTGACTGGTTGTACTGCACTCTGCACGGAATAATACGTCTGCACTATATGAATGTTTGTAAAACACTTCTTTATTAAATGAAATTACTGGTCTTAAATACTACATATGAAAATCTTAAAACTTATCTCTAATTACTCAAATTCATTGCCCCTTAACTGTTTTCAATATTCTTTGTTAGATTCTAAGAAATAAGCACCAATGATCTCCAGCTGCAACTCAGGTAATTTACCTGCTTGCCCTAATGAGATTTTGTGTTTATCCCTTTATGACTTTGGATTGCATTAAAGGATAAAAAGAAAGATAGATAAAATGAATTTATAGAATATCCTCAATAAACACATTTGTATGTAATTAGCTTAGGAATTTCCAAAACCATTATATATAAAAATAAACAAAATATGTATGTTCAATTAATTTGAAGACTAAATTTAAAAATAAAAAAATATTTGTATTGTGATAACCGAGTTTTTATTTAAGTATTTGGGCAAACTGCGTGCGCATTGCACGATGATGGATTAAGGAAGAAGGAAAAGCAAGCTTGGCAACGTTTAGTGTTGGTAAACGTCATTATTATATAACGTCATTATTGATTCATATTATTCATATTAGAATTTATTAGTTAAAAGTCCATTTTAGGCTATTTTTCGACAAAAAAGGTGATAAAAATACCTTTCAAACAAGCCCAGATTGACAAATCTACTATAATTCTATCCAATTTTATTACGAATTTTATTAAATTATTCTATGTATTTATGGAAAAATATCTATTTTGAAATTTTGGGGGCTCTAAACCCGACTTAGTGCTGTGGTCTCTTGAGCAAAATTTCTCAGACTCACCTATAGATTACGTTTTCGCTATACGCTTCATCCGAAAAAAATTAACCCGCCCTAGTGTAAGTATATTTCATGAATTTTTTACATACCTTCATACATACATACATATGCAAATTATGTATTAAAATGTAATTAATATAAGCTTCCTTCGAAATAAAAATAATTAATGGTAATAACAAAAACTTAGCGACAAAATGCTAAATTTTCCGCGCAAAAAAAATCAACGAAAACTTGGCTATTTTTTTTGTTAAATTTATGCTAGAATTTGAAAAAATAAAGATTTATCGCTAAAATTTTGAATATTTTTAATTTTTAGCTATTTTTCTACTTATTTTAGCGATATTTTTTGGGAAAAAGTTGGCAACAGTGATAATGATGATTCTTTTGTTGTGTTAAATCCTACGATTGCTTCTGATCAGATAACTGCAATGATCACCCGTTTTTATTGTTTATGATACTCGCCTTAAAACGAGTTACCGCTTAGTTAATACAGCCCATTGCTTTTGTATGTACTCGCCAGGCTCGTAAGAAATTATGTTTACAACATACGAGCCTTTAGCAAACACAATGAAATTTATATGAGTTCTGTATTGTATTATTTCGTAAATATACTACAACTAATTTACTCTCTTTTATTCAATGTTCTCTATCTGCCCTTCACTGATCTAGAGTTATAATTGTCTGAGTACAGAATTGTTTACCCCCATACCTAAACAAGAGCGTTGAGCGTCAAGCGTTGGAGTTTTACATGTGTTTTGTTTTTGTTACAATAACAAAATACATGCAAAATTGCAACGCTTGACGCTCAACGCTCTTGTTTAGGTATGGGCCTTACTCGCAGCATTCGTCATTCGTAATTACATAATGCTATAAATACAATCAAGTCCACCGACCATCGACTACAAGATGTCAAAAATAGAATACATGCGTGCTTATGAGAATAATTCTTTTAGCCGCTACACGACTACACGGCTACTTTTGTAGCCCGTAGCCAACTTAGGCTAATTTCTATTTTTCTTGGCTAGTCGAAGGTCACACACGACGATTTTAATTGCCCAACTTTTTCCATATTTTCTTTTGAACTTGCTTTTATGTTCACACACGACGATTCCTTTGGCGATTTTTCTGTTTTGTTTAGCTTTTATTTTCTTACAATTTGTCATTTGTGCCCAGCGTTGCCATAGTCATGATTTTGTCATATTTTTAAGGATTTTCTTTGCTAATATATGATTTATGATTTTTTTCCCCAAAATAATGATTTATATTTTTAGAAATTATATTTATTGTAGATACGATAAGAGTTCTACAATTCTTATCAACAATCAATTTTTAAACCAATAAAGTTTTATATCAGCTTGTCACAGGTCTATTAAAAACAGGTCTAACTCTATCTGTGTTTTTAAAGTATATTCTCAACATAATAAACAAAGTTAACATAATTTTTGAAACCACATCCTCTCAAATACAAAGAATTTATGATGAATTTTAGATAATTTTATAAAACAAATTACGTTAACATCAATTTGATTAATGAACTTAATTTTTGAATTGCTTCGTTTACAAAACGAAGATATTTATTTAGTCGTGTTTATAAAACAAAAAAATTTCCAATCTTAAACTTGGAGAAAATTAAAAAAAAAATTTGTTGAAAATTGTACTTCATTTTACGATTTGATTTTAACCATAATTATTTTAAAAAACTTTTTTTTTCATTATTTTGTCTTGACCCTTTAAAAATAATTAATAGAAAAGTAGCTTCTTTAAAAGGTTTTATACAAAACTTTTCAAATTTATTCAATTGATAAGAATGATGTTCAAAACTTAGAAAACGAGCTTAGAAAACTACGTCTTCTCCACTTTGACGAACACTTTACAACTTTAGATGATCTAAGTTGTGAAGAATTTTGGTCAGAAGTCTCAAAAATAACTCGAGATGACAAAATCTTGGCTTTTCCGACCCTGTCAAAACTTGTTAAAACCTTAATATGTTTTCCTATTTCTTCTGCAAATGTTGAACGAATATTTTAAGTTTTAAATTTAAGTAAAACAAAATTTAGAAATAGATTAGATAACAGCACTCTTAAGGGTATATTATATTCAAAATAATACTTAAAGTTAAACGATTGTTCATGCTATAATTAAAAATATATTAAGGTATAAATACAAATATGAAACCTATTCTGTATAATAATAATGATGATTCCTAAAATACTTTAATTCATATGTGTTGTTAAATGTATGATTGTTTTTTTATATTAAAACATTCAAGCTTTTTATGTTTCTACATTTCGAATGATAGATATTCAATTTTAATATATTAACATACTACAGAGTATCTGTCAATTTGATTTTATTCACAAGTTGCTATACGAATATGTATATTTATTTTAATATCAATTTAATATATTTTTTGTTTTAAATAACTTATCTAATAAGAAAACAGTTTTCTAAATAAATTTTTATTGTTTTTTTTTGCGATTGTAATAAAATGTTTGATTTGATGATTTTCTTTTTCAAAATATGATTATTTTGCCCTAAGTGATGATTTTCTCTCCGAAGCTTCTGGCAACGCTGCTTTTGCCGTAAATAGCAATAAGAAAAATAAAAACATACATAAAATAATATAATTGATTTTTATTAACGCTTTTAATTAAAATGTTTTCACTAAAATATTTTGTTTGTGTTTTTTTATTTTGAAATATTTTAAACGTTTAATTTGTGACGTTTTTAATCCAAGTTTTAAATTACTACACACCAAGAAGCGAAACACCGAATGAAAAGAAATGTCAAATATTAAAAAAAAAAAAGAAAAATTGCTTCAAATAGCCGAGTACCGGCGATTATTTTTCCCTTCGTTTTCTCCTCACCTAAAACGGTAAAAACATCTATAAACTCAAGAATTGCCCAACTATAATCGTCGTGTGTGACCATCGACCTACAAAAAACAGATTAGTGCTGCCAATATAATAAATGCATGAAATGGTGGTTTTAAAAACGCAAAACATTAAATATCGCTATTAAAAACGCGAAAAACCATTATAGTGGCACCATTGAAAAATAATAATCATCTGTTCATTTGTTTACATTTTTCATTTACTTTTTATTTGGCGCATTTTTCATTTACTTTTTATTTGTCAAATTTTCCATTTAGTTATTTTTTTTATCAATTTCTAATTTGTTTCATTTATATTTATTTTTTGTAGTTAGTGGACGGTAGTCGTTAAAAGAATTAAGTAGCTGGCGACTTGGCTATTTTTGTAGCCAGCTACTTTTGTAGTCGGTAGTCGATGGTCGGTAGCCTTTGATTGTGTTTATAGCTTAAGGTGATAGCATAAAGGAGAGCAATTTTTGTCTCTTTTTTATACCCTTCACACAGTGAAAAAGGGTATATATAGGTTTGTCATTCCGTGTGAAATTTCTACAATTTTCATTTATGAGCCCATAAAGTATATATTTTCTGAAAGCTTATAAGGGAGTCGATTAGGCTCTGTCAGCCTGACCGTCTGTCCGTGTGTATGTTGAAATCAAGTTTTTAAGGCCCGCCGACATCGCTTGGACCCGGGTGTGGTAGTAGAATATCAGAAATATTTGGGAGTAGATCGGTATTGAAAATCAGAAACATCGGTACATAAACAACTGAGATATGAGCAGAAACCCACGACCACCTCGATTTTTTTTTCACAAAAACAACATTACAGCAACGCTCTTATGCGGACTCATTTGAATTTTTGTAAATTGACACTCCAAGGAACGAATCTAAACTTACAATTCAACAAAAAACATTGCTAGAATTAAAAATACGAAAAACGAAACCAAGAACAAAGCTGCATTGAAGTACCGTTACAGTAAAGAAAGACATGGTATTAAACACGACAGCGTACTACAGCTTGCATAAGTTGCAATGACATGCTAAGACAGAATGTTTGAGTTGGCATAACATGTTATAACACCTTGTTTAAATTCGCATGGCATAGCAAAGCATGAAATCTTTCAAAATTAGATTTTTTGAATTGTGCAGGAGTCTATTAAACACATACACTCAAACATATGTGTGGTGTTTGGTTGAGTGAGTTTGTAGCGTTTAAAAACATATTTATCCTATTTTTCTTATCATAAGCCCATATTATCAAAAGTAACTTTCAAATAATAAAATTGATTTGCGTCTGTTATTTATCATTTATCCTTACTCTTTTTATTTAAAAACATATTTATCCTATTTTTCCTACCATAAGCTTGTATATTTTCAAAAGTAACTATCAAATAAATAAATTCATTTGCTTATATTATTTATCATTTATTGCTATATATGTTTTCTGTCTTATCGGTGGCGTATTCTACGTTAAACTTAATGGCCGTGTCTCTGACACAGCCTGCAGGGACAGTCCGTGGCCAAAGGCCTCGGACACTGTCTGCTGTTTTTTTTTTAATTTTTGGTTGTTTTATATTTATTATTTATATTTTAATTATTATACCCTTCACCTGTGGTGCACAATGGTATATATAGCTTTGTCATTCCGTTTGTAATTTCTACAATTTTCATTTCCGACCACATAAAGTATGTATTTTCTGAAAGCTTATGAAAGAGAAATCAATTAAGCCCTGACTGTCAGTCCGTGTGTTGGTTTTAATCAACTTTTAGAAGCAACTATATGTTCCTCAGATCTGTATATGGTATCACTCTCTTGAAAATATCCAGGAATGAATCGCTATTGAGATTCAGCACAATCGCCCCATAACGTTCTGAGATATGAGCAAAAAACCACGACCACCTCGTTTTTTTACACAATTACAACAACAACATACATACATGTAAAAAACGTACAAAAAAAATATATACAAAAAAAAATATGTTAAAAATTAAAAATAAAATATAAATAATATATTAAATAAAATAAAATTTTTTTGGCTCAGCTGGGATTCGATGCCACATTTATTCTAACCAGTATATACATATGTTCGTATTTTATATGAGATGAATGGTGATACAAACAATTGTTATTGCATGACTACACGTTGTGAAGGGTATATAAGATTCGGCACGACCGAATATAGCACTGTTACTTGTTTTTTTTATTATTTTTTATTTTTAATATATTTTTTTTTTGTTATTTGTTATTTTATATATTATTTATATTTTTGCTAATTTTTTTTTAATACCGTGCCCTGTGTTTATGCAAATTAAATTTTTATTTTTGTTGAACTTTTATGTTTAAACTAATATTTTTAATCAGGCTTGAGTTCATATTTAATATTTTTTTTATTTTTACAAAGAATTTTTTAATTGTGATGAATGAAAGAATACATCTTGAAAAATTATATTTTTACCGACACTAGCCGAGTGGAATGCATTTTCGAAACCAGCTACAATTTCATCATCAGCACTCTCTGATCAGTGGTTACATGTTTGTTGTAAATATCATCTATTTAACTCACGGGACTTAAGTTAATTGAATTCGGTAACTAATTTTAGTTTTTCCTTTTTCATATATTTTACCACAATTAGTTAGATTGAATTTTTTTTTTTTTAACCAAACAGCAACCCTTTTACTTATATTTGTTATTATCTTTCATTTATATCACTATTTTTGTCCTACTCTAGCCACCAGTTAGGTAGCGATAAGAACAGATAATTGTTTTTAACAATCAATATTTATAATATGCAGGTCGTGGATGTAAGATCACTAAAGGATATGTTTTGGAGGCTACCAATGAGATTTTCTCTCAGACGTTTTTAGCAGCATTTGCACGATTTTTTTCTCGGTGTGGTACACCAAGCACAATTTTTCTTAATAATAATGGCACTGCCTTTGTAGGAGCTTTAAATATTCTTAAACGCAACCAATCAAATTTTCTCATCTCTGTAAGGAAAAATCTTTTATCTCAACAAGCCTTTCAAAATTTGGAATGGCGCCCCTCATATGGGTGGCCTTTGGGAAGCTGGGGTCAAAAGTTTTAAGGCTCACCTTAAGAAGATCACTCATGCTCAAAATTTTACTTTCGAGGAGTTTACCACAATGCTGGCTAGAATAGAGGCGTGTCTCAACTCCAGATGGAAGGAAGAATACCCCCAAGAAATGCATAAGCGGATGAAATGGTAGTATCCCCAACGAAACTTTGCAGTTGGTGATCTGTTCGTAGTGAGACAAGACAATATTCCACCACACGAATGGCGTCTGGGACGAATAGAAAAGTTATATCCCGGCGATGATAATAACGTCAGAGTTGTTTCTATCCGAACCTCAACCGGTCATATTTTAAGACCTATTGTTAAACTAGTCCTTCTTCCCTCTCCCAATGCTCTTTGAAAATCAGTTTACTAACTTTTGTATTTTTTACAGTACCATGTCACCAAATTATCGCCGCGCAAAAAGTTTATCACCACTTAAGGAACCACGGCATCAACGACATCGCCTTCAAAAACTACCCGACTGCCGACTTTGCAACCGCGATCATTCATTAAGGACATTTCGGTACTTTCGAAATCTTAACATCACTAAAAAACTTCAAATCGTCAAAAAAACACCGTTACTGCGAAAATTTTTTGGCACACAGTCATTTGCTACGTAAATGTCGGAGCATTGATCGATGTCGCCAATGTGGCAAACGGCATCATACCTTATTACATCGTCATGAAGGATTAATCAACAAGGCTTGTATACAATCTAACGATTCTGTCAACCACATAGCCTCTTTAACATGTTCTGTTACCTTGACACCCACAGTCATTATAACAATGAAATTGGGAAATGAGTGGGGTAATATTCGAGGACTTTTGGACCCATGTACGGAACAAAGCAAAATCGCCGAGTTCATACCAAGGCGATATAATATCCGTCATGTACAATTTTTATATTATTGTATTGTTAGTTAGTAGTTTTTATTTTTACCTTTTTACATTTTTGAATTCCTCTTAAACTTAAGCTCCAGTCCTTTGTTTGTTGCGTAAACGCAAGGGGGCCGGAATGTTTAAGTTCCGATTATAACTTTGAAATTATATATTGAAATTATTGTTATATGTAAACCGTTTATTGGAGACCCAATAGTATTGGAAAATTAACATTTTTGAACTTTATCTCTTTTTCTCTCTCTCTATAAAACATTGCATGAACTTGATGCATATCATTATAAATTATAATAAGTTAGTGGTTAAGTTGAAGTATAATAAAGAGGTCGATTGTCATCCCCACAGCACAAACATATTTGTGAAACCAAAACCATTTCTTGTTTTACATTAAAAATCTAAAGACCAGAATTTGCGCTCAAAGAAACAACATACAAACCTAAATTTATAATTTTACACTGAGATGTTTTTATATGTTTTTATGTACAAGGTGGCGCAAAAATAACCTTCCGATGTTTTTTGGCTGTAATTAAAAAAAATGAAAAACTTTGATTCTTCTTGTGGAGTATTTTTATTTGGTCTTTTAATTTTTTTTTACATCAAGTCGAGAATATGATGTCATGTAAATGGCCGCCGCCACAGTTGATTGTCATTTGAGCCCTTTTTATGGCATTTTCCATCACTTTGGCCAAAACTTGCGGCGGTAGGTCCTCACATTCTTGACGGATATTGTCTTTAAGAGCTGCAAGAGTCTAAGGCTTGTTGACATAAACCCGCGACTTCAAAAAGCCCCACAAAAAGAAGTCTGGAGCGGTCAAATCAGGCGATCTTGCTGGCCAGTTCAAATCGCCAAAACGGGAGATTAGGCGCCCGGGAAATGCATCCTTCAGCATATCGGTTGTGGCACGTGCAGTGTGTGCTGTTGCACCGTCCTGTTGGAACCACATGTTTTCCAATCCCAATTCATCAAATTGCGGCAAAAAGAACTCGTTGATCATTGCTCTGTAGCGCTCACCATTCACAGTAACCGTTTGGCCCGCGACGTCTTCGAAGAAAAAAGGTCCGATGACTCCTCCAGCGAAAACAGCACACCATACAGTAACTTTGAGCGGGTGTAATGGCTCTTCGTGGGTTACACACGGATTTTCAGTGCCCCAGAAGCGTAAATTTTGCTTATTTACGTACCCGCTAAGATGGAAATGGGCCTATCACTCATGATTATTTTTGATGAAAAATCATCTTCCTAAATAGTCACCAATATTCCGCGTTCTGGAGCAGTGTAGCGTAACATTGTTTATTAACGTGTATTTTGCATGTGTTTACTACACAAATGTCAAAACAGAACTCACATTAGGGGCCAATTGCAAAATTTGTAGCATTTTCTGATAGGAGGATTTCTTTTGCGCCACCTTGTATGTATATTTTTTATATGTATGTACGTATTTCATATTTCATATACAATTGTTATTGCATGACTACACGTTGTGAAGGCTGTATATGATTCGGCACGGTCGAATATAGCACTTTTACTTGTTTATGTATGGAGTTTAACAATTTCCGAAGTTCAAATAATTTTTTTAAATATGTAGTTTGACATTCTCCAGAACACAAAAAAATAGTCAGCTGGGCTGGCACCGCCAGCTTGTATAAGTGTACCCTGGGGCTCAATTCTCGTTCTGTGAAACTGTGAAATGAAAAAATGTTTGTATAGCAAAGGGTATGGTGACACCATATGATATGGCACACAAAAACTTTTCATTTCATAGTTTAATAGAACGAGAATTGATACCCTGGTAGTAATATTTAACGCAGCGTTGCCAGATGATTTAGGAAAAAAATCAATGATCGTATATTTAAGTAAACATGTAAGGCTTAATTCATTACGAAATAAAATGAATTTAAAAATTATTAAAAGAAAAATTTTAATTAAAATACATAATGGATGCGAAAGGCTTATAAATCACAATTTTTTTATACGTCATTTTCATTTATATGTAAATAATTTTAAAAAAAATATTAACCAACGGCAACGCAGCGCAGTCCATTATTTCATTGTGCGACGTAGACACAGAATTAAGGCCTCGTTACTCGTACGTAAACGCACACGTTTCGAATCAGCTGATTCGTTTTCCTTTAGGAACTTATGTGTAAATAGGTACTATTTCGTAAACGTGACGTTGCGTTGCGGACGAACCTGATAAAATTTGATTTTCTCTCCGTTTTTACGTATAAGCAGTGTTGATTTTTATTCTTGTTTTTATACAGTGTTGTCAACAAAATTTTTAAGACAAATTTGTATTATTTTTTATGTTTAAATATTTTTATAAGACCAGATACCAAAGAATAACGGATATCTTACCGATGGGAAATATTACGGAATTAACATGTGATAAAATCCCGCTGAGATATGAGAATATTAACTGCATCACCATTATACCGGAAGAGGGAGAATGGGATGAGATAATCAGGATGGGAAACACCCACGGAATCGATCTTTACACAGACGGTTCAAAGATTGGTGACCAAACTGGAATGGGCTTATACGACATAAGCCGAAATAGAGACAAATACTTCCGTCTACCAGATCACAACAATATTTTTCAGGCTGAGATCATGGCGATTGCGGAAGGAATTAAATGGATAAAGGAAACGAATAGCGAAACTCCGATTCGTATCTTTACGGATAGCCAATCAGTGATTAAGACATTGAGAAAGGAGAAAGTTAAATCCCGGAACGTTTTGCAATGCAAGAGTGAGATAAACTCATATGCAAATTGTGAACATCTGGAGATAATATGGATACCAAGCCATCACGGGCTGATCGGAAACGAGAAAGCCGACAAATTATCCAAAATGGGAGCTCTTCTGAGTACTATAACTTTGGAGAACGCCAAACCCCTTAAACGATTTAATGATGAACTTAAACGTTGGGCAATGGAAGAACATGTCAGAAAATGGCAAAGCACTGATGTCGGTAAGGTGACAAGAACACTCTGGGGTGACCCAAATCTTGGGAAGTCAAAGGAGATTCTGAGACTAAGTAGACCTACACTTAGGAAATTAACCGGTGTAATTACAGGTCATACGGAGTTGAGAACTCATCTAGCTCGCATGGGATTATCTGAGGAGACGACATGTAGAGCTTGCGAGGAAGAGGATGAGACCCTGGTACACTACCTCTGTCATTGTCCTGCGTTTGGGCATATTAGGCGCGAAAATTTTACAGTGGATACTATGCCGAACTTGGAATACCTGGGGAACTCGAACTGGAGATCCATAAGGCGTTACATTGAGGGGACTGGTTTCTTGGACTAGTCCGTTATTTAAGGGAAATTATGTTTATGGTTTTTTGTTTGGGAATTCCGTTTTCTACATGGAGCGCACAACATGCCAACTGGGCATAGGTGTATACCTGTCATGGGTTTGGACTTTTATACCCCTCCTTTTCAACCTAACCTAAATATTTTTATATACAATATATTATTAATGAAGTTTTTTATATTAAAAACATTTTAAAAGTAGTAATTTAAAATATTGTTTTATTATAAATTAGTTATAAAAATACAAACCGCTTTAAAATTATGGAAATAACAAAATATTTTTTAACATCATAAACTGTTGTCCAATTCACAATTTGTCGTAGCAATTGTAAGTTATAGGATAATGTAGAAAAAACTATTGTATGTGTTGTACAAGATATTAACTACCAACACAACATGTACAACTATTGTTGAATTATGAATTTGAATTTTTTTATTGTTTACTGTATTATATTAGCAAGGTCCTTTTGTTTGATACCAATATTAAGGGAGTTGAAGTGGGTACATTCTTAATTATTAGATTTGACCCATATATATATATATATATATATGTAGGGTGAATATCGAAGCAGACCACTACCAGACCCATATATATATAAATAATTCGGTAATAATTTCTGAGACTACAGCTTGTACTTTAGTGTTTTTTAAATACCCAAAAATTAGTTAAGAATTTTAATAACTTGATATACATATTTAAAAAATATATATATTTTTAAAGATTACTTTTGCCTATCCATTTGTCGTTCTTATATTTTTCTATAATTTTAGAGCTTATTTTCGTAACTAGACAAAATTAATTGCCCCAGAATTAATTTTAAACCCAAAAAACTTAATTAATAAATGAATACATTGTTAAATAGGAATTTGCGTTTTTAAACTATGAGATTGACAAGATTTTTTTAATCAATCATTGTCAAAAAATAAAAACAAAATTTTTATTCATATACTATTTGGAAAAAGATTGGGTTGGCAATGGAAATTTCAGGTAAGACCGTTTAAATATCAAAATTTATTTTCAATAAAATAAATTTATTCTTCCCTTAAATGACTTGTGTTTAAAAACATGGACATCTGTACGAGATCGCTATGCAAAGGAAAGGCGTTTATACAATATTCCATCAGGAAGTGGATTATCCTTAAAGCCTCGGTGGCAGCTTATGGTATGATGGAATTTCTAGCTCCATATATTACTCCTCGACTGTATTTATGTACATATATATTGAATAAAGCATTGTTTTTTTACAATATAAGCATTCATATACATATGTTTTTTTTTATATGTTAGTATGAGAACTTCAGCAAATGTTTTAGCTGACATATTTTTACAATATTTGCCATCTCTTCAGTCGTCTTTGGATTCACCACTTCCTTCAGCACAAATATGCAAAAGCTTCGAGAAAGATCATTTTATTGATTTAACGTCCATAGTTTTCATATTAAGAAAAACCTTGCGCGGATAGCCACCTTTAAACCAATCTTTATTGATTGGACGTACATTCCATGGACGAACACGACGTTTTCGCTTAACATTTTTGTACAAAATACACAAATAAGAAAAGCTTAAATTAATAAAAATCCTTTTCTTTGAAATTATCTTAGTCACTTGTTACAATTATTAAATTTTACTCAATTTAATTTCTATCGAAACTTCAAAAATATATGACATCCCAGCAAAAAAAATTGGAAGTAGTGCAAAGCGAATTACATTTACAAGACTTCTAAATCAATTGTGTAAAAGCATTAATTCTAAATGACTTCTTAACTGCAAAATAATTTGTCATAAATGATGTGCTTAAAAATGAATGCAACATCATGCAAAATATCTTAAAGAATTTATGTAAACAAACAAATTTAACACATGAAATATCCGATTCTTGTCACCAAATATGCATGAGATCCATGCACTTATTAGAATGGAGTGCAGTTCATTAAAATATTCATGTAAACACATGATCTCCAATGACACTCTAATGTTAAAATCATTAGTGTTTTCACCTAAATTTAATCACATCGTCACCAGTTGAACCCCTGCAAAATCACTTTTTTGTCATAGATTTTTTTGCTGGGATGTTTACGTTTTTGTTTTTGTAACTAACTAATTTAAACGCAACGTTAATGAATCCGCAACGTTTACGTACGAGTAACGAGACCTTTAACTTTTTATATATTTATACATTTTTGAAAACAAATTTTACAACAAACACACAATTATATTCTATGATTAAGGTTTGGGAACCGGGAATTCCCACCCGGGAATTTTCGGGAATGAACCACTTAGTATTCCCGGAAAAATTTTGCTCTTATTCCCGGGAAAACGGGAAATAAAAAATATGTAGTATATTAGGAAATATATTTAATTTATTTTCAATTTCTTATCTGTTTTGGTAAATTTAGAGAATATTTCAATAAAAATAAAGGTTTTTAATTTGTTAGCGTTTTTTGTTTGTTAAGTATTTACAACTTTTCTCAAATACGAATATGGAAAAGAAAAACAAACATCGTCGGTCAAAAATATTTCAAGTTAACGACTTTTTGAAATTATTTTTAATAAGTGCTTATAAATTTCAAGTGAATTAATTATAATTAATTGTTTTCTTGTATATAAATGTTTTTTATAACAACCGTAAATCCAGCAGTAGTTTCCGTGGTTCATTTTTATAAATATAATCGTATGTACAAATTGTTTTTAAAAGTGGTCACAGAATTTGTAAGTATAATTTTTTTCATTTATGATTGAATTTTTCTAATAATACTTTTTTATAAAATTCACTTTGTTTAGAAGCAAAATGTCTGAAGTCTGGAACTATTTTAAAAAAGTAGACAACGCAGCACAATGTAATATTTTCCCGAAAAGGTTAATGTGCAAGGGCGGTAGTACTAGTGGTCTCATACGGCACCTTCTTTTGGTTCATAAAATAAAATCTGAAAACGATTCATTAACACCTGCACCAAGTAAAAAAATAATTCCACCATTTAAAGTTTTTTAGACACCCAAACATTACCCGAAATTGTTTCAAAATTGGCAGAAGTCGATGGAATATCTATTCGAACAATTACACAAAGTTCTTTTATTCGTCAAAATTTTTTCAGTAAAAATATGACATTACCAAAATTAAACTGATGTTAAAAACATTGTAATAAAATATTACAACGCCGTTAAAAATACGATGGTGAAAGCAATATCGAGTCAAATTTGTGACAATTTGTGGTTTGCTCTTGTATTAGACGAATGGAGTAGTGTTGCCAAAAAAAGTATCTGTTTACATGGCAATAATTATTTTTATAATTTGGGTTAAGTTTATATTTCCGGAAGATGTAATGCTGACACAATAAGGACTCTAATGGAAAATAAACTAGTACTAAAACAATGAGTTATTAACCAAATCGTGATGTTAAAGTTAACAAACATTATTTATTTTAAAAGAAATATTATTTTCGGGAATCCCGGGAAGACGATTCTTTAATTCCCGTTTACCGGGAAAGTAAAAAGACCGGGAAATCCCAAACCCTATCTATGATGCTGAGTGCTCTCTTTATGTAATTTTTAATTTAATGTATTTAAAATTTTATAGATATTTAATAATAAATAAAATACTTTAAAAAAGTATTACTAGTTTTCAGCCATAAAATAAATAACAAAACATGCACTAAATCATTTAAACGCCTAAAATCGTCTAACCTACGACAAATCATAAAATGTGGCCGCCACGTTTTCACTTAATGTTTAATTTCAAATACACGAACATATACTAAAATTTAGTCCAAAACTCTCAATAAATGAAATGCGTCTGTATTGGATATGATAATATTGCCCAGCAAACACAAAACTAAGCAATGTAATGAATTTTACTTTTAAAAGCAAAATAGAAATGATGTTTAAAAAAAGTTAATAGAATCAAATACAATTTTAAATTTACAATTAAAACTTAAAAAAATAAGTGTATTTACACATTATAAATTAAGTTTTCCAAATTTAAGGTTTCGTAACAATTTCTTATTAACAAAATATGTTTTAAATTTGAAGAACTTAATTTATTTCTCTGCTTGGAACAAATAAAATTTACATTTCCTCATTTTGTTCTTCTTGAAAACCCCATTCTTTAATTTTTTGCATATAAAGTTTTTTTTGCTCAAGAAAAAACATTTTCCTTTTTTCCTCTTTTAATTTATTTATTTCTTTGTGCAAAAGGTCAAAATGCCTTTTAATTGAAAATGTTTTTTTTGTTTTAAATGTTTGGTAACATAAAATGCATTGCATGTTACCAAAAGCATTTTTAATGACAAAACAAAAATTTTTGTATTCCATTATACTATTTTGTTTGCTGGTTTATTTTGAAATTAAATCAAAGCTGAAAAAACAAAAAAAGCTGAAAAAAAAGCGTAAGCAACCACACATGTGCACTCGTTAACATTCAATCAACGACTGAAATCAAACTGAAACAGAAGAGAACAAGTGTCGGTGTGAGTTTTTTTTATTGTTTTTGTAGCACAACCAGTGTTGCCGTTTTCACTGCGATTTGCGATTTGTTGTCCTCCTTTTTTGATCAACAACGCCTTAACATGATTTACCTCAAACGTGTTTAACACGTAAGTCTGTAAAGGCTATAACACAACGAAATAAAATTGTCGCCCTGTTAAAAATATAGCAGCTAGATGGCAACATTTTCTCCTTTTACGTTACGTTGCAGTTGACTGATTAGGTCTTGAATTAAAATGTCGAAAATCCCGTTAGAAAAACATAAACAAACTATTTCGTGAAAAAAGTATTTGCTTTTCAGTCCATTTAATTAATTTTTATATTGTATTGCACTGTTATTGACAATCAAAAATAATAATTTTTTTCTATTTCAGTTGAGTAGTTGAGATAAAATTAGCTAAAAAAATTAAAAAACAAGTAAGAGCACTATATTCGGCTGTACCGAATCTTTTATACCCACCACCAATTTTGTGTACATTTAAAGCACAATATTTATTATTTTGTTAATCGCTATGGACTAATCTCACTTTCTTTGTAGAGGGTGGTTAAATTTTAAGGGCCCATGTTGAAGGTGAACTACACCTACTCTTTAAATTAGTTTTCTGCATTTCATTTGACATTTCTCAATCTCAAACTTACTCAATTTGATCCGTAGAAAGATACGCAAATGAGCAACGCTTTAAGGTTATTCAGGTTTTTTTATAAAAATGGGCGTTCAAATCAAAATGCATTTTGTGCACTTCGTAATTCTTTTGATCAACATAATAGTTCAAATTCGTCCACAATCGGGAGAATTGTAAAAAATAGTTAAATTTCTGCAAAACTGGTCTGTATAAAATGTTAGAAAATCTGTGAATGCCTTCTTAGTTCGTTGAATGGGAACTATTGCTGTTTTTTGCGATAGTGTGGCAAAAGAGCAGTCAACCTCGACTCACATCATGCCCAACAATTGAGCATCAACATTGTCATTGAAAATTTGAACCATCAGATAGAGGAGTGGCGCCAAGGATGGGGGGCCATTTGGCCGATATTTTGTTTAATACATAATTGAACCATACAAATATTATCATTATAAAAAGATATGATAATAATTTCTTAAATAATTTGTGTTGTGCCCTTAAAATTTAATCACCCTTAATAACTTCGATATGATTGTAAAATGTTTGCGTAAATTTAGTCTTTTAGTAAAAGTGGGCGTTAAAGTAGGAGTGTCAGTACAGTTTCTGCTAATAAATACAACTTAGATATTTCAATATAGTAATTAATTCTTCCAAAAACTTTGTCAATAGAGAAATTACATGAATTTAAGATAAACCGTTATATGGGAGGTAGGCGTTAAAGTGGGCGTGTCACCTAAACTTTTTGGCACAACAATTAAATTGACTAGAAGGATATATGCAGCAAATTTCATCATCATACCTCTAATTTTGTCGGTTTTATGAGCTTTTAAATTTCATTAACGGTAGATAACGTGAAAAATGGGCGTTATAGTAGGCGTGTCAAAGTTGTTTTTGCTATTGAGTACAACTTAGATGTTTCAATATAATCCTTTATTATTCCAAAATCTTTCTTAATAGAGAAATTATATGAATTTTAGGTAAAACGTTATATGGGAAGTGGGCGTAAAAGTGGGTGTGGCACCTTAGTTTTTTGGCATAGTAATCACATTACCTAGAGAGATATACGTAGCAAATTTTATCATCATACTTCTAATTTTGTCGGCTTTTAAATTTCATTAACGGTAGATAACGTGAAAAGTGAGCGTTATAGTAGGCGTGTCATAGTTGTTTTTGCTATTGAGTACAACTTAGATGTTTCAATATAGTCCTTTATTATTCCAAAATTTTTATTAATAGAGAAATTATATGAATTTTAGGTAAAACGTTATATGGGATGTGGGCGTAAAAGTGGGCGTGGCACCTTAAGTTTCTAGCACAGTATTGACATTGCCTAGAAGGATACACGTAGCAAATTTGATCATCATAACTATAATTTTGGCGGTTTTATGAGCTTTTAAATTTCATTAACGGTAGATAACGTGAAAAGTGGGCGTTATAGTAGGCGTGTCAAAGTTGTTCTTGCTAATGAGTACAACATAGATGTTTCAATATAGTCCTTTATTATTCCAAAATCTTTATTAATAGAGAAGTTATATGAATTTTAGGTAAAACGTTTTATGGGAGGTGGGCGTAAAAGTGGGCGTGGCACATTGATTTTCCGTTACAGAAAAGCCTCTCACCAAAGAGCAAAGTGTTCAAAATTTCAGAATCTTACATCTAATTTTGTCCGTTTTATTAGGTTTTAAATTTAAAATATACTGAAAAATACACTGCGCGGTATAAATTTTCGAACATTTTTATCTATAACTCCTTTCCTAATGCAGAGATATTATTTTGACTCGGGAAATATATATTCGAAGTTTCATGACTGTACGTTAATGCGTTTGGACACAATTCCATTTTATTCGATGTGCGAAGGACACGGTTTTTTCGACCTACTCTTGCATTACAAGCTATAACTCACTTCCTAATATTCCGATATAGCCCATTTTCAATGTTAAACAAACCTTGTCTATAAGAAAGATTCTGGCAAAATTTGAGCCCCCTAGCTTTTTCGGTGCGACCTCTATCGTGCTTTCAACAGACGGACGGACATAGCTAGATCGCCATCAAATCAAACCCCGATTCAGAATATATATACTTTATGGGGTCTAAAATGGATATTTCGATGTGTTACAAACGGAGTGACAAAATGAATATAACCCCACCATTTTTTTGGTGGCGGGTATAACAAGTAATTCTTAAAAAAAGGACAAAAAAGTGAAAAAAATTTCCTTTTTTTTGGCCAAACGAAAACGACATTTTTTATTACTCGTCACTGCGCTTCAATGCTTTTTTTTTGTCGATTTCACTGCGAAAAAAAGTTGGTCGGCGGCAACACTGAGCACAACCATAGCTGCCAGATAAAATAGGGGCAAAATCGTCTTATTTGGGGAAAAAAATCGTCAAAATCGTCAAATAGTTTACTCAAATCGTCATAAAAACGTCAAAATAAAAAGACGCATTTTTCAAAACAAAACATTTTTTATTTAATGCATAACATAACAAACTTTTTAAATCCAGAGAGATCAATGGTTTTATTAGACCCTTTTAAGTTAAGAACATGACAATAAATATGATACAACTTAAAATTAATTTCGAAAAATAAATATTAATATGTAAAGGGTGTTTTTTTAAGTCCGATAGAACTTGAAATTGTAAAAAATAACACAAAAAATTAAATTATAATCAAAATTTTTTTTTTATTCGAAAGATCAATACGTGACATTAACATTTGAAAATGATTTCGGGCATATGGGCACCGCGGCTGTTCTTGACGAAGCGCATTCTGGACGTCCAATTTTGGGCCACTTTTTCGAGCACTGCTAGCCGTATGTCACGAATAACACGAACAATGCTGGCCTCCAAGGCGTCAATTGTTGCTGGTTTATCAGCATAAACCAGTGACTTCACGTAGCCCCACAGGAAATAATCGAGAGGTGTCAAATCGCACGACCTTGGAGGCCAATTGACAAGTCCATTTCTCGAAATCAACTTATCGCCAAATTTTGATTTCAATAAGTCGATGGTTGCGTTCGCCGTATGGCACGTAGCGCCATCCTGTTGAAACCACATCTCCTCCGGATCAATTTCATTCATATTTTCAAACAAAAAATCTTTGATCATGGTGCGGTAACGATCTCCATTGACCGTAACGCGAGCTCCGGCCTCATTTTTGAAGAAATAAGGTCCGATGATGCCACCAGCGTGAAAACCGCACCAAACGGTGCATTTTTCTGGATGTAATGGAGTCTGTAGGGTCTCTTGTGGATTGGTCTCGCTCCATATGCGGCAATTTTGCTTATTAACAAACCCGTTAAGCCAAAAATGCGCCTCATCGCTGAACACAATTTTGCGATAAAATTGGACGTCCAGAATGCGCTTCGTCAAGAACATCCGCGGTGCCCATATGCCCGAAATCATTTTCAAATGTTAATGTCACGTATTGATCTTTCGAATAAAAAAAAAATTTTGATTACAATTTAATTTTTTGTGTTATTTTTTACAATTTCAAGTTCTATCGGGCTTAAAAAAACACCCTTTATATAAATACAAAAAATATTAAATAATGAATTGGCTGCATCTAATTCAGACTAATTGACAGATAATTATAATCATTTCTTTCTAAAGTTTCTACCGATTAAGGTAGCTTTAGGCAAGCGTAAGACGAGCACAACGCCAAAATAAACTACTTCGTTTCGCTTTTTAGCCCATACATTTATTTCTGGATCTGCAAACCAGTCTTCCTTAATTTTCTTCTTCTTGTTGGTTACCTGTGAAAAACACCATTAAAATTTAATTTTAGCTACCACAAAGTTTTGTATAAAAAATGGATGAAATTTATACTTACAGAGGAAGAGCTGCGAAAATTTTCATCATCTTGGTTTTCTATTGAAAATATAATGTTTGATTTTTAAGGTTTTAATGTATAATTAACAAGTAAGAGCGCTACACAACGTGTAGTCATGCAATAACAGTAGTTTGTGTTACCATTTATCCCATATGAAATACGTACATACATATAAAAACATACATATATAAAACTTCCCATTGTAAAATTATAAATTCACGTATGTATGTTAAAAAAAACAAAAAAAAATAAAAAAAAAATTTTTTAAAAAATTTAAAAAAAATATTTTATATATATAATATATATAAAACAAAAAAAAAAATAAAACAAAATAGTAATAAAAATATTAATAATATATTAAATAAAAAATAAAAAAAAAATAAAAAAAATTTTAAAAAAAATTTTTTAAAAATTAAAAAAAAATTTTTTTTGGCTCAGCTGGGATTCGATGCCATGTTTTCTGTGACCAGTCTACACGTTTGTATGTATGTATGTTGTTGTTGTAATGTTGTTTTTGTAAAAAAAATCGAGGTGGTCGTGGGTTTTGCTCAGTTGTTTATGTACCGATGTTTCTGATTTTCAATACCGAATATTTCTAATATTTTAATACCTTACCCGGGTCCAACCTATGTCGGGGGGCTTCAAAAAGTTGATTTCAACATACACACGGACAGACGGACAGTGCTTAATCGACTCCCCTATTCATAAGCTTTAAGAAAATATATACTTTAGGGGTCGGAAATGAAAATATTAGAAATTTCACACGGAATGACAAACCTATATATACCCATTTTCACTGTGTGAAGGGTATAAAAAGAACTTACAATTTTTTGAAGTATTTAAGCATATTAATTTGTCACTTAAATAATTTAAATAAATTTACTTAAAAACTAAAATTGTTTTAAACGCATTACCAAATTTATATTTGTTCGTATTGTAGGTATCAGTTGATAATATGTGGCATATACTATGTTAAAAATGTACAAAGTGGAAAAATTACCCACACAAACACATTAAATAATGATCGATGTATCTCTTTCACTCTGTTCTATTATTAATAACATAAAAAACCGTTACAAATTATTTTTATTTAGTTTAAGGTTGATATAAAAGTAATGAAAAATGTTGCAAGCTTGAATTCTTAAAAATCGTCAAAAACATAGCATAAATCGTCGAATCGTCAACACTTAATTTTAGCACGTAAAATCGTCAAAATGACGATAAATCGTCAAATCTGGCAGCTATGAGCACAACCCTACAAGCAGTGTTGCCGCCGACCAACTTTTTTTCGCAGTGAAATCGACAAAAAAAAACGCAGTGAAGCGCAGTGACGAGAAATAAAAAATCTCGTTTTCGCTTGGACAAAAAAAAAAGAAATTTTTTTCACTCTTTTAACACTTTTTTGCCCTTTTTTAAGAATTACTTGTTTTTTAATTTTTTTAGTTAATTTTATCTCAACTACTCAACTGAAATAGATAAAAATTATTGTTTTTGATTGTCAACAACAGTACAATACAATATAGAAATTTATTAAATGGACTGAAAAGCAAATATTTTTTTCACGAAATAGTTTGTTTATGTTTTTCTAACGGGATTTTTGAAATTTTAGTTCAAGACCTAATCAGTCAACTGCAACGTAACGTAACAGCAGAAAATGTTGCCATCTAGCTGCTATAATTTTAACAGGGTGACAATTTTATCTCGTTGTTGTGTTACATGTTAAACACTTTTGAGGTAAATCATGTTAAGGCGTTGTTGATAAAAAAAAGAGGAAAACTACCAAAAACTGAAAAACGCAGTGATATTAAAAAAACGCAGTTACGCAGTGACGACGGGCAAATCGCATTGAAAAATTGCGATCGCAGTGAAAACGGCAACACTGCCTACAAGAAATGAATGACTGAAACTAACACATACCAAATGTTTGTACTAACACTATTGCAGCAATTTAATATATGATTTCTGCTACAGGAAATATAATGCGTATGCAAGAGTGAGACAAATAATGAATGTTGATTTCTTGACGTTTAAAAAAAAAATTTGGAAAATTATTGTGTAACATTTTTAATTCAGTGTTACAAAAAGTAATTTTTATTTAATTATTTGCAGTTCTTTCGACCAGGTTTTTTATAAAATACTCGAGAAATAAAAGGTAAGTACGAAAGGTAGCAGCCAAATAGACATATGTATGTATATGCCATTGTATCTTCTCATAATTTTTACTTTTAGTAATTCAAGCCATAATACCAATGACGCTAATACCATGGAAACGGACTAAAATGAGCACCTGCAGGAAGCAGTGAAATTAACGGGAAATATTGTATTAAAAAAAAAGTGATGTAGTGAAAAATATAATAATAAATAATATAAAAGATAATAAATGTGTTTTATTGTACTAGTTAGCTTTGACCGATATATACGTTAAGTGTGACTAGTTAGCTTTGACCGATATATACGTTAAGTGTGACTACTATTTATATTATATTTGATTAGAAATAGCTGTAGTGTAAGTAGTCCAGATATATGTTTTGCAATCCACAGAACTAATAAGTAAAAGAAAGACGGAAAATCACATGTACACAAAAGTTTCACATTTTTTTCACATTGCCCTTAAGAAACTAATAGAAACTTTAACCGATATATCAGTCACTAATACCAGTCATATAACCGGTCAAATGACCGTCACTGTTCTTGTAGGGAATTGTGCAAAGAAAATGAAGATTTGGACAGCAATGTACTAACCCTACGTTGCCGCAGGCAAGTATTTACTTGCAAGTAGTGTATACGTATTACTAACGAAAATCAGGAGAAATGCCAAAAAAAACACAAAAATTTTTTGAGTGGCTACACAGCACAGTGCAAGTTCATTTTTAAAATGTCGTCAACAAATAAACTTCAAACAAATTTAAAACAAATGGCGCTGCTTCAATTGGTAATTAACTGTTGTCAATAGCCACTATTGAACGTTACCTTTAGACATGTAACTTTTTAATATAATTTTTTTTTTATTAAATTTAGATATTTATATTAAAACTTACATTTTAAATGAATATTTATATTTTTTCTTAATATTCTTCATATACATACTTATATACATATTTATTTAAAAAATTAGCTGAATTATTTACCACAATTGTATGATATATTATTGAGTTAACAAAAAACTCAGTATTAGACAACACTGTTTTTCGGCTTGTCACTTTACTTGCCGTAACTGTAAAAATTTTACTTGCTTAAAAATTTCTTCGCAAGCTGAGTCGCAGGTTGCCAAAGTGTAGTTGTGTTAGTAAAAAAGTGTTAGTGTATTGGTTTTTTTTCACTTGCACTTGCATGTGGCAACGGTAGGTAAATTAACATGCCGTGAATCAGTGATGGTATATGAGAATTTCAGTCTTGTGCCAAAATTTTAGCTAAAAAGTGCCAAAACATCTTAAAAAGTGCCATAAAAAACATGTCATGTCTACATATTTAAAAAAATTAAATCCATTTATTGAGTTTTATTATTATATTATATATAAAAAAATTTTCGAACTTCAATATTTAAAAAATTTATACAGATAAATTATATATAAATACTAGCTTGTGCCCGCGACTTCGTCTGCGTAGTTATCGGGATAAAAGGTAGACTTAGTATTAACAACAAAAACACAAATATTTACAACACAAACAACCCGTTTAGGATGTGTTATGATGAGCTTGCCAACGACTTCGCGTTATTATCGCGATAAAAAGTAGCCTATGTGTTAATCTAGGTTGTTATCTATCTATGTGGCGAATTTCATTTAGTTCCGTTCAGCCGTTTCTGCGTGATTGAGTAACAAATATCCAAACATCCAAACACACAAACATTCACATTTATTATATTACTAGCCAATCCCGGCGCGCGTTGCTACGCCCCTTCATGAATTTTAATCGCATTCTAAATTTTAATCGAATATCAAGTGCAAGGCTAAAAACTATAACTTTTTCTTTATGAGCGTGGCACTGCCCACTTTTCTAATTACAAAACTGTATAGTCATGACAGCTCAATAAGTGTGCACAGTTTCAGAAAAATCGGTCCAGTGTAAGTACCTCAAAATGATACCTTTTTTTATGGGCGTGGCACTTCCTACTTTTCTAAATACGAAACTGTATAGTCATGACAACTCAATATGTGTGCAAAGTTTCAGAAAAATCGGTCCAGTGCAAGTACCTCAAAATGATACCTTTTTTTTAATGGGCGTGGCACTGCCCACTTTTCTAATGATAAAAGTGTAAAGTCATGACAGCTCAGTATGTTTACAAAGTTTCAGAAAATTCGGTCCAGTGCAAGTAGCTAAAACTGATAACTAATTTTTTATGGGCGTGGCCCCGCCCACTTTTTCAATCACGAAATTATAAAGCCATGAGAACTCAATATGTGTGCAAAGTTTCAGAATAATCGGTCTAGTGCAATTACCTCAAAATTAAAACTTTTTTAGGGGCGTGGCCCCGCCCACTTTTCTTATCACGAAATTATTTAGTCATAACAGCTCGATATGTGTGCAAAGTTTCAGAAAAATCGGTAAAGTGCAAGTAGCTAAAACTGATAACTAATTTTTATGGGCGTGGCCCCGCCCACTTTTTTCCACCCATAAACACTCCCTGGTATGTGTCCAACAACTTGCCAAAGTTTGAGTCCGATCGGTTTTACAGTTTCGGAGTCTATAGCTAACACACACACACACACACACAGAGTTTCACTTTTATATATATAGATTATAGTACTAGCATTTAACCCGCTACTTCGTTAGCGCAGTTCTTACTATTTATTGAATACTATTTCAGAATTCTATGTATACAAAATATATAAAAAGAGAAAAAGTAAAAAGTAAAGACCTCGGATCAAAAACACTAATTTTAGGAATCTGTGTTTACAAACGTAAAAATTCAAAGAGTACAATAAAACTGCGAAAAGGCTTTTTTGTGTCTCCAATATAATTTTAATTTTCAAATTGAATCAACAATCCTTTATTTCACTATTTTAGCTTTATAAACGTAGGAAATACAAAAGTTCCCATTAAAATTCAGAAAAGTACCTTTTTGATCGCCCATAACATATTTAGCCTTACCTTGTATCACTAATTTCGAAATTCTTGCTTCGCAAACGTTAAAAATACAAAAAGTACCATAAAAATTCAAAAAATTACCTTTGTGGTCGCCCATAACATTTTCAATTTCACCTGGAATCAAAGGTCCTTGATTGTAAGATCGTACCTTCATAAACGTAGAAAATACACAAAGTACCTTAAACATTTAAAAAAGTTCCATCTTGGTCGCCCATAACACTTTCAGTTTCATTTAGAATCAAAAGTCCTTCATTGTACAATCCCACCTTCATAAACGTAGAAAATACCAAAAGTATCATAAAAATCAAAAAAGTACTTTTTTGGTTGCCCATGACATTTTCAGTTTCACCTTGTATCAATTGTAACTAATTTCAAAATTCTAGCTTCGCAAACGTTGAAAATACAAAAAGTACCATAAAAATTCAAAAAAGTACCTTTTTGGTCACACATAACATTTTTTGTCTTACCTGGAATCAATAGTCCTTGATTGTACAATCCTACCTTCATAAACGTAGAAAATACCAAAAGTACCACAAAAATTCAAAAAAGTACCTTTTTGGTCGACCATAACATTTTTAGTCTCACCTGGAATCAATAGTCCTTGATTGTACAATCCTACCTTCATAAAGGTAGAAAATACCAAAAGTACCATAAAAATTCAAAAAAGTACCTTTTTGGTCGACCATAACATTTTCGGTCTCACCTTATATCAATAGCCACTAATTTTAAAATTCTAGCTTCGCAAACGCAAAAAGTACCATACAAATTCAAGAAAGTACCTTTTTGGTCGCCCATAAAATTTTTAGTCTCACCTGGAATCAATAGTCCTTGATTGTACAATCCTACCTTCATAAACGTTGAAAATACCAGAAGTACCACAAAAATTCAAAAAAGTACCTTTTTGGTCGACCATAACATTTTCGGTCTCACCTTGTATCAATAGCCACTAATTTTAAAATTCTAGCTTCGCAAACGTTGAAAATACAAAAAGTACCATACAAATTCAAAAAAGTACCTTTTTGGTCGCCCATAACATTTTTAGTCTCACCTGGAATCAATAGTCCTTGATTGTACAATCCCACCTTTATAAACGTAGAAAATACAAACAGTACCATAAAAATTCAAAAAAGTACCTTTTTAGTCGCCCATAACATTTTTAGTCTCACCTGGAATCAATAGTCCTTGATTGTATAATCCTATCCTTGTAAACGTTGAAAATACAAAAAGTACCATACAAATTCAAAAAAGTACCTTTTTGGTCGCCCATAACATTTTTAGTCTCACCTGAAATCAATAGTCGTTGATTGTACAATCCTACCTTCATAAACGTAGAAAAAACCCAAAAGTACCACAAAAATTCCAAAAAGTACCTTTTTGGTCGACCATAACATTTTCGGTCTCACCTTGTATCAATAGCCACTAATTTTAAAATTCTAGCTTCGCAAACGTTGAAAATACAAAAAGTACCATAAAAATTCAAAAAAGTACCTTTTTCGTCGCCCATAACATTTTTAGTCTCACCTGGAATCAATAGTCCTTGATTGTACAATCCTACCTTTATAAACGTAGAAAATACCAATAGTACCACAAAAATCCAAAAAGTACCTTTTTGGTCGACCATAACATTTTCGGTCTCACCTTGTATCAATAGCCACTAATTTTAAAATTCTAGCTTCGCAAACGCAAAAAGTACCATACAAATTCAAGAAAGTACCTTTTTGGTCGCCCATAAAATTTTTAGTCTCACCTGGAATCAATAGTCCTTGATTGTACAATCCTACCTTCATAAACGTTGAAAATACCAGAAGTACCACAAAAATTCAAAAAAGTACCTTTTTGGTCGACCATAACATTTTCGGTCTCACCTTGTATCAATAGCCACTAATTTTAAAATTCTAGCTTCGCAAACGTTGAAAATACAAAAAGTACCATACAAATTCAAAAAAGTACCTTTTTGGTCGCCCATAACATTTTTAGTCTCACCTGGAATCAATAGTCCTTGATTGTACAATCCCACCTTTATAAACGTAGAAAATACAAACAGTACCATAAAAATTCAAAAAAGTACCTTTTTAGTCGCCCATAACATTTTTAGTCTCACCTGGAATCAATAGTCCTTGATTGTATAATCCTATCTTTGTAAACGTTGAAAATACAAAAAGTACCATACAAATTCAAAAAAGTACCTTTTTGGTCGCCCATAACATTTTTAGTCTCACCTGAAATCAATAGTCGTTGATTGTACAATCCTACCTTCATAAACGTAGAAAAAACCCAAAAGTACCACAAAAATTCAAAAAAGTACCTTTTTGGTCGACCATAACATTTTCGGTCTCACCTTGTATCAATAGCCACTAATTTTAAAATTCTAGCTTCGCAAACGTAGAATATATAAAAAGTACCATAAAAATTCAAAAAAGTACCTTCTTGGTCACCCATAACATTTTTAGTCTTACCTGGAATCAATAGTCCTTTATTTTACAATTTTACCTTTATAAACGTAGAAAATACAAAAAGTACCATAGAAAAGCGAAAAAGTACATTTTTGGTCCAAGTTCCAAATTCCAAGTGTAAAATGTTCAAATATCTATGTAACAAAATATTTTAATAGACATGATTTAAAGTCAGTAAATCTACTCTTTTTTGCATAAAAGTAATTATGTTCGAAAAAGTACCAAACTCTTCCCGATTTTTCCCTTTTCTACCCTGTTATGAATGTGTTTCAATTTTTACTAAATTACATAATTTTTTATGTCTAGTGAAATCCCAATTAAACATTTTGTGAAAATTGACCGTCTAATTAGGAATTACATACATTTTCCGGAATTTTCCCCTTTTTGGTACCTTTTTTGTCCCCCGAAAAGTTTCCAAAAATGTCACCTAAATAGTTGTCCATATTCTATTAAGAAATAATAGTTGTCAAATTTTGTCCCATTGAATAATATAAGAAAAGTTTATTTTAAAAAAAGTACCAAAAAAAGGGACAATTTTTACCCCTTATACATATGAATTTGAAAAAAGTGCCGAATTCCTATTAATATTTTTTTGCGGATTACTTAATACAGTTTAAATTTTTTTCCTAGCTTTATGCGTTTGGAAGTTACATAGGGTACCAGAAAAGTACCAAATTATAGTTTTTACCCGTTTTTCCCCCTTAGGGGTTGAAAATTCCAAAAAAGGCCAGACAACTGTCAGCTTATTTTTTGTGCAAATTACAATACTTTTTCAATTTAATTTGTATCATTTTTAGTTTAGCAGATATAAGATTACCAATTTTACCCGTTTTTACCCTTTTTTACCCCCTTAAAGTACGAATTTCCAAAAATCGCTTCTTAGTGGAGCTATACATCGAAAGAGGAACCGATTGTCCAAATTTCATGTCTCTAGCTCTTAGCGTTTGGGCTGTGCGATGATGAATCAGTCAGTCAGTCAGTCAGTCAGTCACGTTACTCTTTTATATATATAGATGATTATTATTTATTAAATATGCACATATGTAGTTTATATGTAATGTTAAATAATTATTCCAAATAGGGATATATTAAATATATATTGTTAAATAACATTAAATATATCGATGCCTTACTTCCTCAACCTCGTATCTTAAAAAATAGAAATTTTCAGGAGACAAAAAAAAAAAAGGTTCATCTTTTTATACTTCGGTGTTTGGTTAAAAGTTTAAATGCAATTATTAAGGAATTGATTGTATTTATGTATATTAGTAGTAATAATATACTAATCTTTTTTAGTTAAAGCATAAAGCAATCGTTTGATATGAAAAAGACAAAACCGTATTTTTTAAGATACGAGGTTGAGGAAGTAAGGCATCGATATGTAGTTATAAAATTCTAGTAAAACCTCGTTTACAAAAATTGTATTTGTAACATTTGTTTAGATAATTATTTTTAAGACATCACTGTCATAACAACATTTTGAGTTGGATTTTAATAAATCCTGGGTATCAATTCTCGTTCTATGAAACTATGAAATGAAAAGTTTTTGTGTGTAATATCATATGGTGCCACCATACCCTCTGCTATGCAAAAACTTTTTCATTTCACAGTTTCACAGAACGAGAATTGAGCCCCTGAGATCAAATTAATGATGATAAAGTATTGAAGTATTGAAGCCAAACACTAAATTCAAATTGAACTTCTTTAAGCAGAACCTGCAAACAATTATTCTTTCCCATCATAACCGAACAATTATCCGATCATAAAAAATATTTTAGGTTTATTGAAGGCTTATTTGACAAATTTCTCTACAACATCTGTCAAATAAGCCTTTAATAAACCTAAAATATTTTTTATGAATACGGCCCTAAATTTAAATAGGAATTTCATTATCCTGTAAAACGTTCATAATGGCATTACAAATCGATTGATTGAAACCATCAGGTACTTGAACTAAGATCAAAAATCGATCAACAAATTTTCCAACATATAAACGTACTAAAATGGCACAATTATGCCACTTTTGCCAACAGTGCCGTGAATGTTGTTGTTACGTGCTGGTCGTAACACTTAAATCGTGTAAGTTAAATACAAAGAAGTTACCGAATGTGAACAAGTAAGAGCACTATATTCTTTTATACTCACCACCAATTTGATGTTCTTTTCATTTCAATATAGTCCTTTATTCTTCCAAAATATTTATTCATAGACATTACATATGTGAATTTGAGATAAAGCGTTATTTTTAGTCTCGAATACTTTTAAGCACTCGCTTTTACTGATATGTTGGCTTGTTGGCTCGTTCTTCATACAAAGCGAGCTTATGCATGAAAATATTACACAATAGCTTTTTACTTGTACATGCCAATATCACAACCACTCAAAGCAAAGTTTCGTGTTTTTTCTATTTTCATATTCGGTAACTTCTTTGTATTTAACTTACATGACTGAAGTGTTACGACCAGCACGTAACAACAACATTCACGGCATATTCATTTAGTACAGTGATGGTATATGAGAATTTCAGTCTTGTGCTAAAATTTTGGCTAGAAAGTGCCAAAATATATTAAAAAGTGCCATAAGAATTTATATATACACATGTCTATTTACAAAATTAAATTCATTTATTCAGTTTTTCTTAGATTAATACTTTTTATTAAGATGAATTGATTATACACAAAAAAAATTTCAGATTTTAATATTTAAAAAATTTATACAGATAATGTATATAAATATTATTATTTATTAAATACATACATATGCATTTAATATGTAATGTTTTTTGTGAATGAGAAACAAGCGGACAGACGGACGGACAAAGTTAGATCGTCATAAAATTAAACCGCGATTTGGAATATACATATATATATGTGTTACAAACGGAATGAAAAAATTATTATACCCCCACCATTTTTTTTTTTTTGGTGGTGGGTATAAAAAAGAGAGTTACTAATTATCTTTTCTATCCAGTCATCTGATTAAATCCATCCTGAACATGTAGGATGTCATTCATTTTGAACTAATACTTTAAGAAAGGGGATTTTGTGTAATTGTTGCAGTTTTTAGTAGTATTTACATCAGGGAGAAAAAGCATTTATTCCTTTTTAATTAAAAATATAGTTCTTCAAAAGTAAGTAAAATTATATTTTTATAATTTTTTGAAAAAGTGCCAAAATTTTATTGTGCGTGCCATGGTGCCATTAAACAACTAATAGTGCCAAAAATGTCACAATTGTGCCACTTTTACCAACAGTGATTTAGTATATGTTCGTGTATTTAAAATTAAACATTAAGTGAAAACGTGGCTGCCAGATTTTATGATTTGTCGTAGGTTAGACGATTTTAGGCGTTTAAATGATTTACTGCATGTTTTGTTATTTATTTTATGGATGAAAACTAGTAATGCTTTTTTAAAGTATTTTATTTATTGTTATCTATAAAATTTTTAATACATTAAATTAAAAATTACATAAAGAGCGCACTTAGTCATTTAAAAAAAATGTTTTTATGTGCATCTTTAGCATCATAGAATATAATTGTGTGTTTGTTGTAAAATTTGTTTTCAAAAATTTATAAATACATAGAAAGTAAATTCTGCGTCTACGTCGCACAATGAATTAATGGACTGCGCTGCCTTGCCATTGGTCAATATTTTTGTAAAATTATTTACATGTGAATGAAAATGACGTATAAAAAAATTGTGATTCATAAGCCTGTCGCATTCATTATATATTTTAATGAAATTTTTTCACGAAAATTTTTCTTGTAATAACTTTTAAATTCATTTTATTTCATAATGAATTTACCCTAACCCTCATACCTAAACAAGAGCGTTGAGCGTCAAGCGTTGGACTTTTTCATGTGTTTTGTTTTTGTTACAATAACAAAATACATGTAAAATTGCAACGCTTGACGCTCAACGCTCTTGTTTAGGTATGAGGGTAACATGTTTACTTAAATATACGATCATTGATTTTTTCCTAAACCATCTGGCAACGCTGCTTTAAATGTTACTACGAATGACGAATGCTGCGAGTAAACACTTGTGAAACTCAGACAATTATAATCAACGTTGCCGTTTTAGGTTATTTATAACCAAAATTGGTTATTTTTTTTGCCAATGTGTAGATGTGTATTTTTGTCTTTTTTGGTTACTTTTTTAAAGCCCAAAATTCAGTAGTTTTTAATATGTTTTATTTATAAATCATGTTTTTATATGTACGTGTAACATTGCAATGTTCTCATTTAAGTGAGAATGTTTAGACAACATTGTTAGCACTTGAAACCCTATTTCTTTTAGCAAATGATCAACTCTGGAGTACGAAAAAATACATGACTATTTTAAAAAACAAGTACAAGTACAAATATTTTTATATTGTATTAAAATTTAAAATAAATAAAAATTGTATTTTAAATAAAACCTTTTTATTTATTTATCGTTATTTGTAATAAAATTACCTTTAAGTTTTTTTATGTTACTTGACACGTAAGACTTGAATTTTTGGTTTATTTTTAAAATATATCAAATATATTTTAATTTTGGTTACTTTTTTTTTTATTTGGTTACTTTTTGAAGTAAGTTTGGTTGTAAATTTTTGTTGGTCGTCGCAACACTGATTATAACACTAGGTCAGTGAAGGGCAGATAGAGAACATTGAATAAAAGAGAGTAAATTAGTTGTAGTATATTTACGAAACAATACAATACAGAACTCATATAAATTTCATTGTGTTTGCTAAAGGCTTGTATCATAGACTATAGACTTTATAGTCTAATAGCATTTAACCCGCTACTTCGTTAGCGCAGTTCTTACTATTTATTGAATACTATTTCAGAATTCTATGTATACAATATATATAAAAAGAGAAAAAGTAATTTTGTTCGTCCATAATATTAGGAGTTAGACCTCGGATCAAAAAACACTAATTTTAAGAATCTATGTTTACAAACGTAAAAATTCAAAGAGTACAATAAAAATGCGAAAAGGCTTTTTTGTGTCTCCAATATAATTTTAATTTTCAAATTGAATCAACAATCCTTTATTTCACTATTTTAGCTTTATAAACGTAGGAAATACAAAAATTCCCATTAAAATGCAGAAAACTACCCTTTTTATCGCCCATAGCATATTTAGCCTTACCTTGTATCAATAGTCACTAATTTCGAAATTCTTGTTTCGCAAACGTTAAAAATACAATAAGTACCATAAAAATTCAAAAAAGTACCTTTGTGGTCGCCCATAACATTTTCAGTTTCACCTGGAATCAATAGTTCTTCATTGTACAATCCTACCTTCATAAACGTAGAATATACAAAAAGTACCATAAAAACTCAAAAAAGTACCTTTTTGGTCGACCATAATATTTTCGGTCTCACCTTGTATCAATAGCCACTAATTTTAAATATCTAGCTTCGCAAACGTTGAAAATAAAAAAAGTTCCATAAAAATTCAAAAAAGTACCTTTTTGGTCGCCCATAAAATTTTTAGTCTTACCTTGTATCAATAGTCCTTTATTTTACAATTCTACCTCTATAAACGTATAAAATACAAAAAGTACCATAAAAATTCAAAAAAGTACCTTTTTCGTCGCCCATAACATTTTTAGTCTCACCTGGAATCAATAGTCCTTGATTGTACAATCCTACCTTCATAAACGTAGAAAATACCAAAAGTACCACAAAAATTCAAAAAAGTACCTTTTTGGTCGCCCATAACATTTTTAGTCTCACCTGGAATCAATAGTCCTTGATTGTACAATCCTACCTTCATAAACGTAGAAAAAACCCAAAAGTACCACAAAAATTCAAAAAAGTACCTTTTCGGTCGCCCATAACATTTTAAGTCTCACCTGGAATCAATAGTCCTTGATTGTACAATCCCATCTTTATAAACGTAGAAAATACAAACAGTACCATAAAAATTAAAAAAAGTACCTTTTTGGTCGCCCATAACATTTTTAGTCTCACCTGGAATCAATAGTTCTTCATTGTACAATCCTACCTTCATAAACGTAGAAAATACAAAAAGTACCATAAAAATTCAAAAAAGTACCTTTTTGGTCGACCATAATATTTTCGGTTTCACCTTGTATCAATAGCCATTTAAAATTCTAGCTTCGCAAACGTTGAAAATACAAAAAGTACCATAAAAATTCAAAAAAGTACCTTTTTGGTCGCCCATAAAATTTTTAGTCTTACCTTGTATCAATAGTCCTTTATTTTACAATTCTGCCTCTATAAACGTAGAAAATACAAAAAGTACCATAAAAATTCAAAAAAGTACCTTTTTGGTCGCCCATAACATTTTTAGTCTCACCTTGTATCAATTGTCACTGATTTCAAAATTCTACCTTCGCAAACGTTGAAAATACAAAAAGTACCATACAAATTCAAAAAAGTACCTTTTTGGTCGCCCATAACATTTTTGGTCTCACCTGAAATGAATAGTCCTTGATTGTACAATCCTACCTTCATAAACGTAGAAAATACAAAAAGGACCATAAAAATTCAAAAAAGTACCTTTTTGGTCGTCCATAACATTTTTAGTCTCACCTTGAATCAATAGTCCTTGATTGTACAATCCTACCTTCATAAACGTAGAAAATACCAAAAGTACCACAAAAATTAAAAAAAGTACCTTTTTGGTCGCCCATAACATTTTTAGTCTCACCTGGAATCAATATTCCTTGATTGTACAATCCTACCTTCATAAACGTAGAAAAAACCCAAAAGTACCACAAAAATTCAAAAAGTACCTTTTTGGTCGACCATAACATTTTCGGTATCACCTTGTATCAATAGCCACTAATTTTAAAATTCTAGCTTCACAAACGTAGAATATATAAAAAGTACCATAAAAATTCAAAAAAGTACCTTCTTGGTCGCCCATAACATTTTTAGTCTCACCTGGAATCAATAGTCCTTGATTTTACAATCCTACCTTCATAAACGTAGAAAATACCAAAAGTACCACAAAAATTCAAAAAAGTACCTTTTTGGTCGCCCATAACATTTTTAGTCTCACCTGGAATCAATATTCCTTGATTGTACAATCCTACCTTCATAAACGTAGAAAAAACCCAAAAGTACCACAAAAATTCAAAAAAGTACCTTTTTGGTCGACCATAACATTTTCGGTCTCACCTTGTATCAATAGCCACTAATTTTAAAATTCTAGCTTCGCAAACGTAGAATATATAAAAAGTACCATAAAAATTCGAAAAAGTACCTTTTTGGTCACCCATAACATTTTTAGTCTTACCTGGAATAAATAGTCCTTTATTTTACAATTCTACCTTTATAAACGTAGAAAATACAAAAAGTACCATAGAAAAGCGAAAAAGTACATTTTTGGTCCAAGTTCCAAATTCCAAGTTTAAAATGTTCAAATATCTATGTAACAAAATATTTTAATAGACATGATTTAAAGTCAGTAAATCTACTCTTTTTTGCATAAAAGTAATTATGTTCGAAAAAGTACCAAACTCTTCCCGATTTTTCCCTTTTCTACCCTGTTATGAATGTGTTTCAATTTTTACTAAATTACATAATTTTTTTATGTCTAGTGAAATCCCAATTAAACATTTTGTGAAAATTGACCGTCTAATTAGGAATTACATACATTTTCCGGAATTTTCCCCTTTTTGGAACCTTTTTTGTCCCCCGAAAAGTTTCCAAAAATGTCACCTAAATAGTTGTCCATATTCTATTAGGAAATAATAATTGTCAAATTTTGTCCCATTGAATAATATAAGAAAAGTTTATTTTAAAAAAAGTACCAAAAAAAGGGACAATTTTTACCCCTTATACATATGAATTTGAAAAAAGTGCCGAATTCCTATTAATATTTTTTTGCGGATTACTTAATACAGTTTAAATTTTTTTCCTAGCCTTATGCGTTTGGAAGTTACATAGGGTACCAAAAAAGTACCAAATTATAGTTTTTACCCGTTTTTTCCCCTTAGGGGTTGAAAATTCCAAAAAAGGCCAGACACCTGTCAGCTTATTTTTTGTGCAAATTACAATACTTTTTCAATTTAATTTGTATCAATTTTAGTTTAGCAAATATAAGATTACCGATTTTACCCGTTTTTACCCTTTTTTACCCCCTTAAAGTACGAATTTCCAAAAATCTTCTTAGTGGAGCTATACATCGAAAGAGGAACCGATTGTCCAAACTTCATGTCTCTAGCTCTTAGCGTTTGGGCTGTGCGATGATGAATCAGTCAGTCAGTCAGTCAGTCACGTTACTCTTTTATATAAGTATATAGATTGTCTTTGCTCGTATGTTGCAAACACAATCTGCCTGTTCAACGATGTCGAAAGAAAACCCAAGCGAAATTTCATTCGTATTAATATATTGAAAACAACAACAAAAACTAAAAATTTGTTTTTGTTTTCAACGTATTTGTACGAATAAAATTTCGCTTGGGTTTTCTTTCGACATCGTTGAACAGGCAGAATTTCTTACGAGCCTGGCGAGTACAGACAAAAGCAATAGGCTGTATTAACTACACCGCAACTCGTTTTAAGGCAAGTATCATAAATCATAATAACTGGTGCTCGTTGCAGTTCTCTGATACATATAAGAGCGTGTTTACATGAAAGGACATGTCCCCTGCGACACGAGTTTGTTGGTGAGGGGTGCGGCGTTGAGTACGGGGTAGCAATTGTCACATGTTTTGTGAATTTGAGGGGACAAATTTGACGTTTCTCTTTTACATCTTTCGTTCTCTTGTATTCTTGTCATGTTATGTATGACCGGTGTTGCCAGACTGATATTTTATGGAATTTGCAAAAAAAAAATATGATATATCCAATGAAAGCTCATTCATTAGAAATAACATAAGACGCGTAACTCTTGCTCTAACTTCCATGGTTTTACCCACTCCTTTCGTCTTCTTTAATTTGGTAAACTATTTGCATTTTTATAGCATTCTAACAAATATAAAATTATTTATATATTTTCAGCATCATCTAGATCTAACGCTTCAACAGCCAATTCAGTTAGATCAACAATTTTGTTAGAAATACTTGAACGTTTTTATAGTTTCAATGTAAATTCTTATTAGTTATTTTTTATATGTTCAATATTTTTTCTATGTTTGTCAGTTTGTGTAAAATTATCAAGACGAAAAGATATTAATATTTATAATAAATAAAATAATATATCTATGTTTATTTTCAAATTTCTTCTTTAGAAAGATCAGTCATTATGTTTCTTGAAATTTATTTAATTTTGATTTTTTAAATACTTGTATTGCCACTGCTACTGTTGACCAATCATAAATTGTATATGTATGGCAGCCCTTCTTAAGAATGAAGGAATAAAAGAATTAGTTAATTTAACGGCAAAAAGTCGCATTGTTCCTGCAACAAAATCCCTTCATGTAAACGCAAGAAGATTTTAGAAGGGACACCAAAAGAAAATACAAGCTAACGCAAGCAGAGTCGCAGGGACATGTCCCTTCGTGTAAACTAGCTCTAAGCAAAATCTAATCTGTTGCATTGTGTGTTGTTTAAAGTATTATAGCTGCTACTGTACATTATTTAATGTTAAGATTTTTTTCATACCACAAACAACAAATAAAAAGACGTAATTTTTGAAAAGAATTATTCGTTTTTGATTCTATTTTGTTTGGAATGAAATACATATATTTAATTTGTGAGAGGAATAAAAAACGGCAAATTTAATAAATAAAATTTGTATTCCAAACGAATTAAATATAAAAAAAATTTTATTTTATTTGCGAAAAGAATGAAAACACATAAAAATCCTAAATATAATTTGTCTCGCAACTTTTATCTTTTTTAATTCCAAAAAAGGAGAGAAATAAATGAAATCGCATTCGCAAACATAATTTTTTGCGTACTATGTCCCGCAGCAAGACAAATAAAAAGTAAATTTGTTTTTAATTAATAAAAACTTTTTATTAAAAACCATAAAATAGTCTATAATGTAAAAGAAACACTTTAAAACTATAAAAATTATTAAAGAAACTTGAATTTAAAAAATACATATAATAAAAATATTTCTAATTGGAAAAAATGTTATTCTTTAGATACGAGATCAAATATGAGCACAAAAAACAAAAATACAGGGGCCGAATTACGGCATTCGATATCGAACGAAATTTCACTCGAACTCGGCCCCAGATACTTCAGCTATGAGATCAAAAAGAAAATCATTAGAATTCAATTTCGAAAACATGTAAATACAATGTATAATTAAAAAATATATCGTAAAAATTTTTAACGACTTTGAAAGTAATCTTTTAATACACTCAAAGCGTTTATTGACTGGTCAGAAAGCCTATTTCTGATTTTATTAACAATTTGCTCTGTTACAGAAAACACTCTTTCACTTTTTACCGATGTTGGACGAATATCTACAAGTGCATTTAGGGTTGCCATCCGTCCTCTTTTCCCCGGATACAGTCCTCTTTTTTAGGGCATCCGGGGCAGTCCTATTTCTTTTTTAGCAAATGTCCGGGGTTGTACGGCTTTTTGCACCTTCTCTGAAGTTTTTTTCTTACATTTAAACTTTAAATCACAGGTCACGAAATGTATAAAAAAAAGATTTAGGTGCTCGTACAATTAGTTTTAAAAAAGTACAATTTTAAAATTTCTCTTTGTACAAAATTAGTTTTATTATCCTTAATTGTCGCTATTTATCGAAGTGGCCTATTTTAACTTGTCTTTTATTTTAAAAAAAGTTCGGCAAAGGGGTCTGCTTGTCAGCTGTGTGTTTTTCATAAAGTTTGTTTTTCAGATATAAAAGAAAGTCTTGAACAAAAACTATTGTAAGGGTATATAATTTTGATATGGATTGCCTAGAGTTTTACAAATATTTGAAGAGATGCGATGGTAATATATTGGCTCAAATTGGAAGTGTTGAAAAATATATGTCAAATTTTTAAAAGTGTACATTCCCAATAATGAATGCAATAAATTTTTGTTGTTTTTTTTTTGTTTTTATTTTCAACCATTAAATCAGAATGATATGTTCAATTTGTATTTTTGTAAATAAAGTTTTTTCGTAAAAACAAATTTTGTTTTTGTATTTTAAATGCCGTTGTAAATTTTATCAAATTTAATTTTTTTTAAATGTGTCCTCTTTTTTTGGGCAAATGTCCTAAATTTTTTATGATGGCATCCTCTTTTTTTAAAATAGAAATGGCAACCCTAAGTAAATTTAACAACTACAAATATAATATTTTGAGTTTTTTGACCACTTCCCCTTAAAAAAATTTTAACTATTTCTTTATAGAAATTTTGAAGTATTGGTAACGTGGGCAGAGTTTTTTTTTAGTTTTTTAACACATTACCTCAAAGAGTATATCAAATTATTTGTAAAAATATTTTTAAATGTAAAATTAAAAAAAAAAACCTTAAATAAAACATGTTTATGAAAAAGATATGTTACAATACAAATTTGTATAACTTCGCTAGTAAAATGTTATCGTAAATTTAGTCTTTCAATGAAAGTGGACGTAAAAGAAAGCGTGTCAATATAGTTTCTGCTAATAAATAAAACTGAGATATTTCAATATAGTCCTTTATTCTTCCAAAAACTTTGTTCGTAAAGAAATTATATAAATTTAAACCGTTATATGGGAGGAAGGCGTTAAAGTGGGCGTGTCACCTAAAATATCTGGCATAACAATGACATTGACTAGAAGGATATCAGTAGATAACGTGAAAATTGGGCGTTATAGTAGGCGTGTCAAAGTTGTTTCTGCTAATGAATACAACTAAGATATTTCAATGTAGTCCTTTGTTATTCCAAAATCTTCATTCGTAGAGAAATTATATGAATTTGAGTTAAAACGTTATATGGGAGGTGGGCTTAAAAGTAGGCGTATCGCATTTATTTTGCGCTAGAACAAAGCCTTTTACCAAAAAGCAATGTTTGCAAAATTTCAGGATCGTACCTCTAATTTTGTCGGTTTTATTAGGTCTTAAATTTTAAATGTACCGAAAAATTTACTGTGCGGTTTAAATTTTCGTACATTTTGATCTGTATCATATTTTCTAATACATAAATTTAAGCAATTTTTAGAGAAAAATAATGTTTTTACTCAGGAAATATATATTCAAAGTTTCATGACACTACGTTAATGCGTTTGAACACAATTCCATTTTATTCTATGTTGGAGGCACACGGTTTTTTTGATCTACTCTTGTATTACGAGCTATAACTCTCTTCCTTATATTCCGATTTAGCCCAAGCAAAACTTGTGTATAAGAAAGATTCTAGCAAAATTTGAACCCCCTAGCTTTTTCGGTGCGACCTCTATCGTGCTTTCAACAGACGGACGGACATAGCTAGATCGTCATCAAATCAAACCCCGATTCAGAATATTATACTTTATGGGGTCTAAAATTGATATTTCGATGTGTTTCAAACGGAGTGACAAATGAATTTACGCCCACCATTGTTTTTGGTGGCGGGTATAAAAACATACACGTATTCTATCTACGCTTTAGCGAATAGTTTACAATTTAAATAAGTCAAATAAAGTCGTAGTCAGAATTTTTTGTTTTATAGCACAAAAATGTGTTTCTTTACCTTATTATAGCGTGACGACGAAGCGTCGTTATGTCCACTTTCAATAACTTCTATTTCATCTGCTTTTGACAATTGATTAGCCCCGACAGATGTCTTAAATGACATTTGCTTCTGCAAAAGAGCCGAGTGACTTCCACCACTAGGGTTAGCTGTTGTTATTACACCGGCCGTACCCATATTTACTCGTCCGTAATTATAATAAATTATTGTTTTGCATATGGATGTATTTATTTTGTGTTAATAATTTCTCTTTATTTTTTTATCGAAATTCAATGTCATTGAATGCTTATATAACCGTAATACATACACAAATACAAACGCATATTTTAGACATCTACATTAAAAACAACAAGTAATACATTAAATGTAGATTTTAAATAATTTTCACTTCATACCACGAAAATGTACCATTTACCTAAATAAATATTTGTATATTAAACTTCCATTATTGATTTTCTCCAGAATGGCAATGAAAACACTTATACACATATATACAGTACATACATTATATACTAACACAAAAAGTTTTGATTTATATCAACAATATAAAAAAATCAGGAGTATTTATAATTTCCTTTATTTTTATATATTTTTTTGTAACTTATTGACTAGTTTTTTTTTTCATTTTTACTTATGTTTACATCCTAGTGACAAATGTCAGATTGTATCGACTACAATCCAATTGAACTTTCATAAATACTTAAAAGCTTTTAAGCTTTATGGTACTTGTAAATAAAATATTTTCCTATAGAAGAACTTTCATATATGTTAATAGCATATGTTTTGCAAACACTTAACTAAGCTTTCCACATTGAGCGGCAAAAAATAATAATTTAAATAAAATAAACGCTTGTTCCTAAAAGCATATGATTTAATATTTATTTATTTAAGTTTTGTAAAAATCACACGTTTGTATTCTTACATATTTTGTTTTACAGAGCAAATAGAAAACGATTTTCAATACCAAAAACATAATTATTGTGTATTCAATGTGTGATATCATATTGTATTGTTGTACAAATTTTTTTTTTTTTTAATTTAAAAACAGAATAAAATATATTGTATTGGTATCTAATAACTTAGAAACAGTTTCTAAGTTAAAAAGGAAAGTCTGCCATACATTTGTCTGACCACAAAAATTTTGTAACAAAATTTTATAAATAAATATTAGTCCCAAGATTCCTTTTTTTCCTATAGTAGATAAAGGGGTCGCACAGAGGAGTATTTTGCCTGAAAAGATGGCCAAAATTATTAAACGAGTTTTTTTGACTTCAAAGTTGGGTTTCCTTATATATTTAGTCATAACTTGTAAACGGCTTCTCCGATTTTAATAGGAGGATGATTAGAAGATGCACCGAAAAATTCTGCTTAAACTAACCAAACACATTTCTTTTCTATCTATTACTTTTTCGGAGTTATTAAAAATTTAATGGCGAAAAAAACAAATTTTCCTGCAAAATTCGTCGACGTTTTTTGTTTTCAAAATGCAATAAAAAAAATTAAAGAACCAAAAAATGAAAGGAGTGAAAGTCGGTATAAATAGTAAAACTCAATTAACAAATGTTGATTTTAAAGGTTTAAACTCATTCTTAACAGACTGTATGTACATGCATACATATTATGATTTACGGTCTAATTAAAAAACAAGTAAGAGCGCTATATTCGGCCGTGCCGAATCTTATATACCCTTCACAACGTGTAGTCATGCAATAACAGTAGTTTGTATCACCATTCATCCCATATGAAATACATACATACATATAAAAAACATACATATATAAAAACAACCCATTTTAAAAATATAACTTTACGTATGTATGTTAAAAGAAAAAATAAAAAAAAAATTTTAATAAAAAAATTTAAAAAACAAAAATTAAAAAAAACTATTTAATTTTTTTTAAAAATTATTAAAATATATATAATAAATATAAAACAAAAAAAAAATAATAAAAATATAAATATTATTAAATAAAAAATAATTAATTTTAAATTTAATTATTTTAATTTATTTATTATAATTATGATTTTAATTTTTATATTAATTTATAAAAAAAATTAAAAAAAAAATTTAAACAAGTAAGAGCGCTATATTCGGCCGTGCCGAATCTTATGTACCCTTCACAACGTGTAGTCATGCAATAACAGTAGTTTGTATCACCATTCCATATGATATACGTACATACATATAAAAAACATACGTATATAAAAACATCCCATTGTAAAATTATAAATTTACGTATGTATGTTAAAAAAAAAATTAAAAAAAAATATTTTAAAAAAAATTTAAAAAAAAAATTTTTTAAAATAATTAAAATATATATAATAAAATAAAACAAAAAAAATAAAAAAAAAATATTTAAAAAAAAAATAATTAAAAAAAAAATAATAATAAAAATATATATAATATATTAAACAAAAAAATAAAAATAAAAAAAATTAAAAAAAAATATTTTTTTGGCTCAGCTGGGATTCGATGCCACGTTTTCTCTAACCAGTATACACGTTTGTATGTATGTATGTTGTTGTTGTAATGTTGTTTTTGTGAAAAAAAAAATAGAGGTGGTCGTGGGTTTTTGCTCATATCTCAGTTGTTTATGTACCGATGTTTCTGATTTGCAATACCGATCTACTCCCGAATATTTCTGATATTTTAATACCTCACCCGAGTCCAAGCGATGTCGGGGGGCTTCAAAAAGTTGATTTCAATATGCACACGGACAGACGGACAGACTGACAGGGCTTAATCGACTCCCCTATTCATTAGCTTTCAGAAAATATATACTTTATGGGGTCGGAAATCAAAATTGTAGAAATTTCACACGGTATGACAAAGCTATATATACCCTTGTGCACCACAGGTGAAGGGTATAAAGAAGAAATATAAACGTGTATTTTGATAAATATTATTATACCTATATATACCCTATATACCCTTTTTCACTGTGTGAAGGGTATAAAAAAATATAAAACAAGTAAGAGCGCTATATTCGGCCGTGCCGAATCTTATATGCCCTTCACAACGTGTAGTCATGCAATAATAGTAGTTTGTATCACCATTCATCCCATATGAAATACGTCCAAACATATAAAAAACATACATATATAAAACCATCCCATTGTAAAATTATAAATTCACGTATGTATGTTAAAAAAACAAAAAAAAACAAAAATTTAAAAAAAAAATTAAAAAAAATATATATATAATATATATAAAACAAAAAAAAATAAAAAAAAAATTTAAAAAAAAAATAATAAAAGTATAAATAATATATTAAATAAAAAATAAAAACCAAAAATTTTAAAAAAATTTAAAAAAAAATTTTTTGGCTCAGCTGGGATTCGATGCCACGTTTTCTCTAACCAGTATACACGTTTGTATGTATGTTGTTGTTGTAATGTTGTTTTTGTGAAAAAAAAAATCGAGGTGGTCGTGGGTTTTTGCTCATATCTCAGTTGTTTATGTACCGATGTTTCTGATTTTCAATACCGATCTACTCCCGAATATTTATGATATTTTAATACCTTACCCGGGTCCAACCTATGTCGGGGGGCTTCAAAAAGTGGATTTCAACATACACACGGACAGACGGACAGACTGACAGAGCTTAATCGACTCCCCTATTCATAAGCTTTCAGAAAATATATACTTTATGGGGTCGGAAATGAAAATTGTAGAAATTTCACACGGAATGACAAACCTATATATACCCTTTTTTTCACTGTGTGAAGGGTATAAAAAATTTGAAAATTGTAAGGCTCTTATGAACAGTATTTTTTTATTAAAAAAGGCTTTATTATATTTATTTTATATTATTTAATACTTAATATACGGAAAAGTTAAACTAATAAAAATTCCTTAATAATTATTATGTCGTATGTGTTACTGCCGTCTGTAGCGCAACATAAATAAACTAATTAACATTTTTTAAGAGTAATTGTCATCCTAAAGAAACTAGTAGAAAATGTGTTACTCCCTTTTACATATTTATGTTGTTCTAAAACATTTCTCACTAATACCATTACCTTTTATATACAAATAATTTTACATGAATTCTTTGCTTGCATATTGGTAATATTATAAGTTGTTTTTTTTTTGTTAACGGTACAGAACAAGAAGTCACGTAGACAGCAATTTACATAGGCATATGCTGATGCCAGTTATTTAAAATATTATTGTACAGTCAAATTGAAACGCAGCACAACGCAATAAAACAAATAATTTTAAAGCGCATCGCATAAAAAAATAAAACTTGAAATAAACTTTGAAAAAATATTAAATATTTGTTTTATTTGAAAAGAAGCGAGCGCTATTAGAAATTTGTATAGTTTTCATTTAACATTTCTTTAAAATTATTTTAAATTAAATAAAACTTATTCGCGTTAATTTGCAAAGTTTTCGAAACATAAAAAGTCAAATGAATAAAAATCATTGCAAAAAATGTTATGAAGTTGATAGCGAGGAGATGGTTCAATGTGACCAGTGTGACAATTGGTTCCATTTTCAATGTGTGGTAGTAGATAGCACGGTGGCTGACCGAAGTTGGTGCTGCGATTTATGCGAAATCAACGGAAACAACGATTTAGCTACAGAAGTTGCATCTACGATTGCCTTACCAAGCGCAACATCATCACCCACAACGGAGTCTACAACATATATGCAATCGACAACGTCAAATGCAATAGTGACAACTGTGCAGCCAGCAATTCCTACCACAGCAGTGCGTTCAGCGCAATTTATGTTTTCTAGTAAAAAGAAAACTCAGCAAACAATAACAAAAATTCCTACTATGGTAAGCAATATAATGTCTGCTCAGCCTTACTCATCTGTTGGTGTTTCAGGACCACCACCAATTTTTGCAACAGCTGCAACAACGTATGCATCAAGATCGACACCTGTATTTTCTGGAACAACTGGGTCTCAACAACAACAACAACCAAGTGTAAATGCACCTGGTACAGCAAGCACAGAAGATTATGTTATCATGCGGAATTTGCAGTTAGAACGATTGGATGAGGAAATGAAACTCCAACAACAATATTTAGACAATAAATACAAAATATTGTCTCAATCAGCAGACGTTTCTGCGTCGTGCAGTCAAATGAGTATGATGACTTTAACACCAACACCAGCTCAGTTGGCAGCACGCCAAGCTATACCAAAAAATTTGCCCGTATTCAATGGTGATCCCGATGAGTGGCCTTTGTTTATAAACAGCTTCGAAAATACCACAGCGGTAGCAGGGTTTTCAGATGCTGAAAATTTGATACGCCTGCAGTCATGTCTAAAAGGTAAAGCTAGAGACATGGTTAAACATAAATTGCTTTTACCATCAATGGTCCCTGATATCGTTCAAACCCTACGTCTTTGTTTTGGCCGTCCGGAACATATTCTCGAGCGTGCAATGAACAAAGCACGTAATATGCCAGCAGTGAAAGATAAATTGGAATCTCTTATAGAGTTCGCGCTTTGCGTCCGCAATATTTGTGCTACAATTGAGGGTTGCCAGTTGGATATGCATCTTCACAATTCGTTTCTGGTAAAAGAGCTGGTCGAAAAGCTCCCTAATACTCATAAATTAAACTGGGCCATGTTTCCAAAAGATCCACGAGCACCTATAGTGAAACTTTTTAGTGACTGGTTGTATCAACTCGCAGAGGCAGCAAGCACAGTCGTGACCTTGGCGCCATTCAAAAGCAGCGGTGCAGTGAACACGCACACAATAGTAGAGCATGATAATTGTAAACAAAGTTCTGAGCGTAGTGTGCAAGCTGCTAAGTGTTGTGTTTGCCAAAGCGAATGTCACAAAGTGCCGCATTGCGAAAAGTTCAAAAGTGTTTCATTGGATCGTAAATGGGAATATGTACGCCAGAAAAATTTATGTCGACAGTGTCTTGGTCTACATCGTAAGAAATGTTTTCTAAGAAAAGTTTGTGGCATAGATGGGTGTTCAGCTAAACACCACCAACTTCTTCATAAGCACAAAGTAGCTAGGCCGACCCAGTTTTCAGCAGAAAACAAGCCAACAACATCTACCTCATCGCAAAATGCAATACTGAATACGCATAGCAACAGTGGTGTAGAGCAACAGACATATTTTCGAATCGTGCCACTTAATTTGCATGCAAAGGGAAAAATAATAACCACACATGCATTTCTTGATGAAGGGTCCGCTGTAACCCTCATTGAAAAAAATATGTTTGATAAATTTGGCCTACAAGGCATAAGAGAACCCCTATGTTTACGGTGGACCGGCAATACGATACGTGAAGAGAGTGAATCGGTGAAAGTCAATATCGAAGTCTCCAATGTATCTAGTGGGCACAAATATGAGCTGAAAGATGTTCACACAGTCAATAGCCTTGACCTTCCAGCGCAGACATTAGATAGCAATGTTATAATTCAGCGATACCCGTATTTGGCAGGGTTGCCAATTCAATCATACAAAAATATTAAACCGAAAATTTTGATTGGAGCTAATAATTGGAAGTTGGCCGTACCCTTAAAAATCCGAGAAGGCAACTGGAACCAGCCCATCGCTTCTAAAACGCGCCTAGGTTGGACCTTGCAAGGTTGCTATAACTCTAATGACGGCGAATTTCGACTGAACGTTCATATGTGCGATTGTCAAAAGGATTTTGAAAAACTTCACGAAACAGTAAAAGAATACTTCGCCATGGAAGCGTCTAAATCATCACATCTATTATCAGCTGATGATAAACGCGCTACACAAATATTAAATGAGACGTGCATGGAAGTAAATAACCGTTACGAAGTTGGCTTGACGTGGCGTGACAAAGCTGTTGCCCTGCCAGATAGCTATTCTAATGCCTTAAAAAGATCAACTTGTTTACGCAAAAAGATGGAGAAGGATCCGGCTCTGAAAGCGATTATCCAATCGCAAATTGACAATTTAATATCAAAAGGATATGCAGAAAAACTTTCATGTGACGAAAAATCAATTCAGAGTACCAAAACATGGTATTTACCAATATTTATTGTAACGAACCCCAACAAACCCGGCAAAATAAGATTAGTGTGGGATGCCGCCGCTAAGGCAAACAACGTGGCACTTAACGATTTTCTATTGAGTGGACCTGATCTATTGAACCCGTTGGTAGAAGTTTTGCTTGCGTTCAGAGTTGGCAGAATCGCCATATGTGGCGACATCGAAGAAATGTTCCACAGAATAAACGTGCGAGACAGTGATATGCACGCTCAGCGTTTTCTCTGGTGGAGCGGGGATGACAAGAAGCAACGTCCAAGTACCTATGTCATGCGCTCATTAACGTTCGGGGTTTGCTGTGCTCCCTTTATTGCGCACTTCGTTCGCAATAAAAATGCTGAAAAATTTAAAGCTGATTTTCCACGAGCAGTACAAGCTGTGCAAAAATATCACTATGTGGATGATTTCATCGACAGTGAGGATGACGAGTCCGCTGCCATCGAGCTCGCGATGCATGTAAAGCAGATTCACGCCGCAGCTGATTTCAACATTCGCAATTGGGCTTCGAATTCTACACGTCTTTTGAAACAATTTGCAGAAGGGTTGGCAACCACACAAAATTTCAAAGAGTGGGGATCCGCTACAAAAGTGCTTGGTATGTACTGGGAGCCAAATAATGACAAGTTCAAGTATATTTGCAGATTCGCCCGATTGCGTCGTGACGTCATAAACGAACCCGTGGTGCCGACCAAAAGAGAGACGCTGCAGGTCCTGATGTCCATTTTTGATCCTCTGGGGCTTGTTTCGTGCTATACTATAGGTCTCAAGATACTGCTACAAAACATATGGCGCTCTGGTATCGACTGGGACGAACCATTAACCGAGATTCTCTTTGAAAAATGGTGTCACTGGAAATCGGTCATACAGTTTATTACATCAGTCGAAATTCCGAGATGTTATTCTCCATTTCTGAAGGAAGCAAGTAACGTGCAACTTCATACTTTCGTGGACGCCAGCGAAAACGCTTCCGCAGCTATATCCTACTTACGTGTTGAACATGCCGGAGAAGTTAAAGTTGCTTTGGTAGCCGCAAAATCAAAGGTGGCGCCACTCAAACCGTTGTCAATACCGAGGTTGGAGTTGCAAGCGGCTGTAATTGGAGTACGTTTGGCTATTCAAGTACTAAATGTGGCTCGCATACAAACAACAACGCAATTTTGGTGGACAGATTCAAAGACTGTGCTTAAGTGGTTGCAAATGGACCCAAAAAATTTCCAGCAGTACGTCATGCATAGGGTTGGCGAAATAGTTGAGTCGTCAAATGTATCACAGTGGAAATGGGTGCCCTCCAAAATGAATCCCGCTGATGTTGCAACAAAGATCTCTGCGCGAGCAAACGCTGAATTGTGGTTTTCTGGTCCTGAATTTCTGCTATCTCATCCCAACGAATGGCCAAATTGCGAAACATTAGAGTCTGATAACAGAGTTGACTCCGAACTTAAACGATGCCTGTTTGTTATAAGTAAGTCCGACGGTATATTGGAGCCAAATGTGGAGTATTTTTCAAACTGGAGACGCTTGTACCGCTCAGTTGCCGTTTTTATTCTTTACATCGAAAAACTGAAAGTCAATGCATCCATGAAAGCGAATGTTGTCACTTTCGAAATGATACAAAGAGCAAAAATATTTCTTTTGCGATTCGCACAGTCCAAAGACTACGCTGAAGAACTCAATTGCCTCAAGCACGGTAAGCCAATTGTAAAAAATAGCAAATTAACAAAATTAAATGTGTATTTAGACGAAAACGGCTTAATAAGAAGCAAGGGCAGAGAAGAATACTTAAATAACCATGGCGATGCTATTGTTCTCCCGCAATCTCATCATATTACATTGCTCTTGGTCCGTTCAGTGCATGAAAGCTTTCATCATCAAATGCACGAAACCATCATTAACAAAATATCCAGCAAATACTACATATCTCATCTACGAGCGTTATACAGAAAGGTACGTCGCATATGCCAATATTGCAAAAATACAGATGCTAAGCCGCAAGTGCCACAAATGGCTCCACTACCCCCCGCTAGACTAGCCGCATTTGAAAGGCCGTTCACTTACGTTGGAATAGATTACTTCGGACCACTTTTTGCAGCTGTGGGAAGGAGGCGAGAAAAACGTTGGGGTGTGATCTTTACATGCCTCACAATTAGAGCTGTGCATGTTGAAGTGGCACATAGTCTGGACACAAGTTCGTGCATCATGGCAATTAGTAATTTCATTGCACGTCGTGGTTCACCGAGAGAAATTTATACGGATAATGGAACAAATTTTAAGGCCGCAGAAAAAGTCCTGTGTGACGAAACCAAAAATATAGACTTAACATTATTGTCTATAAAATTTGAAAGAATTAAATGGAAATTCAATCCGCCTGCAGCTCCACACATGGGAGGAGCTTGGGAAAGGCTAGTGAGAACCATTAAAACAGTGCTTTACTCAATTTTTCCTACAAAACAATTCAACGATGAAAGCCTACGAAGCGCATTATATGAAGTCGAGTTTATCATAAACTCTCGTCCTCTCACATTCGTATCTGTTGAGTCTACCGACGATGAAGCTCTTACACCGAACCATTTGTTAATCGGATCATCCGACGGCTATAAGCCAATATATGGAGATAATGCAGATTTGCGACAGCGATGGTACCAAACAAAAAAATTTGCTGACCAGTTCTGGCGCCGATGGCTACTAGAATATGTACCAATTATCTCAAGACGAAGCAAGTGGTTTGCCAAACAGCCCCCAATTAAAATCGGAGACGTGGTTGTGATCGTAGATCAAGATCTCCCTCGCAATTGTTGGCCTAAAGGCATTGTGGTAGAAACAATGTTTGCTAAAGACGGTCAAGTCAGACGCGTAACAGTGAAAACCAAATCGGGTATGTTTCAGCGACCGGTATCTAAAGTGGCAGTTTTAGACGTCAGCAGCTTTGGTGGTAAACTCAATTCATCACACTCGTTTACAGGCGAGGGAATGTTACTGCCGTCTGTAGCGCAACATAAATAAACTAATTAACATTTTTTAAGAGTAATTGTCATCCTAAAGAAACTAGTAGAAAATGTGTTACTCCCTTTTACATATTTATGTTGTTCTAAAACATTTCTCACTAATACCATTACCTTTTATATACAAATAATTTTACATGAATTCTTTGCTTGCATATTGGTAATATTATAAGTTGTTTTTTTTTGTTAACGGTACAGAACAAGAAGTCACGTAGACAGCAATTTACATAGGCATATGCTGATGCCAGTTATTTAAAATATTATTGTACAGTCAAATTGAAACGCAGCACAACGCAATAAAACAAATAATTTTAAAGCGCATCGCATAAAAAAATAAAACTTGAAATAAACTTTGAAAAAATATTAAATATTTGTTTTATTTGAAAAGAAGCGAGCGCTATTAGAAATTTGTATAGTTTTCATTTAACAGTATGTATATCCTTATTAGCTGCATCATCGGTATCAGGAAGAAGAAGTGTGATGGTTTTTGATGAAAAAGCTTTTTTGCGTACTGCAGCTTATAAAAGGGTCACTGCCCATAAATAACCTATTCAAGATATCTCGATTCGTATCGCTTCTGCTGAATTTCCTAGAATATTTCGTACGATATAATCGTAAGTGCTTATTTCTGGCCTCGGCAGCTTCTTCTGACAATTGGATTGTAGCCTGATACCTGGGTGTCCATGTATTTTTTATGTACCTGTATTTATTTTTTGTAAACTTATTTTTGTGATTAATGCTTTTAATAATTATTCTTATTAGGTACGTATATATTTTTTTTTAACATATAATGTTTTGTAGAGCAGTTATATAAAAATATCTTTTATGGGGATGTGTGTGACATTCCTTTATAACTATATGGATAATAAATAATTTTTGAAATTTATAATTATAGGCAGGTATTAACATTGTGAAGTGTTAAAAGTGATGTGAAGAACAGTTGAAATCAATTATTCAAAATACATAAAAGTTTATGACGATATAAATGTATAAGAAAAAGTGCCTGATGAGCAAAAATGGAGGAAATGTGAAAATTTAAAAAAATCGTACAAAATAATGGCGCAAACTTGCTCAAACTTTCTTTTTGTTTCTAAAATTAGAGATTCCAAATTTTATTGTGGTATCAAACATAATTCGTAGAGATGCTAACCTCAATTTCAAATACCTCTTCTTTTTATTTTTTTGCAAAAAAAGTCTATAATTTTTTTTTTAGCTTTTAAACGAATTGTTTCAACATGAATATTCTACATATTTAAATTTTTTTTCTTTTTTAAATAACTTTTGATCAAACCTTTCAGCGAAAAAAAAATTATTTTAAACCTTTATTCGTTAAGACACAAAAAATATCATATAAACATCCAGAAACCGAAAAAAACATTTAAATCTCATACAATTTTCTTCACTTTCCTGACTTTAGCAGGGTCTCAGAGCTACAAATCGCAACTAAAAGTCTTCAAAATTTAAAATATAATGTAAAATATTGTTGTCTGTCGAGCTGCGTACTTAGTTCTTAAGATTTCTTAAAATTCAGTTTTGCCTTTTTAGCCAGCGTATCAGGTCAAATACTCCTCTGTGTGTCAGTTAAATAAATTAGAATGTAATTTGTAATAAAAATAAATAAATTTTAAAAATAATCTTATAAGCTAATTCAAAATAATGATTGCAATATTTGCAGAATGATAACTATTATAAAAACTTAAAGGTATGTACACGCAAAGAAAAGCATAAATTATATGATTGTGGCTAAAATATATAATGGTTTCCAGTTATCATTATTATCTATATATATAAAAGAGTAACGTGACTGACTGAATGACTGACTGAATGACTGACTGACTGACTGACTGATTCATCATCGCACAGCCCAAACGCAAAGAGCTAGAGACATGAAATTTGGACAATCGTTTCCTCTTTCAATGTATAGCTCCACTAAGAAGCGATTTTTGGAAATTCGTACTTTAAGGGGGTAAAAAAGGGTAAAAACGGGTATAATCGGTAATCTTATATCTGCTAAACTAAAAATGATACAAATTAAATTGAAAAAGTATTGTAATTTGCACAAAAAATAAGCAGACAGGTGTCTGGCCTTTTTTAGAATTTTCAACCCCTAAGGGGAAAAAACGGGTAAAAGCTATAATTTGGTACTTTTTTGGTACCCTATGTAAACACCAAACGCATAAAGCTAGGAAAAAAATTTAAACTGTATTAAGTAGTCCGCAAAAAAATATTAATAGGAATTCGGCACTTTTTTCAAATTCATATGTATAAGGGGTAAAAATTTTCCCTTTTTTTGGTACTTTTTTTAAAATAAACTTTTCTTATATTATTCAATGGGACAAAATTTGACAATTATTATTTCCTAATAGAATATGGACAACTATTTAGGTGAAATTTTTGGAATTTTTGGGGACAAAAAAGGTACCAAAAAGGGGAAAATTTCGGAAAATGTATGTAATTCCTAATTAGACGGCCAATTTTCACAAAATTTTTAATTGGGATTTCACTAGACATAAAAAATTATGTAATTTAGTAAAAATTTAAACACATTCATAACAGGGTAGAAAAGGGAAAAATCGGGAAGAGTTTGGTACTTTTTAGAACATAATTACTTTTATGCAAAAAAGAGTAGATTTACTGAGTTAATCATGTCTATTAAAATATTTTGTTACATAGATATTTGAACATTTTAAACTTGGAATTTGGAACTTGGACTAAAAATGTACTTTTTCGCTTTTCTATGGTACTTTTTGTATTTTCTACGTTTATAAAGGTAGAATTGTAAAATAAAGGACTATTGATTCCAGGTTAGACTAAAAATGTTATGGGTGACCAAAAAGGTACTTTTTTGAATTTTTATGGTACTTTTTATATATTCTACGTTTGCGAAGCTAAAATTTTAAAATTAGTGGCTATTGATAAAAGGTGAGGCCGAAAATCTTATGGTCGACCAAAAGGGTACTTTTTTGAATTTGAATGGTACTTTTTGTATTTTCTACGTTTATGAAAGTAGGATTGTACAATCAAGGACTATTGATTTCAGATGAGACCAAAAATGTTATGGGCGACCAAAAAAGTACTTTTTTGAATTTTTATGGTACTTTTAGTGTTTTCAACGTTTGCGAAGCTAGAATTTTAAAATTAGTGGCTATTGATACAAAGTGAGACTTAAAATGTTATGGTCGACCAAAAAGGTACTTTCTTGAATTTTTATGGTACTTTTGGTGTTTTATACGTTTATGAAGGTAGGATTGTACAATCAAAGACTATTGATTCCAGGTGAGACTAAAAATGTTATGGGCGACCAAAAAGGTACTTTTTTGAATTTGTATGGTACTTTTTGTATTTTCAACGTTTGTGAAGGTAGAATTTTGAAATCAGTGACAATTAATACAAGGTGAGACTAAAAATGTTATGGTCGACCAAGAAGGTACTTTTTCGCTTTTCTATGGTACTTTTTGTATTTTCTACGTTTATAAAGGTAGAATTGTAAAATAAAGGACTATTGATACAAGGTAAGACTAAAAATTTTATGGGCGACCAAAAAGGTACTTTTTTGAATTTTTATGGTACTTTTTCTATTTTCAACGTTTGCGAAGCTAGAATTTTAAAATTAGTGGCTATTGATACAAGGTGAGACCGAAAATATTATGGTCGACCAAAAGGGTACTTTTTTGAATTTTTATGGTATTTTTGGTGTTTTATACGTTTATGAAGGTAGGATTGTACAATCAAGGACTATTGATTTCAGATGAGACCAAAAATGTTATGGGCGACCAAAAAAGTACTTTGTTGAATTTTTATGGTACTTTTTGTGTTTTCAACGTTTGCGAAGCTAGAATTTTAAAATTAGTGGCTATTGATACAAAGTGAGATTAAAAATGAAGGTAGAATCTTGAAATTAGTGACAATTGATACAAGGTGAGGCTAAAAATGTTATGGGTGACCAAAGAGGTACTTTTTTGAATTTTTATGGTACTTTTGGTGTTTTATACGTTTATAAAGATAGGATTATACAATCAAGGACTATTGATTCTAGGTGAGACAAAAAATGTTATGGGCGACCAAAAAGGTACTTTTTTGAATTTGTATGGTACTTTTTGTATTTTCAACGTTTGCGAAGGTAGAATCTTGAAATTAGTGACAATTGATACAAGGTGAGGCTAAAAATGTTATGGGTGACCAAAGAGGTACTTTTTTGAATTTTTATGGTACTTAATTTATTTTAAACGTTTGCGAAGCAAGAATTTCGAAATTAGTGACTATTGATACAAGGTAAGGCTAAATATGTTATGGGCGATCAAAAGGGTAATTTTATGCATTATAATGGGACTTTTTGAATTTCCTACGTTTAAAAAGTTAAAATTGTGAAATAAAGGATTATTTATTCAAGTTTAGAATTAAAATGATATTAAAGACACAAAAAAAGCCTTTTCGCATTTTTATTGTAGTCTTTGTATTTTTACGTTTGTAAGCATAGATTGTTAAAATTAGTGTTTTTTGATGCGAGGTCAAGTCCTAATATTATGGACGACCAAAATTACTTTTTCTCTTTTTATATATTTTGTATACATAGAATTCTAAATAAAGGTAATAATAAACCAAGTGGAAGTTTTATTGAAGGAAAAAATGTTTCTTTTATTATTTTAGGGTAATTTTTGCAAAATATGAATCTTAATTTTTGAAACTCAGTAGCATTGATCTTGCTTTTAGTTAGGAAATATATGCCCGATATATCCTTACTCTACTTTTTATATTTCTAAGTAAATTGAATCAGAGATACAAATTTTCATAAATTGAACCAAAAATATTTAATAATTATAAATAGAACTTGAGCATTCAATAAATAGTAAGAACTGCGCTAACGAAGTAGCGGGTTAAATGCTAGTGTTTCATAAAAGTATCTTGCAGAGAAAATGAACAATCATTGCTCTTAGTTATTTAACTTACCTTTTTAATTGCAATTTTTTATATAAATATTTTAGAATATATATTCGTTTATTTTTTTAAATTATATATAAAAAAATTTTTTCATATTAATAATAATAATATTTTTATATTTAATTATCCAAGGCTAAGGTCATACAACAGTTTTTATTCTTTTTTTATATAAAAAGCAACACAAATTAAACAATATTTTATTTCTCAATATTTCGCTAGTCCTTCGTGTAGCATCTTCAGGAAAATTAATTAACAAATTAACAAAAATTACAAAATTTTTCTTTTTTTATACTAATAATAAAAATTTTTGAAACAAATTTCAGAAAATTGTCATACAAAAAATTATACACTAAAAAACAAAAATTAATTACTTATAATCTTTTACATTATAAAGATATTCTATTTCCGCTTTCTAAAATTTTTGAACTAAATATCTATAACTCTGAGCTATTCCCTCTGTATCTGATTTGTAGTTAATCCTCTGTGTTATTGGTGTGTTTATTATCTGTAACATTTCTAATAAATAACAACGTTTGTAACTATCTTCCGTATTTAAAACTATTGTATTTCTAAAATCCGGATCATGATTAACATTAACACAATGTGATGTTAATGCAGTTTTCTGTGAAACATTATTCCTGTATTTTTGGTCCGACTTATGTCCTGCAATTCTAGTCTTGAGTTTATTCTTAGTTGTACCTATATATACCTTATTGCATGTTTCACTACTATTACCCTTACATGGAATTTTATATACTACATTAGATCTTTCAAAATGGTAAATTTTGTGCTTTGTCTTACTAAATAATTTACCTAATGCAATGTACGTTTTATGAGTCATTTTATATCTATAATTTTCAAAAATTCTCGATCTTTCTAATCGTTTTGACACAATAGGTACGTATATTAATGATTTATAAATCTTTGTTTGACTAGTGTTGGTTATCTCAAGTCCTCTCTGACCTTTAAATTGTCCAATTAAACTATAAATTATTTTCCTAGGAAAATTATTATCATACAATATATCTATGATCTTCCTTCTATTATTCTTATGAAATTCGAAATCACTTATAGTTAGTATCCTCCCTATAAGGTTTTTGGCTGTATTAATAATAATTATTTTGGGATGTTTCGAATAATAATTAATGATCCTTCCTGAGGAAGTAGGTTTCTGGTACCAATCCATTAATAACTTATTTCCCCTTCTTATTATTAATATGTCCAAATAGGAAAGTTTTGAATCACATTCCTTTTTAATAGTAAATTTGATATCTTTATGAAAAGAATTAAAAGTTACCAAAATATGGTCTATTGTATCCTCTGAAAGAATAAAAAATAAGTCATCAACATATTTTGTAATCATTTTTGGTTTTTTAGCCAGTTTTTCGATACATGTATCTAATAATTTCTCCATAACCATATCCGCTATAAGTGGAGATGTTGGCGAACCCATAGCAAGTCCTTTCTGTTGTACATATATTCTATTATCATATCTAAAATATCTATTGTCCGTAATACAAAATTTCAGAATACGTAAAAATAGATTTTTCTCAATCTTTGTATGTTCTCTTATCATATCCCATTTTTCTTCGATAATACAAATAGCTAAGTCTATGGGAATAGTAGGAAAAAGTGATACAACATCTAATGAAATTAATTTTTCATTATTATTTATTCCTGTTATTTAATTTATCTTTGAAATGTAATGAATCCCTTACATTATAAATAGAATTTTTAGTAATGTTTCTAAGAATGTTTGTAATATACATACTTATTTACATAATCTGTAAGAAGGGGAATTAAAAAAAGAAACAATTGGTCTCAAAGGAAAATTCTCTTTATGGATTTTTGGTACTCCATATAACCTAGGAGCAATAGCAACATTTGTCTTAAGATTATTCTTTTCCAAAGATGTGATCACCTTATGTTTGAAAAGTTCTTCAACTATGTCATTATTATTTTTCTGTAATTTACTAGTAGGATCTTTCACTAAAGTCCTATATGTGGTAATATCACCCACAATATCATTCATTCTAGAAACATAATCACATTTATCCATAGCTACTGTCGTATTGCACTTATCAGCATTTAAAATAATTATGTCACACAGATTATTTTACACACATTAGAATTTGATGGTGTTTCTTTTATTCTTGTGCTAATTAAAGAAAATATATCCATATACCCCATATTAAGACAAGGAACACATCCATCTCAGAAAGGTTAGACTACCAGTATACACAGATATTAATCAATACAGTCCACAGAAAACTAAAAGCGTCTCTTGCGCCCATTATAGAGTAAAAGTTTATAGAAGTTGTCAATAGAAACACAATGAAGTGTCCATCATATTCAGAAAAGCCGTAAGTTAAGTTCATATGCACCAAAATTCTTAAAAACATAGATAAAAACATTCGCAACATAAGTACATTTCTACATACTCGCATGCACACGAGAACATACGTAAGTAAAGTTCATATGCACCAAGATTCTTAAAAATATTCGCAACGTACATTCCTACGTACTCGCATACACACGTCCATACAAACATACATACAGTTACATACTTATAAGTACCCAGCCCGCACAAAAGTACGACAATGTCTGAATCAGACAAGTCTTACAAATATCTGACTTATTTTACGGACATTTCGTACAGATTTCTGTAAGACATGTCTGGGAAATTTAATGTACGACACGTCTGATAGATTTCTGACTGATTTCGTACCGATATGTCGAAGGGATTTTATTGTTTTTTGTTTACCGACATGTCTGATAGATATCTGACTGATTTCGTACAGAAATTTCTAAGTTGTTTTTATTCCTTTTTTTTTTTTTTTTTCTTTACAAATTAAAACGCAATCAATCTTTTGCCTTTACCAATTTTGTAATTTTCATTTTGTTTGTTTTACAAATTGTTTATTTAAGTCATAAAGTGCAACAAAATAGGTGATATTAAAAAATTTAATTTATTGGTGTGTTAAAAAAGTTTAAAAGAATTATAGAAAGTGATTGTTTTGTGATTAATAAACAATATATGTATATAAAAAGAGTGTCAGGTCAGGCTTTTCGACAAAATGTTCATAAAGATGCGTATTTGGTTTTTGAAGTTAGCTTAAAATATTTAAAAGAATTGTTTTAACTATTATATGTGGCATATAAACAATGTATATGAATATATGTAATTAAGTAATAAATTAAAAGAATAAAAAAATATAACATAAAACTGAGTTTTATTTTATTAAATATTTCAGACAAACATCCGACAAACTTTCAGAAATCTGTCAGAAATCCATACGAATGTCGTATAATAAATCCGAATTTCCCTGCTTTTTCTTTCAGATTTCTGTCAGACACGTCGGTAAAAAACTCAGAATTTCCCACGACATGTCTGTCAGAATTCGTGTCAACCACTTCATATGTTTGGCGGTCAGAAGTCTGACAGAATTCGTATAGAATTCTTACTTGTTTGTCGACATTTCTTACAGACATCTGACAGATGTCGGACAATTTTGCAGGCTGGGTATGTACTTATGTAACAAATGTACATAATTTTCTTAAAAAGGTATTTTTTGACATCAAATGCAAGAACAACAAGTAAGAGCGCTATATTCGGCCGTGCCGAATCTTATATACCCTTCACACCGTGTAGTCATGCAATAACAGTAGTTTGTATCACCATTTATCCCATATGAAATACGTAAATACATATAAAAAACATACATATATAAAAACATCCCATTGTAAAATTATAAATTTACGTATGTAAGTTAAAAAAAAAATAAAAAAAAAAATTTAAAAAAAAAAATTTAAAAAAAATAATTAAAATATATATAATTAATATAAAACAAAAAAAAAATAAAAAAAAAAATAAAAAAAAAAATAATAAAAATATAAATAGAATATTAAATAAAAAATAAAAAAAAAAAATTTAAAAAAAAATTTTTAAAATATAAAAAAAAATTTTTTTTGGCTCAGCTGGGATTCGATGCCACGTTTCTCTAACCAGTATACACGTTTGTATGTATGTATGTTGCTGTTGTAATGTTGTTTTTGTGGGAAAAAAATCGAGGTGGTCGTGGGTTTTTGCTCATATCTCAGTTGTTTATGTACCGATGTTTCTGGTTTTCAATAGCGATCTACTCCCGAATATTTCTGATATTTTAATACCTCACCCGGGTCCAAGCGATGTCGGGGGGCTTCAAAAAGTTGATTTCAACATACACACGGACAGACGGACAGACTGACAGAGCTTAATCGACTTCCCTATTCATAAGCTTTCAGAAAATATATACTTTATGGGGTCGGAAATGAAAATTGTAGAAATTTCACACGGAATGACAAACCTATATATACCCTTTTTCACTGTGTGAAGGGTATAAAAACAATGCGAAAGAAGTACCGCAACTCCAGTGTAATTTGTTAGTGTTAAAAAACAACCACCACTTATATTTGCAAAAACGAAGTTGTTGGCTCTCAGTCAGGGTTGCAAAAGTTGGTACAATTGTACTATTTGTGGTACAATTTAAACCTCAAAAGTACAATGGTACACCAATTACCCATTTAGTACAATTTACTAACTTTCTGAGTTTATGTTTTTTTATAGAATTTTCCTAGTTTATCGTCTTGATTGATTTACGATGGTAACTCATTGTTGCTATCATTTCGTTGTGATTAATTGTTTGCATTCACCTGTTTATTTTCAAACAACTTTTAGACTTTTTATGTAATTTATTTCATGTTTAAATATGTACATATATATGTATACATATATCTTAGTGCAGTTTCTTTTTTTTAAAGAAATACTTTTAAAGTATAAATGAATTTTTAAGTACAAATGTTAATTTTAATATTACAAAAATGAATTTTTATGTACAATTTTATGTTATGTTTATGTTTTTTTTCTGGCTTTTATTTGAAATAAAAAAAAATTTTAAAATAAAATTTTTTTGTACAATTGGGGTCGAAAAAGTACAATTTTATGAACTTCTTGGTACAATTTTGATGTTCTCATTTTGCAACCCTGCTCTCAGTCAATGATCGAATCTCTCAACTACTCAAAGTTTAAAGCGAATTCAGAAAGAGAATTATTAATTCGCCTATTATGAGTTAATATTAGTAATGCCAGATCGTGATATTAATAGCAGAAAAAAACTCCTAATTAGTTTTTTAAATTTCTTTTCTAATGAAAAATAATCATAAACACAACAAACATATACTTATATATGAATGTTTTATAATAATTAGTACCCTTTGGTTTGTTAATTGTATATGCTCTCAGTAAACACAACCATGAACATATTTGATTAATTTGCGATAATAAAAAAAGAGGAAAAAAAATTAAATATAATTCAATATACTGGCAAAAAAGTTTGGAATAAATTCCGCTGTTTTTAAGTAACTATTTTTTTTAGAAAAAACCTATGTAAGTGTAAATATGAAATTCGTATTAATACACACGAACACGACCAAGTGAGAAATTAGTCAAAGGAGAAAAGGGATAGTCATTTCACAAATTTATATCACGTCCTTGAAGGAAACCTGGGGGCAAGTGTATCCAAGTCACCAGTTTTGTCGACTATTGTGGTGACTTCTTGGCGACATTGTCAACAAAGTGTCTACATTTTGTTTCATTTTCTTTGATGAGAAAAAAATGTATACACAATAAATAAGAAATAAATGAATAAATAAAATAGGTACATTTACTTTTAATATTTGATATTAAATGAATTCCTTAATTTTTTTTTAATAAAACATCATATTTTAACAAAAGTTTCATTAACGACGTCTATTTCAGAAAAGTATCAAAAGTGTAGACTAGAATTACTTAAATGCCCTATTGAATCTCTCGTGACAATGTCTACATATGGTCCCAAAAGAACTATCTACTCAGTAGTACCAGTGTCAGTAGTAGATTTCCAATGACACGCACATGTTAAATGTCTATAGTAAAAAGCATTGTCGGGGGTATAATAAGTCACTAGTACTGGTGACTGTGTCAACAGTGGGTCAGTACAGATTCACTACTAACATTTACACCATAAAAGTACCAAAAGTGTAGACTAGAATTACTAAAATGAACTAGTGCATCTATGGTGACAATGTCTACATATGGTCCCAAAAGAACTACCTACTCAGTAGTACCAGTGTCAATAGTAGATTTCCAATGACACGCACAAGGTAAATGTCTATAGTAAAAAAGCATTGTCGGGGGTATAAAAAGTCAGTAGAACTGTTGACAGTGTCAATAGTGAATCAGTACTGATTCACTAGTGATATTTCCTACAGGGGTACATTTGTTAACATACACATATGTACATAACCCAAGTGGAAATTATGAGAAAAAAGAAAAATAATTCTAATTGTCGCTAAATATATATGAGAAACCATAAACATTTCGTACCAAGACTCAATGAACATTTTGGTAATAAATCACTACATCCCAGTGAAAAATTTCTTCTTGAAGAAGTCAATGAGTTTTGGATTTAATTAGTCGTTTTAAAATCACTAAATCACAGTGAAAATTTTTTTTTCTTAAAGAAGTCAATGAGTAAATTTTCTCTAAACTATTCGTTTTTAAGTCACTAAATCCCAGTGAACGTTTTGGTAATAAGTCACTAAATCCCAGTGAAAATTGTTTTCTTAAAGATGTCAATGAGTTCTGGCTTTAATTACTCATTTTAAAGTCACTAAATCACAGTAAAATTTTTTAAGAAATATTTGGTATTGTTTTTCTTTAATAATTTAATCGCTTTAAAGTCACTAAATCCCAGTGAACATTTTTTGTCTAAAAGAAGTCAATGAGTGAGGTTTCTCTAAACTATTCGTTTTGAAGTCACTAAATACCAGTGAACATTTTGGTAATAAATCACTACATCCCAGTGAAATTTGTTTTGGCTTAAAATATTCGTTCTAAAGTCACTAAATCCCAGCAAATTTTTTAAGAAATATTTTGTATGGTTTTTCCTCGTTAATTAATCGTTTTAAAGTTAATGAATCAAAGGGAAAAATTTTTCTTAAACAACCTCATGAATTTTCTCCTTAAATTAATCACATTTAAAATCACGGAATCTCTGTTAACATTTTGAATGATTGAAAGTAATGTGGTATAAAATTGCTATTACTTCCTGATTTATTTTAATGCTAAAATTAATTTTTGGGTAATACTTTTCTAGTACAAATTATATAAATAAATTTCAGTAAAATTTTTAATGTTCATTAACGTCCCCGTGAACAATTTTAACCCATTTTCAATTCAATTGAATATTGTCAGAACGATTCAATTACAGTAAACGTTTCGAAACGCAAATAACATTTTTGGTTTATCGATTTATTCCCCAGTCGATATTTGACATAGCTCGAATCCCCGTGAACATTTTTAACCCATTTTAAATCAAAGTGAATATTACTAAAACTATTTTAACCCAGTGAACATATTGTTAGTCGCAGTCAACAATTTGAAGCCAAGTGAACATTTTAAAACTCCGATAACATTTTTTTATCAATTTATTCCCCAGTCGATATTTGAAACAGCTCGAATCCCACTGAACATTTTTAACCCATTTTAAATGTAAGTGAATATTATCAAAACTATTTAATCCCAGTGAACATTTTTATAATCTCACTGAATATTTTGGATCCAAGATAAACATTTTTTTTCTCTCCAACTTAATCCCCAGTCGTTATCTGAATTACTTCGAAACCCCGTGAACATTTTTAAATCCATTTTAAATCCCAGTAAATAGTTTCAAAACGATTCAATCCCAGTAAACATTTTAAATCTAAGATAACATTGTTGTTTAATCGATTTTGTTTATTGAAATCATTTTGAAGCTAGTAAATCTAAGTCGTGAATCACAACCAACAGTTCGATATAGCATTTTGATTTCGATATATCATCTAAGTCACAAGCCCCAGCAAGCAATTCGTTTAATAAGTTCTGAACATTGTTCGCAAATCCCAGGGAACATTCAAATTTAAGTAACTTTCTCCTTTAAGAGATTTTTTTTTGTATATATCGTGCCAAGAATGTAAATACAAGGTCACAAATCCTTTCAAAAATGTCCGACGATTTTATTTTTGATTCAAATGACTTAGTCACCTTTTGCGCTAAATTCAACAATACCCCAATTGATGAGCTAACGGATTCATTCCTCGAGGTAAACAGTTTTGTTTATTGTCCGAACCTTTTTATAAAAACACTTAACTTTTGGATTTTCATTTCTTATTGAGTAAGTTTTATTTTTATTTTTGGTTATAATAACACTGTGCAAGAAATTTACACTTTTTTTTTCGTGACAAGCTGGGCACCTGGCGTTTTAACATAATTCGGGTACGCTGAAGTCAGTGGTGCCCGCGGTTTTTTAAGATTGGGTCTGGTTTTCGAGATATACCGTTATTTCGTAAATGGAGGAGGCTGCACAACATATGTTCGCGTAACTCAAAAACGCTTTAGCTTATTGAAAAAACTTAAAAAACCGAAATTCCGCAATTTCCTTTAAGAAAAGTAAAACTTTTTTCTAATATCCGCAGTCATTTTAGAAACATAATTTTTTTTTGAAAAAAAAATTAATTTTTTTTATCAAAATTTCGAAATTTTTGTTTTTTAAAAATTCATTAAAAATCAAAAAAAACAGCTAGGCTTCTAATTTTTTGCAGACATATAAAAAACAAAGCTGATAACAAAACAAGCCATAAATCTTTAAAATCTGTTAGCAATTTTTGATTCTATTTACAAAAGTCGACAAATTTTAGTTAATTTAAGAATTTCATAAAACGCAATATTTGTATGGGAGCCCCCTAAGAAGTGAAGCTACCGATTAAAAAATTATTAGAATTAAGAAATAAAGTCATAAATGCTTACATCTTTGTATTTTATTGTACTTACAAAACCATACAAATCGGTCTTTTATTGTGCAGTCAAAGCCGCACTAATCGGTCTTTTATTGTGCAGTCAAAGCCGCACTAATCGGTCTTGTAAAAAACTTAAATAACATATTCTGTTGTTATACCTGGAACAAGTAGAAATATTATTCGCCCTGGTTTCTTTTACAAAACATGGTCATGAAGGTCTCGACAGGTACTTTGATTAAAACAATTACAGTATAAATAAGAGTTCCTAAGCCCCTTCACTGTCATATGGAAAGTGCTTGCGAAAGTGATTAGTGAAGTTAAAGTCTTGAATCCAATCAGTTATATTGAAATATCTAAGATGGAGGCATGTAAAAAGTTTAATTACTTTTGTTATGTGTGTGGGAAATATAAAAATATGCCATGTCGCCATAAAATCACTACTGAAACAAGCACCTAGTATGAATCAAATTTTTCTTTAAGTGTTATATATGGTATAAATGTATCAACCGTCATGTATCACGGTTCCATGCAGTCACAATGAAATCATGCAATATCGTCTGGATATAATGGTACGGCGTCTAAAATTATCTCCAAGACAGAGCATTCTTTTGACAAAAGAGTTAAAACGAGCTAATATTTTAGCACCAGGTGTACAAATATACGGGACTATAAATCGCCATAGACGATTTACGACTTTTTTTTAAATCTATTGAGAATAATTCTATCGCGTTTTGTACTGACATCCGCGGCTTGGTTTGAACAATGCAAAATGAATATAATCCTGAAGATTGGCGCTTATTTATTGATTCTTCCAAAAGTAGCTTAAAAGCAGTTTTGCTACATGTCACTAATTTAAAAAGTCCTATTCCGATAGCACTAAGCACAAATACTAAAGAGACATACGCATCAATGAAAAAAATAATGCAGTTAATTAAATATAAAGACCGCAAGTGAAAAATATGCGCAGATTTAAAAGTGGTAGCACTTTTAACAGGCATGCAATTGGGCTATACTAAAAATATGTGCTTCATGTGCTTATGGAATACGCGTTTCGATGGCGGCCAGTAAAATAAAGGGGATTGGACTTTACGTGAGGAAAGCAGATTGCATAGAAACAATGTTATTGTATTACCACTTTTGCCGATGAAAAAGATTTTGCTTCCTCTACTCCTCATCAAACTGGGTATTGTAAAAAATTTTATAAAAGCATTGAGCCCAGATGGTGTTGCTTTTACCGAATTGCACCGAATTTTTCCACGATTAAGCGGCATGAAAGTAAACAAGTAAGAGCGCTATATTCGGCCGTGCCGAATCTTATATACCCTTCACACCGTGTAGTCATGCAATAACAGTAGTTTGTATCACCATTCCATATGATATACGTACAAACATATAAAGACCATACATATATAAAAACATCCACATTGTAAAATTATAAATTTACGTATGTATGTTAAAAAAAAAATAAAAAAAAAATTTAAAAAAAAAATTTTAAAAAATAATTAAAATATATATAATAAATATGAAACAAAAAAAAAATAAAAAAAAAATATTTAAAAAAAAATAAAAAAAAAATAATAATAAAAATATAAATAATATATTAATTAAAAATAAAAAAAAAATTAAAAAAAAATTAAAAAAAAATTAAAAAAAAAATTAAAAAAAAAAAATAAAAAAAAATTTTTTTTGGCTCAGCTGGGATTCAATGCCACGTTTTCTCTAAGCAGTATACACGTTTGTATGTATGTATGTTGTTGTTGTAATGTTGTTTTTGTGAAAAAAAAAATCGAGGTGGTCGTGGGTTTTTGCTCATATCTCAGTTGTTTATGTACCGATGTTTCTGATTTTCAATACCGATCTACTCCCGAATATTTCTGATATTTTAATACCTCTCCCGAGTCCAAGCGATGTCGGGGGGCTTCAAAAAGTTGATTTCAACATACACACGGACAGACGGTCAGACTGACAGACTGACAGGGCTTAATCGACTCCCCTATTCATAAGCTTTCAGAAAATATATACTTTATGGGGTCGGAAATCAAAATTGTAGAAATTTCACACGGAATGACAAACCTATATATACCCTTTTTCACTGTGTGAAGGGTATAAAGAAGGTATGAACTCTAACTACTTTATTAAATTAGATTTATATTTCATATCATAATGTTTTTATTTTACAGGAACTCTTAATGGACCGGACATTCGTCGTCTTATGAAAGACCATCAATTTGAAGTTGCATTGAATGATATCGAGCTATTGGCCTGGAATTGTGTGAAATCAGTAATAGAAAATGTATTAGGAAATCATCGGTCTGAAAACTGGCGAATTTTAATCAAAAATATGCTGACCGCATTTTAAAAATTTAAACGTTAGAATGCCATTGAAAATACAAAATTTAATGAACAATCACCAACCGAGTCTGATGAACATGGCGAGAATTTCACCAAGTAACAGCCAGGCTCGGACACTGGTATAGCGGCAAACAACTTGATTCGCTATTAGGGGATATTTGTTGGAATCTGCAGGAGGAAGAAGAATAAATTTCTAAATAAAAACTTTAACTTTACCTACTTAACAACAAAAATTTTTTAGTTTGGTTATTATAAAAAATTAAAAAATTTCATCTTTTCTGAAAAAATCAAAAGTTGTAGACAGACTTTAATCACTAATAGCTTATTTTGTTTGGAACTTTGTTTTTTATACGCGTAGAACTCTAGCCTTAAATTTTGCACCTGCAGCGCCTGAGATACACCTAGACGGGCCAAATGACCAGCGCAACTTTATTTTTCATTCCCATCATTTGTTTCTAAGGCCTAGGATTCACTCCTAGGGGGATAAAATGTATGACCGACCTCCAATGTTTTTTGTTCTTAACATTTTCTCAAATAATACTTTCCCTTTATCACCATCCCTTAGTGGGGTTGCGTTTCATGAAATTCTTAAATTAACTAAAATTTGTCGACTTTTGTGAATAGAATCAAAAGTTGCTAACAGATTTTAAAGATTTATGGCTTGTTTTGTTATCAGCTTCGTTTTTTATATGTCTGCCAAAAATTAGAAGTCTAGCTGCATTTTTTAGTTTTTTATGAATTTTTAAAAAACAAAAATTTCGAAATTTTGATAAAAAATTAATTTTTTTAAAAAAAAAATTATGTTTCTAAAACGACTGCGGATATTAGAAAAAAGTTTTACTTTTCTTAAAGAAAATTTTATTGCGGAATTTGCGTTTTTGAGCTAAAAGCGTTTTTGAGTTACGCGAACATATGTTGTGCAACCTCCTCCATTTTCGAAATAACGGTATATCTCGAAAACCAGAGCCAATCTTATAAAACCGCGGGCACCACTGGATTCAGCGTACCAGAGTTATGTTAAAACGCCAGGTGCCCGACTTGTCTGTTTTTTCAACTAGCATAGTGTAATCGTTTATTTTATACATATAATATATTTTTAAATATGTACATATGTACATATATATTTAAAATAATAGTTTTGTTTTAACTAAGCGGTTGCATTCATTCCTTTCTATGCCAAAATCACTACTGCATCAACTTTTTGTAAAAGACTTCTTCTTTACCAGTTTATAGAAAACAACTGTTCATGATTGTGCATGATATTTGGGAATGCAGAAAGAAAACAAGATTGTGCATGCTCAATTACGCTTAGCAACACATACCAGAATAAAACCGGTTATTAATGATTATTGCTACTTATCCTACGTACACATTTTATGTATGTAAGAAAGTAAACATAATTGAACGTATTTGTTGTAACTAAGCAACAAGTGACCAGCAATATACATACATAAAGGGTGTTTTTTTAAGCCCGATAGAACTTGAAATTGTAAAAAATAACACAAAAAATTAAATTGTAATCAACACGAACAATGCTGGCCTCCAAGGCGTCAATTGTTGCTGGTTTATCAGCATAAACCAGTGACTTCACGTAGCCCCACAGGAAATAATCGAGAGGTGTCAAATCGCACGACCTTGGAGGCCAATTGACAGGTCCATTTCTCGAAATCAACTTATCGCAAAATTTTGATTTCAATAAGTCGATGGTTGCATTCGCCGTATGGCACGTAGCGCCATCCTGTTGAAACCACATCTCCTCCGGATCAATGTCATCCATATTTTCAAACAAAAAATCATTGATCATGGTGCGGTAACGATCTCCATTGACCGTAACGCGAAAACCGCACCAAACGGTGCATTTTTCTGGATGTAATGGAGTCTGTAGGGTCTCTTGTGGATTGGTCTCGCTCCATATGCGGCAATTTTGCTTATTAACAAACCCGTTAAGCCAAAAATGCGCCTCATCGCTGAACACAATTTTGCGATAAAACAACGGGTCAGTTGCCAACTGTTCTAGAGCCCAATCGGCGAAAGAACGACGCATATAATGGTCTCGTGGCTTCAATTCCTGCACCAGCTGGATCTTATACGGGTGTAGGCCGAGATCTTTGCGCAAAATTTTCCAGGTAGTGGACAGACAGAGCCCCAATTCCTGCGACCGACGACGAATCGATAAATTTGGATCTTCTTCCACACTTTCGTTTACAGCGGCGATATTCTCTTCAGTACGCACATTCCTTCGACGTGTTGGTGTTATTGCATCCTCTAGAGAGTATGTGGTACGAAATCTATCCACAGTTCGACGAATGGCTTGTTCAGATGGACGATTATGTACGCCATAAAAATTACGAAGTCGTCTATAAGTTGCGCGAATCGACGACTGATTTTCAAAGTAAATTTGGATAATTTCGTAGCGTTGTTCAAGCGTGAGTCTATTCATGATGATTTGTCAGAGTATACTGAAACGATAAAAAAAAATATTTCATCAAAATTTAATTTTTTGTGTTACTTTTTACAATTTAAAGTTCTATCTAGCAAAAAAAAAAAACACCCTTTACATAATTAAATTAAACCACAATATAGATTGCTGGGCATTCATAAATATTGTTAATGTTTGTTGTTATGATAACAATGTTCATATATATAATTAGTAGGGGTATTCATACGTAAACGCATATAACTGTAAACCTCCAAGAACTTAACGATCGGTGAGCCGATTTACAAAAATCGTACAGAGCTCTATGTACCGATAAGGATTCCAAAGTTGAGAAAGAGTTTGTAGAATCTGTCCGGAGGAAATACGCTACGTGCACACGAGCATATCACAAATGCAAATCAAGGATCATAGATATACAGAAGACATTTATAGTTTATAGTCTCCCTTGCGGGGGAGCATTGAAGGACGATACGAAAATCAGAGAATCCTCGTAGAGAATCAACTCAAGATTATTCTGAATATGTCCCCAATCATGTTAGAAAGTAGGGACCAATGGGGTCCCTTTATCATTATTTTGTGTTCCAGTAAACTCCCAGTAAAAACCCTTTCTTTATGGGAACAATCTTTAGAGTCCCACAAAAAATTGGTTAAATCGGAGAGAATGGACAAGTTTCTATCGCACAGATGTGAAGTTGTCGAACGCTTGGAATCTCGAAGCCAAGATTCACAGCTCAATACCTACAAAAGAGAAAATAACGTACAGGCACACAACATAAAATTAGACATTAATAAATATCTTTGCAAAATATGCAACTCTTTTCATCCCCTTAAAAATTGTCCAAAATTTTTGAGTTTTGATCCTCAAACAAGAAATTAGTTTGTGTCTCATAACAATATTTGCATAAACTGTTTGGCATATAGCCATCATCGAAAAGACTGTCCAAGTAAATTTTCTTGTTCTCGCTGTAGAAAAAATCATCATTCGTTACTTAATTTTTTCAAACTCAATTACACCCGAAAGCTCTAAACCCGGTGTTATAACCCAAACGAGAGCAGCCAAACCCCGAAACACATCCACTCACATAACAGTTGCGAAAAGCGAAATTATCAATGAAAACACTTTATTACCTACAGCGATTGTTAGAATTACAGAAGCAAAAGCATTCAAGATTTGTGGATTAGGAGGCCAAATCATAGCCCAGTCAGATTCGCTTTGCAAATTGACTCAGTATTCCGAGAAAAATAATCGCTATATTCAGGAGAAAATTACTCGCATATTACCCAGTTTTATACTGAAACATATGCCAATGTTGTAAAGGAATATCAAGCCTTAAATCATATGGAGCCAACATCCGCGGCTGAAAATATATCTCGCAACGGTAACAAATCTTTCTATCATCCACATCATGCCGTGCTAAAACCGGAGAGCACAAAGGTTAGAGTGATTTTCAACGCCTTAAAAAAGACTAATTCCGGATTGTCCCTTAATAATGTCTTACACATAGGGCCCACTTAGCAGTCTGACTTAATGACCTTGCTTTTGAAATGGCGACTCTATAAATATGTTTTTAATGGCGACATAGAAAAATGTACCGCCAAATTCTGGTATGAGAGGAAGACCAACAATTTCAAAGAATTCTCTTTCGATTTGGTTGGATTTCTCCAGTTGTTGTTCAAGCAAACATGATAATGCAACAACTTTGGATAGACGGCACGGGCTGGGACGAAGAAGCAAAACCAGAGACTCTATCAAGCTGGAAAAAATTTGCAGAAAATATGCCCCCAATTTCTTCTCTGAAAATACCTAGGTGGGTTGGTTTTACTCCTACGCGATCACTGCAAATTCACGGGTTTTGTGATGCTTCAGAAAAGGACTACTGCGCAGCAGTGTATTTCCGAGCGAATTTGTACTCAGCTACCGAATCCCATCTCTTTGCTGCTAAAACAAAAGTAGCTCCCATCGATCCAGCTTTTATCAAAATTGATTAAACAAATCAAATACTTAGTACCTTGTTACACCTATGGACAGATTCTTCAATTGTCATAGATTGATTGGAAAAACCTCCAAACACTTGGAGAACCTACATATGTAACAAATCGAACAGCTCAAATTATACGAAATGTGTCCTGGCGTCACGTACATTCAACTGATAATCCTGCTGATTTAGGATCTCGTTGCTGCAACACTGCACAACTAGTTAACAACCCCCTATGGTGGACAGGGCCACCCTGGCTTAATAAGTCCCCGGAAGAATGGCCAAAGCCCATAACAACTAAAAATTTACTGGAATTAAAGAAAACGGTTGGAACTTTTCATCTGCTAATGAGCGGGCACATCTTGAACCGTTTTTCGAAATGGGATAAGGCTATAAGGATCATGGCATATACGCTACGTTTTCTGAAACTTTTAAAAACCAGACTTCATATGCAATCCAAACCGGTCTTACTTCTCATATCTAAAAAACAAAATATCTCACCAATTAAAGTAATCTCCTCAATGATCAAAAATATTCCAAAGATTGATGGCAAGGAATTTTCGGAAACTAAAATCGTTATCATTCGTCTTACTCAAAGGAATTACTATGACAACGTAAAATACAGAAAAATCGATAGAGAAAGTTCTTTAGTTCCCCTGAATCCGTATTTAGATGATAAAGAAGTCATTCGCGCTCATGGCAGAACATCTAATTCTGATCTACCATTTAGGGAAAAATACCCTATAATTCTTCCCGTCAAATCCGTTTTTTGTAGACTATTTTTAGATTTCATACATAATCTCCTGATGCATGCAGAAATTAATCTAATGTTACGAGTTGTTAGAGGAGAGTATTATGGCCCACGCCTCAGGTCGGCCATTCGGTTTCAGATAAGGAAATGTATTACATGTACTCGTTTTAAGCAGAAGGTAAGATCCCAATCAATGGGAGCTCTACCTTTGGAAAGAAGCTCATTATCTCTTCCCTTTACCGAAACTGGTTTAGATTTTGCAGGTCCCTTCTCTATAAAAACGTCCAAGGTTAGAAACGCACCCTATTCCAAAGGATATGCATGTGTATTCGTATGCTTTTGCACCAAAGCGATACGCCTTAAGACATGTTCAGATTTAACTACTGGTTCATTTCGAGTAGCCTTTTCAAGGTTTATAGGTCGTAGGAGTTTACCAAAAAATGTAATATCGGATAATGGTACTAACTTTGTAGGCGCCGCGCGATCTCTTCGTACTGAATACGACGAATTCATCAAAACTGCCTCTGAGGACCTGATACAGAAGTATTCGTCGCACGGGTTTCAGTGGTCGTTTATTCCCCCAAACGCCGCCCATATGGGTGGTCTTTGGAAGGCGGGGGTAAAATCGTTTAAAATGCACTTCAAACGGGTAGTGCAAGGTACGAAATTCACGTTTGAAGAATTTTCAACGCTATTGGTACGAATTGAGTCGGTTCTTAACTCTAGGCCCCTATCGTCAATTTCCGAAGATCCGAACGAACCCGAACGCGGAGTGCCCTTAGTGGCTCTGCCTGAATCTCCAACAGCTGATATCTCTTTCAGTGATCGTTGGGAGAGGCTAAAATCGTTACATCATCGGTTCGCTCAAAGATGGAAAGACGAGTATCTGAAGGAACTCCAAAAGAGGTACAAGTGGCAGAATTCCGAGGATAATGTGGAGGTTAGTTCGAAATGAAAAGATATACTTCGGAAATGATGGCTACGCACGTGTAGCCGACCTGAAAACACAAACGGGTGTAGTTACTAGGGCTATATCTAAATTATGCGTATTGCCGATTTCAATCGCTGAAAATTGATAGGAAATTTATTATTCCTTACTATATATATAGTACACACAGTCTTTACCATTACACATCAGTACCCATTTGCACAGTCATACATATTTATATTATTTGAATTTATAACCCTCACTAACAAGTATCTAATTGACAGGTCTTCAAGAAGTGCAGATATTCGTTTATGCCTTGTATGTCATCGATATAATCCATTAAGGTTTTGTAAACAATTTTTAAAGATGTTATGGGTTATTGTCAGAATTGTCTAACTAGGTCACACGACACCAACAACTGTACCTCAGAAGAAGTTTGCCGAAGGTGTGGATGGCCACACCATAGCCTCCTTCATGAACCAAAAGGGCGAATCAACGAATCTAATCAATAACGTCGAAAGACGGGGCCCCAGAAACCAACAACTCGTAATCAAACACTAAAAGTTTGGGATCGTCTCAGCTTATCTGTCACCAAACTCAATCACGTCGTCAAATAGTCACCGAGTCTACTAAACGTCCGTGTTCCAATGTGAAAAGAATTGTCTCTGGAGCTTAAAAGGCTTTGAAACACTTACAAAAGTCATTATAATCATGTTGGCTATTTTGGCCAAGAGGGCCCAGTATGTTTAAACCAATTTAAACAAATTATTATACCCTTTTTATACCCTTCACACAGTGAAAAAGGGTATATATAGGCTTGTCATTCCGTGTGAAATTTCTACAATTTTATTTTCTGAAAGCTTATGAATAGGGGAGTCGATTAAGCTCTGTCAGTCAGTCCGTCTGACCGTCTATCCGTGTGTATGTTGAAATTAACTTTTTGAAGCCCCCGACATCGCTTGGACCCGGGTGAGGTATTAAAATATCAGAAATATTCGGGAGTAGATCGGTATTGAAAATCAGAAACATCGGTACATAAACAACTGAGATATGAGCAAAAGCCCACGACCACCTCGATTTTTTTTTCACAAAAACAACATTACAACAACAACATACATACATACATACAAACGTGTATACTGGTTAGAGAAAACGTGGCATCGAATCCCGGCTGAGCCAAAAAAAAATTTTTTTTTAAATTTTTTTTGCAATTTTTTTATATTTTTAATTTAATATATTATTTATATTTTTATTATTTTTTTTTAATTTATTTTAAAATTTTTTTTTTATTTTTTTTGTTTTATTTTTATTATATATTTTAATTCTCTTTTTTTAAATTATTTTTTTATTTTTTTTTAAATTTTTTTTATTTTTTTTTTTTTACATACATACGTAAATATATAATTTTACAATGGGATGTTTTTATATATTTATGTTTTTATATATGTATGTTTTTTATATGTATGTACGTATTTCATATGGAATGAATGGTGATACAAACTACTGTTATTGTATGACCACGTTGTGAAGGGTATATAAGATTCGGCACTGCGGAATATAGCGCTCTTACTTGTTTTAAACCAATTTAAACAAATTATTTTTTTTTGTTTTTAACATTTGCTGAACCAATGAATTAAGCTTATATTCATTATATTGAATTTAACTTTAAGTTTTCATTTGTATGACGTTACATTTACATATATTGTTATACCCTTCACCTATGGTGCACAAGGATATATATAGCTTTGTCATTCCGTTTTCATTTCCGACCCCATAAAGTATATATTTTCTGAAAGCTTATGAATAGAGGAGTCGATTAAGTCATGACCGTCTGTCCATGTGTTGGTTGAAATCAACTTTTAGAAAAACCTATATGTTCCTCAGATCTGTATATGGTATCAATCTCTTGGAAATATCCAATCGCTATTGAAATTAAGCACAATCGCCCAATAACTTTCTGAGATATGATCAAAAAAACAAGACCACCTCGTTTTTTTCGCAAATACAACAACAACCTACAAACATACTGGTTAAAGTAAACGTGGCATCGAATTCCAGCTGAGCCAAAATATTTTATTTTATATATTACATATTTATATATTATTATTTTTATACCCGCCACCAAAAAAATGGTGGGGGTATATTCATTTTGTCATTCCGTTTGTAACACATCGAAATATCCATTTTAGACCCCATAAAGTATACCTATATATATTCTGAATCAGGGTTTGATTTGATGACGATCTAGCTTTGTCCGTCCGTCTGTTGAAAGCACGATAGAGGTCACACCGAAAAGCTAGGGGGCTCAAATTTTGCCAGAATCTTTCTTATAGACAAGGTTTGTTTGGTATTGAAAATGGGCTAAATCGGAATATTAGGAAGAGAGTTATAGCTCGCAAAGCAAGAGTAGGTCGAAAAAACCGTGTCCTTCGAACATCGAATAAAATGGAATTGTGTCCAAGCGCATTAACGTAGACTCATGAAACTTCGAATATATATTTCCTGACTAAAAAAATATTTTTCCCTGATGTACGACTCTGAAATTTTGCACACTTTGCTTTTTGGTGAGAGGCTTTTTTGTAACGGAAACTCAATGTGCCACGCCCACTTTTACGCCCACCTCCCATATAACGTTTAACCCAAAATTCATATAATTTCTATATTAATATAAATTTTGGAATAATAAAGGACTATATTGAATCATGTAGGTTGTACCCATTAGCAAAAACAATTTTGACACGCCTACTATAACGCCCACTTTTCACGTTATATACCGTTAATGAAATTCAAAAACTCATAAAACCGCCAAAATTAGAGGTATGATGATAAAATTTGCTACGTATATCCCCCTAGGCAATGTCATTACTGTGCCAAAAAATCAAGGTGCCACGCACACTTTTACGCCCACCGCCCATATAACGTTTTACCTAAAATAAATATAATTTCTCTATTAATAAAAATTTTGGAATAACAAAGGACTGTAGTGAAACATCTAAGCTGCATTCATTAGTAGAAACAACTTCAACACGCCTACTTTAACGCACACTTTCATTGAAAGACTACATATATCGAAGTTATAAAGGGTGGTTAAATTTTAAGGGCCAATGTTGAATTTAACTAAAACAAAAATTTTTAGGAAATTATTATTATTTCTTTTTGTAATGATAATATTTGTATGGTTCAATTATGTATTAAACAAAATATCGGCCAAATGACCTCCTCCCCACCCTTGGCGACACTCCTCTATCTGATGGTCCAAATTTTGAATGACAATGTTGATGCTCAATTGTTGGGCATGATGATGAGTCGAGGTTGCATTTTTATTTGAACGCCCATTTTCATAAAAACCTGAATAACTTAAAGCGTTGATCATTTGCGTATCTTTCCACGGATCAAATTGAGTAAGTTTGAGATTGAGAAATGTCAAATGAAATGCAGAAAACAAATTTAAAGACTAGGTGTAGTTCACCTTCAACATGGGCCATTAAAATTTAACCACCATCTACAAAGAAAGTGATACATATTTTATTATAAAGAGATCATTCCATAATGATTAACAAAATAATAAATATTGTGCTTTAAATGTACACAAAATTGGTGGTGGGTATAAAAGATTCGGCACAAGCGAATAAAAAGCTCTTACTTGTTTTTTTTTTAATTTTTTTTTAAATGTTTTTTAATTTTTTTTGTAATTTTTTTAATTAATATTTTTTTTATTTTTTTTTGTAATTTTTTTGTATGTTTTTTACATGTATGTACGTATTTTATATGAGATGAATGGTGATACAAACAATTGTTATTGCATGACTACACGTTGTGAAGGGTATATAAGATTCGTCACGGCCGAATATAGCACTGTTACTTATTATATTATGCATGTTACCTCTTCGAATACAACAAAAAAAGTCCTTTTTTTGTCGACCTTTTGTTCGAAGACTCATACCAACGAGTTGGAAAATATTTGGATCAGCCAATTTTACTTTGTATCTCTAGCGGGTAACATCACTTTTTTGTAATTGATCAGAATTATTTTTCTCTATTAATTGTTTTATGAAATATTAATAAAATAATAATAATTTTTATTCCTTAAATCGTTTTTGGATTTTAAGTTTTTTTAAATTTTACAAGTAGTAAAGTAAGATTTAAACAGCTGGAATTGCTAAAAAGTAAAAATTATGTAAAAGCATATACATATGTCTATTTGGCTGCTACCTTTCTTACTTACCTTTTATTTCTTGAGTAATTGTACACAATAATTTTAAAAAAGAAATCAACATACATTAATTGTCACACACTTGCATGCCCCTTTTTTTCCTGTAGCAGCAATTACATATATATTTAATTGCTACAATACGTATATTTTTATACCCTTCAGCTGTGGTGCACAAGGGTATATATAGCTTTGTCATTCTGAAAGCTTATGAATAGAGGAGTCGATTAAGCCCTGACCATCTGTCCGTGTGTTGGTTGAAATCAACTTTTAAAAGCAACCATATGTTCCTCAGATCTGTGTATGGTATCAATCTTGCCTCTAGAGATATTCGTGTACAATTTTGGATAAATCGGGCTCTTATCGGTAAAGTTATAGGCAAACAAATTTTTTTTATATATGTATACTAAAAATTTACAAACGAAAATCAATTTTTTCAGCTTCTAGACAACCGAGAGAGTCAATATTAGTAGCATCTGAAAGGAATGGACTCGAACAATAAAAGCACCATAAAAAACTTTAAATTTATGTTGGGCGCCATAAATTAATCCATTAATGCCCATTAATCCTACACATACATACTTTCTTTGTCGACGAACATCGTTTTTTAATTGTCATTTAACTTGCATATTACTCACGTAAGTTTGCTTATTTCTCTTGTAGCCTTAGTTGTTGCCAAGGTGCTGAAGTTTTGAAACGTAAATTGTGTGATTCTTTAAGTTGGTGTTCGTCGAAACGACGAACTTTTTAGATTAAAATTTTAGTGTTTTTATTCACAGTAAATACAAAATATCTCAAATAACTGAACATTATGTGATTTAAAATACTGCCTTTTAAAACTTTTCAAAACTACTTTTTCTTAAAAATCAAAAAATTATTGAAGTTGAATACAAATGATGAATACAAATAAAACAATATTGTTATCTAAAATAAAATAATATTTTTTTTATTATTTTTTTCGAATCTGGAGCGGACTGTAAATGAACTTCGTCGATGCGACTTAGTGTATTAAAAATAAGAAAGTTCATCTAGGGTTAATATACATATGTATATGGTGTGTAAATTTAAAGTATCTGTTCAGTACCTCAAATGGTTAAATCAAATAATAATTATTATTAAATTTACTTGCTGAGCATAATTTACTTATATTTGCACAATTGAATTTCTTGCAATACACAAATATAGGTCAAGAATTAAATGTGTCATTGGCCGCTTACGGAAGTAAACCAAATTGTGATATGACACGTAGACAATTTACAATCAACATTTAACAAATGCTAATTCTGCAATTTTGCAAGTTCATTATTATGATTAATATTTTAACATTTAGTATATAAGAAATGAAAAATAAGTTAATAAAGACTCTGATTATAACTAGCAACAACGATTGTTTGTCTTTTTTAATCACGTCGGCGTCTTTTAGGTTTCAAGTGCCTGAAAGAACATTTAAAAAAAAAACAAGTAAGAGCACTATATTCGGCTGTGCCGAATCTTTTATACCCACCACCAATTTTGTGTACATTTAAAGCACAATATTTATTATTTTGTTAATCGCTATGGAATAATCTGTTTATAATAAAATATGTATCACTTTCTTTGTAGAGGGTGGTTAAATTTTAAGGGCCCATCTTGAAGGTGAACTACACCTAGTCTTTAAATTTGTTTTCTGCATTCCACTTGACATTTCTCAATCTCAAACTTACTCAATTTGATCCGAGGAAAGATACGCAAATGAGCAACGCTTTAAAGTTATTCAGGTTTTTTATAAAAATGGGCGTTCAAATCAAAATGCATTTTGTGCACTTCGTAGTTCTTTTGATCAACATAATCATTCAAATTTGTCCACAATCGGGAGAATTGTAACAAATATTTAAATTTCTGCAAAACAGGTCTGTAAAAAATGTTAGAAAATCTGTGAAAGCCTTCTTAGTGCGTTGAATGGGAACCACTGATGGTTTTTGCGATAGTGTGGCAAAAGAGCAGTCAACCTCGACTCATCATCATGCCCAACAATTGAGCATCAACATTGTCATTGAAAATTTTGGACCATCAGATAGAGGAGTGGTGCCAAGGTCTTTTAGTAAAAGTGGGCGTTAAAGTAGGAATGTCAATAAAGTTTCTGCTAATAAATACAACTTAGACATTTCAATATAGTCCTTTATTTCCCCAAAAACTTTGTCAATAGAGAAATTACATGAATTTAAGATAAACCGACATATGGGAGGTAGGCGTTAAAGTGGGCGTGTCACCTAAACTTTTTGGCACAGCAATAACATTGATTAGAAGAATATATGTAGCAAATTTGATCATCATACCTCTAATTTTGGCGGTTTTATGAGCTTTTAAATTTCATTAACGGTAGATAACGTGAAAAGTGGGCGATATAGTAGACGTGTCAAAGTTGTTTTTGCGAATGAGTACAACTTAGGTGTTTCAATTTAGCCCTTTATTATTCCAAAATCTTTATTAATAGAGAAATAATATGAATTGTAGGTAAAACGTTATATGGGAGGTGGGCGTAAAAGTTGGCGTGGCACCTGAATTTTCCGGTACAGTAATGACACTGCCTAGGGGGATATACTTAGCAAATTTTATCATCATACCTCTACTTTTGGCGGTTTTATGAGCTTTTAAATTTCATTAACGGTAGATAACGTGAAAAGTGGGCGTTATAGTAGGCGTGTCAAAGTTATTTTTGCGAATGAGTACAACAAAGGTGTTTCAATATAGCCCTTTATTATTCCAAAATCTTTATTAATAGAGAAATTATATGAATTTTAGTTAAAACGTTATATGGGAGGTGGGCGTAAAAGTGGGCGTGGCACCTTGATTTTCCGTTACAAAAAAGCCACTCACCAAAAAGCAGAGTGTGCAAAATTTCAGAGTCGTACATCCAATTTTGTTGCTTTTATGACGTTTTTGTTTTTGAATATACCGAAAAATACACTGTGCGGTATAAATTTTCGTACATTTTGATCGATAACTCCTCTCCTAATGCTTAGATTTAGATAATTTTCGGGGAAAAATATTGGTTTTACTCAGGAAATATATATTCGAAGTTTCATGAGTCTACGTTAATGCGTTTGGACACAATTCCATTTTGTTCGATGTTCGAAGGACACGTTTTTTTCGACCTACTCTTGCTTTTCGAGCTTTAACTTTCTTCCTAATATTCCGATTTAGCCCATTTTCAATACCAAGCAAACCTTGTCTATAAGAAAGATTCTGGCAAAATTTGAGCCCCCTAGCTTTTTCGGTGCGACCTCTATCGTGCTTTCAACAGACGGACATAGCTAGATCGTCATCAAATCAAACCCTGATTCAGAATATATATACTTTATGGGGTCTAAAATGGATATTTCGATGTGTTAGCAACGGAATGACAAAATGAATATACCCCACCATTTTCTTGGTGGCGGGTATAAAAAAACATATTGCAAACTCCAAATTTGGTAAATGGAAATTTATTGTATGTTTTTTTTTTAGAAAAGTTTACAAATTGCATGATTTATCATAGAGGAAAAGTGAATTGGCAACCAAGATCGTACGATTTAAGATATATAGACTATTTCTTGTTAGGGGTTTTTAATTGAAAGTTTACAATAATACTCCCACAAAGAGCTTCAAAATAACATTATCGAGTGATTAAGAATTTTGCTAAAAGATTGGAATTATGCCAAGCCAGACGAGCATGTCGGTCACGACATAATTTTTCACTTTTAACCGGAACCTACCTGTAATAAAGTGGAATACAAATATTTTTAATAATTATGTAGTAGTTTTATCTACATTTTTGTTATAATAAGTTTAATTAATAGAAAAGCTCGAGGTTTTTGTTTTGTTTTTATTTCTTTTTAAATTTAATATTTCGCTATCAGCTGGATAGCATCTTCAGGAATACCAGTAACAATAACCAAAAATATTTAAACAACTATCTTTATTTACAAAAAAAAAAAAAACTCTTTTTTTTTATCTGGACGACCCTTTATCTGGCATTTTCACATGAAAGTAAATGCCTGAAATTGACAATACAATCACACACTAAATCACTAAAACACTCACATTTTTTTATTTTCCACTCAGATTTTAACAATATTTACATGAAAGTAATTTGTATGTTTTCAGAAAGTAAAATGACAAATTGGTAAACATTGTTTCCTACTAAAACTTCTTATATAAATTTACAGCAGCTCTCGGATAGATCTATTTATATCAACAGATTTTTTGCATTGTATTCAATTTATATGAGAGTATCACTCACCCTTCAGCCCCTTTCCAATTCCAATTAGAAAGACCGAAAATCATTGTTAGCATAAGACATAACGATACATGGTTTAGTAACATTTCATTTGAAAATAAAAAATCATAATATGGAAAATTAAAGGAATTTTTTTGATATTTGTATGGGAATATATTGGAATACCTAAATGCCATATCGCCAAAACAACTAGGCCGATTTTGTAAAACCACAGCATTAGAAGATCATCCCCAACGTATGTAGCCTGAAATTTTGGTTGAAATCGGTCGACACATTTCCGCAGTTAGTGGTGACATCATATGTGTAGATATATGGGTCAATTTCAAAAAACAACGTACACATCGAGTTTTTTTTTTGCTTCTTTTTAAAGTTTTTTCAATTCGCCGGTAGGAGTGGCCAATTTATGTAGAAATTGATGAAGATTCCGATGGTACTTTTAAGCTCTCAAAAAGATCAATATTTTTTGAATTTTTTTAGGTTTTCTATGATTTTTATCTTGAGCGTCACACACCAAATATGTATAAAAAATCGCTAAAAATGCAAAAATATTTGAAATTCAAGTTTACTACGATGTTCTTTTGTTTCTCAAGATTGACTTTTGCGAAAATCACCTTTTCGATTATAAACACAAAATCACGATTCACCTTGATTTTTAATTTTTTTTTAAAGTGACTAATTATTTTAAAACTTTAAGATGAAAATATGTAAGTTTTTGGTAAAAAAAAGACTTGAACTTAGAGGTTACTTGCAAAGTAATAAGCTTGTAACAATTAATTTAAAAAAAATTAATTATAAGCGTTTTAAGGGAAAAAAAAAACTAAGTGTGACGCTCAAGATATTTTGTGAGGCTCAAGAGATTTTGTGGCACGTAAACAAGAAATAATGCCAAATTTAAAGTTTAACGAAGAATAGTTTATTCTTTTACAAAAAGTAAGTAAAAAAAAAACAAAAAATCTTCAAAAAACAAAAATTTTCATACAAAACTAAACATATACATATTGTTTGATGTCTTTAACAAAAATAGAAAAAAGGAAGTAATTCTTGAACAAACTTAGGCACATATGTAAATATTTGACGCAAAACAATAACTTAACTTAATTTAATTTATAAATTTTCATTCGAATTCTTATTCTGAATCTGTATAAACTTCATGAAATGACAAGCGGCTTTGTTTTTTTTATTCTCATTAATTTTTACCACTTTCGAATTAAGCTTGTGGCAGTTGCATAAATTTCCGGTCCCCCAAAGGTTTAGGTTGCAAAAGCACGATTAAACACAAATATACCACGATTATACCTTTCTTTCTTCTTTATTTTATACTAGCCAATCCCGGCGCGCGTTGCTACGCCCCTTCATGAATTTTAATCGCATTGTAAATTTTAATCGAATATCAAGTGCAAGGCTAAAAACTATAACTTTTTCTTTATGAGCGTGGCACTGCCCACTTTTCTAATTACGAAACTGTATAGTCATGACAGCTCAATAAGTGTGCAAAGTTTCAGAAAAATCGGTCCAGTGTAAGTACCTCAAAATGATACCTTTTTTATGGGCGCGGCACTACCCACTTTTCTAAATACGAAACTGTATAGTCATGACAACTCAATATGTGTTCAAAATTTCAAAAAAATCGGTCCAGTGCAAGTACCTCAAAATGATACGTTTTTTTTAATGGGCGTGGCACTGCCCACTTTTCTAATGACGAAAGTGTAAAGTCATGACTGCTCAGTATGTTTGCAAAGTTTCAGAAAATTCGGTCCAGTGCAAGTAGCTAAAACTGATAACTAATTTTTATGGGCGTGGCCCCGCCCACTTTTTCAATCACGAAATTATATAGTCATGACAGCTCAATATGTGTGCAAAGTTTAAGAAAAATCGGTCCAGGGCAAGTACCTCAAAATTAAAACTTTTTTAGGGGCGTGGCCCCGCCCACTTTTCTTATCACGAAATTATTTAGTCATGACAGCTCGATATGTGTGCAAAGTTTCAGAAAAATCGGTCAAGAGCAAGTAGCTAAAACTGATAACTAATTTTTTATGGGCGTGGCTCCGCCCACTTTTTTTCACCCATAAACACTCCCTGGTATGTGTACAACAACTTACCAAAGTTTGAGCCCGATCGGTTTTACAGTTTCAGAGTCTATAGCTAACACACACACACACACACACACAGAGTTTCACTTTTATATATATAGATTCGTCATTACGCGCTTTATCGAGCTTTTTTTTCTCTCGATATCTTTGTGCTCTTTCAGCCGCCATTTATTTTGTTGTTTTACTCTTAAAAATTAAAAAATAAAATCATAATTAAGCATTTTAAGCTATGAAGCTATATTTATCAAAAGTGATGCTCATGAAATATTTGACTGTTCTGGTTTTTTTCGTATGCAATTTATTTCTCAAACTCACAAATTATAAAAAAATGAGTTGAAACCATGTAAACAATGATTGTCAACTTCAATTTTTTACATTTACTATATTCACTTTTAAAAAAATTAGCGTGACGCTCATGAAATTTTATCGCGCCCTTACCATGGTGTTCACAAAAACTGAGCAAATGCACACTTTTTTTAATAGATTTTTTTTTTTTCGCTTTTTCACTTTTGTAATAATTTAAGATTGTACTTTCCTTACGTTATTTGCTTTATTGAAATGCAAATTGAAAACTAGTAATATTACTTGAATTATAAAAAAAGTGACGCTCAATGCAAATTGTGGGGGCAACCTTTCTTTGCAACACCAAATTCGCACTAACTTAGTTTTGACGACTATAACAAATGAAAAAACAAGAAAGAAACTCAATAATTCGAAAACTCTTATTAAATAATGCATATTTACTTTTTTCTGGATTTTATTTAATTTTGTTTACTAAAAATTCTAACGGGGGACACATGCTTTTGTATGGAAGGAGTCCGAGGGAGAAACAAAACACCATTCTGAATAAACAAAAAAAAAACATACAAATTTGAGAATTACGTTATTTTGTTACATATTCCTCGCTGATCACTCTCAAATTTTTTATTTTTTTTTGTTGTTTTTTTTTTACCTAAAATAGTAGTGTAAAGTGCGGGGACAAAAAAATTGCGTTTTTTTTTAAATTGACCCATATAACTTTTACTTTGAACAAAACAACAACAAAGTTTATTTGACTTCATTGATTAGTATAATTAAATTTATTACAATTAATTTAATTATTTGCTTATTAATATGTATTGTAAAATTGAATTTAAAAATTTAAGATATTACTTATGATTAAAATTTAAAAAAGCCTAGTAATTTTAAAAGTTGTATTCTTTATATTTAATTTTTGATAAGTTGAAAACTTTTAACTAAAAATATTGATTAATAAATCAATCGCTTACACGGCCTTTAAGCATTTTGTATCACATAAATATGTATAAAAATAATCTTAAGTATTTGGAATAAAGCATTGTCTAACAATGTTAGTAAGCTCACATTGTTATATCTTAAAAATTAGTGTATGAATCTACTTTAGGCACTCGTTTACTAGCATTTTCAGTATTATGTTGACCTGCGCATATGTGCCCGACTTCCATCTATATTTAACTTGTTTATTTCTTGCCACTTTCTTTTTTATTTGGAATGTAAGATGATTCTTTCTCGACATTATGTTTATAATAATTGTCATGTTTGTTGAAATCTCTTGCAGCAGATCCGCCAAGAACCATTGAAGGCAACGCTTTGAGAAATCCGTGAACGCCTGATGGTATTGGAGGAGTAAATGGCACCGATGTACCACATCTATTGTAAAGAAATGACATACTTCCAGTGAGATTTGTGTTAAGAACTAACACTGCTTCTAAATCAGCTTCTTGAGCATGTGACAAAAAATCAGCAAAAATGGTAGATGGTATCATTCCGATGGGTTCAAAAGTATCTATATATGCCTCAGTATCACGATTATACTGTTCGATGAAGTCACAAAGTAATTTAGCTACCATTGCTGAACGGGCCTTGCTAATCACTTGAATGTTTTGTGGATTTCGAAAGAACATTGGGACTTTTATAGATCCGCCTATACGATTAAGAAACTTTAAAATAATTTTCTCATGACAATCTTTAGGGTCTTGTGTTAATCGGCATAAAATCGCTTCCAAATATAGACCAAATACCTGTCGAGCTTGGAGCTGCGTTAGTTCCGATCCGTTACCAATCAGCTTGACTATTTGTTTACGAAGACGTTTTCCTTCCTCTTCGCATTTTGAATCGACACGTTTGATCTCAAATATAATGAATGTAGTATTTTCTAATGCCCGTTCATACTGACTGATACGTTCTTCAAACGACTCAGATACCTTTGATTTATCATTTTTTGGTTGTTTTCCATATAAGTGATAGTTTAACATTTGATTGTAGTTGTGCTGTAGTGACATCGAGTAAAAACTTTGTCCTTGTAAAAAGGGTGTAGACATTGGAATACCTGTATTTGAATCTAAGTAGGTATTATAACGTGCCATAGTATCATTAGTGGGAAAAATACGAACGAAACCTCCCCGACGAGCGTTTTGAAGACATGCAGTGCGAATAATGCGTTGCTCTTCAAGTGTCAATTGATTGCTAGCAAAAGTACCATTAATTGACGTTCCAGTACGCTTTGAAGACCCAACACTTCCAGCTGGTTCTGCAGAACTTGTTCGTCTATAAGAGGACATATTACGGTACTTAGTCCACTTGCAGTCATAATGTGCCCGCATAGCTGGAGTGAATGCTGGAATTCCAACACATGTAAGAAGATCCGTAATTAGGCATGATTTGACTTTAGCATCAAGCGGACTATCTACGCCCATTGACGGTGATAAGTTTACTTCAAGGAGCCATGGTTTTAAGGTATCATCAATTAAAATATCAAATCCATACAACTCAAAACAGTTGTTAATATTGGAGACAAACATTCGACATGCAGATATAATGGATTGAGCGCACGACAAAATGGATTTTATAATAAGATCTTCAATGTTTGTCATCAACATATTTGTATCACAGCCTTGAGATTTAAGATGACGCAGTAGGGCAGACAGTGTCCATTTATGACCGACATCTTCATCGTGAACATCACTCGACTTTATGTAGTCCGTGTGATATTTATTAATGCTGTAGTTGCACAAGTGCATGCATGGATTCCACAAATTATCTGCATTTAGTTCATACTTTACCGTAGCTAAACGCACTATACCTTCCTCGTAAAGATATATGATCAAAGGGTCAAAAGAAGTCACAAGAACATAGACGCGCAAGTCGCATTTATGACCATCAATGCACAATGGATCTCCAATATATTTCGATACCAACAGTTGTTCATCTTGCGGAATCTGGTCAGGCTGTAAATAAAAAAAAACACAACTAAAATATTATGTTTAATACAGTCGTAAAACTAAATACTACTTATAATTGTCAATCTTTTCCTGAAAGGAATTGTTAAGATCTGACGGACTATATGAGTTGTGACGGATAGATGTAAGATGGATATGAGCACGGAGGCGGGTGTCTATATTATAGTGAAAAGTATCAGGAAGTCTTACATGCTGGCCATCTAATGGGTAGGAAAGTTACTTGCGTAGATAGTTAGGCGCCTTTCAAATACTTTAATAGATATTATGGCAAATCTAGGATAGTTATGGATTGTAAGACGACTCCTGGTACCATAGTACAACAAATTATGACACGGATGTCAGATAAATCTGATATGCCATGGATGTTTGAGGATGGGGAGGAATTGAAAACAGTAGAGCATTTTGTTTTTCACTGCCCAAAATTACATAGTCATAGAGTTAAGTGGTTTGGTAAGCGATTTTACATTGAATTAAGGGGCCTCTTTAAGCACAAACTAGAGAATGTTACACGATTACTCATGGGCATCATTTTTAACCTAACCAATCCACCTGTGGTGCACAAAGGGTATATATAGCTTTGACATTCCGTTTGTAATTTCTACAATTTTTCTGAAAGCTTATGAATAGAGGAGTCGATTAAACCCTGACCATCTGTCTGGTGTTGGTTGAAATCAACTTTATGTTCCTCAGATTTGTGAATGGTATCAATCTTTTGAAAATATCTAGGAATGAATCGCTATTGAAATTCAGCATACAATACACATGTAGGGGGAATATCGAAGCAGACCACCACTATCACGGGTCCCTTTTCGACCCCCATCGCTCCTCAGTGATTTCGTGTCTACCGATCAGTATACCTTCAATCACTGAGTCCCGCGCCACAACCGGCGTTTGCTCTGGACTAGGAAAACGATTTCACACTGCCGACTGGTGATTGTCGACAATCCTCATCGCACAGTCCTTTGTAATCGCCAGCATCTCCCTCAGACTAAGGTCCCCCATCGCACTCACACTTAAAGTGTGCTTGCCTGTGATCCTTAATCTTCCGCTCGCCAGCGCCGGACACTCGCATACTACATGCGCTGCCTTCTCGGCATCCTCCAGGCACATTCTACAAATATCATCATCCACGATCTGCATCCTCTTCAGATGATATTTGAAGTTACCATGTCCTGTAATCAACGCAGTGATCCAGCTCATCATACTCCGATTAAAACCGAGTATCTTCACTGCACCCCTGCCAAGTGGCTCCCTGAGCACCATACGGGCCTGTCTACACGTGGTTCCCTCCATCCACCTTCGCAAGTTTATAGAGTTCACCCATTGAAAGATCCTCGCCCGCACTAACCCATTACCCAGAGTAGTTCTGGGTTCCGGTCCGCAGAATGCAGCCTCAGACCCCTTCTTCGCAAGTTCGTCAGCAGCTTCATTCCCAGCTATGCCCACGTGTCCCTTAACCCACATAAGCGTTACCTCATTTGTAGAGGCACACCTATTGAGCTTTAGAACACACTCAAGCACTAAAGAGGAGTTCACATCTATCCGCTGCATACGTTTTATAACCGACTGGTTGTCAAGTGCAATAAGAATTCTCTTCCCATACATTCGACATTCCAACAGGTGGTCTAACGCGTGCAGCAAGCCAAGCATTTCTGCCTGATAGACTGACACGTAATCCCCCAAATTCAGGGTGCAGGATAAGTTCAACAAGTTCAAATTCAGCATAGTCGCCTCATAACTTTCTGAGAAATGAGCAAATAAATAGGACCGCCTCTGTTTTTCCCATATTTTAACCACCAAAATTAAAGTTTTTTAGTCTAGAATAATTTATAGGTACCTTTGCTACTATTTGTAGATTTAATATGCTTCTAGAGATATTTGTGAACAATTTTGGGTAAACCGGTGTCTAATTGGTAAAGTAAAAGACAATTTTTTTTTTTTTTTTTAATACATTTTTTTTTTAATTTCTTTCAGCTTCTAGACAACCGAGAGAGTCAATATTGGTATCGTCTGAAAGGAATTGACAAGCGCAATAAAAGCACTATAAACAAAATTAAAATTCATGTTGGCTGCCACTAAAAATGGCGGACAATAAATTTATATATGGGTCTAATCTGGTATTTTAAAATGTAACTTCTTGAATCCCCTCAATGTTGGTATCAAATAAAAGGACTTGATGATTAGAATACAGTAAATTATTAAAAAATGTAAAATCCAAGATGTCAAGATGTTAATGACAAAATGGCGGATAAAATTTTTTTAACCAAATCAAAATGGGTATCAAATTAAAGGACTTGACTAGTAGAATACAGTGTACTACGTAAAAATTCAAAATCAAGGATGGCGTTGGAAATAATAAAGAAAAATAGCGTATAACATGAAATATAGGTTAAGCTATGATGTGGGATTATACCTATGTACATGATGGTGAAGGATATTAACAGATTCGGCACGGCCAAATATAGTATTTTTACTTATTTTTAAATTTAGTTGAATCTACATACATTTAGTTCCAATTTTCATTTAGCTTTTAATTTATTACCTTAGCAAAATAGGAATTATATATAATTTTCTCTTTTTTTGGAATTTATATTAAAAACTTCACGATCCGGTAGCACAGTATAAAAGGCGACATTACAGCAAGTAGTTGTAGTCGATAATAGCTTCGCTTTTACCTACAGCGTTATTGATTTCACTAAAACCTGAGTGATCATTGTTGTAATATCACAAGTGGTTGAGTGCAGTTTCCAGTCGTCTCTTTTATGAGGCATTAATAAACGAATGCTCCATAAGTATAAAAGTTATTAGTGTTATTATCAAGTTAAACGAGAGAAAATGTTTATCATTTCTTCCAATAATCCTCCAAATTCATCAAAAATAGTTTATCTTCTCTGCCGAAAAATTGTTACCATCCTACAATTGAAATCATCATATCTATTCCACGTTTGTATGTTGTATGTATGAGTGTACATATATGTTGTATGTTGTTGTTGTGAAAAAAACGAGATGGTCGTGGTTTTTTCTACACATCTCAGTTGCTTGTGTACCGTCTTTTTTTTTATTTTCAATACCGATCTGCTCCCGAGTGTTTCTGATATTTTAATACCTCACGCGGGTTCAGGTATTAATTCTCTGTCCGTGCGTATGATTTCAACATACGCACGGACAGACTGACAATGCTTAATCGACTCCCCTATTCATAAGCTTTTAGAAAATATATACTTTATGGGGTCGGAAATGAAATTAATGTAGAAGTTTCATACGGAATGACAAACCTTTACATAAATATATGTATACCCTTTTTCACTTTTGTGTGAAGGGTATAAACACAAATACACTGTAATTGACTAAGCCAAGTACTCTGTGATTCGTGCACAATAAAAATCAATAAACCAGTCCGGGTACTCTAGTTAATTGCTTAAATAAAATGCGACAACTTTTTTAAGACAATTGCATTTCCATCTGTTATAAAGTAAGAATTTTGAATCCGATAATGACTAAACTATAAGCAATATGTTTGCTGAGTTCTTTTTTACCGCTTTTTTAGATGTCAATATAAATACTAAAAATTCAACAATATTTATTGTGTACGTGTACGGCAACAAAGGTGGCCAATTTGTGTCAACATTTTTTCAGAATTATTAAAAAAAAGTAATTTACTTAAAGTAGGTTAATATTTTTGTATTAACCGTCGTTGTTAGTATATTTTATTAGAATATAATAATATTTATAATAATTTTTTATATTAATTTTAATAATTATTTATAAAAAAATATATCAGATTAAAAATATATCAGATTATAATATTTGATTTTGAATGGGTTACAATTAAATTATTTAGGAGAATATAAATTTGAAATGTTTATTGAAATTGGATGTGATAGTAAAATTATATAGATAAATAATTTGATTTTAGCTATAAAATATGCACATATTGACCGTCACTCTCATTTTCTCTTTTTTTATGCTAATCTCTGCCACTGTTGGTAAAAGTGGCACAATCGTGCCATTTTTGGCACTATTAGTTGTTTAATGGCACCATGGCACGCTCAATAAAATTTTGGCACTTTTTCAAGAAATTATAAAAATATAATTTTACTTACTTTTGAAGTAATATATTTTTAATTAAAAAGAAATAAATGCTTTTTCTCCATGTTGTAAATACTACTAAAAACTGCTACGATGACACAAAATCACCTTTCTGAGAGTATTAGTTCGAAATAAATGACATCCTACATATTCAGGGTGGATTTAATCAGACGTCTGCAGAGAAAAGATAATTTTTAACTCTCTGTTTTATACCCACCACCAAAAATATAGTGGAGGTATATTAATTTTATCATTACGTTTGTAATACATCGAAATATCCATTTAAGACCCCATAAAGTATATATATTCTGAATCGGGGTTTCATTTTATGACGATCTAGCTATGTCCGTGTGCCTGTCCGTTTGTTTCTCATTCTCAAAAAACATTACATATTAAATACATAACTATGTATTTAATAAATAACATTTATATATAATTTATCTGTATATTTTGTTTAAATATTGAAGTTTGAATTTTTTTTGTGTTAATTCAATTCATCTTAATTAAATGTATTAATATAACACAAAATGAATAAATGGATTTAATTTTGTTAAATAGACATGTGCATGTGTATACATATCAGCGTTACCACTCAAAAATTATCTATCCGACCAAATTTGCCTATAAAACCGACCAAAATCCATTTAAACCGACCAATTTTTTAAAATATTATAAAACAAATACATGTATGCATACTATGTACCTATGTAGTTTTTAAATAAAATTTGAATTAAGTTTTAGAACTTAAAAACCACAAACATTTCTTAATTAAATTAAATTAAATTAAATAAAAATTTTTATGTTTTTGTTTTGTTACAAGATAAATAAAAAACTGTTACAAATGCTTTGCTTACACCGAGTTAACACACATCAACTTTTACAATTATGAAGGCATACACAACCAATGCGAGAAGACAACTACAAAAATCCTTTTGTTTTTCTTGCTGTTATGCATTTTGTGTAGAAGTAGCACCACCTTACAAATGGGCTCATCGTATATTTTATAGTCTTTTACACACGTTGCCCCGATGGACTAGTCAGCAGTGTGCTGTTATGCTAGTTTGGGGGTTGCGGGTTCGATTCCCGCCGGAGACTCTGGACTTGTCTGCTTCCTTTCTATTCTATTCTTACTTTTCTATTCAGGTATCACAAAGGGATCAATATAATGGACCCAAGTGAGCTGCACAGCAGCTGCCTGTTCTACCTAACCTAACCTACACACGTTTGCCATTGCTTTTTATTAGTATTGCCAAAAACTAAAAAATTTAATAGCGACCAGTATTTCAAATGGCTTAAAATGAATATGGTACATTTTTTAAACAGACCAAAATAACGTTTAGCCGACCAAGACCATTAATGTCTGACCATTTTGGTCGGAAAAGACCAATAGTGGCAACGCTGATACATATACATATTTACTATGGCACTTTTTAATATATTTTGGCACAAGACTAAAATTCCCATATACCATCACTGATCTCTGCCCATGTTCTTCTTTTTTTTAACTTTTCTTTTTAAATTTTTTGATTTATATGATATGTACAGAGCTGATACAATTTTTTTTTTTTTTTTTGTAACGAACAAACAATTCTTTTTGTAGAATACGATTTTTAATTTAATGACGGAGAAAATATAAGTTCGAAATAAATAAAACAAGTAACCACCACAGCTGTTTTCACAGTTGACTCCAGTGTGGCAATTATAGGAACTACTACTACTAGCGCAATCAAAATTGTGTTTTAAGGTAACATAAGGACGGTCACACTAGAGAAATATTTTCGTCAAACATTTTTGTCCGAATTTTAATAGGTTTTGTTTATTTCAATACAGTGTTGATTTTGTGGTCACACTAGGCGCATTTATTTGCCCATTTTTATTTGTTCATACAACGATAAAACACTATCTGTTGAAGCGACTTCAACTCTATTTATATATTTATATATGTGTATATATATTTATTTATATTGTTACAGATTTATTTTTAAATAGCTTAATTTACATTATAATTTATTTTAGTTGTAGTAGTTTAAGTTACTGTACTTTTATTTGTATTAGTTTATTCGCTGGTTGTTCGAACATGATGTTTGTTATTATGTGTAGCATACTTTTAGGCACTTTTATTATTCCTGCATATTACTTAACGTCGTAATTTAAATGTAACGGTTTTCGAATGTACTAGTGTGTAAATACGAGAACTTTTTCGAATGTTACCGAACACTACTGTTACTATAAATAGCTTAACAACACAGCTAACATGATCAGTATTACAATAGAGCTTGTAAAGTGTATATCAAAGTGAGTTTGATAATAAAAGTGTATAACCATAAGTGTAATAAGTAAAGTAATATAAAAACAATATCTGAGTGTATTAAAATAAATAAAGTGCTCTTAATTTTATAACTAATTTCAACTGTTTTGATTGCAATAAAAGAACTCAAAATTTATTTAAAGGAAATAATCCAACATTTATAAAAGGCATAAACGTAACAATATGTATATTTTTATTTATTTTCTTTCTGCGCAGTTTTATGAATTTAATGTAGAGTTTTACTCTTTTGTTTTTGCAATAACTTTTCTGATTTTTTTTAACACCATTAAGGTGTTGTCAATGTGAATTACATTCCTTTTTAAATTGCTTTTATCATTAATAGTTGAACTGAACAGTAAGAAACTGTTAACATTTTTTATATTAATCAAAAAAAAAAAAAAATTACCAGCAAGCTGTAAAATAAATTTGTTAGCTCTAAGAAAAACATCCGGCCTTATTATTTTTATAAGGATACACCGCACCTAGGCCCACTGTTGGAGCCTCTTATTTTATAATTATTGAAATCTCTTTTGTAAATACTAATTTTAAATAACATTACATATGTATAACTGAAAACTATATTTAAAAAATCGTTTGTTAATTTAAATTGAATTTATCATTGAAGTAATTTGATTGTTATGTATAAATTTCACCCACACTGTACATTTATAATTTGTTAAATTGCAATGTTTTTTTTATTTTACATTTAACACAAATCCTTTATACAGTTACAGTTTTAGTACTCTGTAGTTCTATAAATTGTTAGATCTTAAAAAAAATTGTAGTAGTTGAATTTATAACGTTTTATCGAAAGCAAGTGTTTTTTCTTTACGCTACATGCTTTTCTTCGACTCAAACTCTTTTCGTTAACTACTAATTCAATCTAAAAATCGTACACCCACATTTTGGTCCTTTGATAAAATTTTATGAAGGCCTAGAATAGGAAAACCCTTGGAAATCGTCAATAATACATCAGTCAATAAAAAAACCCAAATCTTTAGTGTCAACACGAATCATCATTAGTCGATAGTCACACACGACGATTACAGTTGGGCAATTCTTGAGTTTATACATGTGTTTACCGTTTTAGGTGAGGAGAAAACGAAGGGAAAAATAATTTGACCCGGTACGCTTTGCAATGCACATTGTTCAAATCCGAAAGTTTAGAAAAAATCAATCTAATATAACATGTTAAACCAATATTAAATTTTTTTATTTCCATTACAGAAACACATTTTTAAATTACTTTTAATATTAATATATTTATGCTATAGATATAATGTTATTTAGTATATATTTTATTTAGCTAGAATAATTGGTTTTTATTATACCCTTCACCTGTGGTGAACAAGGGTATATATAGCTTTGTCATTCCGTTTGTAATTTCATTTCCGACCCTATAAAGTATATATTTTCTGAAAGCTTATGATTGATTGAGGAGTCGATTAAGCCCTGAATGTCTGTCCATCTGTTGGTTGAAATCAACTTTTAGAAGCAACTATATGTTCCTCAGATCTCTATATAGTATCAATCTCTTGGAAATATCCAGGAATGAATCGCTATTGAAATTCAGCACAATCGCCCCATAACTTTGTGAGATATGAGCAAAAAACCACGACCACCTCGTTTTTTTCACAATTACAACAACAACCTACATACATACTGGTTAAAGTAAACGTGGCATCGAATTCCAGTTAAGCCAAAAACATTTTATTTTATACATTATTTATATTTTATTATTTTATTTTAGTTTCAAAAAAAAAAAAATTTTTTTAAATGTTTAAAAATTTTTTTTTTGTAATTTATTTTTTTTTATGTTTTTTACATGTATGTACGTATTTAATATGAGATGAATGGTGATACCAACAATTGTTATTGCATGACTACACGTTGTAAAGGGTATATAAGATTCGGCACGGCCGAATATAGCACTGTTACTTGTTAGTTAGTTCTCTTTGAAATAATCATCAACATTAGGAGCGTTATCTAATAGATTTAACATATCGGGGCTATAATTATATTCTTCCAAATCCTTTCGAGATCTTATCTTATGACTTCGTGACGAAATTAGTGGGTCTGAAGAGGCCGCCAACATATTGAAAAGGTCCGCGTTCTGTCTAATCCGTGAAATTTTGCAAGTATTCGTGTATCTAAATTTTTTGTAGTCTTTGTTTTTTCATTCCTGGGCATCTTCTGACAACTCTCAAATCGGTAAGCATTGATATTCAATTAAACTTTTACCATGAGGTAAAATCTTATGAACCGTAGGAGTAAGTTTCTTCTCAGGGTACATTTGAGCTAAAAGTTGGGCAGTTTTTGATTAATGTAGGGTGCCTACCTAGAACGACCTGACCGACCACAACTTCAAATAACGGACCATACGACAATGCACTCAACGCACGGAACACGACAAGCAAATACGATGTTTTGTATCCCACATAATCTTGGGGGCTCAACCGGGATAAACCAAAGCAAAATAAATTAAAGGACAACAACAATAAAATCAGTTTAAGTGTGCGTTAAATATTTGTGAAAAATCTACAACCGTAAGAACGGTAAAGTAAAAAAAAGGGGACTGAAAAAAAAAACACATAAACAACAACCACTGTGAACAAAAACGTAAAAAAAACCAACCACCAATTTTGTTTCGCTTTTACCAGAGAGAACAATAGAAAAATTGAGTGACATTTAGTGAAATTGAATTGTTTAAGCTGTGTGCGGCGAAACGTTTACAAAGAGAAAAAAAAAACACTCAAGAACACGAACAGTGATTTTAGCGATATGCAACTCGATGGAAGCTGACTGTTAAATAATAAGAAGTGAGTTGATTGATTTGCTGTGTGAAGTGAAGAAGAAAAGAACAGCGTGATTTTGCTGCTGCTACAGAGCTGGTTGAGTGGCTGAGAAAGTTGATGGACGTTTTGTGTGTGTGCAGCAGTCGCAGTCGCGCAGTTAAGAGGTTGTTACGATTGAAACAGACAGGTACAGTGGTCAGTGACGAAGGAAATCAGTTAAGGTTACCGTGGAGTAGAAGCAGTAGTTTTAGATAAGTATTTTATTCCGTCAAGAATTATAATAGCAGATAGTTTAATTAAAGATGAAATAAGAATTAAATTAAAGATGAAAGAAGAATAAAATATGAAAGAAGAATTTAAGATGTAAAGAGAATCAAATTAAAGATGAAATAAGAATTGAATTAAAGATTAAAGAAGAATAAAATATGAAAGAAGAATTAAAGATGTAAAGAGAATTAAATTAAAGAAGTACTAATTTGAAGAAGAGTTAAATTAAAGAAAATTTAAATTAAAGAGGAAATTAATGGAAAATTTATTTGAAGAACAATAAAATTAAAGAAAATGTAACCCGATGAATTAAATTAAAAGAAATAAATTGAAGTAAAACTAAAACAAAATTTAAAGAAGAATTGAATTTAAGAAGAATTAAATTATCGAAATAAAAGGAAAATATATTATTTTGATTTAGTTTAATTTAAAGGAATTTAAATAATTTAATTTAATTAGACAAAAGAATTTTTGTGAATTAACTAAGAAGAATAATATCGTATTTTTAGATTTATTATTTGCTGAATACTCCCATAATTAACTTTTATTGTTTTTGAATTTTGTATTTCCTTTTAATATAATATTTTATAATTTTATTGTAATCTATCTTTTGGGAAAACACTTACGGTAGCAACTTTTATATTTTGGCGACTCGATTATTTACTTCGGACATGGAGCGGGAGGTGATCTTAGGTATGAATGTCAGTACCCTTAAGGAAAAGTTGACCGAATTGGGACTGAGTACACAGGGGTTGAAAGAAGAGTTACAGAAGAGACTGTTGATAGCGTACGGACTAGACTGATTGATACGACCGGAAACGATGTAGGGCGCGGGGCCTCTGCAGGCGGCTCTCCTGTAATGGAGGTCGGTGGAGAGACTATTGAGTTTTCTTCTTGGAAGAGTTTGTACACCATCAAAGATGTAGAAGACAGCTTGTCGCGATTCTCCGGGACTAGCACACCCGACATTACTCAGTGGCTAGCCAACCTGGAAGAAATGGGTACTACACTAAAATGGTGACAGCTTCAATTGTACGTATACGGGAAGTAGCTACAAATAGGTGCCGCGAAAATATTTATTAGGAGTCAAAGGGGTATACGCGACTGGCGTTCATTGAAGGTGGCCCTTCAGGCCGAATTTGGTTCGCAGTTATCAGCAGCAGAAGTTATTCGTCAGATTCGTGAGCGGCGTTTTACCAAAACCGAAACGCTGATAAAGTACTTATACAGCATTATGGAGATCGGTGCTCAGATCAACTTAGACGAGCAGAGTGTAGTAGAGTACTTCATCGAGGGCATTGCGGACTCAAAAACTAATAAGACAGTATTGTACCAGGCCGGTACTATCAGCGAGTTAAAAATGCAAATAAAAGTATACGAGAAAACGCGCTCCGTTCCCCAGTCGATATACAAGGGGAAAGGGCCTAGCACTATCGTGAAGACTGCTGATTTAATGAAAGCCAAAAGTGGCGAGCAGGAAAGAAGGTGCTACAAATGTGGTGAAAAGTCGCACATCGCAAAGGACTGTCCCAAAGGGCAGCATAAATGCTTTCGTTGCCAAAAATTTGGTCATCGTTCATTTGAGTGTCCTGTGAAGAAGACGACCTTTAAGATTGAAAGCGACCAAGTAAACATGGTTCGTAAAGGACCAAGATTGTTGTTCAAGGACATTACGATGCGGGGAAAAACGTTGTCTGCGTTGGTGGACACGGGGTGCGACATATGCATTGTGAGATTCGATACACTGTTCCTATTAGGGGAGGTAAATTTCGTACCTGAAAAGGTCAAACTATTCGGAATCAGCGACAGCGCGATTGTTACCATGGGCCGATTCGACGAAGTTGTCCAGATCGACGACCTGACGATTGATGTTACATTTTACGTAGTTGGGGAACGCGATGTAAACCATTCCATCATGTTAGGCAATAGTCTAATCCGAAAGACCAAGATGAGCGTAGCGCAAGGGGAGGTAATTTTCAAGAAGCCCGTTGAGAGAAATTCCCTATTAGATGAGTTTTCGGGAATCTGTCTAAATATGGACGAATACAGACCAGATATTCAAGTAAATCTCGAACACTTAAGCGACTCCGTTAAGACTGAAGTGGTCAGGGCAATAACCGAAAATCGACCGGAGGGGAATATGGAGAGTCCCGTGAAAATGAATATTGTGGTGAAGGATGATATACCAGTTTGTCATCGTCCCCGACGATTACCCGTTGCAACTTTTAGAAGCAACTATATGTTCCTCAGATCTCTATATAGTATCAATCTCTTGGAAATATCCAGGAATGAATCGCTATTGAAATTCAGCACAATCGCCCCATAACTTTGTGAGATATGAGCAAAAAACCACGACCACCTCGTTTTTTTCACAATTACAACAACAACCTACATACATACTGGTTAAAGTAAACGTGGCATCGAATTCCAGTTAAGCCAAAAACATTTTATTTTATACATTATTTATATTTTATTATTTTATTTTAGTTTCAAAAAAAAAAAATTTTTTTAAATGTTTAAAAATTTTTTTTTTGTAATTTATTTTTTTTTATGTTTTTTACATGTATGTACGTATTTAATATGAGATGAATGGTGATACCAACAATTGTTATTGCATGACTACACGTTGTAAAGGGTATATAAGATTCGGCACGGCCGAATATAGCACTGTTACTTGTTAGTTAGTTCTCTTTGAAATAATCATCAACATTAGGAGCGTTATCTAATAGATTTAACATATCGGGGCTATAATTATATTCTTCCAAATCCTTTCGAGATCTTATCTTATGACTTCGTGACGAAATTAGTGGGTCTGAAGAGGCCGCCAACATATTGAAAAGGTCCGCGTTCTGTCTAATCCGTGAAATTTTGCAAGTATTCGTGTATCTAAATTTTTTGTAGTCTTTGTTTTTTCATTCCTGGGCATCTTCTGACAACTCTCAAATCGGTAAGCATTGATATTCAATTAAACTTTTACCATGAGGTAAAATCTTATGAACCGTAGGAGTAAGTTTCTTCTCAGGGTACATTTGAGCTAAAAGTTGGGCAGTTTTTGATTAATGTAGGGTGCCTACCTAGAACGACCTGACCGACCACAACTTCAAATAACGGACCATACGACAATGCACTCAACGCACGGAACACGACAAGCAAATACGAGAATAAACCTAAAGGACAGTTGTAGTTTGACCATCGAGCCAAAAGGTTGCGCAGTAAATGTTGCCCTTTAATAACTGTAATAACCAATTATAAACTTAATTATAATAAAATCGCTGCCTTCAATAAAAGAAAGTGTTTAATTAATTATTGGATGTTTTGTATCCCACATAATCTTGGGGGCTCAACCGGGATAAACCAAAGCAAAATAAATTAAAGGACAACAACAATAAAATCAGTTTAAGTGTGCGTTAAATATTTGTGAAAAATCTACAACCGTAAGAACGGTAAAGTAAAAAAAAGGGGACTGAAAAAAAAAACACATAAACAACAACCACTGTTAACAAAAACGTAAAAAAAACCAACCACCAATTTTGTTTCGCTTTTACCAGAGAGAACAATAGAAAAATTGAGTGACATTTAGTGAAATTGAATTGTTTAAGCTGTGTGCGGCGAAACGTTTACAAAGAGAAAAAAAAACACTCAAGAACACGAACAGTGATTTTAGCGATATGCAACTCGATGGAAGCTGACTGTTAAATAATAAGAAGTGAGTTGATTGATTTGCTGTGTGAAGTGAAGAAGAAAAGAACAGCGTGATTTTGCTGCTGCTACAGAGCTGGTTGAGTGGCTGAGAAAGTTGATGGACGTTTTGTGTGTGTGCAGCAGTCGCGCAGTTAAGAGGTTGTTACGATTGAAACAGACAGGTACAGTGGTCAGTGACGAAGGAAATCAGTTAAGGTTACCGTGGAGTAGAAGCAGTAGTTTTAGATAAGTATTTTATTCCGTCAAGAATTATAATAGCAGATAGTTTAATTAAAGATGAAATAAGAATTAAATTAAAGATGAAAGAAGAATAAAATATGAAAGAAGAATTTAAGATGTAAAGAGAATCAAATTAAAGATGAAATAAGAATTGAATTAAAGATTAAAGAAGAATAAAATATGAAAGAAGAATTAAAGATGTAAAGAGAATTAAATTAAAGAAGTACTAATTTGAAGAAGAGTTAAATTAAAGAAAATTTAAATTAAAGAGGAAATTAATGGAAAATTTATTTGAAGAACAATAAAATTAAAGAAAATGTAACCCGATGAATTAAATTAAAAGAAATAAATTGAAGTAAAACTAAAACAAAATTTAAAGAAGAATTGAATTTAAGAAGAATTAAATTATCGAAATAAAAGGAAAATATATTATTTTGATTTAGTTTAATTTAAAGGAATTTAAATAATTTAATTTAATTAGACAAAAGAATTTTTGTGAATTAACTAAGAAGAATAATATCGTATTTTTAGATTTATTATTTGCTGAATACTCCCATAATTAACTTTTATTGTTTTTGAATTTTGTATTTCCTTTTAATATAATATTTTATAATTTTATTGTAATCTATCTTTTGGGAAAACACTTACGGTAGCAACTTTTATATTTTGGCGACTCGATTATTTACTTCGGACATGGAGCGGGAGGTGATCTTAGGTATGAATGTCAGTACCCTTAAGGAAAAGTTGACCGAATTGGGACTGAGTACACAGGGGTTGAAAGAAGAGTTACAGAAGAGACTGTTGATAGCGTACGGACTAGACTGATTGATACGACCGGAAACGATGTAGGGCGCGGGGCCTCTGCAGGCGGCTCTCCTGTAATGGAGGTCGGTGGAGAGACTATTGAGTTTTCTTCTTGGAAGAGTTTGTACACCATCAAAGATGTAGAAGACAGCTTGTCGCGATTCTCCGGGACTAGCACACCCGACATTACTCAGTGGCTAGCCAACCTGGAAGAAATGGGTACTACACTAAAATGGTGACAGCTTCAATTGTACGTATACGGGAAGTAGCTACAAATAGGTGCCGCGAAAATATTTATTAGGAGTCAAAGGGGTATACGCGACTGGCGTTCATTGAAGGTGGCCCTTCAGGCCGAATTTGGTTCGCAGTTATCAGCAGCAGAAGTTATTCGTCAGATTCGTGAGCGGCGTTTTACCAAAACCGAAACGCTGATAAAGTACTTATACAGCATTATGGAGATCGGTGCTCAGATCAACTTAGACGAGCAGAGTGTAGTAGAGTACTTCATCGAGGGCATTGCGGACTCAAAAACTAATAAGACAGTATTGTACCAGGCCGGTACTATCAGCGAGTTAAAAATGCAAATAAAAGTATACGAGAAAACGCGCTCCGTTCCCCAGTCGATATACAAGGGGAAAGGGCCTAGCACTATCGTGAAGACTGCTGATTTAATGAAAGCCAAAAGTGGCGAGCAGGAAAGAAGGTGCTACAAATGTGGTGAAAAGTCGCACATCGCAAAGGACTGTCCCAAAGGGCAGCATAAATGCTTTCGTTGCCAAAAATTTGGTCATCGTTCATTTGAGTGTCCTGTGAAGAAGACGACCTTTAAGATTGAAAGCGACCAAGTAAACATGGTTCGTAAAGGACCAAGATTGTTGTTCAAGGACATTACGATGCGGGGAAAAACGTTGTCTGCGTTGGTGGACACGGGGTGCGACATATGCATTGTGAGATTCGATACACTGTTCCTATTAGGGGAGGTAAATTTCGTACCTGAAAAGGTCAAACTATTCGGAATCAGCGACAGCGCGATTGTTACCATGGGCCGATTCGACGAAGTTGTCCAGATCGACGACCTGACGATTGATGTTACATTTTACGTAGTTGGGGAACGCGATGTAAACCATTCCATCATGTTAGGCAATAGTCTAATCCGAAAGACCAAGATGAGCGTAGCGCAAGGGGAGGTAATTTTCAAGAAGCCCGTTGAGAGAAATTCCCTATTAGATGAGTTTTCGGGAATCTGTCTAAATATGGACGAATACAGACCAGATATTCAAGTAAATCTCGAACACTTAAGCGACTCCGTTAAGACTGAAGTGGTCAGGGCAATAACCGAAAATCGACCGGAGGGGAATATGGAGAGTCCCGTGAAAATGAATATTGTGGTGAAGGATGATATACCAGTTTGTCATCGTCCCCGACGATTACCCGTTGCCGATCAGGCCATAGTTGACAAGCAGATTTTGGAGTGGCTCGAGCAGAAAAACGTACAGCCCAGTACATCAGAGTATGCATCACCCATTGTCCTGGTCCCGAAGAAGGATGGTACGAAGAGATTATGCTGCGACTACCGAAGGCTAAATGAAAAAATCTTGCGTGATCATTTTCCCATGCCAATCATCGATGAAGTGCTGGACAAATTACAAAAAGCCATTTTCTATACAACGCTGGACCTCAAGAATGGATTCTTTCACGTGCCGTAGGAGATGGCTTCGAGGAAATATACAGCGTTTGTAACGCATAATGGACAGTTCGAGTTCTTGTTCGCGCCATTTGTATGAGCAATGCCCCAGCTGTTTTTACTCGTTTCATATCTGCAGTGTTTAAGGATTTAATACGGGACGGTACAGTGATAATTTACATGGACGACATCATAATTCCCTTCAAGGATGTGATTGAGGGCCTTGGAAAATTCGTAAAGGTGCTGAAGACGGCGGCCTCAAACGGATTGCGTATAAAGTGTCAAATCCTCCAAGAAACTGTATGTTTCCTTGGATATATCATCCGACATTGCGCAATCAGGCCCGCAGAGGAAAAGACAAAAGCAGTGAAGAGTTTCCCGATCCCCACCGATCGTAAGACGATGCAGAGATTTTTGGGTCTGACGTCATATTTTAAACGTTTTATTCGGGACTACGCTATAATAGCCAAACCCTTAACTGATTTGTTGAGAACAAATTTTCAATTCCAGATTACCGACGAGGTTTTACTATCGTGCCAACAGTTGAAAGAGGCTCTAATAAACGCACCGGTTCTGACGTTATACGACCCCGATGCGATCACGGAAGTGCATAGTGACGCGTGCAAATTCGGGTACGGTGTCGTACTGTTTCAGAAGAGTTAAAATGAACAAGATTTACGACCGGTCCAATGCATGAGTCGTCGAACAAAGCCTTACGAAGAGAAATACCACTCTTACGAACTGGAAGTGCTGGCAGTCGTGGAAGCCCTAAAAAGGTGGAGAGTTTACTTACACGGCCTACCCTTCAAAATAGTTACCGATTGTAACGCGTTTAGGTTAACTATGAGCAAGGATGACGTGCCGGCCAGAATATCCAGATGAGCGATGTTTCCTCAAGAGTTTTCCTTTCAAATTGAGCATAGGCCTGGTTCCCGTATGAAGCATGTTGATGCACTAAGCACAATGGCTTGCCTCGTGCTGAAAAGTAGTCTTATTCACAGATTAAAGTGTGCGCAGGAGAGCGACGAGTGCACCAAGGCCATCAGAGCTGTCTTAGAACACGGAAATTACGAAGACTTTTACATACGAAATGGAGTGTTGTGTAAGGACCCAACAAAGGACCTTATCGTAGTACCGGTCGAGTTGGAAAAAGAGATTATTCGGTTAGCGCACAACCAGGGTCACGTCGGCGCCCATAAAACTCGTGAATTGGTAGAAAGGCAATATTATATAACGAAGTTGGCGTCAAAAGTCCCCAGCGTAGTGAAGAGTTATATCGAGTGCATCATCACCGAGGCAAACACTGGCAAGATGAAAGGTTTCCTCAACCCGATCGATAAGAACGATCGACCCCTACTTACCTACCACGTTAATCACGTGGGCCCAATGGAAGCTACGAAGAAGGCGTATAATCATCTACTCGTTGTGGTTGACGGCTTTACGAAGTTCGTTTGGCTTCATCCGACGAAATCAACTGACACAAAGGCAGTTATCGAATGCTTAGAGAAGCAATCATCTATTTTTGGTAATCCCCGGCGAATCATTACGGATCGCAGAGCAGCATTCACGTCACAGAGTTTCAGGAAGTACTGCATCGAGGAGAATATTCAGCACTTGTTGATAGCTACAGGCGTCCCGCGCGCGAACGGCCAGGTGGAGCGGATCCACAAGATAGTTGTAGCAAAATTATGTGCTGAAACCCCCCAGAACTGGTACAAACACGTGCGGCGCGTTCAAATCAATTCCACTGCTCCGAGAAGCACCCGTTTTACCCCGCTTAAGCTATTAACGGGCGTGGAAATGACTTTACCGTCCTACCCATACCTTCGGGAAAAGCTAGACGCCGAAACAATTCCCGAATTTGAAGACGAAAGAGACGATATGAGATCGGCGGCTAAAGAGAACATAGCTAAGCTGCAAAAAGAGAACTGTAAGACGTACAATGGTAAACGAAAGCCCGAAACTGAATATGCCGTAGCTGAGTTAGTAGCCATCAAGCGCACTCAATTTGGCAGCGGGTTAAAGCTTAAAGGTAAATACTCGGACCCTTCAAAATTGTGAAGAAGTTGCCCCACGGAAGATATGAGGTGGAAAAAGTCGGACATCACGAAGGTCCTAACAAAACAACCAAAGTGGCCGAACGATGGCAATCCGAGCCGAATTGCCGTCAAGTGGCCCGAATGTAGGGTGCCTACCTTGAACGACCTGACCCACCATAACTTCAAATAACGAACCATACGACAATGCACTCAACGCACAGAACACGACAAGCAAATACGAGAATAAACCTAAAGGACAGTTGTAGTTTGACCACCGAGCCAAAAGGTAACCAATTATAAACTTAATTATAATAGAATCGCTGCCTTCAATAAAAGAAAGTGTTTAATTAATTATTGAATGTTTTGTATCCCACATTCATAATCATCAAACTTTGGGCTATTTACCATTTCTCTAGAGTTTATAACATTTAGGATAACTGCCAACCTTTTTATAATATTATTGATGATCCATCACATCCCCACTTATTTATCAATGTAAGCCTATCTGGAAGTGATACTGCTTCCTCTTAAGGCAAACTTTGAATAAGGCGTTTAGCTGTATAATCCATTAAGTCTTGCTTTTTTACCTCTATCGATACTTCAGTAACCTTTACATTAGGTGACACTGCTTCTTTTTTGGCAGATGTAATCTTTTTGTGTCCAGGAAGAATACTCCCTTTGATTCTCTGCAGTCGATCTGGGCTTGCAAGTACCACAGCTTTTGTAATGTCGGACTTTGATTTATCTTTATCTTTTACAAACTTAAGATATAATGCTTCTGAAAGATGCGATTTAGATATATCTTTTGTGGAATTTTCAAGTTTACGTTTTCTTGTGTACTCAGAACACTCGTTTACAGTTTTTGTTGGTCTTCCTCTTTTGCTGTCAGAGGACGTATGTGGTTCTTCGATGTTTTCAAAAGTTGTAACTCCATTTAGCCAGTCTGGGTTGTTTTTCATAAATGCTTTTTTCGTACGGTGTGAGGTAAGCCATTTTTTTTAATTGTTAGGAAAACGAAGTGAATTTTGCTATGAACATCCATTTCGTGGTATCCTGGTAAAGCGTGTAGTTTTTTCACAATAGCCAATTTAAATGCATTTGTATTATCTGAGTTTGTGAATAACTCCAACAAATCTAAATTGGTAAATGACATTATCGCACTTTAAAATAAGATTGTATAAGTTCTGTTACTGATCACTAGTTTTAGAAAGTAAAAACCTTACTGGCTGCATTATACAATTGCGGTTTAATTTGTACCCAAAAATTAAAAAAAGGGTTTCAACTACATACCTAATTTGAGCAAAAAAAAATTAACTGGAATATAAGTATACCTGGAGTTTATATTTTATACAGTATAAAAAAGTTTTAAAACTACCTGCCTACTTTTATAACAGGTATTTTTACCTGATTGGCAGAGCAAAATATTGTTTACTATTTAAGGAGAAACAATAAACATATGCAACAAGTAACTTTGGAAACCCTTTTTTATTTATTTTCACATTTTGCACACATCTTTGTTACATTCTTTAAAAATGAGAAAAAAATTTTTCTCGTCTTCGATATGAGGTTGTAACAGTTTTCTTCTTATTTCACCTACAGCGGCAACCTACGGCAGCTAAACTAAGTTAAATTATTTCAAGTATTATGTAGCAAATATTCTCAGAAAATATGGGCGAGACCATTTTTGACCATTTTTAGATATGCTCTATTTTATTTGTAAAAATGACCTAAATATAGGGTGTCTGAAAAGCGGCTACTGCCGAAAAAGTAGGGCATCTGCTGAACATTTTACTACTTATTTTAATTAAAAACAAACATACCTTTAAAAAAATACCAAAAAAGTAGTAATCAAACGGTAATGTTTCTGACATTTATTTTTTCAAGATCACCCTTTTTTTTTGCTTTTTAAAAAATTGTCGACTTTGAGCAGCTCCACAAACTATAATTTTTATGCAATTAAGGAAAACGTTTTTGAATTGTGAGTAAGTAATTTAAATTAAAAACGCCACAAATTAAACGTTTAAAATATTTAAAAATAAAAAACACAAAGAAAATATTTTAGTAAAAATATTTTAATTTAAAGCGTTATTAAAAATCAATTATATTGTTACAGATTTATTTTTAAATAGCTTAATTTACATTATAATTTATTTTAGTTGTAGCAGTTAAAGTTACTGTAGTTGTATTTGTATTAGTTTATTTTGCTGATTGTTCGAACATGATGTTTGTTATTATGTGTAGCATACTTTTAGGCACTTCTATTATTCGTGCCTATTACTTAACGTCTTAATTTAAATTTAACGGTTTTCGAATGTACTAGAATGTACATACGAGAACTTTGTCGAATGTTACCGAACACCACTATGTTACTATAAATAGCCGAACAACACAGCTAACGTAATCAGTATTACAATAGAGCTTGTAAAGTGCGTATCAAAGTGAGTTTGATAATAAAAGTGTATAACTAAAAGTGTAATAAGTAAAGTGATATAAAAGCAATCTTTGAGTGTGTTTAAGTAAATAAAGTGCTCTTAATTTTAAAACTAATTTCAACTGTTTTTGATTGCAATAAAAGAACTCAAGAGGTTTATTTAAAGGAAGTAAACCAAAGTTTATAAAAGGTATAAACGTAACAACTGGTGTCAGAAGTGAAATTGCATTATCATAAAAGACATGAAATTTGAGGAGCTTAAAGTTGACCAACTCAAGAAAGAATTGAGTAAGCTGGCATTGTTGACAACAGGTAATAAAGTGGAATTGCAAAAGAGACTTCTAGATGAATTTAAGCGGCGTAATATTGACATTGATGGTTACGAGTTTGACGAAAAAGAAGAAATGGAAATTTCTACTCGTGCAACCACAAACAGCATGGATTTAAGTACGATGCTTGCAGCAATGATGGAAAAAATTGAACTCAACAGTCAAAAATTATTAGCTGAAGTTAAAGTAGAAGTTCAAGAAGTTAAAGTAGAAGTTCAAGAATCTTCTAGAGCTAATAATGAAAAATTATTAGCCGAAGTTCAAGAAACTTCTAGAGCTAATAATGAAAAATTGTTAGCCGAAGTTCAACAATCTTCTAGAGCTAATAATGAAAAATTATTAGCCGAAGTTCAAGAAGCTTCTAAAGCTAATAATGAAAAATTATTAGCTGAAGTAAAAGAAGAGTTGGAGTTGAGATTTCAAGAATGTTCTAGAGCTACGAACCAGAAACTTCAGGAAATTTCTGAGGCTGTGAACAACAGAGTCGATTGCGTGGAAAAGCAAGTTAAAGATGTTAACGAAAAATTGCAGTTACAAGTAAAAAATGTTGATGAAAAATTGCAATTACAAGACGAAAAATTTAAAAATCTAGAAACAAAAATAAACGATATCCAATGTCATGAGGGACCAGTTCGGATAATTCCAGAAATATCGAGTAGAATAAAGGCCCCTACTTTTAACGGTAGTGCACCATTTAATGTTTTTAAATTTCAATTTGAGACAGTTGCCAATAGAAATATGTGGAGCAATGAAGAAAAGGCTATAGAGTTGATTTTGGCGTTAAAAGCAACGCAGCGCAAGTCTTGGAAAGCATACCTTTTGGCTGCAGAGAAAACTATGATGACATAATGGTTGCACTACAACGTAAGTATGGCGGCGAGCACAAACGAGATATATACTGAATGGAATTACGAGGCAGAACACAGAAAGCTAACGAGTCATTACAAGATTTCGCAACGGAGATCGAGCGTTTGGTGCAGCTGACATATCCAGGTGAAAATCACCCATTTTTGGATCAGTTTAAAATTGAAACGTTTGTAAATGGAATACGTGATCTAGAAATAAAGCATCCGGTGTTTGGCACACATAAATCGACGTTTGCAGAAACAGTTTCATATGCACTAACACAGGAGACTGCAAAATTGCTTTCTAAGCCGCAGATATACAAGGTGCGAAATCTTGAAATTTCTACAGAAATGGAAAGAGATGACGTAAGCGATTTAAAGGCTCGTATACAGGCGCTAGAGGAAAAACAAGGCAAAGCCAGAGCCAAATGTTATAATTGTGGTAAGAGTGGACATTTTCAACGAAATTGTAGAGCACCTAGAAAGCGGGCTAGATCGGTATCGCCACCTGGAAACAGCAAACGGGCGAACACGAAATCATCAAATGAGTCACCGTTAAACTAAAACGAGCTAGCACTACGGGGCAAGAGCTAGCTCCCATAACCGAGGGCCCCACAATCTCCATATCAGTTATGCAGCAGAAAAATAGCAACCTTACTGCTTGTGGGTATATCAATGGTCGAAGGCATATTTTTACCATAGACACAGGAGCATCGCAGTCTATTATCAGGCCCGATTTAGTAAAGAAAACAATCGAACCGTTATGTGGCGTAAGTCTGCGAACAGCTACTGGGGAGCCTGCTACTGTCTATGGTAGAATAATCGTAAAAGTAACTATTGCCAACATAACTGTCAATCATGTATTCATCGTTGCCGACATTGTGGACGAAGTAATCATCGGTGCAGATTTTATGATTACTCCTGGCATTATTCTGCACATGGGGCAGAAGGTAATGATTTGGAGAAATGTTGAAATAGCCCTTGATGTTGGTTATGAAAATAAGGTGCATGTAAGGAAACTAGTTGCTACAGAATATGAGAAAATACCACCACAGTCAGAAAGTGTAGTATGGGCGCGTATAGAGGGAGATTGTGTGGACAACCGGTTGTGGGTGGTAGAACAAACAGATATAAAAAGTGACTTAATAACAGCAAAAGCCCTTGTCAAAACCAGCAATGATGGAAGAGTCCCTGTAAGAGTGCTTAACCTTTCCACCTGTGAAAAAGTCGTCAAGCCAAAGTCCGAATTAGGTCAATGTGCTAAAGCTGAGGCAATAATTAATTGCGAAATGAAATCGGGTCCTGTCAGTATGTCGAACAAAGAGCAGGAGATGCTAGCAGAATACGTAGAGAAGTGGGTTAAAGAGTTATCGCCGTCTGAAAGGAATAAAGCAAAACAGCTGCTCAGAAAACATGCATCCATCTTTGCTTTGAAAGGTCAACATCAAGGTAGAACATCACTTGTGAAACATCAGATAAATACCGGCGATGCAAGGCCTATTAAACAAGCTCCTAGAAGTATTCCTCTAGCAAAATGTAATGAAGTCAAAGAGCTTGTCAACGAAATGGAGCAGAATGGAGTAATAGAACCTTCTTCAAGTCCTAGGAGCTCACCGGTAGTTTTGGTTAAAAAGAAAGATAGCAGCACAAGATTTTGCGTCGATTATAGAAAACTGAATGACGTCACGAAGAAGGACAGTTATCCACTACCAAGGATAGATGACACTCTGGACACGCTAGTAGGAACAAAATGGTTCTCTACATTAGACCTGCAAAGTGGTTATTGGCAAGTAGAAATATCTGATAGAGATAAGGAGAAAACAGCTTTTAGTGCAAGTGACGGGCTATGGCAATTTAACGTGATGCCATTTGGACTATGCAACGCTCCAGCCACATTCTAGCGATTAATGGAACGCGTATTAAGGGGACTTCATTGGAAGACATGCCTGGTGTATCTTAATGACATAAAAGTTTTGACGATCACCTGAAAAATCTAGAAGATGTTCTTAAACGAATATCAGTGGCTGGACTTAAATTAAGTGCAAAGAAATGTGCATTGTTCCAAAAAGAGGTTAAATACTTGGGGCATCGAGTTGCAGAGGATGGTATATCAACTGACGAAGATAAAATCCAAGCTGTGAAGGACTGGCCTCGCCCGAAAAATCTTCATGAGTTACGTAGTTTTCTAGGCCTCTGTACCTACTACAGGAGATTTGTACCGAATTTTGCTAGTGTCGCTGCCAGTCTACATGAGCTCACCAAGAAGTCCCGACCATTTCTGTGGGCTGAAGCACAAGAACAAGCATTTCAGAAGCTCAAGGAGTTGTTATGCGTAGCACCAGTTTTGGCATATCCTATCGCTGGAGAGAAATTTGTATTGGATAGCGATGCGAGTGGCTACGGGATAGGTGATGTTCTTTCGCAAGTTGTCAACGGAACAGAAAGGGTCATAGGCTTCTACAGTCGGACACTCTCGAAGCCTGAAAAAAATTATTGTGTAACACGACGAGAGCTTCTGGCAGTTGTGGAGTGTGTAAAGCATTACCACAAATATCTGTACGGACAACACTTCGAACTAAGAACCGATCACTCTGCACTCAGATGGTTGCTACAATTTAAACAACCGGAAGGACAGCTAGCCCGTTGGATTGAACGTCTCCAGAGCTACGATTTCAGCATTGAGCACAGAAAGGGCACTAAACATGGAAATGCAGATGCACTCTCCCGAAGACCGTGCAGATTGGAGTGCAAACATTGTGCAAAAGCTGAAGGAAAAGAATGTGTCGTTGACGTTCGACTAACACATATAGAGACATGTGACGACTGGTCAGCGGCGCAAAGAGACGATCCCATACTGGCAAAAATTATGTCAGCAAAGGAGGAAGACAAAAGGCCAACCCGTAACCAAATATCAGCGGAAAGTCCACTGATGAAATCATACTGGGCGCTATGGAATAGTCTGCAGGTTTTAAACGGATGCCTTTATCGCAAATGGAAAAGTACTGATGGTAAATCGACAACAAATCTGATTGTGGTGCCATCATCTAAAGTCAAAGAGGTATTGAAGGAGTTTCATAATGGTTCAAGCGGTGGTCATCTTGGTGTAACAAAAACCATAGAGAAGATAAAGCAACGTTTCTTTTGGGTTGGATGCCAACAATCTGTAGCTGATTGGATAGCAAATTGCGAACAATGTATCGCAGCCAAGGGCCCAGTAAGACGGAGTCGCGGAGCGCTGCAGCAGTACAACTCAGGTGCTCCGTTTGAGCGAATAGCAATGTATATAGCAGGCCCTTTTCCTGTCAGTGAGGCTGGAAACCGTTACGTTCTAGTTGTAATCGACTATTTTAGCAAATGGCCAGAGGTATACGCAATACTAAACCAAGAAGCTAAAACTGTCGTAAACGCATTTGCAAACAACTGGGTGTGCCGCTATGGAGTTCCACTTGAGCTACATTCTGATCAGGGAAGAAATTTTGAATCTGCGATATTCCAGGAAATGTGCGAACTATACGGTATCCGAAAAACGAGAACTACGCCACTGCATCCACAATCTGACGGCATGGTCGAGTGATTTAACCGCACGTTGGAGGAAGACTTGAGAAAAGTGGTCAGTGCACACCAAAGGGACTGGGATGAGCACATACCAAAATTTCTATTGGCATACAGGTCAGCCGTTCATGACTCTACCTCCCGAACACCTGCAAAAATTATGTTTGGAACCGAGCTGAAACTGCCAGGTGATCTAGAATTCGGTATTAATCCCTCGACAATAGATGAGCACGAAGAAGACACTTCAAGGGAACATAAAGATCTAGACGAAATTCATGAATTCGTTCGTGGCCGAATAAAAATGACCAGCGACAAGATGAAGGCCAGATATGACAAAGCAGCGAATTGTGAAGGCTTTAATGAGGGTCAGCTAGTTCTACTATATAACCCACAACGAAAAAAGGACTGTCTCCTAAGCTCCAAACTCATTGGGATGGGCCGTATAAGGTGATACAAAGAATAAATGATGTCGTGTATAGAATACAGAAGAACAATAGCCCAAGAGCAAAGATGAAAGTGGTTCATCTCGAGCGCCTCGCTAAGTACGGAAAAAGTGAATTTGTGCCTATTCGGGACGAACAGGCTTAAGCGGGCGGTAGTGTTACAGATTTATTTTTAAATAGCTTAATTTACATTATAATTTATTTTAGTTGTAGCAGTTAAAGTTACTGTAGTTGTATTTGTATTAGTTTATTTTGCTGATTGTTCGAACATGATGTTTGTTATTATGTGTAGCATACTTTTAGGCACTTCTATTATTCGTGCCTATTACTTAACGTCTTAATTTAAATTTAACGTTTTTCGAATGTACTAGAATGTACATACGAGAACTTTGTCGAATGTTACCGAACACCACTATGTTACTATAAATAGCCGAACAACACAGCTAACGTAATCAGTATTACAATAGAGCTTGTAAAGTGCGTATCAAAGTGAGTTTGATAATAAAAGTGTATAACTATAAGTGTAATAAGTAAAGTGATATAAAAGCAATCTTTGAGTGTGTTTAAGTAAATAAAGTGCTCTTAATTTTAAAACTAATTTCAACTGTTTTTGATTGCAATAAAATAACTCAAGAGGTTTATTTAAAGGAAGTAAACCAAAGTTTATAAAAGGTATAAACGTAACAATATTATTTTATGTACGTATGTTTTTATTTGCCAGAAGCTTCGGAGAGAAAATCATCACTTAAAGCAAATCATCAAATTATTTTAATTCAAACATTTTATTACAATCGCAAAAAAAACAATAAAAATTTATTTAGAAAACTGTTTTCTTATTAGATAAGTTATTTAAAACAAAAAATATATTAAATTGATATAAAAATAAATATACCTATTCAAATAGCAGCTTGTGAATAAAATCAAATTGACACATACTCTTTAGAATATTAATGTATTCAAATTGCATATCTATCATTCGAAATGTAGAAATATAAAAAACTTGAATGTTTTAATATAAAAAAACAATCATACATTTAACAATTACATATGAATTTAAGTATTTTAGGAATCATCATTATTATTATACAGAATAGGTTTCATATTTGTATTTATACCTTAACATATTTTTAAATTATAGCGTGAACTTTAAGTATTATTTTGAATATAATATACCCTTAAGAGTGCTGTTATCTAATCTATTTCTATATTTTGTTTTATTTAAATTGATAACTTAAAATATTCGTTCAACATTTGCAGAAGAAATAGGAAGACATATTAGGGTTTTAACAAATTTTGACAGGGTCGGAAAAGCTAAGATTTTGTCAGCTCGAGTTGTTTTTGAGACTTTTGACCAAAATTCTTCACAACTTAGATTATATAAAGTTGTAACGTGTTCATCAAAGTGGAGAAGACGTAGTTCTCTAAACTCGTCTTCTAAGTTTTGAACATCATTCTCATCAATTGAAAAAATTTGAAAAGTTTTGTATTAAATATTTTAATGAAGCTACTTTTCTATTAATAAGGGTCAAGACAAAATAATGAAAAAAATTTCTTTAAAATAATTATTGTTAAAATCAAATCGTTTCAGTATTTGCTAACACAACTCAATGTAAAATGAAGTACAATTTTCAACAAATTTTTTTTTCATTATCTTTGTTAAGATTTTATAAACCAAATTACTTGCGTATTAGTGTCATAATCGTTAAATACACAGTTGTAAAGACGTGGTGTATAGCCTAAACAAGCAATAGCCCAAACAAACAAATTATTGTAGTGTAGTCGTTTGTCTAGCCTAGGTAAACAGTCATTAACAGAGTACTGATAATCCAAAGAGATCTGTATGCTTACGCTGGACAAAGGGTTACTGAGTATGTTGAAGTTTAGTGATAAGGTTTCTAGTATGTAAGAAAAATATATAATTATTGGTTAGTGATAAGAATTGTAGTATATAAGGAGAAAGAAAGAAAAGTAATCATTATTAAGATTCAAGAAAAGGAAGAAGTAAAAGTGTTTTAGTTCCTGCGGAGATTAACATTTTGGTGACCCCGACGTGATTTGAAGGACGAGTGGTAAAAATAATAATTTTGTTCAAACCAACCAAATATTGTCAACCGTAAGTATCAAATAAAATAATAATTTTGCTTTAAGCATAAAAAGTGCTAGTGGGTGATTATTAATAATGAATCCGGTTGAACTTATCCAGTGTCAGGAGAAGTTAGGACAAAAAATTGCGACCCTTTATAGTTCTCTAAGCGTTTCAAAACAATGTTAATGAGCAGGAACGTAAAAATGAAGTTAGCAAATTAAGAGAATCGTTTTAAATTGCAGTTGCAGAATTTAATAAAAACGACAAGGAGCTTCGACCACCTTCCGCAACGTTAGAACGAAATAATTATTTTAAAACAGATTTTGTTAGAAAAGTGCAAGAAACTTCAGAGAATTTTGAAGGATTGTATCAACAATTTAAAAACAGAATAATGCAGTAAGAAGCACAGCAGCAAATCGCTTCTGGTTCAAAAATGCAGACCCAAAATTTTACACCTCAGGGGGAAGGTGAAATTAAAGAATTTGCTAGAAAAGTAGAGTATAAAAATAAAGAAAAGTTTGGACTGAAACGGCAATTTCAGTACATCTTAGATGAGGTAGAAGTTAAAATAGACAATTTCAAATGTAAAAATATATCAATTGATGTTGTAAAAAAAATTAAGCATTGCAGAAAAGGTGTTCTTTGAATATATTGGAGAATTTCCTGATGATGAGTTGACTGAGGTTTTTTACTAACTGCGTGATTCATACCAGGAGATTCCAGATATTGGAAAGAACTTGAAAACCCTTCCATTTACAGTGCCATCAATTGACGTACCACAATTTGATGGAAAAGTTACGGAATGGGATACATTTAGAGAATTGTTTGAGCAACTTATCATACCTCAACCATTTTCGAAAACACAAAAGATGTGTATATTGAAATCAAAATTAGGTGGGGAATCAATAAAGAAAATAGCTAAATTACCCTCCAGAGAAGAAAATTTTGATATAGCTGGGGATATCTTGAATAAATACTATTTCAATAATAGAGCGACTACTTCAATTTATTTTAAATCAATCCTTGACGCTCCTTCAGTGAGATGTAACTCTAAAAGTGGATGTGGTTAACGAAAGTCTACAAGCACTAAATGTAAAAATTGACCCAACGGAAATGTATCAATCCTTAATATGTTTTATATTGCAACGAAAATTGGATGATCAAATGATAATCCAATTTGAGCAATACTTGGGCTCATCTAGAGAATTGCCAAAGGTGGAGAAATTGATTGAGTTCTTGCAACAAGTTCAATATTCTTTGGATGCAAGTCAGCAATTCACAAAAGGGGATGATGATACAAATAATTTTCGTCCAAGTAATCAAAAAGAATTTTATAATTCCAGAAGATCGAAGAGAGGAACGTTCTTCAAAATGTTTAAGGGCAATTAATACGAAATGTGTTTTGGGATACTCTATAGGTCATAATTTATTTAAATGCGCTAAATTTGGAAATCTATCTATTAAAGATAGATTGGAGAAAGTGAGGAATTTTAAACTGTGTCACAGATGTCTTTCCCCAGGTCATTTTACAAAAAAATGTTTTAGGGATTTTAATTGCAGAATATGCAAACATGATCATAACACTCTTATCCATGAAGAAAAGTCCCAACAGAAAACGATTTCAGTGAACAGTGATAATGAACATAATAATAATGATTATGTTTTCTTATCTACAGCAATTGTCCAAGTAAAAACAGGGGATAGTAAATGGGTAAATTGTCGCGTATTGTTAGATAATGGTTCTCAGTTGAATATCATAACAAAAGAATTTAAGAACAAATTAAATTTGCCTGATATTACTAAAATAAATAAAAATATTGAAGGTTTACAAAGGAAAAAATCATCGGTACAAGAACAAATTGGCATAAACATAAGGTCAAAAGTATCTAACTACAAAACTTTCCTTAATGCAGTAGTAATGAATAAGATTGTGTCTAATGTACCAAGTTCAAGAATGTTAGCAGGAACTTTTCCTGCCGATATAAAATTAGCAGATCCTGAATATAATATACCAAGAGGAATTGATTTACTTCTATCAAACCAATTTGTATTTGATCTCATATGCAATGGTAAGTTACAAGACAAAACAACAAAAACCAAATTACAAAATACAAAATTAGGTTGGGTAGCTTATAGTATGACAAAATTGGATAATACTGTTGGAACCAAAAAGGTTGCAGTAAACACAACGTGCGAAGGTATATTAGAAAAATTTTGGGAACTAGAAGAAGTACCAAAAATAAATAATTTTACAGCCACTAAAAAACAGTGTGAGAAATTATTTAATCAAAATGTCAAAAGATTGGCAGATGGTAAGTTTCAAGTAGTATTACCGTTTAAATACCATAAGAGTAAATTGGGCAATTCTAGCTTTATAGCTAAAAGATGATTTTTTGCTTTAGAAAGAAAATTGGGCAAAAGTCCAGAATTAAAACAACAGTATAGTGAGTTTATGAGACAGTACTTAGACATGGGGCATATGGAATTATTAATCAGTACAAATATTATAGGCAACGCGTATTATTTACCACATCATTGTATAATAAGACCTGAAAGCACAACTACAAAATTGAGAGTGGTGTTTGATGCATCATGCAAAACTACAACCAATGCCTCATTGAATAATATTTTACTGAGATTTAGGAAACATCGATATGTTTTTTCGGCAGATATAGAAAAAATGTACAGGCAAATTTGGGTATCAGAAAACAATAAAAAATATCAGTTAAAACATATGCTCTCAAAACTTTAACTTTTGGTACGGCATCTGCCCCGTATTTGGCGGTTAAATGCCTACAAAAAATTGCAGATTGAAAATCAAATCAATTTCCTGAAGAATGTTCAATTATAAGAAACGATTTTTATATGGATGATTTAATGACTGGAGGAGATTGTTTGAAAAAGGTTACACTACTTAGAACAAATTTAGACAACCATTATGCCATTAAGCAAGTGATGCACCAATGATAGGTCAATTGTAAAAGGAGTAAGTGAAAAGTATATAGTAGAAAATCTTAATATTAAATCAGAAATTTCAAATTTTATTAAAGCTTTAGGTATCATATGGAATCCAAACACAGACGAACTAGGCCTAAACTGTAAATGGGAGGAAGCCGTTTCAAAAAGATCAATATTGGCAGAAATTTCAAGATTATTTGACCCGCTAGGATTGGTGGGACCTGTCGTGGTGAGTACAAGAATATTAATGCAAGAATTATGGAAATTAAAAATTAATTGGGATGAAAGAGTGAAAGAGTTTTAAATATTTGAATAAAATAACAATACTTAGACATTTTATTGGTGTCAAACCACTACAAATAGAACTACATGGCTTTTGTGATGCATCAATGAAGGCATACGGTTCAGCAATTTATATAAGATCAATCGATAGTTATTGAATTATGTGCCAGTGTATTGTTGGCAGAATTAATGAAAGTAGTGGTCGAGAGTCTTAAAATAAAATTTAAAAATATTTATTTTTATACTGATTCTACCATTGTTTTAAGCTGGTTAAGATTGGATCCAGCACGTTTGCAATTGTTTGTATCTAACAGAGTTAGTTTCATACAGGCTAATACCGATATAGAATATTGGAAATATGTGAGGTCAGAGGAAAATCCAGCTGATCTTGTATCGAGAGGACTAATGGCAGATGAATTAATTCAAAACGAATTCTGGTTTAAAGGTCCTAAATTTTTACAAAAAACCGAGGACTTAATGTTTTGATAATAAAAAAGGTAGAATCTTTATATAGCAAAATAAATCATAGGAACAAATTTAATTACCTTCAAAATATCACAGCATATGTTTTAAAATTTATTCATTTAGGTAAAAAATAGAAATCTGAACCATTTTTTTACAAAAGATAAGCATTAAAAGTAATTTTGAAAGGGAACACTTCAAAGAAGAAATAAGAATTTAAAAAATGGAAAAAAGCCTGCCAAAATCATCAAAACTTACGACATTATATCCATTTCTAGATAATCAAGAGCTAATTAAAGTAGGAGGTAGGTTAGAAAATAGTTCCTTGGCATATGAAGCGAAACATCCAGTTGTTTTACCGTACAATAACAATATTGTGAAATTATTAATAGAACAACTACATACACAACATCTAAATATAGGTCCGCAAGGACTATTAACGATAACCAGACAACGTTTTTGGCCATTACGAGATCGGCCACTTGTAAGGAAAATAGTGAATAAATGTTACAGGTGTTTTAGAAAATGCTCAAGACAGTTACATCAGTTGATGGGAAACTTACCGGAAGATCGAGTTAGAAGGACTCGTCCGTTTTTAAATGCAGTAATTGATTTTCTAGGTCCCATTACGATTCATTACAAAATAAGAGGAAAAAAGACGGACAAATCTTATGTATGTGTATTTGTTTCCTTTGCAACAAAGGCAGTGCATTTAGAAGTAGTGTCAGATTTAACCTCAGCAGCGTTTATAGGTGCTTTAAAAAGATTTGTAGCTAGACGAGGTTGCCCACAAAAAATATATTCGGACAATGCAACAAATTTTTTAGGTGCTGCCAACAGCCTAAGTAGAAATCATCAGCTATTTACTGAATCCAATCACAATAAGGATTTATATACTTTCTGTGAAAATAATGGAATTGAATGGCTTACCATACCAGCAAGATCAACTCATGTAGGAGGTTTATGGGAAGCCACCGTCAAATCTGTTAAAAAAACACTTTTATAAAGTAACAGCAGGAATAATGACATACGAATAATTATACACTCTTATGACACAAATAGAAGCAATATTTAATTCACGACCATTGACTGCTTTGTTCAATGATCCTAATGACTTGCATGTTTTAACTCCGGGACATTTTCTAATTGGTGAATCATTGACCAGTTTTAATGATTCATCAAATAACCAATGCTACCATAATATATGAGATCATTGGAAATCAGTTCAAGCCAGCATGGAAGACTTCTGGAGACGTTGGTCTGTGGAATAGTTATCCGAATTACAAAAAAGATATAAATGGAACGAACCTAAAGAAAATATTAAACCGGGAACGTTAGTACTTCTAAAAGAAGACAACATTCCTCCCATGTGCTGGAGGCGGGGGAGAATCATCCGAACCATATTAGGATCGGATGGGCTATGCAGAATGGTGGACGTAAGAACCAGCAATGGGGAGACCAAAAGGTCAATCCACAATGTTTGTCCTTTTCCCACTGATAATGTAGAATATGATATAGCAAGTGCTACTAGGGTGAAAAATAAAAAAAGAAAATGTAGATTGTTTAAATTTAGATAATAATGATAAGAAAAAAACTAAATATAGATGTACTAATATTAATAATAAGAATAATAAGGCCACTTACAGATTAAAAAATAAAAATATGTTAGTAATGTTGTTATCATTGTTAGCAATATTTAATCCTGTTAATGCGCAATATAATATAAAAAGCTTTAGTAATAATACTGGCATATTTTTTGAGAAGGCAGGCACGGTAGGGTTGTCAACTAACTTTTGGAATACATTAGTACACGTCAACATCTGATTATATAACAGCCAAAATATCCCTGGATGAAGCCATGAATACACTTGAGAACCTAAGAAAAGCAGCCCAAATATTTGCATCATCAGCAGGAAAAAATTTGCACAATCTGTATGATCGGATTTTAAACAGGCATGAATTAATAATGTCTTCAGTGCCAAGCCGTAAAGCCCGATCTCTTTTGCCGTTTCTGGGTAGTATACATCATGCATTACTCGGTTTGATGGACGAAGAGCATGCCGAAGAAATGTCGAAGAAACTGAAAGAAGGCTCTGAAGATAATCTAGACCTACGAAATATCGTTCAAAAGATTTCATCTGTTCAGAATATAACAATGGATGTAATTAAGAAGGAAAACAAGGTTGTTTTCAAAAATATTGTAAAGCTGAGCGAGTCAATAAAGTCATTGGAGATCGAAACACATGAGACAAAAGACGAAGCAGCACGAGTTAGTGCTATAACAAACATTTTGACGTCGGTAAAAATATTTGAGGAAATCCAGGAAGATCTAATTGAGGTATTTTTAAATTTGAAAGGCAATGTTATTTACCGAATATTGCCTGTGAAGAAATTTAAGCAACAAATTGAAAACATAAAGAAAGCGATAAGCAGGAAGTTGCGTCTTCCTGCAGAAAATCCTATTGAATTAGCCAAAGTGGCACAAGTATCAACAAGAACAACGAAAGATTTCATCTTGTTTAATATACGCTTGCCTTTACTTAACAATGAGATTCTTGAAGCGTACGAAGTTTATACGTATCCCATTCTCCACGACGGGTTATCGATAAAAATTCATACAGCTGATAGATATATCCTGATCGATGAACGCAAGAATTCATACTACAAGTTGAATGATAACCAGCTTGCTCATTGCCAAAGGATGAATCGGTTAATATTATGCCATCAGATTCATCCAATGTTTAATACTAGAGGTGAAACTAGTTGGAGCTCTTCTTAAAAGCAAAGGAAATTCCAAACAGTTGTAAAATAGAAATAAAAAGGTTTCAGAACTATTGGCAACAAATGCACACTGCAAATTCATGGGTATTTTCTGTTAAGGAAGATACATCAGCAGATGTAATATGTCACGATAAAAGTCATCCTGTCATTATACAAGGTGCTGGTATTTTAAAATTACACGCTCAGTGTCATCTCGAGTCAGCTGAAGTGAATCTTTGGGCCCATGAGTTATTCTATGCGTTTTTCCAATAATTAACATCTCGAGCTCCATACCATCCATTGCTCACATTAAAATTGATGGTGAAATGGAAATATACAAAATACCGGACATTCCAACAACGACCAACTTATTCGGATTGAGCACTCGACTAGGCGTTCATTATCTAACACATTATGGGATCAGCATTACAACAACCATAATAATCTGTGTGATTATTTTTGCAGTCGTGTACATACTAAGAAAGCTGTGCCCGCAGCCGTTGTTCTACCTAGGTTAGTATAATTCTCTTAACACAAAAGATATTCCTTCACCATTAATACAATTAGATTATTTTTTATATGTAAATATTAGTTATGATGTAACTTGTTGAAAGATTACAATCTTTCAAGGCCGCCAGAATGTTAAGATTTTATAAACCAAATTACCTGCGTATAAGTGTCATAATTGTTAAATACACAGTTGTAAGGACGTGGTGTATAGTCTAAACAAACAATAGCCCAAGCAAACAAATTATTGTAGTGTACTTGTTTGTCTAGCCTAGGTAAACAGTCATTAACAGAGTACTGATAATCCAGAGATCTGTTTGCTTACGCTAGACAAAGGGTTACTAAGTATGTTAAAGTTTAGTGATAAGATTTCTAGTATGTAAGAAAAATATATTATTATTTGTTAGTGATAAGACTTGTAGTATATAAGGAGATGATAAAAGAAAATAAAAGTAATCATTATTAAGATTCAAGAAAAGGAAGAAGTAAAGGTGGAGTTACATACCATCCGTTCATGCGTTGTTGCGTTTGATACTTTTCCACCTTTTTATACGTTTCTAAACTCAAGTTACACACAATGCGTTTTATGCATCAACTCTTATGTTTTAATCAGCTGTTGTGTTAGGGTTGCCATTCGTACTGTTTTAAACAGTACATGTTCTGTTTTTTGTAATGTGTACTGTTATATTCACAATACCTAAAACATTACGAAAAAGTACTGTTTTTTTATATTTGTACTGTTTTTGGATATATGTAAATGTATTGAATTTTGTAATTTTTTGAAGAATGAAATTGAAAAAAATTTTATTGTTAAATGTGTACAAAAAGGGATAAATATTTATAATTTCTTTTTGAATTAACTTTTTTTGTAAGCATAAATTATTTTCTTTTATATAACTATACCACCTCTATTTGTGTTGTATAATTATTTATTGAATTTTAAAAATTATCAAATGTATTCATTTTAAAAATTCAATTGATTGTTTTTAGAATTTTTTTAACAATATTTAATTAATACATTTGGATTACTATATATAAGTTAAAAATATCAATTTTAATTGACAAATTATCAATTTTAAAGTAGACTTTACTTTATTGTTCATAAAAATTGTTATTGTCTTTAAAATAAACTTCAAAAAAATTATTAAAAATAATATTATAGTCAACTTTAACAAGAAATGTTTTCTTTTTGTTGAGCCGTAATATTATTTTCTTAAATATTGTTAAATATTGATTTTAAGTTCAATAACAATTTCTATGCCTGATAGATTAAGTGCCATTATTACAACTTGTCTTTAGTTAAAGGTAGGATTTTGTCTGTTCGATAAATAGCTTTGCATTATTACATCTTCCATTTTTTTATTGTTATTATTATTAATTTTAATAATATTTAATGAATAAAAAAATAATAATAAATTAAGGGTTTATAATGCAAAGTCATTTATCTGCCAAACAAAATTCTGCTTTAGCTAACGGGAAGTTGTAATAATGGCCCTAAGTCTACTTAAGAATTGATAATTTGTCAATTACAAGTGATATTTTTTACGTTATAAATAGTATTCCAAAAGAATTAATTATTGTAATTTGAAGAAATCCATTGAATTTACATATTATAGAAAATTTCAAAATTCAACTCGTAGTTTTTGAAATTCAATTACCAATTTCGAAATTCTATTTACTATTTTTGAAATATAGTTAATAACTTTTAAAATACATTAGATCATTTTCAAAATAAAGTTTGAAAATATAGTGCATAGTTCTGAAATATAGTCAAAAATGTTAAAGCATTGGTAATTCGTATATTCAAACTAATATCAATATTAAAATCGAAAAACGCACGTTTAATTAGTGTTTTTGACCACGTTTTTACATGTTTTTATGTTTCTTCTTAACTTTTTTTAAATAAAAATGTGATATATTGAAGTAAAAGTTATGTTATCAAAATCAAAATGTACTGTTTTTCCCCTCAATGTACTTTTTTCACTTTTCAAATATGGTAAGCCTATGTTGTGTTTATATTTTTATTAACTAAAAACAATTTTGCCAAAATGGAAAGTAAAATTGACAATTTAAGGCCATGACTGACTATCCTACAAAGTCGTGCGATTATGTCAAATAAAAATCTGATAGTTTTCTGTCCTACATGAAAAAATCGCAACAAAATGTGTTATTGGATGCCACACTGTCATACTTGCTTAGAAAAAGCAACTCTGATCGCACAGACTCTATTATTTTATGAAAATTTTCAAAAGATTATCAAATCGGACACACATGTCAAAAAATCTGTCACACATGTGCACTTTGTGTCCACACTATCACACTTTCTGAACACACATACAATTTTTGACATATCGAACGACTAAATATGATAGTCAGTCATGGCCTTTAAGGGCATTTATGGAATTCATTTAGTTTATGTACATGATATTTTGTGCTACAAAAAGTTCAAAAATAACACAAGCATCAATAAGCATCTCCTCCATTGCACTTGTTTTCTTTTATACTACATTTACACCTACACCAAATCTAGTACTTACGGGATTTTGAACGAAATCTTGTTCATTTCTACCAGATTTCCCATACAAAATGAAATCTACTTCACAACTAGATTTTGGCAAAATCTACTTAAAATCTAGTACTACTTCGTGATGCAACTGTGGTTTTTATTAAATTGTAACAAAATATACTACGCTGCACACAAAAAAATTCAATCATATTATATAAGGTGGTTGCAATCTAACAAGTACTTTATTGTTTACATTTTTTTCATATGGAGTTTGAATTTTGGAGAAGTAGAACATAGAGAGCCTCTCAGACCACCTTGTAAATAAATATATTGTTTTTAAGACGAAATGTTGTTTGTTTTTAATGCAAAATGTCAAAAAGTAGTGATGTAAACGGTTTAGATCTTAATAAAGATTTTAAATCAAATCTACTAGATTTCGCTCAGGTGTAAATGTAGTATTAATAATAAACAGAGATGACACTCAGCACATAATAGTTATCGATAAGTAGAATAAAAATTTTGGTAATGAAAAAATTGTGTTTAAAATTAGTTTTTATGTATGTGCTTCTTAAAAGTAATTGTAAACTTTATTTCGAATGCTTTTTCTTTTATTAAAAACATTTTTTAATACAAAAAAATGAAATAAATAAATCCACCACACAATCAGATTTATCGATAACATCGACAAAAAAATATTATTTGTCATCCATGGCTATCAACAACAGCTGACATTTATTCACCTTTTATGCGACGGATACAAAAGTAGAAAGTAAACCTACTTTGCTGCGTTGATACGTTTATGCATTCTATGCGTTTTGCCGTGTAACTTGTCACATACAATTACACTGATTCTACTTTTTGACTGAAGCATAAAACGGAACAACGGATAGAACGCATGGTATATAACTCCAGCTTAAGAATTTTTTAGTTTTTCTTAGTTTTTTTATTTTACAAACACGACCAAATAAATATCTTCGTTTTGTAAATGAAACAATTCAAAAATCGGGCTCATTAATTAAATTGGTGTTAACGTAATTTGGTTTTATAAAATTATTTCAAATTTTAAGATAAAGACATTACATTTTATCACAAATTCTTTGTATTTGACAGGATGTGGTTTCAAAAATTATGTTAACTTTGTTTATTATGTTAAGAATATACTTCAAAAACACATATATAGTTCGACCAGTTTTTTATAGACCTGTGACAAGCTGATATAAAACTTTATTGGTTTAAAAATTGATTGTTGATAAGAATTGTAGAAAAATTGTGGTTCGTATTTACAACTTAAAACAAAAAGAAAAAAAATTTAATTTCTAAAAATAAAAATCATTATATTGGGGGAAAAAATTATATATCACTGTTAAATTATAAAATCTGTTTGTGTGCTTTCAGCAAATACTATAGACTATAGTTTATAGTTTTTGCTTTCAGCTTAACTTTTTGCTTTTGCTGTTGACGACTGCGCAGTTTCTTAAAAGCAAAACGATTTGTTTTGTTTACGAAGTGTTGCATTGATTTTAATCGTCTATAGTACGAAGTAACATCAAAACAAAACTGTACGAATGCAATAACACAAAAGACTTTTCAATAGTTGCTATTCATTTGAAAAGCAGAAGCTGTGTTTTCAAAGCAACTGCGTATTATTCCCTACGTTTATTAAAAATTTATATTTATATTAAAACTCACATTTTAAATTAATATTTATAATTTTTCTTAATATTCTTCATATACATATTTATTAAAAAAATTAGCTGAATTATTTACCACAATTGTATGATATATTAGTGAGTAACCAAAAAACTCAGTATTAGACAACGCTGTTTTTCGGCTTGTCACTTTACTTGCCGTAACTGTAAAAATTTTACTTGCTTAAAAATTTCTTCGCAAGCTGAGTCGCAGGTTGCCAAAGTGTGGTTGTGTTAGCAAAAAAGTGTTAGTGTATTGGTTTTTTTTCACTTGCACTTGCATGTGGCAACGGTGGGTTAACTGTTGCTTTTTTTATGTCAGTTTTTAAACAAACTGTGAACTGTTGCTTTGCTTTCGCTTTGCAATATTAAAAAGTTAAGTTAAAGTAAAACTGAACTAGAGCAAACAAGTATATATTCGGCTGTGCCGAATCTTTTATACCCACCACCAATTTTGTGTACATTTTAAGCACAATATTTTTTATTTTGTTAATCGCTATGGAATAATCTTTTTATAATAAAATATGTATCACTTTCTTTGTAGAGGGTGGTTAAATTTTAAGGGCCCATATTGAAGGTGAACTACACCTAGACCTTAAATTTGTTTTCGGCATTTCATTTGACATTTCTCAATCTCAAACTTACTCAATTTGATCCGTGGAAAGATATGCAAATGAGCAACGCTTTAAAGTTATTCAGGTTTTTTATGAAAATGGGCGTTCAAATCAAAATGCATTTTGTGCACTTCGTAATTCTTTTGGTCAACATAATCGTTCGAATTCGTTCACATTTGGGAGAATTGTAAAAAATATTTAAATTTCTGCAAAACAGGTCTGTATAAAATGTTAAAAATCTGTGAATGCCTTCTTAGTTCGTTGAATGGGAACCATTGCTGTTTTTTGCGATAGTGTGGCAAAAGAGCAGTCAACCTCGACTCATCATCGTGCCCAACAATTGAGCATAAATATTGTCATTGAAAATTTGGACCATCAGATAGAGGAGCGTCGCCAAGGATGGGGGGGGGGGGTCATTCGGCCGATATTTTGTTATATACATAACTGAACTATACAAATATTATCATTATAAAAAGAAATGATAATAATTTTTTAAATAATTTGTGTTTTATTTAAAATCAAAATCGGCCCTTAAAATTTAACCACCCTTAATAACTTCGATCTGATAGTAAAATGTTTTCGTAAATTTAGTCTTTTAGTGAAAGTGGGCGTTAAAGTAGGCGTGTCAATAAAGTTTTTGCTAATAAATACAACTTAGATATTTCAATATAGTCAATTATTTTCCCAAAAACTTTGTCAATAGAAAAATTACATGAATTTAAGATAAACCGTTATATGGGAGGTAGGCGTAAAATTTTTTTGCATAACAACAACATTAATTACAAGGATATATGTAGCAAATTTCATCATCATACCTCTAATTTTGTCGGTTTTATGAGCTTTTAAATTTTATTAACGGTAGATAACGTGAAAAGTGGGTGTTGTAGTAGGCGTGTCCAAGTTATTTTTGCTAATGAGTACAACTTAGATATTTCAAAATAGTCCTTTATTATTCCAACATCTTTATTAATAGAGAAATTATATAAATTTTAGGTAAAACGTTATATGGGAGGTGGGCGTAAAAGTGGGCGTGGCACATTAATTTTCTGGCACAGTAATGACATTGACCAGAAGGCTATACGAAGCAAATTTCGTCTTCAGACCTCTAATTTTGTTGGTTTTATGAGCTTTTAAATTTCATTAATGGTAGATAACGTGAATAGTGGGCGTTGTAGTAGGCGTGTCAAAGTTGTTTTTGCTAATGAGTACAACTTAGATATTTCAATACAGTCCTTTATTATTCCAACATCTTTATTAATAGAGAAATTATATAAATTTTAGGTAAAACGTTATATGGGAGGTGGGCGTAAAAGTGGGCGTGGCACATTGATTGATCCGTTACAGAAAAGCATATCACCAACAAACAAAGTGTGCAAAATTTCAGAATCGTACATCTAATTTTGTCCGTTTTATTAGGTTTAAAATTTAAAATATACTGAAAAATATACTGCGCGCTATAAATTTTCGTACATTTTTATGGCACAGTAATGACATTGACTGGAGGGATATACGTAGCAAATTTTATCATCATACCTCTAATTTTGTCAGTTTTATGAGCTTTTAAATTTCATTAATGGTAGATAAGGTGAGAAGTGGGCGTTATAGTAGGCGTGTCAAAGTTGTTTTTGCTAATGAATACAACTTAGATGTTTCAATATAGTCGTTTATTATTCCAAAATCTTTATTAATAGAGAAATTATATGAATTTTAGGTAAAACGTTATATGGGAGGTGGGCGTAAAAGTGGGCGTGGCACATTGATTGATCCGTTACAGAAAAGCATATCACCAACAAACAAAGTGTGCAAAATTTCAGAATCGTACATCTAATTTTGTCCGTTTTATTAGGTTTAAAATTTAAAATATACTGAAAAATATACTGCGCGCTATAAATTTTCGTACATTTTTATCTATAACTCCTTTCCTAATGCATAGATATAAGCAATTTTTGGGGAAAGATATTATTTTGACTCGAGAAATATATATTCGTTTCATGACTGTATGTTAATGCGTTTGGACACAATTGCATTTTATTCGATGTTCGAAGGACACGGTTTTTTCGACCTACTCTCGCTTTACGAGCCATAACTCTCTTCCTAATATTCCGATTTAGCCCATTTTCAAAACAAACCTTGTCTATAAGAAAGATTCTGGCAAAATTTGAGCCCCCTAGCTTTTTCGGTGCGACCTTTATCGTGCTTTCAACAGACGGACGGACATAGACAGATCGTCATAAAATCAAACCCTGATTCAGAATATATATACTTTATAGGGTCTAAAATGGATATTTCGATGTGCTACAAACGGATTGACAAAATGAATATACCCCCACCATTTTTTTGGTGGCGGGTATAAAAACACAAAAGACTTTTCAACAGTTGCTATTTATTAGCAAAGCAGAAGCGAAAGCAAGAATTTATTTTTATACTAAAAACTGTTGCTTCAAAGCAAAAGCGTTTTAATTTGAACTTTTGCTTTTTTGCTGATAGTATTTTAAACACTACACAAAACCACATAAAATAAAAGAACAAAAAGGTAAAATGTGCGTATGCGTACATACCAGTGCATTTTAAGCTTCTTAGAAATTGCAAAGTCAATAATCATTGTTGTTTATAAAAGTAAAAACACCAACTATCCTGTTCGCACAGTTGTTATCTTCACAATTATAAACGCAAGATCAAACAAGTAAGAGTGCTATATTCGGCGGTGCCGAATCTTATTTACCCTGCACAACGTGTAGTCATGCAATAACAATAGTTTGTATCACAATTCATCTAAAATGAAATTCGTACATACATATAAAAAACATACATATAAAAAAACATACGTAAAAAAACATACATATATAAAAACATCCCATTGTAATATTATAAATTTAAAAAATATTAAAAAAAAAAATTAAAAAACGCAAAAAAATAAATAATAACAATATAAATAATATATCGTTTAAATTTCTTGATCTTTTTTAATTAATAATATCTGATTTTTATTTAAGCTTGCGAGCAGTACCAGCTGGTTAAGGCTGAAATTATGCACATATTAAGAGAAAAGGCTCCCGAACCAAAAACAACGGGTGATCGTCGAGCTGCACTTTTACTCCCTGCGGTCGAAAAAAAAACTTTTGAAGGAAGTTCTGATAAATGGCCAGCATTCAGGGATATGTTTATGGCAATTGTGAGAAATAAGGCTACAATTACTCCAGCCCACAAATTGTACTATTTGCACAGCAAAACAAGGGGGGAAGCCTACCAGCTCATTAAAGATTATGAGTTGGTAGATTATAATTTCGAAAAAAGCTCGTTATGAGAACAAGCGCATTTTAATCAACAAACAGATCAAAAGAATTTACGACTTACAGGGTCCTCAGAATGAAACTATAAAATTTTTACCCGTTAACGTCGGGTTATCGATTACACTGCTCTACAAAAAATCATTTTTTGTCTTCCCATTTAATAAAACTATGTGGACTATATGGATTTTGATGCGCTGAACTCAAATCCGTTGTCGGTTTTTTTCCATCAGGTCGGAATTTCTTTTTTATGGGCGTGACAAATTTTCCCCTTTAAATTAGTCGGGTACATATTTCATCCTAACTCGAGAACCAGTCATCCGACCAACAAATGTGTAACAAAATTGTATTTATTTCAGTGGAATAAAATTTTTCTCTATCTCTTATCGTTTTTGATTTTTTTAGAAATTAGTGGAAAAAAAATTTTTTCGTTCAAAATTCGTAATATTTTTCAATTTAAAAATGGAATTAAAAAAATATAAAGCAAATATTCAACATTTTGCACTTTTTTCTGAGAACTACTTATCTTAAAAATAAAAAAAGCCATAAACCATAAAAATCGGTTAAAAAATGTCGATTTTATTTTCAATTTACCGCAGGTACCCAATATTGTAATGCAACCAGCCTTACATATGACATATATAACATTTCGTTAAGTGAGCAGGTAATGGAACTAAAGTACAACGGTATTTTGCATGGTTCTTGGAATTAAAAATTATAACATAGTATTTTGCAATTACCTGTGATTTCGAATTAAGAACATTAGGGTAGATTCTGGTAATTATTGTATATATAGAAGCTAATGGGCAATAAGTAAGTCACTTTTAATTTGAATATCGTGCGGTTAAAATCGGCAACAGTAAATAGATAGATCTAATAGTGTACTTTGTTATTGTGTAAAGAGATAAAGCAATAAAAGAATCCACAAACGCTTTCATATTACAAAATGTCAAGGATTTGTAACGAATCTCCAAATTTATTTTGTTACGTTTGTGGCAATCTAACTTTAAGTTCTCAACAGGAGACAATATCTTCCAAGATTAAAGATGCTTATCGCCGTTATTTTGGGTTTCCTATCGATGAAAGAGATAAAAATTGGCTGCCGAAAATATGTTGTAGTAGCTGTGGTAAGTCTTTAAGAGGTTGGTTAAAAGGAAGTCATAAGTTAAGTTATATATCCAAATACTTCATGCGTCAAACGACCAGTTTACAAGTAAATTTTTACCTCCATTGCCTCCTACAGACGATTAACAAAATGGGGTTTCTTCAGAAACAGAATTCACTTACGCCAGCATGGCTGTTTCTTCGAATTCATTTGGAAGTCAAACGAGTAAACCTTATTTTCCGAATCAAACTGATATGAACAACTTAGTTCGTAAATTAGGGCTCTCAAAAAACAAGTCTGAGATTCTTGCATCCCAATTAAAAGAATGAAATTTGGTGCAAAAGGACGTTAATGTCTCGTACTTTCGAAATGGAGAACAACCTTTTTTGAGTTATTTCAGCAGAGAAGAAGGTTTGGTATTTTGTGATAAAGCTGATGGACTTTTGCGACAACTGTGTTTCAGTCATAAATCTGAGGATTGGATGCTTTTTATTGATTCATCCAAGACAAGTTTGAAAGCCGTTTTACTTCACAATGGCAACAAATTGCCATCGGTCCCACTCGCGTATGCAAGAAATATGAAAGAAAACTATTGTAGCATGAAGATGATACTACAAAAAATTAAATATTCACATTACTCATGGAATCTGCAGATTTTAAAGTCGTAGCAATATTAAATGGATTGCAAAGTGGATATACTAATTTAAGGGACTAAGGGATAGTCGCGCGAAAGAAAAACACTACAATGTTAAAATTTGGCCGAAAAGAGTAAATTTTATTCCAGGAGAAAAAAATGAAGGCGTATTTGTAGGTCCACAAAAACGACAGCTTATGAAGGACGAGGTTTTTAAAACGAAATTGAATGATGTAGAAGAAAGAGCATGGACAGCTTAATCTACTTTTTTATTTTAACAATGATTCCTAAATAAAAGTTAATAATTATTAACAAAAGTTTTGTGTTATTTTAAATAAAATAGGCTGTAAATATTTTAGTTTTTTATTGTAATTTGAAGTTATCTACGGGTGACGACAGGGTGGGTGCTTTATGCGAGGCGTTGCTACAAAATTACAATCTGGAAAATTTTTTTGCTTGTATTTGTTGTTTTTTTTTTGTACGAAAATATATATTTAGAAGTAAATAGTTGCCATTCATTGTTGCTACAAGGCGCTTTAATGCGCCCACTCTGACGTTGTTTGCTGCATTACACATATTAGGTCAATATTGGGTATCTGCGCTAAATTGACAATAAAATCTACATTTTTTAAGCGATTTTTATGGTTTATGCCTTTTTTTATTTCCAAGATAAGTAGCTCTCAGAAAAAAGTTTAACTTTAAGTTATATTTTTTTAATTCCATTTTTAAATTGAAAAATATTACGAATTTTGCACGAAAAAATTTTTTTTCTCCATTAATTTCTAAATAACTCCAAAACGATAAGAGATAGAGAAAAAAATTATTACAATAAATAAATAAAAATAAATGCAATTTTGTTACACATTTTTTGGTGTTTTACTTTTGAAAATCGGATGGCTGGTTCTCGAGTTAGGATTAAATATGTCTCGGTACCTTACTAATTGAGGGGAACAAATTTGCCACGCCCATAAAAAAAGTCCCGATCTGATGGAAAAAACCGACAACGGATTTCAGTGCATCAAAATCCATATAGTCCACATAGTTTTATTTAATGGAAGATTTTGCTGCTGAGCAGTGTTTTTAAATCATTTAAAGTAGAAGTTGCAATTAATGACCCCTTTCTAATGCATGTTGGGAAAACTCACTAACAAATCACAAGCAGTTACCAACTTGGGAACAATTAACCCTAGAGTACTAATGTTCGTCGATTCGGCGAGCACTGCTCTTTTCTTACTAATTTTCTTTTTACTGGTTTTTTAAAATTTTTTGCTAAAAATTTGTTTTTTTTTATATTTAGTACTCGTCGAATCGTCGAAGGTTAGTAACGGCGTGACTATTATGAAATATATTTCCGTTTTTTCTTTAACTTTATTTTACTTTTATTTAATAAGTATTACTTTTAAATTTTCTCATTAGTCGAGTAAAAAACAGGGCATATTCAAAAAAGTTGACTGATGCAGAAATAGAAAAAATTTTTTAAAACTGTGATGATTCCGATAATGAAGAAGTAATTGAGAGCGATGCAAACGATAGCGACGAAGTTTTAAGTGATAATATAAATTCGAATACTTCAACTGAATTCGAAGAAGAAAGGGTTCCCCTAAATATATTAAGAACATCTCAAAAGTCGAAAAACGTTGAAGCAGTTTTAAGTTGTTAGGTTGATTCAAGTACTTTGAATGGAATTAGAGACAATAATATTTTAAAAAAATATGTTGCCAGAGGATCAAAAAATGTGCAGTATTATGTGGTGTTCTCGGAAGACAAACAGTTGGCCAATTCTATGGAATCCTTAATAAAGCACTTATCATAAAACGTTCGCTCTTAATAAAAACCCCTTAAATCGAAGACACAAAAGAGCTTCACAAAAGTCTTGTAAAACAGGGGTTGAAAGAGAGATTAGAAGTACCTACTTTTACTTGTAAAATTATAACAAATAATGAAAATATTGTTACATTAGATGAAATGAATAGTGATACTACTGCACAGTTAATGGGAAAAGAAAGAAAAAAACGGAGTATGTAGTGATTATTCCCTTAATAAAAACGCCGAATGACAAAGTTAACCTGTGATAAATGCGAAAAACCTATTTGTGGAAAGCACAAAGTTGAGCTTTGTTCCTCTTGGTCAAACTGATCTTTTTTTATTTTCTTATTATTTTTTTTTTTAAGCTAAGAATGTTTTTTTTAAGATTTAAATCCTTTTGATGTCTTATTTGAGTTTATAATAACTTTTTTTTTATTTTGTGATTTAAGAAAAATGTATGGCACGAAATGAATAAGTATGTACAAATACTTAATAAATCATATTTTTATATGAACGAAAATTAAACAAGTCTTTTATATTAACTAATTAGGAATCACAAGATCAAAAAATGATTCGATAGTAAATTTTTGTTTCAAACTATAATTAGAGCTCTTAAAGAAAAGACATCGTCGAATCAACCATCATTAGTTATAACGTGGGTAAAATATGTTTAGTACTCTAGGGTTAAATACATTATTTATTTATTTAATTTATTGTCTATTGATTATAAATCCTTACAGACTAATGTATGTAAAATAACAAAACAAAATTAAGGTTACATATAAAATAATATAATAATAATACGATTTAAATATAAAATAATATTTCTTTTCACAATTTCTTTACTTTCAGTAAGGTCAATAAGGTGATAATTATTATTACAGTTTTCACATATACGACGAAGGGAATCATTATTAGCATAGTTGGATCTATAGTATTTTATGCTAATAAGACAGAAGTTTCGAGTTGGTCTGGTTGGAACATTAAAAGATATTTTACTTACCCTACGTTGTCACAAGCAAGTATTTATTTGCAAGTAGTGTATACGTATTACTAACGAAAATCAGGAGAAATGCCAAAAAAACACGAAAAATTTTTTGAGTGGCTACACAGCACAGTGCAAGTTAATTTTTAAATAGTCGTCAACAAATAAACTTCAAACTAATTTAGAACAAATGGCGCTGCTTCAATTGGTAATTAAGTGTTGTCAATAGCCACTATTGAACGTTACCTTTAGACATATAACTTTTTAATATAATTTTTTTTTTATTAAAAATTGATATTTAAATATATTAAAACTTACATTTTAAATAAATATTTATATTTTTTCTTAATATTCTTCATATACATATATACATATTTATTAAAAAAAACTAGCTGAATTATTTACTACAACTGTATGATATATTAGTGAGTTAAAAGAAAAACTCAGTATTAGACAACACTGTTTTTCGGCTTGTCACTTTACTTGCCGTAACTGTAAAAATTTTACTTGCTTAAAAATTTCTTCGCAAGCTGAGTCGCAGGTTGCCAAAGTGTAGTTGTGTTAGTAAAAAAGTGTTAGTGTATTGGTTTTTTTTTCACTTGCACTTGCATGTGGCAACGGTAGGTTAGCAAGAATTCAGAGTCGACATCGACTTGAATTAGGCGCAGCAGAAAAGAAAAACTCAGCATTGAACGACGACTTTTTAAAGTTGGTAATTTTATAAGACAGAGTCTGCTTTCGTATGAAGGTAGTAAAAACGAATTCCATCCAAGGCCACGAAAACAAAATATTAAAAACTTCTTTTGTACAGACTCAATACTATTTATCAATATTAATATTATAGTAAGGATCCCAAATAATTGATCTGTATTCTAGAATAGATCGAACTAATGACGAATATAATTGTTTTGTTTTGGATCTAGAAATTCCTTGCACCACCTCTTCATAAATCCAAGTACACCATTTGCTTTGTTAACACTTAAAGAAATATGGTCACGAAAATTTAATTGGTGATCAAGCAAAATACCAAGATCAAGAAAGTTCAGAACTTTATCAAGTTTACACTCATTAATGCAATAAAATAAATCCAATTTCTTAATTCTGAAAAAGGACATATGCTTACATTTTTTTATATTCAGCTCCATTAAGTTGATTTTACACCAATTAACCAATTTGTTAATATCAAATTGAATGCAAAGTTGATCTTCGGAATTATTAGAAGAACGAAAAATTTTGACATCATCGGCATACATCCAAGCTTTATTTAGAGTGCTGAATAACTGATGGTAGATCAAGGTGGCTACCTTGCAGAACCTCAGAAAGAACTTTGATATCATTAGACGTAGCACCTTCATACTTAACTTGTTGAGTTATAAAAGGCAAGTATGATACCGTTACGTCATAACCGTAAGTCCCATTAATGACAATTTGTTAAGCAAGAGATCATAGTTTACCTTATCAAAAGCTTTACTAAAATCTGTGTAGATAGCATCAGTTTGCATATTATTTATAAAACTGTCATTTGTTATAGTAGTTAGCTCCATGTTTAGAGCGATGTTTACAAAAACCATGTTGGCACGGTGACAAAATCGAAAAAATTTGATAGTATAAATTATCAGTTAAAATTTTTTCAAAAAGTTTGGGAATATCACTCAGCTTAGCAATGCCACGGTAATGTGGTATCTCAATTTTGCTTCCATTTTTAAACAACGGAATTATATACGATAATTTCCAAATCAACCCTAGTTGGTTAAAGATAGCAGTAAGCGGGTAACATAAATGTTCTGCACAATTTATTAGAACGCAATTTGGCATTTCATCTGGACCAGCATTAAACGAATTATTTAGTGATAATAAATTTGAAAGAGTCGTTTTATAAGTAATAAAAGAGAATTGTACATCAGATGATTGAGGTATGTTAAATGGGTAAGATGTTATGTTATTATATACTTTTTAGAGTAAGTAGTTGAAAAAAAATCAGCAAATAAATTATAAATAGAAACGTCATCATCAGCGTCATTTGATCCATATTTAAAGTATATAGGATTAATGCACGATCGCGGTTTAGAGTTCACAAATTTATAGAACGATTTAGATTTTAATCTCATTTTCAACTTCATACGGATTATATAGTTGTCGTATGCAGATTTATTTGCCAAATTGTAGTAAGAACGAGCAATAAAGTATTTGGTTTATTCTACAGATGATCCAGTCCTTTTATATTTCTTATATAATTTGTTTTTCTTGTTTTTAATAGTTCGGAGATACTTATTATTCCATGGTGACCCAATATTGTTATTTCTAATTGTAATTTTTGGAACAGTTTCAGAAATGCAGCGGCGTAATGTTGAATAGAAGAGAGAAACAACATGATCCTAGTTTTCGATAGAGATTATACTATCCCAGTTAACGTTTGATAACAAAGAGTTAGGCTTCTGATAGTTTGCACGAGAGAAGCAAAAAACTTTATGGTGTTTAATTTTGATAGAATAGAGACGTGTAACAACTTGAGGAAGCCGTCCAGCCGGGACAATCATAACGCTAAATCTCAAGTTTTTTACTCTACGACGGAGTCAGAAAATAAAATGATTATTTGCAAGCAATGTAAGCAAAGCCATCCTTTGCGATTTTGTACACATTTTAAATGTTTAACCGTCAATGATCGAATTTAATACGTATATTCGAATAAGAATCGCCCAAACTGTTTTTCTCCACATCATTTTCCAACGAAATGTCCTAGTGCCAGTAGTTGCATTAAATGTAACAGCGACATCACACGATGTTACATATTTAAAATATGCAGCCAAAAAGAAGTCCAGTTGGACAGACTTCATCACAGCTAAATCGCCATAACAGCGAAAAACCAACTATAGTCGGCAGTTCTAAAGGAAGATACCATATAACAGTAAAATCTAGAATTCCCAATTTCAAAAAGAAAATGCAAATTATTGTGGTGCCGACTCTGGCACATTTTATGCCTTCACAACCTTTCTCAACACAATGTTTAAAAATGTTTTTATAAACCAGCAGCAATTGAGATTATTATTGGTAGCGATTTGCCGTTTATAAATCTTAGTGGTGTTAGAATGAATATAGGTAACAACTTGGAAGCTCGAGAACACCACTTTGGGTAGTATTTGATGGGACCCGAACACCCTTTCATAATATGGTACACCCTTCGCAAGATTTAGCGCTACATGAGCAATTAAAGCAGTTTTGGGAGATTGAAGAAGCCGAAAAAAGCAAGTTTGAGTTCGACAGCGACCTTTTTTACGAAAATTTTTATAAGCGCACAACTATTAGGCAATCTATGTTGTACGACTACCGTTCAAAGAACAATATCCAAATGAAATCTTTTTGGGTCCATCTCGGAATATGGCGCTCGCGCAGTACCACCGGATGGAAAAGCTTTAGACAAAACACCAGAGTTAAAGGCCCAGTATACTGAGCTGCTACAAGAATATATAGACCTGGATCATATGGAGCCAATATCATATTTTGAGCCAAAAACTGAGAAGGTCTCTGCATTTTTTTTAATGAGTCGAAGAAAACAGCCAGCCGTATGATGTCCTTTACCAAGGGCCATCGCTACAAACTGACTTACTGCAGCTAGTCCTTCGATAGCGAAACTACCAAAACGTGTTTACAGGCGATATTCAAAAAATGTATCGACAAATTTTGGTGGACAAGGTTGATTGACCTGATTGGGGCAGAAGACCCGATGAAAACACTTTAATTAAAAGCGGTAACGTTTGGTGTGAATTGCGCACAATATTTGGCGATAAGAGCTTTACTAGAGTTAAGCGAAGACTGCCAATACTTGTTCCCAAGAGCATCAACAATTTTGAAGTCCGGGGTATTCGTCGACGACATCTTGTCGGGTGGGCACACCATTGAGGACGCTAAGCTCAAACAAGGTGAGCTTGTCAAGGCTTTGAAATCTTTCAGATAACCACTCAAGAAAATGACAGCAAACCACCAGATGTTTCTAAACAATTTACCCCGGTAGGATCTTCCTGATGAAGATTTTTTGAAGTTCAACGACACCAGTACTGTTAAAACTTTAGGAATACGTTGGAACGCCATAGAAGACAAATTTTACTTTGGCAACCCTCTCTCTCTCATTTCTACCTTTACTATATAAAGGGTAACGCAATGGACCTTATTGGTCTCCGAGTGTGGGTGTAGGAGGCAGATATTGCTTTTTGCATCCCCCTTTCCTACCTACCTACTTTACTATACCGTAGAGTCAATTGAGATAACCCCATCCGCTACAAAAAGAAAAATCTTGTCCGTAATTGCAAGGTTATTTGAACCACTTGATTGGTTAGGCCCTATAGTAACAGTGGCAAAAATTTTCATGCAGGAACTTTGGGAGGAGAAGTCCGAATGGGACGAAGCTGTATCTCAACCTTTACTTTTGAAATGGAACTCTTTTTTGAAGAACTTGCCATTTATTTCTCAAACTGAAATCCCTAGATGGGTAAATTTTTTCCCAAAGTATCACATCCAGATACATGACTTTTGGAACGCCTCAGAGAAGGCGTATTGTGGCAATATATATATTAGAACTAGTCAAATAAATAGCCATTTACTGGTGACTAAGACAAAGGTGGCACCAATTAAGCGTACTACACTACCTAAACTCGAGTTCTGAGGAGAATTGTTTGTCACAAAACTCATTCGAAGTGTACTTACGAATTATAAATTCTCCTACGAATTATATCTATGGACAGATTCGCCTATTGTCTTAGGGTAGCTACAGAAACCCCCAAAAGCCCTTAAAACTTTTGTCGCATATCGTGTGATGCAAATAATTAGTATTGCTAGCCCAAACCACTGGAAACATATCAAGACCGAAGAGAATCCTGCTGATATGGGCACTTGCGGGCTGCACCCCTCAGGACCTAGCCGATAACAAGCTATGTTGGCATGGGCCTACTTGGCTTCAACTTCCTACGTCTCTTTGGCCGACACCAAGAACTTTTGATCCAACAGATTTGGAAACAAAAAAGGTAACCAATCTTCATATTGATGTGAGTCGTACAGACGTTCTCGAAGAACTTTCATTCTTTTCAAGAGCTCTACGCGTCCTTTGTTATCGAATGGGTTTTATCAACCGTTTATTGAAAAAGGCCTTTTATACCGAACATTTCATCACTGCGCAAGAGATAAGCGCCATGAGAATTCGACTGATTTCGCTGGCTCGAAAAGCATACTTCTATCGCAAATATGTATGCTTAACGAAAAAGAAACCAATAAACCAGAAAAGTAGACTACTCAACTTGAATCCTTTTATCGACAAGGACGATCTTTTAAGAGTTGGTGGCAGACTAGCCACTTCAGGGTGCAGCTACAGAGAAAGGCCCCCAGTTATAATTCCGGAAGTGTCTCACCTTGCGAAACTTTTAGTAAAATTTGGCCATCTGATTCTTCTGCATTCTGAGCACCATATTATATTGCGAGCTATCCGACAAGAATTCTATATTCCTAGCCTAAAAAATCTTGTGTGAAAATGCATACGAGAGTGTAAAGCGTGCACTATTTACAAGCATAAGTTCCAGCACCAAATTATGGCCGCACTCCCCCCCGAACACGTAAATTTTTTTTTACCCATCACGTACACGCGAGTTGACTTTGCTGGTCCTTTTAACATTAAAGGCTCGTCTCTTAGAAATACCAAAATATTAAAAGGATATGCCGCAGTGTTTGTCTGTTTCTCAACCAGAGCAGTTCATTTGGAGTCGTGGTCGGACCTCTCAACAGACGCTTTCCTTGCCTGTTTCGACCGGTTTATAGGGCGAAGAGGGCTCCTGAAAACTGTGTACTCGGATAATGGCCGAAACTTCCTAGGCGCTAGTTATGCACTTCTAAAGAGCTACAACGATTTTCTGAAGTCTACTGGAAAGGCTCTAGTCAACAAGTAGAGCACAATGGGTTTTTCATGGTCGTTCATACCACCGTATGCACCCCATATGGGTGGCCTCTGGCAGACTGCCGTCCGGAGTATTAAATCCTATTTTAAAAAAATCACCTCGCCCCTGTCATTTATTTTTGAGGAGTTTACTACATTTCTTGTACGAATCGAAGCTGTACTCAACTCGAGACCACTTTCTTCCCTAACTGAAAATTCAAATTAACTTTTTCCTTTTACTCCTGGCCATTTTTTGAGAGGAGTCCCAATACATGAAACGCTGGGAACGATTAAAGGCATGTTTTTGCACGCCGTTTATTACAAAAACATAAAAAATAATGAACATATTGTGCAAATATAAAACACATATTTCACAAAAAAAAAAAATTCCATATATAACGTAAAGGACGCAGCAGAAGTAAAAGGCAATATTTCTAACACATTCATTTCTAAAGAAGAAGTTATAGTTTGTTTGACGTAATAAATCTTTTCCCAATCATTCCCAGCAATTTTCATCAAATCGGCAAAATGGAACACAATATCATCTTTCCCTATGATACCTAAAGATCTATTTTTTTTTTATCATTCTCAAGTTTTGTATTAAAGAAAACAGATATGTATGTCAAATACAACGACAAAATATATGAACAATTAATAAAACGAATGCCTACAGACACCACAGATACAGTCAATTTACTAATGAACTCGAAGAAAATGGTAAGATACCTTACTTAGATGCGTCAGGACGAATAATTAAATTTCACTCTAAACATCCAAAGCATGTTAAAATCAACACAGCACATAACTTCGCAAAAGGGTTCTACAGAACAGAGATAAAAAATACCATAAAGAAAATTAAAAAAAACAAAAAAAAGTCGACAAATATTACAAAAAAACAGTTTCTCGTTTACAATGAAAAAACCTTAATAAAGTGCCTGTAGAACCACCAGATTTCTCAGAGCGAATAATACACTCTGACATTTATGATGGGCTTAATTTTAAAATTGCATTAGAATCTTAGAATACCTTGAATAAGCTATTTTTAAATACCAGGCAAAAATAGACAAATCTAATGTTATATATAAAATACCTTGCTATAAAGTTGAATCTAACGTACGCAAGAAAATATATGTTAGAACGACAAAATCAAAACTTAGAACCAGACTTGCTGCATATAAGTCAGATTATAAAATAAGCAAAGAGGACAACAGGACAAAAAATAGCAGCCCATTGTGGAATGAATGAACACCCTCCAAATGTAGAGAATGAATGATAACACAACAAAAGAATAATAACACATACATAATTACAAAATATAAACAAAAACATCGTTAGTAAGCTTGGAACTTTTACACATGTAGGGCAGCTTTACTTAAAGTAAGGCAATAAAATTTATAAGTTATTGTTTTGTTTAATTTTTTGTAATATTAATTTTAATTTATTTTGTTTCTATTAGTACTTGAAGAAATGCACCAAAGGTGTTCGAAATATCAAAAAAAAAAAATAAAACAACCCATATTTTTTTATTGGGTATATTGACCTAGAGCAAGAATAAATAAATAAAATTATATTTCATCTTTTTATTAAGAAGTTTTCTTGTGATAATGAAAAAATAATTAAAAGGTATATTTTTTGCCAACACAAGCCGAATGATGATTTACTGCCGTATGCATCAGAATTTCTTTCATATTAACATTAATTTATTTCAAAAAATAAAAACAATTAATAATTTTTTTAAATAAAAAATAATGTAAAAGTTAAAAATGCTTAAACGACTTCGGGAATTTAATTTAAAAAATTGTTAAAATAGAAATCAAGGCGTATTTGTAGGTGTATGCATCGCGGAAATAAACACAACAATTAAAAACAAGTAACAGTGCTATATTCGGCCGTGCCGAATCTTATATACCCTTCACAACGTGTAGTCATGCAATAACAATTGTTTGTATCACCATTCATCCCATATAAAATACGTGCATACGTACACGTTCGAATAAATGTGGCATCGAATCCCAGCTAAGCCAAAAAAATTTTATTTTATTTAATATATTATTTATATTTTATTATTTTTTTTAAATTTTTTTAAAAATTTTTTTAAAATTTTTTTTTAATTTTTTTTAAATTTTTTTTTGTAGTTTTTTTTATTATTTTTTTCTTATTTTTAATATTTTTTTTTTTGGAATTTGTTTTGTTTGGTATGTTTTTTACATGTATGTATGTTGTTGTTGTAATTGTGAAAAAAAAACGAGGTGGTCGTGGCTTTTTACTCATATCTCAGAAAGTTATGGGGCGATTGTGCTGAATTTCAATAGCGATTCATTCCTGCATATTTCCAAGAGATATGGTATCACGGTACGGATCTGAGGAACATATAGTTGCTTCTAAAAGTTGATTTCAACCAACACACGGACAGACGGGCAGACGGCCAGGGCTTAATCGACTCCTCTATTCATAAGCTTTCAGAAAATATATACTTTATGGGGTCGGAAATGAAAATTGTAGAAATTACAAACGGAATGACAAAGCTATATATACCCTTGTGCACCACAGGTGAAGGGTATAAAAATACACAACACAACATTTTTTCTATAATTTAGAATTTTTTTAAAAAACTTCAATGTAAAAGCTTTACATTTTTGGTTTGATTTATTGAATGTATTAAACTAACTGCAACTACGAATTATTTATTGTAGACAAAAAAAAAAATAATTTTGACAGATGCAGACTTATTATTAAAAAAAAAATTTGGCACTAAGTACTTGTTATTGCTATAACAAAACAACCTGCTGATTGAATACGAGTTCCTTATTAATGTACTTCTTTGATATCATCGATTTTTCTTATGTTGTACAAAAGGAATTATATAATTTTATATTTATAAAAATATTTTTTTTAAATATAAATTTAACTTAAAATAACAAAAAAAAAGATTATATTTATTACTAGCTAACCCGGCCCGTGTTGCTGGCCGTAAACAAACATTAGTGTTGTATTACCACACGATTTAAATTGCGCTTTTAACGAAATTTACGGCCTTCAAATAAAAATCCATGGAATACCTATCATAAAGTTTTTTCTACAAAATAACTTTCATATGGTGTAGGTATGGGCTCAATCTAAAAAGAAACGCATGTATTTAAGGCAAATTAGAAATTATATTTATTTATAACTTCATTGGAGGCCAGCGGAGAGACAATGTTTTTTGTTTTTTTATTTGGTGTAAAAACGTACATATAAATTTTTTGGTGTTCCAACTCGGGAGCAAGCCACATACAACTGGCCGTGTGAAAAACATGAATTGGCTTTGTGCTTTGTTGATGGTTATAGCAAAGGCAAGACGCAAAGGGAATTGGAGCCGCTTGAATTGGAATGGTAAAACGTTGGTAATCATCGGAATTCGTGGAATAAGTACGTATTCGCCTATGAATCTGCCACCGATGATTGTTGCCTCGATTAAATTTGGTGAACAGTTTTTGATGGTCAATCTGGTTCCGTTGCATAACTTTGCTGCGCTTAAGTTGCGAATAAGAATTACCGGTGATCCAACCTTTAAAGATAGTCATGCAGTGTCATTCCGGGTTGTTTCAATGAATTCAAAAATTCAGTGGGATAATTGACGGCTTGTTCTTCATCTATTACTGTGTCGATCGATTTGTGTTTGATTAATATGCCGGACAGTTTCCGTTGAATTTTGCTCATTGAGCTGTAAACATTTTTTGTAAATAAACCGAAAACTCCGATTTTTGAATGCAACATTTTGAAAGTTTTAAAATTTTGTTATTAAAACATTAACATAGTTTTTTTGTAAAAATCTTCGAAACTACATAACCGATTTAATAATTTGATATCTCGTTTTGAAAAACATGACAACGGCTTTCAAAATAAAAAAAGGTAGTGCAATATGAAAATCGGATTTTTCCACGCCCCTCCGCCCGCAGACCGAAAATCAAAAATCAGACTTCACAGTGTCACCCGCATAATTATTCTAAAGATTCTCTGAAAATTTCATCAAAATCGGTCCGACCGTTTTGGAGTTCATACGTTACATACATACATACAACCTATTTTATATATATAGAATTTAAGAATTTTTATATGTAAGTGCATACATACATTTATAAACAACAGACAACACTGCCGCTGCAGTTGTTATTTGCATTTGTTTGTTCTTACAAGATCAAACAATTGCTTGCGAAAAACCGCATCAAATACTTTTAATTAAGTGGTCACATTATCCACATTTATGTTAGCTGACAAATAATTTTGTTTATAAAAAACCAGCTGTCTTGTTATTTTGCCGAGTGTAACCGTATCTTTAGACTTCCAAGCGGTGGCGACTGGTAATAGACACTTAATTTCTAGGTGAATGGCTAACTAAGTCAAGAACCTAATCCACTGTGGAACAGCAAACACCAAGGGATGAGTATCCAAGAGGGAGCTCGGCCACAAGTATAAAAACTCTGGGTACTTGACGACCTCTAGCTTAAATGTAGACTTGCCTTTTCTCCAATACTCGTGAGATTGGAAAATAATGCCCCTATTGCGGTTCTCCACTTTTGTAATAGTTTGGTTGTCTTTGGCAAATTGACATTGCCATTCTCAACTCAACTGACAGGTGACTATTCAGTTGTGTATCTATTTTGTCGTTGAATACACACAACGCTTAAGAGTAGTTGTGTTATTGATAGTTAAGATTGATTTTTTTAAAGCGGTAAAAATTGAAAACAAAATGGAGAGATTGTATGTATATGTACATTTTTATAATAACTTTTTAATTTCATTGCATTTTTGATAGCTCCCGCCCGAAAAGAATCTCAGAGCAGCACATAACTTTAATATACGAGGAATAGCCACCACGCGAACAGGTGTTTTTAAGTGATCTTTAATTTCATCCCACAAATAACAAAAAGCTTCCTTGTTTAGTCGGAAATAACTTATAAGTCTATTAATATAAAATTATTTTTTAGTTTCGCTACTTATTAGAAATATATACTTGGCACTGGGCAGCTCAAGAGGTTTTGAATCATCACGAATTTTTTCTTGTACGTAGCACATCTACACAAGAGTTTATTTTTATCATCATAACATCAATCGATTATTATATCCATTATAAATACTTTTTATTCAGCACAGCAGTTAAAAACAATTTTATGGAAAATTTTTTTAAATTTTCAATTGCCAAATGTAATATTTAAAGTTCGCAACTTTATAGCAAACTCAACTAAAACAGTTGAGTATCACAATACCTAAAATGAGTTTGGTTGTACATAAGTTGAGTTGACTCTCACAAAACCAAACTGAGTTGATTGGTGAACCGCAATTAGGTATAAATATTGAACAATTATGAAATTTGTTACCGTGAGCGTTCTGCCGTCTAAGTTGAATACAGGAGCCATATACTTCGGCGTGAGACTGAAAAGGAAACATCGTAAACATAAAATGGATATTGAGATGATGTCAAATCAGATCATAGTCTTATGGGTGAGGACCAATGTAAAAATGAATGTATGTCATCTAAATCATAGAATAATTAATGATTGGCAGTAGTTCGGAATAATTTCTGATAGCATCGGCATATCTTCCCTATAATACATCATATTCACATTCTTCAGGGGAGGTCAGGAATCTGGTGAACTTTAGAAGGCACAGAGGTATGGCGGTGATTATGGACTGTGACGCTTACTCTCACAGCACTGTATGGGTCAGTAGAGAAGACAACCACAGGGTTTAACAATTGTTGGAGTTCGTAGAAGGTCACGAACTACTGGTATTGAACAGGGGTGTTGAAACTACCTTCGTGGCGCTGCGCTCGTTTCAGACGCTTTAAGCGTACGGTGGGGGATTCAAACCTAACTGTGAAGATTGCTTTCCAGCATGCGTGTCCTTTGACAGTAGTGGATGAAGCGGACCCGTCGTCATGGTGAAGCGGCGGACTGGAATCCATTAAAAGGGATACAAGGGCTTTTAATCGTTACATGAGAGAGAGAGAGAGAGAAGTTCTTTCTTTTGGGATAATTATAAGAAGAAAAGGGAGCTGAAGAAAAGTAAGTGGAGAGAATTCTGCTCCAGTGCAAGGAATCCATCCGAAGTTGGAAGACTACAGATAGTATCTAGAGATCCGTTCTCTAAAACGGGACTAATTCGCGGTAATGATACTATGACGGAGGCGAAGGAGTAGACATTGCGGCCGTTTATATATGTAAATTTTTTCGAAAGTTTCGTTTCGAGTGACTCATGATGTCTCGTTAACAGGGGGACTAGCGAGCATAAGCAGGAAGGTAATTTACTTTCAATGGAGTCAAAAGTGCGATTTAATCTTTTGCTTCATTTAATTTTTTTTTTTTTTTTTTTTTTTCTTTCAAACTAATATTTATTGTATCTTCATATATGTTTATGAACTAACAATAAGTAATCAAATCTTAAATCTATAATTAGTAGATGAAAGTCCAGCCAATGCCAGACTAAATCTGGTTTTCGAAATTAAAATAAATTGTAGAGATTGCGATTATTTAGTTCATCTAAGAGAGATGGTGTCCCTTCTTCTCAAACGAACATGTCCGCGATATTGTAAGATGTTTCGGCCAAGTGGGTTGGGATGAGTTTCCAGCTTTTTTAAGTAGCGGCCAACGTGTCTAGTGATTTCGCTTTTTATCAACGGAACATCAAGATCTTTATGTAAATTGCTGTTTTTTATGTACCAAGGGGCAACGGTTATCATTCGTAGTATTTTATTTTGACGTCGTTGAATTTTTTCTATGTTGGAGGAGGATGCAGTTCCCCATAATTGAATACCGTAACACCAAATTGGCTTCAAAATTGAGTTGTAGAGCAAAAGTTTGCAATCGAGCCTTAATATCGAATTTCGACCTATAAGCCAATGTATTTGAGCAGTCCTTAATTTCAATTGGGTCAACTTTGCATCTATATGATTTTTCCATGTGAGACGGCGATCCAAGTGAATACCAAGGTATTTAACGTGAGAGTGTTGTGGCACCACCTGGTTATTAATAAAAATGGGGGGACAAGATTCCCGACGTAAAGTGAATGTTATATGTGAACATTTAAGTTCATTTATTTTTATTCCCCATTTTTTAGCCCACTTCTCAACATCGGTTATATGGTGCTGTAGTTGGCTTGAGGCATCTTTTGGATCTTTATGAGTGCTGAGAAAAGCCGTGTCGTCAGCGAATGTTGAAGTATGGGTTAAACTGCTTGTTGGCATGTCTGCTGAATATATTAAATATAACATTGGACCTAAAATACTCCCCTGCGGTACTCCAGCCAGGATTGGTTGGGGGCAGCTAACAACGTCTCCTTCTTTTATAAGAAACTGGCGACCGATAGTGTATGTTTGTAGAAGAACTGGGAAGTTATGCTTCAATTTATGTAAGAGGCCTTCATGCCAAACTTTGTCGAAGGCTTGAGAAACATCAATAAATAGACCCGAACAGTACTTCTTTTCTTCAAAGGCTTTTCTTATAACTTGTACCAGTCGGTGAGTTTGTTCGATAGTACTATGTTGTTTTCTGAAGCCAAACTGGTGATCTGGAATGCAGTTGTTAACATTCAATATCGGTATCAATTTCGCTATTATCATCTTTTCGAACAATTTTGACATTGTTGGCAATAGACTAATTGGCCTATACGACTCAACTTTTGAGGGATCTTTACCCGGCTTAGGGATCATCTTGACCAATGCAACTTTCCATTCTGACGGGTAGTAATCAAGGCGAACGATAGCGTTAAAAAGAAAGAGAATAATTCTTTTTGCGGTGCGAGGCAACTGCAAAAGCATTTTATTACTGATTTTGTCAATGCCAGGAGCTTTTCTGATATTTAAGTTGTCAATAGCCTTAACAACCTCTACGTATTGAAATTTTATTTCTACAGGTGGTCTTTCAACAACAGGTGGTAGTTCACTGATGTCAGTACTTACATTGGGAGTGAATACATTCTTTAAATGACTTGCGAAAAGGTTACATTTTTCTTCGTCATTTCTCGCCCAACTGCCATTTAAATTGCGAAGTGGGGGTTTTGAGGTCACGGGTCCCCTGAGTTTACTAGCTGCGCGCCATAACGAATAATTGGACTGAGTAGTTGCATCTAGACCTTTCAGATAATTATTAAGAGAAGCTTCTCTTTGTGATTCTAGCAGTTTCCTAAGCTTTTTTGTACATTCTCTTAAAGTAATTTTAAGTTGGGGCGATCTGTGTTGCTGCCATTCTCTTCTGACTCTTCTCTTTTCAGACAAAAGTTCTTGTACATCTGAAGAATAAATACGAGTGTACCTGGGCTGACGAAAAGTATAGGAAGCAAGTTCCGCGGCATTTTTCATTTGCTCTTTGAGGTTGCCAATACATGAGTCGATGTCTGCTGTAGTTCTTAGAAGCAAATTTTCTGTACAATGTGTGCTGATGTACTTTTTATATTTTAACCAATTAACTCGTGTGGAAAATAGTTTCTCCGTTAACCTTTGGTGAGGATTGCAGATAGTGACAATGGTTGGTGAGTGATCCGACGAAAGCTCCAGCGATGCTTCCGCCTCAATAAGTTCAGAGTTTATTCCTTTCATAACGCCGAAATCAATAAGGTCAGGGACTTTACGAGCATCAGTAGGCCAATAAGTAGGCTGTCCGGTTGAAATAACGTTAAGTCTCAATTCAGAAATGGAATCATATAAATTGCGGCCTCTGGGACTAATAAGTCGTGAACCCCAAAAAGTATGCTTTGCGTTGTAATCGCCAGCTGCTATGAACCGAGCACCGAGTGACTTATAAAACTCTATATATTGACTTTTCGTTATTGCTAACCTTGGAGGAGAATACACTGACGATATTATTAGATTTTGGCCAAAGTCAACTACACAGATGTTTGTTGCCTGTAGATGACTTTCAGAAAGACCAGCCAATAAATGGTGTTTTATTCTGGATTTGATCAAGATTGCTGACCCACCACAAGATCTATCTCTGGGGTCCTTGGTGTCGTAAAAAGTGTATCCATTTATTTTGAAAGTACTTCTTGATGTCATGTGAGTCTCGGAGATCAGCATTATATCAATTTTGTTGTTCACAAGGAAACACTCAAGTTCGTTTTTATGTTGGCGTATGCCGTTTGCGTTCCAGAAACATATTTTTAGACAGTTCATGGCCTATTTAGTATAGCCTGCAGTAGCGTGGACTGCATTTTTTGCATCTCCTGCATCATGCTGGTCGTATTCGTCATAAAAAGATTCATTGAATTGATCAGCTTCTCCAACATACCTTCTAGTCGACTAAAAATGGAACTTGATTGTTCAGTGGTCGGCATCTCTTTTTGCATTGTCGGTTGGTTAGTTTTAAGAATAGAGGCATATGACATTTGATTTGAGGCTGCGTGTGTCAAGACGGGTATATTTGTAATAGGTGGTTTTTGTGACTGTCCAGCAACAGAAACACTTTTGTTGGTCAAAGAACGTTTGACGACCTCAAAAACAGGGCATCCTCTATAGTTGGCAGTATGATTACCACCGCAATTGCTGCATTTTTTAACCTTAGGGTCGTTCCTGGCTTTGTTGCACTTAGATGTCTCATGCAAATCTCCACACACAACACAAACAGTAGGCAATTTACAGTAAGTTTTGGTATGACCATATTCTTGGCAGTTTAAGCACTGTACCGGACCAGTTCGTTTATGTGGCTCTTCCACAGTAACTCTACGGTGCATGATGTATTTTAGTTCGTAAATGGGGTGCGTTTCACTTTTCTTTAGCTTCATGTCATTAGGCTCCAATTCCACTCGGAAAAGTGGTTGTGGGATCCTTTCCCTGTTCCTAATATTGGATACCGCTTTGACATTAAAGCCCTTGTTGATTAAACACAGTTTTAACTCCTGAGGATCAACATCAGAATCGATACCCTTGATAACGACTTGGAGGCCTTTTGCACTTTTAAGTTGGTAAGTATAAAAGTTCTTTTTATGCCTCTCCAGCTCGGAAACTGTTTTGCGATAATCGCCTTCACAATTAACTTGAATTTTTGTCTCGCTGATGTTCCCACGTTTCAATGGCGTCACATAAAAAGAGTTTTCTCCAATCAAAGAAATTAACATCTTAACTAGATTATTTGAGTTCTTTTCTCTTAAATAAATTGGAGGCGGCTTAATAGATTTGTGCAATGCATTTGGGGCGTCAATTTCTTCTTGGAGTATAGCAAAACGATTTTGGGATCTGGGTTTTTCACTGTCTTTTGTAATTTTTGCAGCTGATGCGATTTCCGCAGATTTTGGGCTTCTGCCTCTTTTCAAAACTGTAATGTAACGGTCCATTCCTACCTGTGTTTTGGGTTTTTCTACTGCAACTATTATGCTTTTTGGACTTGGCGTGGCTTTTGCAGCAGTTGTCACTCCTCCAGCACTGGACAGCGAACACCGGGATGAGGACAAACGTTCCGAACTTCTTAATGGTATATTCAAGTCAGATTTAGCTAAGTTTCCACCTTGCTCAATACACTTATTTAAGTTTGGCGCACTAGCACTTAATTTTATAGCTGGAGTAATTTTAGGTTTCACGGTTAAATAATTTCTATTAAATTCCGGATCTCTAATGTTTTCAAAACAGGCACTGTCGGAGCTTAATACAATATGAGCATTTCGACCGCTGTGCTCAGTTACATTTTTGGAGTTTTCACTCATTCACAAATAAAAAAATTTTTTTTTTTTTTTTTTTTTTTTTTTTTTTTTTTACCTATTACAAATTTTGCAACTTATTACAAATTTCACTATGTATATCACTCGCGCAGCGAACACGTCCGTACTCTTGAAGAGTCAACGCGAGAATTGTTCCTCTAGCGTGGAGGTTTCCTTCCCAAGCCGGGAAAAAGGGGTTGGTTGGTTGGTTATCGTGGTAGTTCGCTGCACGCCAACAGTCAAGTAGAGTCTGTATGACTCCGTTTTGACAGGACCACATCACTCGTCAGCTTCTAGTGTATCTCAGAATAAAATCCAAGAGTAAGGGTACTAGATCCACCCCGTGGCCCTGAGATATCTCAGTAGATAATTCAGTCCAACTTCAGATATCGCAGAGAGGCCATCTAGTATATGTTCGCCCAGAAATCTGTGTCTCTTAGCCGCCAGTGCAGGACATTCGCAGAGAAAGTGGAAAACCGATTCCTCCTTCTCTCTATCCAGACAACTGCGACAATGGTCGTTCGATGGGAGTCCGAGCCGACTTGCATGTTTGCCTAACATCCAGTGACTTGTTAATACCACCAGCAACCTCGATATGTCCCTCCGACTTCGACTGGTAAGTTGCAATGTACGTCGTGCATCAAAAGAGGGCCACGTAATCCATGCCACCTTACACGTGCTCAGCCCACGCCACCTGTTATCAGCCTTCCGGAGAAAGTGTCTGGAGATTCTGCTAGTCCCCAACGGGATTGCAACTGCAATTGCATTAGAGATATCCAGAGCAGATCCCCCCCTGGCTAGCTCATCAGCACGCTCGTTACCATACTGGCCCTTATGCGCAGGAATCCAAACTAGAGTAAAGTCAGCCCGCTGACCAAGCCTTGACAGTTCCTTTCTACATTGGCCAACTAATTTAGACGTAATAATGTATGACCTGAGTGACAAGAGTGCCGCCTGACTGTCGACAAATATACCAATGCTCCCGTGGATATTCCCGTCATTCAGTATCCTACATGCTTCCCTGATAGCGAGTACTTCCGCCTGAAAAACGCTGCAATCATCCGGAAGACGGAAGGAGAGTTCAATCTCCGGTCCATCAGAGAAGACACCAGATCCAACACAACATTCCATCCTCGGAAAAAGGGGTATACGGATGCTAAGTCAATTAGCCAATTAGCCTTACATCTTTTCTTTTGAGGATATTGAAAGAGTGTTGAAAGATTTCCTGGATACGCTGATTGATAGGCCATTGAGTAGATGCCAGCAGTCGTACAGGGCTGTAAGATCTACAGAGACTGCTTTTCACCGATTGGTGAGGGTTGCGGAAAGGGAGATTTTCAATGTCGGTGTCGCTTTGTCTGTTTTTATGGACATAAAGGGTGCTTTTGATAAAATCTTCTTTGATAGGCTCAGGGCTACCCTATTGGGCGAAAGGATTGTCCTCATGCTAAGAAGCAGGGCTGTGAATCTCAGCAGTGGTGTTCAGGAATTGCCCGCAGAGAGGGGTTTTATCACTTCTAATGCGAAATATAACTATTGGCAGCCGAAATAGTGGGCATTCACACTATAAGATATGCGGATGACGTGGCTATTATGGTGAGTGGGAAGTTTATTGAGACTATTTTAGGCTGCATAACACAGGCCCTTAGTGTAACCGAAGCATGGTGCAGTGAACAGGGCTTAACCATAAATGATGGAAAATCGGATGCTACGCTTTTTACTCGTAGAAGGAACTGACATCAATATGTCCAGGAAGGTTTTATATCTGGGGGTGACGCTGGATACGAAATTAACCTGGAATAATCACGACGAGGCGAGGATACAGAAGAAAAAAAGTTTCTGCATTAACGTAAGAGAGTTTGCGGTCGTAGGTAGGGAATCCTACCTAAGGCTGCACACTGGATTTATACCGTGATGGCCGATAATCACTTACGTGCCTGTCTTTTGGTGGCCAAAGTCCACCTAAGTGATAACCAAGCGAAAGTTGGATGAGATTCAGAGGATTGCTTGATTTGAGGAAAGGAGCTGCCGCGGCTTTTCGCGGACCGGAACCTAGAACTGTTCAATGGGTGGAATTATCAAACTTAAAGACGTGGTGGAGACAACCACGTGTAGACGAGTACGTATGGTACTCAGAGAGCCTCTTTGCAGAAATGAAGTTAGGGTACTCGAATATGGTCGGAGGAACCTGAGGTGGATAACTGCTCTGGTCACAAAATGATATATATATATAACCCATATATATACATATAATCCATTGAGCCAAAAATCATCATCTTGGCATATCTTGTCCAGAGCCCAATCGGAGAAGGTACGTCGCATCAAATGGTCCATCGGCTTCAATTCTTGGGTCAATTTGATCTTGTATGGGTGTAAACTAAGATCTTTACGTAAAATACGTCATAAAGTGGTCTTGGCGATGCCTAGTTCTTGAAAATGCCACCAAATCGACAGATTTGGGTCGTTTTCTACGGATCGTTTTCTGCATGAACAGCAGCGATATTAACGTCACTTCGACCAACCTGTTGTGCTACTGCCACGTCAGCATCACCCAATAAAAATGTCGACTCAAATTTTTGCACTGAACTTGTTATTTCTTGTCTACTAGGCGAGAATAACGACTGAAAATTGGAGTTAACGCTCTTAAAGTTGCGGTCACCGACTCCGAATTTCAGTAGTATATTTTTATAATTTGTTTTGTGTACTTTACCATGACGAAAATATTGAATGTAATGAAAAAAGAGATAATAACAGTTAGATGATCAGTAAAATAGTGCGTCCACAAACTAAATTCAAAGTTGTCAAGTACCTATTGGAACACCCTTAATTTATATACTTATTCTTTTCTGCTAAAGAGTTTAAATGGTCCGCACTAGTATTTCTATAATCTCAACTTGTATTAATAGATCCCCATTCAAAAATCTAGATATACTTATGTATATTTGTAGAAAATATAAAAAGTACCTTTTGTGTCGAAAATAACATGTTCCAATATATTTTATTTATTTATTTCACAATTATAGATTCAAAAACGCAGAAAATTAGAAAAAGTTCTTTTTTGATCTACCAAACATTTCCAGTCTTACATTGGATCAAATGTTTCTTATTTCAAACTTCTAGGCTCACAAACGTTAGCCCATAACATGTTCAGTCTAACCTCAAATTAGTAGTCACTAGTTTTAAAATTCTAGATTTTTAAACGTAGGATATATTAAAAAAATCATAAAAATCTGACAAAGTGCCTATTGTTTGCCCACTTTTTCAATCTGAATTAGAATCAATAGTCCCCAAATTCAAAAGTCTAGAGTCATAAACGTAGAAAATAAAAATAGTATGAAAAAAAATGCGAAAAAGTACCTTTTCCAAACATTTTTAGTCTTACGTCGGCTTAATAGTTTCTGATTTCAAAATTATTTAAGAAGTAATAACTGTCAAAATCATATGTACGATTCTGAAATTTTGCAAATATTGCTTTTTCGTCAATGTGTTTTAACAACGGAAATTTAGGATTACACACTTACTTTTACGCCCACCACCCATATAAAACTTTATTTTAAAGTCATATAAATTCTCTGTGGACAAAGATTTTAGAAGAATAATGGACACTATATTGAAATATCTAAGTTAAATTTACTAGCAGAAACTACTTACTTACACCTACTTTAACACCTACTACTCATTTATTCTACCAAAATTCAGATTTTATGTTATATGCGATTTTCTTTATTCTTTCAGATGCCAAAAAAATTCCGATATTTTGTTTCAAACGCTATTTTGGATTTTAACTTTTTCCGTGTTAACTGTTTTCTACTGGCAAAGTTCTTTCGTTTGATACTAATATTGAGAAGGTTGAAGTGGTTACATTTTTAATTACTTGAATTGACCCATATATATGTATATTAGTTTTACGCCATTTTGTAGTGGCGGCCATCTTGTATTTGTAATTTTTTATAGTGTTTTCTATTTTGCTTGTCAAGTCCTTTCTTTTGACACCCATCTCGCTCCTCTCTGTTGGCCAGAAGCTGAAAAAACATAGCATTTGTATTTTTATAACTTGTAACCATTAATGTCAATATTACGCCGCTTAAACTCATATATCCACCTCTTCTGCAGTTCTCTTTATTTTCTTTTGAGTTGCTCCACTTTAAGCTCAATTTCGAATTTGATGTCTATCTATTATGATGCAATTTCACTTCTAACACCAGTTGCTTCGTTTATACCTTTAACAAACGTTGGTTTATTTCCGTTAAATAAACCGGGTGCTTTTATAATGCAATCCTACTTCTGACACTAGTTGTTACGTTTTTACCTTATATAGACATTGGTTTATCTCCTTCAAATAAAACCGAGATTCTTTTATATTGCAAAAAATAGCACTTGAAATTCTTTTAAAATGAAGATCACTTTTTTATTGTTTTTATAGTACTTTATTTATTTCACTTATTATTATATACCTTTATAGTGCAACTCACCTTGAAACACTCTTAAAAATATCTAATCATGTTAGCTGTGTTGTTCTACTATTTGTAGTAACATAGTGGTAATCTGTAACATTTAACAAAGTTCTCGCAGGTACACACTGTACATATTACCATTTTTATTATTTATTACCAGAAAGCCGTTATATTTAAATTTAGACGCAGATGTTAATGTTAAGTAAAATGTAGGAAAAATAAGTTCGTCTTAAAGCCTGCTGCACATAATAAAACATTTAAGTTGTATATTAGTAAATATTCTAGTCCACTAACCAGCTAACCAAAGGAAATGTAAAATTTACATAAATCATTGTAAATAAAACTAATATAATTTAATATACCGTAGATTAAACTAGTAACGATATGATAAAAATTAAAAAATGTTGTCCTACTAATTTTATACTCTTCACAGAGAGTGTAAGTGAATATCGTATTTTTAAATAAATTCCGTTCTTTTTTCTGATTTCAGTACATAGTCGACTAGCATGTTTAGTACTACATAGCTTAAATTTTTTATTATGTGCAGCATGCTTTAAGGCGACCCTTTTTTTTCGTACGTATTACTTAAAATTGACATTAATGGTTACGAGTTGACGAAAAAGGAGACACGGAAAAGATGGAAATTAAGTTCCATGAAGCTCAATGATCTTCTAGAGCTAATAATGAAAAATTATTAGCAGAAGTAAAAAAACTTCTGAAGCTAATAATGTTAGCTAAAGTAAAGGAAGAAAATAAAATAATGGAATTGGAATTTCAAGAAAATTCTAGAGCTACAAACGAGAAACTTCAGGAAATTTCTGTGAACAGCAATGTAGATGGCTTTGGATGCGAATTTAATAAAATTGATAAAAAAAAAATTATCTGACCAGGAAGATGGCAAATTGCAATTAAACAACACGAATAATTCCAGAGATCTCGAAAGAATAAAGGCCCCTACAGTTTACGGCGCTGCACCATTTAATGTTTTTAATATTAGTTTGAGACAATTTTAAATAGAAGTAAGTATGTGAAACAATGAAGAAAAGGGAACGCAGCCCAATTTTAAGAAAGCATACCTTTTGGCTGCAGAGAAAACCAATATGACGTAATTGTTGCAGTACGTAAGTATGACGGCGAGCACAAATGAGATATATACCGAATGGAATTGCAAGGTTCAGTACAGAAAGGCCACGAGTCGTTTCAAGATTTCGCAACGGAGATTAAGCGTATGATACAAATGACATATACAGGAGAAAATCATCCATTTTTGGATCAGCTTAAAATTGATACGTTTTTAAATGGAATAAGTGATCCTAAAATAAATCATGCGGTGTTTGGCACTCATAAATCAAAGTTTGCAGAAACAGTTTAATACGCACTAAAACAGGAAACTGCAAAATATCTTTCTAAACCCCAGATAAATAAAGTGCGAAATCTCGAAATTTCTACAGAAATGGCAAGAGATCAAATAATCGTATACAGGCGTGAGAGGTAAAGCAAGACAAGTAAGAGTGCTATATTCGGCAATTTTTTTGACTTTGAACTTTTAAAAAAGCTATGTAAGTTTTTCTTCTTTCTTGTATTCCTATTAGAAAAAGGATTGCCCAATTAAGCACTTAATTCGCAATCCGTTTTTGAAATTTCTTTAAGAGTAACTAAGAGAGCATCATCGGATTCATACTCGTATCACTGCGGAAAAGGCCTTTACATGTTACTTTTACTGGGTTTTAGTATATATATATATTATTTATTTGTGGTAATTTTTAATCTATTAATGTTTTTTTAATAGGTACTTCCGATTTACAAAATCGTTGAAACATATCAAGAAGTTAGTTGCATCTTGTTTTGTAATCAAAAATAAGTTTAAATTTTTTCCTTTTTTTATGTAACAGATTTTGCAAAGCCTCATTTAAGGTTGGAGACTTTCGAAACATCTCAAAGGTTTTATGACTTTTTCAAATAGAAGTTTAATATGAAAGTTATCAGTGAGATCGCTATTTGTTTCAAAAACCCACTACTAAAAGCATTGTAAAAACCATTAATAATTGCCAGATGACTTCCATGTGCGAAAGATAGTTGCTGCTTGGGTGCATAATTTCTTTCTGATGTGAATGCTTCTATTTCCCTAGAGAGTGATATACCAAAATAATTTAATTTAGAAACAATTTGGGATTATCGAGATCGAGATTGGGATCCCTATTTACTATAGTGTATGGGAAAATACCACTACACTCAGAAAGTGTAGTGTGGGCTAGTATAAAGGGAGATAGTGCGGACAACAGGTTGTGAGTGGTAAAACCAACAGATATTAAAAGTGACTTTATAACAGCAAAAGCCCTTGTCAAAACCAACAGCGACGGAAGAATTCCCTTCCTTTCCCTACCTTTCTACTTGCGAAAAATTTGTTAAGCCTTAAACTGAATTAGGTCAATGTGCTACAACTGAGGCAATAAAAAATTGCGAAATAAAATCGGGTCCTGTAAGTATCTCCAACAAACAGCAGAGTATGTAGAGAAGAGGGTTAATGGATTATCGCCGCCTGATAACAATTATTATTATTTTATACTAAGGTTCAATAGACAAATATTATTTTACAATAATCTAAACAATTTTTGTGGACCTCTAAGAGGTTAGGGGCTTTAAGGCAATGTATTTGAAGACTACGTTTGCTAAGCTTAATGCAGATAACAACCAGCTATGAAAATTTAAACTGGAGTTGATCCTGTGCAAAGAATGTTTTTGGAATCAAGATATCAATGAAGAACCCAAAAAGCCTAATAATGTTTGGAAATGTATAAATAGAGAAGCTATCGTAATACTCAATTGGCTTATCAGTTGAAGACAGCCAACAAATGTTAATTAAAAAGGCTAACAATGCCCATGAGGCGTGGCCTATTTTGCGAAGTCATCATTAAAGGGATACACTTGGAACTAGCGTGCGTTTGATGAAGCAGATTTGCCGAACAAAGTAGTCTTTAGACACGAAATTAGAAGCTGTGGTGAAAATTTTTCTGAACGTTGGTTAGTGACTATGTTGCTAAGGAGCAACACTTGCAAATGCTTTGGAAGCTAGAAAGGGATGAACTTACATTAAGAGTGGTATAAACGGGTTTAATGGAAGAAAATTAAAGAATTTCATCGCAGATGACAGTAAATTCTGTATTGAAGAGTTCAAACGTTGACTTACATAATCAGAGAACCACAAAGCAAATGAGGTAACAGCATCTTATAACAGTGAAAATAATTATTGTTTTTCATTAAGCAATGATTCAAAAACGTGGGTCCTTGATTTTGGAGCAACTTTCTATATTTGCTCAGGTCGTTCCTAATGATAATGAAGAAGTAGCAAGTGGCCAAAGTGTATTAAGTAGCGGTAAAGGTAAATATACAGGGAACGTAATAATTATTCCTTTTTTCATAAAAGTCAGATAATAAGAGTTATTTTTTGTTTTTTATTTTTTCGAGCAAGAATAAAGGTAATTTTTGATCTGAAATCAAAGAGATATTGAAGAAGTTTCATGATGGTTCAAGCGGTCCTGGTGTACAAAAATCATAAAAAAGAACGTTTCTATTGGGTTGGGATGCCAACAATATGTAGCTGATTAGATAGAAAATAGCGCACAATGCACTGTAGGTAATAGGCCAAAGTGGCTGAAATTTGGGATTTAGGAGTTTTTCATGTATTTTCTTTCTGAGAAATGATAAAAATGTTAAATTCTTGCCTCAATAATTTTTTAATGACGTTTTTAAAACAAACAGAAAAAAAAAACAAAAATAGTACTCATTTTAATGAAGATGCTTCATTTTCTTTTCACTTACACTGCTAAAAGCGTTGTAAAAACATCAATAATTACCAGATAAATTACATGTGCAAAAGATAGTTTCTGCTTGGGTGCAATAATTTTTTCGAATAATAAATATTATATCTATAATCTATATTTAGAATATATTCAGGATTTCGAGATTGTTATTCTTAGTGTCAGCCCAGCTAACTCCATACATAAAAAAATTTAAGTGTAAAGATTTGCCAAACTACATTAATAAAAAAACCAGACACATAAAATTATCTCTGTCTGTGCTAATATATACTAAGGCGGTTCGAAAAAAAGTTGTCAGTCATCCTCTAGAATGAAAGATATGTTAATTAAGTTTCTTAAACAAGAAAAAACAATTATTATTTTCCACGCCCCAAAATACATAAATTTTGTTTTTTTGTATATAGTGCCGCCAATTAAAGTCCGATATCACCATATCGCATATCGTTATTCATGGCTTGAATATTTATCTAACCTGACTTTTTATTTAAGCTCAAGTTACAGATGTCATTTATGACATCTCGGATCCTTTCCCCCTAATGTAAAATTTCATGCATCTTTTTTGACATCTTTGAAATTTATGTCATAAAAATGTATTAATATTTCACTTTTAATAATTCAACTTATGTATACGTGAAGTCTAACTACTAGTACATGCTGTATTTTCCTTATATTTATAATGTGATACTGTAATAAGAATTTTTCAAACAATGTCAATTTTAAACTCGTTATTTTAAATACATTATTTTAAATAAATTATGATACAAAGCCTTAGTAATTTATAACCTCAATATTGCAAAAGTTGTAAAATAAAACCTAAATTAGACTTAAGTAAATTACAAAAATTATAAAATGCAAATAACAATAAACAGGTGAATTAAATTAATATAAAATAATAGTCGATCATGATTTAGCTTTTAGATGGCCGTGGGTAAATTTTTGGTAGGTAATGGAAGCAAATAAATAAAATACGCTAAATCATTTTAAGTAACCTTTTTTTTCTCCCTCTAGATCCGCGCCTGTATATAAATACATATACAAATATACAATATATGTATGCATATCGTTGGTTACAAGTAGGGTTTGGGATTTCCCGGTCTTTTTATTTTCCCGGGAAACGGGAATAAAAAAATAGTCTTCCCGGGAATTCCCGGGATTCCCGAAAATAATATTTCTTTTAAAATAAATAATGTTTGCTAACATTAAAATCACGATGTGGTTAATAATTCATTGTTTTAGTAGTAGTTTATTTTCCATTAGAGTCCTTATTGTGTCAGCATTACATATTCCTGAAATATAAACTAAACCCAAATTATAAAAATAATTATTGCCATGTAAACAGATATTTAAATATTTTTTTGGGCAACACTACTCCACTCATCTAATACAAGAGCAAACCTCAAATTGTCGCAAATTTGACTCGATATTGTTTTCACCATCGTATTTTTAACGGCGTTGTAATATTTTATTACAATGTTTTTAGCATCAGTTTAATATTTTGGTAACGTCATGTTTTTACTGAAAAAAATTTGACGAATAAAAGAACTTTGTGTAATTGTTCGAATAGATATTCCATCGACTGCTGCTAATTTTGAAACAATTTCTGGTAATGTTTGGGTGTCTAAAAAACTTTTAATGGTGGAATTATTTTTTTTATTTGGTGCAGGTGTTGAAGAATCGTTTTCAAATTTTATTTTGTGAACCAAAAGAAGGTGCCGTATGAGAACACTAGTACTACCGCCCATGAACATTAACCTTTTCGGGCAAATATTACATTGTGCTGCATTGTCCACTTTTTGAAGATAGTTCCGAACTTCACACATTTTGCTTCTAAACAAAGCTACAGATGCCATTACAACTGCTGCTTTTTAGATGATGTATTAATTACAGAAGGAGATAGGAGACTAGTGGTCGATCAAAATAAAGTAAAACGGGCACAAGAAAAAGTTAAAAAAAAACTTGGTAAAGAATTTCTTGATCGATCCCAAACAGGCATTATTAAATGTACCTTCTTTAATGGGCGCAACGATTCAACAAAAGTTCTATTAAAAGCAGATAACTCAAATCATCAGTTTCCAAGTATTGAGAAAGAAGAGCACTACACTCTTTTTATAGTGAGCCAGGTGGAAGATATCCTTCCCACTTTACTCCAGTGATATTTTTAAATGCTGAAGTTATTGCTAAGCATCTTGTTAATTTCTTAAAGGAACACAGCATTTATAAAAGTTTGCAAGCTATTGCCAAAGATCTCTCTGCAGATTAAGTTTATGGTTACAGGATAACTGAGCTATTTTTAAAAGTTAAAGACTGCAAATAGCAATTGGCTCAAACAAGCAAGGTTTCAAAACATGGCCTTAATGGCAATAACTTGGAGACGTTACAACTTCTTGTGAAATACATTGTCGGTGTTTACTATACCTTTAGTTTACAATAAAATCCAAATTATCTTGGGTGGAAGCACCTCGCCACATTCTTTTTCAATTGCAGTTCCTAAGATCCCAGAAGAAAGCAGTAGCCGATATTCTTTTTCCAATAATCCAACGTTCATTGTGGTTTGCATTAAGTGAAATGGTGCTTCAGACTCTTTCGTTTTCGGAGGAACAAGAAGCAATGACTGCAGGGTTCTGGATGATAATTGAATTAAGGAAAGATGTAACAAATGCAGTGAATTTAAATATAGCTTCACTTCGAGAACTACTAGACTGGTTTCATTAAGTAAAGTTATATGAACCTCCACTTACTTATAAACACAAAATATTAGAAATAATAAAGTTTGTTGATGAGCCAATGCAAGTTCCAAAGTGGCTACATATATCATGCACAGTCGATAGAGAGATGTGTGTAACAAGTAACAAAGAGTTATGTAAAAGTTTACACTCATGAGAAACGCGATGGATTCATTGGATCCCAGGCACACTTATACAGGTGACGGTGCCAGCCCAGCTGATTATTTTTTTGTGTGCTATTGTTTGTCAAACTCTATATAAAACAGATATCAGTGCCAAGAATTGTCAAACTCTATATAAAAATTAAAAAATAGATAGAGGGACAAAAACTGCCCTCCTTTACGCTTTCACCTTATGTAATTACACCATGATTTGATCTAAGGAAACAAGCGGAATAATTATGTCTAGGAATGAATCAAAGAAAGATTAAATGAATATTGTTGATTGAAACATTATATTTTTTTCAATATTTGTTTTAGTATTTGTTAATAAAGAAAAAGTATAAATAATATAGTTTAAGTACATTTGAGCAAAATCGCATATATTATTTTTCTCAAAATCGACACGGCCTAATAAGTTAAACTAATAAAATTAATATGTTGTATAAATAATTCCCTAACAACAGATTATTGCAACAAGTTTAAAGTTCACAAATTTTTTATTGCTCATACAAAAATCAAAATTTTGTTTATTAAATTTTTTTATTAGATTTGATTTTATTATTTTATTTATCGTGTTCTTACCGAATTAACTATAAAAATACCTCTGCCACGACTAGATGCAGCTGGTTTCACAATCCAGGGACCTCTATGTTTATTGTGTGCAGTTGATAGATCTTTGTACTCTAGAGGCAACATAAATGATTGTGGTATGATATCAAAATGTTTTAGACCCCTTAGATGTTGCATTTTTTCAATATTTTTATATAAACGATCTTTTCGAGTCAACTCGTATGATCTAAATAGAATACACAAATTAAAATATAAAAACTTATTTTATTTCATAAAAAATACTACCTAGGAAAATGATTTACACGCTGATAAGGAGTCAGATTTCGCAAAATATCAGGTTTCATGTGTACACCGGTCCACAAAATGCTAAAGTTTTCACTTTCTTCTGCTTCCGTTAGACCATGGCGAGAAAAAATTTTCCGCAATAATTTGGTTTCGGTTTGAACAAATTTGTAAGTTAATTTTAGATCAGCTGCAGGCATGCTAGATGCGGCCGAATGTTCATCAAATTCTTCAACTAATTTATCTAGTTCATCATAATTTTCTTCATTGCCAACACCAACCACACTTACTGTCTCCTTTTCGATCTCCTCCAGTTCATCGCATTCACTCGAAATTGAATAATCACTCGAAGAAAGCGAATCGCACATTTTGCTTTTCGACTTAACTATTCGTACGAAATTTTTTGGAGCCCTTACTAATTTCCTTCTGTTTTCTTCGATTGATTCCTTACTTAATGATCTTTTAAACAGGTATGCGTTTTTTCTTGCGGCCGAGGCAGAAAGGTCAATGTTAGTTTTTAAACAGTTACTGTAAATGTTTTGATTATTAACTGATTCACACCCTACACTTGAAATATGATAAGAGGAATCAGGGGCATTTGAAATAAGCGTTTGATTCGGTTTTGTATGTAATACTGAAGTACGGAACACTAGAACCGCATCGCGTGATCCTAAACTGCCACTAGTAATCCAATCACCATCGCCTGGTTTTTCTGTGCGTTTACAACTTCTGTAATAGTGAAATAAATTATTTCTTAATTTCTGATTAGTGTGTTTCTTGAAGCATACGTATGTAAATATAAATTTTTATATTTAAAATTTTGACATCCTTCTAAATGTTTGATGACAGCTATTAAACCGTGTTCAACGTTTTCTTGAGAATTCTTGCAAATTTAGTTTGATTTACAATTTTGTGCATTTAAAATTTTCTTTGGCTGGTTGTATGACTGTTGTTGAGCCAAATCAATATTTTTTTTTAGTATTGCATTTGTTTAAATTGAATTTAAAGTATAGTTATAAATAATAACAAAAACAAATTTTAAAATATGAACCACCCTAATAATAATGTGTAGAAACTAGAATATATAAAATATTAAATATACCGGTATTGCTGAGTTTTGGAAGTAAGTTTTTAATGGTCATATATTAAATAAGTAAAACACTTGTCTATTTGGAAGCAAAGAGTATGGTTGTAATTTTTTATAATCGCAATTTTTTTAATTCATTTAAATAAAACAAAACAATTAACTTAAACAATAATATTATACAGTGAAATATTTGTTGAAAAGAAAAAATACTTATGAACAAAACCATAATTTGTCCAGATGCCTCGTCGCACAGTGGCGCCTTTTGACTTTTTTCGTTGCAAAGGTCATAACTTTTGAAATAATTAAGATATTTTAAAAGATATTGACAGAGGACACCTTAGGCTTCAAATAAATGTCTACAAGATATTGCTAGAAGTACTGGGTATTTAAATCTAGGTAAATTTATATTAAGTTGCTAGTTTAACTCGGTGCGCTTTGCAATACACATTGTTCAAATCTGAAAGTTTAGAAAAAAAACACTCTAATATAATGTTTATCCCAAAGATTTTTAAAATTCAAAGCATTATTTGATAATGCGTCATTCTCGCCCAAAAGAAAGAAAACAACTCCAACTTTAAGCTCTTCACCTCCTGTTATGTCTACTAACAACTCTTCTGTTGATCAAAACACTTCCGATAATTGACCACGTCCGAGTCCGTCTACTATTTCTTCCATAGTTAATGTACCTGTAAAACCATCTCAAAATCCGAAAACTGAACCCTCGTTATGCTCCAGTGATGTTCTCCATGAAACAAACAAATTTTCATCGTCTCTCCCTCATAACACCGAAATATTACAACCTAATACTAATCGTATTCAACAGATTGCAAGTAATATAAATTTTCAAAACGACATTCAACAAATTAATTCACATCCTCCGGCTGTGGTTTCTAGTCCGTTAAATAATCCTGCAAAACTTAAAGTAATTTCTCCAAAGAACACAATTTTTGCTGCTCGTTTTTCATCTGATACTACTTCTAACGCTGTTGCTGACTACATTTAATTAAAGCTTGGAAACGATTGTGAATTATCTGTTTTTAAATTCAATTATTCGGAAAAACAGAGTAAATCTTCTTTTAAAATCATCGTACCAGAGGAAAATTTTAATACTATTGTCAATCCTGATTTTTAGCCACCCAATGCTATAATACGCGAATATGAATATAGAAATGCTTCTCGTTTTGATATCGTTTATTTACCAACTCAAAATAATACCGAAAAAAACTATATGTTGTTTACCAAAATGTCCGTGGCCTTAATACGAAATTAACCACTCTTTATGCAAATAGTTTTGATTTTTCATACCACATCATTGTCTTTACTGAAACCTGGTTAAACGATAAGAAATGTATTAATAACGACGAAATATTATCTTCAAAATACCAAATGTTCAGACATGATCGATCACATAAGATGGGTGGAGGTGTGCTCATTGCCGCACATAACAATTTTCGTTGTGAAGAAATCAATGTTATACTTAACGATGACATCGAATTTATCGCTGTAAAAATTCGACTGAGAAATACAAATTTATATATTACGTGTTCATACATTCCTCCAAACTCTTCTCTGGATATATACAATAATCCCATCTTTGCCATTAATTTTGTTTTGCAACAATCTATTCCATCTGATTTATTTATTGTATTAGGAGATTTTAATCTACCTAACATATCGTGATATAAATTTTCAGAAATAAACTATCTAATTCCTACAGTTTCAAATTAATTTATTCACTCACTCACAATCTATGGACTTTTTGAAATTAACTATGCAAACAATATTAATGGAAAACTTCTTGATCTTGCATTTGTCAACCAGCCGATGGATATATTTATCTCAAAGTTCCTTCTGGTGTTCCGCAAGGTAGCCACCTTGGTCCTATTTTATTTACCTTATTCATAAACGATCTACCTTCAGTTATTTAGCACTCTAAAGTTATGATGTATGCCGATGATGTCAAAATTTTTCGTTCTTCTAATAATCCCGAAGATCAACTTTTCCTTCAATCTGATTTTGACAAATTGGTAAATTGGTGTGAAATCAACTTAATGGAGCTGAATATAAAAAAATGTAAGCATATGTCCTTTTTCAGAATTAAGAGATTGGATTTATTTTATTGCATTATTGAGTGTAAACTTGATAAAGTTCTAAATTTTCTTGATCTTGGTATTTTGCTTGATCACCAATTAAATTTTCGTGACCATATTTCTTTAATTGTTAACAAAGCAAATGGTGTACTTGGATTTATGAAGAGGTGGTGCAAGGAATTTCTAGATCCTTATATTACGAAACAATTATATTCATCGTTAGTTCGACCTATTCTAGAATATGGATCGATTATTTGGGATCCTTGCCATAATATTCATATTGATAGTATCGAGTCTGTACAAAAGAAGTTTTTAATATTTTGTCTTCGTGGCCTTGAATGGAATTCTTTTTCACTACCTTCATACGAAAGCAGACTCTGTCTTATAAAATTACCAACTTAAAAAAGTCGTCGTTCAATGCTGAGTTTTTCTTTTCTGCTGCGCCTAATTCAAGTCGATGTCGTCTCTGAATTCCTGCTAAGTAAAATATCTTTTAATGTTTCAACCAGACCAACTCGAAATTTCCGTTTTATTAACTTAAAATACTATAGATCCAACTATGCTAATAATGATACTCTTCGTCGTATATGTGAAAACTTTAATAATTATTATCACTTTATTGGCCTTAATGAAAGTAAAGAAATTGTTAAAAGAAATATCATTTTATATTTAAATCGTTGAATCGTATAGAATATTATTTTATATATAACCTTAATTTTGTTTTGTTATTTTACATACTTTAGTCTGTAAGGATTTATAATCTATAGACAATAAATTAAATAAATAAATAAAATACCATGTTAAACCAATATTAAGTTTTTTTATTTCTATTATAGAAATAAATTTTTAAATTATTTTTAATATTAATATATTTATGCTATAGATATAATGTTATTTTGTATATATTTTATTTAGCTAGAATAATTTATTTTTATTAGTAAGTTGATAGATATAATGTTATTTAGTTAGCTGGAATAATTGATTTTTATTAGTTAGTTCTCTTTGAAATAGTCATTAACATTGGGAGCGTTATCTAAAAGACTTAGGTTAGGTTAGGTTGAAAAGGAGGGGCACTAAAACCCCAAACCTATGACAGGTATACACTTATGCCCAGTTGGCATGTTGTGCACTCCATGTAGAAAACGGAATTCCCAAACAAAAGCCATAATCAAAATTTTCTAATAAATATTGGACTAGCTCAAGAACTTAGTCCTCTCAATGTAATTCCTAATGGGTTTCCAGTTCGAAGTCCCCAGGTACTCGAAATTCGGCATAGTATCCACTGTAAAATTCTCGCGTTTAATATGCCCAAACGCAGGACAATGACAGAGATAGTGTATCAAAGTCTCTTCTTCTTCCTCGCATGCTCTACATGTCGTTTCCTCAGATAATTTTATGCGAGCTAGATGGGTTCTCAACTCCGTATGACCTGTAATTACACTGGTTAGTTTCCTAAGTGTTGGTCTACTTAGTCTCAGAATCTCCTTTGATTTCCCAAGATTTGGGTTACTCCATAGTGTGACACTTGTTCCATTTTTTATTTCAATAACAGAAGGCTTTAGTTCCGAAATTTGCTTTTTTATATCGTTCACTATAGATTTGATTATTTCTGAACACCCCTTTGCATATTGAAAAAATATCGGACAGCAAAAATGAACTGATTATGGGCGAGGATGTTTCCAATGCTCAGCGATTACACTTCTCAGTCGTAAAGAAACTATAGAAGCCAAACATATTTGTATCTGTAATAGTTGTGTCATTTGTCGATATTGTTTGTTTGTAAGCACTTTGACCGGATAATCCATCACATCTCCACTTATTTATCAATTTAAGTCTTTCTGGAAGTGATGCTGCTTCCTCTTCAGGCAAACTTTGAATAAAGCGTTTGTCTGTATGATCCATTAAGTCTTGCAGTTTTACCTCTACCGATACTTCAGTAACCTTTACATTAGGTGACACTGCTTCTTTTTTGGCAGATGTAATCTTTTTGTATTCAGAAAGAGAAGGAAAACGAAGTGAATTTTGCTTTGAACATCCATTTCGTGGTATCCTGATAAATCGTGTAGTTTTTCCACAATAGCCAATTTAAATGCATTTTTATTATCTGAGTAAATGATCATTATCTGAATTATTGGTAAATGACGTTATCGCACTTTAAAATAAAATTGTATAAGTTTTGTTACTGATCACTAGTTTTAGAAACTTATACCATAGACAGACGACAGGGTTAATTTGCATTAAAATCTCACTAATGCACTTTAAAATTTTGCTGTGACAGACGACTGTTTCTGCATTTAGTAAAAATTGTAAATGCACTAGCAATCACAAATCTGAACATGTTCCTACAAGTTGGGATGGCAGAAGGACACTCTGAAATAAGAGAAAGGGAATTGTGGAAATTCGCAGGCTAAATGGTATTTTTTTATGCAGGTTATAATTCATATGTGGGTATATGGTATTTTTTTAAAGGACCGTAACAGCACTTTTTGGGAGAGTGACGTGCTTACGATGGACGATACCAGTATTAGGGAAAACTTTCGCCTAAACAGAAAGGCATTCCAAAAAATATGTAAAAAATGTCAACATATCGAATCTATTTTTATTTTACATTTTTGATTTTTTAATTTTTTGATTGATTGCCGACCGTGTTGCCATATTGAAATTGCTAAATGCAGTATAAATTCAATTTGATTTAGTGCATTTACGTGAAATCTAAAACACATTGGAATGGGGATAATTCAATAGTTAATTTGAATTAAGACTTTTAATGCAAATTAACGCTGTCGTCTGTCTATGGTATTAACTGACAATTGTGGTTTAATTTATACCCAAATTTAAAAAAAAAGGGTTTAAACTACCTAATTGGAGGAAAAAAAATTTACTGGAATATATAATTACAGTTTATATTTTATTCAGTATAAAAAAGTTTTAAAACTACCTGCCTACTTTTATAATAAGTGTTTTCAAATTAAAATAAATAAAAAAAAATTGCAATAGTTATGTTATTATTTAACGAGAAGCAACAAAAATATGCAACAAGTACTTTTATTTTACACTAAAATTGCTGCAGTGAAAAAAATTTGGAAATCCTTTTTATTTTTTTTTCCACATTTTGCACACATCTTTGTTACATACTTTAAAAATGAGAAAAAAATTTCTCTTGTTTTCTCTATGAGGTTGCAACAGTTTTCTTCTTATTTCATCTACAGCCGCAACCTACGGCAGCCAAACTTAGTTAAATTATTTCAAGTATTATATTTGCTACTATGCTCAGAAAATATGGGCGAGACCATTTTGGACCATTTTTATACCCTTCACACAGTGAAAAAGGGTATATATAGGTTTGTCATTCCGTGTGAAATTTCTACAATTTTCATTTCCGACCCCATAAAGTATATATTTTCTGAAAGCTTATGAATAGGGAAGTCGATTAAGATCTCTCAGTCTGTCCGCCTGACCGTCTGTCCGTGTGTATGTTGAAATCAATTTTTTAAAGCCCCCGGACATCGCTTGGACCCGGGTGAGGTATTAAAATATCAGAAATATTCGGGGGTAGATCGGTATTGAAAATCAGAAACATCGGTACATAAACGACTGAGATATGAGCAAAAACCCACGACCACCTCGATTTTTTTTTTCACAAAAACAACATTACAACAACAACATACATACATACATACAAACGTGTATACTGGTTAGAGAAAACGTGGCATCGAATCCCAGCTGAGCCAAAAAAATTGTTTTTTATTTTTTTATATTTTTTTTAATTTTTTTTTTTTGATTTATATTTATTATATATTTTTGTATTTTTTTTTTAAATTTTTTTTTTTATTTTTTTTTAACATACATACGTAAATTTATAATTTTACAATAGGATGTTTTTATATATGTATGTTTTTTATATGTATGTACGTATTTCATATGGGATGAATGGTGATACAAATTACTGTTATTGCATGACTACACGTTGTGAAGGGTATAAAGGATTCGGCACGGCCGAATATAGCACTCTTACTTGTTATACCCTTCACACAGTGAAAAAGGGTATATATAGGTTTGTCATTCCGTGTGAAATTTCTACAATTTTCATTTCCAACCCCATAAAGTATATATTTTCTGAAAGCTTATGAATAGGGGAGTCGACTAGGCTCTGTCAGTATGTCCGTCTGTCCGTGTGTATGTTGAAATCAACTTTTTGAAGCCCCCCGACATCGCTTGGACCCGGGTGAGGTATTAAAATATCAGAAATATTCGGGAGTAGATCGGTATTGAAAACCAGAAACATCGGTACATAAACAACTGAGATATGAGCAAAAACCCACGACGACCTCGATTTTTTTTTTCACAAAAACAACATTACAACAACAACATACATACAAACGTGTATACTGGTTAGAGAAAACATGGCATCGAATCCCAGCTGAGCCAAAAAAATTTTTTAAATTTTTTTTTATTTTTTATTTAATATATTATTTTTATTATTATTTTTTTATTTTTTTTTTAATTTTTTTTTTTTATTTTTTTTTTTTTTTTTGTTTTATATTTATTATATATATTTTAATTATTTAAAAAAATTTTTTTTTTAATTTTTTTTTTTTTTTATTTTTTTTATTTAACATGCATACGTAAATTTATAATTTTACAATGGGATGCTTTTATATATGTATGTTTTTTTATATGTATGTACGTATTTCATATGGGATGAATGGTGATACAAACTACTGTTATTGCGTGACTACACGTTGTGAAGGGTATATAAGATTCGGCACGGCCGAATATAGCGCTCTTACTTGTTTTTAATTTAAAAGATTTTTGGTAAATTAATCAAAAATTTTTGAACTCGCTTTACAAGTCAAACACGATAAATTTATTTATTAAATTAAATTTTAAATTTTATTTATATATTTAAACAAAAGACCACCCTTAAAAGTAAAACTTACTTTGTTAAAAATAACATACACATAAACACGTATGTGCATACGTACGTATGTACGTGTATTTTGATCACTATTGAGTTTTTTCATACTCTATGTTACCGTCGCACAGTGGACCATTTCGCGAGAAGGCGATCTAAAATCTATAACTTGACTGAATTAGAATTTTTAAACGCAGTTTTTTTTTTTTTTGTTTACTAGGTGAGACTATTGTCTTTACGTTTAAGACATAGTTATGATTGGTTTAAAATGCATTTTAAGTTTAAGCTGATTTATGGTAAAAAAGTGAAGTATTAAAGCTTGTTAAAAACGTTCGTTTTGTACAAAGTTGTATATTTTGAGTCAAATTTGCAAGTTATACTTAATAAAAACTGAAAATTTTGTAAGGAAGTGCTAACCTTTGGCCACCGTGAAATTTTTAGTACGAGGGGCCAAAGGTTGATTTTTTTAAGTAGTTTGAGTTCAAAATTGGTTTACTAAGTCCAAAATAGATATTATAAATAATATATGCGATCTTTTATTATAAAGTTGTAAATTTAAAACTGATAAATGTACATAAAATGATAAAATAACGAACATCTAAAGTTCTGAAAAAATACTATTAATTAAACAATTTTAGTATATATAAGTAATTTTTAAAAAGGGACACCAAAAGGGCATTTAAAAAAAATTGGCAAAAGAAGGGGATTTCTGAGAAAAAAGGGTAAAAATTCCACTTAGGTCGCAAAACGGTAACGCTGTAGACAGGTTGCATCACTATCAAATGCGCACATACGAAGGGTAGGAAAACCACAACACAATCAATAGACATCACACATTGCATTTCCAGCAATTTCCATATAAATTTTGAGTGGTTAACAAAACATTTCACGTACAACATAATTCATACCCTATTTGATGATATTATCATAGAAAACAACAAATATTTACAGGTCGCTTATGATTTTGTTTATTTATTTTAAATTACATGCTCACAAAAGTATTTTGCTTACTAAGAAGTCTATAATTTTTGGCTAATTGCGGTATCCTTTATGATTTTGTATTTCTACCTGTAAGAACGCTTGTAACATATCAATGGTGTTTACCATAATTAGTTGAGCTCTGTTTGTTATTGTGTGCAATTGTAAATACATACATACTAGCCAAGCCCGGCGCGCGTTGCTACGCCCCTCAATGAATAAAAATGCATTCGGAATTTTAATTAAATATGCAAGAAGCTAAAAATTACAAATTTTGTTTAATGGGCGTGACACTGCCCACTTTTCTAATCACGAAACGGTATAGTCATGACAGCTCAATATGTGTGCAAACTTTCAGAAAAATCGGTCCAATGCAAGAAGCTAAAAATCATATTTTTTTATGGGTGTGGCACCGCCCACTTTTCTAATCATAAAATTGTATAGCCATGACAGCTCAATATGTGTGCAAGCTTTCAGAAAAATCGGTCAAGTGCAAGTAGCTAAAAATTACAACTTATTTTTTATGGGCGTGGCACTGCCCACTTTTCTAATCACGAAATTTTATAATCATAAGAGTTCAATATGTGTGCAAACTTTCAGAAAAATCGGTCCAATGCAAGAAGCTAAAAATTTATTTATTTATTTATTTAATTATCCCGCATAAGAACATTAAGAATGCAATTCTTTTATTGTTCAAGAGGAAACATATAACTTAAAAAAAAAAAAAATTAACAATTATTTATTTCTCAATTAAAGTATAAGTTACAATTACAAAAAAAAATAATATAAAAATAATTTAAAAAATATAAAAAATTTTCTAAATAAATGAAAAAGATTTTACTTCACTATACATTTTTGGTAGCCTAGATTTGTGTAAGTTATGAAAATTTTGACAAGAATGTTAAATATTATGGGACATATAGTCATAAAGCGCTTTTTTGAAACTGTTTTTCCTCATTATAATTTTTAAATGTGTCGGTAAAGAGTTCCATAAATTAATAGCGTTAACGAAAAATAGTCTGCTTGTATTAAGGTAGGTATGTCTGGGCAGAATTAGGGTCATGCATCTAGAAGATCTGCCAAAAACTAACTTTTCATATAGATAAAGAGGCTTCCTCTGGTAGATCAGATTGTGTAGAAACAAAATATTGCGCATGCTAAGGTAAACTGGCAAATCACAACCCAAAATCATTCTTCTCCACAATAAGACACTACTAAACCGAGACAGATTATATACGTATCGCGTAGCATTATTAAAAGAAACCTGTAACTTATGTAATGAATGTGAATCTAGTCTACTATAAACCTCAGCAAAATAGTTAATCAAAGGCAGTATCAATTGCATGACAAGCCTCTTTTTGACTTCAACCGGTGTGAATCTAGATGACATTCGCAAATTACGAAGCACATGGTATATGTTCCTTACAACGTTTTTTACATGATCAGATCATGACAGTGAGGAATTTATATAAAACCCCAGGTATTTAATCCTATCAACATATATAAGAGGGGTGTTACCTAAGTGTATCGTTGGAAAATAATTGCGGTCATATTCAATTCTACTTATCGGCAGAACATACGATTTCGCAGCATTAAGCGTCAAGTTATTAACCTCTGCCCATTTAGTAATAGAGATTAAATCCTCATTCAATTTACAACAAGTGTCCTCTACTAGACCAATACGATAAGAGATGTATAGTTGAATATCATCTGCATATGCATGCATATGAGTATATTTACATACAGAAAACACATCATTAACAAACATGCTAAATAGTAGAGGACCTAGAACTGACCCTTGTGGAACACCAGAACTTATACGCCTCAATCTCGATAGCCTATTACCTACAATTACTCTCTGATCTCGCCCAGACAAATAGTTTCTCATAAGAGACAATGCAGTGTCCGTGAATCCAAAATAGTATCCTAGCTTCCTGCAGAGTATTGCGTGATCGACTCGATCAAAAGCCTAAGAAAAGTCCAGAAGACAGATGAGAGATAGGTTTCCAATATCATATTCACGTCTTATATCATCGAGAACTGTAATCGCTGCAGTTGAACAGCTATGGGCAACTCGAAACCCCGATTGCAATGGACATAGAAGTCCATTTTGATCCAAATACAAGGTAATTTGTTCAGCCATAAGAGACTCAAATACTTTGCTAAAAACCGGCAATATACTTATTGGCCTATAATCACCCAGCCGCACAGGAGTAGACATCTTCGCCACTGGTATTATTCTTCCAATTTTCCAGGATTCAGGGAAAAAAGAGGTAGTAACACAATGGTTAAAGATATGAGTTAGTGGCCCAATAACAAACGGCAGTATTAATTTAACAAATTTTATGGCCACACCATCTTCTCCTATTGCATTAGATCGAATTTTCCAAATATGCTTAGTCACATCTGCCTCGGACACCACAGAAAATGAAAAACTATTACTGCAGAAAAGTTCTCTCCGTAAATCAAAATTACTACGATCAACTATTAGATTGTCAACACAAAAGGCTTCATTAAGCTCATCCGGATCCAGTTTGCATTCAGAAGAGCTACGTGAATATATACCAAGAGATTTCATATTCTTCCATAATTGATCCGTAGGTAAATTAATGTTCAGTTTTCGTGAAAAATAAATTTTTTTGCCTGTCTAACTACAAGATTGGAATGATTTCTAGAATGGAATGATGATTTTGTGAGAATTTCTCACAAAAAAACTACGCTCAGGAACATGACGATAATAAACATCCCGTAAAGTTGTTAGGAGTGCGTTTAGCTTTTTATCCACACTTGTCTGATACCAACATTCGTTCCAATTCAGAGCAATAAGGGAGGAAAAATTAATAGAATTATAATCTCTATATGTAATAAGCCGAAGGTTATCATCTCTAGTTAAGTCAATATTGCAAGTGCAAAATAGTAAATCATAGTCAGAAATAAATGAAATTTGGTCATATAAAAGCAGTAAATTAGGATGCGAAAGCAGAAGCAAATCAAGTAAACTTGGCCTTGAGTTAGCTGAACAACGCGTAGGAATTTTGTCATTTATTACAGTCATGCCTACAGAGCTAATAATATCAAGAAGATCATTACTAATGTTGTCATTCACCATCAAGTTCACATTGAAATCACCACAAGTAATAAAAAAATCATAATCTATGACATGATTTTTAAAGTCAGTAAAAAGGGCTCAAGACTAGATGTTCTAACCGGATTATAAATGCATTCTTGCATTAAGGTTAGTTCTAAGATATATGGCAACACCGCCTCCCCTTTTCCCCTCTCTGTCCTTTCGAAACAGATTATATCCATAAATTTTATAAAAATCATCCGAAACATCATGATGAAACCAAGTCTCCGTTACACAAATGACATCCACTCTAGAGTTCTCAAAAATATATCTAACATTATCCAACTTAAGTCCATTCAAGCTTCTTGCATTAAAATTTACAACATTCAGCCCAGATCGCTGTTTGCATAATATATTTAATAAAGCAGAATGATTTCCGTTAACTCCATTACTAGAATCCACCAGACTCATAATAAAAACGAGATAAAACAGTTTTGTTATTTACTTTTGAAACAATTGACTTTACAAATATAGGTAGCCTTACAACGCCATAACATATTTTACAATTATAAATAATAAAAATTAAGGAAAAAGGACACAACAAAAATAAGAAGTTATTTATAGTTCCAAAAATTATTAAAAAGTAATGATAAAATAATAAAAAAGAAAAATTATTTAAAGTTCTATAACAATTTAAAACAAGAAACATCAGTTGTCTTGACCTAATTACCATAGTTGACAGTTTGTTCCTCATAGACCGGAAAAAACTGGTTAAGCTCATCAATTTCATCAATATTTAACGGCTCATCATTAATTTGCTGTCTTATATACACAAAACCTCGCAAAGTAAATACAGAACATAAACGTTTATTTTTTTTTAATTGCAAAGCCGCTCGAAAAATATTAAAATTAGACTGCGTCAGATTTTCATGCAGGAAAAAGTTTCTATCTGAGTTGAAACCAATATCCCTTAGGTGAAAAATGAAGCCTTTATTAAGTTTCCTACATTTTGCCAAAGCCTTAAGAAAAGAGTTCCTCTCAAATGCTGACCACAACTTTACAATAATTCCGCCATCTTTACTATTCTGTTTTTGTTTGCTATTACGATTAGTTAGCCTGTGTATTGCTTTAATATTTGGTGCGGAAAAGCTAATGGTATTGCATATTTTTTGGAATATTTTAATAAGATTCTCTCCCTCAATATACGGAATTCCATTTAGCCTTAGCTCAGACGAAACAAGATTGTTTTCCTGCAGGTTTAATTTAGTCTTCAGGGTGTTTATTTCATTTTTCACACTTTTCATTTCTCCTGCTGCTTGTTCCACAACGGTTACCCTTTCATTTAATTCGAGCAATTTACTTTCAAGAATTTCGTATTTTCCACGCAAATCATTTAATAAATCTTCCTTAAATTCTTTAAATTGGGCATCTAAGGTGCGCTGTATTTGTTCAGAAAACTTTTCTAATCTTTTACCTACACAATTTAACATTTTAAATGGTGAATCCACAATAGATAAGCGTGATGATTGCTGTTGGACATCGTACAAACATTTATTACTTGGTGTAGATTGTACATTGTTCGACTGCATATTTATAGAGATTTTACTGTTTTTTGTTTTAGATTTGTTATTATTACTTATCTTATTGTTTCTCTTATCTTTCCTTAGGTTGTACATTTGTTATTACAAATGTTATAATTAAAAGTAGAAAGTTATCTTTATTTAAAATTAACTGACAGCACAGCAGAGGCTTTAAAACTGTGTTTTGTTATTAATCCAGTGAAAGTAAAAAAAGAAGACTTGGCAGTACTTATCAAGCCAGAATCTGTATGCTGAAAACAGCTGGTTTTGCGCCTTTTCTTTCCTATTTTTATCAAGTATTTCAAAAAGTGTTTTTGATATTTTTGTTCAAATTTTCGATGTTGTTGTTTTATGTCTTGTTTTTTTTTTAAGTGTTTTTGGTTATATTGTTTAAATTTTCGTTGTTTTTGCTTTATTTCTTGTTGAATTTGTTATTGTTATAAGTAATAAATTTAAATCACTTGTATAAGCTTGATATTGTTGTTAAAATTTTCGTTGTTGTTGTTTTATATTTTGAGAATGAACTGAATTTTGTTTATTTGTTCGAACAGATCTCCAAAACAAAAATTTGTTCTTGCTTGTTTTTTGTATATTTATTTTTATAAATTATTATTTTGTTCAGTTTCACAAATGAATGTTTATAGTTTATTAATTAATTTATAAATTTTCTTTTATAATCAATTGATTTGTCATTCTACATTTATTGTTTATATCTGTTGTAAGTGTTGTTAGTGTAATTCCCAAACAACTGTTTTCCGTTGGCTGATTAAAAATCATATTTTTTTATGTGTGTGGCACCGCCCACTTTTCTAATCACGAAATTGTATAGCCATGACAGCTCAATATGTGTGCAAGCTTTCAGAAAAATCGGTCAAGTGCAAGTCGCAAAAATTACAACTTATTTTTATGGGCGTGGCACTGCCCACTTTTCTAATCACAAAATTGTATAGCCATGACAGCTCAATATGTGTGCAAAGTTTCAGAAAAATACGTCAAGTGCAAGTAGCTAAAAATGATAACGTATTTTTTATGGGCGTAGCCCCGTCCACTTTTTACCACCCATAAACACTCCCTGTTCGTTTCTCATAAAAGCAATTTGATAAAAAAAAACAATGGGTTATAGGAATATAGAGAAGAGTTTTGTCTACTAAATAGTGCTAATCTCTTTTTGTTCTCTTATGTTCTCTAGAAGTTATGCTCTATTAAAAATGGGAATTTAGGAAAATTTGGACCTTAAAAAAATTATTTCCAAACATCAGAAACAATTAATTTTTCTTGTACTAATAGCTAACAAATTATAAAATTATACAAAATTTAATGAAAATCTTTTAAAAAGCAAAAAGTTATGGAAGTTTAAAAATCAAACTCTTACTAATAAATTTCCCATTTTAGCAAAATGCTGAGAATGTCAATTTTGAATCGCCCTGTTCTATGTAATATATGTCAAATAAAGTTTTAATTTTTTGGCTCACGAGGTACACTAGTGTCTACATTCGAATGAACTTTAACATTATTCAATCGGTGACCATAAAAAAATGTGTTTGGAGTATTAATTTTATTAATTTTGAACAAAATAACATTTGCTTAAATTTTGTTTTTGTTGTTTTTTCTTTGTTTACTAACTTTTTAAGATCAGTGTTCCATTTCGCACATTCCTATACCATTTGTAATTATTTATATACAACAACTGTAAAAATGTGGTGCATTCACACTAAACTTAATTTTCATACAAATTGAAATTATAAAGTTATTAGGGTGTTCATACTAGCTTCGAAAGCTCTTATTACATATAGTTGTATAATTATTAATATATATATATATATGTATATATATGTACATATATATAATAAATTAACACAAATTCGATTTCACTGGATTAAATATGTAAAAATTGTTTTTTTTATCAAAGTTGTTTTACGGAAAATTTAAGAATTTATTTTTAATTTTTGGAACTGATCATATTAAATAATTTTTTGAAGCAAAATAATCAAATGTATATAAAAAAGGAGAAAAATTCGAATATTGCATATATACTGAAAATATTTTTTTTAATTTAATAATACTAATTAACCAAAGCAACTTTAATTTAAATTTTTTGCATATTTTGGCCAATAAATTAATTTAGTAATTTTGATTTGTTTTAAGGTATAAATTAACTAATATGACTCGTAAAAAATGCCAAGATTCTCCTTCCAAATTGGAATCGTTAGAGAAATTATTAACAAAGAAAGCAAAGGTTGCACAGAATATACATACTGCGAATGCGTCCGTCGATTAGGGAAAAAACGTCTTTTTTTAATCCTGTAGAGTAAGAATGTCGTTTGAAATCTTATATCGATGCTATGATGCTTCAGTCATATATGGACAATTCAGGTCCTGATAATGATGACAGAGCTGGGGGGTTATTATGTAATTCGATTCGTCTTTTTTTAATCCTGTAGAGTAAGAATGTCGTTTGAAATCTTATATCGATGCTATGATGCTTCAGTCATATATGGACAATTCAGGTCCTGATAATGATGACAGAGCTGAGGGGTTATTATGTAATTCGATTCGAATTGTAAATACATTCGAAAAGAATTTCCGATTCGAAAAGAAATTCTTATTATATAGTACTTTCGAAACGTCTGCACAGTTGTATATAAAATTTTAAGGGAAAAACGAAATGATGTCAAGTTTTAATATGTAAAAACTTGGCAGCATTTTGCGTAGTTTTGTTCAAATGTCAAAATTGACTACAAAAAATTTAAAAATATACAAAGAAACAAAAAATATATATAAATAAAAACGTAAAAATGGATTGTTTTTTGTTGTGGGTAAGTGATGAAGAAGATGTTGTTCCAGAAAGAGTTCAAAGAAAGTATATAAGAGATACATCGAATATTATGTAACTCACTGAAAATTCGTAAGTAATTTAATTTAAACAGAAAAGCGCGTATAAAAATTTTAATAAATAAAGAAAAATACTTTCAGGTTCGTGAAAAATTTTCGGCTTAGTAAAAACGCATTTATGTACGTACTGAATTCCATCAGCAGTGATTTAAAAGCACCACAGAGATCTACTGCCGTCCCTCCTATTTTAAAATTGGCAGCCACTTTGAAATTTCTAGCGCAAGGTGGTTATCAACATTAGATTGGCCAAGACCAAATAAAAACATTTATTGAAAGAGTAAAATAATAATAATTCAGTGAAACTAATAGCTACATGTGTGAGAAAACTAAAAAACAAAATAATATAATAAAGAGACACATAAAAACTAATAATATAAACATAAAAATTCATAAAAGAAGAATAAAACATAAAAATTCATAAGAAAGGCACATAGCAAAACCTCAAACATTTCTTTTGCTCTCTAATTCAAATATTTTTCTATTTAGTTCAAGCTTTTCAATTTTGCATTTCGTTTTTTCCAATTCATTTTTCTTCATAAAGTCATACTTTTCTCTTTTATACACCTTTTTTAAAAGATTCCCTTTAAACATGTTCAAAATCAAAGCAATTAAATTCATTTTTTTATACCCACCACAAAAAAAATGGTGGGGGTATATTCAATTTGCCATTACGTTTGTAACACATCGAAATATCCATTTTAGACCCCATAAAGTATATATATTCTGAATCAGAGTTTGATTTGATGTCGATCTAGCTATGTCCGTCCGTATGTCCGTCTGTTGAAAGCACGATAGAGGTCGCACCGAAAAAGCTAGGGGGCTCAAATTTTGCCAGAGTCTTTCTTATAGACTAAGGGCTAAATCGGAATATTAGGAAGAGAGTTATAGCTCGAAAAGCAAGAGTAGGTCGAAAAAACCGTGTCCTTCGAACATCGAATAAAATGGAATTGTGTCCAAACGCATTAACGTAGACTCATGAAACTCCGAATATATATTTCCTGAGTAAAAACAATATTTTTCCCCGAAAATTATATAAATCTATGCATTAGGAGAGGAGTTATCGATCAAAATGTACGAAAATTTATACCGCACAGTGTATTTTTCGGTATATTTAAAAACAAAAACGTCATAAAAGCAACAACATTGGATGTACGACTCTAAAATTTTGCACACTTTGCTTTTTGGTAAGACGCTTTTTTGACACGGAAAATCAATGTGCCACGCCCACTTTTACACCCACCTCCCATATAACGTTTTACCTAAAATTCATATAATTTCTCTATTAATAAAGATTTTGGAATAACAAAGGGCTATATTGAAACACCTAAGTTGTACTCATTCGAAAAATAACTTTGACACGCCTACTATAACGCCCATGTTTCACGTTATCTACCGTTAATGAAATTTAAAAGCTCATAAAACCGCCAAAATTAGAGGTATGACGATCAAATTTGCTAGGTATATCCTTCTAATCAATGCAATTGTTGTGCCAAAAAGTTTAGGTGACACTCCCACTTTAACGCCTACCTCCCATATAATGATTTATCTTAAATTCATGTAATTTCTCTATTGACAAAGTTTTTGGGAAAATAAAGGATTATATTGAAATATCTAAGTTGTGTTTATTAGCAGAAACTTTAATGACACGCCTACTTTAACGCCCACTTTCATTGAAAGACTATATTTACAAAAGCATTTTAGTAGCATATCGAAGTTATAAAGGTTGGTTAAATTTTAAGGACCGATGTTGTATTTAAATAAAACACAAATTTTTTAGGAAATTATTAGTATTTCTTTTTGTAATTATAATGTTTGTATGGTTCAATTATGTATTTAACAAAATATCGGCCAATTGGCCCCCCCTCCCATCCTTGGCGCCACTCCTCTATCTGATGGTCCAAATTTTCAATGACAATGTTGATGTTCAATTGTTGGGCATGATGATGAGGCGACGTTGACTGCTCTTTTGCCACACTATCGCAAAAACCAGCAGTGGTTCCCATTCAACGAACTAAGAAGGCATTCACAGATTTTCTAACATTTTATACAGACCTGTTTTGCAGAAATTTAAATATTTTTTACAATTCTCCCGATTGTGGACGAATTTGAACGATTATGTTGATCAAAAGAATTACGAAGTGCACAAAATGCATTTTGATTTGAACGCCCATTTTTCAAAAAACCTGAATAACTTTAAAGCGTTGCTCACTTGCGTATCTTTTCACGGATCAAATTGAGTAAGTTTGAGATTGAGAAATGTCAAATGAAATGCAAAAAACAAATTGAAAGACTAGGTGTAGTTCACCTTCAACATGGGCCCTTAAAATTTAACCACCCTCTACAAAGAAAGTGATACATATTTTATTATAAAGAGATTATTCCATAATGATTAACAAAATAATAAATATTGTGCTTTAAATGTACACAAAATTGGTGGTGGGTATAAAAGATTCGGCACAGCCGAATATAGTGCTCTTACTTGTTATTATTCAAATATAAAATTCATACACTTATATTTTAAAAGTTTTTATTTGACTTTTGTATATAAAATAATAATATGCACATGAATTTCCGCCAACAAAATGGCATTCGAAAGAAATACGTACGTTACTAACACTTTTGACTTTTGCTTTCCTACTACGTAGTTGCATTTTCGAAAGTGATTTTTTTGTTTTCCGAAAGGGGGTAGAAAAAATCCCAAAATGTACGTACGTTCGGAAACAAATTTCCGAAAATCGTACTACATAATACAATTTTTACGAATTCGTATTTTTTTCGATTCGAATCGAATTACATAATAACCCCCCTGAGCTTGGGGATATTTGTGTGATTAAAAAGTACTTGTTTTTAAGTACTTTGTCTAAAAATAGACAAAAAGATGTAAACCTTAAATATCTTTTAGTATACAACTACCAGAGCTGGGCAAAGTACATACCTTGATGTATTTCAAATACAAATACTTTCAAGTTGTGTATTTCAAATACAAAATACTTTTCAGCTGTGTATTTCAAATACAAAATACAGATACAAAATACAAATTTTTTTTGAATTTCGGTCTCATAAAAATTTACATATATGCATACATACAAATGTATGTATCTCGTCTTAGTTCTGTTTCTAAATATTTTATTTCACATAAGTTTAATAATAAGCTAATAAGTTATACATATATATACTTATATATGTTTATTTTCTAAAAGAATTCCGCAATCACTTAGTTGCCCACCCACAATCTAAACAATAAAATTCTTAAAGTGTAAAATTTTAATTAGTAAAAAGTTCATTTGCTTTTTACACTTGAGAGACTTATTTTGTAAATTTGCGTTTAATTTTCTCGCGTCAGTTTTTTACTGGGGAAGTAAGTGAAAAAAGCATATATAGAAATTAATAGTTTGTAAATAAAAAATTTATTCAATAAAACAGGTATTTCCTTTAATGTAAACTAGATTTTTTAAAGAATCGTCAGATAAATAGCCTCTTGTTGGGGATATATAACCTGCTAAGGAGAATAATCTTTCTACAGGCCCTAAGGAACACAAGCTACTGTTAAATTTTCTTAATGCATTTTTAATATTTGGATAGCTTTCCAAAACGGAAATTTCCTTGCTCTTCTCATTTAGGAAACTGATGAACTCTAATTCCAAATTTGATGTGCGAGGTTGATCAATGTTCTTATCGGCAAAAACAATAAAATCCTCATCGTCTTTACTGCAACTAAGTACTACTACATCTGCTGCATCCAAGCATTGCTTGACGTTTTTGTAATTTTTTTATAAGGTATCTATTGCCAAGTTTTTAATTCGTTGCCTCTCGTTTCCAGTGATGTTTTCTGGCAGCCAAAGCATTTTAAAACTTGGGGGGAAACATGACGCCAATATACCTCTATTTGCTTCAGGGGCTAGCATGAAAAACTTTACAAATCTTCTCTCAACGCTCTCCCTTAGTTTTGATAAAATGCAACTGAAATGTCTTAAATTGTTACATTGCAGCCGATCTAATCTGGTTCTTACAGATATTAAAGTAGGCAAAAGTTTCCATAATAGCAATTATTACCCTTTATGTAGTCCAAAGCTGTAGCTTTTGGTTTCAATATTTAAATGAATTCCTCTTAATACTCCAGTTCTATAGCTCAAAACATGTTAGGCTTATCTAACTTAACAAATAATTCGTTTAATTTTGATTTTCTTTTCATTAGCTGTACTATGAAATGGAAAAGAGAGTTCCATCTTGTGGGACATGGATTGTGGGATGGATACTAACTGATGTCCGAGGCAATCTTTTATAACTTCAGCTGATTTGGGTATTCTGAATAAATTCCATAATAAAGTACATTTAGCAATTGCTGAGTAGTGAATTCTACTGGCACGAGAATTTTTTATGAAATTATTCATATCTGCTGTGGCTAAAAGACTTAATGTGTGGCTGGCACATCTCAGATACCTCGGCAAATATAACTCGCAAGCTTTTCATTTGATATCACATGATTAGTGTAATTGAATTCGCCTTAGACGAAACAATTTAAAGCTGAATAGTAGTTTTGTCAAATTTGAAATTTAAATGGTCATAGTTTCAAGCGATTTTCGCTTTTGTATGACACAACTTATTTTTAAATTTATTGTAAAAAATAAATGTATTTTGTATAAATGTGTCTTTGAGCCACATGTATTTGAAATACAAAATACTTTTAAGTTGTGTATTTGAAATACAAAATACTTGTGGTTGTAAAAATTTTATGAGTTTGACATTGACAGATAAGTAAAATTTTAATTATTTAATATCATACTTATGATTTCTGAAGAAAATTATCGCAATGCATTGTAAGGTCTTTTTTATACCCTTCACACAGTGAAAAAGGGTATATATAGGCTTGTCATTCCGTGTGAAATTTCTACAATTTTCATTTCCGACCCCATAAAGTATATATTTTCCGAAATCTTATGAATAGGGGAGTCGATTAAGATCTGTCAGTCTGTCCGTGTGTATGTTGAAATCAACTTTTTGAAGGCCCCCGACATCGCTGGGAGCCGGGTGAGGTATTAATATATCAGAAATATTCGGGAGTAGATCGCTATTGAAATCAGAAACATAGGTACATAAACAACTGAGATATGAACAAAAACCCACGACCACCTCGATTTTTTTTTTCCACAAAAACAACATTACAACAACAACATACATACATACAAACGTGTATACTAGTTAGAGTAAACGTGGGATCGAATCCCAGCTGAGCCAAAAAAATTTTTTTTTATATTTTTTTTATATTATTATTATTTATTTTTTTTTTTTTTGTTTTATATTTATTATTTATATTTTAATTATTTTTTTTAAATTTTTTTAAAATTTTTTTTTTAATTTTTTTAACATACATACATATAATTTTACAATGGGATGTTTTTATATATGTATGTTTTTTTAAGTATGTACGTATTTCATATGAGATGAATGGTGATACAAACTACTGTTATTGCATGTCTACACGTTGTGAAGGGTATATAAGATTCGGCACGGCCGAATATAGCACTCTTACTTGTTTAAGTCTTAAGAAGGTTTATGTCAATGAATGTCTAATATTTTTCGATAATATTGCGAAACTTTGTGATATGCTCGAAATCACAAAACATTCGGCTTCTGCTTTAAGAAGCACGATCGACACTGTTTCTGCCATATATAATTCGTTGTTATCAATTGGCAATGACAAGAAAATAACGAATACTATTTTAATACACTTGGTAATGTCTAAAGAAGATCCAGTGAACAAATTAAAGTGGAAAGAACAGCTTGACTTCGAAAAGCAGCCACTGTGGTTAAAATGTGAAGCCGCCTTGAACAAACGCTACTAGCATATTGCAGCTGTTGAATCTTCAAGGCAGTAGTTTAATAGACAGGAAACTGAAAATTCTTCAAGAACATTTTACAAAACATCAATAATTTTTACTAAATCGAGGTAATCTGCTGAAAAATGTTTGTTTTATAAATCGACACAGCATATTATAATATATTGCCCTTCCTTTACTGCAGAAACTGTAATTCGAGGATTTGATTTTATAAGATCAGTGCCAACATACATTAATTGTTTAAGAAAATGGTATACTGTAGCGAGATGTACATCATCTTAGTGTAGAATTTACAATGACTCTCACAATTCACTTTTACATATTGTTACAGATTTATTTTTAAATAGCTTAATTTACATTATAATTTTATTTTAGTTGTAGTAATTTAAGTTAGACCCCTTTCTGACTAGGCAAGTCTCTTGCGCAAGTTAGTTTTTTATTTTCTTTTGTTATTCTTTGAACTTGCTTTCATGTTCAGACTTAGCAATTAACTTGCCCAAGTTTCGTTCTCTTTTACTTATTATACCCTTCACACAGTGCAAAAGGGTATATATAGGTTTGTCATTCCGTGTGAAATTTCTACAATTTTCATTTCCGACCCCATAAAGTATATATTTTCTGAAAGCTTATGAATAGAGGAGTCGATTAAGCTCTGTCAGTCCGTATGTTCATTGAAATCAACTTTTTGAAGCCCCATGACATCGCCTGGACCCGGTATTAAAATATTAGAAATATTCGGGAATAGATCGGTATTAAAAATTAGAAACATCGGTGCATAAACAACTGAGATATGAGCAAAAAACCACGGCCACCTCGTTTTTTTTAACACAACAACAACATACATATATACATATATACAAACGTGGTATGCTGGTTAGAGTGAGCCAAACAATTTTTTTTTATTTTATATATTATTATTGTTTTATTTTTATTATTTTTTTTTTTTTGAAACACTCAAACTACAATATTACAATGGGATGTTTTTATATATGTATGTATGTTTTTTATATGTATTTACGTATTTCATTTGAGATAAATGGTGATATAAACAATTGTTGTTGCATGACTACACGTTGTGAAGGGTATATAAGATTCGGCACGGCCGAATATAGCACTCTTGTTTGTTTTTTTTAATTTTTTTCTTGACATTTCTTTTTTGTTTTTGGTTTCTAAATAAAAACTTGCTCGTACTTGCCGAGTACAGGCAAGTGTGTACTAAAATATGAGCAAGTTTCTTCCTCCTAACCTGACCTTACCCCTTTTATCTATAAACACAAGACTTGCCTAGTCAGAAAGGGGTCCTACAATAGTTTTGTTTGTATTAGTTTATTTCGCTGGTTGTTCGAACATGATGTGAGTTATAATGCGCAGCATACTTTTAGGCACTTTTATTATTCCTGCATATTACTTAACATTAACATTAATTAATTTAAGTAATTTAAATGTAACGGTTTTCGAATGAACTAGTGTGTACATACGAGAACTTTGTCGAATGTTAGCTAACATGATCAGTATATAAATAGAGCTTGTAAAGCGCGTGAGTTTGATAAAAAAGTGTATAACAATAAGTGAAATAAGTAAAGTGCTATAAAACAATATCTAAGTGTGTTAAAGTAAATAAAGTGCTCTTAATTTTGTAACTAATTTCAACCGATTTGATTGCAATAAAAGAACTCAAAGTCTATTTAAAGGAAATAAGCCAACGTTTATAAAAGGTATAAACGTAACAATATATACACTACTAAGGCAAATTCTAGCAATAATAGTTCTTCAAATAACGATTTTGAACAACCATCAACTTCTCACGCATCGGTAAATTACTCATCTTCTAATGAAAGAATTATTCTTGCAACAGCCGACGTAAAAATTAGAAAAAGTTCTGGTGGCTTTGTATTAGACAGAGCTTGTTCTAATTGTAATTATCAACTGAACTTGATATCTAAGGAACTTGCGAAATTACTACTGACTGATTGCTATTGACAGCTTACCATACCCAATTTACTTTAAAACTTTGGGTATTAAGTTCAATTACGAACTTACAACCTGAGTATAAAATTAATACAACATTTCTGAAAATATAAAATTGGCTGATCCTTACTTTCATAAACCAATGAAAATTAATTTAATTATTGGGGCGGAAATTTTTTCCAATCTAATTTAGGTTGGACAAATATCGTCTTGCCCAAACTTTCAAATTCTTAAAAAAAACTTCGTTCGGTTGGATTGTTACTGTGAGATATAACCAGTCAAGAGGCTCTAACGAAAACAATAAAGTATTTTGTTTAAGTCCTTCGATAGAAAACGAGAGCAATGTTGATTCGATTGTCAAGAAATTCTAGCAGTTAAAAGTTTTGCAAATAAATATAGGAAATTACAATATTCTGAGGAACAGCAAAAATGTAAGGTAACATTTAAGGAAAATATACGACGTTTACCGTCAAGACGATTTGAAGTCTCTTTACCTTTCAAACCTGAAACAAAAACGCTTGGTTTATCATCCGAAACTAGTAAAATCCGATTTCTTTCACTAGAATAAAGACTCTGTGCAGATGTCGTTCTGAGAGAATTGTATCACGATTTTATGAAAGAGTATTACAATTTAGCTCATATGTCTATTGTGGACAAAATACCAAATTCTCCTCAATATTTTAACCCACATCAATGCGTTTTGAGACATCAGAGCACAACTACTAAGCTTCAAGTTGTTTTTGGTACTTCTTGCAAACTTCCACAAAAGTGTCACTTAATGATTTGTTAATGGTTGAACCAACAATGCGGGAATATACTCGACATTAATACGTTTTCGTAAATATGTTTTCACTGCAGATATTGAAAAAATGTATCTCCAAGTATTGTTGCATATCGAACTCGATTCGTCTAAAGCTTTGGGCATAGATTGGCTTCGAAGAAGAATGTTTCATTTAGATTTTTTTTAGTGATAATTTTCAAGAGTTAAAGGCTACGAAAGGAAACATATTATCAGTTTATTTTAGATTATTTGATCCACTCGGACTGTTGTGCCCCTTGTAACGAAATCCAAAGTGTTGCTACAAGAATTATGGATTCAGAAACTTGACTGGGATGAAGCAATTCCTATGAGACTAAATACATCATGGAAAAACTTTAAATCTGATTCACTCGAAATTGATTCAATTACAATACCAAGATTAATTCACACAACTTCAACAGAAAAAATACAAATTGATGTGTTTACTGATGCCTCAATTCTGGCATAAGGTTGCTGCATCTACAGAGTTGCTGATGAAAGCTGCTGCCAAAATAACAAAACAACGTAATTACTTTTTTTCTTTGTTACCTACCTGTCCATTTTTATTTAATTTTATAGATTTATCTTTAGATTTAACGAAAATGGAGAATTTGGACAATGAAACAAAAATTTGGATAGTGCGCCGCTTTCACGCTTTACAGTCCGTAGTTTCTGTCTAAATAGAATATAGGCGCACGTTTGGCGGCATTTCTCTTAGCAGATAGACTCTAATGAGGCTTGTGAAAAATTTTGCCAAACGTGGCACAATCGCAAGAAAGCCTTATCATCAATAACCACCAGTTTCGACGCAAGAAACTATTGCTGCGGAAGCTGCTGCCATACAATCCGATCCTGGAATTTCGACAAGGGGCTTTTTGGCTCAAATGTGTGTCAGCAGATAGTCACCGCAGATATAACCTTATTTTGTTTTGTTATTTTATATACATAAGTCCGTAATACCATACACAGACGACCGCATTAATTTGCATTAAAAGTCTTAATTCAAATTAACTCCGACCCCATAAAGTATATATTTTCTGAAAGCTTATGAATAGGGGAGTCGATTAAGCTCTGTCAGTCTGTCCGTCTGTCCGTGTGTATGTTGAAATCAACTTTTTGAAGCCCCCCGACATAGGTTGGACCCGAGTAAGGTATTAAAATATCAGAAATATTCGGGAGTAGATCGGTATTGAAAATCAGAAACATCGGTACATAAACAACTGAGATATGAGCAAAAACCCACGACCACCTCGATTTTTTTTCACAAAAACAACATTACAACAACAACATACATACATACAAACGTGTATACTGGTTAGAGAAAACGTGGCATCGAATCCCAGCTGAGCCAAAAAAAAATTTTTTTTAATTTTTTTTTTATTTTTTTTTTATTTTTTTATTTAATATATTATTTATATTTTTATTATTTTTTATTATTTTTTTTTAATTTTTTTTTTATTTTTTTTTGTTTTATATATATTATATACATAATAATAATTTTTTTTTTAATTTTTTTTAAATTTTTTTTTTAAATTTTTTTTAAAATTTTTTTTTTAAATTTTTTTAAAATTTTTTTTTTTTGTTTTTTTAACATACATACGTGAATTTTTAATTTTACAATGGGACGTTTTTATATATGTATGTTTTTATATGTATGTACGTATTTCATATGGGATGAATGGTGACACAAACTACTGTTATTGCATGACTACACGTTGTGAAGGGTATATAAGATTCGGCACGGCCGAATATAGCGCTCTTACTTGTTTTATTTAATGTATGTTTATTGTGGGTCATATTATTTTTTTTGTTTTTGCTACCTAAAGTTTAATTCCTTTGTAGCGAATTCGGAGTTTAGTTTAGATTAATTAATATATTTATATTGGGAATACGACACACCCCCAACGACGAGCACAGCCGGAAGAACTAGGTAGCATCCGTTCCCAAAGTATACTATCTTTTTACAGAATCGTTACACCGTCGTAGGCTAAATGAAGCAAATTTACTTGCTAGACGACCGCCAAAAAACCATTAATAAGAAGAAGCAAAAAAGTAAGGGTCTAGAGTTTGCTAAACGTTATCAGCATTGGTCAAGTTAACATTGGTTTAAGATCTTGAGCAGCGACGAGAATAAATTACGTTCGCAGACCACCCAATCACAGCCATCTTTCTAAATTTCAGTTACCAACAGCCAAACATGGTGGTGCATCAATTATGGTGTGTGGTAAGAAGCGAGTTATTTAAAATTAAACTATTTAAAGTCATTGATAGTAAATCTAGGTGCGTTCTCCCGTAATGAAGCACTCAAGTCGCTTAGCTTGAAGCTTTCTAAGCGATAATGATATGCATGTTTTGGACTGGCCGTCACAATATCCCGATATAAACCCCATAGAAAATCTATGGGAGCTTGTAGGTCAAGAAGTTAAGAAGAAAAATCCGTCCAGTGTAAAAGAACTGGAACCAATTATAATAACGCTGGTCGATTCTATGCCTTCCAGATTAAAGGAAGTAATAAAAAATAATGGCTACGCCACCAAATATTAGATTTAAGTTAAGTTTTCAAAGAAAAAGTATTTTAATTTAAATAGGCACGTTAAACTATAAGAAATTGAATTTTTTTGCTCGCACAGAATGCGTACTCTTTCTATCAAATTAAAAAAAAAACAAGTAACTGTGATATATTCGGCCGTGCTGAATCTTATATACCCTTCACAACGTGTAGTCATGCAAAAACAATTGTTTGTATCACCATTCATCTCATATAAAATACGTACATACATGTAAAAAACATACAAAAAAAAAATATATTAAAAATAAGAAAAAAAATAAAAAAAAAATAAAAAAAATTTTTTTAAAAAAATTAAAAAAAATATAAAAAAAAATAATAAAATAAAAATAATATATTAAATAAAATAAAATTTTTTTGGCTCAGCTGGAATTCGATGCCACGTTGGTTGTTGTTGTAATTGTGAAAAAAATCGAGGTGGTCGTGGTTTTTTGCTCATATCTCATAGAAAGTTATGGGGCGATTATGCTGAATTTCAATAGCGATTCATTCCTGAATATTTCCAAGAGATTGATACCATATAGAGATCTGAGGAACATATAGTTGCTTCTAAAAGTTGATTTCAACCAACACACGGGCAGACGGTCAGGGCTTAATCGATTTCTCTATTCATAAGCTTTCAGAAAATATATACTTTATGGGGTCGGAAATGAAAATTGTAGAAATTACAAACGGAATGACAAAGCTATATATACCCTTGTGCACCACAGGTGAAGGGTATAAAAAAGTTTTATTCATTAAACTTATTAAGACATATGTAATACTATGGTAATAAGCATTGCAGTTTTATGTTTGAATTTGTAAGTATTTTGTTTTTGCACATGTATATGCGAGTAATAAGTATGTGTTAAAAGTATCTTTTAAAAACCACCACTGCCAGCACAATGACTTAATTCACCATTCATATCACCAAGTGTTCTACCATTAAACACTATTTTCCAAATTTTTTTTTCCTTTTAGGTTTATTACATTGTCTTTTGAGATTCTGATTTTATTAATGTGCAATAGGTCTTCAGTAAATTAGGGTCTAATACTTGATGATTTCCAATACGTGCACTTGAATCGCCAATTATACAGAAATTTGTGGGGAATATTTAGTTCAGATAAAAGTTTTTCAAGAACAATAAAGTCATCATTCCAGTTAGTACAATTAAGATATACAACAAAATACAGTTTAATCCGGCTAAAAAGACATCATTAGACTTACACAAAAAATTTTAATTAAAGACTTTTTGGGCTTTCTTTTTGTATCCATACCAGTGCTTCGTATTTTATTTGCACCAATCCAGTATAAAAAGTAATCTTGAAAGTATTGTATAAAGTTTTTGTTTGTCTGTCATTAACTGAAATGATTTTTCAGATGGAAGTTAACGGATATTTACCACAATTACATTTACGTTAAGGACATTTGATAAATATTGTTTTGAAATCATTAATTTTTCATTATCTAAGCCGTTGACAACAATATTAGAAGATCTAGTACTACGATCTATGATTTCAAAAGGAGATGAAAGTTTGTTTAAGTCATGCTCAGTTTGGTATTTTCTTCTCTTAGTACTTTAGTTTCAGATTTAATTGATACAAGATCCATCTTTCTGGATATGGAATAGATCAGAGCAGGGGGCATGGTATCCCCCATACAAAAAAAAATCATTTGATGTTATATATAGGAAACTATAAACTTAATTTAGTTGAAACTTTGTACGGCAATTTTGACGACAATTTCATTATTACAAACAAAAATGATTACGATCGGGGCAGAGGTAATGTTTTCCCCATACGAATGAAATACTTTTTCTTACAATTATGAAGGGTCCATCAAATAACTTTTTTTTTTTGAAAATGCTATTAAAAACAGTGTAGCTTCGGCTGTGTGGCACGTACCGCCATCCTGTTGAAACCAAATATTTCCAATATCCTCCTCTTAAATTTTTGTGAACAAAAATTCGTTCAACATGGTGCGATAACGATCGCCATTGACTACGGCCACTACTTGTTCATTTTTGAAGAAAAATAGCCCAATTATACCTCTGGACCAAAATCCGCAACAAACAGTGACTCGTTTTGGGTGTATCGGCTTTTCAATGTATGCGTGCGGGTTTTCTGTGCCCCAAATGCGACGATTTTGCTTGTTTACATACCCGCCAGGATCAAAATTAGCTTCATCTGAAAAGATGATTTTGTTTTTGGCAAAATCGGCCAAAGTAATGTCGCAATATTTCCCGGCGTTGTTCAAGCGTAAACACAACCATATTCGTTCAGTGGAAGGATAAAACTAATTATCTGTCAAATCAGACATGAGCTAAGTATTACCATTCACGAAATAAGCACTAGTTGAAAAAAAACGTTAGATGGCGTACCCTTTATAATACATAATGAATGGTAAAAGCAAAAAATTTTTAAAAAAGCTTTAAAACATTTATACACACCACTATGCATTATTTATATGTACAATAAAAAGCAAATTATTTTTTATAATACATAGTTAATAATAATAAAAAATTATAAGAAGAAAAAACAAGTAAGAGCACTATATTCGGCTGTGCCGAATCTTTTATACCCACCACCAATTTTGTGTACATTTAAAGCACAATATTTATTATTTTGTTAATCATTATGGAATAATCTCTTTATAATAAAATATGTATCACTTTCTTTGTAGAGGGTGGTTAAATTTTAAGGGCCCATGTTGAAGGTGAACTACACCTAGTCTTTCAATTTGTTTTCTGCATTTCATTTGACATTTCTCAATCTCAAACTTACTCAATTTGATCCGTGGAAAGATACGCAAGTGAGCAACGCTTTAAAGTTATTCAGGTTTTTTAAAAAATGGGCGTTCAAATCAAAATGCATTTTGTGCACTTCGTAATTCTTTTGATCAACATAATCGTTCAAATTCGTCCACAATCGGGAGAATTGTAAAAAATATTTTAATTTCTGCAAAACAGGTCTGTATAAAATGTTAGAAAATCTGTGAATGCCTTCTTAGTTCGTTGAATGGGAACCACTGCTGGTTTTTGCGATAGTGTGGCAAAAGAGCAGTCAACGTCGCCTCATCATCATGCCCAACAATTGAGCATCAACATTGTCATTGAAAATTTGGACCATCAGATAGCGGAGTGGCGCCAAGGATGGGAGGGGGGGCCATTTGGCCGATATTTTGTTAAATACATAATTGAACCATACAAACATTATAATTACAAAAAGAAATACTAATAATTTCCTAAAAAATTTGTGTTTTATTTAAATACAACATCGGTCCTTAAAATTTAACCAACCTTTATAACTTATATATGCTACTAAAATGCTTTTGTAAATATAGTCTTTCAATGAAAGTGGGCGTTAAAGTAGGCGTGTCATTAAAGTTTCTGCTAATAAACACAACTTAGATATTTTAATATAATCCTTTATTTTCCCAAAAACTTTGTCAATAGAGAAATTACATGAATTTAAGATAAATCATTATATGGGAGGTAGGCGTTAAAGTGGGAGTGTAACCTAAACTTTTTGGCACAACAATTGCATTGATTGGAAGGATATACCTAACAAATTTGATCGTTATACCTCTAATTTTGGCGGTTTTATGAGCTTTTAAATTTCATTAACGGTAGATAACGTGAAAAGTTGGCGTTATAGTAGGCGTGTCAAAGTTATTTTTCGAATGAGTACAACTTAGGTGTTTCAATATAGCCCTTTGTTATTCTAAAATCTTTATTAATAGAGAAATTATATGAATTTTAGGTAAAACGTTATATGGGAGGTGGGTGTAAAAGTGGGCGTGGCACATTGATTTTCCGTGTCAAAAAAGCGTCTTACCAAAAAGCAAAGTGTGCAAAATTTTAGAGTCGTACATCCAATGTTGTTGCTTTTATGACGTTTTTGTTTTTGAATATACCGAAAAATACACTGTGCGGTATAAATTTTCGTACATTTTGATCGATAACTCCTTTCCTAATGCATGGATTTAGATAATTTTCAGGGGAAAATATTGCTTTTACTCAGGAAATATATATTCGAAGTTTCATGCGTCTACGTTAATGCGTTTGGACACAGTTCCATTTTATTCGATGTTCGAAGAACACGGTTTTTTCGACCTACTCTTGCTTTTCGAGCTATAACTCTCTTCCTAATATTCCGATTTAGCCCATTTTCAAAACAAATCTTGTCTATAAAAAGATTCTGGCAAAATTTGAGCCCCCTAGCTTTTTCGGTGCGACCTCTATCGTGCTTTCAACAGACGGACGGACATAGCTAGATCGTCATCAAATCAAACCCTGATTCAGAATATATATACTTTATGGGGTCTAAAATGGATATTTCGATGTGTTAAAAACGGAATGACAAAATGAATATACCCCCACCATTTTTTTTGTGGCGGGTATAAATATGTAGCAGGTGGTAGATATAAGTTTAAATTAGTAAAATTCTTTTATAAAGACCGTCAAAATTTCTTTTAATATAAATAAGAAGCAATTAGATTAAATCATCAGAAAATGCTCAAATCAGAAAAGGTTTTTCATTGTCGATAATTAATCACGTTTTTATTCGATACAATAACAAAAAAGTTGCTTGGTTTCCACTCATGCATCTCTATTGGTGATTATAATATGAGTCTCAAAGCATCTCTTAAAACGTCTCCTTTATGAAATTCTATTCAGGAGATGAAATTGCGGACAAACATAAGAGCTTATTTTAACCGAGGCATTCATAATGATTTCCCACAATAACTACTTAAACTTCAGAATAGACTTAAAATGTTTCAGACTGCAGACTATTATACCTAAATTTTGCAACATTTTATAGATGCTGTCAATCCTGACCTCGAAAATTTACAAGCAATAAGCTGCATCAAAAAATCGCTTTGAATTATAAAAATAAAAATTACACATGCCTATACAAAATAATTGGGTATAAAAAAATATATAATAATAAAAATTTCCTGGTGGGTATAGCGAAGCGCATCGGGTTAGCTAGTAATATATATAATTAAATTATTTATCACAAATAGGAATTACTTACGTTGCATTAACACTTGATTTGGAATTATTTGTGGGCATAACGAATCTGAAAAAAAAAGCGAAAATATTTAATTTCATTACATCCTAGAAAACTAATATGGATTTTAATATCAATTAAAAATATTAAACATTTTAAAGGTAAAGTAAAACAATGATTGATAATTTTAGTAACGAAATTAGAGACCAAGGCATATTTATTTATCAGGTAGTCTGGATTCGTCAGCTGATTTCTTGTTCACTCTTTTTGAACTTCAGCTGAAAAGCTCTTGCCGAGGACATGATTTTTAGAATTTTATGGCCCTAACAAAGTTTTTGTTTTTATTCAGTGGGAAAGATATTTTAAAATGTTGTTAGTGCAAATTAACAACAATAACTTATCTAACAACTAGATATACTCATGTCCAACAGTTACTTAACTTCTTTCCCTTAATTGTTATTTTTATACCCTTCACACAGTGAAAAAGGGTATATATAGGTTTGTCATTCCGTGTGAAATTTCTACAATTTTCATTTCCGACCCCATAAAGTATATATTTTCTGAAAGCTTATGAATAGGAGAGTCGATTAAGCTCTGTCAGTCTGACCGTCTGTCCGTGTGTATGTTGAAATCAACTTTTTGAAGCCCCCCGACACAGGTTGGACCCGGGTAAGGTATTAAAATATCAGAAATATTCGGGAGTAGATCGGTATTGAAAATCAGAAACATCGGTACATAAACAACTGAGATATGAGCAAAAATTCACGACCACCTCGATTTTTTTTTCACAAAAACAACATCACAACAACAACATACATACATACAAACGTGTATACTGGTTAGAGAAAACGTGGCATCGAATCCCAGCTGAGCAAAAAAAAAATTTTTTTAATTTTTTTTTTATTTTTTTTTTTATTTTTTATTTAATATATTATTTATATTATTATTATTTTTTTTTTAATTTTTTTTTATTTTATTTTTGTTTTATATATATTATATACATAATAATTTTTTTTTTTAATTTTTTTTTTAATTTTTTTTTGCTTTTTTAACATACATACGTGAATTTATAATTTTACAATGGGACGTTTTTATATATGTATGTTTTTATATGTATGTACGTATTTCATATGGGATGAATGGTGATACAAACCACTGTTATTGCATGACTACACGTTGTGAAGGGTATATAAGATTCGGCACGGCCGAATATAGCGCTCTTACTTGTTTTTTTTAACAAGTTTTTGTATTACATTTAGTAGGAGAGATATTAAAGGATTGTTGTTATGATTAAATAAGAAAAAGAAAAATGCTACGCTTCGTATTTTCTAACTTCATTGAATTTGAAGTAGTGCAAAATGATTTACATTTTCAAAATCAAGAGTAAAAAAAAAACATAACAACCTCTTTATTTTATTGATCCACTATAGTCACCTAACTGCAAAAATCATAATTTTTTATAAAATTTACGATTTTTGAAGAGGCTGCTCCATACATCTTGTCGTAACTTTTGAACGACGTACTCGATTTTGTTACGCAATCCGTTAACAAACTTTAAATCATGCCAGATTTAAGTTTTTTTATATCGTATTTTTAATAAGCCATTAGTTTTGGAGTTATCAAGGTACAAGTCGGAAAAAAAGGTTTTTGTTTTGTAAAATTATAAAATTTTTGAAATTAAAAAATTTATAAAAAAAAAACTAAAGCAACATATAATTACCAGTTTTGGTACTTAATCTTAAAACTGCATTTATTAGAAATAAAACAAATTTTATTACATTGTAATTTTTTTATTTTTGCAATGAAAAATAAATTTTAAATTGTTTTCCGACGTTATTTAGTCTAGAAGTTAGATGAGATCTTAAAAAGTACCAAAGATAAACTTTTTACAGGTTTTTGCCCCTTAATCTTTCGATTTTAAAAAAAGTACCAGACACCAGTCCGCTTATTTTATTTCTGCTTTTTGTATAATATGTAAAAAATCATGTTTCTATTCAATTTAAAACATAAAACAAAATACATCGACATTGTCATGGTGGCTTCGCTTCTCGTTCGTTTCTTATTTGAGTTGAGATTCTCGTCTTCCATCATATTTCCGTCTAGCGCTTGCCAGATGGTAATCTACTTCAAAGTATAATTTAATTTGAGCAACCAATCATAAAACTCGTTAAATGAATTCACTGTTCTGCCATCTCAGGTTAAATATGTATAGCTCTAATTACTACACAACCGAATTCCAGGAACTGCATCTTATCGCTTTCTGAATTTCCCGTAATTGCACTTAAGTATTTCTTGGGTATTTACGTTTCCTCTTGCTATCCAAAATAATATTGGGATTTTTTTAATACTTTTTCGCTTTAAAGTTCTTCGGCAATGAACTTCACACGTTCATTGTGAACTCTAATTTTGGCTCACATCTATAAGGAACTAAAACTTATGCGTTTACCGCGGGCGTATAAACCGCAAACGCTTTTGTAAAACCAAAATTGTTGTTTTTTAAAAAAGTCATATAAAGGCATCACTTTGTGCATTTAGTATTACTCAACAAGTGATTGTGGACAAGACAAGTGTTTATTTAAAAATAAAAAAATTAGCATTAAGCTTAGAAAAATTTTGTATAAAAATGAGCCGAATATATTTTATTATGTGCGGCAAAGTTATGACAAAAAAATAAACGGCGCCATTTCTCAGTTTCTTACCAAATGAAATACGAAGATTATTAAAAAAAAAAGAAGGACAACATTGACTAATATGGACACCCAGTTAAATATGCGATAATTGCCGAGTTATTTTAAGAAATCCATCTTCATCGAACTCTCAGTAAGTACTTTTAAATAAAGTTTAAAATATATGTATCATTTTTCTCAATGCAACCTTTTTTCTACTCACAGAACCCACAAGAAAACTGTACAACCTATGCTCTGGAGAGAAACATCGAGCCAAGAATCTGATTGTTATTTTTGTTTAAGTACTAAAAATGGTTTTGGAGGGACGTCAAGTCAACGGAATACCGGAACCGACATAAGCCATATGCCAATTTTTAGACAATAAAAGATAAAGTGTAGTTTTGTTACGACATAAATGGTCTTTTTGAGAAGCTCGGTCAAAAAAGTGTTTCAAGTGAGTGGTGGCTATTTATTGATAGCAGCAAAGAAAGCCTTAAGGCCGTTTTACTACATATAGGCAATGAGAAGCAATCTATACCTATTGCATATTGAAACATATGAAACTATGAGCACTTTATTAAGAAACTTGAACTATGAAAAGCACATTTGGAAAGTATGTTGCGACTTAAAAGTCGTTGCTATATTAACCGGCCTCCAAGGTGGCTATACAAAGTACTGTTGTTTCCTATGCCTCTGGGATAGCAGAGATCGTAAAAATCACTACATAAAAAAGTATTGGAAAACAATATCCGAAATGACCCTAGGTCTACATAATGTAATGTATTCTGCATTGATTAAATACGACAATGTCATCTTACCACCACTTCATATAAAGATGGGCTTTGTTAAAAATTTTGGTTAAGCACTAAACAAAAAGAGAAGAGTCTTTGCTTATTTAAAAACAATATTTCAAAATCTTTCATCTGCGAAAATTGGTGAAGGAGTTTTGGATGGTTCTTAAACTCGAATATTGATTCTTAGCACTACGTTTAAAGACTTGTTATTACCAGATGAGATGAAAGCTGCGTGGAACTCATTTCGACAAACTGTTTCTAACTTTCTAGGGAACATTAGGAGTACAAATTACAAAAAAAATCGTCTTTGATTTGCTTGAAAATTATTAAAAAAATCGATAAATATTAATTAAATTTTTATATCCATGTTTGTTTGTTTTTCTAATTTTAAGTGCAAAAATTTCACTAAAATACACTTCTTGTATTTCTTTTAATTTAAGGTGTAAAAATGTCTTTCAAAAAGCCTTGGTGCCGTAAGCAACGAGCATGGTGAACGATTATTAAACAATTAAGGATCATGGAGCACGTTATCAGGGAAAACATGATGGGAGATTTTAGTAGACAAAACAAAAGTCGAAATTATTTTTGGATTATTTTTTGTTAATCTTGTTGATTAAAATATAACTACCTGTTACCTTTGTTTATACTTTCACTTTATCGGGAATAAAATATAAAAAAAAAATATATCGATGGATTTATTTTATTTTTAATACATGCAGCTTTAAGACTAAGTACTTAAATGCATGTTTTCAATTGAATGGAAAGATGATTTTTTAAAAAAGCAGAAATAAAATAACCAGACAGGTGTCTGGTACTTATTTATACCCTTCACACAGTGAAAAAGGGTATATATAGGTTTGTCATTCCGTGTGAAATTTCTACAATTTTCATTTCCGACCCCATAAAGTATATATTTTCTGAAAGCTTATGAATAGGGAAGTCGATTAAGCTCTGTCAGTCTGTCCAACTGTCCGTGTGTATGTTGAAATCAACTTTTTGAAGCCCCCCGACATCGCTTGGACCCGGGTGAAGTATTAAAATATCAGAAAGATTCGGGAGTAGATCGCTATTGAAAATCAGAAACATCGGTACATAAACAACTGAGATATGAGCAAAAACCCACGACCACCTCGATTTTTTTTCACAAAAACAACATTACAACAACAACATACATACATACAAACGTGTATACTGGGTTAGAGAAAACGTGGCAGCTGAGCCAAAAAAAAAATTTTTTTCTATTTTAAAAATTTTTTTTTAAATTTTTTTTTTTATTTTTTTTTTATTTTTTATTTAATATATTATTTATATTTTTATTATTTTTTTTTTAATTTTTTTTTTATTTTTTTTTGTTTTATATTAATTATATATATATTAATTATTTTTTAAAAATTTTTTTTTTTAATTTTTTTTTTAAATTTTTTTAAAATTTTTTTTTTTTAATTTTTTTTTTTAATTTTTTTTTTAAATTTTTTTTTAATTTTTTTTTTAACATACATACGTAAATTTATAATTTTACAATGGGATGTTTTTTATATATGTATATTTTTTATATGTATGTACGTATTTCATATGAGATGAATGGTGATACAAACTACTGTTATTGCATGACTACACGTTGTAAAGGGTATATAAGATTCGGCACGGCCGAATATAGCGCTCTTACTTGTTTTTAATCGAAAGGCTAAGGGACAAAAACCGGTAAAAACTTTTTAAGATCTCATATAACTTCTAGACTAATTACCGTCGGAAAACACTTTAAAATTAATTTTCCATTTAAAAAACAAATAAAAAAACACAAAATTTTTAGCTTTACACTAATTTGTGATAAAAAATATCAAAACTAGGAACATTCAGTTCATCGGGTATAAATCACGAATTTATCCATGGATTTTCATGTAATAAAATTTTTTTTATTTATAATAAATTCAGTTTTAAGATTAAGTACCATAGATGGTAATTATTTGTTGCTTTTTATTTTTTATAAATTTTTTTAATTTTAAAAATTTTATAATTAAAAAAAAATTCTGACTTGTTCCTCGATAACTCCAAAACTAATGGTTTATTAAAAAAAACAATATAAAAAAATTTAATTCGGCATAATTTAAAGTTTGTTAACGGATTGCGGAGCAACCTCTTCGAAAATCTCAAATTTTATCAAAAAATAAAAAAATAAACCTTACCACAGAATTTGAAATTATGATGATTTTTGCAGTTAGGTGACTATAGCAGATCAAAAAAAATATAGTGGTTATCTAGGGGGGAAAAGTATCCATTTGTTGCATAGTGTAGTTTGTCTTAAATGATATGCTTTAGTTTGAATGTAAACATCATGCAAAACATCTTAAACAATGTAGGTAAACAAACAAATTCAAAATGAAACATTAGATGCTTTTACCAAATATGCATGAGTTGTATTCACTTATTAGAATAAAGTGCAGTTCATTAATATATTCATGTAAACACATGATCTCCAATGACACGCTTAAATCGGTTTTTAGAAGCTTTAATGAAAAGTTAAACGCTATTAATGCGCTTACTGATAAACAGCAAAGTAAGTGAAAACCATTAAAATGATTTTTGTAATAATTAAGGCAAAATAAATAAAGAGCTTACTACTATCCCTTACAGAAGAACACAATGTGTTGTGGATCGCTTGGATTCGGCAATAACACTGTGCAAAAAGTTTACACTTTTTTTTCGTGACAAGCTGGGCACCTGGCGTTTTAACATAATTCGGGTACGCTGAATTCAGTGGTGCCCGCGGTTTTTTAAGATTGGCTCTGGTTTTTGAGATATACCGTTATTTCGAAAATGGATGAGGTTGCACAACATATGTTCGCGTAACTCAAAAACGCTTTAGCTTATTGAAAAACCTTAAAAAACCGAAATTCTGAAAATTTCCTTTAATAAAAGTAAAATTTCTTTCTAATATCAGCAGTCGTTTTAGAAACATAATTTTTTTTTGGAAAAAAAAATTAATTTTTTATCAAAATTTCGAAATTTTTGTTTTTTAAAAATTCATAAAAAATCAAAAAAAAAATGCAGCTAGGCTTCTAATTTTTTGCAGACATATAAAAAATGAAGCTGATAACAAAACAAGCCATAAATCTTTAAAATCTGTTAGCAACTTTTGATTCTATTCACAAAAGTCGAAAAATTTTAGTTAATTTAAGAATTTCATAAAACGCAATATTTGTATGGGAGCCCCCCTAAGAAGTGAAGTTACCGATTAAAAAATTCTTAGAATTAAGAAATAAAGTCATAAATGCTTACATCTTTGTATTTTATTGTGCTTACAAATCCACACAAATCGGTGTTTTATTGTGCAGTCAAAACCGCACTAATCGGTCTTGCAAAAACTTACTTATTACTACTAATATACATAAATACAATCAATTCCTTAATAATTGCATTTAAACTTTTAACCAAACACCGAAGTATAAAAAGATGAACCGTTTTTATACCCTTCACATAGTGAAAAAGGGTATATATAGGTTTGTCATTCCGTGTGAAATTTCTACAATTTTCATTTCCGACCCCATAAAGTATATATTTTCTGAAAGCTTATGAATAGGGGAGTCGATTAAGCTCTGTCAGTCTGTCCGTCAGACCGTCTGTCCGTGTGTATATTGAAATCAACTTTTTGAAGCCCCCCGACATAGGTTGGACCCGGGTAAGGTATTAAAATATCAGAAATATTCGGGAGTAGATCGGTATTGAAAATCAGAAACATCGGTACATAAACAACTGAGATATGAGCAAAAACCCACGACCACCTCGATTTTTTTTCACAAAAACAACATTACAACAACAACATACATACATACAAACGTGTATACTGGTTAGAGAAAACGTGGCATCGAATCCCAGCTGAGCCAAAAAAATTTTTTTTAATTTTTTTTTAATTTTTTTTTAAAATTTTTTTTTTATTTTTTTTTTTATTTAATACTAGCCAATCCCGGCGCGCGTTGCTACGCCCCTTCATGAATTTTAATCGCATTCTAAATTTTAATCGAATATCAAGTGCAAGGCTAAAAACTATAACTTTTTTTTTATGAGCGTGGCACTGCCCACTTTTCTAAATACGAAACTGTATAGTCATGACAACTCAATATGTGTGCAAAGTTTCAGAAAAATCGGTCCAGTGCAAGTACCTCAAAATGATACCTCTTTTTAATGGGCGTGGCACTGCCCACTTTTCTAATGACGAAAGTGTAAAGTCAAGACAGCTCAGTATGTTTGCAAAGTTTCAGAAAATTCGGTCCAGTGCAAGTAGCTAAAACTGATAACTAATTTTTTATGGGCGTAACCCCGCCCACTTTTTCAATCACGAAATTATAAAGGCATGACAGCAAAGTTTCAGAAAAATCGGTCCAGTGCAAGTACCTCAAAATTAAAACTTTTTTAGGGGCGTGGCCCCGCCCACTTTTCTTATCACGAAATTATTTAGTCATGACAGCTCGATATGTGTGCAAAGTTTCAGAAAAATCGGTCAAGTGCAAGTAGCTAAAAGTGATAACTAATTTTTTATGGGCGTGGCTCCGCCCACTTTTTTTCACCAATAAACACTCCCTGGTATGTGTACAACAACTTACCAAAGTTTGAGCCCGATCGGTTTTACAGTTTCGAAATCTATAGCTAACACACACACACACAGAGTTTCACTTTTATATACATACTAGCCAATCCCGGCGCGCGTTGCTACGCCCCTTCATGAATTTTAATCGCATTCTAAATTTTAATCGAATATCAAGTGCAAGGCTAAAAACTATAACTTTTTCTTTATGAGCACTGCCCACTTTTCTAATTACGAAACTGTATAGACATGACAGCTCAATAAGTGTGCAAAGTTTCAGAAAAATCGGTCCAGTGTAAGTACCTCAAAATGATACCTTTTTTTATGGGCGTGGCACTGCCCACTTTTCTAAATACGAAACTGTATAGTCATGACAACTCAATATGTGTGCAAAGTTTCAAAAAAATACGTCCAGTGCAAGTACCTCAAAATGATACCTTTTTTTTAATGGGCGTGGCACTGCCCACTTTTCTAATGACGAAAGTGTAGTCATGACAGCTCAGTATGTTTGCAAGGTTTCAGAAAATTCAGTCTAGTGCAAGTAGCTAAAACTGATAATTAATTTTTTATGGGCGTGGCCCCGCCCACTTTTTCAATCACGAAATTATAAAGTCATGACAACTCAATATGTGTGCAAGGTTTCAAAAAAATCGGTCCAGTGCAAGTACCTCAAAATTAAAACTTTTTTAGGGGCGTGGCCCCGCCCACTTTTCTTATCACGAAATTATTTAGTCATGACAGCTCGATATGTGTGCAAAGTTTCAGAAAAATCGGTCAAGTGCAAGTAGCTAAAACTGATAACTAATTTTTTATGGGCGTGGCTCCGCCCACTTTTTTTCACCCATAAACACTCCCTGGTATGTGTACAACAACTTACCAAAGTTTGAGCCCGATCGGTTTTACAGTTTCGGAGTCTATAGCTAACACACACACACACACACACACACACACACACACACACACACACAGAGTTTCACTTTTATATATATAGATATTTATATTTTTATTATTTTTTTTTTTTAATTTTTTTAATTTTTTTTTTGTTTTATATATATTATATATATAAAATTTTTTTTTAAATTTTTTTTTTAAATTTTTTTTAAAATTTTTTTTCAAATTTTTTTTTTATTTTTTTTTTTTTTTGTTTTTTTAACATACATACGTGAATTTATAATTTTACAATGGGATGTTTTTATATATGTATGTTTTTATATGTATGTACGTATTTCATATGGGATGAATGATGACACAAACTACTGTTATTGCATGACTACACGTTGTGAAGGGTATATAAGATTCGGCACGGCCGAATATAGCGCTCTTACTTGTTTTTTTTCTCTCCTGAAAAATTTTATTTTTTAAGATACGAGGTTGAGGAATTAAGGCATCGATATTCTATCGTTATACCGGGAACAGGTAGAAATATTATTCGTCCTGTTTTTTTTACAAAACATGGTCATGAAGGTCTCGACAGGTACTTTGATTAAAACAATTACAGTATAAATAAGAGTTCCTCAACCCCTTCACTGTCATATGGAAAGTGCTTGCGAAAGTGATCAGTGAAGTTTAAAGCCTTTAACAGTCTTGTATCTAATCAGTTATATTGAAATATCTAAGATGGAGGCGTGTAAAAAGTTTAATTACTTTTGTTATGTGTGTGGGAAATATAAAAATATGCCAAGTCGCCGTAAAATCACTACTGAAACAAGTACCTTGTATGAATCACATTTTTCTTTAAGTGTTATATATGGTAAGAGTTGGACACCATCAATAGTGTGTACACACTGCATTTACCATTTAAATAAGTAGGGAAAAAATGGAGACGCCATGCCATTTGGTGTTCCAATGATTTCGAGAGATCCCATAGTTCATGTTGAAGATGAGTGTTATGCGTGCATAAATTATACAGCGGGTATGAATAGAAGAAAAATGACTTATATATATTATACTGAAACAGCATATGCTCGATTTCCGCTGCCACATTCTGATAAAATTCCTGTTCCGGACAGCCATATATCAACAGAATATATTCCCTCAATACTTCATTCTGTTGAAGCGGGTGGACCAGCTACTTCAATGTATCAACCGTCATGCATCACGGTTCCATGCAGTCACAATGAAACCATGCAAGATCATTTGGATATAATGGTACGGCTTCTAAAATTATCTCAAATTCAGAGCATTCTCTTGACAAAAGAGTTAAAACGAGCTAATATTTTAGCAGCAGGTGTACAAATATACGGGGCTATCAATCGCCATAGACGATTTACGACTTTTTTTAAATCTATTGAGAATAAGTTTATCGCGTATTTTACTGACATCCGCGGCTTGATTTTAACAATGCAAAATTAATATAATCCTGGAGATTGGCGCTTATTCATTGATTCTTCCAAAAGTAGCTTAAAAGCAGTTTTGCTACATGTCACTAATTTAAAAAGTCCTATTTCGATAGCACTACGCACAAATATTAAAGAGACATACGCATCAATGAAAAAAATAATAATAATGCGCAGATTTAAAAGTGTATTTTTAAGAGGCATGCAATTGGGTTATACTAAAAATATGTGCTTCATGTGCTTATGGAATACGCGTTTCGATGGCGGCCAGTAAAATAAACGGGATTGGGCTTTACGTGAGAAAAGCATATTGCATAGAAACAATGTTATTGAATTACCACTTGTGCCGATGGAAAAGATTTTGCTTCCTTCACTCCACATCAAACTGGGTATTGTAAAAAATTTTATAAAAGCATTGAGCCCAGATGGTGTTGCTTTTACCGAATTGCACCGAATTTTTCCACGATTAAGCGGCATGAAAGTAAAATAAGGTATGAACTCTAACTACTTTGTTAAATTAGATTTATATTTCTTATCATAATGTTTTTATTTTACAGGAACTCTTAATGGACCGGGCATTCGTCGTCTTATGAAGGACCATGAATTTCAGGTTGCATTGAATGATATCGAGCTATTGGCCTGGAATTGTGTGAAATCAGTAATAGAAAATGTATTAGGAAATCATAGGTTTGAATCAAAAATATGCTAACCGCATTTAAAAACTTAAACGTTAGAATGTCATTGAAAATACATTTTTTGCATTACCATGCCGAAAAATTTAATGAACAATCACCAGCCGAGTCTGATGAACATGGCGAGAGATTTCACCAAGTAACAGCCAGGCTCGAACACTGGTATAGCGGCAAACAACTTGATTCGCTATTAGGGGATATTTGTTGGAATCTTCAGGAGGAAGAAGAATAAATTTCTAAATAAAAACTTTAACTTTAGCTACTTAACAACAAAAATTTTTTAGTTTGGTTATTATAAAAAATTACATCTTTTCTGAAAAAATCAAAAGTTGTAGACAGATTTTAATCACTAATAGCTTATTTTGTTTGGAAATTTGCTTTTAATACGCGTAGAACCCTAGCCTTAAATTTTGCACCTACGACGCAACTTTATTTTTCATTCTCATCATTTGTTTCTAAGGCCTAGGATTCACTCCTAGGGGGATAAAATGTATGACCGACCTCCAATGTTTTTTGTTCTTAACATTTTCTCAAATTATACTTTCCCTTTATCACCATCCATTCGGGGGTTTCGTTTTATGAAATTCTTAAATTAACTAAAATTTGTCGACTTTTGTGAATAGAATCAAAAGTCGCTAACAGATTTTAAAGATTTATGGCTTGTTTTGTTATCAGCTTTGTTTTTTATATGTCTGCAAAAAATTAGAAGCCTAGCTGCATTTTTTGATTTATTATGAATTTTTAAAAAACAAAAATTTCGAAATTTTGATAAAAAAAATTATTTTTTTTTTTTTCAAAAAAAAAAAATTATAGTTCTAAAACGACTGCGGATATTAGAAAGAAGTTTTACTTTTCTTAAAGGAAATTTTATTGCGGAGTTTCGGTTTTTTAAGTTTTTTCAATAAGCTAAAGCATTTTTGAGTTACGCGAACATATGTTGTGCAACTTCCTCCATTTTCGAAATAACGGTATATCTCGAAAACCAGAGCCAATCTTAAAAAACCGTGGGCACCACTGGATTCAGCGTACCCGAATTATGTTAAAACGCCAGGTGCCCGGCTAGTCTGTTTTTTCAACAAGCATAGTGTAATTAGCAAATCTATACGAATTTATTCGAGTTTTTGCCGAAGATTTAAATTACATAATACAAAAATGTTAGTGATAAAATCGCCTTTAAAAGCTTAAGGTCGGTTAAAAACTCGCGGAGAAATTTTACAAAAACACTAACATTTTGTATACACGGTTTTGGAGCTGAGCAACTACAAGTTATTCCTAAAGCTATTGGGTGCGCTGAATTCGAATCCGGGTTCCGTTTTTTCAGATTGGTTCTAGTTTTCCAGATATTGCATAATTACCGTTATTTGCGTTTTTAAAAAGATGATGTCACTTAAATGCAAATATCTTCCAAAATATTCGTCGGTTTATGTAATTATTATTTTTTATTGAAAGATAATAAAATTGCTAAAATAACCATGGGTCGTTTGTGAATATTAGTCAAGAAATGATGTTACAGTGGACACAATATCAAAATTCATGAAATATTTGATAATATTTTGAAATTTTGCTTTTTTCAACTAATTTGTTTTACACCAAACATTTATTACATAGGACATTAGTTTATTTCAATACGAACATTTTGCGCCAAATAAGACCCAGATTGATGCAAAAATGACGAAGCTACAGAAGATTTAGTGAATTAACCTACTTTTAGCTTTCAAATTATTGGCGTTTATATATCGACAGCAGCAGCTTAAGTGTTATAATATCTCCCATCACTCCCCTAAACCATATCAATAATATAATCTAAAGTTAATTTGCTAAAGTAAATTTGCATTTTCGTTCCCATATAAACAAAAATGCAAAATCGATAAATTACCAAAAATTATTTAAAACATAATAAATTATTAAATCCAGACTTTTTTTCTTAAGAATTGTTTTCTTGCATTTCCGTTCCCATAAAAATAAACGAAAATGCAATAAAATAAATAAATGCAATTACGCAAAATTAATAAAATAACAATTTACTTTCCTAAGAATTGTTTTCTTAAAAATTATTTAAAACATAATAAATTATTAAATCCAGACTTTTTTCTTAAGAATTGTTTTCTTGCATTTCCGTCCCCATAAAAATAAACGAAAATGCAATAAAATAAATAAATGCAATTACGCAAAATTAATAAACTAACAATTTACTAAAACCAGACTTTTTCTTAAGAATTTTTTCTTGCATTTCCGTTCCCATATAAATGAACGAAAATGCAATCAAGTTAATAAATACAAAATTAATAAAATACTAAAACAAAGAATTGCAAACTTAACTTTTTCCAGAGAATTGTTTACTTGTTAAATAAAAATACATATTTGTAAATTAGTATATAAGAACCAAAAATAATGAATAAAGTTAGTTATATTTTGATCAACTCACTAAAAACAATCGTGTTTTTTTTTAAACAGTTCAATACTTGAACTTAAAAGTGGCGCAGTCGGTAGGATAACCGCAAGTCCTACCCAACGTAAATAAAAAAATATAAAGTTTCCAAAAGCGAAAATTTTTTTTTAAAAGGATAAGAAAAAACAAAAGATTTCTTCATCCACGTGGTAGAACTCGAAATTTTAATTTCTAGTGCGGTATCTGTGCACAAATCCAAGTTTGTGTTCATGCTACGAAAGATCGTAGATGAACATACATAGGATATTAAAAATCCCTTGGTAAACACTCCAAAATTTTTTTTTTTTGGTAATAAAAATATTAAGTGAAGGATAAAAAACAATATTCAATAAGTGAAAAATAAAAGTAACAACATTCCTAATTCAACAAGTGAAAGTTTTATTCCATCTCACTAAGAACCTTTGAAAAATAAAAGTATCAACATTCCTAATTCAACAAGTGAAAGTTTTATTCCATCTCACTAAGAACCTTTGAAAAATAAAAGTATCAACATTTCTAATTCAACAAGTGAAAGTTTTATTCCATCTCACTAAGAACCTTTGAAAAATAAAAGTAACAACATTCTTAATTCAACAAGTGAAAGTTTTATTCCATCTCACTAAGAACCTTTGAAAAATAAAAGTAACAACATTCTTAATTCAACAAGTGAAAAGTTCCTGACTCACAAAACACCTCTGGATAATAAGAGTAACAATATCCAACAACAAAAAAAAAAAAAAAAAAACCATCAAGTGACAACACTCTTCAAGGAGAAATACAAGTTTTTCTTCATACACCAAGTAACAACACAGCCAAAGAACAACCATAACTCAAAGGAATCAGATGTCCTCGATGCCAGTCCACACCAAATCAACATTAAGAGTAAGATTTATTTTTTTTATGTAAAGAGAAACATTTGTATATATATATATATATATATAAAATACCAATTATAATTAAAACCTAATATCTTGTGAGTGTTAAATGAATATAAGCGAGAAAATTACAATAGAATCGGAAATAGAGAGAATTATTTTGTATACTTCAAAGGAAGAAGATATTGAAATCTTGGAAAGATACTCTCAACAAATAACATTAATAAAGAAAATTGCAAGAAATAAATATTTAGTTAAGAAAAGAAAATTGAAATATATTAGGGTGTAGGAAAGACAATAATTACAAAATGGTAGACCAAATAGTAGAACAGGCTAACAGACTAACAATAAACCCATTAAAATACTTGAACAGTTTACCGGAATTCAATGGGGACCATAGGGACTTACAAACCTTTACCACACTTATAGATAGGGTACACCCTCATCTGCGAACGTTTGACGAAATGTCACAACTATTATTTTCGGACATAATTAAGTCGAAACTTAAAGGAAAGGCCAGGCAGACTATCGAAATCAACTGCCACGCCGTCTCTTGGCCAGAGATAAAGAACATTTTGCTGAACAACTTTGGGGATAGGCGATCCTGTGAGGAGCTTTTCGATGAGTTAAGGAGTGTAACATTCAAAACCAACACAGTGGAATTTTATGAAGATATTAAAAATAAACTACAGAGGCTAAATAACAAAATAAAGGCAATATTAGGTGAAGATGAAGCCGCCAGACAAAGTGCAATCAATAACATGCACACCGCATTAAATATTTTCAAGAGTAAATTGCCCGAGCCAATGAAATCAATACTATTTTGTAGAAACCCAGCAGACTTAGAAGGGGCCATGGACATTCTGTTCCAAGCCGGGTATGCTTATTCGACGGACAATAATAAGTCACACCAAAGAAACAACTCGCAACCAAACAAACGTCTAGATTTTAACAACAAACAAAGACATTTCCAGAATCAACCCATAAACAACACACAATTCCGACATAACCAACAACGTTTTAATGACCAACGAACAAATTTTCCTCGAACGTTTCAGGAACAATACAGACATGACCAACAACAACCATATCGGAATCTATACAATCAAACCCCATCGAACCCACCTTTCAATCCAAACAGGCAGAACTTCAGACACGCACCTGAACCTATGGATATAGGCAATATGGAACTATCAGAAAATTTTCGGGCTCCAGCCTCGGGGGCAAACTACCATCTATAGTAATTAAGACCAAGTTAGGACACATAAGATTAATTATAGACACAGGAGCAACGCATTCAATCTTAAACCCTGGGATTTGTCATCCCAAAAGAATTCACTTAACAAACCCTCTATTAATAAAAACATTACAACACCAACTTTGTGTTAATAAAAAAGCCATTATACCCACTTTCGAAGAATTAGGGGCAATAGGCACACTTGAATTTTTCATAATGAAATTCCATGACTTCTATGATGGTTTAATAGGCAACGATATCCTAAAACCATTAAATGCTAACATAGATTATAAGACTAAGAGTATAACTTTTGGCAACAAAACATTGCCAATGATTTTTGAAGATAGTAAATTCAACGACGACGTAATGTGTTTTGAAAAGGATAACGAAAAAATCAAGGCAAGAGAAAATTTTGGAATAAGAGACAGAAGAGAAACAATAAACTTACCTGAGAACGATCGTTCGACTACGCAGAAGGTAGACTACGATGGTTTCAGTACCAGTGAAGGTGGATATAGTAAACCACCGATAGAACAAATTCGAACGGAGCATATGAATGTTGAAGAAAAGGGACAACTTTTGAAATTAATAAGGAAATATTCAAATATATTTTATCGGGACGGTACTGAATTAACATTCACATCTGCTATAAAACATGAGATCAGAACCACCGACAACATACCTATACATACCAAATCATATCGCTATCCATACATACATAAGGACGAAGTAGAAGCCCAAATACAAGAAATGCTCAAAAACAAAATTATCAGACACAGTAACTCTCCTTATTCCGCACCCATTTGGATCCTTGCGAAGAAGGCCGACGCAAGTGGGAAAACCAAATGGAGGCTCGTCGTAGACTATCGGAAACTTAATGAAGTTACCATAGACGACAAGTATCCAATTCCTAACATCGATGAAATTCTCGATAAACTGGGAAGATGCCAGTATTTCACCACATTAGATTTGGCCAAAGGATTTCATCAGATCGAGGTTAAGGAACAAGATATTCATAAGACCGCTTTCACCGTGGAAGGAGGACACTATGAATTCATTAGAATGCCGTTCGGGTTGAAAACAGCCCCAGCGACATTTCAAAGGCTGATGAATATTATTCTTAAAGAGTATATTAACAAAATTTGCTTAGTTTATTTAGATGACATAATCATCTTTTCCGCCTCCATACAAGAACACATTAATTCAATTAATTTAATTTTCAAACGCTTGCAAGAAGCCAACCTCAAAATACAGTTAGATAAATCAGAATTTTTTAAACGGGAGACTGAATTTCTCGGACATATAGTGACACCTCATGGAATAAAAGCTAACCCCAAAAAGATAGATTGCGTCAAAAATTTCCCAATGCCTAAAACTCCCAAACAAATAAAACAGTTTCTTGGACTAACAGGATATTACAGAAAATTTATAAAAGATTATTCCAGGATAGCCAAGCCTATGACCAAATACTTGAAAAAGGACACTAAAATGAACACTGCTGACCCAGAATACATAGAAAGTTTCAATACCCTTAGAACATTACTAACCCATGACCCAATTTTAGCCTACCCAAACTTCTCAAAAGAATTCACACTTACGACGGATGCCAGCAATTTTGCACTAGGGGCAATACTGTCTCAAGATAACCACCCCATTTGCTACGCGAGCCGTACTCTTAACGAACACGAGTGCAATTACAGCACCATCGAAAAAGAACTTCTGGCCATCGTCTGGGCTACCAAATATTTCCGCCCATACCTCTTTGGAACAGTTTAAAATAGAAACAGACCACAAACCTCTCACATGGCTATTTTCAATTAAGGAGCCAAATTCCAAATTGGTAAGATGGAGGCTTAAACTTTCTGAATTCAATTATAAAATCGTTTATAAAAGAGGGATAAAAAACAACAATGCTGACGCATTATCGAGAATAGAACCCGAACTTGCTAACATCAATACTTTGGAATCAGACAGGCTTAAGATAAACGAAACGGAATCCCCTCTCAACTTGTTTAAGAACCAAATCATCATTAAGAAAATCTCTTCAGGTGCAGCCAGGATAAAGAATGAGAACGTCTTCAGGAATACTAGAAAGGTAATAGGAATTAAGAAACTCGATAGGGAAACTTCAATCTCTCTTTTGAAAAATCATTTCAACCCAAACCAACTGAATGCACTTTTCATAGAGAACGAATTTTTTAACACTCTGGAGAACGTATATATTGAACTTTTTTCAAATAATGACAAATTTAGGATAATAAGATGTACAAAGTTGCTTAGAGATATCCAAGACGAAGAGGAACTGACGAATGCTATAGAAAAAGAACATTTAAGCAAGAATCACCGGGGAATAGAGGCTGTCTACGGGGAATTAAAAAACGATATATACAACCCCTACTTAAAATTAAGAATAACACAATTCATTAATAATTGTGAAGTATGCACTATTGAAAAATATGAGAGAAGACCACCTAAAATACCATTTAGAGTCAGTGAAACGCCACTAAAACCACGAGAGATAGCTCATATAGACGTATTCTACACCTTGAAAAAAGAACTTTTTATGACAATAATAGACAAATTTACAAAACATGCAGTCGCATACAAGATAAATAGTAGAACTTGGACAGAATTTAAAATTAAACTACTACAGTACATAAATACATTTGGTAAGATAGGAAAAATAGTTGTAGACAATGAGCTAGGATTTAAAGCCATTCCAATGAGCGAATTCCTTAATAGAAAAAAAATTGATATACACTTTACCTCAAACAGTAACCACACTTCCAATGCGGACATAGAACGTCTACACAATACCCTAAATGAGCATATAAGGCTTTTAAGGCACAATGAAGAGAATAAAGAAGAAACAACAGAGGAAAAAATTATGCGGATAATAGGATACTATAATAACACAATTCATAGCACAACAAAGATCAGACCTATTGATTTCCTGAATGGAAAAATTAATGAAGAGAAATATACAGAGATTCATGATTTAATGGTTAAGAAAAAAGAGGAATACATAGGCAAATTGAATAAAGACAGGACCGATGTGACAATAGATGATGGTTTAAATTATATCAAAGAGATTAGAGGGGGTAAAAACCATAGGAAATATAGGAAGATAGATAGTAGGAAAATCGATGACGACCACGTCGAGAACGTTAATACAGGGCACAAGTATTATAAAACCCACATCAGACGAAGTAAGAAATTTCAAGATAGGGATAACCCCAGAATAAAAGTTAAATAATAATATTTAACCTGAATATACAGATATAAATATAAAATCTTTCTAGATGACACTTTGGATTTTTCTGACAACTATTTTTATGGTTACCTACGGACAATACCTCGACATTCAGGACCTATCTGACAATCATGGTTATATACCAATTAAGATAAGAGATGTAGAGATAATCGATAAATACATTAGAATAATTCACGCTATCAATACTACGCAATATACGGAAACAGCCAATTTCTTACAAGACAATATCCATAAACTTTCGGATACCTACACGAACATCACTCCACTATTGGAAAGCGTAAATAAAAATATGTAGGACGAAGATAAATAACTTAACACCTAAATTCAGACAAAAGCGAGGATTAGTGAACGCAATAGGCAAAGGACTAAAATTTATGGTAGGTACAATGGACAGTGACGACGAAAAACAAATTTTCGACAAAATTATGAACCTCGAAGAAAATAACAAAGACACAATGACAGCGTTAAACGAAGTCTCATATTTGAGCACTTCTATGTCGAACAGGATATCAAATATTACGGACCACATAAATAGCCAGCAGAAAATAATACAGACCTATGTAAACAGATTCAAGACAGAGACACAGAATAAAATTCTCGACTTAGAAGACGAAACCATATTCTTACAGAACGTCTTCCGCATTAATAACGACATCAACATACTAATGGACCATGTGAACGAGATTGGACACGTTATTTTTAATTCAAAGTTAGGGATAATCCCTTCAGATATACTAACAGAAGAAGAATTTAATTTTATAGGAAATATAGAATCTTATCTTCAGACAAAAGTATCTCTAGCATATAAGGAAAATTTCATAGTACTAACATTGAATGTTCCAACATTTTTGAACGAATCATTTTCAAAAGTAGTATTTGAACCAATTCCTGATAATAAAAATAGATCATTATTACTAAATAGTAACACCGTTCTTATTCAAAACAACGAAGTATACAAATCAAACACATTAGAATATAAAAACTTGGAAAAAGTAAATGATAATTGTCTAACGAGTATTGTCAAAAATTTTGAACCTGAATGTAATATGAAATTAACAAAAGACTCAGAAGAAAAGGAAATTTACCCTGGTTTACTTATATTCAAACACTATCAAGATAAAATTGAAACTAATTGTAAACATCCATATAAACTTGAAAAATTTAAAACTTACTTAATAAAATTTGAAAACTGTGTTGTTAAAACAAAACTAAAGACTTATGAGAATTTTAAAGTAAATACAAGAGAAATATTTGTCTTGGAAAAATTTATATTAAAAATAAATAAAAGCAGTGTTCAACTCACTGACTTAGATATTAAGGATATACATTTTAATGAAACCATAAAAATTGTTAATAATAAATTTTTAAAAAACACTCTGGTAAACACCGGTAGTAGTATAGGCATTTCTATTATTCTTATTACTATCTTTATCATAATCTACGTAAAAACACTTAAAACAAGAACCCTTATTGTTTCCTCGTCGGAGCCTCAGACTAACGGTGGGGGTGTTATAATATCTCCCATCACTCCCCTAAACCATATCAATAATATAATCTAAAGTTAATTTGCTTAAGTAAATTTGCATTTTCGTTCCCATATAAACAAAAATGCAAAATCGATAAATTACCAAAAATTATTTAAAACATAATAAATTATTAAATCCAGACTTTTTTCTTAAGAATTGTTTTCTTGCATTTCCGTCCCCATAAAAATAAACGAAAATGCAATAAAATAAATAAATGCAATTACGCAAAATTAATAAACTAACAATTTACTAAAACCAGACTTTTTCTTAAGAATTTTTTCTTGCATTTCCGTTCCCATATAAATGAACGAAAATGCAATCAAGTTAATAAATACAAAATTAATAAAATACTAAAACAAAGAATTGCAAACTTAACTTTTCCCAGAGAATTGTTTACTTGTTAAATAAAAATACATATTTGTAAATTAGTATATAAGAACCAAAAATAATGAATAAAGTTAGTTATATTTTGATCAACTCACTAAAAACAATCGTTTTTTTTTTTTAAACAGTTCAATACTTGAACTTAAAAGTCTTAAGCTTGAAAGCTGTATTGTTGCACAAAGATTATGAAAAGCAGTTAACGTTAAAGAATCGTATTAGTCCATGTCTAAATAACTGTTGCATGCGGTTGATTAATTAAAAGCCGGTCCTTCAGGATTGAGTGCTTTGAAAAGTTTTTGATAAGGCCAAGTTTAAGGTGCGGTGCTATAAAGCCATAGGAAATAAAACCATATGGCCTTATTTCTCAATAAAATGAGAAATAAATCCATATGGCTTTATTGCCTACACCCAAGTGCAATATCACCATAATCGTTTAGTCCCCAAAATGGAAATAACGCCATAACAGTGTAATTGTTACGATTACAAATTGCCAATAGAATGAGCTTCTATTGTCAAGTCTTGAAAAAATTGGTAGAGGAGGTGGTAGGGAGGGGGCGCGTCCGGCGAGCCCACGACATACGTGGCAGGTGCGCTGTATATTGCATTTTAACCGCCATTCTTCAATATATTGAATGTATTTTTGTCTGTTGCTATGACCAACGTTTCAAGTTTTCTCTGATAATGTAGCAGTACGTCTGAGACATGTAATTACGTAATGGATGCAACTTTTAATGTGGTTCCAACATCGAAGGATTTTAAGCAATTGCTCATTATTCATTTCACATGTAAGTTATAATAATGTTGTTTAATATATATTTATCAATATGACTAGAAACAAATTTATTAAAATAAATTACTTTTTTGCTGCTTTCATCGTTTCCATTTTTATATGTGTTGATATCCAAGAAAACAGAAGAAGCATATACGCACATGTTGCAATATTTAAACAGAGTTATAACTGATTATGAAAATGGATTACGAAATGCCATTCAAAAGTTATACCCAACAGTAAAATTAGATGGTTGTTGGTTTCATTACACACAAGCATTGCGGCGAAAGGCTTTGAAAATTCCTGGATTCATAAGAGTTAAATAAGAATAATCAGGCTAAAGTTTTCTTTAATAAATTCTTATATTTGCCATTGTTTAAACCAAACGATATTACAGCAACATACCAAATTTTGAAAGCAGATGCAATGGATGTAAAATATATTAAAGGAAAGATGTCAGGAAGCTATTTTCAACCTTTCATCAAATATTTTGATTCTTACTGGATGAAAAAGGTATATAAACAATTATACAGTTTATTTTAAAAATATTATTTTTCTTTTTGTTTAAAGAAAAAGTAAAGAACTTCTCTGTGTACAAAGAACCGATCCGAACAAGCAACACCGCAAAAGGCTTTCATAGCCAACTTAATATGAAGCTTCCAAAACATGGCAATTTTTATAGATTTCTTGATTGTTTATGCGATTTATATGTGGCTAATTCAAATGATTTTTTAAAATCCATTTTCGGATGCACATATTTATACACATAAAAAAACAGTTACCTTGAAAAGCGAAACAAATTTGTACAGAAGCGGTATCAACTACTGAGGGAGAAGAAAATAATACTGAATACTTTACTCGGACAGTTCTCTAAAATGAAGAACTGTATGATTGAGGAAAGTTTTATTAATACAATTGACAGCAATGACTACAAATCAGATGCAAATAGCAGTGGAAAAGACAGCACTGACACAAAAGTAGAAGAACAACCTTACCTTTCGTGTATTATTTGTTGTGGAAGGGAAAGGCAAATACTGTTTGATCCATGCAAACATTTCAAACTTTGTCAACCATGTTTCCAACAACTAAAAGAAAGTGCTGGAAAAAAAGGAACACAAACATTGTGCCCAATTTGTCGTGCCATTATCAAAAATGGCACATTTATATATTGTTAGTTATTAAAAATTTATAAACATTCCATTTGTGAACTAAGCTTTATTTTTTGTTAATTTTTTTGTAAATAAAAGAAATCCAATAAATTTGAATTATATGAAAAAAATGTAAATGAGCAATAACATCATAATGGTTTTATTTCATTCCTTACATGGAAATAAAGCCATATGACCTTATTTCTTATTCTATTGAGAAATAGACCATATGGCTCTATTGCCTATGGCTTTATATCACTGCATCCAAGTTTTATGTGGAGACGTGGCAGAAAAATGTTCTGTGGGTTCACAAGTGATGTAAAAGAGACATTTTGTTTTACTTGTTCATAACTAGTTCGACTTGGCCCATCATATATCAGATAATGCTGGTCAGTTGCACGGCTATCTCACAGACACAAAAGGCAGCAAAATTTCGTAAAACCAGATTGCATCCCCATTAAGAGATCAATGACCTGTTGGAATAGTATGTAAATAATTTATTCTTTAACATTGAATATGCATTTATGTTCAAACCTTTAAATCACCACAAATTTTCCATTGATGCTCATTGTACTTGATCTCGGTCAAAATTTACACATTATATCGTAGCATTCCTTCGTTTGTACTGCATGAGCAATTACAATGGATGGTTTTAAATTTCCATTTTGTATCATTTCAGCTTTCAGGCTGTATTTTTAACCATCTATAAACAAACAGCATTCATTCACATCATATGGTGTATTCATCACTTGATATAAACCGTTGATGTCATCGCAGAAACATACATATGTTATCTTGTTTTTTGAAAAACGGTAAGAGCGCCTGATTTCTGGCTCTGTAAACAGTGACTTTTGTTTCAGTGTGAAGACAGTTCCACTCCTGCAACCTTTATGCGAGCAATTCTGCTTTTTGTTTCGATAAATCCAAATCAGGAATCAAGTCAATCAGCATACTTTGCTATATTATATGTGTTTCTTCCATGTTAAAATTTTTGGTCGGTGACGAACTGAAAGTTCCCCTGGAACTCACACCTAGGCAAATTGTCATTGTTCGTACGGGGAACTGGTGTAGTGAAAATACCAAATGCATGAGTTATGTTTTGGTAATACACATAAAGTACAAGTTACTCATCTTAAGAAATATTAATACATTGGTATTTCTAAATATTGACACACTTTAAGTGCAAAGAATTGAGGACACTATCAGCTTATGTTACAAGCATTATTGTGTAATTGTATATTCTCACTAACCCTCAACTAAGCTTAGTCATAAGATTTATTATTGTATTTAATAACTTTAAAATATAATTAATATGAAAAATAAAGCAAGTAACAACCTTCTTTTAACATGGCGACATGTTAATTTTGTACATCTCAAAATTATAAAAGAAAATAAAGGTACATTATTTTAATAAAAATTCAAGTGATTAAAATGTCGTGGTGGAAAAAAATTTTGACCACAATTCCATTATTTGTCGCTGGTTACGAAGTCGGAAAATCTAGTGAAGGCAGTGACAATAAAGAACTTGTTGAAATTTTACGCAACAACGTACAAGTAAGAGATGAACAGAAAAAAAACAAATGAAAAAGAACTGAATGATTTAGAATTGGTGTTAGTCATAACAGTCATTTTGGTGGCTGTCGTTTATATAATCAAAATAATAAGCAAATCGATAAACCAAAGACAGCAAAGCCAACAACAGCAAATATAACAACTTTTTTTTAAATATAACGTGAAAATAAAATAATTCAACATAATCGGTCCAACATAATAGAAGAAGCTAAGCACCAAAGGACATGGCATAGTTTTAACAACATCATCAGCAACAGGATCATATCACAATCCTGCATTAACAACTTCCTTTTAACATGCCAACAACATTAACAACAAGTAGAGTATGTAAGCCTAGAAATTAAGTTTTCATATTTTAATTTTAATATTATAATGAGTGGGAAAATATTTTAGAAAGTTTAAAACCTTTACAAATTAAATTTAAATTTTACTTATAATTGTAGTTATCAAAATAGACCAATAAAGCCCGAAACATTAGAAAAACATATCGAAACTTTAATAGAAACATTTAATACTATTAGAGCAACACTACACAGACAATATGATAAGTATTCTACACCCCACAAAGAAAAAGCAAATGAAATATTTCACACATTTAGAGATCAATTGATAAAAGCCTTTTACAAGCATAGAATTAATATTAAAGTACCACTGTCATTAACCTGTGAGATAGATAGGGTCATTACTGAGACGGACAAAAGCGATAGGGAAGATTCTCAAACGGAAATCTGCAGGGAAATAAAAACAATCATCATGACACGAACAGAAGACGATGTCATGGATAAAACCACAAAAATTGTCCCCATATTTGATGGTAACGTAAATGAGTTACAAAGTTTCCTTGATGCACTAACACTTATAGATAGAATAAAGGAAACACATGAAGAAGGTGGTAAAAACTAAATTGAAGGGATATGCCAGAAACCTAATTACAAATGAAGATACCATACAAGCTATAAAGGCCAAATTACAATCTTCAGTTAAAGGAGAATCGTTCGAGTTATTGTGTTCAAAATTAATGAACATAAAACAGAACTCAAAATCAGCTACTGCATATGCAGAAGAGAAACAGGAAATTACAAAAAAAACTGGGTGGAACTTATATACGAAAAGGCTACCCCCAGGATATTGCAGAAAAATTAATAAGACAAAATGCAGCAAAAGCAATTTCTCGAAACGCTGCAAGCAATGAGGTAAAACTTATCATTAAAACAGGAAATTTCATGTCACTGAATGAGGTCGTTTCTAAATTCATAAAAGCTAGTACTGAGACTTCCATTTCAAATTCCTCGGTGTTCTATTTTAAGAGACGTGGCTCTACTAATCCGAACTACAGAAATAACGGCTTCGATAACCGCGGACGTGGCCAAAATTGGCATCGTAATAACAATTCCAGAAATCATAATACTAACTTTAACAGTGGACGACGTAGTAACCAAGACAACAATTATAGAAATCAATTCAATCGGCAACAAAACAGAGGACGAGTAAGAATGACACAGGAAGTCTCGGAAAACGAGACTTCCCCCCAAAATGCGGGGCCATCATCAAAACTAAATGAGGATAAAAGGAATATTAAATCAATATTTCACTTGAATCGCAATTTAAGTAAATAGTTTTATTGAAATTCAAATATCTTTTAATAATAATTTAAGTACATTTCTAGTGGATACCGGAGCGGATGTCTCCCTAATTAAAATCAGCTCACTTAGCTCATTAAAATTCAACACAAATAACATTATCCAAATATCAGGTATTGGAAAGGGTGTTCTTAAAACCCTAGGAGCAACTGAAATTGATTTAAATGTAAACAATTTTCTAATTCGTCATAGATTTCATGTAATTACCGATACGTTCCCAATATCATGTCAAGGTATATTGGGGTTAGATTTCGTAAAAACATATAATGCCATTATTCAATATGGTCAAAATGCAAACTCAAATTTACTATCGTTAAGACCATATAATCTAAAATACCCTATAAATATTTCAATACTTTACTTGAAAATCTAAGTGATGGCGCAATAACACTACCAGCTCGAGCTGAAGTGCAATAACAATTAACAATGAATTTTCTGATTGTGTAGTTCCACATCAAACAATTGACGATGGGGTATATGTAGCTGGCAGTATAGTATCTAAAAATTTTCCATTTGTAAGAATTGTAAACACTAATTCTGAAAATAAATTTCTAAATAAAGTTACAGTAAATTATGAAAATCTATCAGATTATGAAATTCTTAATACATCTAATACTGATGATATTAAAAAACAAAAAATTTTGGAAAAGTTAACAAACAATTTTCCTGAAATTGCAAAATCTGAATTGACTCAGTTCAAAATATATTGATATTTTCGCTTTGGAAAGTGATAAAATAAGTAGAAATAATTTTTATACTCAGAAATTAAGAGTCTCTAATCATAACCCTGTATACATCAAAAACTATCGTACGCCGCATTCACAAAAGGATGAAATTACAAGGCAAGTTGGGAAACTACTGCAGGATGAAATAGTGGAGCCATCAGTTTCCAACTATAATAGCCCTATTATGCTCGTACCAAAGAAGTCATTGCCAAATAACCCTGACAGACGATGGCGTCTAGTGGTTGATTATCGACAAATAAATAAAAAGCTCATAGCGGACAAGTTTCCATTACCAAGAATTGAGGACATTTTGGACCAATTGGGAAGGGCAAAGTTTTTCTGCTGTTTGGATTTGACTTCCGGATTTCTTCAAATTGGATTGAACGAAAAATCCAGAGATATTACTTCGTTCTCAACAGAAAACAATTCATTTCGATTTACACGCTTACCATATGGTTTAAAAGTAGCCCCGAATTCGTTTCAAAGAATGATGAATCTAGCGTTTTCGGGTTTAGCACCTTCAAACAGTGAACGAAAATAAACGAAACGAAACACGGTACAAATCATCTAAAGTCAGAAACTTTTCAATTTTCATTAATCGTTTTGTTTGCAAGCAAAACAAAACCACAAACTTTTCAATGCAAAAGAGCATAAACAAAACAATTCGGATTTTGTTCTTAGGCTTTGCTTTGACGGTATGTTTCGTTTGAGTACGAAACAAGAATGAAACGTTTGCAGAAAGATTATAACAATCATAATAACAATGCTATAAGCAGTAAAAATTCCTGTAACAATAAAATTCAGTTTTTCTGAAACTATTTTAGGATCATAAAATTAATGTAGGTAGGTAAAATGTTAAAAAATTCCCAAACAACAAGCAGCAATAAACATGTAGATTTTTTCATGTAAAGAGCAAATCAAACAGCAAACGTTTTGAAACGATTGCAGAAAGTATTGTACTGTGTTGTTTTGCATGTTACATATTGAAGCTGAGTACTTTTTGATTCTGGTTTTGTTTGCACTCATAGTACAAAACAATACAAAACAAAATGCATGTAACAGATAGTGCAAAATATAGTGCAATTGAAAACTTTCCCAGGCCAACAAATGGTGACGTAGTTCGTCGATTCGTTGCATTCTATAATTATTACAGACGATTTGTGCCAAATTTCGCATTTTATTCTGTTCGTTTGACTAAACTGACTAGGAAGAAAGAACCATTTAAGTATATGGTCTACCGACTGCGAGCAGGCCTTTCAACACCTGAAAACAGCTCTACTTTCTTCACAAATTCTATACTATCCAGATTTTGAAAAAACATTCTACATAACTACAGATGCGAGTAAAGTCGCATGTGGTGCAATATTATCACAGGAAAGAGATGGGATACAGTTGCCTATAGCATATGCGTCACGTGCACTTACTAACGGAGAATCAAATAAAACCACAATAGAACAAGAATTAATAGCAATCCAATGGGCAATTAATCACTTTCGCCCCTACATATATGGAAAAAAATTTATAGTACGTAGCGATCACAAACTACTAACATATTAATATTCTTTAAAAAACCCATCCAGCAGATTAACAAGAATACGTCTGGACTTGGAGGAGTATGACTTTATTATAGAACATATTAAAGGCAAAGACAATTCGGGAGCGGACGCGCTATCTCGAATTGCATTCAATGATATTAAATCAATATCTTCAATTGATACTGTGTTTAGAATGACTACACGCTCACAATCAGGAAACAATACTGAAGAGAGAATTAATAAAAATAATACAATAATTGCAGGAAAGCCTAAAGTTTTTGAAACTATTGGTTTCGATTGTGTAAAAGAGTGGGTCAAGATTAGGGTAAATATTGACGGAAAAGTTCCCACACTAAATTTTAAACAAGGTAAAAAGATGCTAGCACCAAAAATTGATATACAAAACACTTTTGCTAATGGAAATATCGATCTAGATCAATCCATCAAATCCAAAGCAGTTGATTAAAAACAATAAAGCAAGTAACAACCTTCTTTTAACACTGGCTTGGACAGTGATTACACGTCAGCATATTTATACTTTGATAGATTTTTTCATTAACACCGACCACATTCATCAATCAAAAATAACAATCATCTACATGATTTTTCGGCTCTCTCCATAACATTGGCATTAAAAATTAAAAGTATACTTCTTGATCAAGTGACCACTTGTACAGTTTTGTGCTACGCGCTTTACAAAATAATTTCGGTACACATGGCTTGTGATATATTTTTTCCGATAATATAACATCCGCAAACATAACAAAAACGCTTATAATTAACTTTGCACTTCTTTCTCTCCATTTTCACACGTTTTGGAACAAAAAATAACTAAGTTTACAATCGAAATGGTATTTCTACCGAAGCCAGCAGTTGATTGCCGTTATTACAGTGCAGTGTAGCCAACATGCAAGAAGCCGAAAACTAGAATCAATCTTGAAAAACAAAAACCGGATTCGAATTCAGCGCCTCAAATAACGTTGATTTATTCTCAGCGGTTCAGCTGCTAAATATGATCGGAATTTTTTTTTTTTTTAATGCTATAAAAAAGTGTAGCTTCGGCTGTGTGCCACGTAGCGCCGTCCTGTTGAAACCAAATGTTGCCAATATCCTCCTCTTCAATTTTTGTGAACAAAAACTCGTTCAACATGGCCCGATAACGATCGCCATTGACTACGACCACTCCTTGCTCATTTTCGAAGAAAAATGGTCCAATTATGCCTCTGGACCAAAATCCGCAACAAACAGTGACTCGTTTTGGGTGTATCGGCTTTTCAATGTATGCATGCGGGTTTTCTGTGCCCCAAATGAGACAATTTTGCTTGTTTACATACCCGCCAAGATCAAAATGAGCTTCATCTGAAGAGATGATTTTTTTGGCAAAATCGGCCAAAGTAATGTCACAATATTTCCCAGCGTTGTTCAAGCGTATACACAGCCATATTCGTTCAGCGGAAAGATAAAACTATTTATCTGTCAAATTAGACATGAGCTAAGTGTTACCATTCACGAAATAAGCACTAGTTGAAAAAAAACGTTAAAAGGCGGACTCTTTAGTATGTATATATGGCTAGGTCAAAATTGTTTTCCCTTCAAATCAACTTATAGCAAAGAAAATCGGTCTTCTTCATCAATAACAATCCTGTAAAATATTATTTTCAATGTAACAGCCCGCGCATTAACTTCAAAGTTTAACACATTGTAAATACTTTTTTCCTTGCTTTGATCGCAGTTGTTGTAGACACAACATAATAGTAACTGTATCCTAACGACTTTTAAGTACTCTAGAACTTAAACATAAAGCACTTGTATTTGTAAAAACATGCGTACATATATACACTTCATTGAAAGAAAATGAGTCTATTCTGTCAATCAGAACATGAAAATGTATTTTTTAACTTTTTGTCCGATAATAGTAGCAAAAATCACCCTTCGTTGCAAACAGATCATGCAAATGTTGCAGATCTTGCAAGTCTAGTATATATTCTATTGCAAACGTTGCTTTTGAAAATTTCCAACTGTTTTTAGTATTGGAAATAAGTGCTTGTGTGGGAAATGTAATTTTTGTGTATATTGTTTTTGTGTTGTTGCAAACTTAAGAATATATATACTAGACTTGCAAGATCTGCAACATTTGCATGATCTGTTTGCAACGAAGGGTGATTTCCCGTTTTGTTTTTGTGGTGTTGCAAACTTTAGAACATATACTAGACTTGCAAGATCTGCAACATTTGCATGATCTGTTTACAATGAAGGGTGATTTCCGCTAGTATAATTTCGTGGTTGTGCACATACAAATTTGTATTAATTATGTCATGGGAACTATAAGTCAAAATTATATTTGCCCAATATTCGGCAATGTGGCAGATATTAAGGGCAATATATTGCTGACCTACGAGGACATCATGAAATGTTATGAGTGGAATAGAGTACAGCTAAAATTAAAAAGGATTACTTTCAAGAGCCATCATTTTTAGATATTGCTGAGATAGTGTCTTAAAAGGTAGAAAATGTTTGGAGAAAATCGATCCTTCTTGTCGTTTCACATGCAAGAGTCCTTCAGCTATTGAAAGCTTGCCATTTGAAATGCTAAAACATAATTAAATCTTTTAAACGATTATCTACTGGAGCAAAATTACGGCAATCAAACATGATCGAAATTTGAAAATTCTTATTAGAATCTCAATACCTAAAGCACAGCGAACTCGATCGTTCGAGTAAAATTTCGATCCTGGTCGAATGCCGTAATTTGGCCCATGATTTCCTGCAGCATAGCAGAGTTATTTTTGGTATTTGTTCATCCCAAAAAAACAAGGTGCTGAAAGAAGACCAGAAGTGTTTGCTTGACCAAAGAGGCGTAAGGAAGATGCAGATTGGTGGCATTGATCGCGTTGTGATAGCTATGTTACAAAAAAAGAAGCAGGAATACGTCAAACACAAACCAATTCTTCAAACACTTACAAAAATCAGGATAGAAATAATTCTGAAAACTTGAGTTGAGTCTAGATTGAACTTACCTTCAACTTTAAAAGCCAAAAAAAAAAAAAAAACAATCATATTACTTAAAATTTTGCCAACGGTATCAAAAACCTGCGACCGTTACGGTATTTATGACAGAGTTGCGGCTGCTTTCGTATTATTACAAGAAATATCTTCGGATGTTGAAATTCGTCGAGAAATGAGAAGAGAACAAAATAAATTAATTAAAACCCATACGCGTCTATATTTACCAGCCCTTTACTTTGATGGTTGCAAAAACAAGACGATTCACTTTATTTTGGTTAAGCAGTACCCCTAAATGGCACGTCTAAAACTATTGAAAACCCGATTTTTTACCTGTTTTTTTAAAGGATATTAAACTTGATAATTTGATGGAGATGGTGGGGTAATTAAACTTTTTTAGAAAAGACTTACGCGCCCCTTACAGTGGGTTATTTGCATGCTGCACTCAAACGAAGAACCTCTCAGACATCTTTTTAATGAACTGTATGGTGCTACCACAGGCCCATCTTTTCATACTGGCCCTATTGCCAGTATTATTCATTCAATGAATTAAATGAAATAATAAGGAATAAAGTAACGAGCAAGTTTTCGAATCACTTGTGGTACCTGACACCAGAAGCAGCAGGTCTTTAATTTTTTGATAATGCTGTAGACTTTGGAGAAAAGAGAAAAATGGTTGAAAATCTCAAAGAAGAACAAAATAATGAGAATAAAAGAAAAGTAATTAACATTAATGAATTAAACCAAAAAAATATTATAGATTTTGTTAATAAAAAAACATTGAGCTTTTTCGAAATATTTAATATTGAAAGTAAATTTCTAAAACTTGACCCTTCCAAGTGGCACAATGAATCCGAATTTCAAAAAGGAATGAATATTGAACAAACCTTACATGTTGTAAATGATACTGCAGAGCGTTTTGTAAAACTAATGGAAGAATATAATGCAGCTTTAACAAAAAACGAAGAAGAGAAACAATATATTTTGCAAACAGTAACTGATTATAGAAAAAAAGTACGGTAGCATTAATAAATCAGACTTTTGCGATTAAGTGTTTATCAAGAATAGTAATCATTAAACGTAAGTTAATTTCAATAAAATAATATATTACAAACATATATGAAACATTTTACTTATATTTTCGTGACTTGTCTCTTGAAAAGTCAATATAAACCAGTTTTAGCCACTTTAGTGGGCATGTGCCACGCCTTAACCTAGGGCAATCAGTCTAAGATTTTGGAATTTCACTATTGGTGTAAAAAGGAACAATTTGAGGGGGCGGGGCGGTACACTTTTTTTACAAAAAAAAAAAATTTAAATTCGGTCTAATGTATATATGTATGGTGCAAAAATGAGTACATATTTGTATATTGTTCACTTATTTCTCCATATAAATTTAAATAGAAAAGCAAATTCAATATTTCTTTCTTAATTTATTTTATGTTTTATTACTTAACAAAATAGTTAAACAATAAAAACTAAAAGTATTACATTCTTACAGAAAAACAAACTTAACTAAAACATCTCGTAAGTACTCGATTTTTCACCCATGTATAAATAATTCCTCTTTGAAGAATTTGAATTAAATTTAGTATTTAATCCAATATTCTTTGTGGTGTAAAGCATTTTCTATACGTTTTGGCATACTTTCCACCAATTTCTGAATTACTTCTTTTGGAATACTTTCCCAATCACAAAGAACTTGTTGCCAAAGCTCGTCTAAATTGGTTGGTGGTCTCTTCACGATTGAACACAAATTCTCAATCGGATTAAGGACTTTGAGCTGACCACTTCATCAATCGGAAATTTTGACCGTTAGGTAACTATTTCACCATTTTGGCCGTATGCTTACGCCCCCACCCTGCTGAAAAATTACTTCTTCCGCAGGATAGGCGCTTTTATATACAAAATCTGTCAGATAAGCCTGTAAAATACACAGATAGTCTTCTTTCCTCATTATTTCATCAATTTTTTGCAGTAGGCAAAGGTGCCACCAAGTGAAGTAACCCCAAACCATGACGCTACCTCCACCATACTTCACTGTTTCCTTAACGTGGTTTCTTTGAAGTCGTTCGCCTTGGGGGTTTCCAGTAATACTGCTTCCCATAAGATTGATATCGATTAAATTTTGATTCGTCTAACCAGATTACATGTTTCCAGTCATCTACTGAACAGTTTCTGTGCTCTCTGGCAAATTTGAAATGTGCCGTAACATTTTTATCGGCAAGGCAAGTTTCTTTTTTCTTATTGCTGCGACGTACCCAATATCGCGAAGGGCTCTGTTTTGACTCAGCTGATTTGCTGGTCGGTGTTGCGTATAACACAAGCACTTAAACTTGGTTATTTTTTATGTATAACACAAGCACTTAAACTTGGTTATTTTTTATGTATAACACAAGCACTTAAACTTGGTTATTGTGGAGGATTAGAGAATATAATAAAACAACTGTTTAGTTTGCTTGAATAATTATTTCTCAGTTTATTTTAATTAAACCATGGCCTTAAATACTATTTTGTTGCCAAATTGCAAAGGAATTTAAAGTAAACAAAAACTACAGCAAAACTTTAAACTTAATCAGAAGTTCCATGTTTTTCTTTTCTCATAATTTGAATTAACTGTTGAATTAAAAATAAGGGAAAATGCATAAAAAAAAATTAGAAAAAATTACATGAACTCAGCAATTTAAGGTTGTTCAACTAATTTCGTGCAGTCATATGTACGCAAGTATGTTTGTACATTTATACAAACGTATTTACGCACATATGAAAGAAGTTCATTGTGAAGGTCTGAATAGGTTCTTGCTGCCGTCCATCGACTTACAGTTTTGTTTATTGCAATAGAAGCGTCTTTTAGTATTAAATTCTTGTCTGTTTTTATTTTATTTATCATGAGATGTGCGTCTATATTCGTTAATATCTTTTACGGCCCCTAACTTGTGGTTTGGGAACAATACAACGCCTTTTTTGGATTCTTATTACGACTAATTGATTCACTTTAAGGTTTTTAGGTATAACACGCGTAGAAGAACCACTTTTTTCATGACTAGAATATTGTTTTTTTTATAACTTAATTTTTAATATATTATATTTATATTTATAAAATTACTAGCCAAACCCGGCGCACGTTGCTACGCCCCTTAATGAATCGAAATGCATTCTGAATTTTAATTGAATATCAAGTGCAAAAACCTAAAAATTATAATTTTTTTATGGGCGTGGCATTGCCCACTTTTCTAGTCTCGAAATTGAAAAGTCATAACAGCTCAATATGTGTGCAAAGTTTCAGAAGAATCGGACCAGTGCAAGTACCTCAAAATTAAAATTTTTTTTATGGGCGTGGCACTGCCCACTTTTCTAATCACAAAATTATTAAGTCATGACAGCTCAATATGTGTGCAAAGTTTCAGAAAAATCGGTCAAGTGCAAGTACCTCAAAATTACACCTTTTTTTTATACGCGTGGCACTGCCCACTTTTCTAATCACAAAATTATTTAGTCATGACAGCTCAATATGTGTGCAAAGTTTCAGAAAAATCGGTCTGGTGCAAGTACCTCAAAATTGTACCCTTTTTTTATGGGCGTGGCCCCGCCCACTTTTTTAATCACAAAATTATAAAGTCACGACAGCTCAATATGTGTGCAAAGTTTCAGAAAAATCGGTCTGGTGCAAGTACCTCAAAATTGTACCCTTTTTTTATGGGCGTGGCCCCGCCCACTTTTTTAATCACAAAATTATAAAGTCACGACAGCTCGATATGTGTGCAAAGTTTCAGAAAAATCGGTCAAGTGCAAGTAGCTAAAACTGATAACTAATTTTTTATGGGCGTGGCCCCGCCCACTTTTTTTCATCCATAAACACTCCCCGGTATGTGTACAACAACTTACCAAAGTTTGAGCCCGATCGGTTTTGCAGTTTCAGAGTCTATAGCTAACACACACACACACACACACACACACACAGAGTTTCACTTTTATATATATAGATATATATTATATATATTAAAATTATATTTTTTATAAACAAAGCAAAATAAGTGAACAATGTTTAAACATGTACTCATTTTTGCACCATACCATATGAAGAACTAATTGACAACTAACTTACAATTTTTAAATAATCTTTAACTTTCAACTCCAAGACTTTGTAGGTGGCGTGAACTATTTTTTTAGAATTTAATTATTGTGAGAAAGAAAAAGTGGGAAACAGTTCTTTTAAAATATTTTATATAAATAAAAAAATTGACAAACAATTCTTTAGAAATTTGGCTGTATAAAAGTTCAAGTGCATAATCTTGTTTGCATGTGGCGGAAGTCTATTTCCATTATTGTTGAAATTTACTTGGTATGTGCCAGATGTGTAAACCAATTGTTTTCAGTCAAAAGCAAAAATGATTACTTAGCGATTTTGCGTTTGTGGGAAAGTTTTTTGTTAAAGAGTGAAAGCTTTTGGGGTGTTAACTCTTTCCCTTTTAAATCGGTTGTCTTCAAGCTTATTATGGTTTTGACAGGTTGGAGAAGCTTATTGTTACTTGGTTGTTTTGCATTATTTTAGACAGGTAAAGGAACCACGTGTGATTGTTTCGTGATGGTATGTAGTTGATTTTTGTTCTAAAGCTGATATAGGATTAAGATTATATAAGATACAACTGTAAAATCGCTAATTGATATTGTTCCAGCTGTAAAGATGTTTATGTTGCTAACTTTCCTGGCATTTTTTATGTGCAAGTCGTTTAGTGATTTAAGTTTTAAGTGCTGTGATTGAAATAGGCTTTGCTGCAGAATACCTAAATTCTGGTTATATTTTTATTTCTGAGTTGATTTCAATACTTTCATTGAAGTTGCTTTGCAGAAAAACGTCTAGTTTTACTTCCCCTACTCGGGGTACATGATGTACACGTTGAGTTAAGACAGTTTTTAATTCTAATTATACAAGTATTGTCTACAATTTGATTATTACTATAAATTCTCATTATAATAAAATCTTAAATTGAATTTTTATTTTGTCGAACTTTTCTGTTTAAACTATTATTTAAATTTTTAATCAGGCTTGAGTTCATATTAATATTCTTTATTTTTACAAAGAATTTGTTTTAATTGTGATAAATGAAAGAATAAATCTTGAAAAATTATATTTTTACCGACACTAGCCGAGTGGAATGCATTTTCGAAACCAGCTACGATTTCATCATCAGCACTCTCTGATCGGTGGTTACATGTTGGTTGTAAATATCATCTATTTAACTCACGGGACTTATGTTAATTGAATTCGGTAACTAATTTTTAGTTTTTCCTATTTCATATATTTTACCACAATGAGTTAGATTGAAATTTTAACCAAACAGCAACCCTTTTTACTTTTTGTTTGTTATTATCTTTCATTTATCACTATTTTTGTCCTGCTCTAGCCACCAGTTAGGTAGCGATAAGAACAGATAATTGTTTTTAACAATCAATGTTTATAATCATTTGTTTTATTTTCTGTGAGGTCAGTATACAACGAAATGTTGACTGACTAACAGTGGATGAATGATTTTTTGCACCGTGCCCTGTGTTTATATAAATTGAATTTTTATTTTGTCGAACTTTTCTGTTTAAACTATTATTTAAATTTTTAATCAGGCTTGAGTTCATATTAATATTCTTTATTTTTACAAAGAATTTGTTTTAATTGTGATAAATGAAAGAATAAATCTTGAAAAATTATATTTTTACCGACACTAGCCGAGTGGAATGCATTTTCGAAACCAGCTACGATTTCATCATCAGCACTCTCTGATCGGTGGTTACATGTTGGTTGTAAATATCATCTATTTAACTCACGGGACTTATGTTAATTGAATTCGGTAACTAATTTTTAGTTTTTCCTATTTCATATATTTTACCACAATGAGTTAGATTGAAATTTTAACCAAACAGCAACCCTTTTTACTTTTTGTTTGTTATTATCTTTCATTTATCACTATTTTTGTCCTGCTCTAGCCACCAGTTAGGTAGCGATAAGAACAGATAATTGTTTTTAACAATCAATGTTTATAATCATTTGTTTTATTTTCTGTGAAAAAAAATCATTCATCCACTGTTAGTCAGTCAACATTTCGTTGTATACTGACCTCACAGAAAATAAAACAAATGATTATAAACATTGATTGTTAAAAACAATTATCTGTTCTTATCGCTACCTAACTGGTGGCTAGAGCAGGACAAAAATAGTGATAAATGAAAGATAATAACAAACAAAAAGTAAAAAGGGTTGCTGTTTGGTTAAAATTTCAATCTAACTCATTGTGGTAAAATATATGAAATAGGAAAAACTAAAAATTAGTTACCGAATTCAATTAACATAAGTCCCGTGAGTTAAATAGATGATATTTACAACCAACATGTAACCACCGATCAGAGAGTGCTGATGATGAAATCGTAGCTGGTTTCGAAAATGCATTCCACTCGGCTAGTGTCGGTAAAAATATAATTTTTCAAGATTTATTCTTTCATTTATCACAATTAAAACAAATTCTTTGTAAAAATAAAGAATATTAATATGAACTCAAGCCTGATTAAAAATTTAAATAATAGTATAAAATCTTAACGTTGTTTTTTCAATTCCATATATTGTATCTTTTTCTTTAGTTATAAGAGGTTTTGGTTTTTTCTGAAACGTTTTTTATAATGTTAGTAGAATCTGACTGACTTCCAAAACGTCAATTGCTTTGTGTTTGAACAAAACATCCATATACCATTTCAAAACGCCGCCGCCAAGTATTTTTAACACAGTAAGAAAGCAAACAATGCAACGGTTTTATAATTGATGTACTGTTTCGGAACTTTGCATATGTATGTGATTTAAATATAGTAGCAATACTGTATACAAACTTTGTATACGAACGTTTGGGAAGTCAGCCTCTTTATTATATAAACAATTGTCATTTCATTACTTAGTACATTTACTTCTCAAATTTCTAATGCTTCTTCTGCATTATTGAATGTAATGAAATTTTTTCTTTGTTGAGTAACTCTGAATTTAAAATTTCATTTTTGCCTATTATACATTGTGTCTAATGCTAATAATTTCTTCTTTTATCAATTTTATTTTTTTTTTATATTGTGATGAATCAAATACACTTAACTTTAAGCAACATTTTTTAAAAAATATTTGTCATTTTTTTTTCTATCAATTCATTCGATAATTTTTCTTAAACTAAAATTATTCTTATATTTTTTTTTTTAAATAAATATAATTTTTACAAAGAAATATTATCTTCTATAATTGGTGACCCCAAACAACGAACAATGGCTTTATTTCATTCACCATCGGTCGGAGCAGGAGATTCGATTAATCAAGCTCAAAATAATAAAAAGGAACCACTAACAACAGCATCACCAGCAGCAGGATTTTTTCCCAATAATGCATCATCACATGTCCAAATTGATGCAGCTTCAACAATCAAGTTTCCTCCTTTTTGGCAAAAGAACCCAAAAGTATGGTTTTTTCAAGTTTAAACGTTGCAACGAATCTCATCAGACGAAACAAAGTTCTGTTATTTAGTTGCTAACATCGATCCAGGTACACTTGATCTGGTCAGTGATTTGTTGGATAATGGTCAAACAGGAAACAGGTATGAGATATTAAAATCAAGAATTATCTCATTATTTTCTGAATCTGATGAACGAAAACTTAAACGACTTTTGAGTGGTCAAGTGTTAGGTAATCAAAAGCCTTCACAATTTTTGCGCACGATACAAAATTTAGGACAAGGACAAGTTGGAGAAAAAGTAATCCGGTCAATTTTCCTTGATCAACTGCCTGATATGTTCGAGCAATCCTGGCGATAAGTGAACAGCAAGATGTCAATAAATTAGCATCACAAGCAGACAAAATTATTGACATGACTCAGCCCGCAACAATTTCCAGTTTGGAATTCAACAATGCATCAGCAATTTCCTCAAGAATTTATGCTTTAGAAAGATGTTTTAAAAATTTAAGGCAACCAAAAACCCGCAGCAACACTCCACACAGACGTAAATCAAAATCAAAGTCAAGAGATAATAATTCTAACTACTCTTGGTACCATAACAGGTTTGGCAACAAAGCAACAAAATGTGTTAATCCGTGTTCGTATCAAAAAAACTAGTTTCGGCATCGGATAGTGTGGCAGCCGATGTCATCACTTCAAATTCAAGCCGCCTTTTTGTTAAAGACCCACTGTCAAAAAAAGTTTTTTTAATCGATACTGGTGCTGATATATCTGTTATTCCAAAGGATTATCGAGTTAAGGGTAATAGTTTTACTTGTTCAAACACTCTTTATGCAGCAAATGGCACTCTAATTAAAACGTTCGGCACTATTGTATTGCAACTTTCCCTTGGCCTCAGAAGAAATTTCTTGGTTATTTATAATTGCCGATGTTAATAAATGCATTATTGGTTCTGATTTTTTAAACCATTTCAATTTATTGTCTGATTTAAAAAATAAAAGATTAGTGGATGGAACTACCCTTTTATTTTCCAATGCATGTTTGACAAATGAACCTACTTTTGGTATATCTACTATTTCTAAAAATGAGTCGGAATATCTGAAACTTCTAGAAGAATACGCTGAAATTCATGTTTCTATGTCATTTAAGGAAAAGAAAAATAACGTTTTCCATCATATTGAGACTGTTGGTCCACCTGTTTCAGCAAAAGCTAGACAATTAGATAAAAAACGACTTGGTATTGCTAAAAAAGAATTTCAATTTATGTTGGATCATAACATTATTCGTCCATCTAAAAGCAACTGGTCCAATCCTTTACATATGGTTTCAAGAAAAGATGGTAGTTTTAGACCTTGTGGTGACTATAGATTTTTAAACAAAATTACAGTCCCAGACAGATATCCCATTCATCACAAATTATACAGACGCTCTTCATGGCTGCAAATTTTATTCAAAATTGGATTTGACTCGTGCATATCATCAAATATCAATGCATCCAGATGATATTTGCAAAACAGCCTTAATTACCCCATTTGGTCTTTTTGAATTTCTTCGTATGCCTTTCGGACTTCGCAATTCGGCACAAAGCTTTCAACGCTTAATGGATGAAATACTACGAGGTTTAAACTTTGTATTTGTTTACATCGATGATGTTTTAATTGCATCAAGAACCAAAGAGGAACATCTCGAACATCTCAAAACTGTCTTTGCTAGTTTATGAGATTACGGCATCATTATCAATCCCGCTAAATGTGAATTTGGTGTATCCGAAATTGATTTTCTAGGATTTCGCATAAATAAATTCGGTAGTATGCCAACACCTGCAAAAGTTCAAGCTATTTTGGATTATGAAAAACCGCAAACTATAATGGACTTAAGAAGATTTGTTTGTATGATTAATTTCTATCGCCGATTTATACCAAACACTTCAAAATTTCAAGTTCCCTTAAATGATTACATGAAAGGTGCTAAAAAAAAAGGACAAACGACTAGTTATTTGGACCAAAGAAGCCGAAGATACCTTTTCTACATGTAAATAAATTATCGCTAATGCTACGGTTCTTGCTCACCCGATTGAAGATGCTGAGCTAGCATTAAAAGTAGACGCGTCTGATTTCGCAGTCGGTGCAGTAATTGAGCAAAAGGTTAATTCAAAATGGCAACCTCTTGCGTACGTACGATCGATAACTTTTAGCCGCATATAAATCTGTCAAACATTTTCGGTATATGCTTGAAGGTCGAAACTTTACTCTATACACCGACCACAAACCTTTAGTATATGCTTTCGATCAAAATCCAACTAAAGCATCACCACGACAATTCCGTCATCTTGATTTTATTGGACAGTTTACTACAAAAATCATACACATATCCGGTGAAAACAATATTGTCGCTGACGCTCTATCAACAATAGGAAAAATTGATGCCATTGACTACGTAAACCTAGCAAAAGCACAAAACTCTGATGAAGAACTTAAAAATATGTTATCTTCTGTTTCTGGTCTCAATATGCAACAAATAGTAATTCCTGGCTCCAATATTAAAATATATTGTGATGTTTCTCAAGGCAAAGCAAGGCCTTATCTTCCAAAGGATTTCAGAAAGTCTGCATTTGACTTACTACACAATTTTTCTCACCCTGGATCCCGAATTTCAAGAAAACTTATTGCTGATCGTTTTATTTGGCCTTCTATGAATAAAGACTGTAACAAATGGTCACGACTTTGTCAGATGTGTCAAAAATGTAATGTCGCACGTCACACAAATTCAGCATTTGGTCAATTTCAAATAACCTCAATTCGTTTTACAGAAGTGCATATTGACATAGTTGGTCCTTTGCCGCCTTCGGAAGGATACAGTTATATTTTTACAATGATTGATCGGTTTTCAAAATGGCCTGAGGCGATTCCGTTACAAGATACTACATCAGAAACAATATGCAAAGCTTTTTACGAATGTTGGGTCGCTCGATACGGATGTCCTAATAAAATAATTTGTGATCGAGGACGTCAATTTACGTCAAACCTATTCCATGATTTTTGTAAATTCATAGGAGCGAAATGTCAGCATACAACATCATTTCTTCCTCAAGCTAATGAAATGATAGAGCTTGTCAAAATAATATTCAATGGACAAAAGTTTTACCCTCCGTTTTACTTGGTATTCGAGCTTCATACAAAGAAGATATCAAAGCTTTAGCTGCAGAAATGTTATATGGTGAATCCATACATCTACCAGGTGAATTTTTTGAATCATCGTCCAAATTTGAGAACTGCAATAACTTTTTGTACAATTTAAAACGAATTGTTGGAAATTTAAAACCTCAAAAGGCTTCTAGTCATCATAATCAGAAACCATTTACAAACAAGGCTATACCAACTGCAGAATATGTTTGGTTAAGAAATGATGCAAGTCATCCTCCATCATCATGCAAGTATAGAGGACCATTCAAAGTAATTGATAGAAGAGAAAAATATTTTACAATACTTTTAAACAACAAAGAACATAATGTTACTATCGATCGTTTAAAACCAGCTTATGTGGTGAATCAAAACGTCAACAGCATTGAATTAATCTCAACACCAGCAATACAAGATAATTCCATTAGAAAAGTATCGCTCTCGCTAGAAAGGGGATAGTGTGGTGAATCAAATACACTTGTTTAATTTAAGCAACATTTTTTTTAAAATATTTATACCATTATATTATACCATTATAATATTTATATTATTTACTTATAATTCCCAGTTATTAGAGTTAAGTTATTTATTGTTTCATTGAAAAGTTCATTGATCATTACCTGATCATTATTTTCATTTAGGTAGGTTCCTATTATTTATTTCTAAATTATTGTGATCCAGTGATCCTGCAACACCGTTCCTAAAACATGTCCCGTCCTGAATCTTTGCTAGACCGTTATTGACAGTAACTATTCGTGCTGTGTTATAATCAAATACCTGTACGTTCGTGGCTTGTCCTTGTGTCAAAAAAATTATTATCATAATTAATGACGCCTATCTCTCCACTGTATATGTTAAAAGAAATAAAAGTTTCGTACCATCTAACTTTTTATGTTACTTTTATGAACCACTCGATTTGTTTTAGTCACGATTGTCGTATGTTATTTTCTTCAAATCTTTACGAAACCTGGCGGTTAGTTTTGGCCCTAGCCGTTGATCGATTTTTACGTACACAATGTTCTCTGACGCATATATTCTTGGTTCTTTTCTTATTATGATATCGCATTTTTTCCTGTACTCCTATAAGTTTTTCAATATTATGTTTCTTGCATCTTCAAATTGTTTGGGATCTGTACACACTGTTCTGCCAAAAAAAATCTCAATGGTCTTTTACCAATGGTGGAGCGTATTGAATAATTATATTCATAAACTGAGCGGTAAAATGTGCTATGCGTTCATTGTTTTTTTTAAATATCTCATTATTTCAGACAACGTCGCAAGAAACCTTTCTGTTCGACCATTTACCGAGCTTTTATAGGAGGGAATTTAAATGTTATTGGAGCGGAATTTAGCGACTTTTTATTGTATATAACAATAACTTTAGGTATGCAAAAATAAAATAGTATATTGCCAAGAGGTTCCTTAATATCTTCAATTAATCGAGATTTCACTATGAGATTTTGGGCATATTTAGAAAATTTATCACAGTTAAAACTAGATTACTATCGGTTTTGCATAAGTCTTTATGCAACGCATGACCGGGGTGTGCTATAGGCGTTTTGTTAACCTCTGGTTGATTTGGTCGACGTTGGTATTTACTTTTTTTTACAAGCTGAACATTATTTTACCATTTTTTTGCTATAGTAGGGAAGTAAAATCTGTCTATAGGCTCCGTTGTAAAGCTATAAAACAAAGGATAGTTTATTTTTTCTCTGACTATCGATAGATTTTTTCACGTTTTGGTGTTTCACTTCAAATCACCGTCGATAACGGAACACAATTTACATCTTAACCCTCTATAACTCATCAACTACACATTTTTAATGAATTCGCAAAGATGAACAAATTTAATTAAACACGTATTTTGTAAAATTTTAAAATTTTTTTATTAAAAAGGAATAAATTCATAAAAAGGGATTGTAACTTATAATAACGAGCCACATGGACACAAAAAAAACTAAAATATATATAAAAAAAACTTAAACATTGAACATTTTTAGGAAATCAGATTTTATTTTTCTTCTAAACTCAGTTAAGACGAGTGATAATTCTTAAAACAGTTTTTTGTTTTCATGTAGCATTAAGCTACTCCGCATATCTCACAAACTTTATGAGTAAAACCAGCACATTTTGGATACTTGCACCGGATTTTTATCTCTGCCCAGTGAGGCCAGTGACCGACTTGATCCTGGCGGACTGCCTACGGAGGCACGTGTTGTGCAGGTCCTCTATGTTTCTTTGCTTGAATCTTATCTTCCAAAAATCGACTTGTTTTTATTGTGGGGTTTTTTCAGCATATTTCATGTCTTCGTTGCTCATCTACGCAAATTCGTGTTTCTAGCGGAACTTTGGCATATGCTTCATTTAAAGCCTCAAAAACTGGGCGAATTTTGAAGATTCTATCATTGTCAGGATTGTTTCTTGGAGGACATTTGCTGTTATCATTAAAGTGCAGGTACTGTCTAATCATTTCAAATTTATTAGCAGGCTTGGTCTGTTGAATAAGCGAAGTACCAAGGATGGAATTCCAATGGTTAGTTACTCTGGGCAGTTGAATCAGTGACATAATGTACACCATACCAATAAATTGTTGGATATCCATCTCAGATATATGAAAAGTATTGTTTGGATCTTTTCGTACCAAATAGATTTGTCTCTTCAGAAATTTTCTTTTTGAAATAAGTAAATAAAGAACTTTACTGGAGTTTTCAGATCTAAGATATCAGAACTCAAAAACTCGTTGCTGCCAAGAGCCAGCTGCTGTGCGTTGATCTCAAGATTCCTTTTTTCCACTGTAATGTTCTTTTCAGGTTTTTGCTGTTTTTCGGGTGGGCCTGTAGAATTTGAAAGATTTTCACTGGATGGTGCTAGTTCTTCGTCAGGATTAAAGCCAAGATCATCGCCTTCTAAATTGTTCAGTAGCGGGAAATCAATTTCATCTTTTAATTACCCTTCAATAAATTCTCCGAATTCCGGATCGAAATCTGGATCAGCTTAACTGTCATCATCAAAGTCAACACAATCTTCACTTTCTTCACCTGCTTGTAGTATGCTGGCGAACACGTCGTCATTGAGCTGGAGTCGGCGAGCCATTCTAAAATACCAATAATGGTCCTCCAAATTTTCTTAGTGTGTATACAAAATAGATCCCCTTTTCACTTAATGTAGCCTACAAGATACAAACCCAAAATTGTATATTCTACACAAACATTTATAAAAAACTAAAAAGTACTAGAGTCAAAACTGGTCTCTTAACACTTACCTTGCAGAATAAAAAAAAAACGAAGCACCAACCACAAAACTATTCTAAGTTAAGTTTGAAAGTTTGCAACTCACTAATGGGATCGCAAAATTTAAAACAAACAAGAAATAACTAGCTTATACCAGCACAGTAACTGTTACTATGATAATTTTTAAGAAATGACCAGTATGTTGCCTGTAGTATACTATATATTATAGAGGGTTAATTGTTAAGAGATTTAACAAAACTTCTAGAAACACATAAGAATAACACATCTAGTTAACATCAGCAGGCAAATGACATGGTTGAACGTTTTCACCGACAGTTAAAAACTTGTCTTAGATATAGTGCTAATGTAAGATGTTGGTCAGTTTTGGGAACAGTTACATATCGTTTTGTTAGGAATTCGAGCAAGTATTAAAGTATTATTATTGAAAGGTACAATAAAGCTTTTTAAATACAGTATGGCAATGTTATTCAAACTTGCTAAATTGATCTTCTTAAACAAGCATGCACTAAAAAACCGTCAGAACCATCTTAAAAAAAACATTTTATATTCAATGATGTATTACGTAATAAGTTGTGCTTAGATATCATTTCTTTATTGGTGGGGGACTAATGAAGTGTTCTGCTGCATAATGCAGACTTCATACTTATTTACTTATATTTAAACTTTTTATGTTCATATTTTTGTATTTTATCAAGTTACGATATACATACATATACATATGTCTGTTTTGTTAAAAATGTCATTTATATTTTCATTAATAATTAAAATTTTGAAAGCATTAAAAAATTTGTATATAAAGTTGTTTTATTTATATAAATTTAATTACCAAATACTTCGGTCCGCAATTTTAGCTTCTAAATAGAATTTCATAAATTAATTAATTAATAATGCCGCTGGAATTTCTAAAGTCTTTAAAAGTGCGGTTAAATGCTCCAACATGGACTAAACAGCAATAAACGTGCATAAGTGAAAACTAAGCAAATTTTTTGTTATTGTAACGAATAAAAATAGGGTTAACTAGCGACAGTAAAGAATTTTTTCTAATTTAAGAATTTTCCGATTTTATTTAATTACCCCTTATTTATATAAAAAGAAATTTTAACGGTCTTTAGTTTTTCCAATTTAAACTCATACCTGCCAGCTGATATACATATATTTTTTTCTTCTTTGAGTTTTTTATTATTATTATTATAAAAAATTAATTTGCTATATCAGTATATAAGGTGGGCCAAAAGAAATCGCCCTATTGGAAGATGCTCCTATTTTTGCAAATGACGGCCAATGTCAAATCTGTTTTGACGTTTGTGAACTAAACAGAAATATAAGTAAACAAGCCATGGAGCGATACACTCCCCAAGAACGCGGAAAAATCGTGTCTATTTTTTTGCGTAACAATTCGTGATGTTATCGAAGCTTAAATTACGTCGCCGATTCCCCGGTCGTCCGGCACCGACTGCGCAAACACTACGCCGTTTGGCCACCAACCATAGAGTGTGGGGCCACACGAAACGCTGCCAAGAGTGGCCGGCCCCGGAGCGCCCGTTATGCCGAGAATATCGTCGCTGTTGGCGAGGATGACGATTTGTCGACAGAAACATCGACCAGACTCCGTGCCTCGCAATTAGTCATCAGCCGGTCGTCCCTAAGCAGAATTTCGGTCAAAGACCTGCGCATGTTTCCGTACAAAGTCCAGTCTGTGCATCAGCTGCCTGTCGACCGCCAAACGCGTGTAACCTACGCCCAAGCCATCTTCAACTTCGAGGCCGCAGTGGACGATTTTTTGACCAAAATCATAATGAGCGATGAGGCTAATTTCCACCTCAGCAAAACTATCGCTTCTGGAGACCATGGAAACCCTCAAGGACAACATTCGACAGGAGCTGAAGTGATGAAAAATGCCATAAAACGATCCAGTATAGCAATCAATTATGACGACGTCCATTTGGCCGATCTTCTCGACTTGACCAAAAAAATTCTTAAGGTTCAAATAACCATAATCAAAAAACGGAATTAAAGTTTTCATTCAGACTTCTTTGGCTGACCTTGTATTAAAGAGTTAATACATTAGTTTTAAAACTTACTTATTAATATAAATATATTTCATCCAATAATTTTAAAGCTTTTTAACCAAATTTAAACATTTTTGCTATCAGCATTCGTTAGGTATTTTATAATTGTGACAGAAAGTATTTCAGTCACTATTTCTGTCTGTAATAAGGAAATTGAAAGTAGTTTTTTATGGGGGATACCATGCCACCTGCTCCGATCCTAACTATTTATTCTCGAATAAGGAAATAGTTATCAAAGTGCCTCGTACAAAGTTTGAAGGGAATAGCTGATATAATTCTCACAATATGTTATAAAATGTGTTCAATTCTAAAATGTATTGTATCCGCATACAACGCTTACCTAAAATATAAAACAAAAATATAGCTTATGTCCGTTCGGAGGATAGACCTAGAGCATTGGTGAAACAATTTTAGAAATTAAATAAGTAGTTTCGAGAAAAAAACGTACAAACACACATTTGCTCTTTATTATTATTAGTATAGATTTAAATACGTATATTATTAAGTCAATTATTTCAATATGCATTCAATAAATACTTAACACAAAATTTACATATATATTTCGTTAAAATAACACTTCACACACATGCATTTTATGATTTTAATATTCAGTACAAGGCGAATTCATTATCAGGTGGTGTTGACAACGCAGCTGATCTACTTTTTTTATTTGCATAAATGATGGTTGAGTTGTCAAATATTATTAATGTTTACATAGATTACTCTTTCCCACGCAAAAAAAAACACAAACAAAAACCATGTAGTTTTTGACACATCGACAGTCGAAAGCAACAATAAAAAACCGTGTTGTTTTTTTTAATGTTGTATTTGTTGTAGAATTACCACCACCTGATAATTAAATTCGCCTTGGTTCAGTATTGATCAAGGCATATTCATACGGGTATATGCAACGACAAATTGATACAACAAAGCAACTCTTTAGGGGATTTTTTCTGTCATAGCCAATTCGTATAACAGGGATGGAAAACTTATTGTGATATGTATAATTTAATAAAATTTTACTAAGAAAATATATATATTTGCGAAACACCTTATAAGTGGTGCAAAAACAACAAATATACATAAATTTGATACATTTATTATCGAAAAAGTACATTTAAGTTAATTTCTTAGTACTGAAACAAAAATCTCATTATCCATCTCTGCTTTAATAAATGAAATCAAGGCGAATTCAACAAACTTTGATAAAATGCCGCCCTATCAGCTAGGCTGATGATTGCACCTGTATGAATTCGCCTTGGTGCCGATTTTAATAAAATTTGGCTTGGTTGGTTTGAAGCTATATGCAACGGCGAATTGATACAATAAAGCTATTTTCAGGAGATATTTTTTGTCAAGGCCAATTCGTATATCAGGGATGGAAAAGTTGTTATGATATATTAAATTTACTAAAATTTAATAAAAAAAAAAAAAAAAAAATATACATAAATTTGATGAATTAAACAAATTTTGGCATTATGATTCCCCATCAAATGTGCTGATAATTTCACCTCCTTGAATTCGTTATATGCAAAAGCTCAACACAATTTGATTATCTTTAAAAAAACAAGAGCACTATTTTATACCTATCACAAATTTTGTGTACTTTTATACCACAAAATGTATTACTGTGTTATTAACAGTAATCGCTATGGAATAATCTCTTTATACTAATATATGTTTTACTATCTTTGTGTAACTTCGATTTGCTATTAATGGATTTTCTTAAATTTAGCCTTGCTTCATTGCCTTAAGTATTTCCACACAAGCAGTTATACTACTCACTCTTTTTTACTACGATATTGGATTTTTACGGAAACTGAAGAGAATGATTTGGTACCCGAAATAATATTAGCTTTGTGTAGGCATGGTTTATTATACCTTTATTATTTAAAAATCTTTGTCCATTTAGAAAATATATAAACTTCAGATATAGCATTATATGGAAGGAGGGCAAGTCTTTTGATCAAAAAGCAAGGTTGTAAGAATTTCAGAATCGTACATCTAATTTTGTCAGTTTTTTACGTTTTAAATTTTAAATATACCGAAAGACACTACGTGGTATAAATTTTCGTACATTTCGATCTATAACTTCTTCTGTAATGTATAGATTTGACGAATTTTCAGGGCAAGATATTTTGTTACTCAGGAAATATACACTAAAAATTTAATCGCTCTACGTCAATGCGTTTAGACATAATTTCTTTTTATTCGAAGTAGGAGGGACATGTTTTTCGACCTATTCTTGCCTAATACCGATGAAGACCATTTTCAATACCAAACAAAGCTTGTGTAAGACATATGTTGGCAAAATTTGATCTCCCTAACTTTTTCTGTTCGAACTCTATCGTGCTTTCAACAGACGGACGGACATAACTAATTCGTCCTAAAATGAAACCAGGGCTTAGAAAATATATAAATAATGGGGGTTAAAATTAATATTTCGATGTGTTACAAACTTGACAAAATGAATATACCTCCACACCTTTTTTTTGGTTGGTTTTGGGTATAAAAACAGAGTGCATATTTAAAAACTTGTGTGTTAAGTATCGTACATATTTATGTATATTGCAATAATTGTCTGAATAATGTATAAGCTTTGATTGGAAAATAATTTTAACATATCTTAAAGAAAATTTTATTGTAGAAATACATAAGTATTATCTTTTGAAGTGAATTGGATAAAATAAATTAAAGTTATGCTAATAAATGTCGGGGAACTCCTTCAATTATAATATAACGGTGTATTATCGTTGTCGAATAAGGACAATCAGGCCGTCCTTTTCAGGTACAATTATGCGGACTCTCAATTTACCACATGCACATTTTTATATAAGGAGTCGAATCCGAAAATTCCGGCTTCCTGTACGAAGGTATAGATCGATTTTCAGTTACTAGAGGAAGCTCCGGAAAACATTTGAAAATTTAATCAAAAATAATTGGTGATGGCAGTTTTGTCTTTTGACAGCCAAATAATTGTCTAGTGCTAGTACACTAGAACCTCCATTGGACTAATCCTAAATCTCCAACAAAAAATAACATAAGAATCATTCATTGAAGGCGCAGCATACAAATTACAAAAGCTTTAGTTTTGAATCGAAATACGGAGTGACCCCCCAGTGTTCGTTTCATTTTTCGACTCGCATTGTTTATTTATAAATATGTTTTTTTGCTGTTTTGAATAGATTCAGTTGGCGCTGAGGTCTTCCAAGGCTATCTTTTCCGACAATAGACGAAATTTTCTTAAATCTGGTAATGTTCTCCTAAAAAACCACATCTTTTTCAAATCATCAGATAAGGCTTTGGTTGAAAAATATACTTCATAAGGCCACACGGGTGGCATCTTAGTACCGCAGTACAAATCATGAAATCCCACTTATAACAAATTACCTCCACCCGTCCTTAAGTTTTAAAAAGTTTCCTACGCTCTTTATATTAATTGAAGCTATTTTGAATTTAAGATCGCTTTCACTAATAACTTTTTTTATACCCGCCACCAAAAAAATGGTGAGGGTATATTCATTTTGTCATTCCGTTTGTAACACATCGAAATATCCATTTTAGACCCTATAAAGTATATATATTCTGAATCAGGGTTTGATTTAATGACGATCTAGCTATGTCCGTCCGTCTGTTGAAAGCAGGATAGAGGTCGCACCGAAAAAGCTAGGGGGCTCAAATTTTGTAAGAATCTTTCTTATAGACAAGGTTTGTTTGGTATTGAAAATGGGCTAATTCGGAATATTAGGAAGTGAGTTATAGCTCGTAATACAAGAGTAGGTCGAAAAAACCGTGTCTTTCGAACATCGAATAAAACGAATTTGTGTCCAAACGCATTAACGTACAGTCATGAAACTTCGAATATATATTTCTCGAGTCAAAACAATATTTCTCACCAAAAATTGCTTACATCTATGCATTAGGAAAGGAGTTATAGACAAAAATGTACCAAAATTTATACCGCGCAGTATATTTTTCAGTATATTTTAAATTTAAAACCTAATAAAACGGACAAAATTAGATGTACGATTCTGAATTTTTGCACACTTTGTTTTTTGGTGATATGCTTTTCTGTAAAGGAAAATCAATGTGCCACGCCCACTTCCCATATAACGTTTTACCAAAAATTTATATAATTTCTCTATTAATAAAGATTTTGGAATAATAAAGGACTATATTGAAACACCTAAGTTGTACTCATGAGCAAAAACAACTTTGACACGCCTACTATAACGCCCACTTTTTACGTTATCTACCGTTAGTGAAATTTAAAAGCTCATAAAACCGACAAAATTAGAGGAATGATGATAAAATTTGCTTCGTATATCCTTCTAGTGAATGTCATTTCTGTGCCAGAAAATGAAGGTGCCACGCCCACCTCCCATATAACGTTTTACCTAAAATTCATATAATTTCTCTATTAATAAAGATTTTGGAATAATAAAGGACTATATTGAAATATCACAGTTGTACTCATTAGCAAAAACAACTTTGATACGACTACTATAACGCCCACTTTCCCCGTTACCTACCGTTAATGAAATTTAAAAGCTCATAGAACCGACAAAATTAGAAATCTGAAGACGAAATTTGCTTCGTATAGCCTTCTAGTCAATGTCATTACTGTGCCAGAAAATTAAGGTGCCACGCCCACCTCCCATATAACGTTTTAACTAAAATTCATATAATTTCTCTATTAATAAAGATTTTGGAATAATAAAGGACTATTTTGAAATATCTAAGTTGTACTCATTAGCAAAAATAACTTTGGCACGCCCACTTTTCACGTTATCTACCGTTAATAAAATTTAAAAGCTCATAAAACCGACAAAATTAGAGGTATGATGATGAAATTTGCTACATATATCCTTCTTATCAATGTAATTGTTGTGCCAAAAAGTTTAGGTGACACGCCCACTTAAACGCCTACCTCCCATATATAGGTTTATCTTAAATTCATGTAATTTCTCTATTGACAAAGTTTTTGCAAAATAAAGGACTATATGGAAATATCTAAGTTGTATTTATTAGCAGAAACTTAATTGACATGCCTACTTTAACGTCCAGTTTCACTAAGAGACTAAATTTACGAAAACATTTTACTATCAAATCGAGGTTATTAAGGGTGGTTAAATTTTAAGGGCCGATGTTGATTTTAAATAAAACACAAATTATTAAGGAAATTATTATCATTTCTTTTTATAATGATATTTGTATGGTTCAATTATGTATTTAACAAAATATCGGCCAAATGCCCCCCATCCTTGGCGCCACTCCTCTATCTGATGGTCCAAATTTTCAATGACAATATTGATGCTCAATTTTTGGGCACGATGATGAGTTGAGGTTGACTGCTCTTTTGCCAGACTATCGACCATTCAACGAACATCGAACGATCGACATTCACAGATTTTCTAACATTTTATACAGACCTGTTTTGCAGAAATTTAAATATTTTTTACAATTTTCCCGATTGTGGACGAATTTGAAAGAGAATTACAAAGTGCACAAAATGCATTTTGACTTGAACGCCCATTTAAAAAAAAAAACCTGAATAACTTTAAAACGTTGCTCATTTGCGTATCTTTCCACGGATAAAATTGAGTAAGTTTGAGATTGAGAAATGTCAAATGAAATGCAGAAAACAAATTTGACGTCTAGGTATAGTTCACCTTCAACATGGGCCCTTAAAATTTAACCACCCTCCACAAAGAAAGTGATACATATTTCATTATAAAGAGATTATTCCATAGCGATTAACAAAATAATAAATATTGTGCTTTAAATGTACACAAAATTGGTGGTGGGTATAAAAGATTCGGCACAGCCGAATATAGTGCTCTTACTTGTTTTTTTTTTTCAATGTTTATTTATTTACAATAATTTAACAAGCTTAAACTATAATAAACAATAGTTAACAATATAATTTACAATACAGTAGACTCGCGGTATCAAAAACACCGCCTTACGTGAACACCGGATAAGATGAACATATTTTTTTTTACACTGACTACTCTGTAGCGTGAACACAGTAAAATTAATATAAAAAAAAGATTAATAAAATATCTTTTTATTAATTTTAAAGTTTTACAATTGTACTTATTATTTTGCTAGGTTAGGAAATTTTTAAAAGAGCAAGGATTACCCAATAAAGCTTTACTCTTGATAGAAAATGAATTGAGATCAGACGATGGGTTCATAAATGTAATGTTCATGCCACCTAATGTCACGCCACTCATACAGCCAATGGATCAAAATGCCATAAGACTTACAAAGCTTTTCTATAGAAACAGTATCTTGGCATCAATTGTAGCTACAGGAAATGATGTTATTGAAGCTCTAAAAAAATTAACGTTAAGAGACGCTGTTGGGTATTTGGATTCAGCTTGGCAACGTCTTGAAAAAGAAACAATATGGAATTGCTGGACAAACATTTTTGCCTCTATAGGAGATGAATAAGACGTTGATGAGGATATCCCATTAGCTATTTTGAGAGAAAGAATTTGTGCACCAATTAACACCCAACAAGAACGCGCAATAGAACTTCTTAATGCAATTAATCCAGAGGTTTGAACATTTTCACATGTCTAGTAATTCGCTTAACTTAAATTGTGTCTTTGCAGGTTAGTTTTTCATTTTCTGATATCAGTGAATGGACTAAAGATCTTCAAAACGTAACTGAAACGAACGAAATCTTGAGTAGTGATGAAAGTGAAAGCGATGATAGTATTCTGGAAACAACACGGACCAAAGTAAAAAGCAAAAAAAGCTTTAGAATGGGCAGGAGATGAAAATATAAGTCCAGCAGATATCAGCGTACTTAAACGTCTCCTAGAAAAGGCGGTGTTCAGCTTTTTGCAAAAAAAGAAATTCCAAAAAAAGATAACCCATTTTTTTATATAATTTTAATATAATTTGTTTTTCTTAACAAAGCAAATATGAATTAATGAAAATGAATTAATAAAAAAAATATGAATTTAAGTTAAATATATGTCTATTTTATTTTTAAGATGTAAAAAATTACTCCTTCGTTAACATGAACAACCTCGCAAACGTGAACACTCTCGGTTTTTAATAGTTCACGTTACCGCGAGTCTACTGTATATACATTGTCCCTAAAACGGGATCTCGAGTATTATTAATATAATAACTTTTTATTTAAAAAACAAATATATGTAAATGTTTGCATACTTCCAATGAAGAATATGATAATATATTTTGTAATGAAAATTATTTTTTTAAAACATTACTTTTATATGAAAAAGGGTTAAAAAAAGGGTATGCAGGAAAAAAAAGAGGTATATTATAAACACAATTATTCAAATAGCCACCAAAATTTTTTGGTTTTAGATCTTTGTAAAAGACTATTTTTTTCGCTGTCTACACTCATTTCATATCTGAGATCATAATTTAATGCTGCGTTGCAATTTATTGCTTTATTAGTGGCCCGTCTGTAATTATGGTAAAAGACTGGGATGCAATTTTCATTTTGTATAATTTTTATTTTATCGAGGTATAAAAAGGCCTCTTGTGGTACAAAACCCTTTTGTAAGGTATTACATATGTATTCTTCATTTGAATATTACGATGCCCTTATTAAATTGTTTTCCCTACATAATGTACATATTTCGTATTAAGTTAATAATAAAGTTATCTATTCTAACTACATTAGAAATTTTATACAATTTTCTGTTTGAAATATATTTAATATAATTGGTCTGTAGCGATCTAAATAATGAGGTACACGCCTGCAAACATTTCCTTTCGAAGACTCGTATCTTTTCCATATAAGAAGGTGAAATATTGAACCATATTGGGCATGCGTATGTAATAATTGGTCTAATGAGTGATTGATAGATGATAATTTTTACTTGTGTATTTAAATATTTTGAATAAAATAATGATTTATACATAAAGAAGGCATTTCGCGCTTTTAGAATTATTTCCTTAATATTGTTGTTAAAATATAAAAATTTATCTAAATGGATACCTAAGTATTTCCCTCGCGAAGGGGTAGTCATCTTGTCGCGATGCGAGGGATTAAGTGTAAATTACACTAACTAAGAACTACCCACCCCCTGCCTACCAGCGTCTGTTTCTCCTAGTTGGGGCGGCTGGCAGGCAACTTCTCAACCCCCTCTTCACATAGGCTGTTGAGAATGCGTCCGCCTTTTTAAATCGTCGGTCCGCAACCATAAATCCACCAGCGTCTGTTCTCAGAGTGAGCGGCTGTTGGTCTGCGTCTGTCTCCAGTGGGGCGGCAGCTTATAACAAGCCTGGCAGTAGGCATAAAATGCAAACAACCAATCGTCCGTAATGTCGAAGAAATCATGCCCTGCGTATCCGGTAAAGGGCTTCATAATCTCCGGAGACCCAACTACTGCAGTGTCGGTATCAGGCTGCAGTAAGTTGTTGGCTACTGAAACCTCGACTAGTGGAGTGGAAGCACCAGGCTCCACTAGCCGACTAGCTACTAGTGCGCTAAAAACATGCCCGATCAAGCCGATAGGCGATAGAAACCCGAGCTTGGTACAGCGTGGTTCTTCGAAACCAGGTACCTCTAACGCTCCTCAGGTCCGGATGGGACTAGTTCCTGTCAAGACACCAGCTTCAGGTGCCGGTGAGGTGGCTAAGACTCAGTCTTCCACTAAACCTGGATCCCTTGTGCCAAACATTGTGCAGAAGGATCATGCGAAGAATGATTCGATGATCCCTGTAGCACCACCCTCGACCCCCACGGTTCCCAAAATAGATTCCCCAAGGCACAGAAAACAATCCAAAAGGGCCTTCACTACTAAGCGTTCCGCTTATAAAATAATAAGTCGGTTTGGTGGAAAACCTACTGACGAGCTCACGGAGCAAGAGAAAAACTCTCTCCGGTGGGCGAAAACCCTCATTGAAGGGTTAAAAGGTGATCCTCCTAATGCAGGTGTAGGCAGTCCTAAACGGACGGCATCCTCTGCAGCGCCTAAACGGCAACGGTCAGAGGAGGACACTCTTCCAGGAACAAAACGTTCCAAGCACATGCCTCAACGGCCACAACCAAGATCCTACAAGGAGGTGGCTAAGGACCACTTTATTTGGGCGATCATTGACCGCAACTCCAGCGATGGCACCATTTCCTCCGGCAACTGGAAATTGGTTGTCATGGCTCTCAATGGGGTACCACCACCCCAGTGCGAAGATGCAGGCTGGTACCAAGGCCACATCAAACTCATAGCCTGTACAGACAAGTGTTCAGCGCAGCTGTACAAGACCACCATAGAGTCCCTCGGGGAAGTATGGTCTGGCGCGAAGCTCGAGGCAATACCTCTCGCCGATGTTCCACAAAGGCCGAGATCTATTGCCAAGATTCCCGCAATACCATCCGACCCAAAGGAGATTCTGGAGATTATGAAGGTCAGTAATACTCAGCTACCCACGAAAGACTGGAAAATAGCCAAGGTTACTTAAGCTGTAGAAGGCTCCAGGAAGGCCACTGTTATTATAAACAGTGACTCCCTGTCACCACTTCGAAAGACTCAGGAAAGATATACTATGGTTTTGGTACTATCTTTCTCTGGGTCTAAAGGGTGACGACAAGGAGAAGCCTTAAGCTCCGGAGAGTAAGGACTCTTCTAAGGATCTCTCCATTAGCTGTGACGATGAATCTGCTCTTTCATCGGACATTGATGACACCCAATCGGTCTCAGGACTAGTGGGGGAATTCTTTGGTAAGATGGAGGTGACAGAAGATGAAGACGCCCTTCTAGAATCTGGCGACGGTTCAGAGGACGCCGATGTCACAGTCGTCCACAGCGATCAGCTACATTGAAGGTTACTCAAATTAACCTTCATCACTCAAAAGCTGCGTCAGCTGCCCTACTCCTCCGACTGTCTTCAGGCACGGAGGATCTTATATGTGTCCAAGAATCATTGTTGTACAAAGACAGGGTTTGCGGGCTACTACATTCTGTATGCAGCCGGACCAGGTAGGACCAGATCTTGCATTATGGCCAAAAACAATCTTAAAGCTTTTGTTCTATCCGACTATCTGGACACCGTAACTGAGTTCTTGAGTAATGTAATGGCTGAGGCAACCGATAACTCCTGTAGGAAAACTACTAGGAATGGTAAGGCCAAGCCCACTTGGTGGAATGCCGAAATTGCGGAAAAGCGCAAAGAATGCAGGAAACTATTCAATAAGGCTAAAAGGAGTGGATATTGGGCCACATATAAATCCTCCCTAAATGGGTTTAAAAACCTTATCAGAAGAGCCAAGAGGCATCTTGGAGAAAATTCTGCAGTGAGGTGGAAAGTTCTTCGGAGACAACTCGGCTACGAAAGATTCTATCATCGAATTCAACAATACCATCATACATACAGAGCGCGGATGGTTCGTGGACCACCAGCAGCAAGGAAACGCTGGAGGTTCTCATGGAGACACATTTCCCAGGCTGTCTAGAGCAGGACTCTCCTGCTGCTGTTGACCACACGGATGCATATGACATATCGAATCTACCGATCACTGAGCATCGCATAAGATGGGCAGTTGGTAGTTTCCATCCCTTCAAGTCTCCAGGTCCTGATGGCATAATTCCAGCGGATCTACAGGAGAACATCGATATTTTAATGCCATGGCTTCTGGTGATATTCAAGGCATGCTTGCATTAACCCATGTCCCATCAAGGTGGACATCCTATAGGATTATTTTCATACCCAAGGGAAGTAAGGCCTCGCATATAAGGGCCGGAGACTTCAGGCCAATAAGTCTCTCCTCCTTCCTGCTTAAGACTCTGGAGAGGATTATTGATGTTTATATCAGATCGTCTCTAGGACCAGAGGCTCTGTCGGGGGCACAGCATGCCTATACGAAGGGCAAATCTACGGAAACGGCGCTACACGCGCTGGTTGGTTATATTGAGAAATCTCTGAACTACAGGGACTACACCTTGGTCGCCTTCCTTGATATTGAGGGCGCCTTCAACAATGTCGAACCGGATTCGGTTCTGAACGCCTTGAGACAACTGGACATAGATCCTGCGGTCACCGGTTTTGTGGGAAAACTACTGAAATATAGGCGCATAGAATCAACTTTGGGCGCCTCTAGCATCTCCAAGGTGGCTGTAAATGGCACACCGCAAGGTGGCGTACTTTCTCCACTACTATGGAACATCAACATTAATATCCTGCTTAGGGCCATGGAGAATACATCCTGCATGACTGTTGCTTATGCGGATGATGTGGCTGTAGCAGCTACGGGCAAAGATTCTGGACTGCTCTCGGAGCTCTTGGAATCTGCACTAACGTTAATAGTTAGATGGTGCCAGGGATGTGGGCTGGGAGTCAATCCTGCCAAAACGGAACTGGTACTGTTCACAAGGAGATACAAAATACCGACCTTTGCTACGCCTAGGATAGACGGAGTGGCACTAGCGCTATCCGATAATGCCAAATATTTGGGTCTCGTATTGGACAGCAAACTAAACTGGAACCTGAACACAAAGTCCAGGACCACTAAGGCGGCAACTGTATTATACTGCTGCAAGAGGGCAATTGGCCTTAATTGGGATATTAACCCCAGGAACTTATACTGGCTATACGATTCTGTCGTCAGACCAATTCTTTATTACGGAGCGGCAGTCTGGTGGGTGGCGCTGGAGAAGAGAATTCACCAGGACAGATTCGAACGTATTATGAGAATGGCTTCGATTATGATAACAGGTGCACTTAGGACCGCACCATCTAAAGCACTGTTCACTATTTTGAACTGGTTACCACCAGACATCCTGGCTAAGCAGATGGCTGTGGACACCGCACTGAGGCTGAATGCCACAAGGGCATGGAAGTATGTGAATTATGGACATGCAAGAATTTTGGGTATGATCAATATTGCTTCTCCTATTGATTACAAAGTACCTGACCCAGAATACGACAACGGCCTCCGACCTATGGAGAACGCCATCCAGATATTTACTGACGGATCGAAATCACATGCTGGAGCTGGATGTGGTATTTTTTCGATCCAGTTGGGTTTGGAATTGTCCCTTAGGCTACCGGATTACTGTAGCGCGATACAGGCCGAACTAATGGCTATTAGGACAGCCGCGGAACAGATTCAGTATAATGAAATATATGGCAGGGATATTTATATATTTACTGACAGCAAGGCGGCTATTAGGTCCCTTGAGAGTGTGAACAGCACATCTCTTGAGGAGATAGCGAGACATTCGACGGTTACCCTTGTGTGGGTTCCAGGACATGGGGATATTGATGGTAATAATAGAGCTGATGCACTTGCAAAAGCCGCTTGCTTTGGGTATTCCCTTATCGAAGGGTAAGCAGCTAATCTCGCATCAATTCTATTTAGATGCCAAGGAAAGATGGGTGAGAGTACCCACTTGTTTGGAAACCAGAAAGATGTGGCCTGACATGGATGTGCATAGGACGCAATATGCAGTGAATATGCCCGAATCCACCTTAGGAACCTTATAGCGGTCATTACCGGACACTGGCCTATAGGTACACATGCGAAAAGGCTGAATATCCCTTACAACGACTTCTGCAGAAGTTGCGATAACGAGGAAGAGGAGGAGACGACTGAACATCTTCTCTGCAATTGTCCTGCATTCGGGGACCTGAGACGCCAGATTCTGGGTCAACGAATACTTGTAAGTAAAACTTGTCTTTCCGCAGTTGAACTGGGAAAGATCCATACCTTCGTAAACAGGACAGGATGGCTGAGGAACGACGGCCAGAGGACATAGACAAACGGGCGATGGTGCCTACGGTATCACAACGGGACCCTCGGAGGACCCAAGTGAGCTATGCTTTCGGGCGGCTGCCGGATCTAACCTAACCTACCTAAGTATTTGCGTGTTTATTTGGTATAGTAGTGTTGTAAAATCTTGAGTTTATTTCAAAAGTTTTCCATTTTCTTTTTATATTACTATTACATTTATCAACTGGAGGTCTAAATAAAATAGTTTCACATTTTTGTGCATTTATTTTCATATTCCAATCTAAAGAGAAATTTTCAACGATATTTTGATTAATTTTTTCTATTGTTTTGTCAGCATGATATATTATTATATCATCAGCAAAGGATATAATGTTTTCCATTTTACTGAGTAAATCCAATAAAAATAAATTGAAAAGAATGGGGGAATTGACAGTTCCCTGTTGCAATCCATTGACTATATTGAACGTATTTTTGCTTTTGTGGTTCTGATGAAATAGCGAAAAGGTGTTGTCGCTAATCATATTATAAATAAGAATAACTTGGTTTAACGGAAAATCATATTTAATTAATTTATAAATTAGCCCTGGAATCCAGATGCTATCAAAAGCATCCATATCAATTAAGCATGCACCTGTGCATAAATTTGAATTCCAATTCCAATGTATATTAGAAGTAAGTAAATTAATTGCATCAATAGTCGAATGTTTGTGTTTAAATCAAAACTGTTCATTCAAAACATTTCATTAATTAAATGTTTGTTATTACAAAATTTTATAATATTGTCGTTAATACACATTTCAAAAACTTTACTGATATTAGGAAGTAGACGAAGATTTTTTGGATTACTCAAACTTTTATGTTTTTGGTGTAAGAAGACAACTTTTGCCATTTTCCATTGTTTGGGAAAGTATGAGTTGTTGAGCATGTTATTAAAAAGATTACAATATTCAAAAATTATAATTTCTGGCACGTTTTTCAATATTATATTAGGTATATTATCTATACCAAAAGATAATTTACTTCTTAAATTTGAAAAACTATATAGGATTTTATCTCTCGTAATAAAGTATTTTTCAGCTGGTGTTTCGTCCAAGTTATTAGATAACTTTTGATTGCAAAAGCTTAACACTATTCTTTGACTTTTCTCATAGTCTGTTTTCATTTCCAAGAAATTATTAAAAGAATCATTTACTTTTACTTGTAAATCGTTGACGAAATTGATTGGTTTACACGAGTGAACTGATTCTAAAAACGCACCAATAGTCTCTAACATTTGTTCTTTCTCCTGTACGACATAATTATTCGAGTTATCTCTTTCTAGACTTCTTGGGTCAATATTTACTCTGTTTAACAAGTTTTCTTCATTTTCCGAAATTTTTATTTTTTGCAGATATAAAGGTCTAAATTTTTTAAAATTCTTTCTAATTTCACCAAACATATTCATAGAGTCTTTAGAGTCTATATTAGTTAATTTTTTCTGAATATGTTTATTGTAAATTATTGTAAAATTTTCTTTGATTAATTTTTTTTTATCAATTTTAATTTAGCTTTTAAAATATTTAATGAAGAAGCTTTCAAAGTATGTTCAAGCCTATGATGTTTCTTTATCACGGTTAGGATCTTACTTTTTTCAGAATGTAATTTTTGAATAGTTGTATTATTAATTTTGGAAAAAGAATCAATACTTTTAAACTTAGGTGTTATTTCTTCTATGGCTTCAATTATTCTGCTATTTAGTCTTATCAAATGTAAATCAATTTCAGAATTTGAAAGATTTTGGTGGTTTGGTATTTGTGAATCACCTTCTAATTTGTGAATTATTTTATTCTTAGATGTTCGCCAATTTGTTGCCTTAAAATTGTATTTACATAGGTATTTGCATATCTTGCATGAATAAAAACTGTTCTTGTTCATAATTCTTTGAAGCACAAATTTGAATTGTACTATGGTCGTGTCATACTCTAAAGTTTTTAGACAGTTTGTCGTATTGTTTTCCGTTTGTACATATATATAATCTACAGTCCGCAACGCAGATATCAATGAACGACCCAGAACGGGGGTAAGAAGGTGAACTAGATGCATACATTTTACATCTAAAGAAATATTTCCTTATCAGTTAACCACTCTTTCAGTTTGTTTCCTTTGGAATTATGAATAGGGTTACCCCAATCTGCATGTTTACTATTTAAATCTCCAGCTAGTATGTACAAATTATTCATATTTTGCAAATCTAAGGTTTCAAAAACTTTATTAATTCCAGTTTTAAATAGTGAATCATTATTTCCTGATGGGTAGTATGCCGATATTATAAACTTTGTTTCATTTGCAACCATTGGTATTTGAATAATACAAGTTTCCAAAAATTTAAAAGAATTTGTAGTATAATTTGAGTAAGTTTTATATTTTATATTGTTTTTTTATCAATACGGCAGTACCTCCTCCTCTTGTTGCTCCATTTCTATCTTTTCTAAACATTCTATAGTTATTGTAGCTGGCTGTGACTTCAGCTTTGTAAAGGGGCGAATTTAACGACACCAAAAATTAGGCACAAAATATTTAAAATAAAAATGGTGCGTTTATTTCTACAAAAAATATCCAAAATTAATTAGAATCTACAGCAACTATATAAAAAACAACTTACCGCAGTGCTTTTCCTTTACAAACTAACTTTACTTATTTAATATTTTGTTGGACAACCTTTGTATATGCTTGTGTATAACGCATTAAAAACAACGGTACCAACTTGACGACACAATGCACTGCAGTAAATTTAACATTTAAAAGAACAACAACTTTTACATAAGTACCACAATAATTTAGGTAAATAAGACAAAATAAGAAACATTAAGGAGGCTCACATGATGCTAAACAAATTCAATAAAATAATTAAGTTGAAATAATTAAATAAATACAATTAAATAAATAAAGTTAAATATTTATTAGCCATTTGGCGACATTCCCACCCCCGTGGATCGGCAACGATTCACTACTCAAAATCTAAGACAGCAAGCTTGGAAATAGGACGCTTGAGAACTCCACTATTTGTTTGGACATCAGCTCTTCTTATAACATTATCAGTTCCGGGATACAGTTGACAACTCTTCCCCTTCTCCAATCTCTTCTTGAAACTGCTGGATTACATACTAAAGCAAGATCACCGACTGTTGTAGGTTTTGTATATTCACACCATTTAGAGCGTCTGGTAAGTGTGGGCAAATATTCAATAATCCACCTTTTCCAAAAATGATCGCGTAACTGACGGGCAATGCGCCACCGTTTCTTCATGACTAGAGGCTTAAAAATTTCTGTCCCTTCTGGGGTTTGAGCCGTGTTTGCTGAGCCCAACAAAAAATGATTAGGCGTTAGTGGCTCTTCGTCTTCATGGCTAACAGGCAAATGAGTTAACGGACGGGAATTTAAAATATTTTCGGCTTCAATTAAAAAACTTTGTAGCGTGTATTCCTTAGGCGCGACTTCCTTCAATGTCACTCTTAGTATTCGTTTGACGCACTGAACCATTCGCTCCCATACTCCGCCTTCTGCAGGATTGTGAGGACAAATAAACTCCCATGTAATACCTTTAGTTGACATTTCATCTTAAATTCTAACCACTTCAAAAACTTCTTCGAATCGTTTAGCTTCTTGGTTAACTCCTACAAAATTCTTTCCATTGTCCTGTAACCTGTAACGTGGTAGCGATCCCATAAGTGGAGGTGCTGGAGCAGCACGACGTAATTTACATGTGCAGCACTTTTGAATAGTTTTTCGTAGCAGGCTGCGTAAACGAGGTACCCAAATTTTTGTCGTATTTCACCAATAGTAGCTTCAAAGTTTTGATGTTTCATTTTGTTATGTACATGTGCATGGGCATGAGAGGGCGACAAAATAACAGGCCGCTTGGCATCTAGGGGTAACCAACTGGCAGCATCAATACAACCACTTACCCTAAGCACATTGTTTTCATCAAAATATGCCGTGAGTACAAATCGTTCTCTTTTCAGGGTATTTCCACATTTTAAAATTTGTATTTCATTAACGAAGCTTTGCTCTTGTGAAAGGCGATACAAAGCAGTTTCTGCAACTTTTAACTCCTCTGCAGACAAACAAGCTGTACTACTGACATTCACTCTTTTTCGGCAGCAGTTTGTAAATCTCAGTACCCAAGCCATCGTTCTATTTAGCCTGAGAAATGAAGAAAAACGATTAAAATCAATAATTAAAGTTGTACTAACCAGTAAAGTAAATTTTTGTCGCAATTCTTCTTCGCATGTAAAGATAGTTGTAGTAGCGTTAGGTTTTGGCCAATCAGCTTCATATGTATATAAAAATTGTGGTCCTTTAAACCAGCGATTTTGTTTTAAAAGATAAGCCTTGCTTTTAATTCTTGTAGTTTCATCAGCAACATTGAGGACAGTAGGCAACCACCTCCAATCATCAGGGCGTGTAGAATCTAATATTTCTGTAATTCGTGGGCAACAAAAGGCTTATATCTTCTGCTCTCAGAATTAATCCAATTAATGACGGTCGTAGAATCACTCCAACATATTCGACGAGACACACAAATCTCATGCTCTTTTAGTATTGTGCACATTAAACGAGTTCCAAGAACGGCAGCTTGTAATTCTAAACGAGGAATTGTCATGGATTTCAATGGGGCACATTTTGTTTTAGAAGAAATAAATGACACTCCAATACTTCCATCGGTTGTAATATATCGCCAACAAGCAACAGAACCAAATGCTTCTTCACTAGCATCGACAAAAATATGTAGCTCCAAATTACACGGCAAGCCGGTCCCGAAATAATATCGTGGTATTTTTACATTGATAACATTATTCAGTTCATGGCGCCAATTACTTCACATACTTTCAAGTGGTTCAGGCAGTTTTTTATCCCAAAGAATACAGTGTCTCCATACCTCTCTCAATAACAATTTGGCAGTTATCATAAAATGGCACAAAAAACCAATTGGATCAAAAACAGACATTAAAACACATAACAACTCACGCTTTGTGGGACACCTTTGGCCAGTAATGACTTCATTATTCACTCGATGAAATTTTAAAACAAACTTAAATGCGTCATCTTTTGGGTCCCAAAACATACCAAGCACCTTTTCTGTCGAAGACTCCAACTCATTTGACCAACCTGAGAAACTCACCGTATTATTAAACTTGCTATCCAATGCATCAAGGACCTCAGCTGAATTTGATGTAAAATTTCGCATTTCGAAACCTGCTTTTTTGTGTATTTCACGAACTTGTTTTGCTATTTCGATGGCTTTGGATGAATTTTCAAAGCTATCAACAAAATCATCCACATAATAATGGTCCAAAATAGATTTCACTGCTCTTGGATAACGGGCCAGATATTCTAACGCGTTCGTCTTCTTTACATAATCGGCAATACACGGCGAACAAGCAGCTCCAAATGTCATCACTATTATTTCATACACTTCTGGTGGACTGGCACCATCTTCACGCCATAAGAACGTTTGTGAACACCTGTCTTCTTTAGCAACAATAATTTGGTGAAACATTTCTTTTATGTCGCCACATACAGCAACGGAACCAACTCTAAAATTAAATAATACTGATGGCAATGGCTTATATTGTTGAATGCCTTTCCTTCCACTTCCACTTTAGCGGCTGCATCAAACACTTAACGTATTTTATTTGGTTTGTTAGGGTTAACAACACCGAAATGAGGCAAGTACCAAGTTCTTATGTGTGAAGTTTTAACCTCATCAACTGGCAATTTTCTCGCGTAGTTCTTTTCTAAATACTCATTTATTATTTTCTTATAAGACATACAAAAATCTGGATTCTTTTTCATTTTACGTTCAATGGCAAAAAATCGATTAAGGGCCATGGAATAACTGTCCGGCAGGACTACATTATCACTACACCACAGTAGTCTGGATTGAAATCTTCCGGCAACCCTCATTGTTGAATTTTTTAAAATCTCTCTAGCTCTCAAATCATCATTAGACTCTATAATCGGTAGAGGCTTCACACAAAATTTTCAGTCTCAAAATAACTTATCACCAAGTTATCTAAATTATCTGGCTGTGTTGTCAGTAAGCATGCATGAGCTCCAGAGTTACCTCCTTTAACGTTTCCGAAAACAACCTATCCTAATGGCGTATTGGCAGCATATGGGCCAGCATCGTCCAAAGGCACCATTTCATCAGGTAACCCTAAATGGCAGTGATCCAAACCAATTAGTACCTTTGGGGCATAGGGGGCAACAGGAATCCCATGCTTTTTAACTAAATCCGCATTAAAACTTTGGCTTGGCAGTTTTAAATTCGAAACACCATACACATTTTTTAGGGCATAGCTTCTGTTTTTGTTTAAACCGCTTACATGAAAATCCACCACTTCTGCGGTTTCCTGTGCTGATTTACCGCCATACCAACTTAAATTCAACCGACTTTGTCTCCCATGCAGTCCAAGTTGTCTTACTAAACAACTATCTATCATAGTAACCGATGACCCTTCATCTAAGAGAGCGTTGGTTTCTAAAGCACAATTTGGCCCATAGAGTACAACTGGTAACACACGAAATGACATGCCATTATTTTTATTGCAACTTGAAACACAATTTAATATTTGTTTAACAGTAGAACAATTTTCAGTTTCACCAATATTACTCGACACACTAGGCTGAACTTCATGCAACAATTTGTTATGTTTTCTTTGGCAGTTTTCTATTTGACCGAGCTTACGACGCCTACAATCTTTGCTGGTATGACCAATACCCAGACATGAAAGACATAACTTTAAACGCTTTACCTCACTCCATCTATTTGGCACACTCAATTTTAAAAATTTGTCACAATTAAAAACTTTATGTTGCTCAAAACAAAAATGACATTTAATTTTACCACCTCTACTATCTGCTGTATGCAAAACAATTTTTCTTTTTGAATCACAATTAGGGCGACTGACGATTAAATTTGTTGATTGTATACTTCTTACCAAATTTGCAGTTCGCTGCAACCAAGTACTAAAATCCAACACAGTGGGCCACTGTTGTAAAGTCGAAGCAAATTGAGCCCAATCTAAACGTTTACTCATTGTGAGCTTTTGAACTAATTCTTCCATAAGAGTAGGATTGGATAAATGTTAACGGCCAATTGCTGTTTCTAAAAACGCTGCTGAATTTCTTACCTTAATTGAGTACGGTTTAAGTTTTTCAACAGCATTTTCTCCTATAGGCTGAATCTCCTTAATTTGTTGCAACTGGCATCGAATTAGTACATCTGGGCGACCATACTGAAGTTTAAGCTATTCAATAGCTGTTGGCACATTGTTCGGATGAATGAGCAACGACTTTACACATTCTCTAGCTTCACCCTTTAAAGCTTTCTGTAATCTTAAGCAATTCTCAAAATTATTGTAACAATACGAGGCAGTAGAATGTTCTAAGGCAGAGAAAAACATAGGCCAGTCTTCAGGTGTACCATAAAATTCAGGCAAATCATAAATTTTACGTTGCGTTTGCATTGGCAGAGCGCTAGCTTGAATATTAATAGGCTGAGTCATCAACATCTGCTGTTGGCCTTGGTAACTTGGTACACTAGAATATGGCGTTGGGTTACGAGGTTGATTGTATCACCTATGTTGTAATTGCTACCACTTGCAACTGGAGTTGTACTTACTGAGGTGGCCGGCATATTTTGCTCTAAATTCACCATGTTTGTATTTTCAGCAGCTTTCAATGCTCTTTGTGCGTTTACCAATTGTGCTTGCAAATTTTCTATTTGGCGTTGAAGACATTCCATATCAGTACTTACGTTACGTTACTTACTAGGGCTAGGCACCAAAGGCGGCAGATTTTGTTGCACTTCACTGACTTTATTAAATATATTTTGCGGTGGTAAAGCAGTAGTTGTTTCTGTAGTAGCTTTTGTTGTTGTTGGTACACATTGAGCAACTTGTGAAATAATTTTTGTTCCAACCGACGCAGAACCATTGTTATCTTGACTTGCTGAAGTCTGTAAGCGCGTACTTTTTCTTGAGGGAGAGCGTTGCATCATGATCAAAAGGTTTTTTAAATATTAATTTGTTGGTGCAAACCACAAACACTTTTTGTTATTTGATTTATTTAGAGAAACCACAAATTTAGTTTAATACAATCGATAACAAATAATTTTTTAAATTTACAGTTTTACTCGGCATACGTTAAGACACACTGTAAAAAACGATCAGGAGTTCAAAATATAACTCCTTTTACACAAATTGTTCCAAATAAATCCGTTCCGGCAAACAATGCGAAATAAAATTTGTCGCTATCTGCGACTTCAGCTTTGTAAAGGGGCGAATTTAACGACACCAAAAATTAGGCACAAAATATTTAAAATAAAAATGGTGCGTTTATTTCTACAAAAAATATCCAAAATTAATTAGAATCTACAGCAACTATATAAAAATCAACTTACCGTAGTGCTTTTCCTTTACAAACTAACTTATTTAATATTTTGTTGGACAACCTTTGTATATGCTTGTGTATAACACATTAAGAACAACGGTACCAACTTGACGAAACAATGCACTGCAGTAAATTTAACATTAAAAATAACAACAACTTTTACATAAGTACCACAATAATTTAGGTAAATAAGACAAAATAAGAAACATTAAGGAGGCTCACATGATGCTAAACAAATTCATTAAAATAATTAAGTTGAAATAATTAAATAAATACAATAATTAAATAAATAAAGTTAAATATTTATAAGCCATTTGGCGACAGTTATAAAACTGCAATTTATGCCTAGGGTTAAGCTTTGTTTCGTTTAAAAGTAAGACATCTGGATTGTGTTTATTTAAAAATTGTTGAAACTCGTAACTTCGATTTATAGTTATTAAAGAATTCACATTAATATGTATAGTTTTTAGATTTTTCGATATGGTATTTATCTGAGAATTAGCCATATTTATACACCTACCATGGAAAAGATCGTATCTATACGAGATGTTTGTAAATATAACTGTTTTTGCAAGTTTGCCATTTGACTACTTAAATTTATCATCATATTTTTCAATTCTAACAAAAATTAACTATTAGTGTTATCATTAAAACTATTTGTAGGGATATTTACATTATTATTTTCTCTAAGTACATTTGCAAAGCTTGTTTCAGGGTTAGTAAATGAACTTGTTTTGTTTATTTGATTTCCTAATAAGGATTGTCTCTTAGATTTGAGTTTTTGTTGAAGCTGTTTATACTTTTCGCAGCCTTTATAGGAGGCTGGATGGCCATATTTATTATATAAAACGCAATAAAGTTTGTCCTTTTCATCGGCTGATACAGTATTAACTCCGCATTTTCCTTTTTCATGCTCTTTATCATATTTCACACATTTCGTTGGAAGAAAGCAGTTGGCGGCGCTATGAAAGAACCCTTGGCAATTACGGCATTAAGGAATTTCCGGACGTCTTATTTGTTCCCATTTAATACAACGGTGGAACAGAGCTTTTATGTGTTTCAGTTTATTTATATTACTGTTTGGTGTTACTTGCACCAAAAATATTGGCAAACTGAATCCTTTTTCATTAGAGGTTTTAGTTGAAAATTGACTTACTTTTATAAATTGTAAATCTGTCGTTTTGAAATTGACACAATTCATTGAGGATTTCTTCGGAGGGTATATTGGCTTCAAGTTGTTTTAGGAAATAAGTTTTAGTTTTAATGCCTTTTGGTGTAAAAGTGAAAAATTTGGTTTTGGTTTTTTCCAAATATGCTTTTACTCTAAGAAAATCATCCAAATTGTTCATGAACAATGATTTTTTATATCTAAATTCTTTTATTTTAAATTCTTTTATTTTTAATCCATTTTTAATAAATTCAATAATTTGTTTTTTTCTATGTCAACAATATTTATAGGAGGAACTTTTTTGTTTTTATTTTTTTCATTTGGAACCACTGTGCTGTTATTAACATTTGATGTTAAATTGTTTTTATATGCACGCTGCACTTCATCCATTGCTGCAATGGCTGAATTCAGTTTTTGTGTTTTTTCTTTGTTTTCTTTAACATGTTTCTCAAATTTATTTAATATTTGTTCGTCACATTGTGTATCATTGTCAGTGTCTAGCACTGCATAATAATTGTTTTTATATTGTTTAGGCAAGGGCAAATCCATATTTTGTTTTTTTCTTTTTCTGGTTTTTTTTATTATTATTTATTATTATTTGTTTTTACATTATTATTTTCTGAGTATTGAGCATTACGCTCACTCATTTCGTTTCAGTTATAAATTGTTTTTAACTAGTTTGTTTTTATTATTTGAGTTTTTAAATACAAAAGTTAGGTTTTAACTTTAAGAAAAGAAGTTAAAAACAAAAGCACCACTGATTTTAGTATAACACCAAAAAACAATTTTCTGATCTCCGCTATGCGTCTGGTACTCATCACGGTCGCGATCTCAATCCTTCACCAGTAACTAAAGATCCTAATTAGATTATTTTCCGAACTCGTGGTCATTTGCTTCGCAGCGCTCCTGTTTCACCTCTTGAATGTTTTTTTAAAACGATGAGAACTTTTGAATGGTATATTTTTGCAAGACGATGGAAAAGTTAATATATATCACCGAGTTACAACGCCACTATAAGTGGAACAAGAAATGCATAATTTCAAACTTAATGATAATAAGACGACTTGTTACCGATCAGCGAATGACACCTCTGTCGCGTCTTTTTATTTATTTTTTAAGTCTCATATTACAGCATGGAACTAAGTAAAAGCGTAAATACATTGAATTTTTATATACTATTAAATACAAATAATTATACCCTTCACACAGTGAAAAAGGGTATATATAGGTTTGTCATTCCGTGTGAAATTTCTACAATTTTCATTTCCGACCCCATAAAGTATATATTTTCTGAAAGCTTATGAATAGGGGAGTCGATTAAGCCCTGTCAGTCTGTCCGTGTGTATGTTGAAATCAACTTTTTGAAGCCCCCCGACATAGGTTGGACCCGGGTAAGGTATTAAAATATCAGAAATATTCGGGAGTAGATCGGTATTGAAAATCAGAAACATCGGTACATAAACAACTGAGATATGAGCAAAAACCCACGACCACCTCGATTTTTTTTCACAAAAACAACATTACAACAACAACATACATACATACAAACGTGTATACTGGTTAGAGAAAACGTGGCATCGAATCCCAACTGAGCCAAAAAATTTTTTTTTTTAATTTTTTTAAAAATTTTTTTTTAATTTTTTTTTTTTTTTTTATTTTTTATTTAATATATTATTTATATTAATTTACTAAATTTTTTGGGATATTCTCCCATAATTTTTCAATTATATTTATTTGGTTGTTGGGTTTAAGCTGGTTTATATGCATTTCACTGGTGCTTATGCCAGATCATCAGTAAACCTTTACCCAAATTCTTGAAAAAGTTTAAAATTTTTATAAGTTATATTTTTAAATTCTCATTAACAAAATGAGAATTCAAAAATAAAACAAAAAACCATAAAAAACTTTTTCAAAAACCCAACCAACAATTTTTTTAATTTTGAATTTATTTTATTTTTCTAATCCCTTTAACATTTGGCTAACCTTTGGTTAACACGAAATGCTTATAAGGGCAACCGAAAAATAAAATCTTTTATAAGTTAATTTACTAAATTTTTTGGGATATTCTCCCATAATTTTTCAATTATATTTATTTGGTTGTTGGGTTTAAGCTGGTTTATATGCATTTCACTGGTGCTTATGCCAGATCATCAGTAAACCTTTACCCAAATTCTTGAAAAAGTTTAAAATTTTTATAAGTTATATTTTTAAATTCTCATTAACAAAATGAGAATTCAAAAATAAAACAAAAAACCATAAAAAACTTTTTCAAAAACCCAACCAACAATTTTTTTAATTTTGAATTTATTTTATTTTTCCAACCGAATGCCCTTATAAGCATTTCGTGTTAACCAAAGGTTAGCCAAATGTTAAAGGGATTAGAAAAATAAAATAAATTCAAAATTAAAAAAATTGTTGGTTGGGTTTTTGAAAAAGTTTTTTATGGTTTTTTGTTTTATTTTTGAATTCTCATTTTGTTAATGAGAATTTAAAAATATAACTTATAAAAATTTTAAACTTTTTCAAGAATTTGGGTAAAGGTTTACTGATGATCTGGCATAAGCACCAGTGAAATGCATATAAACCAGCTTAAACCCAACAACCAAATAAATATAATTAAAAATTATGGGAGAATATCCCAAAAAATTTAGTAAATTAACTTATAAAAGATTTTATTTTTCGGTTGCCCTTATAAGCATTTCGTGTTAACCAAAGGTTAGCCAAATGTTAAAGGGATTAGAAAAATAAAATAAATTCAAAATTAAAAAAAAAAAAATTGTTGGTTGGGTTTTTGAAAAAGTTTTTTATGGTTTTTTGTTTTATTTTTGAATTCTCATTTTGTTAATGAGAATTTAAAAATAAAACTTATAAAAATTTTAAACTTTTTCAAGAATTTGGGTAAAGGTTTACTGATGATCTGGCATAAGCACCAGTGAAATGCATATAAACCAGCTTAAACCCAACAACCAAATAAATATAATTGAAAAATTATGGGAGAATATCCCAAAAAATTTAGTAAATTAACTTATAAAAGATTTTATTTTTCGGTTGCCCTTATAAGCATTTCGTGTTAACCAAAGGTTAGCCAAATGTTAAAGGGATTAGAAAAATAAAATAAATTCAAAATTAAAAAAATTGTTGGTTGGGTTTTTGAAAAAGTTTTTTATGGTTTTTTGTTTTATTTTTGAATTCTCATTTTGTTAATGAGAATTTAAAAATATAACTTATAAAAATTTTAAACTTTTTCAAGAATTTGGGTAAAGGTTTTATTGACTTCAGGTATTTAAAGTTTTATAATAAAAAGAAATGCAGGTAAAGTTTTATTGAATTGTTCGACAAGACTAAAAAATATTTTTTTAACAAACATTATTACAAACGATTGCTATTCATAAATTATAAATAAACAACTTGTTCATCAACACCCTCTCTCAATCGTTTACACCTAACTTAGCTCTAAGGGTACTAAAACGTTTAATGTCTAAGGCTTTTGTAAATATATCCGCTTCTTGATCTTGGGACCCAATCGATTTAATTTTTACTAATCCCTTAGCAATATTATCACGAATAAAGTGATATTTAATATCTATATGTTTCGCACGTTTGCTTTCGGAAGTGTTTGCCATGCAGATGCAACCATTATTATCTTCATATATTATAACAGTTTCATCTTCTATTTCTTTTAAATCTTGCATCAAGCCACGTAGCCATAAAGCTTCAGAAACTGCAGAGCTTAAAATAATGTATTCTGCCTCACTTGACGAAGTTGCCACGGTCTGTTGTTTTCTTGAAGACCACGAAACACAACAACCATAAACTTTAAATAAATAACCACTAACTGATTTCCGATCTTCTCTATCGTTGGCCCAATCAGCATCAGCAAATCCAATGATAGGAATATCACTATTTGGAAAATAAACCAATTTATTATTCTTCGTACCTTTTATGTAACGTACGATTCTTTTCAAATGTTGCCAATGCGTTTCATTTGGATTTTGTTGAAACCGTCCCATGTATGATACACAAAAACAGATATCAGGCCTACAACTAAGCATTGTATACATCAAACTTCCAAGTAACTCACGATATGGTACGTTAATATTATTAGTTGCATTGTTTCCACTTAACAATTGAAGACCTTTTTCCATTGGTGTTTTTACTGAATTACAATCACTCATTTGAAATTTTGTTAAGACTTTTTCAATGTTTGATTCCTGGGACAATTCTAATTTCCCTTCTTTAATTTCAATTTTAATTCCAATAAAATGTTTCAAACTTCCACAATCACTCATTTCAAATTTTGTTGATAAATTCCTTTTAAGCCGTTCAATGAGTTTTACTTTATTTCCAACAATTAATAGGTCATCCACATATAGAACCACTATTAGAACAGTTTCCTTTTCAAATTTTGTATATAAACAGTAATCTCTGTTCGATCTTTGAAAACCTAATGATAATAAAAACTCATTGAATTTGCTGTTCCAGCTACGTGGGGCTTGCTTAAGACCATATAGGGATTTTTTTAGCTTAAGAACCATTCCCTCTCTTAATTTAATGCCTTCAGGTGGTTCAAGATATATATCTTCTACTAAATTTCCATGTAGAAAAGCTGTTTTTACATCTAATTGATGAAAGTAATAACCTCTGCGCATCCCAACAGCAAGCACAACTCGAATTGTAGTCAACTTGGCTACTGGAGCATATGTCTCTTTATAGTCCACTCCATATTTTTGTAGAAAACCCTTCGCAACCAGACGTGCTTTGTATCGTGTTGGTTTCCCATTTGCATCCTATTTCAGACGAAACACCCATTTTGACTTTAAAAGTTTTGCTTTGGAAGGTTGTTTTATTTCTATCCAAACTTCATTTTTATCCATTGATTTTAGTTCTTCAGATATAGCAGTTTTCCATTCTTCAGTGTCAGGTCTATTAAATATTTCTTGATAGTTTTCCGGAACATCATTAAAAACACTAACGCCAGAATCTGCTTGTAAACCAGTTATGTAATCAAATAACTTACTTGGAAATTTGCGCACCCTACCACTACGCCTAACAGGTTCAATACTGTCTTCATCTTGCTGTGGGAGCGCTGTTACTACTTCAGAAGAAACATCATTTTGAGTGTCCACTATATCATCATCATCGGTTAAAATGTTTGATTCAACATCATAATTTGGTCCATTACAATTTCCACCATTTGTTTCTGCCAAATCACCCATTTCTGTAACTGTACCATTATCATTATCAGCACGAGCCACAGCATCACTATCATTTTCATCAACCCCTTCTTGCTGATAGCTTATGATAATACTCTGATCTTGTTGTTTCCTTTCATCCTTATATGGAAAACTTGATTCGTCAAACTTAACATCACGTGAAGTAAATACTTTCTGTTTGTTGACATCCCAAAGTCGGTATCCATTTGTAGTGTAACCTATCATCACAGCTTTTCGACTTCTAGAATCAAGTTTCTTTCTGCACTGACTTGGAATCCATGCATACGCCTTACAACCAAAAACACGTAACTTCGATAAATCAGGTTTTATTCCATACCAGATTTCTGCAGGTGTTTTAAAATTTTGTATAGAATTTGTTGGGCATCGATTTATTGTGTAAGTTGCATCACGTACACCTTCATGCCACATATTTTTCGGTAGACCAGATTCAAAAAAAATTGCTCTAACTTTCTCCATAAGAGTGCGGTTGAATCGCTCAGCTACTCCATTCTGCTGAGGACTATACGAAATTGTTGTTTCAATTTGGATTCCTTTATTCTTATACCATTTTTGTTGTTCCTTTGACATATATTCACGGCCTTGATCTGTAGTAACTTTTGATATTTTTAAGCCAAACATTGCTGTTACCATTGCCTAATATTCCTTGAATGCGTCAAAAACTTGAGATTTCTTTTCTATAAGATAGATAATGGCAAAATGACTGAAGTCATCAATAAATGTTAGAACATACCGTGATCCATCTAGAAAGATTGGATCTATTGGACCACATACATCACTATGAATACGTTCTAAAATTCTTTTTGCTTTATTCTAGAAAACCATCAAAAGGATCACGAGAATGTTTTGATTCAATGCATACGTTGCAAAAACCAACTTCCTTAAACTTCTTATTAGGTTTTGGAATCATGTTGTCTTTAGCCAGGTAATCCAGTCCTTGTTGACCTATATGACCAAGACGACGATGCCATAGTATTATATTGTCCTTGCTGCATACATTAGCTGAAGGTTTTTCTATGAAAACTTGAACTTCATACAAATTATTATGCAAATTGGCTGTTCCAATTAATTTTTCATCCTTCAATATAAATGCCTTACTATCAACCAATTTTACCTCAGCTCCAGCTTTAGTTAGTTTTCTAACTGACATCAGATTATCTCGAAGATCTGGAGCATATAGAACATCCTTCATTACTATGTCAAAACCAGAATTTGTTTTGCAATATAATTCACCACTAGATTCTGCTGACACGGACAAATCATCCTTTGCAATGTTTATTTCAAGGGGAACATCGAGCTTGTTAAGATTAGAAAGGTACCAAGATTTATTAACTAGATGATCACTAGCACCAGAATCTAATATAAATCGTATTCTTGAATCTTCAACACTTTTACTGTAGTTTTTACCGGCCATGAAACAAAATCTTTTATCAGCAGCATGAGCTTCACGAGTCCTACAATCCTTGGCTTGATGACCGAACTTATTACATTTGTAACACTTTCCATTAAATTTTTTTTTTAAATTCTTCTTACTTGTAAATGCTGTTTTTCCTACTCCTTCAACATCAACACGATCGTTAAGTTTTAATTCTTCAGCCATTAGTCGTTCTTTTACAAGTCCAAAACTAAGCTTGTTGGCATCTATGTTTTGTAGTGCCGTAACCAGGGGATCGAATTTTTCTGGCAATGACAAAAATATTTGTGTAATTAAATCACCATCTTCCAAATTAGCTCCAGCCATCTTCAATTGTCTGGTAATATTTTCAAAAAGTTCCAGATGAGACTTGATAGAGTCCCCAGCTTTCATACGTAGTGTGGCTAATTGTCTTCGCAATAACAATTGATTCGCCACAGATTTCTGAGCAAATGCCAACTCCAAACTGGTCCACATTTCTTTAGCAGTTCCTTTATCGCGCACATAGCTCAAACAATCTGAGTGTATGTAACTCACTAAGCGATCTTTAGCCTTCTTGTCTCGTTTTACAAATTCACCTTTAGCATTAGCCTCTGATGGTGGATCGTCGGTTAGAACATCCAAAATATTCAGAGAATCTAAATGAATTTTTACTCTGAATTGCCAATCATCATATCCACAACCGTTAAATTGAGGAATACCGTTTGCCAATTCCTTATTTTCGCCCATAACCTATTGACTTCAGGTATTTAAAGTTTTATAATAAAAAGAAATTCAGGTAAAGTTTTATTGAATTGTTCGACAAGACTAGAAAATATTTTTTTAACAAACATTATTACAAACGATTGCTATTCATAAATTATAAATAAACAACTTGTTCATCAACAGGTTTACTGATGATCTGGCATAAGCACCAGTGAAATGCATATCAACCAGCTTAAACCCAACAACCAAATAAATATATTATTTATATTTTTATTATTATTTTTTTTTAAATTTTTTTTATTTTTTTTTTGTTTTATATATGTATATTATATATATAATAATTTTTTTTTTTAATTTTTTTTTTTATTTTTTTTTTTAAATTTTTTTTAAAATTTTTTTTTTTCGTTTTTTTTAACATAGATACGTGTACGTATTTCATATGGGATGAATGGTGATACAAGCAACTGTTATTGCATGACTACACGTTGTGAAGGGTATATAAGATTCGGCATGGCCGAATATAGCACTCTTACTTGTTATGTATATAAAATTTTAAGATACTAACAAAATGGAGCAATATTAATTAATTAATTATAACACTTAAAACAAAGAATTTATAACTAATTAAATTGTAGAAAAATGGCTAAAAATTGTATTCCATTTCAGAGACTAACAGCATGAATAAAGAACTGGTATTTAGATATCTGAGTATAGTGTCTAAAAACTAGAAGTCTTTTTCCTCTATCAAGAGATGAAAAATGTAATTGTAATTAGAGATGTTCTGGCTGACATGTTAGGGGTGTCCCAATTAGAACGCAATTTTTAAATTTTAAATAAAATACAGATATTAAAAAAAAAAAATCGTGAAACTTTATTATATCGTAAAGTAGACAGAATGAGGTTATGTATGGAACAATATATCGTGCAGATGGCCGCCGCGGCTTTGCTGGCACACACGCGATCTTTTAATGAAATTTTCAATGACTTTTTTGCATAAATGCTGCGGTATTTTATTAATGCAGCGTCCAATTTCCTCTTTTAAGGCTTGATTCGTCGTCGGCTTATTTGCGTAAACCATCAACTTCAAAAAACCCCAAAGAAAAAAATCTAAAGGTGTTAAATCACACGATCTAGGCGGCCAATTCTGGTCTCAAAATGCGAAATAACACGACCGGGAAATGACTGATGCAGCAATTGAATTGTTTCTCTGGCTGTATGACATGTGGCGCCATCTTGTTGAAACCACTGCCCTCCACATTTATTTCTTCAATTCTAGGCAAGAACCAACTGGTTATCATTTTACGATACCAAACACCATTGACTGTTTGCGCTTGACCTGCCTCATTTTCATAAAAAATCAAGGTCCAATGATTCCTCCAGCCCAAAAACCACACCATACAGTGACACGTTGAGGATGCATTTGCTTCTCGTGAATCACTCGAGGATTTCCTCACACCAAATGCGACAATTCTGCCTATTGACGAAGCTGTTATACAACTGTGTTTTATACGAAAACCAGATTGCCGTTCAGTAAGCATACAATTAGTTTCATTATATTGAGTAACTTTTATTAACCGGTCGTTCAAATACTTTGAAAAGAAATGGTAGGCCTATAACACTGCTCTGCAAAAAATAATTTTTTGTCTTCCCATTTAATAAAACTATGTGGACTATATGGATTTTGACGCGCTGAACTCAAATTCGTTGTCGGTTTTTTTCCATCAGATCGGAATTTTTTTTTATGGGCGTGGCAAATTTTTCCCCCTAAATTAGTCAGGTACGGAGACTTATTTCCTCCTAACTCGAGAAGTAGTCGTCCGATTTTCAAAAGTATGACAACAAAAAATGTGCAACAAAATTGTTTTTATTTCAGTGGGAAAAAAATTTTTTTTCTTGCAAAATTCGTAATATTTTTCAACTTAAAAATGGAATTAAAAAAAATGTAAGGCATATATTCAACATTTTAAACTTTTTTCTGAGAGCTACTTATCTTTAAAATAAAAAAAGCCATAAATCATAAAAATCGGTTAAAAAATGTAGATTTTATTATCAATTTACCGCAGGTACCCAATATTGACCAAATATGTGTAATGCAGCTAACAACGTCAGAGTGGGCGCACTAAAGCGACTTGTAGCAACAATGAATGGCAACTTTTTACTCCTATCTAATTTCGTACAACAAAAACAAATACAAGCAAAAAAATTGCCAGATTGTAATTTTGTAGCAACGCCTCGCTTAAAGCATCACTTTTCTTGTCACCCGTAGATAACTTCAAATTACAATAAAAAATCAAAATATTTACAGCCTATTTTATTTGAAATAACACAAAACTTTTGTTAATAATTATTAATTTTTATTTAGGAAACATTGTTAAAATAAAAAAGTAGCTTAAGCTGTCCATACTCTTTTGTCCAAATCATTCAATTTCGTTCTGAAGACCTCGTCCTTCATAAGCTGTCGTATTTATGGACCTACAAATATGCCTTCTTTTACTTTAGCATCTCTGATTCTAGGAAATTTGCTCTTAATGTATAGAAAGGCTTCACCATCCTTGTTCATTGCTTTGACAAAATTTTTCATTAGGCCTAGCTTTATATGAAGAGAAGAGTTTGTTCCTTTTGATTTAAAGGCTCTTCTGCTACATTTTTTTCTCCTGGAATAAAATTTACTCTTTTCGGTCAAACTTTAACATTGTAGTGTCTTTCTTTTGTGCGGCTATCCCATTCACATTAGAAGCAATAAAACTTAGTACATCTACTTTGCAATCCATTTAACATTGCTACGACTTTAAAATCTGCAGATTCCATGAGTAATGTGAATATTTAATTTTTTGTAGTATCATCTTCATGCTACAATAGTTTTCTTTCATATTTCTTGCATACGCGAGTGGGCCCAATGGAAATTTGTTGCCATTGTGAAGTAAAACGGCTTTCAAACTTGTCTTGGATGAATTAATAACAAGCTGCCAATCCTAAGATTTATGACTGAAACACAGTTGTCGCAAAAGTCCGTCAGCATTATCGCAAAATATCAAACCTTCCTCTTTGCTGAAATATATTAAAAAAGGTTGTTCTTTATTTCGAAAGTAAGAGACGTTAACGTCCGTTTGCACTAAACTCCATTCTTTTCATTGGGATGCAAGAAGCTCAGACTTGTTTTTTTTAAAGCCTTGATTTACAAACTAAGTTATTCATATCAGTTTAATTCGGAAAATAAGGTGTACTCTTTGGACTTCCAAATGAATACGAAGAAACACCCATGCTGGCGTAAGTGGATTCAGTTGCTGCAGAAAGCCTATCTTCTTCATCGTCTGTAGGAGGCAATCAAGGTAAAAATTTACTTGTAAACTGGAAAACTGGTCGTTTGACGCATGAAGTATTTGGATATGTAACTTTATTTTTTGTTTTTTTCGTAAACCCACGTGTTTTAGTATGGCAAAAGTAGCAATCATTTTGATTATTTTGTGGTTTACTTCAAATCGCTGGCTTCATAAAGACTTATGACTTCCTTTTAACCAACCTCTTAAAGACTTACCACAGCTACTACAACATATTTTCGGCAGCCAATTTTTATCTCTATCATCGATAGGAAACCCAAAATAACGGCAATAAGCATCTTTAAGCTTGGAAGATATTGTCTTCCGTTGAGAACTTAAATTTAGATCGCCACATACGTAACAAAATAAATTTAGAGATTTGTTACAAATCCTTGACATTTTGTAATATGAAAGCGTTTTTGGATTCTTTAATTGCTTTATTTCTTTACACAATAGCAAAGTACACTATAAGATCTATTGACTGTTGCCGATTTTAACCGCACGATATTCAAATTAAAAGTGACTAACTTATTGCCCATTAGCTTCTATATATACAATAAATACCAGAATCTACCCTAATTTTCTTAATTTGAAATCACAGGTAATTAAAAAATACTGTTATAAATATTAATTCCAAGAACTATGCAAAATACCGTTGTACTTTAGTTCCATTACCCGCTCACTTAACGAAATTTTACATATATTATAAGTAAGGCTGGTTGCATTACAATATTGGGTACCTGCGGTAAATTGACAATAAATCCACATTTCTCAACCGATTTTTATAGTTTATAGCTTTTTTTATTTCCAAGATTAGTAGTTCTCAGAAAAAAGTTTAAAGTGTTGAATATTTGCCTTATATTCTTTTTAATTCCATTTTTAAGTTAAAAATATTACGAATTTTGCACGAAAAAAAAATTTTTTCTCCATTAATTTCTAAATAACTCCAAAACGATAAGAGATAGAGAAAAATTGAATCCCACTGAAATAAAAACAATTTTTGGTGTTTTACTTTTGAAAATCGGATGACTTGTTCTCGAGTTAGGATTAAATATGTGTCCGTACCTGACTAATTTAGGGGGGAAAATTTGCCACGCCCATAAAAAAAAATCCCGATCTGATGGAAAAAAAACCGACAACGGATTTGAGTTCAGCGCGTCAAAATCCATATATTCCACATAGTTTTATTAAATGGAGGATTTTGATGCAGTGCAGTGTAATTAGAATTAGGTTTGGGAATAGGAATAATTTTAGCAAGTTTCCAAATCATAGGATAACAGTAGTTGTTAGAATAGTATTTCAAACAAACGTCAAAAAAGGTAGAATCAGTGGCAATAGTATTCTAACAAATCTAGGATCTATGCCATCCGCACCAACTGCATAAGACTTTACTGTCGCAAGACTACTTAACACATCACATTGGGCCAATTCAAAGTAGACTCTCATATTGTACTATGTCATATAATTCATATTAATATGACTAGTGACTTTGAACACCTTTTGTTAACAAATTATGGGCCAATTCAAAGTGGTTGCATATCGGTCATATTTGACTATTTCATAAAATTTTATGCATGCATAAAATTGTTGTTAGTAATTTCCATACAAAAAAATAATATGACTTTACACATTTGTTTCCTATGTATAAGAAATTGTTTATGTCATATTTTTAACCATACTGTCTCTCAGAGAGAATTTCTTCGCTTCTCACCTCTCAGAGAGAATATTTTCTATTTTCTTCTTTCCTGTATACATACAATTTTTAACAGCGTCATCTATTTGTCTTCTTTCTTGTATTAAATACATAATTTGTTAACAAAAGGTGTTCAAAGTCACTAGTCATATTAATATGAATTATATGACATAGTATAATATGAGAGTCTACTTTGAATTGGCCCTATGTATTTAATACAAGAAGACAAAGAGATGACGCTGTTAAAAATTGTATGTATACAGGAAAGAAGAAAATAGAAAATATTCTCTCTGAGAGGTGAGAAGCGAAGAAATTCTCTCTGAGAGACAGTATTGTTAAAAGTATAACATAAACAATTTCTTATACATAGGAAACAAATGTGTAGTCATATTATTTTTTTTGTATGGAAATTACTAACAAAAATGTTATGCATGCATAAAATAATATGAAATAGTACAAATATGACTGATATGCAACCACTTTGAATTGGCCCATTGTCTTACAGTAATAAAATTAAAATTGTTGTTCGACATTTCATCTGAAAAGTGATAACTAGAATTGGATTGCACATTTGCCAGATCTAAAAATTTATTATTTAGAGTATTTGCATCGACTACACACGGATCTCTGCAATCAGTGTTTCCAACGCCAAATTTACGAATTGATTTCCAAGTTTTCTTACTACCCATTGCAGTGGAAAATTTCGAGTTATAATAGTCGTATTTTTATTAGCTTATTGGTAGTCTTGCGTGCCGAACGACAGACTGCTTCAGACAGTAAGAGAACCAGGGCTTCTGCTGTTGATCTATTATTTTGGTTTTAAGGGGAACTGAAAGATCATACAACTTGCTTAGATTATGTTGTAAATAAGAAAGTTGATTATCTACAGAAGTAATATTGTAAAACACACTCCAATTAATTTTCAAAACTTCATCCTGCAACATACATAACTAATATTTTTATAGTCACGATCAGTTACTAGTTGTGTAGGTATGCATAGCTCTTTTATGTGTTTTATTGTAAAAACAACAAAGTTCGATTCGCAGATATTTTAAGACAAAATGGATTCATCCTGCGACCCATAGTAAAGCTGTGCATATTGCCTTATACTGGTAAGCATCATGAACACCAGTTAACCAACCAACTAATGTGCCAAACTTCCACCTTTTATTTAATATACATTATAGGGGATAAAAAATATTATACATCAAATTAAAAAATATGAATTACTTACGTTAAATATATTTTTCACATCATGGTATTTAAAGAAGAAACAATGAAAAGACGAAATAATTTAATTACGTAACTTTATTTTCTCTAAATAATACACAATTTTGTGGGTTCAAAAAAAGTTTTCAATTAATGTTTTCTTATACCTACAAAATTTTGTTTTTTTTTTTCGGTATATTATATTATTATTAAAAGATTTCCAACAATTTTTTGCATGCGTAAAATAATATGAAATTCGAAAGATACAACTCTACGTCCATTATTACACTACGTTTACACCCGATAATGCTATCATTAAAATAAAGAATACGTATTAGTTGCTAATATCAGTGATAATTGTCTCCTTGTTGTAGGCTTTCAGGCTTCTACAGTGTAAAAGCTAAGGAAATTTTAAGAGAATAAGAAAGGGTGTATTTTAAATTTGCAACTTTGAAATGTGCATAAACATATTCGTTGAATTCACAATATGTCCTAAGTCTTGTATTGTCATAACGTTGTAATTTTCTTAAATTTTAATATAAAAATAAACAATCCAATATCTTCAATTAATTTTAAGACTTTTCGTTTTCGTTTGTTTACTCAAAATGTGAACAATTTGTAAAAGTTTTTACTGGATTGCTTGTTTACATAATATCCAATAATGGAAAACACAAATTGCGAGTGTAAAGTAACAGTATTTTAAAGTTTATGCTGGATATTTTTTCACTTGTAAAGTAAAACATATGATTGCATATGTAAACAAATAAATAAAATTTAAAAGACCAAATATAATGCCTTAAATTTTTTCAGAAATAAACTGTAATAATGAAAAAGGAAAAAGAAATTTATCAAATGAAATATTTAAACATATTTCTTAAATTTTGTTGCTTTTTTTAAATCAAATAGCTGCTTTTGTTTTGTTATTTATTAAAATTTTGTTTTGACTTGTACAAATGTTAACTATTTAGGTATTCAGTTCTAAATTTATTTTTAGTGTTTTATACTCTAGACAAAAAAATAAGTTTTATAGTTTACCCTATCGCGTAATTTATACAATAATAATAATTATCTTCCAAAACGTTCAAGTGAATCAAAATTTATTAACTTCTTTTTAAATTACTCAGTTACTGGGCTTTACTGGAAATGTAAACGAACGAACCTTATGACTATACGACACTTAAGACACCTTTTGAATTCACCAGCAATGTCAGGTTTAAACGTGGATAAAGATAGATAATAAATTAAGAAGACGAAATACGCAGAACTATTTCAACTAAAAACAATAATTAATACGCAAACTGATTTTAAAATGATTATATTTAATTACCGAATTGTTTTACTAACAGCTTTTAAAGTATGTAATATAGATGCATAAACAGATTACTACAAAATGTCTGCAGATTTTACTGCTTATAACGATTTAATGCAATAAAAAAATAAATCTACTTAACTTGTTTTTTTTTATTCAAATACGCAATTTTGTTAAGTTATTAAAAAAGCCAAACTTCGATGTTTTTTTGAGTTATCGACACTATTGAAGGAAATGGCTACATATCTAGTTTTAAATTTAGATATAATTAATTTCATTTAAAATTTTTTTCTTTTTTATTACTTTTTTTTGGTATTTAAAAAATATATTAAAGGATTAAATTAAAAACAATTGAAATGTATTAAGCAAAATTAAAGAACTGGGTGCCAATTCTGGTTTTGTGAAACGAAGCTTTTTGCAGTTAAAATTATTGTAATCATATATTTTATATACAAAAACTTTAATTTCACATTCACACAGAACGAGAATTAACCCTCTGGTGACAAATTACGACATTAGATATCGATCAAAACTTTATTTGAACGTGAGCAATTAATTCTTTACTATTAATTGTCGTAGTTTTCCCATGTTAAAACTCTTTAAATGGCCGTAGTTTTTTTCACAAGGTAAGTAAATTTACATATATAGATATAAAAATTTCTTAAATAAACGTATGAACTAATAATTTTGCCAGTTAAATGATTGATTATAATTATTATTAGGTCCACTCATATTGTAGTTTTGATTAATTTCGGAATTTAGATCCCATCCCCAGCTTTGTGTAATCATTCTGTTGTTATTTGGGTATTGATTGCTGTATTGTACAGCTCCCATGCTGGAATTTTGTTGATGTGATTGCACATTGTTTGCATAAACACTTTGACCGAACTGATTTCTTTTTTCGCCACTGTAGACATTAGCCATTGATGGTGCAGTATTATTCAAATAATTGTCACTAGAATTTTGTAAAACACTTGGTAACGAGTTTGACGGATCACGATGTCCAACAGGTGTTGAATTTTTCAAATCGTTTCGCTGAAATATGTCAGTAATATTTGAAGAAAATTTTTTGGCATGACGCATTTGATTCGATAATTCTTGTGATGATTGGGGTGCATTGAAACTTTCTGGAAAGCTGAGGTTTGTGTAAGTTGAAGATGACGATTTTAATAGATCTGAGAGTGTATCGGATAAAGTTTTCTTACTCGATGAAATCAATTCTTTATGGGATAGAACTGTACCAGTACTTTCACGCTTCTTTTTTTCAATCAACTTATAAACTGCTATAAGCTGTTGCAACTGTTGTGGATCAAAGTCTGTTTTTCCCTGAGCTACAAGGGATGCAGCTAGTTTAGATGCCAATTCTTTTTTATCTACGCGCGTTAGCAAATTTTCAGTTGTAGTCGTAGCTGATGACGTTTGAGTTTTTCGAATTGAAGAATTTGTCCTATCGCATTGAGCTTGTTTCAGTGTGCTGGATATTGTTGCAGAGCAGCCATCGACTGAAGATTCAAGTGAAGAACGTTGAGATGCTAAAAGTTGCCGAAACTGATAGGCATACTTAAGAAGTTCCTCTGCATCGTTGACAACCTGTTTTAAAACTCTTTTCTTAGATCCCTCAAAAAGACCAGTTATTACTAAACCTTTAAACTTTTCTTTGGCTGTTTCAATCAACGAACAATTATCATCATTAAGTATTACTGCATTTACATAGGAAGGATTCGTTTTTTCAGCTTGTAAAGCCTTTGACAGCAAATCTATGATTTTGGGCCCTAAGCTTCCCAAACTATCTTCTAATGCAGTCATCAATCTTAACACCGACACTACCTGTGGTGTGTTCTTATTTAAAGAAGGCAAAGATGTTATCATATTAGTTGATATTGTAGTTGGCTGCGTATTACTTGCTACAGCTATCGTTTCATTAGACGATACCATTTGCAGAGCCTTTACGTGATATTTAACATCAGGTATATTTTCATTTGTTAGTGGAAGGCAGAGTCTTTCGCGGCACTTGATTTTAACGTTCTCAACTTCTTGGCCGTAAAATTCTTCAATGCGAATTTTTATATATCTTACCCACTCAGGTTGGTAATTGTAATTGCGGTGATCAAGACCTGCTGAAACCAACTCATCCTTTCTTCGTTTCCAAAATTTTTGCCACTCTTCATTGTAGAATGGGTAAGTTTCAGGGTCTTTTCGATATTGTTTAAAGCGTTCGTCAAGACTATACAATTCTTGATCGACCATGTGACGATAAGCTTGCCAAATATCATTTTGACGTAGTGGAGATAACGATTTACGTCTTACGGAACAAGAATTGCGAGCTGGAGATATTGAATGTTTGCGATAATGATCACGCGATCTAACATTTCCCGAAACTCCCTTTAGGGTTCCTTTAAGAAAGTCATCAACCATGAGGTTGTAGGTTTCATCATCAATATGTTGAGTAATATTTCTATTGTCAACTTGGCTATATGCATTTGAAGAGGGATATATATATGCAGATGACATATAAGATCTATACATAGTGTCTACATTTTCACGAACAGCATTACGATGTCGATCTCGTGAATTAGTAACTCTGTCATCAGTTTTAAAATCTTGCTGACGTATGTCAGATTTGCAACTATGTTTTGTGTCGAATACGGTATTCCTAGAGGAAGAGGGTGGTATATATTTCTGTCGATTATTAATGAGTTCGTCAATTTCTTCTGATCCCACGACATGAGTGAATGTCGGACCATACTGCTCCGACGCATGTCGGCACGAATATGCCTTAGCAAGTATTTCATGACGATTGAGAATAAACTCTCGTTCGTAACATTCATATGGCAAATTTCTACCATGATGTTGTTCGATTGCCACTGCTAGTTTTGCAAGTACTGGAGTCATTACTTTAAATAACTCGGGCTCTGGAACGGTTTCCATATACTGGCGATAATGGCGTATTGCCGTTGGAAAATGCTTTTCGCAAAATTTCAAACGATGGTTGTACCCTTCTAAATGCCGTTGCATAGCAAATCCATCAAGCACAAGTTCGCATAAACCGCATTCATAACGTGGAGAAATGTCATTACGATTTTTTAGAATTTTAATAACATATTCCACTCCCAAAATTCCATAAACATCGTTATCACTTGGTTTCGAGCTATAAGATTTAATCGAAAATTTTGGCTGATTATTACCTTGATTTTGTGATGTTAAGGTTGATGATGCAGAACTCTCATCAGTATGCGATTTATTCTTGTGCACTGTTGGTATAATAACTTTATCTGTCTGGTATTGTGGCTTCTCTTTATCGCTTTCCTTATTTTTACCTCCCTTTGTATTTTTCGGCACTTCCTTTGCGGATAGTGAAGCTGCAGGGTTTATAACAATTTTAGCCATTTTTATCTCCTTTTCCCCTTCAGTCTCGTTGACCAATCGTCTTTTTTTAAGACCTTCTGTTACAACTTTCATATTTTCTTTTAAAGTATTTCTTGACTCTTTCTCACTTTCTTCTTTTGTTGACATATTTTTAAAACTATCCTGCTCCTGGCTTATAACGTCAGAATTCTTTACTTCACTCTTAAAACCTGTTATTTCATAAGAATCATTACTTTCTTTTTCGTTCTGTTTTTCACTACATTCAGTACGTCCTATATTTATTACATTTTGCCTATCTACTCCTGTTAACAATTTTGTAGTAACTGGTTTCATACTATTGTGACCGTCTAAATTGGTATCCAATTTAGCAAATGTTTTTTTATCTTTTGCCTTGTTTTGTAACGTTTTATTTTCTATTTTTTCTTTGTCATTATTCGCTAACATTGTCGATTGGAATAGTGGATCTGGCGCTACTTTACCTGAAACACTTACAGTAGTATTTTCAGCGGGCTTTTTTGTTGTGGGGTTTTCTTTCTTCTCATTTTTGGGATATGTATAATCAGGGTGGTACAATTGTTTTACTCTTTCCATTTGCAGCTTATGTTTTCTGCCATCGATGTGCGCAAGCAAATTTTTGAATGAACTCGCCTCAAGAACACAGAGATTACATATAAATATTTGTGTGGAAGCTGTTTTACGAGAAAACAACTTACTCCAGCTAGTGGCAACACGATATTCTATTGAAAGAATTTCTTGAACAGCCAAATGCTGAATCAGTTCAGCAAATTCACCCTTTGTAAGCCGATCTTCATTTTCATTTGACATTATTAAGCTGTGATTAATTTACGTATTTTTTTTCGTACAAGTGTTTATATACAAAATACTATAATCGACAATTAATTAAGTCAACTGCAGCCAATCAATTATCAGAAATTTAAAAATCGAATTTATTTATAATCCAAATTTCGTTGAAAACAACTCGTAGTTAATTCCTGTAAGTCAATTAGTTTTTCTTAACTAAAAGTGGAGGAAGAAAAAACACATAAGGTTTAAAGTTATTGCAACAACATATACAAAATAATTGACAAGACATTTTTTTATTTGACAAAAAATAAATATAAACTTGAAAATTGTTATTGAAGCACTGAAGTATAAATTATTGAAATATTTACAATATTTTGATAGTACATACATATTACGTTTTTGTTTATAATGCCCACGATTTTAAAGAATTTTTATACTTTTACGAATAACTTACATATACCCGATTTAATTATTACATATTTCATATAAAATATTTAAAAAACTTATTCTAATTGGATGTCACAAAACTTTGTACTGGTGAGGTTGTAATACTGTATTACACCGCGTTAAAATTTTAAAGAAAAATTCTGCATAGTAATGCACCAACTTCAAAGTTTTAGTAAATTTTTTTACAACTCGAAAAATGTTGTCGCAATAAAATATATGTAGTTAATTATAAAAAAAATATATTTATTTTAAGAGCTTAAAAACGTCAATTCATTAAAAAAAACGTACAAAAATTAGTCGGTAAAAGTAATAGCACTTTATCTTTTTTCTCCAAAAAAAAAAAAATCGATTATTATTAAGAAAATTAATATAATACACTTTTGTGTCTCCTCAACAATATAAAAGTATATTTATATACTTTGTTGCATGTCTTTTACTTGCAATTACGTCCACACAGCGCTTAACCACCGAATTAATTAAGTTTAATACGTCTTTCTACAGGAATGGAATTCTATATTTCATTTACAAGTTTCCAAAGGCCTTATGTACTTATTATGGTGTGCAAGCCACACCATCACATTAATTTAGTTATTAACCCCCATACCTAAACAAGAGCGTTGAACGTCAAGCGTTGGAGTTTTACATGTGTTTTGTTTTAGTTACAATAACAAAATACATGCAAAATTGCAACGCTTGACGCTCAACGCTCTTGTTTAGGTATGGGCCTAATGAAGCACATGTTTGCAATTTCGTGTGGTGAGGTTACAGTAATTGTCTTGCTGAAAGAACTACAATCATCGGCATTTTTTGGAGGTATATAGTAACAAAAACCCTTTCCAGGATTTTTACACATATGTACGGCTGTATCAATAGTTGTTTTAATATAACATATGGAACCCATACCTTGATATGAAAAACAACTTAATACTACTATACTACAACTAATTAGTTTTATATTTTTTGCTGTAAACTGCAGCTTTAATTCATTCGTTAGATTTCAGATAAAATATCTGAAACATTTTCTTTTAAAAATACGATTTTCGATTCACATATTCATAAAACGTTCCTTTATTTTTTAAATGATAAAAAAACATATGCTTTTGCAAAAGGCAAATGTTCACTTGCTTAAAAGAAAGTAGTGACACTTTTCATGGACTGCAACCGTCGAAGTTGCAATATCGCAGTCTACGAAGAATAATTTCCACTCTTGCCGGTACAACCAATGCTTTTTTGAGTTCCATAGCTAGCATAAAATGTCATTGTTGCATGTTCAAACTAAACGCTTCAACATAAGAAGTGACAATTCGTTTTTGGTCACATGATTCCACTTCAGTCTCATACCTCAATGCATTATGATAATTTTATTGGAACAGTAAGGCTAGTTATTTATTTCGGAATACGACTTGCCTTTAAGTAAGTTTTTTTTTTAATAAGTATTTTTTTTTAATTCTATAAGCAATGCAAATTAACCAAAAACGTTGACAATAATTTTTGCACATCAAATTATCAGAGATAATTGTCATTGTATGACATTAAATAAATAAATAGTTAAAATAAAAATGTTATAAAGGACTTATGTACGTTAACCTTTAAATTTTTATTAATAGTAAAAACTCAATATTTGCCTGATATTTTTAGCGTTTAGGTATAATAAAGTAAGCATACAAAAAGGTAATAAGACAATCGGTGATTCCATAACAAAAATAATTTTCTATAAATTTGTTTAAACAATTTACTTAAATCTACCAATGTTATGTCTATGTATGTATGTTATGAAGCCAAAGAAAAAATAGGAATATTATTTTTCTAATGAATGCATGTTTTAAATAGTTGCACAACCTTTTATTTTTTATTACTATGCTGTGTAATGTACAGAAAAAAAAACGATCACATTATACACCTTTGCAAGTTGAATTTAAGAAAATACAAATTTAAATTAGGAGATACAAATTAATACAGAAATTAAGAAAATAAAAATTAACGTTGAAAAAATACAAATTGAACTTGAAGCTCGCCAGCAATACTATGTTCTAAAATAAAAACATATGTATACAAAACCCACATTGGTATTCCAAATGCATATCCACCCGATGTTTGCGAACGTCTTGTTTATTTAGAAAACATTGACGAAGCTAAGGCCACTACACAATTTAAATAAAATTGTAAGCATCTCATTATTAAATCGTTTCTTTTTCCTAGTAATAAGTTGAATTTTCTCTATTTGAATTTGTATTTTCTTAACATTTATTAGCGTGCGGGGCGAAATATCTCGGTGTAGTCCTCAACAGTAAGCTGTCATGAGGTCAGAACTCGCGGGAGAGGGTAAAAAGGGGCCTAAATACATACTACACTTGCAGAAACTCCATAGGCAAGAGTTGGGGCCTACAACCAAGGGTGGTGAATTGGATTTACACGATGGTGGTAAGACCCATTCTTACTAGGATGATCTACTCGGTTTTACAACTGGTGGAAGACTCGGTTTTTTCCTTTTTCACCTGGCGGATTTTTCTAAATGTTGATTTTTCGGTTTTTTTAACCGAAAAAGCCGGTTTTTTATTTTTTTAAATTTATTTTCATATATTTTTGTAACTAATCATACCATAGTGTATTTAGTATGCGAAAAGTTTCAAAAATCAGAAAATAAAAGCTATTAAATATTCTTCAATAATATTGTAAGAAATTTATTTGTTGTTTAAAAAACAAGGATCCTTCCAGATAATAATTTCAATTAATGGCATTGAGTGTCTGCCTACTTAAATTTCAATTAAACCATCGAACAAACTAGTTTATGCCTATATTTGGATGTCTGTCAGGGGTATAAGAAAGAATTTTTAAAATGAAATTTTTAAAGATTTTCTCCCTAGCCTTTAAAATGTATTTCAAATTACAGAAATCATTTCAAACAAAATACGTTAGTGCATATTAGTTTAAAAGATCTATTTAACATTTTAAAAATGTACAGAAGAAGATACAAAAATTTATAAAAAGTCTTATTTATTTATGTATTAATTTATTGTATTTATATATTTTACTTGTAAAGAGTACCTTTTGTCCTTAAATTCAACTAATTAAAACCAAATTAGTCAACTGCATTCATGTCAGTTATTGCGTAATTGTGCAGCCAAATGTATATAAACTGTAAACATTTGATATTTAGATACAATTTTTATTATAACCTTTTTTACAATATTTTTTAATTTTTTCTTTAAATATTATATTTTATATATTTGAACCGGTTATCCGGTTTTTCTCAATTTTCAAAATAGCAACCGGTTTTTTTTTCTTCAAAATTTCAAACTATTTGAAAACCGGTTTCTTAAAAAAGTCGAATAATCGATCACCCTAATTCTTACCTATGGATGTACTGCATGGTGGGAGGTATTGGAGAAGGTTTGTAGGAAGCTTCTTACAGAGTTGTGCTTCACTCGGTATCACTGGTGCTATGATAAGCACACCTGAGGGGTCTTTGGACACCATTCTCGGCACTATGCCTATAGAGTTTTGACAGTCACTGAGATCAGTTTTGTTAGGACACCCCCGCTGATAATTCCGGATAGGGATTGTTGGTTAGGATCCGACAGACTATTTGAGGGGTGTGCAGTCTTTACGGATAGATCGAAAATGGATAAAGGCACAGGGGCAGGTGTCTATATTATGGGGGAGAACATCAGGTCTTACAAACTTTCTGATAAGAAGATGAGGAGGAGCTGGAAACTGTGGAACACATTGTCACTGCCCAAGGCTATAGAAGCACAGGCTAAAGTGCTTAGGTAAACGATTCCACGATGAATTGGGTGATGTTTTGGAGTGCAAGCTGGGCAATATTATCGGATTCATCATGGGTATCAGGTGGTTGGTGAACATGATACGGGGATCGTAGAGAATCTGTTTTTTTTTTTCTTTCTTCTATTCTGTTTCCACCATCTTCTTGTGGGTACCATCAGATTAAAAGTTGCGGCGGTGAAGACGGGTATTCAAACCCACAGAAAATTTGATGTACAGAAGCTAAATGACCCCAACGTCAAAACTACCTACACCCAGGCCTTGAGAAACTCAGCAGAAACCAACCAAAATCTTACTGACGAATTTGAGAATGTGAAGGACCTTATATGTGATGCGGCAGCAAAATATATTGGATACAAAATCCCCGAAAGAAAGCCGTGGATATCCGATACAACGTGGAATTTCATAACCACGAGGAAAGAAATCAAGTCTCAAATGAATAATGCCAGAACAAGCTTGGAAAAATCCAGACTCCAGGCCAACTACAGCTTTTTTAACAGAGAAGTTAAGCGTAGCGCGCGTAGAGACAAACGTAAATGGGTGGAAAACCTTGCCACAGAAGCACAAACTGCAGCCGAGTCAGGTAGAACACGAGACTTATACAAAACAATAAAAAAACTTACTAATAAAAAATTCAACTCGTCAAAACCGCTACGAAACAGCAATGGCGATCTCACCACCTCAAAAAATACTCAGCTTCAAATTTGGACACATCATTATGCCAACATGCTGTCATCGGACATGCCCATACCCATACCACATCCAATATGCAATTGCACTACCCATACCGAGAGGGCCGACATACCCGTATCCACCCCTACAGTAGAAGAAATAGTTGACGCTATACACACCCTTAAAAACCACAAGGCTCCAGGACCTGACAACATCAATCCTGAGCTGTTAAAAGTAGACCCCGAAACAAGTGCCTTCCTGCTCCAGAATGTGGTAAAAAGATTGTGGGACAACAATGAGCTTTCCGACGAATTGAAAGAGGGCCTGATCATCAACATACCGAAGAAAGGAGATCTTACAGAGTGTAGAAACTGGAGAGGAATAACACTTCTAAGCATGATAAACAAGATAATCGCTAATATTATCAATAGAAGACTTTCCGACTCCCTTGACAAAGAGTTTCGTTGTGAACAGGCGGGTTTTAGATCACAAAAGTCTTGCTTAGATCATATAAACAGCCTCCGTATTATAATTGAGCAGTCAGTCGAATGGAGATCGCCCCTTTATCTAGTCTTTATAGATTTCGAAAAAGCCTTTGACACACTCTCACACGATGCCATTTGGAAAGCACTGACCTGTAAAGGCGTTCCTAGGAAAATAATTGAGATCATTCAGGAGTTGTACAGAAACGCAAATTGTCGTATACTACACCAAAACGCAATAAGCGACAAAGTTCCTGTTAAAGCGGGTGTGCGTCAAGGCTGCATATTGTCACCGTTACTTTTTAACGTTGTGCTGGACATCGTTATGAAAAATGCAACGGCCAACAACAGAGGCATAACGTGGGGACTTGGTGAGCGTTTGGCCGATCTTGAATATGCCGACGACATATGCCTTCTAACACATAGTCACTCCGACATGTTAGAAAGCCTAAAAATGGTAGAGTCAGAAGCTGCAAAGGCAGGCCTCAAAATAAATATTCCTAAGACAAAAGCCATGAGAATAAATTCCACATGTAACAGACCATTTTCCATCCAAAACACTCAAATCCAGGATGTTAACACTTTTTGCTACTTGGGTAGTATCATAACAACGACCGGAGGATCTTCTGATGATGTACTGAATCGCACTATGAAAGCCCGACAAGCGTTCGGCCAACTCAGCACAGTGTGGAAATCACCAGTCATCTCCATCCACACAAAAATCAACATCTTCAATTCATGTGTGAAATCGGTTCTTCTCTATGGGTGCGAAACGTGGAACATGGCTACCAAAGATGCGAACAACCTGCAAGTCTTCGTCAACAAATGCCTGAGAAGAATATTAAATATTTTCTGGCCCAACAGGATATCCAATGTACAACTCTGGGAACGCACTCACCAGAATCAAATACAAATCGAAGTGTTAAGAAGGAAATGGCGCTGGATTGGCCATGCACTGCGAAGATCTCCAGATGATGTAACCCGTAATGCTATAGACTGGAACCCACAGGGTAGTAGAAGAAGAGGACGTCCAGCACACACTTGGCGAAGACAGCTAGACTCAGAAGCGCTGGGAGCAGGCAAAACCTGGAACGAAATAAAGAACCTTGCACCAAGCAGAAACGAATGGCGAAACTTTGTTGAGGCCCTATGCTCCTTATAGGAACTAAAGGAACCAATATATATATATTCTATTTCCTACTAACTTATTTTTGTTCATGTACTATATCTTTGACAACCCTCTTTTTCTTTTCTATCTTAACTATATAAAGGGTAACTCAATGGACCTTATTGGTCTTCGAGTGTGGATGTAAAAGGCAGTTACTGCTTTCTGCATCCCCCTTTCCTACCTACCTAACATTTATTTTCCTAGTTTCAATTCGTATTTTCTGAATATTAATTTCTATTTCTTAATTTCAATTTGTTTTTTTTTCTCCATTTTAACTTGAAAAGGTGTAATGAATGCAAGATTAATTACGTTTTTCTCTATCACATTTGCCTTTTTTATTTGCTGTTAATTATATTACAGTATTAAGCTGGTTTCATTGTTATTTAAAGATGCAAATAATGAGTGTATCGAAAAAAATTTGTAGTTGCATTAGGTTAAATAAAACTCAAATCGTGCAATATAGAAACTCATTAAAATACTCAAATTTATCGGCATAGTGTACAAATTTATTTAATATAATTTTTATTTTATCTAACTTTTCTGTTTTAAACTAATATTCAAATTTTAATCAGGCTCGAGTTCATATTAACATTCTTATTGTTACAAAGAATTTTTATTTGTGATGAATGAAAGAATAATCTGAAAAATTATATTTTTACCGACAACTAGCCGAGTAGCATGCATTTTCGAAACCAGCTACGATTTCATCATCAGCACTCTTTAATCGGTGGGTGTATGTTGGTTGTAAATATCATCTATTTAACTCACGGGACTTAAGTTAATTGAATTCGGTAACTACTTTAGTTTTTCCTTTTTTATATATTTTTACCACAATGAGTTAGATTGAAATTTTTGCCCAACAGCAACCCTTTTACTTTTGTTTGTTATTATCTTTCATTTTTATCACTATTATTGTCCTGCTCTAGCCACCAGTTAGGTAGCGATAAGAACAGATATGATTGTTTTTAACAATCAATGTTTATAATCATTTGTTTTATTTTTCTGTGAGGTCAGTATACAACTGAATGTTGATTGACCAACAGTGAATTAATGATTGTTTGCACCGTGCCCTGTGCTTACGTAAATTTAATTTTTATTTTATCGAACTTTTCTGTTTTAAACTAATATTCAAATTTTAATCAGGCTCGAGTTCATATTAACATTCTTATTGTTACAAAGAATTTTTATTTGTGATGAATGAAAGAATAATCTGAAAAATTATATTTTTACCGACAACTAGCCGAGTGGAATGCATTTTCGAAACCAGCTACGATTTCATCATCAGCACTCTTTGATCGGTGGGTGCATGTTGGTTGTAAATATCATCTATTTAACTCACGGGACCTAAGTTAATTGAATTAGGTAACTACTTTAGTTTTTCCTTTTTCATATATTTTTACCACAATGAGTTAGATTGAAATTTTTGCCCAACAGCAACCCTTTTACTTTTGTTATTATCTTTCATTTTATCACTATTATTGTCCTGCTCTAGCCACCAGTTAGGTAGCGATAAGAACAGATATGATTGTTTTTAACAATCAATGTTTATAATCATTTGTTTTATTTTTCTGTGAGGTCAGTATACAACTGAATGTTGATTGACCAACAGTGAATTAATGATTGTTTGCACCGTGCCCTGTGCTTACGTAAATTTAATTTTTATTTTATCGAACTTTTCTGTTTTAAGCACAGGGCACGGTGCAAACAATCATTAATTCACTGTTGGTCAATCAACGTTCAGTTGTATACTGACCTCACAGAAAAATAAAACAAATGATTAAAAACATTTCCGTGTGGATTCTTTTCTCAGTTTACTCCCATCGGACGCGCCCCAGGTGGCGGATAGGGGGGGCTAAGTATAGGGTGGTGGGTCTGAGCGGGTCAGACGGTGCTAGGCACTAAGGTGAGGGCCCCAGAACTGGATCGCTCCGATCCCGTACAATATACCTAGCCCAAGAATCCTCTGGGTTCTAGTGGACCAAATAAACTGGGGGCACTTTTAAGGTCAAGGTGGTTGGTAGCAGTGCCGAGGACCTGTATGGCTAGTTAGTGGGTAAAGAAACTGGTCGCTAACAGCTCCCCCCGGCGCTAGGGCACGGGCCGGTTGTAGTGATAGTTGCCTAGTCCGCGTACGCCGGCACTGCGCGTGAAGGTCGACCCTTTACGTGCCTACTCGTGAGAACAAAATTGAGGATTTAGAAAAAACAAAAAATGTACGAAGTGATGAATCGGATCAGGGTCTTGACGCTGCCCTTACGGACATACATAAGGTTATTATGGACCAGGAAGGGCAGATACGGACACAGATCCAATTGGACGATCTCCTGGGACTATCAGGAGATTCTTTTGAGGTTAGCAACACTCAGAAATTGGGTGATTTAACATTGAGTTCGGAAAAGGATTTAGATATCACTATGATATCTAATCCTACCTCGAGCTCAGTGGTGGATCTTCCAAAGTCTGAGAGGGCTGACTTAAAGGGTAATCCCCCAGGATCAGGAGATCGAGTGGCCAACATAGTTCGGCAGGACGCAGTGGTAACATCTGTAGAGTTACCACGGGACGGTAAAAGCCGAACGAAGGAGAAGGCCAGGAACAGTACGAGGTCTTCCTTGGCCTTTTTGAATAAAATGGCCAAGAGGGACCCAAAACTGTTCACTGCCAGAGAGAGGCATTTGGTGAGGAAGCATAGGCAGAGCGTCGCGAAGTTCGAAAGAACTTACGGACCTACCAGTGCTATCCTCGGCATCTCCCTCTCCACGGTTCCAGCGGTGAACATCCCAGCCGGATCTGACGACTCTGGTAAGAGTTCAGAGACGGCTGTGGTGGTCACTGAGGGAAACCAAAAAGTCCCAGGCATTAGCTTGCCGGTAAAGACGCTCAAGCCTTTGGAACGAGCTGTTAACGCTGGCAAGCCATTGTCTGTATTGAAGAAGAGGGTTGGTGATGTACCATCCGGATCACTTGGGAACCTCCCCAAAAAGGAGATAACCAAGAGAGCACGGTCTGGAGATGATCAGCCCTCCTCTTCGAAAAAACCTAAAAGGTCTTTGAGCCAGGAAGGCATTCTGGCAGCCGTCATTGACCGGGCTGACCCTGATGGCAGGATCAGCATGGATAGATGGCAGCTGATAGAAGGCAGGCTCATTGACCGGATAGCAGCATTTCGGGGTAAGCCTGAGGACGTTTGCTTCAATGGAGCGGACTGGTCAAAGGGCGTTAAGGTCGTCAACTGTGGCAACAAGAAATCATTAGAGTTTCTTAAAACCTCAGTTGAAGGCTGTAGCGACCTTTGTCCAGGGGCTAGTCTTGAAGTAATACGGGCTTCTGAGCTTCCACTGAGGCCAATAGTGACCGTGTGGATTCCACCACCCGTTAGGTCGGTGGAAACTATACTGTCAGTGTTGGACAACCAAAATGAGGATCTCAGAACAGACCAATGGAAGCTGGTGACTTCGCTGGTCTGTAAGGAGAATACTGGAAGGGATCTCAGATTCGCAGTGGATAGAGAATCCCTTGGTAAATTGGAAGCGGCAAAGGGGGTTATCAGATTTGGTCTTGGAACTGTAAGGTTTAGGTTCCCTAGATCTGACAAGTCCAAAGAAGCTGCAAGTGGTACAGATAAATCTGCACCACAGTGAAGCAGCTTCGGCAGAACTGATAACTCACCTTGCCAAATTCCAAGAGGATGTGGCCCTAATCCAAGAACCTTGAATCAACAAAAATAAGGTTCGCGGATTAGGGATAAAGGACTACATGCTGTTCGTCGCGTCCACGGATGATAAGGTTAGAACATGCATACTTGCTAAGAAAAATTTTAACTTTGTTTTAATTTCCTCTTTTAGCACAGGTGACATAACTGTCGTTGGGAGAGAGGCCAAAGGTCAACCACCTTTGACACTGGCCTCAGTATATATGCCTTATGAGACTGCAGATCCACCAGGCATGGACGTTCGAAGGCTGGTCGAGTACACGAGGAGGAGAAAGTTTGATGTCGTACTTGGATGTGACGCCAACGCACATCACAGCCAGTGGGGAAGTAGTGACATAAATGAAAGAGGTGAGAAAACTTTTGATTTCATAACTACTAACAATCTCTATATTTGTAATAAGGGCAGTATGCCGACATTCAAAACTAGGGATAGAGAGGCAGTTATAGATATTACTTTGACGAATAGGGGGAATGATTTTGTAAGGGGATGGAAGGTTGCGAGTGAATACTCGTTTTCAGACCACAGCAGAATCAATTTTGAATTGAACTATACCAGATCTAGTAGGGAACCCTATAGGAACCCGCGCAGAACGAATTGGGCGTCTTTTAGGGAGACTACTATGTATGGTTTAGGGGATATATCAATGGTCGAGTGTAAGCACTCTGATATAGATTCGGTGGTGGGGAGACTAACTGACACTCTTATGGGGAGTTACGGGGCGGCATGTCCATTAGTCTTTCCAGGGAAAAGGGAACAGCCGAAATGGTGGACCAGGGAACTGGGTGTTCAAAGGTCTATGGTTGGAAGGAAATTTAATAGGGCGAAGGCAAGTAGGAAGGCCGACGATTGGGAGAACTATAAAGTGTGTTTCAATAGGTATAAAGGGGAACTCAAGAGGGCTAAAAGGGCATCGTGGACGAGGTTTTGCGAGTCCATAGAGTCTGTAAATGAGTTATCAAGGTTCAGGAAAATATTATCCAAAGACCCTATTTTACCTGGGTATATTCAGAGAACGGATGGCTCGTGGACAGTCTTGCTCGGAGACCCTAGATCTACTTATGGAGACACACTGTCCCGGCTGTGTGAATGTGAGGGACGCTCATTCTACAGAGGTCGACCAGGGATCGATCGATAGGGAACGGGAGATAGTTGAGGAGATGATAACGACGGATAAAGTTGCATAGGTGGTTAATACGTTCGAGGCCTATAAATCCCCGGGTCCGGATGGAATTATCCCTGCCATGCTGCAAAACGTTTCGGATCATTTTCTTTTACTGTTGACGAGAGTGTTTAGAGCGTGTCTCCTGAGGAGATACATACCTAGGAGGTGGAGAGAGGTTAGGGTTATTTTTATACCCAAGGCTGGTAAGGCGGGACACTCGAAGCCGAAAGATTTTAGACCTATCAGCCTCTCGTCTTTTTTGCTTAAGACGTTAGAGAGACTGGTCGATCTACATCTGAGGGGTTTTATTGATCCCCACATGATCAGTGGGGCTCAACATGCTTATCTGAAGGGTAGATCTGTTGAGAGTGCGCTGCATGATGTGGTAGGTTTTATAGAACGCAGCTTGCAGGATAGGGAATATACGTTAGCGGCGTTTTTGGATGTGGAGGGTGCCTTTAACAATGTTAGCATAGAGGCAATTAGAGCGGCTCTGTATCGGCTAGGGGTCAGGGATTTTCTAGTTAGTTGGATAACCTCGATGTTGGAGAGTAGGGTTATAAATTCTAACTTAGGAGATTTCAGCATCAGAAGGACAGTGACCAGGGGGACACCACAGGGGGGCGTTTTATCGCCCCTGTTGTGGTTACTAACGGTCAATGTTATTTTGAGGAGATTTGAGAGTGAGGGCATGAAGATTGTGGCTTATGCGGATGATGTAGTCATGCTGGTCAGGGGAAGATTTCTTCCGACGATTAGCGAGGTACTTCAATCGGCACTAGGTACATTATCTTCTTGGGCTTCGGAGAATGGTCTGGGTGTGAACCCGGGAAGACTGAGCTAGTTCTGTTTACCAGGAGATACAAGGTCGAGGCGTTTAGGCGACCGATGCTTGATGGGGTAGAGTTAGAGTTAGCGAGCGGGGCGAAATATCTCGGTGTAGTCCTTGATAGTAAGCTGTCATGGGGTCAGAACACTCGGGAGAGGGTGAAAAGGGGCCTTAATGCCTACTACACCTGCAGGAACTCCATAGGCAAGAGTTGGGGCCTACAACCAAGGGTGGTGAATTGGATTTACACGACGGTGGTAAGACCCATTCTAACATATGGATGTACTGTATGGTGGGAGGTATTAGAAAAGGGTTGTTATAGGAAGCTCCTCACAAAAGTCCAAAGGTGTGCTTCACTTGGCATCACTGGTGCTATGAGAAGCACACCTCAGGGGTCTTTGGACATCATTCTCGGCACTATGCCTATAGAGGTATGGGTGAAGGGAATGGCGGCAAGGAGCTTGTTTAGGCTAGGTGAGTCAGGATTGGGTAAGATACTTAACATGGTCCACACTAGAATTTTATGGGAAACTGGTCTCCAGGATTGTGTGCGATGTCAGGTTAATTTGACAGACTACTAGGTCACAGAGATCAGTTTTGTTAGGACACCCCCGCTGATAATTCCGGATAGGGATTGTTGGGTAGGATCCGACAGACTGTTTGAGGGGTGTGCAGTCTTTACAGATGGATCGAAGATGGATATAGGCACAGGGGCAGGTGTCTATATTATGGGAGAGAACATCAGGAGGTCTTACAAACTTTCTAATAACTGTAGTGTGTTCCAAGCGGAGATACTGGCTATCTATAAAGCGACGGATCTTATATTGGAACATGTTCCAAGGGGTAGGGAGGTTACTCTATACGTTGACAGTCAGGCGGCGCTCAAGGCCTTGAAGGGACATTATGTCAAGTCTAGGTTGGTTGAGAAGTGTAGGAGGGCACTCAATAGGATCATGAACCTCTTCGATGTCAGACTGTGTTGGGTACCAGGGCACAATGGAATCGTCGGTAATGAAATTGCTGACGAAATTGCGCGCGGTGGATCGGCATTGGTTTCGACGAGCGAAGAGGACATGGTGAGACCTCCGTTAGGATACTATTTTGGGCGTATCAGGGCGTGGGTATCTGACAGGACCTATATGGCGTGGATGGACAGAAGAGACTGCAGGGTGTCAAGGGCTTTATGGCCCAGGTTAAACTCAGCGGACTCTACGGTTCTTCTGGGCCTGGGAAGGTTATGTCTGATGGCCACTATTGGGGTTTTAACAGGGCACTGTCCTGTGAGGGCTAGGATTAGTAAATGGGATCGCGACACTCCGGATTATTGTAGGATGAGGAGGAGTTGGAAACTGTGGAACACATTGTCTGTCACTGCCCAGGGCTACATAATCACAGGCTAAAGTGGTTAGGTAAACGATTCCACGATGAGTTGGGTGATGTTTCAAAGTGCAAGGAATATTATCGGATTCATCATGGGGATCGGGTGGCTAGTGAACATGCAATGGGGCTCGTAGAGAATATGTTTTTCTTTCTTCTATTTTATTTCCTACTAACTCTTTTTTATTTTTATTATTTTCTCTTGTACTATATTTTGGAAACTTTCTCCTAAATGAGAACGTTCATGAGAGAGAGTAATTTGTGTTTCTCTTTTTACCAGACTTTACCCGTACTTTTTTTTCGTGTAAAATGGGAAAACTGTCAGATCACTAAATCAGCTGTTTTTAATTTGTAAAAATATAAAAGGTTGAAAAGATTTTTTATTTTTGTAAACAATGGAATATACTTTGTCTTAGAATATAAATAGAGTTTTTGTAATTTGAATAATTTTAATAACTAATAAAACATATGCATTTCACTCTAGTGTTTGTTTGGACATACTTTAACAAACATTAAACTTAAAAACTAAAAATTTTTTGAATAATTTTTTTTTGGCCAAAGCAGAGGTCCACGCTGTTGGTAGAAAAACGGCGTGGTGGCGGCTAAGTGCAAAAATTACCGGCGATATTGGAGCTGGTTTAAGATATTATTAAAATAAAAAAAAAATTATTAGTTTCTTTGACCTTTTTATAATAATATATAATAGTTTTTTAAGCTTAAGGTCTTTTCAATAATAAAAATTTTTTGGTTTTATTTTATATTATTTGATCAATATTTCGCTACCTCTTTGTGTAGCATCGTCAGGATAAGAGTTTTTTATTATCTATATATTTGTTTTTTGTTGGTTTAGTGTCTTGATATTTGTTATTTTATAAATTTATAGTTTGATTAACAGATTGAAAATATTATTTTATTATTATTATTATTATTTCAATCTGTTAATCAAACTATAAATTTATAAAATAACAAATATCAAGACACTAAACCAACAAAAAACAAATATATAGATAATAAAAAACTCGTACCCTGATGATGCTACACAAAGAGGTAGCGAAATATTGATCAAATAATATAAAATAAAACCAAAAAATTTTTATTATTGAAAAGACCTTAAGCTTAAAAAACTATTATATATTAATAAAAAAAAACGGAAAATAAGTGTTTTAACGAAATAAGTAGGTTTTGCGTTAATCATATTGTGCAGTCATATCTTTACGATTACAAAAACTTAGCAGTCCACTATTTTATATAACAAAAGTATTGATCTAGGGTATATTTTAATAAAACTCAATATAATTTCTTATATCAAACCTAATAATGATTAAACTATTTTAACGTTATCATACAGAAACTTTTGTTTTTTTATAATAGAAAATTAAATTGATTTCGTATTACCATATACATATGCACGAATCATTTGCATAAAAGTACCGTTCTAACAGCAACAACAACAATAATACATACCTATGAAACAATGCAAGTGAATAGCAAGTGAAAAATCTAATGACGATCGAAACAACGATGAAAAGATTCAGCTCAACATTCCAATTAGAAAGATCGAATATGATTTTGTAACTTTTTAAGTGACAATTAAAAATCATAATATGGAAAATTTGGCATTTTGTTGATATTTGTACGAGAAATATATAGCAAAATTTAAATGTCATATTTCCAGAACCACTTTCGTCGATATCGTGTAAACATTACATAAACTATCCATCACTTTTTTTCACTTATTTTTATATATATAGAAGATAATTAAAATTGGTGCATTATTTGAACGGCATTGCATATGGTACTTTATATATAAAAACTTGTTCAGTAATTTAATATGTAGAAAAAGTTCGAATAAAATATAAATATATATACATAATTATAACACATGGCACGGTGTTAATGACATTCAAGAATTCGTTGTTCATAGTCTAACACCTAGATGGAGTTTTAAAATGAAAATTAAAATATAACCTTGCTTTCAAAAAAAGCCAAATAATGGATATTGAAAGCATAAGGAAAATGTATTACGAATATAAAAGAATATGAACATGTTGAATAAAAAAAGTCATTTGATAGGTGAAGTAAAAATACAACAAATTTTAAAATTAATGCTATGGGCCAATTCAAAGTGGTTGCATATCAGTCATATTTGTGCTATTTCATATTATTTTATGCATGCATAAAATTTTTTTTAGTAATTTCCATACAAAAAAAATAATATGACTTTACACATTTGTTTCCTATGTATAAGAAATTGTTTATGTTATACTTTTAACCATACTGTCTCTCAGAGAGAATTTCTTCGCTTTTCACCTCTCAGAGAGAATATTTACTATTTTCTTCTTTCCTGTATACATACAATTTTTAACAGCGTCATCTCTTTGTCTTCTTTCTTGTATTAAATACATAATTTGTTAACAAAAGGTGTTCAAAGTCACTAGTCATATTAATATGAATTATATGACATAGTACAATATGAGAGTCTACTTTGAATTGGCCCTATGATTCACTAATTCAATTATAACACATATAGGAATTCTAAATTACATAGTAGTATACCGATAAAAAGAGTGCTGATGATGAAATCGTAGCTGGTTTAGAAAATGCATTCCACTCGGCTAATATCGGAACAGAAGATTAGCACTAACCCTTCCAAGCCACAGGTTCAACCGCCACCGATCACCAAGTGACCGAGACTCATACAAGTGCGTATTGTGCAGAACCTTTCATGCCTTACAGAATGACAGTACGAACAAGGAAGGAAGTAGTAGAAAGACATCGATTGTGAGAAAACTGCCTTGCAAACAGCCACGATTTTAGAGGTTGGATATCGAGGGACACCTGCAGAAAAGGTGGAAGGTTTCATCACACCTTGCTACATCCACAACGACCAAGAAATCTAGACGCATTGAAACCAGAGTTGCGACGCCGCCAACAGGGAAGAAAATCAGCTACACCATAGCAACCATCCACAACGCCACAACCAGCAACAACACCTCAATCATCTACACCAGCAGCTAACTCAACCTCTAAAATCATAGAGGAAGCCATTAAATCATTGGCCCACATCCTATGCGCCACCGAGAAATCCTCACATATTGCCTGAAGGAAAGGCCGGCGCCATGTTCAAACTCGGTTTGAACAAAACAAAAACTGTTTTTTTTTATTATTAAAAATTTTAATATTATCATGTTTTCTACTTTATATTATATTACTTCATTTTAATTTTAACGTTGAATTAATTTTGTGTAATAACGTAAAGCATTGCCAACTTTTCGTTAGTATTGAAATGTTAAGTGAATTGTTATACTTAAAAAGAAAGAAAAAGAATGTAAGAAAAATTAAATTTAATTTGCAAGTACAAACTTACATACATTTTAACCGTCAACCAATTTGTTTGCCTCTGTGCTCAACAAAAAAATTTAATAAATATTTGTTCACTTGATTTAAATACACCTTTTTAAATTTATTTCCACTGGCTCAAGAAAAAAGGTGAGATATCCAATCCCTTAAATATCACTTAAAGAAAATATAACAATCTGTTTGGTTTATTTTCTTTCCTTTACCCTACATTGAAACTACTCAACTACGAGTAATGTTAATTAAAATCTCCTTATAGATTTGACTTATTTGACCAACGGCCCCCCTTACCATTCCAGCCTATAAAGGAGATTGCTTAGATACAACCAATTATAGTATTCAAAGAATATTCCTAAAAATTATTGCAATTTAATTTGAATTATAAAATTAAATAATAGAATAAATGAATTTAAGCCAAACTAAAAATGATTTACATTAAAATTTAATATATGTATGTATAGAAAAAGCTCGAATATAGCTATAATATATACTGTGAGCGTCAAAAAAAAGTTTACACAAATATTTTTTAAAACATTGTTTTTATATCAGTATTTTCATTTACGATAAAGTTTTACATTTAGGTACTTTTAAATCAGTATTTAGTTCTCTACCTTATTCTAAACAAAACAGCAAAAATATTAACAACAACAAAAAATTTACAACAAAAATAAAAAATAATTCATTATTTACGCGTCAAAAAAAAGTGTACAAACTGTTTTTAAATGAAAATAAAATCGATTTAGTATTTAGTTGATTTTGCTATTGCCTTAATTACAGAATTTAGTCTTCTGGGTATCGATTCTACTAATTTTTTAGTTATATCGGATGAAATTTTCTGCCATTCCTCCATTATAACGGATTTCAGCATATTCTTATCGCTAATTGTCCTTTTTCGGAGTTGGCGGTCCAAATGCTCCCACAAATGTTCAATTGGATTTAAGCCCGGTGATTGTGGAGGATGATCCAATGTTTTGGGAGAGCGGTACAGAAGCCATTCTTTTACTATATGGGATGTATGTTTGGGGTCGTTGTACTGTTGAAAAATCCAAGATCCTTCCAACCCCAATTTCTCCATACTGAATGGCACGTTGTTTTGCAAAATGTTCAGGTAGTCCATCTTATTCATTGTACTTTCAATAAAAACCAAATTCCCTACTCCGTTTGCCGCCATACATCCCCACACCATCACCGAACCCCCTCCATGCTTAACCGTGGTTATTAAATTTTGGTCAGCATAATCATTGTTTTTTGTTCTCCATACTTTAACTGGTTTTTTCTGGCCAAACACCTCAAATTTACTTTCATCAGTAAAATGCACATTATTCCAGAATGAAACATCTTTATTTTCATACTTTTTGGCGTATTCTAGGCGTCTTTTTTAATTAGCTGGTAATATTAGTGGTTTCTTTCGTGGGAATCGACCATGTTACCCGTTTTCGTGTAATGATCGTCGTATTGTACTGGCACTTACAGTAGTTTCTGATGTTGCCGAAACTTCCTCTGATATTTTAACGGCACTTTTAAAAGGATTCTTTTTTACATCGCGCACTATGGATCTTATTTCAGCCTCCTTTAAAAGTTTTCGCCGGCCCGACCCTGGACGATTTTCTATTTTGCCGTATTTTTCGTTTTTATCAATAATTTTTTTTTGCAGTATTGTGGCTTCTGTTTATAATAGAGCCAATTTCTCTGAAAGTTTTTCCTTCATTCCGAAGTTTTATTACTAATTCTCTAATATCACTAGAAGTTTGTTTTCCCATTCCAAAAAAATTAAAATTTACTTCACACGAGGAGATCTTACTCTGCAGATCACAATTAATTTACATAAAACAATAAAAACCTTTCATTAGAATGCTAAAATAAAGAAAACAACCAAATATAACGATATTCTTTTACAGTAGCACACCGCTGAAATGATGCATATGCAACATGTACACTTTATTTTGACGCGTAAAATATGGATTCGAATTTTTTTTTGCTCCATCATTTATGTATTTGTAAGAAATTTCTCATTGTCTTTCTATAGCTAACTAGAGATTAGTATACTAATATTAAAAACCCTAGAATGATAAATTTAGTCATATCTTAAAAGACTAAAAAAATACTTTATTGTAGAAAAAGTTTTTGTACAGTTTATTTTGACGCTCACAGTATATCTAATATAAAAATATCAAAAAATTAAAACAAATTCTTTTGTACAAAGATTGTCACAAAATTTAATATTTTTCTCCGTTTTTGATTGAAAGTAAAAAATACACAACATGAAGGTTAAGGATATTCCGTTTAATTAAACTTTTGGGTCACTGGTTTTACTTTTGCAAAAATGCAAAATTTATTAAATTTACTCTTGTATTTTGTATTGTAATTGTGAATTGCCAGCAAAAAGTCTTTAATTTACTCATGACCTACACCTGAGCGTCTTGATCGGGTTCACATTGATATCATCGGTCCAATTCGTAGAAATTATTATTTTATTAAAGTGGACGTACATTCTAAATGATAAGAGGTCGCACAAATTTCTACAAAAAAATAAATCATAAACCACGTTCACCAATTTGTAAGTCGTAAGTTCGACAACGGAGGGCAATTTGTCAGATCAACATTTAATCAATTTACATCCAATGGCCAAGCAGAGTGTTTCGTGGACACTATAAAATAGCTCTTAAGATATTATACTTCATAAAAAATTATATTAAGGCTGCGTGGAATGCTGTTATTGTATTGCTGTATTGACGCTAAGGACTGGGATACAGGAATACAAAATTTACAGCGGACTCTCAATACAAATGTCAACAGTACAACTTAATATGCTCCAACTCCAGACTTAGTGTTTGATTTTCCTGTCAGAGACATATTTGGAAATTAAATATAAGCTGCAGTCTAAGAAGCTAACTTAGATCACGAGCCCTATGTCATAAATAAAAAACGTAAGGATGCTACTATAAATATTGATAAAGCAAGAAAGATGTGGAAGACAGGATAAAATTCCTCATAAATATAAAGAAGAAGACTTGATCCTATTAGAATGTGTGATTCTTACCACTGGTGAATCCTGGAAACTTGAAAAAAATACAAAGGAGCAATGAAATTGCCGATGAACTTGGGCGCTGTGGATCGGCATTAAGTTCGACGTGTGAAGAAGTCATGGTATGGCCATCGATTGGCCACTATTTTGGGCGAATCAGGGAGTGGATCTCGGACAGGACTGATTTGGCATGCAGAAACAGAATGCACTGCAGAATGTCAAGAGTTTAACGGCCAACGTTGAACACGGCGGGCTCTACGTTACTTCTTGGCCTGAATATGGTATACCTGATGGCCGCTATCGGGGTTTTTATGGGACATTTTCCGGTGACAGCTAGGACTAGTAGATGGAATTTCGGCACTGCGGGTTTTTGTAGGATGTGTAAAGACGACGAGGAGTTGGAAATTTGGGGACACATTGTGTCAATGCCCGAGGCAACAGAACCACAGGTTTAAGTGGTTGGGTAAACGATTCCACGATCATCTGGGTGATGTCTCGGTGTGCAGACTGGAGAACATCATTGGATTCATCATCGGCTTGTGAACAGACAATAAGGGCCAGATAGGTTTTCAACGTGTGTTTTATTTCTTTCTCTTGTATACTATTTCCTTCCTATATTCTCCCTTTCTTTCTATTCTCTATTTATCTAGGATTTTCTTCAATTAAAGGGAACACAATGGACTATATTGGAGTTTTCAACTACAATTTTTGTTAGTTGTGGCGAAAAAATGTGTAAAGCACGATGGCCACGTTCAAACTGATTTGACAAATAATATGTATGTATTGGCAATATTTGGTTTTGCTTAACAAAGCAACGTATCAAACTCAAACCATCAAATTTCATTTCAAAAACGTGTGATTAATTTGGTCGCAAAATGTTTTTAATGTTCACAAATTATTATACCCTTCACCTGTGGTGCACAAGGGTATATATAGCTTTGTCATTCCGTTTGTAATTTCTACAATTTTCATTTCCGACCCCATAAAGTATATATTTTCTGAAAGCTTATGAATAGAGGAGTCGATTAAGCCCTGACCGTCTGTCCGTGTGTTGGTTGAAATCAACTTTTAGAAGCAACTATATGTTCCTCAGATCTGTATATGGTATCAATCTCTTGGAAATATCCAGGAATGAATCGCTATTGAAATTCAGCACAATCGCCCCATAACTTTCTGAGATATGAGCAAAAAACCACGACCACCTAGTTTTTTTACACAATTACAACAACAACATACTTATATACATACATGCAAAAAACATGCCAAAAAAAAAAAAATTAAAAAAAAAAATATATTAAAAATAAAAAAAAATAATAAAAAAAATTACAAAAAAAAAATTTAAAAAAATTTTTTAAAAAAATTAAAAAAAAAATATAAAAAAAAAATAATAAAATATAAATAATATCTTAAATAAAATAAGATAAAATTTTTTTGGCTCAGCTGGGATTCGATGCCACATTTAGTCTAACCAGTATATACATATGTACGTATTTTATATGAGATGAATGGTGATACAAACAATTGTTATTGCATGACTACACGTTGTGAAGGGTATATAAGATTCGGCACGGACGAATATAGAACTGTTACTTGTTTTTTTTTTAGAAATATGAATTTTTCTCATCTTTGTTGCTGTATTCCTTGGATTTAACTTGCCATAAAGCAGGCAAACCACGGTATATGTCAATAAATTAAAGTATAAATTTGTTTTCTCCATATTTTATTTAACCAAAAAATTTTTACCTACGGCGTTGTCGCTGCGAGAACTGAATAAATATGCCATTTGACTTTTTTCGCATCAACACATCAAACTCGCTTCAAATCATAGTGCGGCGGCAGTGAAAATCTAAATTGTTTTGATTTTCGTCAAACTCACATGAACATATACGTGTGAGATTTTTTTCACTAACACAATAAAAAAAACTGAGTTTGACAAATCAGTTTAATACAACGCTGTCCAAATCTTCATTTTCTGTGCACAATTGTGCTACAAAAACAATAAAAAAAAACTCACACCGACACTTGTTCTCTTCTGTTTCAGTTTGATTTCAGTCGTTAATTGAGTGTTAACGAGTGCACATGTGCGGATGCTTACGCTTTTTTTTCAGCTTTTTTTGTTTTTTCAGCTTTGATTTAATTTCAAAATAAACCAGCAAACAAAATAGTATAATGGAAGACAGAAATTTTTGTTTTGTCATTAAAAATGCTTTTGGTAACATGCAGTGCATTTAATGTTACCAAACATTTAAAACAAAGAAAACATTTTCAATTAAAAGGCATTTTGACCTTTTTCACAAAGAAATAAATAAATTAAAAGAGGAAAAAAGGAAAATGTTTTTTCTTAAGCAAAAAAACCTTTATATGCAAAAAATTTAAGAATGGGTTTTGCAAGAACAAAATGAGGAAATTTTGCAAAATAAAAAATGGAGATTTCAAGTCAAATAAGCTTGGAAATCGCTCTGCAAGGCAGACCATTTATGGATGGAATGCTAGCAAAAAATATTTTACAAAAAAACTTTTCAAATGTTAAATTATAGAACAGATTTCATAAAGTCAGTTCCCATGTCACACCAAACTGTGGCTAGGCGTATTGCCCGAATAGGAAATTCGGTAGAGTCTTCTATTAAAGAAAAATTGATAAATAGTAAATTTCTTTCGTTTTGTTTAGATGAAAGTACAGATATCAATGATCTTTGTCAACTGGTTGTCTGTGTAAGATGCGTTGATGAAAATTTTAATGTTTTTGAATCAATGTTGACATTGGAAACCTTTTATGGACACGTAACTGGAAAGCTTTTGATGGAAGTTGTAAGTGATAAACTTTTTTCTATTGTTGATATAAACAAAATTGTTGGTGTCTGCACAGACGGGGCAAATGTAATGGTAGGAAAAAACACAGGTTTGATAGGTAATATAAAAAAAGTAAAATGGCAATGCAAAACTTTCACTGCATTATTCATCAAGCCGCGCATGTGTCTAATATTATTACTCAAGACTACAATGAAGACCGCAGAGCGCATTATAAATATAATAAGAGGAGGACACAATGCTCTCACTCATCGAAAATTTTTAAAATTTTTAACATCTAAAAACGCAGCTTTCAACGATCTTAAAATGTTCACTGAGGTACGTTGGCTTAATCGTGGCGATCGTGACATTTGTAAAATTTTATTTAATTTTTAAACAAAACTTTTTCTTATACTTTGCCAAATTAGATCAGATGACTTTTCCAGTTAAAAAAAAAACAAGTAACAGTGCTATATTCGGCCGTGCCGAATCTTATATACCCTTCACAACGTGTAGTCATGCAATAACAATTGTTTGTATCACCATTCATCTCATATAAAATACGTGCATACGTACACGTTAGAATAAATGTGGAATCAAATCCCAGCTGAGCCAAAAAAATTTTATTTTATTTAATATATTATTTATATTTTATTATTTTTTTTTATATTTTTTTTAAATTTTTTTAGAAAAATTTTTAAAAAATTTTTTAAAATTTTTTTTAAATTTTTTTTTTTGTAGTTTTTTTTATTATTTTTTTCTTATTTTTAATATTTTTTTTTTTGTAATTTTTTTTGTTTGGTATGTTTTTTACATATATGTATGTATGTATGTTGTTGTTGTAATTGTGAAAAAAAACGAGGTGGTCGTGGTTTTTTGCTCATATCTCAGAAAGTTATTGGGCGATTGTGCTGAATTTCAATAGCGATTCATTCCTGGATATTTCCAAGAGATTGATACCATATACAGATCTGAGGAACATATAGTTGCTTCTAAAAGTTGATTTCAACCAACACACGGACAGACGGGCAGACGGTCAGGGCTTAATCGACTCCTCTATTCATAAGCTTTCAGAAAATATATACTTTATGGGGTCGGAAATGAAAATTGTAGAAATTACAAACGGAATGACAAAGCTATATATACCCTTGTGCACCACAGGTGAAGGGTATAAAAAACATCTCTATTGCGCGAATCGCTGTGCGATGCTGTGAAAACTAAACGAGTTGAGATTTTTGATACACTGCTCAACAGTTTTGAAGACAGGTTTGCAGATTTTAAGAGTATACAACAGCACACAGTGGCCAATTTGGCTTCGCTAGCGGCATATTCATAGCGTCCAAAGTAAAGAAGATATCTTCAAAAATTTTTTTTTCTCAATTCAGAAAAAAAAATGAAACAATTTTTGGAAAAATAAATTAAATTTTTTTTTTTTTTTTATTTTTAATTTTAAATTTTTTATTTTTTTTTTAATTTTTTATTTTTTTTTAATTTTTTATTTTGTTTTTAATTCAATAAACATTTTCCACCATATATTCATATATAAAATAAAAAAAAATTGTCAACTCAAAGAGAAACCATATTATAAAAGAAATATTAATCAGATTCTTCAGTATCAGATTCAGAGAAATCATCTTCAAAATGATGCATTATAAGCAAGCTTTTAACTTCCTTATCGAAACTAATATTTCTGGAATAGGAAATTGATGAGCCGTAGGACAATGAAGATATTAAGGGATCAGAAGAAACAAAAAGAGCGTTAATTATATCTTCCATTGTATTTTTCCTGTAATTTTTTCTGGTATTATTTTCACGGATGTTCCGATAATCTTTATTTCTGGCTTCAAGCGCTTCCTCGGACATCATACCAATTGGAAGCGAAAAATGATTATGTCTGCTCCATGAATTAAAATTCTGTGAACAGACGAGGGCATGTAAAACCAAGGGTATAAACTAACAAAAATTTCGGCAGTTTTCATTGCGTAAAGTCTGAATGCCTCCGTGTTTATATTGTATCCACATGCAAGTGCTCGTAAGACGACGCTGAATCGATATATTAAATTTTCGTTCACTCCAGTTATACGAGCGGCTAAATCTGGTTGTTGAAAGAACCTTCTTGCCGTATTTCCGTTGTTGGTATTTCCAGTAACAGCCATTGGTATTTCGACCAACAAATGCATTTCTTCTCGTAGCTTCTGCTGTATATTTGTTTTATTTTGCCCAACAATATCCTTGTCAGCACCACGAGTTTGCCATTTTTTATTGGTATTCTATAGGATATGTGCAAAATACATTCAAAAAACCTTATCCAGGCGTGGAGACTGGATAGCCCATATTGAAAGACGTTCACTTTAATTGGAAAGCTCTTCACCAAATTTAAGTCATTCATATTTTTCGGTGTTGCGTTGCAGATTCCGCATATTTGCGAAGAATATTCTGAAATGAAGCTGAAAGTTTCCTTTCAATTTCGCACTGCTCCTTCTGAGTATAGGTAATTTTGCTCAAAACGGTACCAAGAACATAATTTTCCACGGCGAGAAACTACTTGGTGGGGATCGCTTCTTCATGCCATATTAAAAAAAGGGTGCGTTTTGTCACTGACATTTTGCCTAAAAAGTACAATAAATTGAAGGCTCGCAGTACTCGCAGTAAATTTTGGACATTTAGGACACACAATGGTTTACACATATAGGAAAATTTACAATTACACTGAATGCAGGTGAATTTTGTAAGTTCTACTCCACGAAAGACTGGTGTAAGTTACAATGGGCGAGTTGCTAATACACTTAAACACGATTACGTTTTATAAATAACATAAGTATACACAGATCACAACCACAGTTTTTTTTATAATACATACCTTGGCGTTAGTATAACAAAACTTTTAATGAAAATAATAAAATTTGCAAGTTTAACACGAATAGAAAAACGATGATTAAAAAGGCGGAAATATTTTGCACAACACTTGCAGAAACATATGCTGACTTTGACAGCTCACAGCTATTCATCAGCTGTAAGCTGAGCTTTTAAAAATCGATACAAATCTAGTGAATGTATTTGTTATCGATTGTTAAAAAAAAATTAACGGTTTTTCAAATTTGAATTAAATGCCGCTAGCGAAGCCAAATTGGCCACTGTGCAGCAGTTGGATATATTTAATAACCCTTATAACTGTGATGTTACTCAATATGAGTTCGATATACAATCAGAACTTATACTTTTTCGAACCGAAGTCCAAGCTCCTGGAAAAATGGGAATAGAATTCTGGAAAAATCTTAATGATTTCGATTTTCCAGAGTTAAAAAGCAATGCTTTGAAATTGTTATCCCTTTTTCCTTCTACATATTGCTGCGAACAAATTTTTTCCGACTTAAAATTTATTTGTTCCAAGCAGAGAAATAAATTAAGTTCTTCAAATTTAAAACATATTTTGTAAATAAGAAATTGTTACGAAACCTTAAATTTGGAAAACTTAATTTATAATGCGTAAATACACTTAATTTTTTAAGTTTTAATTGTAAATTAAAAATTGTATTTAATTTTATTAACTTTTTTTAAACATCATTTCTATTTTGCTTTTAAAAGTAAAATTCATTACATTTGTAATGCTTAGTTTTGTGTTTGCTGGGCAATATTATCATATCCAATACAGACGCATTTCATTTATTGAGACCTAGAGTACAATTATCTAATATAGAATATCAAATAAAAATACTCCAACATTCAGGTCAGCACAAAATCATTTATAGTGTTTTCACACTTAAAGTTAAAATCTGGTTTTAACATTAAAGACATTAACAGCTGATTTTGCGTTCACACTACAAGTTAAGTTAATTTAGGTTGTAACTCACAATATGTCCAATTAATTTTTGGAAAATAATATTAGCTTCTCGTACAAATAGGTGTTTTTCTTGAAATATTTTTAATACTTTTGTTTAAATATTTGTTTAACACACTGGGCCAATTCAAAGTAGACTCTCATATTGTACTATGTCATATAATTCATATTAATATGACTAGTGACTTTGAACACCTTTTGTTAACAAATTATGTATTTAATACAAGAAAGAAGACAAAGAGATGACGCTGTTAAAAATTGTATGTATTCAGGAAAGAAGAGAAAAGAAAATATTCTCTCTGAGAGGTGAGAAGCGAAAAAATTCTCTCTAAGAGACAGTGGGCCAATTCAAAGTAGACTCTCATATTGTACTATGTCATATAATTCATATTAATATGACTAGTGACTTTGAACACCTTTTGTTAACAAATTATAAATTAATACAAGAAAGAAGACAGAGATGACGCTGTTAAAAATTGTATGTATACAGGAAAGAAGAAAATAGAAAATATTCTCTCTGAGAGGTGAGAAGCGAAGAAATTCTCTCTGAGAGACAGTATGGTTCAAAGTATACCATAAACAATTTCTTATACATAGGAAACAAATGTGTAAAGTCTTATTATTTTCTTTGTATGGAAATTACTAACAAAAATTTTATGCGTGCATAAAATAATATGAAATAGTACAAATATGACTGATATGCAACCACTTTGAATTGGCCCACTGCTGTTTTTGTTTGTATGAAAAACTAAGAAATTTTTACAATACGGTTAAAAATAAAAATTATTTTGTTTTCTGTAAATAAATAGTTGAAAAGTGGTTAAAAATTATGGTGATCCTTTTTTTTTTGTGTTGTTGTTGCTGCATCCATTGCTTTTGTTTTGTTTGCTTTATTTCACTTGTGAAACTATTTTTTTAGTTCATCGCCATCTAACATTATCAGCTATTTTAATCTTTTTAACGTTTTAGTAATAAATTTAGTACACCGAAAACTAGTTTGTATTTTATAAAATCTTCTTAAAACCAAAACAAAAAAAGTTTTAAGATGGTAAAACCAGGTTTTAGTGATTGGTTTTAACGTTAAAACCGAATTTGGTATTTGTTGGAATGAGAAATAAATCATCAAATACTTGGCAACTCTCTGTTGCGACATTTTTCTATAACAACTCTGTATTGAACATAAGTTCTTTCTCTTATTTTTTACTTGTTATAAAAACCTTGAATTGAACACCACGCGTTCTTTTATTGTAGGTTAGATTTTTGGTATAAAACGAACAGTATTAAAACCTTAAGTGTGAAAACACTATTAAAATTATTTATTTTATTATTTTTTGGGTCTCTTATGCCCTGCTTGGAATTTAGTTTTTTCATTTTGCCTTAAATAACGACAATAACAATGTTTGCAAAATCCCAATACACACAGCATCTAACATTAATAGAAAAAATAATTAAATTTTATATCACATACGAGTTAACAACAAAATTAATGAAAATTACAAAAATTCTGAAATACAATCAGAAATTCTGAAATATAAATTTAAATTACTGAATTATTATAATTGGAACCTTCTAAAATACAATTGGAAATGGTGTAGTATAATAATTATTTAAAACAAACAAAAAATGTTTTAAGTCCATCATTAACACCCAATTTCTTAGTTAACAAATTTTATTTAAAATTTTAAGAATTTTTTATTCTTCTAGTAATTAGAGAACTTTTTTTATAAATTTATTTTAATTTTTATTCCAACGAGACCAGTTTTGATTGCGATTATCTCTCCCTGGATGAAACATGGCACTATTTTGACCAATATTACGATAAGAATCTGAATTTCTTAATAAGGATGATGTTTGGACGTTGTTATTTATGCCACCTCCGATATTTGGTCCATTATTTGTGCGCGAATTTGTATTTGTTCTTGCATCTTTGCTGTTTCTAAAACTGTTATTGTATAAGCTATTTCCACCGCTATTTGGGTTTAATTGAAGTTGCCCAAATTCTGGCTGTCTGTACTTTTGAGTTTGATTCCCTCGGTCAATTGAAAGTTTTGTATTAAATGTGGCAAGGCCTGAGTTTATTTGATGAAATCCCTTGTATCCACCTAAGAAATTTAAGTCTGTATTGACCTCTCTGATGTTGGGTGGTGGAGGGCAAACAGGTAGCATTAACTGATGTTCTGCTTGACGATTATATTGTTCCTTGGATATTTCTTTCATTTGTTGTTTGCCTGTTTGTGGTGTCTTTACTAATCCCATTAACGTGTCCGATAATGTTTTTTCCCTGGGTAATTGGTTAGAGTTATCGCCATCTCGGTTTCGAATAGCATTTTCTTCAATTGCCTTTCGTTCTTGTTCAAGACTGTCTTGTCTCCATCCCATTTTTTCAGCATATTTAAGTAAATTCGCTATATGCTGGATAACTCGATTAAAACCCGAAATTTTCTTTTCATCTAAAAATCCTGCAAACAGTATACCTTTAAGCTTTTCCATTGCAGTTTCAAGAAGCTGACAATTAGAGATAGTAAGAACTTTTGATTCAAACTCGAGGTCATTTCCTGGAAAGTTTTTTTCCAAATGTAAAGCATTTGATAGTAATTCCATAACCCTTCCGCCCAAACTACCAAGATGCTCCTCTAGGGCTGTCATTAAACGAAGAACGTGAACAACGTTGGAATGATTATCATTGATTCTACTGAATATCATGTGCGATTCCTCTGTATTAAAATCTTTCTTTCTTTCTACATGCATTTGTTCTGTAGAAATTTTTTTTTTTTTTTCTGGAGCACCATATTTGAATTCATAGGTATTGTGACGTTTGGTTTGTTTAAATATATCGGTTTCCCCCTCATTTAATGTTTCCATGTTGTTCGTTCGACGGTTGACTCGAGTGCATTGGTTTGAAAGTTCTTTCGAACGTTGAAAATCTTCTTCGACGGCATCTACAGGAATTTCCAATCTATGACGAACGTTAATCTGCGATTTATGCAATGCCTCTCCAAATAGTACTTCAATTCGTTGTTTGAAATAATGAACCCACTCCGGTTGAAAATTGTATGTTCGATGATTAAAACCATCACGTTCAAGCTCCTTTTTACGATGTTGCCAAAAATTATTCCACTCTTCTTCATACAAGGGATGACTTTCAGGATTCTTTCTGTAATTTTCGTAAGCAATTTCTATTTCTCTTGCAGCGACTGCTATCTCTCGTCGGTAAATATCCCAAATATTTTGATTTAGGCATTTCGATGACTTATTCAGTCTGCTTACTGTTATGGGTGATCTCGAACGAGTATGTGGGCCTTGAATACGTGTTTGCAATCGTTCGTTGTGTAAATTGTCTTTTCTAGTTAAAACATTTACCTGATTTTGGTGTGTGGGTGACATAGAGCTACTAGTGTGAGTTGTGTTCATTTTTACATTATATTCCCTTAAACGAACTACTGGATCGTGACTCAATTGATTAAGGTAGATATTTCCTTTAGGAGCTTTTGTAAATAATATATATTCAATACTTCTATAAGTTTTTTCTTCTGCTAGCTTTTTAGCAGAATTCTTGAGTTTTCGTATGTCATCTGGCAAAAGAACATTAGAGAATGATGGCCCCCTGTTTTGTGAAGCATGCAAAAGCGCATATGCCTCAGCTATTAAATCCGGTCTTCTGGCCTTATAATCGCCTAAAGAAACTGTGTACGGTAGACTACGGCTATGATGTTTTTCTATATTAACTGCTATTTTATCAACAATTTCGCTCATTACAGCACGAAATTCTCGAAAACTCATATGTCCTAATGCGGCTTCGTACTTTTTAATAGTATCGGAATAATGCAAATCTAAATATTTTTTCTTATGTTCGTAGAATAGAAGGTGCCGTTGCATTTTATTGACATCACCAACAAATTCACATAGTCCACACTCGAACCTGGGATCTCTATCATTTTCGTTTTCTACTATATTTAGTACATATTCCACGCCGAGGTGACCCAATATTTCATTAGCATCAAAATCTCTCTCACGCTCAGTAGATTTTTTGACGTTTTTCTTATCCGATTTATTTTCTACGCAGTTCAATACTTTTGGCACATATTCGTCGAGTAATTTAATCTTATTTGTAATTTCTTTTGATACATTGGTATCAAAATCACCTTCATTTTTATTTCCACGAAAATTTACATTCTCTTTTACGGAAAATGAGAATGACTTGCCAAATTGAATGCAGCAATTCTTATTGATTTTAAAACAACCTTCATACCGCAACGTTAACACATCCAACTGCTTTAATCTATGCGTGTAACCATTCAAATGAGAATTAAGACTTTCGATACCGCAGCAATTTATGGAGCATATTTTGCATTGAAATGTTGCTTTCTCTGTCAAGCTTTTGAACCCGATTACAGTTTGCCACTCGCCGCTAACTACACAGAAAAACAGTTTAGCTATGCATTCGAAAGGTAGACACGCCTTTATGATCATATCATCTGGATTATCAATCATCTTTACCAAAGCCATCTGTATAAGTTGGTTGTTTTCTATTTCCCGTGATCTACGTTTTACAATATTTGCAACTTGATTCGCAAAAATGCATTCTCTCCTAAAACTCTTCATTTGCAAGTTTACCTCACGCAATGCACTCTCGCGGATTTCCTGAGGTGCATGCTCACCTCTTGCCAATTTAATGTCTCCTTTTCCATATGTATAAAAAGGATGGTAAAATTGCTTTACATTTAAGCGTAAAGAAATTAAATGATCATTTTGTCGTAAATGATTTCCTGTGTCTTCAAATCGAATCTGTTTACTGCATATTAAACACTTAAGTTGTAACGTTTTCAAATTTGCATCTAAAACGTGTATCCACTTTTTTTTAGGAATATATACTTGAGTAAGAAGATAATGTTCCAAACTAAGATATGGCAATAGCTCAAGAAATTCATCATTAGTGACCCTCTCTAAAAGAGGAAAACTCCCAAAAGATGTCATTTCTTCTCCTCTTAGGTTCTTGACTTCAGATATTGTTTGGTTGAAATAACTTCTACAACAACAATATCATCTAACAACAAATCAAAAGAACAAATTTATATTTTTAAATATAATCCAATAGCAAATGTACTCGTTATTGTTTAAAAGACTAAAAATGCAAGAAAGAAACAAATAGATATATATTATTTCAGAGAACTTTACAATTCAAAAACAAACTAAAGAAACATTATTTGCATATTTAAGGTATTCACGTCATTGGTTTTAGTCTTGCGAAAAAGCAAAATTAACGTAAGCACAATTTTTAACGAAATGGTGTTTAACATTAAGATAGCTGTTTTATGTGGCTCAATATTCGTATACAGTGATGGTAATGAATTTAGCGCTTTCATATTATTCAAACAAATTTAAAATTAAATTTAGTCAGAAAAACTTATAATCGTACTAAGTTAAATAAAACTTAAACCGTTTAATATAAAAATTCTCATATATACATAATCTATATAAATATTGTACAAATTCATTAAACATTAAAATATTGGCATACTAAACGGTATTTATAAATGTATCCATATTATAGTTGCTTCCGTTATATTATATAGTTGGGTAGATTTGCCTGCCGTAGTACAAGATTGACATTGTTTAAATACCACTCAAGGATATTTTTTCCACAGTGGTATGATATCAAAGCTGATCAGAAATATGAAGTCACTTTGCGCTGTTTTAATAAAGCAAAAATCCGTTTTTGTAGATACTCCGTAATATATTTTTTGCTATTTATCGTTCATAAGTCACAAATGACTCGCTTTTTTTGTTACAACTGTAAATGGCTTGCCACACAAAAAACTTTTTGGGGAATTTTGTTTGTTTTTTTGTCCGAAATTGTTATTGAACATTATCTCGTCTATCAGCCACATAAAAATTTTAACCCGGCAGTTGTAAAAATTATGCCAGTACTTCAAGTTTATTTATTGTGATATGGAACTTTCAGACTTTTACCCAGAATCAGCTTTGGATGCAGTTCCGAAACAATACATCAACTATAAAACCGATGCATTGTTTCACCCCTTTCTGACTAGGCAAGTCACTTGCGCAAGAGACATTTATCATGTTATCAATCTGGCTATTGTTGTTTATTTGATCAAGATCGACTGGGATAGAAAGGTTCCTTTTTATGAATTTGGCAAAACGGGGCCAATTAGCTTTGTTAAAAGAGTAATATAGATTATCTACCACGTCATAGCTCAGATTAACTACGCTTATAATTGGAAGATGATCGGAGTTCATATCGTTTATTACTTTAACTGCGGACATATTTTGTGGCACATTGGTCAAAAAGAAGTCTAATGTGGAGGGTTGTTTATATGGATTTGCCGGAATATAGGTATATTCATGAGAAAAGAGGATCTGAGTTTGATTTAGTTGCAGTTTATCATGTAGAATGTTGCCCCAGCAGTTACTTCTTTGACATCCCCAGTACCCGTGCCTGCAGTTAAAGTCTCCACCTAAAATATATTTATTATTTGTACTTGTTAGTTTGTATTATTGTAGAAATTCGAAGAATACGGCAATCTCTTATCACTTCCAGATATGTTTGATATTTCGATTTGGTTTAGCATAATTGGAAAATGTACATTGTAATTTGATATACTATTAGGTGGTTGATTTTTCTGTCTGAGCACGCATTCGTATTTGCTTGAAAGTTTCTCTACTTAGGCAGTCCGGGGACGTAGCTTTATGGGCCCCATTACAGTTTGCGCATTTAACTATGGTTGTCTTACAATCTGCCGTTTTATGGTTTCCAGCGCAGTTGGCACAGAAGGTCTTAACCATACATCTACTGGACCCGTGACCAAACATGGCAACTCATTTTACTAAGTATCAGCTGTCAAAATCGCGCATCATTTTTATTTTGTATGCAAACCGCAAATGCAAACATTTGAGCTGCAATGGCTGAGTTAGTATTTTTTTTGTTTATTTTTAATAAATTATTTATAATTGATAGAGTTTATTCAAATCACAGACTAATAATTTAAATAATTAAACACTTTATATTGCAGAGACAAAAAGTGGATCCATGAGCGTTCCTAAATGCCGATCAAATGCAAAAAAAAATCTCTGCAACGCAAGGTTGCACTTAAAGACATGTTTAGCATTGCATACGCATTTTTTTAAATTATGAATTACAACTCGCGTTTAGGAAGTCGGCCCATCTTACAGTTGTAGCATTGAGTCAGTTTCGATTTGTTGGGTTTTTGATAATCCCATTTAACTTTGATAAAGTTTATTGCTGAGTACTTTTGGCGCAATTCCTTAAGTGTTATAGATTTTCATTCAAAATATACTATGTAAATAATTTGTTCACTATTACTGTCCCTTGCTCTAGTTATAATTTCGACTTCAAGACATTTCAGTCCTAAGTTTACGAGGCGTGCCTTAATAACGGATGGGTTGGTTTTGTCTAGTTCCCAAAAGAACAGCTTTGTATGGTTTTTCGTTTTTAGAAGCATATGTAAAATACTCGAAATTAAACTTTTTGGTAAGAGAATCATAGCTTGAGTGTAATCGGATTTATTGGTACAGAATAATTTTAAACCAATAGAAATTTTGCGTATTGTGTAATTCTTTATTTTTAATAATCTGCATGCTTCGTGTAGTTGTTCTATTTTACACTTTAAAATTTTTATTGTTGGTATATTAACTTAAACAGCTGCCTCGATAATAATTTCATCGTTATCGTCATCGTCTAAATTAACAACAAAACTAAAGAAAAGATAATAAACCGTTAGCTTTTGCAATAAATCCAAAAATCACAGAAAAGTACGACTTAACACATCAATTGATAGTACAAGACTGAAATTAAGTACTTGAAAACATTTTTCAAAATCATTCCACAAATGCTCCATCAGATTTACATCCGGTAATTGCGGCGGCCACTTAAGCACTATTATATTTTCCTCTTCCAAGCATTTTTTAACCAACTTCAAAGTGTGATTTGAATCGTTGTCCTGCATAAAATTCCATTAGAGTAGCATATTGTCATTAGAAAATAAAATCATGTGGTCTGTTAATATATTTTTAAAAACATATTGCTCCCTTTTTTTTCTATCTATTTCAACAATATGTCCAACACAGCGCCAGGAAAAAGCTGACCTAGCTATAAGGGTACAGCCACCGTGCTTTACTGTTTTGATTGTGTACTTTGGAGTGTTCTGCAAATTTTGGGAACGCCATTCATACCTTTTTCCATTACTACCAAACAAACAGAACTTAGATTTGTTATTTCAGAGCACATTTTTCTAAAATTTTATATTCTGATCGGATTGCTCTCTTGCAAACTGATGTCTATCTTTAATATTATTTTTTTGACACGTATAGTTCTTTTGAACAATACACTCTCCCAAACTTTTTTCGTTTAATCTTGGCTAAATTGTTTGAAAGATACTCTTTTTTGTATTACGTACCTTAATATGGCAAATAGCATTATAAACTTTTATCCTTAAATAGTTTAATAAAAGAAACAATTTTCAAGGGTTATTATTTAATTTTTTTCTTAAGTGCACCAGGAAACTTTTGCCATAATGACTTACATTTATTACTTTAAAATATTAAATATTATTGTAGAAGACAAAAATAAATTTCTTGTTAAGAAAAAGATATAATAAATACGTATTTCTTTTAAATTTATGCAGCCTGCGCTAAATTCGTGTCAAACTGAAAATACAATAACACAAACTGTCTAACAGTAAGCCAAATAGCTATTTATATGTTGTGGAGTTAAACCAATCCGCGTTTTGCTAATAAAGCACAATTTAATAACATATGTATTTATCATATACAAGGTGGACCAAAAGAAGTCATCCGATGTTTTTTGGCTCTAATGTTTTTCTAAATGAAAAACTTCGATTCTGTTTTTTTTTTTTTTTGATTATGTTTATTTGAACCTTAAGAATTTTATTGGTCAAGTCGAGAAGATGATATCGGCCAAATGGGCGGCGTCACAATTGATTGCTATACGGGCTCGTTTTATGGGGTCTTTCATCACTTCGGCGAGAACTTGGGGCGACAGATTCTCGCACTCGTGTCAAATGTTGTCCTTGGAGGCTTCCAGGTTCTCGGTTCTTCCGGGACTTCAAAAAACCCACAAACAAGTCTGAAACGGTTAAATCGGGCGATCTTGCGGGCCAATGTAAATCTCAGCGTGAACAGCACACCATTCAGTCACATTGAGCGGGTGTAATGACTCCTCGTGCATTACTCGTGGATTTTCGGTGCCCCAGAAGCGATAATTTTATTTGTTCACGTACCCGCTGAGGTGGATATGAGCCTTAGCACTCATTATGATTTCGGCCGAAAAATCGTCCACTGCGGCCTCGACACGATTATTCCGCGTTCTTGGGGAGTGTATCGCTCTATGGCTTGTTCATTTGTATTCTACATTCAACTAGTTCACAAATATCAAAACAGATGTAACAATTGGCCGCCATTTGCACATATAAGATCATCTTCCAATAGGTTGATTTTTTTTTGGCCCACCTTGTACAAGATGCGCTATATTTCTGTCCATCACTGTATATGCAAAAGCAAAAGATATTTCATAAAAATATTCAATAAATTTATTGTTAGAAAAAGGGCTTTGCATTTTCAAAACTTCGGTAGACTAATACTGGTGGACGTAAATACCTTTTTTTTATAAACTTATATTTATAAAAAAATTATTTGTATATTTTATTATATTGTTTATAAACAGGCTTTAAAAAAGAAAAATATATCATCACAATTGAAAGTGTATTTAAATAAAATCAAAGATAATTTTGAATAAAACATATAGCGTGTGAGATAATTACACCGAAGAATTTAGATATTCTTGTAATAAAAAGTATTTGGTGTAACTTATTAACTTACATATTTTTTACCGCAAATTTAATTTTACTAAATGATTATAAATAATGTAGAACGCATTAAATACCATGATAAAAACTTATTTTTCATTTAAATCAATTTCTAAATGCCTGAAAGTATTTTTTTATAAGTAAAACAATACTATTTTTCCTTGGAAAATAAGTTGCTGAAATAGAAACTACTTTGTATATCCTCAAGGTTATAATATAGTGTTCGTTTTTCATTTATAACCCACATAAAAAATTTTACTCTGCAACTTTAAAGGATTTAAAGTAGTCAAGTTTTCTTGTAGGTTACATATCCCAAAATATTTATTTAAAACCTATTGCCCCTATTGCGGTTCTCCACTTTTGTAACAGTTTGGTTGTCTTTGGCAAATTGATATTTCCATTCTCAACTCAAATGACGGTTGACTATTCAGTTGTGTATCTATTTTTTCGTGGTATTACCGTTTTCAACTTTGAACAAATTTGGTCGACAAAAACGTTGAATACACACAACTGCTTAAGAGTAGTTGTGTTATTGGCAATTAAGGTTGATTTTTTTTAAAGCGGTAAAAATGGAAAACAAAATGGAGATATCATAAGTATATGTATATTTTTATAATAACTTTTTTATTTCATTGCATTTTTGATAGCTCCTGTCAGCAAAAAATCTAAGAGCAGCATATAACTTTAATATAGGAGGAATAGCCACCACGCGAACAGGTGTTTTAGGTGATCTTTAATTTCATCCAGCAAATAACAAAACGCTTCTTTGCTTAGTCGGAAATAACTTATAAATCTATAAATATAAAATAATTATTTAGTTTCGTTACTTATTGGAAATATAAGTATACTTGGCACTGGGCAGCTCAATTTGGTTTTAATCATTACGAATTTTTCTTCTTGTATGTAGCACATCTACACAAGAGTTTTTATTTTCATCATAACATAAATCGACACTTATATCCATTATAAATACTTTTTAATTCGGCACAGCAGTTAGAAACAATTTTAGGAAAAATTTTTTTTTTATTTTCATTTTCCAACGTAATATTTTAAGTTAGCAGATCGATACTTTCAGTTGGCAACTTCATAGCAAACTCAACTAAAAACAGTTGAGTATCACAATACCTAAAATGAGTTTGGTTGTGCATAAGTTGGGTTGACTCTCACACAACCAAACTGAGTTGAGTGGTGAACCGCAATAGGGGTATATATTATTCTCTGAGTTTAATATTTATAACCCAGGTGGAGATTTTAATAGAAAAATTAATTTTTATTTTTTATTATTGAATTCGACCACGAATAATTATTATTCTTCTAGATATTTATCGTCTAGGGGAAGGACAAGATTAAATATTTAGGAGTAATCCTTGACTAAAAACTTTTATTCATCCTTATTACGTGTAGCCGTGCCTTAAACCCCTTATTTAGCCGAAGATCTAAACTTAATATAAAAAAAAGGTACTTACATACAAAATGTACATTTGTCCAATTGTGACCTATGGTTGTCAAACTGGTCTCAAAAGGCCGCTAAAATAATTGCAAAATTTTCAGAACAAAAATTGGAAAATAATACGCAATCTACCTTTAGATATCGCACTTATCTTCTACATAGAAACTTTGACTTGAAAATGCTTAAATCATTGACAAGGGAACTGACTGTCGTTTAATGAAAAATGCAGATCATCAAATTTTGATATAATAAGAAATTTGCTGTACAACCACTTTTTTAAAAACACAATTTATTTATTTAAATTTCATTTATTATGGCCCCTAATGGGCCATATGTATGCATATGGTTATAAGTTTACAACAATTTGCTATAATTATAAAATTAATAACAAAATAATGAATATTTAAATATGAAAGTGACAATACAATAAAAATTAAATTAACATGATTCATTAATTAAAATTAATAACAATAGAAATTTGATACATATGCGTAATATATAAGTACATACAGCTGCGGTCAAAATAATAGCACCACGCACAAATTTATACTAACTCCGTTTACATCTGTTCAACTGTTGGGCTGATTCAACTCAATTAAAAACAAAATCAATTCTTTGATAGTTATGGTTTATTATCACAAGAAAATTATTTGGTTTTTTTCAACAGTTTATAATACGCTAATTAAAAACAACAAAGAACTTAGAAACTACACAGTCAAAATAATTGCACTTCAGTTCATTTTTAACAAAAAATTAGTGGTCAAAAATTTCACTCAGATAAATATCTTGTAGATAAATATATTGTATGATTTAAATACTTTGTCGCGTGCCCATTATTTGCTATTACTGCGGCACAACGCCTTCCCATGGAATTCACTAAATGCTGGCATCTTTCAACTTTGATGGAACACACAGCCTACCAGAGCCCTTCAACGCTTGTTGGTTTTATTGTAGATACAACCTTTTTTATGTCCGTCCACAGATTTTCGATATGGTTCAAATCTGGGGACTGTGCAGGCCACTCCATTACATTAATAGAGTTATCGTTGAACCATTTTTTTTGCCATTTTGCTGGTGTGTTTGGGGTCATTGTCTTGCTGAAAGACCCACACAAGCGGCATTTCGTAGGAAGCATACGGTAGCATAATTTTATCAAGGATTTTTACATAAACCGATGAATCCATAACGGTTTTGATTCAATATATAGGACCCACACCTTGAAACGAGAAGCAACCCCATACCATTATACTATGAGCTCCATGTTTGAAAGCTTTTGATGTGAATTGTGACTTTTATTCGCTGTTAGGTGGCCTGCGGACAAAACATCTGGAACCCTTTTCACCAAAAAGAACAATTTTTGATTCGTCAGTCCATAGCACATTTCTTCATTTTTCCTTTGTCCAATTTAGATGCGCTTTAGCAAAAGATATCCGTTTAGCAACATGCTTAGAGGAAAGAAGCGGCACTTTTCGAGAACTACAGGCACTGGAGCTGTTGTTTCCCCACGCTTACAGGCACATTCAATGTTTTTGGAGCTCCGTAGCTATCATAAATAGATTTGCTTTAGTCGTCCGTAGTAACCGTTTTACTATTAAAGGTAACAAAACTCGATTCCTACCACGGGATTCAACTTTATGCTCATATCTTAGGCCATTTATTATCATTTTATTGGAACAGGTCAACAATTCCCTTACTTGGAAATACGATTTAACCTCGGACGCAAATTTTTTTATTAGCTCACGTTTTTCCGGCGAAGAATGCTTTCCGCGACCCATAACTATACAATTTTTATTAAATTATTACACGATTTTATAGAAAGTATATTAAAAAATTTTTATTACCTTCCGTTTTCACTTTTTTTTTTACAAAATTTTGGAAAACAAATTTAAAAAAGCCTATTACACGAAATGATAAGCGTTGACAAAAGATCTTTTATAACTTATTAACAGTTACGAAATTTGACAACAAATGCACACACTCTGAGATAGCATTAGGTAGGTAGGTAGGAAAGGGGGATGCAGAAAGCAGTATCTGTCTCCTACACCCACAATCGGAGACCAATAAGGTCCATAGCGTAACCCTTTATATAGTAAAGATAGAAAAGAGAGAGAGGCTTGCCAAAGATATAATACATGAAAAAATAATAATAAGTTTGTAGGAAATAGAATAGAAGAAGGAAAAACAGATTTTCTACGAGCGCCATTGCATGTTCACCAACCACCTGATCCCCATGATGAATCCGGTAATATTCCCCAGCTTGCACTCCGAAACATCACCCAACTCATCGTGGAATCGTTTACCTAACCACTTTAGCCTGTGATTCTGTAGCATTGGGCAGTGACAGACAATATGTTCCAGTTTCCAGCTCCTCCTCATCTTCACACATCCTACAATAATCCGCGGTGCCGCGACCCAAGCTACTAATCCTAGTCCTCACAGGACAGTGCCTGTTAAAACCCCAAAAGTGGCCCTAAGACATACCCTAGCCAGGTCCAGAAGTACCGTAGAGTCCGCTGAGTTCAACTTGGGCCATAAAGCCCTTGACACTGCAGTCTCTTCTGTCCCTCCACGCCATATTGGTCCTGTCCGATATTTACGCCCTGATACGCCCAAAATAGAACCCTAACGGGGGCCTCACCATGTCCTCTTCGCTCGTCAAAACCTGTACCGATCCACCACGCGCAAGTTCGTCAGCAATTTTATTGCCGACGATTCCATTGTGCCCTGGTATCCAACACAGTCTGACATCGAGAAGGTTCATGATCCTATCGAGTGCTCTCCTACACTTCACAACCAACCTAGATTTGACATATTGTCCCTTCAAGGCTTTGAGCGCCGCCTGACTATCAACGTATAGAGTAACCTCCCTACCCCTTGGAACATGTTCCAATATAAGATCCGTCGCTCTATATAGATAGTCAGTATCTCCGCTTGGAACACACTACAGTTATCAGAAAGTTTGTAAGACCTCCTGATGTTTTGTTGAAGTATGAAGAGAGCTTCGGATTCCAACATGAACGGGTTTGACCCCCGAACTACAACAGGTTTAGGGATCTTGATCCCTCGTGTGGTAAACTAAAACCTACAAAAATGAAAAAACTGAAAATTGGCGACTTTGTACCTTTACCTAGCGATTTCCCCAACGATGACCATATTCCAAGATATTTGGTTGCTTCAGCATTGCCACAACCTAACAATACGGAAACAAAACCTTTGGCATCTTATAATGTCGTTCAAATTGAAAAAGGCTTAAATTTTATTTCACGCGATTATTTGGACATTACTGAGATGCGAAGCGTAGATTTAATGATCAAAGCAACAGATATGAAATCAGCCAAGAAGTTTCTAAAAGCTAAATACATTGATATCGTGCCGGTAACTATTACTATGCAACACAACTCAACACAAGGTCGATTATTTTTAAGAAAAATAATTGATATTTCGGAAGATGACCTCTTAAAGTCACTGGAAGATCAGAAAGTGATAGAAATTCGTAAACTATCAAGAAGGGAAGGCGATAATTACATATCAACAGGAGCGGCCATAGTAACTTTTGACCTCATACGCAGACCAGATGTACTGAAACTCGGATAGGAAAGAGTACGAATAGAAGAATATGTGTCTAACCCAATGAGATGTGTTAACTGTCAGCGATTAAGGCACACACAAAAAAGATGTACAAATATTGAGTTGTGTAGAGGTTGCGGTGTTGCCCCTCCACATTATCAATGTACAAGAGAGTTAGACTAGAATTACTTAAATGCACTATTGAATCTCTAGTGACAATATCTACATATGGTCCTAAAAGAACTACCTACTCAGTAGTACCAGTGTCAGTAGTAGATTTCCAATGACACGCACATGTTAAATGTCTATAGTAAAAAAGCATTGTCGGGGGTATAATAAGTCAGTAGTACTGGTGACAGTGTCAATAGTGAATCAGTACAGATTCACTACTGACATTTACACCATAAAAGTATCAAAAGTGTAGACTAGAATTACTAAAATTAACTAGTGAATCTCTAGTGACAATGTCTACATATGGTCCCAAAAGAACTACCTACTCAGTAGTACCAGTGTCAGTAGTAGATTTGCAATGACACGCACATGGTAAATGTCTATAGTAAAAAAGCATTGTCAGGGGTATAATAAGTCAGTAGTACTGGTGACAGTGTCAATAGTCAATCAGTACTGATTCACTAGTGAGATTTCCTACATGGTAGTAACGGAACAACCATCAAAAATAATAACAACGACAACAAGAAAGAACATAATACCACTACAAATTTAACTACTAGTAATAATGACTTAACTGCCTCAAGTGGAGATATCAGAGAAGTATTAAGTACTGATGAGAGTGCCAGTTCTCAACCACTAAATTCAATGCCATCAATAGTAAAGGATAATTTTTCCACATATTAGATGAAACCTGATTGAAAACTCCGCCTAATGAAGCTACAGGTGTCGGTGTTTTGACACCCTGTAGCAGTATTTTTGAATTTACCGATGTGAATGTGTTATAACACCGGAAACATTTAAAAAGACTATGCCAAAGAATAATAAAAAGAAAAGTTGCAAATAATTAATTTCAAAACCGTCAAAATGGATATTGGACTTAACATAACAGTGCTGCAGGGGAACATCCAAGGATTTATAACCCATAAATACGCTTTAGAGTATTTAGTTTCTAAACATAAACCTACAATTATTGCACTTCAGGAAACCCACATCCCAAGAAATTTGATATGTTTATATTGAACTGGATATAAAATATTTCACCAGAACAAGACCCACGATTACGCCAAAGCTGGAATTGCCATTGTAGTTCTGAACAATTTTAATGTTACTCAGCACGTTTAATCGTGAGGAGATCTCCTTTTCCAGACGATTACAATAAAAGGCAGTACCTACTTACGTATTACTAATATTTACAAAGAATGTGACATAACACTAACAGCCAACATGATTAAGGCTATTGGTAATTTTAACAATGAGCATCACTTACTTATTGGTGATTTAAATTCTCAGAACCCTATATGGTGCTCTCAAAATTTGTCGCCAAGTGGTGCTCTTCGGGAAAAATTTGCTGACGACTCGGGTCTAACATTACTTAACACAAGGCATACATTTACTTCTGTTGATGTTACAATGGCAAATTCTGATTTGGCCCCGTGCCTTGTTTGGGAAACCTTAAGTACTCCTGAAGTTGGAGATCATTTTCCTATAATTATAACTAATAACAACCAAATTTACAGGAAAATTTTTCATCCAAGATTTATAGATGATAAAGCAGATTGGTTGCTTTTTTCGAAAAAGGTTGATGTTATGATAAATTTTCCTGAGACTATGAACATAAAGAAGACGCTTAAATCAAAAGAATTATTCGAAAATCGGCAAATGAAACCATTCCACAAAGCAAAAAGCCTAGTTCTAATAATTCTCCTGCTTGGTTTAATTCATCTATTGCAAAATTAATTAAAGAAATAATTCATTTAATCTCTATAAAAGGCACAAAACCCAAGAGAATTCTATAAAGTTTAGAAGAATGTGTGCACTAGTTAAACGTGAGTCTTAAATTGGTTAACGACAAACATGGAGCAATTCCTTAATCGCACTTAATCCTATGTTAGATATGATAACGTTGTGGTCAAGGATAAGAGGCATAAAAACTGGAAAAAATTTTAATTTTCCTACATTAATCGATAATAACATCATTATATCAAATCCACTTCATATCGCTAATAAATTTGTTAAAATTTGGTGCTCAACCGGATCTGATGACAATTTTGATGCTAATACCATGTTAAGAAAATACACATACATACAAAATATTGAAGAATGCTTAAGTCGCCAAAAAAACACCTTTCTTTCTGAAATTATTACATGGGATGATCTCGAAAAGGCGCTCAATAATGTTAAAGGAACAACACCATCTATTGACAAAATCATATATTCAATGATAAAAAATTCACCAAACACCCTTAAATATCGTATTGTCAAACTGTAGAACAATATTTTAAAAAGTGGAACATATATATTGCCCTATTATTACCAATACCAAAGTCAGGAAAAAATCCAAATGGTACAGAAGGCTATCGGCCTATATCATTAATTCCTGTCTTATAAAAAGTATTAGAAAAAATAATTGCAATAAGATTTTGGAAAAATACAAGAGATAAAATTTCACCATTACAACATGCATTCCTGCCTAAACATGGAGTTCACTCTTAGGTCCATCAACTTGGGAACAAACTTCGTCAAAATTTATCGAAAAGAAAACACAAACCGCCAAATTAAGGTCAAAATTGATGGCCACTTATCAAAATCATATTATCTTGATAACGGAATTCCTCAAGGATCACCGTTATCTGTAGTTCTCTTTTATATTTATGTGAATTCATTGGCGAAATCTATACAAAGTGTACCGGAAATTGATTTCATTGGAATATATGCAGATAACATTTTTGTATTAACATCAGGAAATTACTATACTGTTTCCAATAACTTAAAATCGTGCAAAATCAACATGCAAAACTGTGCATCTTTACGTGGCGCTGTTATACTAGAAAATAAAACGGAATTATTGCATGTCTGTAGACGAAGAAATTGATGCCCCCTGGTATACGATTTGGATGCACTGATCTCATAAGCAAAAATGAACTTAAAATTCTTGGTGTCATGTTTACAAAAAATTTTTTATGGAATTGTCATATAAGATTAATAACATCCTAAACTTAATATGTTCTAAGAGAAAAGGCCCTCATGTTGAAATAGCTATAGACATCAGCAAATCTTTGGCTCATGGTCTAATTCATCACAGAATATCAGTTTATAGATGGACTTCCAAAACGAATATAACAAAACTAAATGCTGCGTTAAATAATTGTTTTCGAACAGCTATGGGCCTTCTGAAAGTAACACCTCTACCGTCTCTTAGGATTGAATCGAGATCATCAGATTTCTCTACATTACTTTACACAAGATCTATTAATATGGCGGCAAAATCTATTACAGATCTAAATGATGGACTGCATTGTTATTTTTGGCGGACAATTACATCTGATCGGATAAAACATTTTTGTGCACTACATAATATTATGTTTTTATTTAAAAAATTTCAAATACCTTTACCCTCTAAGCCAGATGTACGATTAGTAAAGAATATGGTCAAAATTGATTTTAGTTTGGCTTCACACAACAAATCTGACACCAGCCCTGACTGTTTTAAAATAATAGCGGCAGAAAAAAGAGCAAGTTTCTTTGCCGATATTGAACTTTTTACAGATGGTTCTTTTAAAAACGGAATAACATCTTACTCAGTAGTTCAACATCAACCCAGCTCTAACTGGGTGGTGGTCAAACAGAGCCAATTACCTCCATATTCTGGTATTTTTGTAGCTGAACTCGCTGCAATTGTTGCAGCGATTGATCATGCTGTAAAAGTAAATCAGAAAACAATAATATGCACTGACAGCCTAAGTGCAATTAAGGCAATAGTTAAAAATACAAACAACATTTACGACAGTATTTTTAAGAATCCTGATATACAGCAGCCCGTGTTTATTATGTGGATTCCATCTCATTTAGACATAACTGGTAACGAACAAGCAGATAAGGCAGCGAAGAAAGCGATCACATTGCCATTAGTGATGGAGATGCCATGTTTCAACTTTGTTATTACAAGCATCTTTAAAAATACCTTTTTAGATATCTTAAGAAAGGAATGGGAAAATTCCAATTATTTTTTGAGACGGCAGAATTCGGAATTATCTAGACCTAGATATCATGATGAATATTCCAGGCTTCAGTGTATTCTACTCGCTCGTATTAGAGTAGGAAAATGTTTATTCAACTCATGACATTACTTTGATGATTCTATATCCCCAATGTGCAATTCCTGTGAAGTCACAATTGATGTAGAACATGTTCTGGTGGATTGTCTAACATCTAAATTAGCTGAACCACTAAAGGCTATTTTGGATTGCTCTAAACCTCTCCGAACAGAGTGTATGCAAAGACAGCGGCGAAATTTGTGAAGAAAACACCGAAGTATTTGTAGTTCTGTTCTTATAAAAAATATTTTGTATTTGGTTGTTTCGGCAGTTAAAAGAAGGATAGAAACGTTTTAGGTGGTAAATGTGTTGCCGCTAGCTTTTTAAATTTTCGCATACAAACGGCATTGTGGATATTAATTTTTTTTAATTTCGGTAAGCATTTTTTGATGTAACAGTTTTTGTTTGAAAAAAAAAATCGATATTTGCGCTATCTTCATCATTTTCATTATTAATATTATTATTAGATTCTATAACTGCAGCTTAGATATTGCTATTTACACAGAAGCCGCAGCCACAAAAATAAAAAATAAAGAAAAAAACAATCGATTGTGCAATGAAAACAAAGTTTGTACCAGGGTACACTTATACAAGGTTGCGGTGCCAGCCCAGCTGACAATTTTTGTGTTCTGGAGTTTGTCAAACTACATATTAAAAAAATGATTTCAACTCCGAAAATTGTCAAACTGCATACATAAAAAAAGAGAGCCGAAAATCGCTCTCCTTTACGCTATCACCTTATGTAATTACACCATGGTCTGTACTAACTACACATCAACGATTTCTGCCAACGACAGTTGTAGTCATGTAGCTGTTTAGCCTACTGGTGTCTGTTTACAGCAACACCTACATAAATATCAGGTGATTTATCGTGAGGTTTGATAATCAAGGGGCTTATTTTAAGAAAAAAACGCACGACTCATATTAAACTAAATTTTGAGAAGTTTTTGCGATGTTTTATCGTGAAATGTTGATGGCCTCGTTTTTGTGTTAAAGCACATTTCTGAAATTATTGTTCCACAGTTCTTAAAAATTGAAGCAAATCAGAATTTTACCGTCAAAGGTAAAACTTACAGGACTATTTTCTTTCTAAAAGCTCGTGAAGCAAAACTGGTTGAAAAATCAATTGAGTGAGCAGATTAATCGTGCGTTATCCTATGGACTATTTTCTCTGGGTATATGCAAAGTCTGAGGTCTTCGGAAGTATGTCAACTACGATTAAAGCTTTAAAATTCAAAATAAAACATTTTATTCGCTATGCTTCGCTTTCTAAGCTATGCTTAGCTTTGTAAGCTAACCTTTACATCATGTCGTTTTCAAACAGTAAATACCATAAATTGTTTAAATCAATAATACAAATGTTAACTTCACTTTCAAATTCTGTGTTTTATTTACATTATATATTAAAAGGCTTTATATTACGTTGAATAAATAAATAAATAAATAAAACTTGCGATGAATCACCAATTATATGCATGATGATATAAACTGTGTAGAAGATATTTTAGGTTCGGCAGAATTGCATATACATACTGTGAATGTCAAAAGAAACTGTACACCTCAAAGTATTATATTTACAACTTTATTTTCTTATTCAAATTTATGATTTAATTAAACTTTTTTGGTTTTCCTTTAATATATTTACCCTTTTATTATTTTATTAAAAAACAATAACGAAACTCTAACAAAAACAAAAAATATACAACAAAAACAAAAAATGCTTCATATTTCTAGCGCCAAAAGAAATTGTACAGCTCTTGTGCATAGCATGTAATAAAGAATTTTACATATAAAAGTACCGTTATTTTTTGTGATTTTATTTACTACGATACTTTATGTAATATTAGCTAGGTATAAAAATTATTAATAGACTTGACTTTGTCACGAGCAGATCAAACGACAATTTTTTTCGGTTTTTTTGAAAATGGCTAAACAAACTTCTTTGGATATTCGTAAGCTTGTGCTAAAATATTACAAAGATGGCAAATCCTTGCGTGAGATTGGTTCCATGATTGAAAGAAGTCACAATACTGTAAAATATATAATAGACAAGCACAAAAAGTTTTCAAGTTTAGAAAATCGCCCTAAATCTGGAAGGCGAACCAAACTAAACAGTACTCAAATATGGTCCATTGTGCGTAAAGTTAAACAGAATCCAACAGAAAGTGTTGTTAAAATATCCGAAAATATTTCAGAATGCTCAGGTACAAATGTTAGTGCTAGCACAATACGTAAAGCCCTACATGCAAACGGACGAGTTCCAAGAAAAAAATGGTACATATCGGTAATTAATCAACGTCGACGTCGAGAGTTTGCTAAAAAGTACGAAAATTGTACTAATATGTTCTGGAAAAATATGCTTTTTAGAGACAAGAGCAAATTTGAAATTCTCGGCAAGAAAAAACCGGTTAAAATTTGGAGGAAGAAAAATTGTGAAATTGACCAGCAAAATGTAATATCCACAGTGAAGCATGCTGGTGGTTAAGTTATGGTGTGGGGATGTATGGCAGCCAATGGTGTAGGAAATGTGGTCTTCATAGAAAACACTATTAATAAAATAGATTATCTCAACATTTTAAAAGATAATTTGGCACAGAGCGTCGAAAAATTGGGCTTGGATCGAACTTGGGTCTTTCAGCAAGACAACAATCCCAAGCACACTGCCAAAATAGTAAAGGAATGGCTGCTATATCATACTCCCAAACAGTTGGATCATCCCCCCAGTCACCCGATCTGAACCCTACTGAACATTTGTGGGAGCACTTGGACCGGCAGATAAGAAAAAGAGAAATTTCCAGCAAGGATTCTCTCAAATCGGTGATAATGGAGGAATGGCAAAAAATTCCTCCCCGAGGTTACTAAAAAGCTGGTGGAATCGATGCCAACAAGACAACAATCTGTGATACAACAAAATGGTCATCAAACTAAATGTTAAATTTTTTTTAAATAACATTATTATTATAAAAACGAGTAATGTACAATTTCTTTTGACGCTATAAATATGAAGTTTTTTTTATTTTTGTTCTATAGTTCTTGTTTTTGTTGGAGTTTTGTTTTTATTTTTTAATAAAATGAAAAAGAAAGAAATATATTTAATAAAAAATATAAAATGTTTAATTAAATAATAAAAAAAAAAAAAAATTAATCTTAAAACATGAAAATAAAAGGTGTACAGTTTCTTTTGACATTCACAGTATAGCGTTACTTTTTTAAATTAACTAGCAAATTTAAACCTCAAAGCGTTGATCAGCGCCGACAACTAAAACTATAATAAATATAATTTAGTTCTTTTATGCTAAACTTTTAACATTTCAGGCTCAATGGATACGTTCAGCAAAATTGGCATTTTTGGGTTGATGATCAACCCGAAGAGTACTAACAGCTACCATTATTTCCAACTTAAACAACAGAATGATGTGGTTTGTGAGCTGGTGGAATCATTTGTTTTTATTCAAATAGAGTTTATCGTTATCTTACCGTCAATGCTAACGTTATCGCAACATTTTAATGGACTATGTGCTACCTGAAATTTAAACGCATAGTATCGGTGAGCTCTTGTTGAACTCGGCACCAATTCATTCAGAGCCATTCAGAGTGTGAAACAAAAGTATTGAGAAATTATTTTATTAGGCACATAATTTCACTTTTTACTACGGTAAACCTAGATTTCACACCTTTTGACTAATTTCTCTGGGGATATGTGAAGTTTGAGGTATTCAGGAATAAGCCAGTCACACATATCATTTTAAAAAAGTAATTACCATAAATTCTTTTAAGATCACTTTTAAATTAGTTTTAATTTATATTATAACCCCACAATGAATAACCCGATTAATACTGAAGTGGTTATTAGATCAATTAAAATTATTTCAATAGCAATTATTTCTAAGTCAACGTTTTTTAAACGGTAAGAAGTTATACAAGTATTTTGTTCAAACCAATTTTAAGCCAAAAATGTAGTTTCTGTTTAAGAAACAAAAAAATATTTAAACATAAATGTTACGAACGTCAATTTATATATAAATTACTTGATTATACTAAAAAAAAAATAACAACAAAAGGTAAAGTTTACCTACCTTTGCCGATAAATGTTATAACTTTTAAAGATATTGCTCTCCCACAAAATAGAACTTTAAATTAAATTTTTTTTGTTCAATAAAAATGGCAAAAATGACCCAAGCGTGTAAAAAAATCAATTTTTACTAAGTGCTCCCAAGTCTAAGCAAAAACGACAAATCCAGCGATGCCAGCTCTTGGGACGTATAACAAATTCCTTTTTTTTTCTACAAATAAACAACCAAGGCCCATTTATGGATAGGCCTTGTAAACAACCGTATAGGACCACATTTACACATGAAAGTACTTACATGAAATTTCTGTATACGTATGAAAAAACAATGTAAAAGTGGTTGAAAATATTTTTGGATATATAAACGAAGTTAGAGCTAAATAAAAATATGTGTGAATCAATAAAGAAGAAAAATTAAAAATATGCTTAACGAAATTAATTTAGAACAATAGTCATTTAAACAGCAATTTGTTTTCCCTACTTTATGCTGGGTCTCCACGTAGCAATATTCATTGCTACGCATAAGTTCAAACATCGGCAGAAAACGGCACTGTATTGTTAATCCAGCATTTACTCATGAAAGTAATTTCATGATATTCGCAATACACTCACACTTTTTCACAAACACACTCACATTAATTTTACTTTCCACTCAGATTTTAACGATTTTTTCAAGAAAGTAAAATTTGACGTTTTAATGAAAGTAAAGTGTCAAATGTTAAACACTGTACCCTACTAATAAAACTTGTACAAATTTACAGGATTGTGATACAATAATAATTGTAAATATCACTTATTTTTGTGTAAATGAAAATATTTATAATATTTATTCTTCAAATATACATCAAGAATAATATTAATGTAATTTTAAAACAATAATTTTATTAAAAATTAACAAAAATTATTTTTTTCAACTATTGCCTTTTAAATTTGTGTATGAAATATTCTTGGTAACTCTAAAGGTAGTAAAAAAATGGAGGTAAATTAAGAGCATCAATGTAAAATGTATAGCAATTATTACGACTCTTCACTTTGACGACATTTTTGAAATGAATTTTCACTTTCCTGTGTAAGCGTACAAAAAATTTACTTGAAAGTAGTCCATTTCATACAAACTTTTATTTATAATACGTATACAGAAATTCCATGATATCACTTTAAAGTACTTTTATTTTCATTGGGTGGAGAACACGACACGAGTAATTTATTTATAAAATTTAATATCTTGCCTTAGCTGTTAATTTTTTTTGGAAAACCTCACTCTAAATTATTATCAGGTAAAATTATTTTAATTTTCTATTATTTCTGCAAAGAAAAACAACAATTTCAAAGATAATACAACGACTTTGACAGCTTACTGCGGCAATAATCGCAACGTCCATAGGGACGCAATCAAATTTGAAAAATGTGGTAACCCGGGGTCTCCACGTAGCAATATTTAGTAGCAAATTTGATTGCGTCAATAGAAATTGCAAGGTGTAGACCGCAAATTGCCATATGTAGCAATATATTGCGCAATCATTGCTCTGCTGATTGCTTGAGCAATTATTGCCGTGATTAGCTGTCAAAATCGTTTAATTTTCTTTGAATTTTAGGTTTTTCTTTACAGAAACAAAGGAAAATTAAAATAATTTTACATGATAATAATTAAGAGTAAGGTATTTCAAAAAAACTCATAAAAGTTAAAACAAAAATATTAAATTATAAAAATAACTTATTTGTGTCGTGTTCTCCACCCAGTGAAAATAAACATATCTTAGCAAAAAGGTGCCGTTATTCTGCCGACGTTTTTGCTTATGCTTAGCAATGAAAATTGCTACGTGGAGACCCAGCGTAATAAATATTGCTACGGGGAGACCGCGGGTTAAGGTCTAACTAGTATGTCATATATATTAGAAAAAATATTTTTAACTGAAGTCAAAAGTTTATATCATATTTTAATTGCTATTCTAATGTAATGCCTTAGTAATAGGCCATTATCAAACATAACCATTTATAAATACCTAATACAAACAAAAAAAATAACACACAAAAATTACACGAATGTTCTACAAAAATAATTATAGAAATTTTTTTTTTAATATTAATAGAAAAATTTGATATCTATTACTTTATTTTTTAAACTATACAATTAAATTATATATTCTACCACTAAAAGAAAAAAACAATAAAAACTGCTTTCAATTTTTGTAAACAAATACATTTGATTTTTGGCATGTCAGTTGTCGTTTTCCAACAATAAATTGCATGTAGAATTTTATTGTTGCAGAACTGAGGCTACCTGCTGATAGTACCATGGAAATTAAGAAAATGCTCAAAATGTCGCAAACGTCAAAACATATATCTCATAGTTCCCTTTTACATTTGCGACAGTAAAGAAGAGATATTTTTTCAATTCTCTTTTGATCTTGAATATGACTTTTACATTGAGAAATAAAACAAGTTACAGTGCTATATTCGGCCGTGCCGAATCTTATATACCCATCACAACGTGTAGTCATGTAAATCATGTAGTCTCATATAAAATATGTACATACATGTAAGAAACATACATATAAAAAACATACCATTATAAAATTATAAATTGAGTTTACCTATGTATGTTTCTAAAAACAAAGTACAAAAAATATATAAAAAAAATATTTTAAAAACAAAAAAAAAATAAAAAAAAATTTGCAAAAAATATATAAACAAATTAATAAAAACATAAATAATATATAAAGAAAAAAAATGAAATAAAAAAAATTTTTTGGCTCAGCTGGGATTCGATGCAACGTTTACGCTAACCAGTATACATATATGTATGTATGAAGGTATGTATGTATACATACATACCTTCATACATACCCAGCCTGCACAAAAGTACGACAATGTCTGAATCAGACAAGTCGTACAAATATCTGACTTTTTTTACGGACATTTCGTACAGATTTCTGTAAGACATGTCTGGGAAATTTTATGTACGACACGTCTGATAGATTTCTGACTGATTTCGGACCGATATGTCGAAGGGATTTTATTCTTTTTTGTTTACCGACATGTCTGATAGATATCTGACTGATTTCGTACAGAAATGTCTAAGTTGTTTTCATTCCTTTTGTTAAGGATTTTTTGTTTTTTTCTTTACTTTACTTTCTTTTCTTTCTTTGCATTTACCAATTTTGTAATCTTGATGCAACGAAATAGGTGATAATAAAAAATTTAATTTATTGGTGTGTTAAAAAAGTTTAAAAGAATTATAAAAAGTGATTGTTTTGTGATTAATAAACAATATATGTATATAAAAAGAGTGTCACGTCAGGCTTTTCGACAAAATGTTAAAAAAGATGCGTATTTGGATTTTCAAGTTAGCTTAAAATATTTAAAAGAATTTTTTTAACTATTATATGTGGCATATAAACAATGTATATGAATATATGTAATTAAGTAATAAATTAAATGAATAAAAAAATATAACATAAAACTGAGTTTTATTTTATTAAATATTTCAGACAAACATCCGACAAACTTTCAGAAATCTATCAGAAATCCATACGAATGTCGTATAATAAATCCGAATTTCCCTGCTTTTTCTTTCAGATTTCTGTTAGATTTCTGTCAGACACGTCGATAAAAAACTCAGAATTTCCCACGACATGTCTGTCAGAATTCGTGTCAACCACTTCATATGTTTGGCGGTCAGAAGTCTGACAGAATTCGTATAGAATTCTTACTTGTTTGTCGACATTTCTTACAGACATCTGACAGATGTCGGACAATTTTGCAGGCTGGGTATGTACGTATGTATGTATGTATGTATGTGTAGTGCATTATACATGCATACACAAACATACATACATAAAAATAAAAAAAGAAAAGAAAGACAAACCAAAATGAAAATACAATAAAATATAAACAAAAACAAATATGAATAAAAAGTATATGACTTGCATTTCAGGTGACTGGTGTCAATTGATATCGGTCACTAGAATGCATAATAATTAAATATATGATATTGATGTCATAGTAATTAAATAATAATAATGCATAATAATTAAATATATGATATTGATGTCATAGTAATTAAATAATAATAATGCATAATAATTAAATATATGATATTGATGTCATAGTAAGTAGAATATAAGTAATTATGTAAACAAATAATTTTAAGTAGGGCAATTAGTTAACATAGAATAAGAAATAGAATAAGAATACACAAAATTAAAATAGTATATAAGTTGTTAAGATTTAAATAAAATCAGTTAGTGATAAGACTAACACAAAAGCTATTTGTTGTATTTTAATGTAATGTTTAAACACTTCGGCAATTGACTTAGTCGGCTCTATAGAGATGGCAAAGTTTCTAAGGCTCTCTAATAAATTAAGAAACCTATAGGGCAAAGTTATCACAATTTTAACACACATATCATCACACTTTTATCCCTTTTATCACATGGCGATCCTGCCGACCGATTTACAAAATTAGATACTAGGATTGAATTCCCTTTTAAGTTATGGAAATAGAAGAAACAAAAGAAAAGCAATACATCGACCAGCTGTTTAAGAAATATGAAATATAGAAAAATACGTACCTCAACCGATAGAAGCCACTGTACAGGCCCCTAAATACAATCCAAGTAAAAAGAAGATAAGTATAGAGGAATACTTTAAACGCCTGCATAAGTCCAAGGCACCAAGGAAAGAAGATACGAAGAAGGAAGTAAAAGAAAAGAAAAGAGGCGGAAAAGCAGCAGAAAACGAAAACTCATTGCAAAGGCTTTCCGAAGATTTCATCTAACTGCCAACAAGGTTGAAAAATCGAAAATTTTGAACGACATACGGAATATAAGAAGGAACTATTAGTAGGATTTTCATCAAAATGGGTGGATGGTTTTCCAAGGAAGCCATCATTGTGAACGAGAACAATAGAGGAGTGCTGGCAGTTACCCAGGATCATATGCAACAAATAATTTTGGTCCTTTTGATTATATTAGTTATAGGAAGAATTCATGAATATTATAAAGGTTATATGAAAAAGAAGGCATACAAATTTAGTAATAAAATAGAAAATGTATAGTAAATAGTATAAGAATTTATGAGCGTATAAAATAAATTATAATGAATGGAAAAATTGATAAGTATTTATAAAAATTTGAAAAAGAGCCCAAACAGAATCTACACACAAGGTTATGTAGACAAAACTTTAAAAGATATTGAAAACTTGACACTTTTTGCTATAAAATTTGAGGGTCACTCGCTACAGGATATAAAAGAAATCGAAGGTAAAATCTTACAGTATTTAAAAACAAGCAACATGGCATTGTTTGGCATTTGTGACGCATCAAAAATAATACCTGAGTTTAATGGTGATATCGGTCAACTCAATAATTTTATAGGAACAGTTACTTTCTATGCCGAAACACTTAAGGACGCTACAGAAATTAACAAATTAATTAAATTCGTTCTGGCCACTAAATTGTCTGACAGAGTAAGAAATAAACTAGTCTCAGAAGAGACACCAAATACGTTGGAGTCATTTAAACGTATATTTAGGAAAGTTTTTACGCCAAGGAAGTCTCTTTCTTCCGTTCATAATGAGTTGGCAAAACAGGTACAGGGTAGTGGTTCAGTGGTACAATTCGCCAACAAAATTGAATCTCTCGTAGCAAGTCTGAATGAATTACAGATAGCAGAATTAGGTATCCAAAATAGGGAAACGATAGTTAGGGTAAATGAACAAGTAGCGCTAAGTACTTTCAAAGATGGTTTGAGTGAACCACAGAGAACAACGGTAATGGCTGCTAGACCTACAGGTTTAAACGAGGCAATTCAAATAGCAGCAGAAGTAAAGCCATAGGTTTAGATTCCAATGCATTTATATACATGGATGATATAATTGTTTTTGGATGCTCCCTACAACATCATAATGACAATTTAAGAAAAGTTTTTCAAAAACTAAAAAGCCGCAACCTTAAATTAAATCCGAGTAAATTTTGTATGATTTTGAGATCATATACAAACAAGGGAAAATAAATACCAATGCAGATGCCTTATCAAGAATTAAAATAGATTCCGATAATTTAAAAGAACTGATACCAAAATCTATAAACGTAATGACTAGGAAAATGACTGAAAAGTTAGGGAAAAGAGAGGAAAATAAAAATGAGGAAAATGAGATTGATAAGGAAAGAAACAGTGACAGAGAGACTGATCACATTTACATATGGAATAGCATTTCGTTTTCACAAGTAAAAGGCTATCCGAGATTACAATTTGTAGTAGTTAAAATGAATAGAGGCATGCCGAAGATTGAAATTTTAGGGAATCGTGTAATAATATCTAGTAATGAAACTGCATACTCGAATTTAGGTTCAGTCTTGCAGAAGTTAACGAAGATTTTACGGGATAACCAAATATTTACAGTAACGCTAGCAAAAGATGATGAAATATTTAAATATGTGCACAAAAGAAGATTTATGGAAATATATAATAGCATGCAGATTAAATGTAAACATAGGCAGAAACCTATAGAAATAATATTGTTTAGACAACCTGAAAAGATATTAGAAAACGAAAAACAAAAAGAAATTATAAAGGAATATCATATATATCATATATAGAAATAATATTGTTTAGACAACCTGAAAAGATATTAGAAAACGAAAAACAAAAAGAAATTATAAAGGAATATCATGAAACTCCACATGGCGGACACGTGGGAGTGCGTAGAACAGTTATTACAATAAAAAAAATGGAAAAATATGTACAAAATGATTAAGAATTTTATCAGTCGATGCGAATCTTGTAAAAGAAGTAAAATTATTAAACATACAAAGGCGCCATTCCAGATTACTAATACACCTACAAAACCTTTTCAAGTTATACAACTTGACACGGTAGGTCCATTGAGAGTATCAAATGGATACAGATATATATTAACAGCGCAATGTGAGCTAACTAAATACATTGACGCATACCCAATAGAAACCAAAGAAGCATCTGAGATAGGAAGGATATTGGTAGAAAAGTTTATATTGAAATATGGATGTTTTGATACGGTCAAAACAGATAAGGGAACTGAATTTGTAAATGAATTATTTAAGGGAATATGTACACTCATGAAGATTAAACACATAACTTTGACAGCATATCACCATGAAACTTTAGGTAGTATTGAGAGAAATCATAAAGTTTTAAATGAATACATGCGTTCTTTCACGCAACAATACAATTGGGATGAATGGATTCCGTACTATACATTCGCGTATAATACCACTCCACATACATCCACACATTTTACCCCATTTGAACTGATATATGGTAGATTAGCATCAATGCCAACCGAACCCATGTCAGATGATATATTTTACAATTATGAAGATTATGTAAACGAATTGAAAATAAAATTGAAACATGCACATGATATGGCAAACAAAAATTTGTTGAAATACAAAATAAAACAAAAAGTTGCTAAAGATAAGAATACTAATAATATTAATATAAAAATAGGAGATAGAGTTTTTTTAAGAAAGGAAAACGCAAGAAAAAGTGAAAACCAATAAATTGGTCCATTTAAAGTAATAAAAATAGAAAATGTGAATATCACAATTTTAAAAGATAATAAACCGATGACCATACATAAGAACAGATTAAAATTGTTTTAAGCATTTTTTTGAGTATTTTGTAATTTTAGATATAAGTATATATATAAAAAAAAAAAAATATATTGCATATTATATTTTTTTTCTTTTCAAACGGTAGGGGTGTAGTGCATTATACATGCATACACAAACATACATACATAAAAATAAAAAAGAAAATAAAGACAAACCAAAATGAAAATACAATAGAATATAAACAAAAACAAATATGAATAAAAAGTATATGACTTGCATTTCAGGTGACTGGTGTCAATTGATATCGGTCACTAGAATGCATAATAATTAAATATATGATATTGATGTCATAGTAATTAAATAATAATAATGCATAATAATTAAATATATGATATTGATGTCATAGTAAGTAGAATATAAGTAATTATGTAAACAAATAATTTTAAGTAGGGCAATTAGTTAACATAGAATAAGAATACACAAAATTAAAATAGTATATAAGTTGTTAAGATTTAAATAAAATCAGTTAGTGATAAGACTAACACAAAAGCTATTTGTTGTATTTTAATGTAATGTTTAAACACTTCGGCAATTGACTTTGCCATCTCTATAGAGCCGACTAAGTTTCTAAGGCTCTCTAATAAATTAAGAAACCTATAGGGCAAAGTTATCACAATTTTAACACACATATCATCACACTTTTATCACTTTTATCACATATGTATGTATGTATGTATGTATGTATGTATGTATGTATGTATGTATGTATGTATGTATGTATGTATGTATGTATGTATGTATGTATGTATGTATGTATGTATGTATGTATGTATGTATGTATGTATGTATGTATGTATGTATGTATGTATGTATGTATGTATGTATGTATGTATGTATGTATGTATGTATGTATGTATGTATGTATGTATGTATGTATGTATGTATGTATGTATGTATGTATGTATGTATGTATGTATGTATGTATGTATGTATGTATGTATGTATGTATGTATGTATGTATGTATGTATGTATGGATGTATGTATGTATGTATGTATGTATGTATGTATGTATGTATGTATGCATGCATGCATGTATGTATGTATGTATGTATGTATGTATGTATGTATGTATGTATGTATGTATGTTTTTTTTTTTTTTTTTTTATTAACGAGGTGAAATCATCGAAAGACCCTGGTACTCAGGTCAACCAGGAGTGCGTGACTTTAACACGCTAAAACACCTCGGTACACTAGCCCAAAATCCCTGCGGAACTACCACAAAGCTATACATCGCAGGGGGGGGAAGGTACAACACCCAAACTATAACATCCTATTACGGATTTTCTCAACCCTACGAAGTTCAATGAGAACCAATCTAGCATATTCACATACATACTCCCAACTGCGTGCAGAGGACAACATAATCTCCACTATATTACTGTGATCAACACTACGGCCTATCATCCCCTCAAGGTGTATTCTCTCCCTATCAAAACGCGAGCACGAAAAGAATACATGTTCAGCATTCTCCTCGACATTACCATCACAACTCGGACAGAACGGAGAAGTATCATGACCAAATCTGTATAAGTAAGACCGGAAACAACCGTGTCCACTAAGCAACTGCGTAACATAGAAGTCCAGATCCCCATGTGCTCGCCCGAGCCATGGGACTAAGTCAGGAATAAGAGAAAACGTCCATCTACCCTTCTCTGACAAGGACCATCGCCGCTGCCACTCAGCAATCGTTTCAATATCTGAGAAGCCTCTGATCTGAAGATCAATTGGCATCATTCCTGCAATCACCAATGCTGCATCATCTGATACAGTCCGGAAAGCACAAATAACTCGCAAAGCAGCCAGTCTATATACTGGGCTTATAATTCCCCTATAGGTCTTCAACCCAAGAGCCCGAGACCAAATAGGTGATGCATACATAATCACACTCTTAACTACTCCAGCCAGAAGTTTCCGACGTAAGTACTTTGGGCCTCTCGTATTTGGCATTATACGAGACAGAGCAGTATATGTTCTCGAAGACTTCTCAGCAACATATAGCAGGTGATCCTTAAAAGATAAACGACAATCTATCATAACCCCAAGATATTTAAGCGAAGGTTTCGTCTCAATACAACACGATCCCACATTCAATTTCACAGACTCCATTGACCTACTGCTGGATATCAAAATCGCCTCTGTCTTTTGGTCAGCGAGCCCCAAATTAACAGATTCCAACCAGGAGCGCACAATTCCTATGCTTGCATTAGCAATGGTCGTAATCTCCACTAACTCCGTAGCGACACATATCAGGGCTATGTCATCGGCAAAACCGACAATCTTAGCCCCATCGGGAAGAGACACACGGAGTATGCCATCATACATCACATCATACATCACAGTCGATCTTGCCTTTCTAAAACCAAATTGATTATCAGATAGACCTCCTACGCACTCAACATATTCCTCTAGTCTCCTACAAACTATGCTTTCCAACAGCTTCCCAAACGTATCAATCATACAGAGTGGTCGGTAGGAGGAAGGATCCTCCTGAGGTTTTCCCTGTTTCAATAACAAAACTAGCTTTTGCCTTTTCCACATACTCGGAAATTTACCATGGCGTAAACACGAATTGATCAAATGGATAACCTGAACAGGGCAATACTTGAAAGTCTCCCTTACTACCGCATTCGGTATGCCATCCAAGCCAGGGGTTTTCCCGTCCCTAAATTTGCTCATGGCAGCTTCAACCTCAACTGTCGTGACAAGCGGAAAGTCAAATACCATATGAACAGTATCAGTCTGCCAAGATGTCACACCTTGGTAAGGAAATAAGTGATCCACTATGCGCCTAAGTACTTCAGCATCCTTAGGTGGTGGAGGATTTAGACACTTTAGCCTTTTTGTTAGCAGCTTATAAGCCAGACCCCATGGGTCGTTTTCAACCTCTTCACACATCTGTATGAAACATGCCCTCTTACTCCTACTGATCGCCATTTTCAAGGATTTGCGGATGCGCCTATATTGGTCACGGTGCTCGTCATTCCCCGGCCTACCTCGGCTTCTAGTATATCGTCGTCTAGCCCGGATACATTCCGACCGTAGTTGAGAAATTTCCCCGTTCCACCAATATACCGGCCGCTTGTTCGCACTCATCCTCCTTTTAATCATAGACGTATCGCATGCCTCCGATACGCTACTTATGAGTTGCCCAGCCATTGTTTCAGGCTGTCCTCGAACCTCATATTTTCCACCACTACTCCAAATAATTCCCTATCAAGGCTATCTGTTTTCCATCCCGAAATTCGTTCCGGGTGTATAATCATTGCATCCTGGCGCAATTCCTCCCTAATATCAATCAATATAGCATTATGATCGCTATGTGTGTATATTCCGGGCATGCTCCATCCTACCCTTCCCATAATATTAGCGCTAGCAAAGGCAACATCAATAATTGACCCCGCTTCGCCTCTTGAGAAAGTGTGCTCAGCTCCGTTGTTTAACAGAATCACATTAAGTGTAGAAAATGACTCCACTAGTATCCGACCCCTAGAATTTGTGCATGGGCAGCCCCATTCTATCGCCCACGCATTGCAGTCGCCGGCAATAACCACGGGACCTCTTGAGCATGCATCAGAAACGATATTGTGAACAATTCGTTCAAACTCCAATAAGGAATATCTCGGGGGAATGTAGCAGCTATAGAAGCAAATCCCATGCACAATAGCCCGAGTAAAACCAGTAAACTGTAAGGCAGGATCTCGCAGCCCTAATTCACTGATTAACCATATCGCCGACGTCTTGGTAATGTCCGATAACCAATTAACCGGGTCCCGGCATCGATACGGTTCACTTAAGAGTGCTAAGTCTATATTCATCTCCCGAACACTCTGTTTCAGCAGATCCTGTGCCGCCTGACAGTGATTCAGATTTAGTTGTAAGACTCTCATCCTCGATGTCTAAGGCGTTCGATCGCTTTCTTGTAAAACGGACAGACAAAACAGCCAGTTACATGATCACTCTTTACCCTAGGGTTTACACAACTACACAGCACACATGATGGTCGGTTATTACACACCCCAATCCTGTGACCAGATACGCCACACTGTAGGCATTTGTCAGCGTAATCATTCTGACTTTTGCACCTACTCGCAGTATGACCAAAGTCCAAACATTTGTAGCACCTAATTGGTGCCATTTTCCCTCGTATCCTACATATCACCCATCCAATACGTATCCTAGCGGTCTCAATAAGGTAGCCCGCCAACTCAGAACTCAGACCAATAGTGGCAGTCTGTGTTCCCCTATACGATTTCCTCAAAGACTTAATCACAGACGGTTTCAACGCACTAAATTTATCGGAAACTTTCAAAAGAGAATGTAATACCTCGTCTTTCGTCGTAACCTCATCTATATCCCTAATCTCCAAGAGCACCTCATGCGTCGAGGCACGTACCTCAGCCGTCTCGCCCAGCACACCCTCGACAGCTGTCTTATGTATGTATGTATGTATGTATGTTTTTTTTTTTTTTTTATTTAACGAGGTGAAATCATCGAAAGACTCTGGCTGCCTAAATGCCAGGAGTGCGAGACTTTAACCCGCTAAAACACCCCGATACGCCAACCCACACGTCCTCGTGGAACTACCGCATAGTTTTCCGTCACAGGTTGGGAAAGGCATTTCAACCCGCGCTAAGTCGTATTGATTCTGTTTCGAATCCTTTCTAACCTACGAAGTTCCACAAGAACCAATTTCGCAAAGTTACATACATGCTCCCAATTACTCACAGAAAACAGCATAGCCCGCACTATATTATCGGGCCTTATGCCGTAGCCTATCATCGTCTGTGAGTTCGCCCTCCAATTCTCAAAACGTGGACAGATGAAAAAGACATGTCTGGCATCTTCCACAACGTCTTCACCACAACTCGGACAGAACGGATTACTGTCATGTCCAAAGCGATATAGATACGACCTAAAGCAGCCATGTCCACTCAATAACTGAGTGATATAATAGTTCAGGACGCCGTGTCCCCTATCGAGCCATGTCACTATGTCAGGTATCAGTAAGTACGTCCATCTCCCCTTACCCGTAACCGACCAACGCAACTGCCATCTGACAATGCGTTCTTCCCTTGTAGCAGCTGTGGCCTCCAAATCAATTGGTAACATACCCGCAATGACAAATGCTGCCTCATCTGACACTGTCCGATATGCACTACACACTCGAAGGGCCGCCAGCCTATACGCAGGCGTAATAAGATTCACATATGAACCAAACCGCAACGCATTTGACCAGACAAGATATGCATACAAGATAATGCTCCTAACAACGCTCGTTATCACCTTCCTCTGGAGATATTTAGGGCCTCTGGTATTTGGCATAATACGCGAGAGCGCAGAGCAGGTTCTCGATGCCTTTGCACTTATGTACCGTAGGTGATCGAAAAAGGATAAGCGAGTATCAATTACCACACCAAGATATTTAAGGTAGGGCTTTGTCTCCATGTTGCACATGCCAACGTGGAAGTTCATGGTTTCCCTCACTTTGCGGCTGCTTATCAAAACCGCTTCCGTCTTATAGTCAGCAAGATTCAAGCCCATTGACCTGAGATAATCTCCGACAATTCGTATACTAGCATCCACAATCGTCTCTGCCTTTGCGAGTTCCTTCGCAACACAAACAAGTGCTATATCATCCGCATAGCCAATTATCTTCACATTTGCAGGTAAATCCAATCTCAATACACCATCGTACATCACATTCCATAGTAATGGTCCCAGCACTGATCCTTGTGGTACTCCTCCAGTGACTTTATACCTCTTCATACCTGTGTCGGTATCATACATGAAAAGCCTATTACGAAAATAGTCCTGAATAATGGCCAGTAGGTATCGGGGGATATTCAGTCGAGACAAAGCGTCTACAATCTTCTCATAGTTCGCTGTATTAAAGGCATTCTTGACGTCCAATGTTACAATAACACAGTATTTCTTTGTACCTTTTTTCCATCTCTTTCCTTCGATAGCCTGTGCTGCAGTTTTTACAACCACATTAATGGCATCGACAGTAGATTTAGCTTTCCTAAAGCCAAATTGGTTAACGGACAACCCACCTACGGCATCAATGTAAGATTCCAGTCTGTTACATACTATCCTCTCTAACAACTTTCCACACGTGTCTATCATGCATAGTGGACGATAAGAGGAGGGTTCATCCAGGGGCTTATTATCCTTTGGTAGTAGGACCAATTTTTGCCTCTTCCATATTGATGGAAAAACTCCTTGACTCAAACACGAGTTTATCACCTTAACAAATTGATCCGAGCAACATTTAACGGCTTCCTTTAATGCGACATTAGGGATACAATCCAATCCTGGTGTCTTATTATCCTTGAATCTTAACACAGCTGCTTCTATCTCGGGTGTTGTCACCTGAGGAAAATGGAATATTTCATCAAGGAGACTATTTTCCCATGAAGACGTTTCCTGATATGGAAAAAGCTGCTGAACGATGCGGTTTAGGATCGACTCCTCCTTAGGTGGTGCTGTACTTAAACACTTCAGCCTCTTAATTACCAGTTTATAGGCAAGACCCCACGGGTTATTTTCAACATCATCACATATATCAAGAAAGCATTTGCGCTTGCTTTTACGAATTGCTAGCTTTAAGGCTCTCCTTTTCATTCTAAAAATCTGCTGATGTAGTCTGTTATCAGATGTACCTCTCGACCTTGTGTATAGCCTTCTTGCACGTATACAATCTACCCGCAAGGTAGCAATTTCATTGTTCCACCAGTATACTGGATGTTTGTTTGCCGATTTTTTCCTTTCAACCGTCGATGCATTACACGCTCGCGTTATCTGGTTCATCAACTCACCCGCCATGACTTCCGCTGGACCATCTAGTGTCATTCCCTCCATTACAATTGAAAAAACATCCTTATCAAACGTATTTGTCTTCCAGCCTGTCAAACTCCGTGTATGTGTATTCACACGTGGTCGTTCACGTGTCACCTCTATGATTATAGCTTTGTGGTCACTATGTGTATATTGATCAGATATACCCCAATTTACCCGGCCCACAATGCTTCTACTGGCAAACGTGATGTCAATAGTCGATTCTCCAACGCCACTACTGAACGTGTGTTCGTCGCCAGAATTCATCAATACGACATCTAAGACGGAAAATGTCTCCAGAAGTATTCTGCCTCTTGCGTTGGTCCATGGACAGCCCCACTCCGTAGCCCAAGCATTAAAATCACCAGCTATCAGCACGGGATTTCTAGTGGTTGCATCGGAAGCAATGTTATCAATTATAGCGTGGAACTGTTTCACTGAATATCTCGGTGGAATATAACAGCTATATAACGTAATACCGGAAACTGTCGCCCGAGTATATCCACACTGTCGTGACGTATTAAGCATCGTTACACCACTAATCGACCAGATTGCCGATGTGTCTGAACTATCAGACACCCAGTTTGAGGACTCCACACATTGATATGGTTCACTAAGTAGCGCAACATCCACATTTAGTTCACGAACACTTTGTTTGAGCAGCTCTTGACTATAAAAAGTCAAAGTGTCAAGACGTGTTTCTAAAAAGCTCCAATCAAAATAAAGTTTTTGCTATTAAATAAGCTAATAAAAAACCCTGGAACGTAACAACTTAACATTATTTTTGCGGCAACGCGTTTGTGTCAATAAGTTATAACATAAAGTGGTGCTATTATTTGTTAATTTTAATAATTTTAAAAATAAATACAAGTACTGAAAATAAAAATATTGTATATATACATATATATATATATATTTGTTTTTGCAACTACAGCTGATTACCTTTTTGAAGTCATCTAGTGTGCAAATTACATGAAGAAATAAAGCTATAATTCGTAAACTTTAAATTAAAGCTTTTGTGGACTGTAAAGCTTAGCAGAAACAGTAAAACTTTGAGCATACTTTTAGGGATGCAATAATATAAAATAAAATATATATGTAATAATATAATATAAAATAAAACATTTTAATATTTATAAATAAAGTAAATAAACAACTAACTAATTACAATTGTGATAAAATTTTCACCGAAATTTCCAACTGGAAAACTATGTACACAACACGACTAAGAAATAAGAATAAAAATAAGCCCATCAAAAAGAATAAACAAGAAATTGCAAACACAACAACAATGGAAGCTGTTAATTCGACACACAATTCTCAAATCTTTATTACTCCAACTCAAAAGCGGTTAAGAGAAGTTGTGCAAAGCTCACTTGTGGAAAACACAGCGATGACACCATGCTTATCAAATGCTGCTACTACTGCTTCACCCTTAAAACTCCTGCAAATAATGGATAAACGTTTCGATAAGTTAACTGATCAATTGACCAAACATTTACAAGCAGTAATGCAGAAAATGCTAAAAGAGTCTGAAGATAGTCTCTTAAGTGAAATAGACAAAAAATTAAATGTAATAATGAGTGACTTAATTAATGTAAAAGAAAGAGTATCGAATTTAGAAATATCTGTTGAAGATATTAAAATTACTGCTATGAAGGAAATGGTAGCATTAAAACGTGAAAATGAAATGTTAAGAAATGATATCATTTATCTAAAAAATTATGCTAGAAAGCATGAAAACTCTATAGTGTCCTGTGATATTAGAATTACAAATGTGCCCTCTGAGCCAAATGAAAACCTTTATAACTTCTATCATAAATTGTGTGAAATGGTTGAAATCTCGCCTCCGAGTATTAAATCAATTTTCGTGTTAAAGTAAAGAAAAATAACACAAACCCAAGGAATAACAGTAAAAGATTATCTGATGCTGCAATAATCGTCAAATTTCAATGTCCCTATGAGAGAAACTTGTTTTTGAAATCAATAACCAATTTTATCAAGTATCGAAGGGACCCGTTGCGTTTAAATCAAATTGGCTTTGATAGCTCTGTTCCTTTTTATGTAAATGAAAATCTTACCCCTGATAATCATCGTATATTTTTGCAAGCTAATAGATTAAAAAGAGATGGATTAATATCAGCTGCTTTTATAAACCGAGGTCTAGTTTACGTGCGGCTGCTTGAGAATGATGAACCAACATGCATCTACGAAGTCGATTTTTTAAAAAACTTATTTCCTGCTTCGGAACCTGATGATGAAAACATATACCGTACTCGTGATAAAACATTTCGTGATTAAAACTGCAGCTCATAATATTTATTTTTTGTCTCTTAACTTTTTTCATTATTTATGTATTATTTCAAAATATTCTTTCTATTCTCAATATTATAAACATTTTATAACTTTTTATTTTTCTAATAGACTTTTAAAAGATTGTCCTATTGTTATTGCGTATTACAGTTTTAGTGCCGCAGTTGATAATTTAGAGCACACTATTGATAAAAAACTTGTAAACTGCTTTTACTTTTTTGATTGTGCTTTTCTCTTTTTCAGTAAATATCAATTGGTGAAAAATTTTATTGTTAACACAAATGCTTGCATTGCTTATAGGCTTATTATTTGTTATAATGACTTTGCAAAATGATAATCAGTTAGTTGGCTCCAAAGAAAATTTGTATAGTATGACCAGAATTCTTGCCAGAAGAACTTCTGGTCTCAATATTTGCCACATCGATGCTCAAAGCTTAAATAACAAGATGGATGAATTTCGTTATATTTTTGAGAAGTCTGGTATTGACGTTTTGTGTATTTCAGAATCTTGGTTTCATCCTGAAATCCAGGATAGTTCATATAGCCTAAATGGTTATCGTATTTTCCGAGCTGATAGATCCTCAAATGGAGGTGGTGCAGCTATTTATGTAAAGTCATCCATATGCTGTAAACCAAAATACAAATCTATGGTGGATGAGAAAATAGAGTATCTGTTTCTTGAAATTTTAAATGGTAATAACCAAAGACTATTAATTGGTTCTGTTTATAGGCCTAATAGGAATATTGATTTTAACCCACTTCTTGAAAAGATAGCTACGTTTACACTTGGTTACTCTGACGTTATTATTACAGGTGATTTTAATGAGAATATATTAGCTGACCAAAGATTGATGGAGGATATGAGTGGCATTGGTCTATTGCTCGTAAATCGTTCTACGGCAACCCACTTTACAAATTCTTCAAGTACTCTACTTGACCTTTTTTTCGTCAATAATAGTTCAAGTCTTTTGCTCTTTGATCAGCTCTCTGCGTCAATTTTTTCTAGGCATGACATGTTGTTTCTATCGTATGACTTTGACATTGTAACTCACAGAAACGCACAGCCTCAAATGATAACATTTAGAGATTTTAAGAACCTTGATTTTCAGTCGTTGGAAACTGAATTGTCTTCCATTCCGTGGAACCAAATATTTCTCATACCAACTGTAGATGAGCAATTAACCTTTTTGCAGAACAATATTCTTTACCTGTATGAGAAATATATTCCAGTCAGGGCAAAGGCAATATGTAATGAAAGGCCATGGTTTTCTAACGAAATAAAGACTTTGATCGTAGAGAGAAACTTAGCTTATGTGAGATGGAAGCGTTTTAGGACAACTGAGCTCCATAATGCTTTTAAGGATGCCAGAAGAAGAGTGAACTCGAAAATTAGATATTCAAAGACACATTTTTATAAGTTAAAGTTTGAAGCAGCTGTTAGCTTGAGAAGAAAGTGGAAGGAAATTAAAAATATAGGTATTATTAACAGTGATTTTAAAGTTGAAGATGCAATTGATGTTACTCAAATTAACTATGATTTTACCAATTTTCGCATGCCTGAGGTGAATGCATGTTTTTAATAAATAATAGTACGCTAAATTTTAATTTCGTGCATTTTACGCAGGAAGATGTTTTAGAATCTGTTTTTAGTATTAAATCTAATTCAGTGGGATGTGACGGTATACACCCTAAATTTATAAGATTTATTATTACCTTTATTATTTCATATATAACACATTTTTTGAATACGATTGTTACAACATCAACTTTTCCATCAGCTTGGAAACATGCGAAGATTACTCCTGTACCTAAAGCTGACAGGACATATAGACCAATAGCTATATTACCTTTTTTATCTAAAGTATTTGAACGTTTAATTCACGCACAGATAAAACATTTTCTTTTTGATAATTCTCTACTTACCAGCAGGCAATCCGGTTTTAGACCAAACCATAGTTGTACTTCTGCCCTAATTGAAGTCTCAGAGGAGCTGAGGGCTAATCTTGACAATAGTATGGTATCATTTCTAATTCTACTTGATCATTCTAAAGCATTTGATACAGTTGACTTTTCAATTCTTTGCCAAAAACTGAAAAATATGTTTCATTTTTCTGTAACTGCCGTAAAGCTTATTTATTCGTATCTAAGTAATAGAAGTCAATCAGGTCTGATAGTTGTCCAACTACAAGAGGTGTGCCGCAGGGCTCCATACTCGGCCCATTATTGTTTATTTTGTATTCAAATGATTTACCCACCCGACTCAGGTTTTGTGGAGTGCATATGTATGCAGATGATGTGCAACTTTTTATAAGTTGCAAACCATTTGATATCAATAGTTGCATTTCTAAAATTAACCATGATCTTGACAGTATTAAAGAATGGGCATCAGCCAATGGGCTCTCATTAAATGCAAAGAAGTCGAAGGCTATGATAATTGGTAAAACTGATTCCCTAATAAATATTTTGCCACCAATTCTGATTGGAGATTCCATAATTAGAATAGACGAAACTGCTAAGAATCTCGGTATAGTTTTCAACAAGAAATTAGACTGGTCTAATCACATAAATTCTGTATGTGGGAGAACCTTTGCCATGTTAAGAAATCTATGGATGTCGCAATATTACACACCTTTTGATATTCGTATGTTACTTGCTAAGACCTATCTTTTGCCAACCCTTTTGTATGGAGTTGAACTTTTCGCTAGCTGTGACGCTTTTAGTATGAGAAGGCTAAATGTAGCGTACAATAATATTGCCAGATATGTGTTTGGTCGAAGTAGGCGGAGCAGAATCTCGCAATACTCAAGACAGATATGTAGTATGCCTTTTGATAGCCTGTTAAAATTTCGAACATTGCTATTTTTTCATAAAGTTATTTACATAAAACAGCCTGAGTACTTATATAACAGATTAATTTTTTCAATGTCTGACAGAGGCTACAGAATTAATACCTTTCGTTTTAAAAAGGATATAACGAAAAAGCACTTTTTCCACAATGCTATTAACCTTTGGCGCCAACTTCCCAATAATATTCAAACGATTAGCAATGCAATGCATTTCAAAACTGCACTATTTGCCCAATTGAGTTAATGATGATTTTATTTTGTTGATTCAAACTCATTCTTAGTTTCCCTCTTAATATCATATATCAATAAACAATGCATTTGATAACAACTTACCTTTTGTTAACTTAATTTTTAAAGTATGTATTAAATGTTTTAGTTTTAAGTTTTGTCATACTTCTACTTGTTAATTTTTATTTTTTAAACTGATTTAATTTTATTTATTGTAACTTAAGTTTTATCGTGCCACTATCTACCCAGTACTATTAGATAAGACTTGTTCTTGTTGTGCTGTATTAATTAAATAAATAAATAAATAAATAAATAAATAAATAAATAAAAAATAAATAAATAAAGAATGGGTTCACCGACCCCGCACTGTTCATTTCTCTTTCTTCTCCATTCTTGTTATCACTCTTGTGTTCATTCTTTCCATTATTTTTCATCATATCTTATGGGTCTCAACTCAAAGCCGCTATCTCCGTTCGATGTGCAGTCACGTTAAAAAACCCCATGGTTATCTATGTATGCAGGGAGGCCATGCGAGGGTTGACATGATATCCTTATGAGACACCATGCCAGTGCCAGGTCCGTGTTAGTCGGGAAACTGCATCCGAGCCTGCACCACCAACCTAATGGTGACAAACATTGAGCGCACTTTGAGACTCGCTAGGTTTTAATAAGACGGAGGCGGTTGTGACATTAGCCTATGAGCCATTTCGGAGGAATTTCACTTCCACTTACTGAAGTCATAGAATATCACAGCCGTCGGCCCAGGGTACATCAAATCCAAATAGTAGTTCCAGTTATACCATAATTAAGACCGTACTGGTCTTGGTCTTAATGCCTTACGGCGGGGGTTCGCAACTAGAGGAAACCACGGAGTCGTCACTCTCCTAACTACGCCTCTATTGAGGGTACCTCATGTGGTTGGATGCATAGTTACGGGCGACATCCACTCGCCCTTACACAGGACTTCAGAGAGCACTTGTACCTTTTTGATACGCTCTCCGCACCTGCCAAACTAGGGTTCGCGGGGTCGTTAATCCCGTTATTCTCAGTTGAGATTCCCTTGCGATAATGTATGTATGTATGTATGTATGTATGTATGTATGTATGTATGTATGTATGTATGTATGTATGTATGTATGTATGTATGTATGTATGTATGTATGTATGTATGTATGTATGTATGTATGTATGTATGTATGTACGTATGTATGTATGTATGTATGTACATACTGCATGTATGTATGTATGTACATAACTGCAGCTAAATTTACTACTGCCTGGCCTGTCGTTCGCCTATTGTAGATTCTCTGGATTTCGGCTGCCAGTATGTCTATTGGAATCATTGCCGCTATGAGACAAGCCGCGTCATGCGATACCGTCCTAAAGGCACTTATTGTCCTGAGCGCGCATAGTCTATGAACCGAGGACAGTTTTCTTCTATATTCCTTTATCTTCAGAGCCTGTGCCCAAACAGGGGCTGCGTAAAGCAATGTGGAATTGGTAACCGTAGCCAAAAGCCTTCTTCTTGGACCTCTTGGTCCTCCAATATTAGGTAGTATTCTAGCAATACTCCTTTGAATCATCGCGGCCTTCGCGCACGCGTATTCAATATGAGGCCCGAATTTAAGTCTGTTATCCATCATGACCCCAATATATTTGATTGCCGGTTAGAACATATCTCCTGCTTTCCCTTCTTCACCTTTAATGAATTCCACTTTTTTCCTACTTGTAATTAGTACTGCTTCAGTCTTCTGTTCTGCCAGGTTGAGATTCGCTGAATCTAGCCATCCCTGGATCCTCACAATTGCATCGTTTATAGCCGATTCTAATTCCACAATATGTTTCGCTACACTGACAATCACTATGTCATCTGCGAACCCGATTATCCTTGTCGAGCTTGGTAGTTGTGTTCTAAGGACTCCGTCATACATGATATTCCATAGCAGTGGACCAAGAACCGATCCCTGTGGAACACCTGAACTAACATCATACATCCGTGGCCCATCGTCCGTTGCATAGATCAGTTTCCTATTCGAAAAGTAACTATTCACTATTCTTATTAGGTACTTCGGTGTGTTCAGTCTCTCTAGAGCTGCCATTATGAAATCCCAACTGGCAGAGTTAAACGCGTTTCTAATGTCAAGCGTGACAACACCACAGTATTCTTTTGTCCCCCATCTCCAACGTTCTCCTGCTATTGCGCCCGCAGCTGTATCTACTACCCTTTTTATGGCGCCAACCGTGGAGCGTGATATCCTGAATCCGAATTGTGTCTCAGAGAGTCCATTCTCTCTCTCGACGATGTCCATGAGTCTGTTGTAGATCACCTTTTCCAGTACTTTGCCCAGCGTATCAAGAAGGCAGATAGGACGATAAGATGATGGGTCGCCAGCTGGTTTGTTCCCTTTCGGAAGCAAAACGAGTCTCTGTCTCTTCCATTGGTCCGGGAAAATACCCTCACTTAGGCAACTTTGCATAATTCTCCTGAACAAGCACGGTCTTCGATGTATTGCGGCCTTAATGGCTTTATTGGGAACTCTGTCCGGGCCCGGTGCCCTGTTATCCCCAATTTCCCTACCTATCTTGAGAATCTCTTCCTCCGTGACAGGGGGAATATTGCAGTCCGTGAATCTGCTGTCGACGTATACCCAATTGTTCTCCCGCTGCGGGAACAGGTGCGATACAATTTCCAGTAGGAGTGTTGGACATGTTATCTGAGGAGCCGCTTGGCATTTAAGCTTCTTCATTACCACCTTATATGCTGTACCCCAAGGGTTTGTATCTGCCTCCTCGCAAAGGCGCTTGAAGCTTTCTCCTTTGCTCTTCTTAATTGCGGTTTTGAGTTGCTTCCTAAGTTCCCTGAATTCCTCAATCCTCTGGGTGTGGTAGCTTTTTCCTCTTGATCGCTGTGCCTTGCGCCTCGATCTAAGACATTTCAATCTGAGGCTTCGTATCTCCTCATTCCACTAATAGCATGGAGAACCAAATCTGTTCGGCTTACGTTGTGGCATTGACGCATCGCAAGCTCGTTCTATTAACCGGCATAGTTGCACTGACGCTATATGCACTGGACCTACCTCGATATCCTCGTCCATTATTGAATCATTGAATGTTTCTAAGTCGAAACGTGAATCCTTCCACTTTGGACCCGTTGTAGGCTTAGTATGTCGCCCACGGCCACGGCATCCTGAGATTACGAACATTACCGCCTGGTGATCACTGAAGGTGAAATCTTCGCTGACCCACCACTTCGTCCTTGGAGTTAGCGAGTTGCTGACAAACGTAATGTCGATGATAGAGCTCCGACCGGCTTTCCTGAAGGTCTGGCTCCTTCCATTGTTCTCCACGTCTACATCCAGAGGTGCCAATGCCTCCAGGATGCTACGTCCTCTTCTGTTTGTCGACTTGCTACCCCATTCCGTCGCCCAGGCATTGAAGTCACCAGCTATTACAAGTGGGGACTTCCCAACCGCATCATTCACAAGTTCCTGCAACATAGATTCATATTCTTCATGGGACCAGCTTGGTGGAGCATAACAGCTGTAGAAGAATATGCCCTTTATCCTTGCTCGAGTAAAGCCTTTTCTTTTATCTCCAATGTTCTGAATATCATATTTGCCACATGCTCATATTGCCGCCTTCGAACTTTGATCGCTTGTCCAAACATTGCTACTTCTTACTCCATATGGCTCGCTTATTATCGCAACATCTATTTGCTTACTGATTGTGACAGAAGGTCGTTTGCCAATTCTCAATGGTTGAGGTTTATCTGCTTGATCCTGAGCTCCATATTTATTTCCTAGTTCCGATAGCTCTCCTGAATACCGGACATCTACTGCTTCCAGCAATGTGGGCTGAGTCGCCTGTATTATTGTTCTTGCAGAACATGCATACGGGATTTTTATCACATGTCTTAGCCATGTGCCCTTCCTTACCGCATCTCCTACACATCTTAGATCTATCCATAGCATTCTCGCAATTGACCGCCACATGCCCGAATTCGAGGCATCTAAAACATTTCAGTAGGCTCTTTTCCTCCCTTATACGCCATATTGCCCAATTTGTAGCGACTTTCCCCATTTTCAGAAGCATTTCGGCTCTGTCTACTGGCAAACTAATTTTGGCAATCTGTGTTCCACCGTATACACTTCTAAGCTTAAGCATCTCTAAGGGGCCAGCGTCTCTTAGATTTAGTTGCGCCCTAATTGTCCTAACTACCTCCTCCTTCGTCGTTACTTTATCGTGTGGGGTTAGCTAGATCCTCCATCAAGACCCTCCCATTCGGCGAATTGGGAGCGCTCAGCATGCCCTTTTCAGGGCGTGAAGGGTACCAGGGAAATAAAATACCTGGGGGTGACCAAAATCTAGCATTATGACTGAATGGTAAGTTATTCAAATCCAGGAGCGTCTGACCCACATTGGGCGGCTCCCTGGTCAGCGTCTGTCTCCATGTTAGGAGCGGCTGCTTCTTTTGTCCTGGCGGAAGGCGAAAAACGCCCGAATAATAAAACAACGATGGAAAAGTCAGTGAAGATTAATGAAGTTACTACATAGGGGACCAATACCCCAGTGTCGGCGGACGCGAGTGGTGGGCAAGCAGGCTCCCATGCGTCGATATCAAGCGACTGCAATGCTATTCCGGTAGGCTTGGCTGGATTGGCAGATAATGCTACAAGCATAAACAACAACGGAAGGGGCTGGATAACGGCAAGGGTGACCATTTGGTAACTGTGAACCCCTTTGCCCGAAATTCGAAAATGCGTAGATCACCGCAGCACGAGAAGACTGGATCCAATAAAACGGCAGTAAACCCGAATATGGAAACTACAACATTTTGTAGACTCGGCGTCTGCATCCGGAGTTTAGTGGACATGCTGGAAGATGGGAAAAGGCGTTCAATTCATCAACCTATGCGAGATGCTATAGAGAGCATTAAGGCCTTGTACGAACTATCGGCGATACAAAACCACGACGAAAAGGCGAAAGAGGTCATCAGGAGCTCAAAATCCTCTCAAAGCTCGCCATGGTTAAGGAGAAAAGAGCCCAAGAGGAAACCAGAAGGGAAACCGGAAGGAGTACCAAAGGAACCGATGGCAAAGAAGGTCTACGAGGGCAAGAAATGCGCGGAAGCAAAACCGGAGGAAACCGCCATTATACAGGAAAATTATGGTTGGAAAGTGGTAACGTCTAAGGCGAAGACAAAAAAGTCAAACGGGAATCGCAATAGGGTAAGGACGAAACCCGACGCGATTGTAATAGAGGCAGTAGGGAATAGTTCCTACGCCGACATCCTGCGTAAAGTGAAGGCCGATCCGAGTCTCAACGAACTAGGTCAGGCAGTATCCAGGATTAGGAGAACCAATAATGGTAACCTATTACTCCAACTGCGAAATACGGGCGAGCGGACAGACGAGTATAAGGAGGCGATCGGTCAGAGTTTAAATGGCCAGGCGTCTGTAAGGAGTCTGAAACCGAGAAAAGTTATAGAAATCAAGGATATCGATGATGTATGTATGTATGTACGTATGTATGTATGTATGTATGTATGTATGTATGTATGTATGTATGTATGTATGTATGTATGTATGTATGTATGTATGTATGTATGTATGTATGTATGTATGTATGTATGTATGTATGTATGTATGTATGTATGTATGTATGTATGTATGTATGTATGTATGTATGTATGTATGTATGTATGTATTTATGTATGTATGTATGTATGTATATATGTATGTATGTATGTATGTATGTATGTTTTTTTGTTTGGGAGGAGGTGGAAATCTTACATAGATTCCCGATGTTCCGGGTTATGTCGGATTCTTACCGACTCAAACCACCTCCTTATTCATCACCACTCCCTGCGGAACTGCCTGTTAAGGTATTACGTCGCAGGGTGGGAAGACTCAGTTAGTTTCGAGGTTCACATTTCCAGAGTCCTTTCTTCTTTGTTCCTCCTCACGTAGCTTAAGTAGCACTACCTTAATAAAGGTACATATTTTCTGCCAGTTATCATGGTTTTCCATCATTACATTCACAATATTATGCGGATATAGTTCTCTACCAACCTTTCGCTCCAGTCGAGCTTTGTCAAGTACAAATCTAGGCCAGTTAAACATTACGTGTTCCACATCCTCTATTATACCTGGACATCGTGGGCACACTGGAGAGTCATCATGCCCACATTTGCACAGGTAGCTCCTGTATCCTCCGTGGCCCGTCAGGAATTGTGTAAAGTAATAATTAACTTCTCCATGCCTTCTACCAATCCAACTGACTATGTTTGGAATGAGCTTAGATGTCTTAGATGAATTGGCCCACTGTATAAAAGCTGTTTTTGTTTGTATGAAAAAATAAGAAATTTTTACAATGCGGTTGAAAATAAAAATTATTTTGTTTTCTGTAAATAAATAGTTGAAAAGTGGTTAAAAATTATGGTGATCCTTTTTTTTGTGTTGTTGTTGTCCATTGCTTTTGTTTTGTTTGCTTTATTTCACTTGTGAAACTATTTTTTTAGTTCATCGCCATCTAACATTATCAGCTATTTTAATCTTTTTAACGTTTTAGTAATAAATTTTATAAAATCTACTTAAAACCAAAACAAAAAAAGTTTTAAGATGGTAAAACCATCAAATACTTGGCAACTCTCTGTTGCGACATTTTTCTATAACAACTCTGTATTGAACATAAGTTCTTTCTCTTATTTTTTACTTGTTATAAAAACCTTGAATTGAACACCACGCGTTCTTTTATTGTAGGTTAGATTTTTGGTATAAAACGAACAGTATTAAAACCTTAAGTGTGAAAACACTATTAAAATTATTTATTTTATTATTTTTTGGGTCTCTTATGCCCTGCTTGGAATTTAGTTTTTTCATTTTGCCTTAAATAACGACAATAACAATGTTTGCAAAATCCCAATACACACAGCATCTAACATTAATAGAAAAAATAATTAAATTTTATATCACATACGAGTTAACAACAAAATTAATGAAAATTACAAAAATTCTGAAATACAATCAGAAATTCTGAAATATAAATTTAAATTACTGAATTATTATAATTGGAACCTTCTAAAATACAATTGGAAATGGTGTAGTATAATAATTATTTAAAACAAACAAAAAATGTTTTAAGTCCATCATTAACACCCAATTTCTTAGTTAACAAATTTTATTTAAAATTTTAAGAATTTTTTATTCTTCTAGTAATTAGAGAACTTTTTTTATAAATTTATTTTAATTTTTATTCCAACGAGACCAGTTTTGATTGCGATTATCTCTCCCTGGATGAAACATGGCACTATTTTGACCAATATTACGATAAGAATCTGAATTTCTTAATAAGGATGATGTTTGGACGTTGTTATTTATGCCATCTCCGATATTTGGTCCATTATTTGTGCGCGAATTTGTATTTGTTCTTGCATCTTTGCTGTTTCTAAAACTGTTATTGTATAAGCTATTTCCACCGCTATTTGGGTTTAATTGAAGTTGCCCAAATTCTGGCTGTCTGTACTTTTGAGTTTGATTCCCTCGGTCAATTGAAAGTTTTGTATTAAATGTGGCAAGGCCTGAGTTTATTTGATGAAATCCCTTGTATCCACCTAAGAAATTTAAGTCTGTATTGACCTCTCTGATGTTGGGTGGTGGAGGGTAAACAGGTAGCATTAACTGATGTTCTGCTTGACGATTATATTGTTCCTTGGATATTTCTTTCATTTGTTGTTTGCCTGTTTGTGGTGTCTTTACTAATCCCATTAACGTGTCCGATGTTTTTTCCCTGGGTAATTGGTTAGAGTTATCGCCATCTCGGTTTCGAATAGCATTTTCTTCAATTGCATTTCGTTCTTGTTCAAGACTTTCTTGTCTCCATCCCATTTTTTCAGCATATTTAAGTAAATTCGCTATATGCTGGATAACTCGATTAAAACCCGAAATTTTCTTTTCATCTAAAAATCCTGCAAACAGTATACCTTTAAGCTTTTCCATTGCAGTTTCAAGAAGCTGACAATTAGAGATAGTAAGAACTTTTGATTCAAACTCGAGGTCATTTCCTGGAAAGTTTTTTCCAAATGTAAAGCATTTGATAGTAATTCCATAACCTTTCCGCCCAAACTAGGGCTGTCATTAAACGAAGAACGTGAACAACGTTGGAATGATTATCATTGATTCTACTGAATATCATGTGCGATTCCTCTGTATTAAAATCTTTCTTTCTTTCTACATGCATTTGTTCTGTAGAATTTTTTTTTCTGGAGCACCATATTTGAATTCATAGGTATTGTGACGTTTGGTTTGTTTAAATATATCGGTTTCCCCCTCATTTAATGTTTCCATGTTGTTCGTTCGACGGTTGACTCGAGTGCATTGGTTTGAAAGTTCTTTCGAACGTTGAAAATCTTCTTCGCCGGCATCTACAGGAATTTCCAATCTATGACGAACGTTAATCTGCGATTTATGCAATGCCTCTCCAAATAGTACTTCAATTCGCTGTTTGAAAAAATGAACCCACTCCGGTTGAAAATTGTATGTTCGATGATTAAAACCATCACGTTCAAGCTCCTTTTTACGATGTTGCCAAAAATTATTCCACTCTTCTTCATACAAGGGATGACTTTCAGGATTCTTTCTGTAATTTTCGTAAGCAATTTATATTTCTCTTGCAGCGACTGCTATCTCTCGTCGGTAAATATCCCAAATATTTTGATTTAGGCATTTCGATGACTTATTCAGTCTGCTTACTGTTATGGATGATCTCGAACGAGTATGTGGGCCTTGAATACGTGTTTGCAATCGTTCGTTGTGTAAATTGTCTTTTCTAGTTAAAACATTTACCTGATTTTGGTGTGTGGGTGACATAGATCTACTAGTGTGAGTTGTGTTCATTTTTACATTATATTCCCTTAAACGAACTACTGGATCGTGACTCAATTGATTAAGGTATATATTTCCTTTAGGAGCTTTTGTAAATAATATATATTCAATACTTCTATAAGTTTTTTCTTCTGCTAGCTTTTTAGCAGAATTCTTGAGTTTTCGTATGTCATCTGGTAAAAGAACATTAGAGAATGATGGCCCCCTGTTTTGTGAAGCATGCAAAAGCGCATATGCCTCAGCTATTAAATCCGGTCTTCTGGCCTTATAATCGCCTAAAGAAACTTTGTACGGTAGACTTCGGCTATGATGTTTTTCTATATTAACTGCTATTTTATCAACAATTTCGCTCATTACAGCACGAAATTCTCGAAAACTCATATGTCCTAATGCGGCTTCGTACTTTTTAATAGTATCGGAATAATGCAAATCTAAATATTTCTTCTTATGTTCGTAGAATAGAAGGTGCCGTTGCATTTTATTGACATCACCAACAAATTCACATAGTCCACACTCGAACCTGGGATCTCTATCATTTTCATTTTCTACTATATTTAGTACATATTCCATGCCGAGGTGACCCTATATTTCATTAGCATCAAAATCTCTCACGCTCAGTAGATTTTTTGACGTTTTTCTTATCCGATTTATTTTCTACGCAGTTCAATACTTTTGGCACATATTCGTCGAGTAATTTAATCTTATTTGTAATTTCTTTTGATACATTGGTATCAAAATCACCTTCATTTTTATTTCCACGAAAATTTACATTCTCTTTTACGGAAAATGAGAATGACTTGCCAAATTGAATGCAGCAATTCTTATTGATTTTAAAACAACCTTCATACCGCAACGCTAACACATCCAACTGCTTTAATCTATGCGTGTAACCATTCAAATGAGAATTAAGACTTTCGATACCGCAGCAATTTATGAAGCATAGACACGCCTTTATGATCATATCATCTGGATTATCAATCATCTTTACCAAAGCCATCTGTATAAGTTGGTTGTTTTCTATTTCCCGTGATCTACGTTGTACAATATTTGCAACTTGATTCGCAAAAATGCATTCTCTCCTAAAACTCTTCATTTGCAAGTTTATATGAAGAGAAGGGTTTGTTCCTTTTGTTTTAAAGGCTCTTCTGCTACATTTTTTTTTTCCTGGAATAAAATTTACTCTTTTCGGCCAAATTTTAACATTGTAGAGTTTTTCTTCTGCGCGGCTATCCCATTCACATAAGAAGTAATAAAACTTAGTATATCCACATTGCAATCCATTTAACATTGCTACGACTTTAAAATCTGCAATGGGAATATTTAATTTTTTGTAGTATCATCTTCATGCTACAATAGTTTTCTTTCATATTTCTTGCATACGCGAGTGGTACCAATGGAAATTTGTTGCTATTGTGAAGAAAAACGGCTTTCAAACTTGTCTTGGATGAATCAATAACAAGCCGCCAATCCTGAGATTTATGACTGAAACACAGTTGTCGCAAAAGTCCATCAGCATTATTGCAAAATATCAAACCTTCCTTTTTGCTGAAATATATATAAAAAAGGTTGTTCTTTATTTGGAAGAGACGTTAACGTCCGTTTGCACCAAATTCTATTCTTTTCATTGGGATGCAAGAAGCTCAGACTTGTTTTTTGACAGCCTTAATTTACGAACTGAGTTATTCATATCAGTTTAATACGGAAAATAAGGTTTACTCGTTGGACTTCCAAATGAATGCGAAGAAACACCCATACTGGCGTAAGTAGATTCAGTTGCTCCAGAAAGCCCATCTTCTTTATTGTCTGTAGGAGGCAATGGATGTAAAAATTTACTTGTAAACTGGAAAACTGGTCGTTTGACGCATGAAGTATTTGGATATGTAACTTTATTTTTTGTTTTTTCGTAAACCCACGTGTTTTAGTATGGCAAAAGTAGCAATCATTTTCATGATTTTGTGGTTCACTCCAAATCGCTGGCTTCATAAACGGCTTCATAAAGACTTATGACTTCCTTATAACCAACCTCTTAAAGACTTACCACAGCTACTACAACATATTTTCGGCAGCCAATTTTTAGCTCTATCATCGATAGTAAACCCAAAATAACGGCGATAAGCATCTTTAACCTTGGAAGATATTGTCTCCCGTTGAGAACTTAAAGTTAGATTGCCACAAACGTAACAAAATAAATTTGGAGATTTGTTACAAATCCTTGACATTTTGTAATATGAAAGTGTTTGTGGATTCTTTAATTGCTTTATTTCTTTACACAATAACAAAGTACACTATAAGATCTGTCGGATAAGATATACTGAAGTATTAAAAATTAAAATTACTTTTGTCAATTAATATAATTTTTTATTATTATTACTTTGTGAGCCACCCTAATGTGTAAATATTTTAACATTATTAATTGTTGTTGTAAATTCTTTCGTAGTTCCTTTTATGTTGTGTCCGTTTATAAGTAAATACATACATTTTATTTAAATGTAAATAAACAGTATGCATGTACTTAGTTAAGATCATTTTTGTTGTTTTATATACATGCATAGTAACGGACCTTTTATTACATAGTTATTTTGTTTGATTTTTTGTGGTTCAAAATAACATTGTTTTAATTTTAAGTTCAGTTGTTATTCGAAACCAATAAAGTGAAGTTTTAAAAATATTAATTCTCGCGTTTTAAATTTTAATTTATTTTAAAATAGTTAATATTTTTTCGCGACATTTTTTGGCGACCGTGACAGGACAGTAGTGTTAAAGTGTTTTTAAATAAAATTTAATTTAAAATCGGCAAAAAGAATTTTAGGCCCGTAGAGCCGCAACAAAATAAATAAAAAAAACATTCGTTGAATTGTGTACAATTACACAACATATAAACATTATCGTTGGTGCAACACATCTGTTCGTGGTATTGCTGCACTTATCGTTCGAAAAATTCTTGGAGCCAACTTTAAACGCTGCTGTATTTGGTGAAACAAAAAAAAAATATATAAATCTTAGTTTAATTTGGAACAATATTTTGTAGCTCAAACAAAGCATACGTACATTTAATAAATTAAAGTGTAAAAAACAAATAATTAAACAAATATTTTTCGGCAAACTATTGTTGTGAAGTGTTTCATATACAAAAAAGTGGTTAGTAATTTTGCAAAAATTCTAAAATGGCTAACGACGAAGAAGTGGTACCTGAAACCAATAATACTGGCGGCAAAGAGTTGGCGTCATTGAAACAACAAAGGACCACTATGAAACGAAACATTTCCAGTATACAGAAGAAAATTGAAAAAGATGGCGACAAAGTTGATACAACAATTGTGCAATGCCGACTTGAAATTTTAGAATCGTATTTCAAGCAGATTTGCTACATCCAAAGTCAAATCGAGAAAATTTGTCCTACTGATGCCACTAGAGGTGATTTAGAAGAAATTTATATTGCGGCCAAAGCAAAATTGTTGCCCATTAGAAAGCAAAGGAATTAATTGTAGATCAATAACACAATAATAAAAATTTTTGCAAATATAACAGTCTTACAAGAAATTACATCATGATAATACAATTTCTATTATCTTTTCGCCTTCTTCTGTAAAATAACAATTATTTGAGTGAGGGCCTTTCTAGAACTAGAACTAGAATCGAAAATATATTTTTCATACTTTTTCTAATTATTCTTTCATTATTAGCATTAAATTATTTTATAAATATTTTCAAATTAATATTTTTTGTTGGCAATATTTTATTGATGGCTATAAAAGGAAATTATAATGACACAAAATAAACACAATCTTTGTATTTAAATATGTACCTATAACATTTAAGAAAATATGGAAGATTATGAGACATAAACAGTTCTAATAAAATATTAAAATTATACCTACATATTCTGTTTGTATGAAATTAGTTTTTGTTAATTTTCTCCACTGTTTTTGCATATTGTTAAAGCAAGAATAAATAAATTCAACATAAATATAGTATACTACAAGTTGTAAGTACTGTTAGAAAGTTTGTATGTATTAAAGGAAAAAAAATAAAAAAATAGAAGTCGTACTTACAATAGTAGTAGTAGTAATATTATTTTTGCACCCTGTTATCGAAAAACATAACTTATTTAACTTAATGGTGATATTTTGAATTCGTTTTCATTCGTTTCAGATGCTGCCACATTCCCGCCTTATTCTGCTACATCTAACAAGGTAAAAAATAGCCTCACTCCTGGCTAAACACTTATTGGGGGCATAGAGAAAGATTCATATTGGGTATGCATGTATTTCCCTTATATTTCACAGTTAATCAAAATGTATATTGTTGTTGCTGTAAACATACAGTAGAAAACAATACTGCGGGCATATTGAATACTTTTGAAGTTTTTGCTCAATTGAAGAACAAATAGAACCAAATTTTTACTATATATTCCATTTTACTGTAAATAAAAATACTATACTTAGATAATAAATAATTAACAAACGAGAAAAGACTGTCATTGAGAATTGCTAATATAAGCACAATTTTATTTATAAGTCTAATGAAAATATAAATAAATAAAACGAATAAAAATTACCTTATGTGCTGAGCGATGCAGGTTTAAGAATGTTGTCTGTCAAGATTTTGAATTTACTGCATCTAGGAATATTTTAAAGAAACTATTTCATTTAGAACATTATTATTATTATTATTATTTTTCACTAAAAACGTTATGCAGTACTAGCCAATTGATATTCTTTAGAGGAGTTTGTTATAGATGAAAGTTAGACAAAATCGGATCGTTGGACCGTTAGGCCTTTTCTTAATTTCGGTAATTGTTAATTATTTTATTAAATATTTTAATTAAAAATACCGACATTTTGTTTGCCTAAGAACATAGAAAACATGTTGAAAATTATTTTGGTTTTGGTGACAGACATTTTGACAGTTTTGCTTTCTACTGTATGTGTGTGTTTATTTTGCATTTTTTTTTTCGATTCGAATTGAGCACATGGCATATAAAGACAACAGCAACAACAACAAATTCAAACTCAAAATAAACAAAGAATAATATTGAATCACTGGCAAAACCAAGCCTTGTAAAACGATGGTACGTGCGCAACAACCACATTTTTTTCTAAAGTAAATAGAGGAGTGAATTTAATTTTATTTGTGTTTATGCAAGTGTGTGTGTGATTCCCCCAAAATGAGTTTGTTGGTACACCTGATGAAAAAGCTACTGGCAAACAACCCCATACCATCACCCAAGTTTGACATGAATGACAATGGCAGTCGTGGTCGTAAGGTTTTGTTTTTATGTGTAGAACAAGTGGTTAAATTATAGTCTGATGTTGTCAAAAATAAAATTGAAGAGCAACACAAAAAAAAACCTTTTTTACGAGCCAACTACCATTTTCTTTCGACAAACAATCTTTTGCAGTGCTTGGTGCATTATCATTTTATATACAAGAATATGTATGAACATTAGAGCGTACCACTTTACAAGCAAAAAACCTAAAGTGTTTCCTACATCTTTTATTTTTGTGAGGTTATGTATATTGATTTTTTTTTTGCTAAATGCAATAGTCACCTTGACATTTGTATAATCACCACAAACAATTACGAAATTACATCGAAATTTTCATTTTAGGCACATTAAAAATCTATATTTTCTGAGTCCTGGTATCACTTTAGGACGATCTCGCTATGTCCGTCTGTTGAACACAGGAGAAAGTCCAAATATAGAAATATACAGGGATAGAATTTCGTCAAAATATTTCTTATGGAATTGAAAATAGGCGACGTTAGTTCACTAGGAAGAAAGTTATATTTACGCACATTTTAATGTTATAGTAGGTCATGAAAATGCCCTTCTGACATCCAATAAAATACTATTTATAGCGTCTAAAGGCAATGACGTGGAGCAATAAAATTTCACAGATATATATCTTAGGAAATTAAATCTATTTTAAATTTAAAACCTTTCATGTAAGGCATTTCTTTAATAAATTTTGTTTAGTTTCTTTATAGGCAAAGATTATATACGAATTAAGGACTCAGTGTTTCATAATATATGTATGTTTATATCAGTATGTCAGGAATTACTTTGTCACGCCTACATTAACACCCAGCTCAAACTTTCACTTTAACAGACCTCCTACCTGTTCATTGCATTTTTGATATTTAAAGCCAGATATTATTGTGATAAATCAATATTTTTGTCTCGGGAAGACCAAAGACAATTGATCAAAAGTACTCCGTTCCAATATTTGTATACTTATCTCAGTTTCTACCACCTTGATATCAGAAAATTAAAGCTCAAAAAAACCATTAAACGTTTGGTAAGAAAGTATTGTGATATTTTAACTTTTTTATTGGCGAACTTAGGAGTCGGCGTTTTAAATTTTTCTTGTTGTTAATGGCCCTTGAAGAAAATTAAAAAAAAAACATGACTTAAATACCACAGATATAATGGAAAACGTTAAAAGGTGAATCGTATATTCTGAAGTTTTGAAATTTTGAAATTGCCAGGCTAAAGACCAAATTTGCCTGCACTTTATATATGCAAACTATAAACATAATGCTGTTCTGAAAAATGTTTTAAAGAGTTTCAAAATTAGTAATTTTTTTAAGTTCAGGGTCTTTAACTTGGAGAAATTACCTGACTAAATGGACAATAACTCCGTGTCGTAATATAATTATATCGAACAAGGTTTGCCTAACAAACAAGCAAACGTAGTAATTATTATTATTATTATTTGTTGTTTTAATTTTTTTCTATTTTATTTCCATATAGCAGGGATATACATATATGCCTTCGATTATAAAAGTTTTAAAAACTGCAAGGGCACAAAGCATATCAACCCTTATCAGAGAGCCCACATCCAACTCAAACATCCATGACCGGCACGCGACAATGAACGTGTGTTCGTCGCCAGAATTCATCAATACGACATCTAAGACGGAAAATGTCTCCAGAAGTATTCTGCCTCTTGCGTTGGTCCATGGACAGCCCCACTCCGTAGCCCAAGCATTAAAATCACCAGCTATCAGCACGAGATTTCTAGTGGTTGCATCGGAAGCAATGTTATCAATTATAACCTGGAACTGTTTCACTGAATATCTCGGTGGAATATAACAGCTATATAACGTAATACCGGAAACTGTCGCCCGAGTATATCCACACTGTCGTGACGTATTAAGCATCGTTACACCACTAATCGACCAGATTGCCGATGTGTCTGAACTATCAGACACCCAGTTTGAGGACTCCACACATTGATATGGTTCACTAAGTAGCGCAACATCCACATTTAGTTCACGAACACTTTGTTTGAGCAGCTCTTGACTATAAAAAGTCAAAGTGTCAAGACGTGTTTCTAAAAAGCTCCAATCAAAATAAAGTTTTTGCTATTAAATAAGCTAATAAAAAACCCTGGAACGTAACAACTTAACATTATTTTTGCGGCAACGCGTTTGTGTCAATAAGTTATAACATAAAGTGGTGCTATTATTTGTTAATTTTAATAATTTTAAAAATAAATACAAGTACTGAAAATAAAAATACTGTATATATACATATATATATATATATTTGTTTTTGCAACTACAGCTGATTACCTTTTTGAAGTCATCTAGTGTGCAAATTACATGAAGAAATAAAGCTATAATTCGTAAACTTTAAATTAAAGCTTTTGTGGACTGTAAAGCTTAGCAGAAACAGTAAAACTTTGAGCATACTTTTAGGGATGCAATAATATAAAATAAAATATATATGTAATAATATAATATAAAATAAAACATTTTAATATTTATAAATAAAGTAAATAAACAACTAACTAATTACAATCGTGATAAAATTTTCACCGAAATTTCCAACTGGAAAACTATGTACACAACACGACTAAGAAATAAGAATAAAAATAAGCCCATCAAAAAGAATAAACAAGAAATTGCAAACACAACAACAATGGAAGCTGTTAATTCGACACACAATTCTCAAATCTTTATTACTCCAACTCAAAAGCGGTTAAGAGAAGTTGTGCAAAGCTCACTTGTGGAAAACACAGCGATGACACCATGCTTATCAAATGCTGCTACTACTGCTTCACCCTTAAAACTCCTGCAAATAATGGATAAACGTTTCGATAAGTTAACTGATCAATTGACCAAACATTTACAAGCAGTAATGCAGAAAATGCTAAAAGAGTCTGAAGATAGTCTCTTAAGTGAAATAGACAAAAAATTTAATGTAATAATGAGTGACTTAATTAATGTAAAAGAAAGAGTATCGAATTTAGAAATATCTGTTGAAGATATTAAAATTACTGCTATGAAGGAAATGGTAGCATTAAAACGTGAAAATGAAATGGTAAGAAATGATATCATTTATCTAAAAAATTATGCTAGAAAGCATGAAAACTCTATAGTGTCCTGTGATATTAGAATTACAAATGTGCCCTCTGAGCCAAATGAAAACCTTTATAACTTCTATCATAAATTGTGTGAAATGGTTGAAATCTCGCCTCCGAGTATTAAATCAATTTTCGTGTTAAAGTAAAGAAAAATAACACAAACCCAAGGAATAACAGTAAAAGATTATCTGATGCTGCAATAATCGTCAAATTTCAATGTCCCTATGAGAGAAACTTGTTTTTGAAATCAATAACCAATTTTATCAAGTATCGAAGGGACCCGTTGCGTTTAAATCAAATTGGCTTTGATAGCTCTGTTCCTTTTTATGTAAATGAAAATCTTACCCCTGATAATCATCGTATATTTTTGCAAGCTAATAGATTAAAAAGAGATGGATTAATATCAGCTGCTTTTATAAACCGAGGTCTAGTTTACGTGCGGCTGCTTGAGAATGATGAACCAACATGCATCTACGAAGTCGATTTTTTAAAAAACTCTTTTCCTGCTTCGGAACCTGATGATGAAAACATATACCGTACTCGTGATAAAACATTTCGTGATTAAAACTGCAGCTCATAATATTTATTTTTTGTCTCTTAACTTTTTTCTTATTTATGTATTATTTCAAAATATTCTTTCTATTCTCTATATTATAAACATTTTATAACTTTTTATTTTTCTAATAGACTTTTAAAAGATTGTCCTATTGTTATTGCGTATTACAGTTTTAGTGCCGCAGTTGATAATTTAGAGCACACTATTGATAAAAAACTTGTAAACTGCTTTTACTTTTTTGATTGTGCTTTTCTCTTTTTCAGTAAATATCAATTGGTGAAAAATTTTATTGTTAACACAAATGCTTGCATTGCTTATAGGCTTATTATTTGTTATAATGACTTTGCAAAATGATAATCAGTTAGTTGGCTCCAAAGAAAATTTGTATAGTATGACCAGAATTCTTGCCAGAAGAACTTCTGGTCTCAATATTTGCCACATCAATGCTCAAAGCTTAAATAACAAGATGGATGAATTTCGTTATATTTTTGAGAAGTCTGGTATTGACGTTTTGTGTATTTCAGAATCTTGGTTTCATCCTGAAATCCAGGATAGTTCATATAGCCTAAATGGTTATCGTATTTTCCGAGCTGATAGATCCTCAAATGGAGGTGGTGCAGCTATTTATGTAAAGTCATCCATATGCTGTAAACCAAAATACAAATCTATGGTGGATGAGAAAATAGAGTATCTGTTTCTTGAAATTTTAAATGGTAATAACCAAAGACTATTAATTGGTTCTGTTTATAGGCCTAATAGGAATATTGATTTTAACCCACTTCTTGAAAAGATAGCTACGTTTACACTTGGTTACTCTGACGTTATTATTACAGGTGATTTTAATGAGAATATATTAACTGACCAAAGATTGATGGAGGATATGAGTGGCATTGGTCTATTGCTCGTAAATCGTTCTACGGCAACCCACTTTACAAATTCTTCAAGTACTCTACTTGACCTTTTTTTCGTCAATAATAGTTCAAGTCTTTTGCTCTTTGATCAGCTCTCTGCGTCAATTTTTTCTAGGCATGACATGTTGTTTCTATCGTATGACTTTGACATTGTAACTCACAGAAACGCACAGCCTCAAATGATAACATTTAGAGATTTTAAGAACCTTGATTTTCAGTCGTTGGAAACTGAATTGTCTTCCATTCCGTGGAACCAAATATTTCTCATACCAACTGTAGATGAGCAATTAACCTTTTTGCAGAACAATATTCTTTACCTGTATGAGAAATATATTCCAGTCAGGGCAAAGGCAATATGTAATGAAAGGCCATGGTTTTCTAACGAAATAAAGACTTTGATCGTAGAGAGAAACTTAGCTTATGTGAGATGGAAGCGTTTTAGGACAACTGAGCTCCATAATGCTTTTAAGGATGCCAGAAGAAGAGTGAACTCGAAAATTAGATATTCAAAGACACATTTTTATAAGTTAAAGTTTGAAGCAGCTGTTAGCTTGAGAAGAAAGTGGAAGGAAATTAAAAATATAGGTATTATTAACAGTGATTTTAAAGTTGAAGATGCAATTGATGTTACTCAAATTAACTATGATTTTACCAATTTTCGCATGCCTGAGGTGAATGCATGTTTTTAATAAATAATAGTACGCTAAATTTTAATTTCGTGCATTTTACGCAGGAAGATGTTTTAGAATCTGTTTTTAGTATTAAATCTAATTCAGTGGGATGTGACGGTATACACCCTAAATTTATAAGATTTATTATTACCTTTATTATTTCATATATAACACATTTTTTGAATACGATTGTTACAACATCAACTTTTCCATCAGCTTGGAAACATGCGAAGATTACTCCTGTACCTAAAGCTGACAGGACATATAGACCAATAGCTATATTACCTTTTTTATCTAAAGTATTTGAACGTTTAATTCACGCACAGATAAAACATTTTCTTTTTGATAATTCTCTACTTACCAGCAGGCAATCCGGTTTTAGACCAAACCATAGTTGTACTTCTGCCCTAATTGAAGTCTCAGAGGAGCTGAGGGCTAATCTTGACAATAGTATGGTATCATTTCTAATTCTACTTGATCATTCTAAAGCATTTGATACAGTTGACTTTTCAATTCTTTGCCAAAAACTGAAAAATATGTTTAATTTTTCTGTACTTCCGTAAAGCTTATTTATTCGTATCTAAGTAATAGAAGTCAATCAGGTCTGATAGTTGTCCAACTACAAGAGGTGTGCCGCAGGGCTCCATACTCGGCCCATTATTGTTTATTTTGTATTCAAATGATTTACCCACCCGACTCAGGTTTTGTGGAGTGCATATGTATGCAGATGATGTGCAACTTTTTATAAGTTGCAAACCATTTGATATCAATAGTTGCATTTCTAAAATTAACCATGATCTTGACAGTATTAAAGAATGGGCATCAGCCAATGGGCTCTCATTAAATGCAAAGAAGTCGAAGGCTATGATAATTGGTAAAACTGATTCCCTAATAAATATTTTGCCACCAATTCTGATTGGAGATTCCATAATTAGAATAGACGAAACTGCTAAGAATCTCGGTATAGTTTTCAACAAGAAATTAGACTGGTCTAATCACATAAATTCTGTATGTGGGAGAACCTTTGCCATGTTAAGAAATCTATGGATGTCGCAATATTACACACCTTTTGATATTCGTATGTTACTTGCTAAGACCTATCTTTTGCCAACCCTTTTGTATGGAGTTGAACTTTTCGCTAGCTGTGACGCTTTTAGTATGAGAAGGCTAAATGTAGCGTACAATAATATTGCCAGATATGTGTTTGGTCGAAGTAGGCGGAGCAGAATCTCGCAATACTCAAGACAGATATGTAGTATGCCTTTTGATAGCCTGTTAAAATTTCGAACATTGCTATTTTTTCATAAAGTTATTTACATAAAAGAGCCTGAGTACTTATATAACAGATTAATTTTTTCAATGTCTGACAGAGGCTACAGAATTAATACCTTTCGTTTTAAAAAGGATATAACGAAAAAGCACTTTTTCCACAATGCTATTAACCTTTGGCGCCAACTTCCCAATAATATTCAAACGATTAGCAATGCAATGCATTTCAAAACTGCACTATTTGCCCACTTGAGTTAATGATGATTTTATTTTGTTGATTCAAACTCATTCTTAGTTTCCCTCTTAATATCATATATCATTAAACAATGCATTTGATAACAACTTACCTTTTGTTAACTTAATTTTTAAAGTATGTATTAAATGTTTTAGTTTTAAGTTTTGTCATACTTCTACTTGTTAATTTTTATTTTTTAAACTGATTTAATTTTATTTATTGTAACTTAAGTTTTATCGTGCCACTGTCTATCAGTACTATTAGATAAGACTTGTTCTTGTTGTGCTGTATTAATTAAATAAATAAATAAATAAATAAAAAATAAATAAATAAAGAATGGGTTCACCGAACCCGCACTGTTCATTTCTCTTTCTTCTCCATTCTTGTTATCACTCTTGTGTTCATTCTTTCCATTACTTTTCATCATATCTTATGGGTCTCAACTCAAAGCCGCTATCTCCGTTCGATGTGCAGTCATGTTAAAAAACCCCATGGTTATCTATGCATGCAGGGAGGCCATGCGAGGGTTGACATGATATCCTTATGAGACACCATGCCAGTGCCAGGTCCGTGTTAGTCGGGAAACTGCATCCGAGCCTGCACCACCAACCTAATGGTGACAAACATTGAGCGCACTTTGAGACTCGCTAGGTTTTAATAAGACGGAGGCGGTTGTGACATTAGCCTATGAGCCATTTCGGAGGAATTTCACTTCCACTTACTGAAGTCATAGAATATCACAGCCGTCGGCCCAGGGTACATCAAATCCAAATAGTAGTTCCAGTTATACCATAATTAAGACCGTACTGGTCTTGGTCTTAATGCCTTACGGCGGGGGTTCGCAACTAGAGGAAACCACGGAGTCGTCACTCTCCTAACTACGCCTCTATTGAGGGTACCTCATGTGGTTGGATGCATAGTTACGGGCGACATCCACTCGCCCTTACACAGGACTTCACAGAGCACTTGTACCTTTTTGATACGCTCTCCGCACCTGCCAAACTAGGGTTCGCGGGGTCGTTAATCCCGTTATTCTCAGTTGAGATTTCCTTGCGATAATGTATGTATGTATGTATGTATGTATGTATGTATGTATGTATGTATGTATGTATGTATGTATGTATGTATGTATGTATGTATGTATGTATGTATGTATGTATGTATGTATGTATGGATGGATGGATGTATGTATGTATGTATGTATGTATGTATATATGTATGTATGTATGTATGTTTTTTTGTTTGGGAGGAGGTGGAAATCTTACATAGATTCCCGATGTTCCGGGTTATGTCGGATTCTTACCGACTCAAACCACCTCCTTATTCATCACCACTCCCTGCGGAACTGCCAGTCAAGGTATTACGTCGCAGGGTGGGAAGACTCAGTTAGTTTCGAGGTTCACATTTCCAGAGTCCTTTCTTCTTTGTTCCTCCTCACGTAGCTTAAGTAGCACTACCTTAATAAAGGTACATATTTTCTGCCAGTTATCATGGTTTTCCATCATTACATTCACAATATTATGCGGATATAGTTCTCTACCAACCTTTCGCTCCAGTCGAGCTTTGTCAAGTACAAATCTAGGCCAGTTAAACATTACGTGTTCCACATCCTCTATTATACCTGGACATCGTGGGCACACTGGAGAGTCATCATGCCCACATTTGCACAGGTAGCTCCTGTATCCTCCGTGGCCCGTCAGGAATTGTGTAAAGTAATAATTAACTTCTCCATGCCTTCTACCAATCCAACTGACTATGTTTGGAATGAGCTTAGATGTCTTAGATGAATTGGCCCACTGTATAAAAGCTGTTTTTGTTTGTATGAAAAAATAAGAAATTTTTACAATGCGGTTGAAAATAAAAATTATTTTGTTTTCTGTAAATAAATAGTTGAAAAGTGGTTAAAAATTATGGTGATCCTTTTTTTTTGTGTTGTTGTTGTCCATTGCTTTTGTTTTGTTTGCTTTATTTCACTTGTGAAACTATTTTTTTAGTTCATCGCCATCTAACATTATCAGCTATTTTAATCTTTTTAACGTTTTAGTACTAAATTTTATAAAATCTACTTAAAACCAAAACAAAAAAAGTTTTAAGATGGTAAAACCATCAAATACTTGGCAACTCTCTGTTGCGACATTTTTCTATAACAACTCTGTATTGAACATAAGTTCTTTCTCTTATTTTTTACTTGTTATAAAAACCTTGAATTGAACACCACGCGTTCTTTTATTGTAGGTTAGATTTTTGGTATAAAACGAACAGTATTAAAACCTTAAGTGTGAAAACACTATTAAAATTATTTATTTTATTATTTTTTGGGTCTCTTATGCCCTGCTTGGAATTTAGTTTTTTCATTTTGCCTTAAATAACGACAATAACAATGTTTGCAAAATCCCAATACACACAGCATCTAACATTAATAGAAAAAATAATTAAATTTTATATCACATACGAGTTAACAACAAAATTAATGAAAATTACAAAAATTCTGAAATACAATCAGAAATTCTGAAATATAAATTTAAATTACTGAATTATTATAATTGGAACCTTCTAAAATACAATTGGAAATGGTGTAGTATAATAATTATTTAAAACAAACAAAAAATGTTTTAAGTCCATCATTAACACCCAATTTCTTAGTTAACATATTTTATTTAAAATTTTAAGAATTTTTTATTCTTCTAGTAATTAGAGAACTTTTTTTATAAATTTATTTTAATTTTTATTCCAACGAGACCAGTTTTGATTGCGATTATCTCTCCCTGGATGAAACATGGCACTATTTTGACCAATATTACGATAAGAATCTGAATTTCTTAATAAGGATGATGTTTGGACGTTGTTATTTATGCCACCTCCGATATTTGGTCCATTATTTGATTTATCCCTTGTATCCACCTAAGAAATTTAAGTCTGTATTGACCTCTCTGATGTTGGGTGGTGGAGGGCAAACAGGTAGCATTAACTGATGTTCTGCTTGACGATTATATTGTTCCTTGGATATTTCTTTCATTTGTTGTTTGCCTGTTTGTGGTGTCTTTACTAATCCCATTAACGTGTCCGATAATGTTTTTTCCCTGGGTAATTGGTTAGAGTTATCGCCATCTCGGTTTCGAATAGCATTTTCTTCAATTGCCTTTCGTTCTTGTTCAAGACTTTCTTGTCTCCATCCCATTTTTTCAGCATATTTAAGTAAATTCGCTATATGCTGGATAACTCGATTAAAACCCGAAATTTTCTTTTCATCTAAAAATCCTGCAAACAGTATACCTTTAAGCTTTTCCATTGCAGTTTCAAGAAGCTGACAATTAGAGATAGTAAGAACTTTTGATTCAAACTCGAGGTCATTTCCTGGAAAGTTTTTTTCCAAATGTAAAGCATTTGATAGTAATTCCATAACCTTTCCGCCCAAACTACCAGGATGCTCCTCTAGGGCTGTCATTAAACGAAGAACGTGAACAACGTTGGAATGATTATCATTGATTCTACTGAATATCATGTGCGATTCCTCTGTATTAAAATCTTTCTTTCTTTCTACATGCATTTGTTCTGTAGAATTTTTTTTTTCTGGAGCACCATATTTAAATTCATAGGTATTGTGACGTTTGGTTTGTTTAAATATATCGGTTTCCCCCTCATTTAATGTTTCCATGTTGTTCGTTCGACGGTTGACTCGAGTGCATTGGTTTGAAAGTTCTTTCGAACGTTGAAAATCTTCTTCGACGGCATCTACAGGAATTTCCAATCTATGACGAACGTTAATCTGCGATTTATGCAATGCCTCTCCAAATAGTACTTCAATTCGTTGTTTGAAATAATGAACCCACTCCGGTTGAAAATTGTATGTTCGATGATTAAAACCATCACGTTCAAGCTCCTTTTTACGATGTTGCCAAAAATTATTCCACTCTTCTTCATACAAGGGATGACTTTCAGGATTCTTTCTGTAATTTTCGTAAGCAATTTATATTTCTCTTGCAGCGACTGCTATCTCTCGTCGGTAAATATCCCAAATATTTTGATTTAGGCATTTCGATGACTTATTCAGTCTGCTTACTGTTATGGATGATCTCGAACGAGTATGTGGGCCTTGAATACGTGTTTGCAATCGTTCGTTGTGTAAATTGTCTTTTCTAGTTAAAACATTTACCTGATTTTGGTGTGTGGGTGACATAGATCTACTAGTGTGAGTTGTGTTCATTTTTACATTATATTCCCTTAAACGAACTACTGGATCGTGACTCAATTGATTAAGGTATATATTTCCTTTAGGAGCTTTTGTAAATAATATATATTCAATACTTCTATAAGTTTTTTCTTCTGCTAGCTTTTTAGCAGAATTCTTGAGTTTTCGTATGTCATCTGGTAAAAGAACATTAGAGAATGATGGCCCCCTGTTTTGTGAAGCATGCAAAAGCGCATATGCCTCAGCTATTAAATCCGGTCTTCTGGCCTTATAATCGCCTAAAGAAACTGTGTACGGTAGACTTCGGCTATGATGTTTTTCTATATTAACTGCTATTTTATCAACAATTTCGCTCATTACAGCACGAAATTCTCGAAAACTCATATGTCCTAATGCGGCTTCGTACTTTTTAATAGTATCGGAATAATGCAAATCTAAATATTTCTTCTTATGTTCGTAGAATAGAAGGTGCCGTTGCATTTTATTGACATCACCAACAAATTCACATAGTCCACACTCGAACCTGGGATCTCTATCATTTTCATTTTCTACTATATTTAGTACATATTCCATGCCGAGGTGACCCAATATTTCATTAGCATCAAAATCTCTCACGCTCAGTAGATTTTTTGACGTTTTTCTTATCCGATTTATTTTCTACGCAGTTCAATACTTTTGGCACATATTCGTCGAGTAATTTAATCTTATTTGTAATTTCTTTTGATACATTGGTATCAAAATCACCTTCATTTTTATTTCCACGAAAATTTACATTCTCTTTTACGGAAAATGAGAATGACTTGCCAAATTGAATGCAGCAATTCTTATTGATTTTAAAACAACCTTCATACCGCAACGCTAACACATCCAACTGCTTTAATCTATGCGTGTAACCATTCAAATGAGAATTAAGACTTTCGATACCGCAGCAATTTATGAAGCATAGACACGCCTTTATGATCATATCATCTGGATTATCAATCATCTTTACCAAAGCCATCTGTATAAGTTGGTTGTTTTCTATTTCCCGTGATCTACGTTGTACAATATTTGCAACTTGATTCGCAAAAATGCATTCTCTCCTAAAACTCTTCATTTGCAAGTTTATATGAAGAGAAGGGTTTGTTCCTTTTGTTTTAAAGGCTCTTCTGCTACATTTTTTTTTTCCTGGAATAAAATTTACTCTTTTCGGCCAAATTTTAACATTGTAGAGTTTTTCTTCTGCGCGGCTATCCCATTCACATAAGAAGTAATAAAACTTAGTATATCCACATTGCAATCCATTTAACATTGCTACGACTTTAAAATCTGCAATGGGAATATTTAATTTTTTGTAGTATCATCTTCATGCTACAATAGTTTTCTTTCATATTTCTTGCATTCGCGAGTGGTACCAATGGAAATTTGTTGCTATTGTGAAGAAAAACGGCTTTCAAACTTGTCTTGGATGAATCAATAACAAGCCGCCAATCCTGAGATTTATGACTGAAACACAGTTGTCGCAAAAGTCCATCAGCATTATTGCAAAATATCAAACCTTCCTTTTTGCTGAAATATATATAAAAAAGGTTGTTCTTTATTTGGAAGAGACGTTAACGTCCGTTTGCACCAAATTCTATTCTTTTCATTGGGATGCAAGAAGCTCAGACTTGTTTTTTGACAGCCTTAATTTACGAACTGAGTTATTCATATCAGTTTAATACGGAAAATAAGGTTTACTCGTTGGACTTCCAAATGAATGCGAAGAAACACCCATGCTGGCGTAAGTAGATTCAGTTGCTCCAGAAAGCCCATCTTCTTTATTGTCTGTAGGAGGCAATGGATGTAAAAATTTACTTGTAAACTGGAAAACTGGTCGTTTGACGCATGAAGTATTTGGATATGTAACTTTATTTTTTGTTTTTTCGTAAACCCACGTGTTTTAGTATAGCAAAAGTAGCAATCATTTTCATGATTTTGTGGTTCACTCCAAATCGCTGGCTTCATAAACGGCTTCATAAAGACTTATGACTTCCTTATAACCAACCTCTTAAAGACTTACCACAGCTACTACAACATATTTTCGGCAGCCAATTTTTAGCTCTATCATCGATAGTAAACCCAAAATAACGGCGATAAGCATCTTTAACCTTGGAAGATATTGTCTCCCGTTGAGAACTTAAAGTTAGATTGCCACAAACGTAACAAAATAAATTTGGAGATTTGTTACAAATCCTTGACATTTTGTAATATGAAAGTGTTTGTGGATTCTTTAATTGCTTTATTTCTTTACACAATAACAAAGTACACTATAAGATCTGTCGGATAAGATATACTGAAGTATTAAAAATTAAAATTACTTTTGTCAATTAATATAATTTTTTATTATTATTACTTTGTGAGCCACCCTAATGTGTAAATTTTTTAACATTATTAATTGTTGTTGTAAATTCTTTCGTAGTTCCTTTTATGTTGTGTCCGTTTATAAGTAAATACATACATTTTATTTAAATGTAAATAAACAGTATGCATGTACTTAGTTAAGATCATTTTTGTTGTTTTATATACATGCATAGTAACGGACCTTTTATTACATAGTTATTTTGTTTGATTTTTTGTGGTTCAAAATAACATTGTTTTAATTTTAAGTTCAGTTGTTATTCGAAACCAATAAAGTGAAGTTTTAAAAATATTAATTCTCGCGTTTTAAATTTTAATTTATTTTAAAATAGTTAATATTTTTCGCGACATTTTTTGGCGACCGTGACAGGACAGTAGTGTTAAAGTGTTTTTAAATAAAATTTAATTTAAAATCGGCAAAAAGAATTTTAGGCCCGTAGAGCCGCAACAAAATAAATAAAAAAAACATTCGTTGAATTGTGTACAATTACACAACATATAAACATTATCGTTGGTGCAACACATCTGTTCGTGGTATTGCTGCACTTATCATTCGAAAAATTCTTGGAGCCAACTTTAAGCGCTGCTGTATTTGGTGAAACAAAAAAAAAATATATAAATCTTAGTTTAATTTGGAACAATATTTTGTAGCTCAAACAAAGCATACGTACATTTAATAAATTAAAGTGTAAAAAACATATAATTAAACAAATATTTTTCGGCAAACTATTGTTGTGAAGTGTTTCATATACAAAAAAGTGGTTAGTAATTTTGCAAAAATTCTAAAATGGCTAACGACGAAGAAGTGGTACCTGAAACCAATAATACTGGCGGCAAAGAGTTGGCGTCATTGAAACAACAAAGGACCACTATGAAACGAAACATTTCCAGTATACAGAAGAAAATTGAAAAAGATGGCGACAAAGTTGATACAACAATTGTGCAATGCCGACTTGAAATTTTAGAATCGTATTTCAAGCAGATTTGCTACATCCAAAGTCAAATCGAGAAAATTTGTCCTACTGATGCCACTAGAGGTGATTTAGAAGAAATTTATATTGCGGCCAAAGCAAAATTGTTGTCCATTTTAAATAAAACTCGTTGTTCAACTACAGTGGAACAAAGTTTTTTCAATTCGTCAATTGGACTTTTAAATCAAACTCGTTTGCCTTCGTTAAAATTACCTCGCTTTGATGGAAAGTATGCCGATTATAAACGTTTTATAGCAACTTTTAACAACATGGTCCATGAGAACTCTTCAATAACACCATTCGATAAATTCAATTATTTATTAAATTGTCTTTCTGGTCAAGCTCTTGCAGTCGTTGAACCGTACCAGGTAACGGATGAAAATTACCCGAAAGCTCTAGAAAGATTAAGGGAACGTTATGACAACAAAGTTCTAATTTTTTTGGAACATATTACTACTTTATTTAATATTTCTGAAATGTCTAAAGGTGATAGTGTATCGTTACGCAATATAATTGATACCGTGTCTGCAATTCGTGGTTCACTTTTATCGCTTGGATCAGAAATGGATGTAATGAATGCGATCATTATTCATATGGTTTTATCAAAGCTAGATGAGGCATTGAAACTAAATTATGATGAAAAAATAGATTTCAAATCATTGCCCTCATGGGATACTTGCTATGAAATCTTGAGCCATCGTTGTCAATTTCTGGAGAGTCATGGTAAGAGAACTGAAAACAAAAATAGTGCTAAATAGTGGTACAAAACCAAAATCAAATTTTAATCGCCATGCAACTACATTTGTCGCCTCGAGTTCAAACACAAATTGTTCATATTGCAACAGTGCTGAGCACCATATTTCCACATGTTCTTCATTTTTGTCGCTCTTAGTTTCGGAACGTTTTAATTTCATAAAACGTGATGGGCACTGCATCAACTGTCTTCGAAAAGGTTATTTAGTGTCGAAATGCCCTTAAAAAAGTCGTTGCCGAGTTTGTCAGTCTGCTCATCATACCACACTTCACATTTTCGTTAATGCCGATTCATCATCAACAAATGCTGCACCTGCTCAGTCTTCTACTGCTAATAATGCTGTGTCATTAGTTGCTCGTTCATTTAAAAGAGACATAATACCAACTGCTGTGGTTCTCATCAAAGATAGTTTTGGGTCTTTTCAACCGGTAAGAGTACTCCTTGATTCTTGTTCAGAAATTAATTTCATTACAGAGGAAGTTGCCAAAAAACTTAAACTTCGTTTACAACACAATCAACGAGATATTTCGGGAATTGGTGAAGTACTTGCCAAAACTAAATTCTCTGTTGCTGCAACAATTAAATCTCGTTTGGCTCTTATCAATGGTCATCAACATTCGCTGTGACAAAATCAATTTCTGCACAACAACCTGGTGAATATATTAATGCATCAAAGCTAAACATCCCAGAAACTATAGAACTAGCTGATCCATTATTCTACAAGCCACAAAGAATTGATTTGCTTATCAGCACAGAAATATTTTTTGATATGTTGCTCGATGGACGTATTTCATTAGGACAAGGTAAACCTAGCCTTGTTAATACAGTTTTTGGATGGATTGTTGGTGGTAAATTCAATGATCAAAATGGTTCTTCAATAGCTACATGCAACTTGGCTCTCAACTCTTCAACAGAAATTCTAGACAACACACTCAAAAGGTTTTGGGAAGTAGAAGAATATACAAATGGTCCTCCTAAATTTTCAGAAGAAGACCAAGAATGCGAAAAACACTTCATCGAAAATACAAATATTTTGTCGAACTGGCGTATTCAGGTACGATTGCTATTTAAACAAAGTCCGGATTGTCTAGGTTGCACCTAGGCATTGAAAAGTAGAAAGGCGCCAGGTCCGGACCTAATTCCGGCAGAAATTCTCAAGATACTCGCCGAGGAGAAACCGGATATGCTTTTGAGAATGTACAATGGTTGCCTACAGGATGGTGCCTTTCCGGAAGTTTCGAAAAGACAAAGACTTGTGCTTATAAGCAAGGGGAAAGGGAACAAAAAGTCACGATCAGCGTATAGACTCCTGTGCATGCTTGACATCGCGGGTAAACTTCTTGAACTACTGCTTAAACCTCGGATACATGCGGCTGTGGAAAGTGCTGGAGGCCTTTCCACGAGACAAAATGGACTTAGGACTGGAAGGTCCACAATAGGCGCGATCGAAGAAGCTATAGAGAGTGTCCAACGAGTGTCTTATTGGAGACTCTTGACGTAAGAAATGCTTCAACAGCGCAACATAGGCCGACATGATAGAGGCTCTGGAGACACGGTTTAGAGCACCAGCATACATCATGAGGATGATAAAGAGTTACCTGAGAAACCGTATATTTATATACGAAAATGCTGGGAGGACACGGGAAAAGCAGATTACCACAGGAGCAGCACAAGGCTCGATTCCTGCATATCGAGATGCCAGGTGACACCTACCTGGTCGGTTATGCCAACGACATTGTGGCCGTTATTGCAGCACAACTGCATAGACGATGCAGAGCACACTTTCTTCAAGTGTGAGAGATGGAGTGTGGAACAACACAACTTAGAGAAAACCGTAGGAGAAATATCCCCGGAGAATATCGTAGATCTCATGATCGCAAATGAGACTAAATGGGAACACGTGGCAACATATGTTGAAAGGCTACTACGCGAGTTACGTCGGAGACAGATCCGACTTCACCCAAAATAAATGTCAATTGGAAAAAATAATAAGAGGTCAATTGCCCAACTAAAATTGTGCAATTGACAGGCTTACACAATTCAGCATTTTTTTTATTTGTTAACAAAAGCCACTGAACCTTTTGTTAACAACATGATTATAAAAGGTAATTTAATACTTTCTTAGTTTTAAGTAATAAAATGGATTAAGCACTTTTAATTTTAAACTCAATTTTACAAAAACAAAATATATACTAAGCAATTTTAATTTCAAGAATCAATTTTATATTAATACATTTTTAAGTAATAAAATAGATTAAGCAGTTTTAATTTTAAACCCAATTTTACAAAAACAAAATATAGACTAAGCAATTTTAATTTCAAGAACCAATTTTATATTAATACATTTTTGTAAAATATTAGTTAGTAGAAAATCAGAGTTCAATAAATAAAGTAAAGAAAACTCAAAACTAAAGTTTTGGTTTTTTTTTTAACAATACATTCTATTGCATTTAACTGGCGCAGTCGACGGTAGGATCTAACCCCGAAGGATTAGAAATTTTTATAATAACAATTAAACTCAACAAAAGTTTTCGAATACAGTGTACTACTAAACCAAGTGATAAAATCTTCGATACATTTACCACAATCACAATCAAGAAAGTGTTATAAAATTTTATTTTACATTATAAATTAGTAGATGATAAAATTTATATATATGTATATATTTTTTTTTCTGTAATACATTGTATTTAACTTCTTTAACTATCAACTTGTCTCTGTAATGCCCTAGTGGCGCTGTAGTAGACACAGGATCATCGACGACGTTAATCAGCGAAGAAACACTTCCACAATACAAACGAGTTAAATTGGACAAACCTTTATTTTTCAAGACATTAAACGGACTAATGGAGGTAAATTATGAAATTATTACAGAAACACCGAAAGAATTCAAAGACAATAATCTCATGTGTTGGAAATTGACAGATTTCAAAAACAATCAATTTGACGGCTTAATAGGTCAAAACATCCTGAAAATTTTAAAGGCTAATATAAATATAGGTGAGGAATACATTGAAATTAATAATAATAAGATAAAATTCTGCAATGCTTGTCCATACGAATATGACAACATTCATACTCTAGAGGGATCAGAAATCAGTTATGTAATAAATAATCTCTTAAGAGATGACATAAACGAAGATGAATTTTGAAAACTGAAAAACCTATTAGATAAGAATGAGGATCTATTTTTTCACGACATTAAGTCATACCCACGAAATACAGCATGAAATCATCACCAAGACAAATAATCCTGTATATTCTAAAATATACAGATATCCTCAAATCCATGAGGAGGAAATAAATCGTCAGATAAAAGAAATGCTGCAACAGAGAGCAGAGAGTAACTCTCCACATAATTCGCCAATTTGGATAGTCCCCAAGAAAACGGACTACTCCGGAAAGAAAAAGTGGCGGATAGTAATTGACTACCGCAAACTTAATGAAATCACGGTGGACGATAAGTTTCCTATGCCGAATATTGAGGGCATATTAGATAAACTTGGAGGGTTACAGTACTTCACCACCCTTGACTTAGCAAAGGGCTTCCACCAAATAAGAATAAAAAACGAGGATAGGAAAAAGACAGCATTTTCAACCCCATTAGGCCACTACGAATTTGTTCGCATGCCATTCGGGCTAAAGAATGTCCCTTCAACCTTTCAACGCCTAATGAATTCTGTACTAAGGAACCTCATTAATAAAATCTGCGTAGTATACTTGGATGATATTTTAATCTTCAGCACAAGTCTAGAAGAACACATCCAAAACATCCAAAAGGTTTTTGACAGAGTAAGATCACATAATTTGAAAATCCAAGTGGATAAATTCAAGTTATTTGCAAAAGAGACGGAATATTTAGGCCACATACTAACAACAGATGGTGTTAAACCAAATCCGGCAAAAATTGAAAGCATACAGAAGCTTAGGCTTCCTGAAACACAGAAACAAATCAAATCCTTCCTTGGAGCCACGGGATATTATAGAAAATTTATCCGAGATTATGCAAAAATTGTACATAACATGACAAAATATCTCAGAAAGAACACTAAAGTCATTAAGAATGACCCACAATATATCGATGCCTTTCAGAAATTGAAGAGACAGTTAATTAATCCGCCTATACTTAAATATCCCGATTACAATAGGAAATTTAAATTGGTTTCTGATGCAAGTGATTACGCTATAGGGGCTGTGCTCATGCAAGGAGATCATCCTATCAGTTATGCAAGTAGAACCCTCAATGACCACGAAAAGAAATATGCAACTGTTAAAAAAGAATTATTGGCCATTGTTTGGGCTGTAAAATATTACAGGCCATACCTCTATGGAAGACCTTTTGATCTGGCAACAGACCATCAGCCTTTAGTCTGGGTCTACACAAAACACAAAGGTAAGGACATCAACCCAAGGCTTCAAAGATGGATTATGGAGTTAGACGAATACAATATAGAAATGAATCATATAAAGGGTAAAGAAAACAAAATAGCAGACTTTCTGAGTAGGATCGATGCAAACACTGGTGAAATTCATGCAATAAATGATGAGAATGATATAGTAAACGACAATGTTAGTACCACTGGTACGATTCATTCACAGCAGGAAGAGCAAAATGACCATTTTCCAATCCAAATTACGGTGGTGAATAGATTTCAAACTCAATTAATTTGAACTGAACACAAAGTGAAGGAAATTGAAATAGTCAATGGAAAGAGAAAGATTTTTGTTAGTAGAGATGACATCCAATTTTATGACCGACATTTTTAGAATATTGGTAGCAATACTCTCCCACAAATAATTTTGGAAGGGGTTAAAAACATTCCACAATCCCTGATTGCTCAATCTACTATATTTGGATAAGTGATCAGTGGACCTATGAGTAATGAGTCTGTAGATACGTTTTCAATTAGATCACATGAGACCCCGCTCGACCCTATCGGTGAACAACTGAGAAAGTTTTGGGAACAAGAGGAAGTATTCGAACAACGCCCCATGTCTAAAGAAGATGCATTTTGCGAAACTCTCTTTCAAAAAACCACTGTTCGCAACAGTGATGGACGTTATGTAGTAAAACTACCTTTTAAATCTGAATTCTCAGATAATTTACAACTAGGTGCCTCTCGGTCTGCAGCAATGGCACAATACTTGAACTTAGAACGTTCGCTGAGAAATAAAAGTGAATTAGCTAAAACATATGCCAATGTTGTAAAGGAATATCAAACCTTAAACCATATGGAGCCAACATCCGCGGCTGAAAATATATCTCGCAACGGTTACAAATCTTTTTATCTTCCACATCATACCGTGCTAAAACCGGAGAGCCGTAGCACAAAGGTTACAGTGGTTTTCAACGCCTCGAAAAAGACTAATTCCGGGTTGTCCCTTAATGATGTCTTACACATAGGGCCCACTTTGCAGTCTGACCTAATGACCTTGCTTTTGAGATGGCGACTCTATAAATATGTTTTTAATGGCGACATAGAAAAAATGTACCGCCAGATTCTGGTATGTGAGGAAGACCGACAATTTCAAAGAATTCTCTTTCGACCAAACTCAGACGGTCCTATTCAAGATTTTGCTTTAAAAACGGTAACGTTTGGTGTTAATTGCGCCCCATACTTAGCCATCAGAACACTTATACAGTTGGCTCGCGATTCGGAGGACATGTTTCTTCAAGCGGCGTACGTTCTTACAAATGAAACATACGTAGACGACATACTATCAGGCGCCCATGACATCCATTCTGCGATTGAATCTTTATCCCAATGTATTTCCATGCGAAAATCTGCGGGGTTTCCCTTGAGGAAAATTACGTCAAATTGCGCGGAAGTCTTGACGTCAGTTCCTCAAGATGATATTTTCTAAAATAGTTTCTAAAATTTAAAGAAACTAGTGTGACAAAAACTCTCGGAATAAAATGGAATGCACTATCCGATTGTTTCTCCTACACAAATAAACCCATATCAGCTGCCGAAACCAAAACAAAACGAAAAATACTCTCGGAAATCGCGAAACTTTTCGACCCTGCAGGTTGGATTTCTCCAGTTGTTGTTCAAGCAAAAATGATAATGCAACAACTTTGGTTAGACGGCACGGGCTGGGACGAAGAAGCAAAACCAGAGACTCTATCAAGCTGGAGAAAATTTGCAGAAAATATGACCCCAATTTCTTCTCTGAAAATACCTAGGTGGGTTGGCTTTACTCCTACGCGATCACTGCAAATTCACGGGTTTTGTGATGCTTCAGAAAAGGCCTACTGCGCTGCAGTGTATTTCCGAGCGAACTCATACTCATCTACCGAATCCCATCTCTTTGCTGCTAAAACAAAAGTAGCTCCCATCGATCCAGTAAGTCTCCCACGACTGGAGTTATGCGGAGCAGTGCAAATCAAATACTTAGTACCTTGTTACATCTATGAACTCTTCTTGTGGACAGATTCTTCAATTGTCACAGGTTGGTTGGAAAAACCTCCAAACACTTGGAGAACCTATGTAGCAAATCGAAAAGCTCAAATTATACGAAATGTAGGAAATGTGTCCTGGCGTCACGTACGATCAACTGATAATCCTGCGGATTTAGGATCTCGTGGCTGCAACACAGCACAACTAGTTAACAACCCTCTATGGTGGACAGGGCCACCCTGGCTTAATAAGTCCCCGGAAGAATGGCCAAAGCCCATAACAACTAAAAATTTACCGGAGGTTAAGAAAACGGTTGGAACGTTTCAACGGCTAATGAGCGGGCACGATGAGTATAAAAAACATACTAATGTTTCGAATGAGGACATCTTGAACCGTTTTTCGAAATGGGATAAGGCTATAAAAATCATGGCATATACGCTACGTTTTCTGAAACGTTTAAAAACCAGACTTCATATGCAACCCAAACCGGTCTTAGTTCTCATATCTAAGAAACAAAATATCTCACCAACTGAAGCAATCTCCTCAATGATCAAAAATATTCCAAATATTGATGGCAAGGAATTTTTGGAAACTAAAATCGTTATCATTCGTCTTACTCAAAGGCATTACTACGACAACGAACACAAGTCCTTAGTAAAATACGGAAAAATCGATAGAAAAAGTTCTTTAGTTCCCCTGAATCCATATTTAGATGAAAAAGAAGTTATTCGCGCTCATGGCAGAATATTCTGATCTACCATTTAGGGAAAAATACCCAATAATTCTTCCCGTCAAATCCGTTTTTGTAGACTATTTTTAGATTTCATACATAATCTCCAAATGCATGCAGAAATTAATTTAATGTTACGAGTTGTTAGAGGAGAGTATTATGGCCCACGCCTCAGGTCGGCCATTCGTTTTCAGATAAGGAAATGTATTACATGTACACGTTTTAAGCAGAAGGTAAGATCCCAATTAATGGGAGCTCTACCTTTAGAAAGAAGCTCATTCTCTCTACCCTTTACCGAAACTGGTTTAGATTTTGCAGGTCCCTTCTCCATAAAAACGTCCAAGGTTAGAAACGCACCCTATCACAAAGGATATGCATGTGTATTCGTATGCTTTTGCACTAAAGCGATACACCTTGAGACATGTTCAGATTTAACCACTGGTTCATTTCGAGCAGCCTTTTCAAGGTTTATAGGTCGTAGGGGCTTACCAAAAAAGGTAATATCGGATATTGGTACTAACTTTGTAGGCGCTGAGCGATCTCTTCGTATTGAATACGACGAATTCATCAAAACTGCCTCTGAGGACATGATACAGAAGTATTCAGCGCATGGGTTCCAGTGGTCGTTTATTCCCCCAAACGCCTCCCATATGGGTGGTCTTTGGAAGGCGGGGGTAAAATCGTTTAAAATGCACTTCAAACGGGTAGTGCAAGGTACGAAATTCACGTTTGAAGAATTTTCAACGCTATTGGTACGAATTGAGTCGGTTCTTAACTCTAGGCCCCTATCGTCGATTTCCGAAGATCCGAACGAACACCTAGCACTCACCCCCGGACATTTTCTTTGCGGAGCGCCCTTAGTGGCTCTGCCTGAATCTCCAACAGCTGATATCTCTTTCAGTGATCGTTGGGAGAGGCTAAAATCGTTAAATCATCGGTTCGCTCAAAGATGGAAGGACGAGTATCTGAAGGAACTCCAAAAGAGGTACAAGTGGCAGAATTCCGAGGAAAATTTAAAAGTGGGACAACTCGTTGTAATTAAAGACGATTTTCTACCACCTAACGAGTGGAGGTTAGCTCGAATTGAAAAGATATACTTCGGAAATGATGGCTTCGTACGTGTAGCCGACCTGAAAACACAAACGGGTGTAGTTACTAGGGCTATATCTAAATTATGCCTATTCAACCGCTGAAAATTTATAGGAAATTTATTATTCATTATTATATATAGTACACGCAGTCTTTACCACTACACATCAGTACCCCTTTGCAGTCATCCATACATACATATTTATATTATTTGAATTTATAACCCTCACTAACAAGTATCTCATTGACAGGTCTTCAAGAAGTCCAGATATTCGTTTATGCCTTGTATGTCATCGATATCATCCATTAAGGTTTTGTAAACAATTTTTAAAGATGTCTATTGATAAGCGCCGCCGACGTATTCGTTTGCTGGGTTATTGCCAGAATTGTCTGGCTAGGTCACACGACACCAACAACTGTACCTCAGAAGAAGTTTGCCGAAGGTGTGGATGGCCACACCATAGCCTCCTTCATCAGCCAAAAGGGCGAATCAACGAATCTAACCAAGAACGCCGAAAAACGGGACGCCAGAAACCAACAACAGACACCAAAAATTTGGGATCGTCTAAGTTTATCTTGTCACCAAACTCACTCATGTCGACAAATGGCCACCGAGTCTACTGAAAGTCCGTGTTCCAATGTGAAAAGAATTGTCTCTGGAGCTTTAAAGGCTTTGAAACGCTTACAAAGGTCATTATAATCATGTTGGCTATTTTGGCCAAGAGGGCCCAGTATGTTTAAACTAATTTAAACAAATTATTTTTAAATCAATTCAAACAAAACCAATTTAAACAAATTATTTTATTTTGTCTTTAACATTTGCTGAACCAATGAATTAAGCTTATATTCATTATATTGAATTTATTATAAATAACTTTAAGTTTTCATTTATATGATGTTACATATATATTGTTAAATCATGCATGTTACCTCTTCGAATACAACAAAAAAAATTCTTTTCTTTGTCGACCTTTTGTTCGAAGACTCATACCAACGAGTTGGAAAATATTTGGTTGAGGCACTTTTACTTTGTATCTCTAGCGGGTAACATTACCTTTTTTGTAATTGATCAGAATTATTTTTCTCTTTTAATTGTTTTATGGAATATTAATAAAATAATAATAATTTTTATTACTCAAATCGTTTTGAATTTTAAGTTTTTTTAAATTTTGCAAGTAGTAAAGTAAGATTTAAACAGGGAAGAGTAGGAATATTTTCTGAACTGAGCGATAAAGTCTATAATCAGGTTCAGCTTAAGCTGATTGAACTTTTTGATACTAGCATAAAGTTTTACAGATGTAGTCACCATGCAAAAGACATGGGCAATGAGGACGAAACTTATAAACAAATAGCGAAGTACCACAAAATCGAAACAGGTCATGGTGGAATAACGGAAAATTATGAGGGACTGAAGAAGATAATTTATTTTAGGAATCTTAAGACCTTAATTAACAAATATATAAACAACTGTGAAATATGCAACAAATCAAAATATGATCGTAATCCATTAAAACCAAAATATCATATCAATGAAACTCCATCGGACTTTAACCAAATTATACATTTGGATGTTTATACCATAAAGAAACACAGTTTTTTTAACATTTATAGATAAGTTTTCTAAACATGCTGTTGCTATATACCTGGAAGACAGGAATAGTACCACGGTAGTTGAAAAGTTAAGACAATTTTTATCCATTAGAAACAAGCCAAAGAAAATTATTACTGATAACGAATTTAATTCAACAAATGTAAAGGAATTTTTAAGACAGGAAGGGATTGATGTACATTTTACTAAACCTAACAACCATACAGGAAATGCGGATATAGAGAGATTGCATAGCACTATATCAGAAAAGTTTAGAGCATTAGAATCTGAAAATTCACTCCTTTCAACTCCAGAACGAATATTTAAGTGTGTAGAGTGGTACAATAAGTCCATACACTCTGTAGTTAAAGAAAGACCATTGGATATCATAGAAGGTAGAGTTGACAAAGGTATAATAGAAAAAAAAATCAAAGAGGCAAAACAGCATATTATAAAAAATAAGAGAAACGAAAAAAGGGAGGATTATGAAAGAACAGATGATGAGGGCTATGTGAAAAATTATAAAACATTACGACACAAATATGAGCCTAGATACCGTAAATTAAAACTTGAAAACATACATCCTTCAAACATTAATCGAAAAAATAAATTTTTAGGACAATTGGACATTACTCGTTATGCTGATAATGCTAATACCAATGGCAATAGCATCCCTGACAATCCAGCCAATCGATAATTCTGGCGGATTCGCTGAAATTAAATTAGATGACGTACAAATAATCTTAGAATATAATAAGATCATTCATATAATTGATATTCAACAAATAACAAAGGTAATCGACAATCTAGAAACGGAGATAAGCCAATTTCAATCTATCAAGAACAAAATTCTTCTCGAGCACGAATTAGAAAAACTCAAAACAAAGGTACAAACCTTACACTATAACAGACGTAAAAGAGGTTTATTTAACGCATTAGGCTCAAGCTTAAAGTGGATAGCAGGAACAATGAGCGACGATGACCGAGTAGATATTGCACAACACTTAAAAATTATAGATGAAAATAATCACAGAGCAATAGACGACCTTAATAAAAATATTTACGTAAATAACCATTTTAATCAGACATTAAACAAACTCAAGGCAACAATAGACACGGACAGGAAAAGTATCTCAAACCATTTTTACGCGATAAATCAAAAACGATGGCAATATAATTAATGAGATATACTATTTAGATACTTTGCTCAAATTAAAAATACTATCGGATGGTCTGGAACACATTCAGAACAACATAGTATCCGCAAAATTCAATATAATGACTAGCAATATCCTAACGGACATGGAAATTAACGACTTTAAGATTGATTTTTACGAACTTCAGTACATGCAATTAGGAGCCGCAAAATACAAAGACGACTGCATAATATTAGTAATAAAATTCCCAAAGGACACAGTGACAGTTAAACGATCCTTTATCACACCCATCACCGACACAAACTTCACACAGTTAAACTTTAAACCACAAGAAGTTCTACACTACAACGGACAAGTTTACGAATATAGAAAAAACCCCTAATTTTAAAGAAATTAAAATATCTAATTTTTGTATACATAAAAATAATTGTAAGAAAATAAGAGAATATAAAAAAGAAATAACAGAAATAGAATCCGGCTTAATACTGCTAAAGAATTCAAATGGAAGTATTGTCTCCAGTAATTGTGATGAAAGGAGCCTTTCAATAAGCAAAAACTATATATTTACATTTCATGATTGTAAAATAATAATAGATAACGAAACTTTTGTAAATTCAGAAAAAACATACAGAGATAATTTTGTTATCCCCTCAAAAAATCAAATTGAATTTAATATCCTAGAACCTATGTTTGATGAAATAGTTTTAAGTGAAATAGAAAATGTAAAAGAAATTAAAGAATAAAAATATCATAAAAAATATAGTAGTACATCAATTATAAAAATATTTATTTTAATTTTCCTATTAATCATGTTATTGACAACGGTCAGTGTGTACACAATAAAAATACGAAGAAAACTTAAATCCAAAATTCAGGAGAATTTTTACACAAAGGGGGAAGAAGTTACGTCGGAGACAGATCCGACTTCACCCAAAATAAATGTCGATTGGCAAAAATAATAAGAGGTCAATTGCCCAACTAAAATTGTGCAATTGACAGATTACACAATTCAGCATTTTTTTTATTTGTTAACAAAAGCCACTGAACCTTTTGTTAACAACATGATTATAAAAGGTAATTTAATACTTCCTTAGTTTTAAGTAATAAAATGGATTAAGCACTTTTAATTTTAAACTAAATTTTACAAAAACAAAATATAGACTAAGCAATTTTAATTTCAAGAATCAATTTTATATTAATACATTTTTAAGTAATAAAATAGATTAAGCAGTTTTAATTTTAAACCCAATTTTACAAAAACAAAATATAGACTAAGCAATTTTAATTTCAAAAACCAATTTTATATTAGTAAATTTTTGTAAAATATTAGTTAGTAGAAAATCAGAGTTCAAAAGTAAGAAAACTCAAAACTAAAGTTTTGGTTTTTTTTTTAACAATACATTCAATTGCATTTAACTCGCGCGAATAAGCGAAGGAGCCCCGCCCTGAAGCAATGCGAAAGCGGTTACAGAGTGAAGAACGGCTCGAAAAAGGGGGGTTTTTAGTGGATGCAAGCTCCACATACCAGAGCTGTGACGACAGTATCTGAGATGCGTCAGGCATTTTCCTCCCTTCCCGGAAAAAAAATTATTATTATTTTCAGCACATACATTAATAGACCAAATTGTTGCGGAGAAGGAGATAGACATTGCTATAATAAGTGAAAATTGTTAATGGATACTACAAATTCAGTACTTTTATATGGCAGCGAAGTTTGGGGAACATATCTTAGAACAAAAAACAGACGAAACATACTAATGGCTACACAGAGAACATCGGCGCTAAGAATAGCATCAGCATATCGGACAGTTTCACAGAAAGCTGTTTTTATAATCAGCAGTACAATCCCCATAGACTATTTTATTGAGGAAAGAATTAAAATGTTTGCTGAACGAAGGCAGGGGAACGAAGTAGATCAAGTAGAGTTACGAATGGAAACACTAAGGAAGTGGCAAGAGAAGTGGAGCAGCTCTGCAAAGGAAAGGTGGACCGCAAAACTAATTCCAAGGATTAATGAATCGTTCAGTAGAAAGGTGGGAGAAGTAAATTTTTACTTCACCCAAATGCTGTCGGGACACGGCTATTACAGAAAATACCTTTATAAAATTGGAAAAGCTGGGGATCCTAGCTGTATATATGGCAACGGAGCTATTGACGATGCGGAACATACTTGCTTTAATTGCGAACTATGGCAAAATGAGAGAAAGGAATTGTAGGAGGAGATTGGCCCCGTAACTGTTGGGAGTATTGTCAACCAAATGTTACGCGGAAATGGAAATTGGCAAATGGTCGCAAAATACGCGGAGAACGTACTAAAAACGAATAGGGGATTACTATTTCCCGCCTGGACGCAGACAATAGATTAACGTGGCTGAACCACTCTGATTCTTTAGCCGAAGTAATGCGAACGCGGTTCCGGATAGAGAAATTTTTAGAAGGATTTATGTTTTTAGTGGTAACACCACATACCGGATGTGACGACATCTAATGATCCGAAGGGATTTTCCTAAAATTATTATTATTATTATTATTAATTTTATTATTATTATTTTTATTATTATTATTATTATCTAGATTATCTATTAGATATCTAGACTCCTTTACCATACCCAAAGAAGTCGAATAATCTATTAGGAATACGATACAGACAACGGTGAACCTATAATGATAAGAATCACGAAACCCAACAACAGGAAACTTGTTAGAGCTTTTGAAATCGTATCCCAGGCGTTGGCTGAAGAACTCCTTTATAATGGGTATATAAAGGTGGGCTGGTGTCGTGTAAGACTGAAGAGGTACGAAAACATCAAGAGATGCTTCAGATGCTACAGTACCGGACATGAGCAGTGGAATTGTACTGGATCTGACAGAAAATGCAAAGGGATATGTACCACGTGCGGGGAGGTCGGACATGTTATGAAAACATGTGTAAATAAATCGAAATGTTGCCTGTGTTCTGCAGCGGGACACAGCAGGGTGCACTATATAGCAGGGACAAAGAACTGCAAAATTACAACAATAGGACCAAAATGAGAATACTTCAAGCCAATATGCACAGAAGCAAGGCGGCTGACGCTCTTCTAGACCAACTGATAATGGAAAGAAACTCTGATATAGTTGTTATCAGCGAACAATACGGAAGGCTAAAAACTGGTACATGGATCACCGATACTAGCAATACAGCAGCCATATGGATACCGATGCGTAGTAGCCTAGTTATAGAGGGCAAAGAATGTGAAAACTGATTTGTTTGGTTGAAAACAAAAGATTTCAGACTATCTAGCTGCTACTTGACACCGAACGAAGAACTGGAGGCCTTTCAAGTGAAGCTGCATAACATAGAGGATAAGGGTATGGAAATTGGAGGTGCTTCGTAATCGGGGGGACTTCAACTCCCACGCATACGAATGGGGATCACGATCGACAAACTCTCGAGGCAGAATGGTACCGAATATGATAGCCAGAATAGGACTAGTCATCATGAATAGGGGAAACACCGCTACTTTCAGAAGACCGGGAAGCGAGGGAACTATTCCAGACATTACGTTGGCCTCTGAGAGAATTGCAAATAGTGAATTGGATGGCTTAGAGGATTACAATGGAAGCGACCACCAGTATATATTATGTACAGCGTGGAAGATGGCAGAGCATCTAGCCAACCTAATGGCACGACGTCTACACGAAGGTGGACTCGACAAAGACGCATTTTTGGAGAAAATTGAGGGAATAAGGAACACTACGGATGCTACGGATATAGTACGTTCCACGATGACGCTCATTAAGAAGGAATGCTACGTTGCGATGCCTACCATCGGCAGAAAACGTCGGAGGAAACCTGTTCACTGGTCCGCCAAATTAGAGGAAACGTGCCTATGACGTCAGAGAAACTACACAAGAGCCAGAGGAATACATGACGCAACAACGGAGGCTGAGACTAGGTGACTAGAATACAAACTAGTCATGCGGAAGCTTGGGACACGTTCTTCAATCCCAGATCTAGGGGAGGACGCGATGGAGAATATCGTAAATACCCTCTTTTCCTCAAACGAGGAGGTACGAGATGGCAGCCCGCAGTTGAAAGAAGGTGCCCCTCCACTTTTAACTCTGGTTAAATTAAGACAGCTGTAACGGCATTGAAAAATAGAAAGGCACCAGGTCCGGACGGACTTCCGGCAGAAATTCTCATGATGCTTGCCGGGGAGAAACCGGATATGCTTTTGAGAATGTACAATCGTTGCCTACAGGATGGTGTCTTTCCGGAAGTTTGGAAACGACAACGACTGGTGCTGATAAGCAAAGGGAAAGGAAACATAGAGTCACCATCGGCATATAGACCTCTGTGCATGCTGGACACGGCAGATAAGCTTCTTGAACTACTACTTAAACCTCGGATACACGCAGCTTTGGAAAGTGCTGGATGCATTGACATGGGCAGACATGATAGAGGCTCTGAAGACACGGTTTAGAGCACCAGCATACATCATGAGGATGATTAGAAGTTACTTAAGCAACCATATACTTATATGAGAAAATGCTGGGAGGACACGGGAAAAGCAGATTACCGCAGGTGTAGTACAGGGCTCGATTCTAGGTCCTGTACTCTGGAATATCAGTTATGGTGATATCCTGCATATCGAGATGCCAGGTGATACCGATCTGGTCGGTTATGCCGACGACAGTGTGGCCGTTATTGCAGCACATAGCATGGAAGAAGCGCAGAGAAAGCTTAACCAAGTAATGTTAGGTAAAATCCGGCAGCCGCCCGAAGGCATAGCTCACTTGGGTCCTTCGAGGGTCCCATTGTGATACCGTAGGCACCATCGCCCGTTCGTCTATGTCCTCTGGCTGTCGTTCCTCAGCCATCCTGTCCTGTTCACAAAGGTATGGATCTTTCCCAGATAAACTGCGGAAAGACAAGTTTTACTTACAAGTATTCGTTGACCTAGAATTTGGCGTCTCAGCTCCCCGACTGCAGGACAATTGCAGAGAAGATGTTCAGTCGTCTCCTCCTCTTCCTCGTTATTGCAACTTCTGCAGAAGTCGTTGTAAGGGATATTCAGCCTTTTCGCATGTGTACCTATAGGCCAATGTCCGGTAATGCCCGCTATGAGGTTCCTAAGGTGGATTCGGGACATATTCACTGTATATTGCGTCTTATGCACATCCATGTCAGGCCAGATTTTTCTGGTTTCCAAACAAGTGGGTTCTCCCACCCATCTTTCCTTGGCATCCAAATATAATCGAAGCGAGATTAGCTGTTTACCCTTCGATAATGGAATACCCAAAGCACAACTGGATTCAACCGAATCTAAGGTAGTACCGGCCTTTGCTAGTGCTTCAGCTCTATTATTACCATCAATATCCCCATGTCCTAGAACCCACACAAGGGTAACCGTCAAATGTTTCGCTATCTCCTCAAGAGACACCCGGCATTCCTGGGCAATTTTCGATGTGCTGTACACACTCTCAAGGGACCTAATAGCCGCCTTGCTGTCAGTAAATATATAAATATCCCTGCCAGATATTTCATTATACTGAATCTGTTCCACGGCGGTCTTAATAGCCATTAATTCGGCCTGTATCGCGCTACAATAATCCGGTAGCCTAAGACACAATTCCAAGCCCAACTGGATCGAAAAGATACCAAATCCAGTTCCAGCATGTGATTTCGATCTGTCAGTAAATATCTGGATGACATTCCCCGGAGGTCGGAGGCCGTTGTCGTATTCAGATCTATCCGGTATATTCGTCACGAAACCCGGATCGAATGCTGGTTCAGGTACCTTGTAATCAATAGGAGAAGCAATATTGATCATACCAAAAATTCTTGCATGTCCATAATTCACATACTTCCATGCCTTTGTAGCATTCAGCCTCAGTGCGGTGTCCACAGCCAACTGCTTAGCCATGATGTCTGGTGGTAACCAGTTTAAAATAGTGAACAGTGCCTTAGATGGTGTGGTCCTAAGAGCACCTGTTATCATAATCGCAGCCATTCTCATAATACGTCCGAAACTGTCCTGGTGAATTCTCTTTTCCAGCGCCACCCACCAGACTGCCGCTCCGTATTAAAGAATTGGTCTGACGACAGAATCGTATAGCCAGTATAAGTTCCTGGAGTTAATACCCCTGTGTTCAGGTTCCAGTTTAGTTTGCTGTCCAATACGAGACCCAAATATTTGGCATTATCGGATAAAGCTAGTGCCACTCCGTCTATCCTAGGCGTAGCAAAGGTCGGTATTTTGTACTTCCTTGTGAACAGTACCAGTTCCGTTTTGGCAGGATTGACTCCCAGCCCACATCCCTGGCATTATCTAACTATTAACGTTAGCGCAGATTCCAAGAGCTCCGAGAGCAGTCCAGGATCTTTGCCCGTAGCTGCTACAGCCACATCATCCGCATAAGCAACAGTCATGAAGGATGTATTCTCCATGGCCCTAAGCAGGATATTAATGTTGATGTTCCATAGTAGTGGAGAAAGTACGCCACCTTGCGGTGTGCCATTTACAGCCACCTTGGAGATGCTAGAGGCGCCCAAAGTTGATTTTATGCGCCTATATTTCAGTAGTTTTCCCACAAAACCGGTGACCGCAGGATCTATGTCCAGTTGTCTCAAGGCGTTCAGAACCGAATCCAGTTTGACATTGTTGAAGGCGCTCTCAATATCAAGGAAGGCGACCAAGGTGTAGTCCCTGTAGTTCAGGGATTTTTCAATATGGCCAACCAGCGCGTGTAGCGCCGTTTCCGTAGATTTGCCCTTCGTATAGGCATGCTGTGCCCCCGACAGAGCCTCTGGTCCTAGAGACGATCTGATATAAACATCAATAATCCTCTCCAGAGTCTTAGGCAGGAAGGAGGAGAGACTTATTGGCCTGAAGTCTCCGGCCCTTGTATGCGAGGCCTTACTTCCCTTGGGTATGAAAATAATCTTATAGGATGTCCACCTTGATGGGACATGGGATAAATGCAAGCATGCCTTGAATATCACGAGAAGCCATGGCATTAAAATATCGATGTTCTCCTGTAGATCCGCTGGAATTACGCCATCACGACCTGGAGACTTGAAGGGATGGAAACTTCCAACTGCCCATTTTATGCGATGCTCAGTGATCGGTAGATTCGATATGTCATATGCATCCGTGTGGTCAACAGCAGGAGGAGAGTCCTGCTCTAGACAGCCTGGGAAATGTGTCTCCATGAGAACCTCCAGAGTTTCCTTACTGCTAGTGGTCCACGAACCATCCGCCCTCTGTATGTATGATGGTATTGTTGGATTCGATGATAGAATCTTTCGCAGCCGAGTTGTCTCCAAAGAATTTTCCACCTCACTGCAGAATTTTCTCCAGGATTGCCTCTTGGCTCTTCTGATAAGGTTTTTGAACCCATTTAGGGAGGATTTATATGTGGCCCAATATCCACTCCTTTTAGCCTCATTGAATAGTTTCCTGCACTCTTTGCGCCTTTCCGCAATTTCGGCATTCCACCAAGTGGGCTTGGCCTTACCTTTCCAATAGTTTTCCTACAGGAGTTATCGATTGCCTCAGCCATTACATTACTCAAGAACTCAGTTACGGAGTCCAGAGTGGACTTATCGTCAATGGAGTCTGGACATGAAGAGAGCTTTCTATTCAGCACCTCAGCATAAACAGACCAATTTGTCCTTCTCCTATTCAAGAAATGACTCTCAGAATCCACTTCGAAAAACAAATCGAAATCAATATATAGGTGATCGGAAAAAGAGCAGTCCTTTGACACCCTCCAATTTCCTATCAAATTCACATACCTATCGCTAATAAGAGTAACATTCAAAACCTCCCTTCTGTTAGTCACTACAAAGGTGGGTTCATTACCCCTATTAACTACTGTTAGTTTGTTTTCAATTATAAATTCGAGGAGTGACTCACCCCTTTGGTTGGTATCCGAGCTACCCCAGACGGTATGGTGCGCGTTAGCATCCGCGCAAATTATGAGAGGGATGTTCATTTCGTTCGCGCAAGACATCGCCTTCATAGCGATGGAGTTAGGTTGGTCTCCTCCATGATCGTGCTAGTTACGAGTTAATAAAAAAAAGAGAGTTAAAGATTTCTTAGGAAATTTTTTTATACTTTTTAACTTTTTATTTTAACAATTGTCTTAAGACTAAACTTTACAAAAATTCTTATTTACTTATATGACAATTTCAGAATTCAGATTTTTTATATTGGTAAGCATTAAATTATATTGGGCAATCGTAAAACCATTGATATTGCTTAGTCAGGTCAATATCCATGGTTGTAGTTGTTTTTATTATTTGTAAAAGAAATATTGTGCAATCACCAAACCATTGGTATTTTTGTTGTAGCAAAACACTTAAACGAATTTGCTTAATTTGTTAGATCAAATAAAATTTGTATAAAAAAAAAAAAAAAAAAGAGAAACAAGTAAATCTCGAATGAAAGTAATTTAAACTAAATCAAAATAAGGAATTGATTTATAACAAAACTCAAATAAAATGTGGAAATTTAACTTTAACTAGAATAAGATTGTATGAAATAAAAGAAAACAAAAGGAAAGAAAAAAAAATTAACTAAAGTCAAACCGAATTGAATTAAGATCAGGTCAGATTTAAATTTAGAGTCAAGTCAAAGTAAAGTAAAGACCAAAATTGGGTCGAGGTTGAATTAATTTTAGAGTCGAATCAAGTTTAAGACAGAGTTTAAGTGGTATTTGGATCTAACTGGAATCCAATGTTGGACTAAATTTAAATCAGATCTGACCGTAGTTTGAGTAAGAATTTGTACTGAAGTTAAATAAACACGAAAGATGATGTAAAAATAGGAAATAATGATACAAAACTAACATTATTAACAATCAATTATACGTTTTTTTTTAATGTAATTAATACTTAGTTTAAGGAAAAAAGGTAAAGATAAGGAAATGTAATGATGAATTTTAAAAGGAATTAATAAAATTCAATATGGAAAACATGTATGAAAAGCCATACATGTGGATGGACAGAATAGGGAGTCGGACAGGTAAAATGTGATAAGACGAACGCGATCTTTTGAATTAGGGGCTGTGACAGATTATTTTAACGGAGTTTGCCACCACAGCAAAGGATGGGTTGGGAAGGGCAGGGTCCTCCATTAACATCGGGAGGTCCCCCACATGGTCTTCGTGGAAATCGAATTGCAACCGGGTACGATTTTTGTGTTATGCGGGATCGTGTTACAACGGCCACAAGAATCCACCCTTATCCGACGAGCTAGTTCGTGCTTGAAGCAGGCGTACCCGAGTGGCCGGGTCAACACTAAACTATATCTAGGTCCGCGCGTAACACTGGCGCCCAACGCGTAGCGTAACCGACGTTTGGTATACGAAGGGAACAATAACACCAATATATAACGTTGGCTGAATTCGTCGGAGCCAATAGATTCCGTCTAGGGTTTAGAGGAGAAAGTGTGTTTTAGTTAAATTGCTTATATGATGAAATTAATGGGTAGAGTTTGACTTCCGCGAAGTACCAACCGGACGACAGAATGGATGAAGGACTTATTACTGATGGGAATAACGGACTTAGAAGGTTATGAATGGGTCTTTGACATCTCGACTCAAAGATCGAATTGTTGTAGTGATAGTGTCAAGGGCAAAATCGTATCGGGTTGAAGGGAGTTAATCGGAGAGGTTATATTTCGCTGCTTATTGGATGGTATTACTTAAGTAGTGAGGTGAGAATAACCTGTTCTGGGATTTCTCTATTTTTGAAGGTAGCTATCCCGACTCGGTGGTTAATTACTAATCGGATGTGGCTATCGTAAGGGAACGGACGTGCGTATATTATTATTTTTGGACAAGTTGGGGTAGGGACGGACTGAGGACGACAGGGGCGTATCATTGACATTTCGACTGGACGGTGAGATATCCGTCAGGAGTAGGGTCAGGGAAAGGACTTTGTTAACCAGGGAGTTTTTTATTTCTCGGAATTGTTTCTGGCTTCCTATTTCGGTTTACTGGATTAGTAGGGTAGGAAGAATTTTGTTTAGGACTCATTCTGGTATAGCCATCCCTAGGGGGCGTCGAACATGCTATTTGGGTGTGGTTATAATGACAGAACTGACATATAGGATCATTTTTACTGAATTGTTATGGCTTGTGATCTTTGATACACATTTACTTCATATGAAATTAAATTTGACATAATCACAAAAAAAAGGAAAAAATAAATATAATATAATAATAAATAAAAAAAAGAAAAAAAAAAATGAACTATTGAAAAAAAAAATAGATAAGGTATTGAAAGTAGTTTTAGTATAAACAGAATTTTGTAAACGTTTTGGATAGTGGTTGGTAAAAGAATAATAAGGTGGGAAATTGTTAACTATTTGTAGATACGTGTGCTGGAGAGTGTACGTGCTCAAGTAAGCACGTGCAAGTTACTTGGTGGTAGCATTTGATAAGTAGTTGACTTAGAAGGCCGAATATTTTAGAAGAGTAGGTATATTTTCTTCGTTTAGATATCTGGGCGGCCATCCTTCCTGTGAAATGCCTGTTGAGGGCGATAACGGTAAAACCCTTAGAAGCGGCAAGACAATTTCCGAGGGGAATGCGGACGGGGCTATGGACGCGATCACGGTAGAAAAGTTTACGGACAGAGGGGCGGCTAGCGCGTTGCCGCATGGGGGCCAGCAACAGGAGGAAGAAACAGTGTTGACAGACGGCATACAAGTTCTCATGGGCCGCTTTGAAAGAATGTTTGTACAGCATCAGATGGAGGTAAGTCGAGCAACGACTGACGCTGTTCAGAGCGCTGTTAAAGGTCTCAAGAGAGATATGGAGGCTATCGCCGGAAGACTCCTTAGTCTGGAAGTGAAAAGTACAGAAAATTCAGCGGTAGAGGATGTTCACGCGGAACCACGGGAAGGGTTTCAACCTCGACGACTTTTGTTCGAAGGTACACCGAATTTCGTGCCATCGCGTGATGTTAATCTTGCATCGGGGGTACATGACGGTGTGCGTAATAAGCGTGTTCGCGATTGGGGACTCAAATCGATACCGGTAGAACGATTCTTGTTCAGAGTAGAGACGCTGCAAAAAAGACATAATATCTCCAGCGAGGAGCTCTACGCCAATTTTCATTTGCTGTTAGAGGGGCAGGCTCAAGAGTGGTATTGGTTATATATGGAGGAGAATGCGGAGCTATCGACCAACAGTTTCTCGAAGTTTCGAGTGGCCTTGCTAGATCAATTCCGCCATGCGGATTGCGACGAAGAGATACGGACAGCGATGAATGAGAGAAAGCAAGGGTATCATGAGACGTTCGATGAGTTTTATGCGGCCATAAAGGGCATGGCTTTTACGATGAAGAGCAAAATACCGGAGCCAAGTTTAGTAAATATGATGCGAAGAAATCTGAAGCCTCGGGTTAAGAATCTAATTTTTGGGTGTAAAATCGAAAAATTCGAAGAGTTAAAATACGAATGCAAGCGGGCCGAGAAGCATTTATCGGAGTTAGATGATAAGTTAAGGCACAAAAAGAAGGTGGAGGAGGTTGAATAAAGGAATGAAGAGTCAGATGTTGAGCACGATGATAATGCACTAGAGGCTTCGATATTACTGATGGTAGTCACAGAAAGGGGCCAGCGGTAAATCATTCAGTGTCTAAGGGAGTGGAGAAACTATGTCCATGCGATTCTACCTTTCATAAACTCTTGTGTTTTAAATGCAACCAGCAAATTTCAAAATATTTCATTTGTGAAAGATGCAAATCGGAAAACCAAAAAAGCGGCGATCAGCCCGGGGTCGGTCGTTCGAACAATGCAACCCCGGACAGAACCCCCAATCAAATTTAACCTTACTGCAAAACAATCGGTGGTACCACGATACGTAAGAAACCAACACCAATCTTATCTGTAGAAGCGCGACAAAAACGTTACGATGAAGTACGAGCTCAAATATTTTGGAACGGTCAACAGCGGCAAGTGGAGGGCAACAGAAGTTTTAGAAAAATACAGACAATTCGTCAGAAAGCTAAAAACAGAAAACTGGAAAAGAGAGCAATAGAGGCGACCATTATAAGAGATTCAGGTGATAGACGGCCGTACACAAAAGTTAACATCGAAGGGTTCGGAATTGTTGGTATGCTTGACAGTGGAGCTAATATTAGTTGTTTTGGCAAGAATGCGTTAGAAACGGTGGAGAAGCTGGAACTGGAGGTTCAGTCATTGGACGAGGAACTAAAAACAGCGGATGGTAAGTTCAAGCGATTGTAGGTAAGGTGGTGGCCAACGTAGAATGGAAGGGTAAAACTATTCCTATGACGTTATATGTAGTACCAGCCTTACAGCAGCAGCTGTACTTAGGAGTTGATTTTTGGGATCAGTTTGGAATAGTTCCGCGTGTTGAGGAAATGAGCCCGATTTTCCAAGAGGAATTGAATATAAAACTCACCTCACAACAGCAGCAACGTCTGCAATCAGTTATAGATTTGTTTCCATCGTACGCCAAACTCGGCTTGGGCAGAACACATCTTATGAAGCATGTGATTGAGGTGCTGGATGAAAAGTTGCCATGTAAACAAAGATATTACCCCATGTCACCCGTGAAACTGCAAAAAGCGTATAGTGAAGTGGACCGTATGCTGGCACTCGATGTCATCGAGGAGAGCAATGGCGCTTGGAGCTCTCCAGTAGTGATAGTCGAAAAGCCGGGAAAAATTCGCTTATGCATAGATTTACGAAAAGTCAATGAAAGGACGAAGAAGGATGCCTACCCAGCACCACATACCGAGAGCATTTTGAGCCAACTCCAGAATACATTTTTCATCACCAGTCTAGATTTGAAGGATGCCTTCTGGCAGATTCCTCTTCAGAAGGCATCCCGAGAAAAGACGGCGTTCAAGGTCCCGGGCCGGCCATTGTATCAGTTCAAGGTAATGCCTTTTGGCTTATGCAATGCCAGTCAGAGACTGTGTCGTTTAATGGATCGCGTAATACCTGCAAAGCTCAGAGAGTATGTTTTTGTTTATATTGACGACTTGTTGATATGTTTGCCTGATTTCAACTCCCATATCCAACATCTTACAGAGGTGGCAAAATGTTTGTCAGAAGCTGGATTGACCATAAATCTGGAGAAGTCGGATTTCTGTCAGAAGGAAGTTCGATATCTCGGGTTTATAATCGGCCAAGGGGAGCTACGTACAGACCCAGTGAAAACCAAGGCTATGCTGGACTTCCCAATACCGATCACTGCGAAACAGCTCCGAAGGTTCCTGGGGATGTGCGGATGGTACCGAAGGTTCCTTCCGAATTTCGCCACCATAACGGCGCCAATGACAGACTGCTTGAAAAAGGGTAAGGAATTTAAAATGTCGGTCGAAGCGGTGAAATCTTTTGAGAGTTTAAAAGAGGAACTGACGTCACCGAGAGTCCTAATTAGCCCTTACTTTAAAAACATTTTTTTCTTTAATGCGATGCCTCCACCACAGGCATTGGAAGCGTTTCATTCCAGCTAGATGATGAAGGTAATGAGCGGCCAATCGGATATATGTCACAAAAACTAAATTCCGCACAAAAGAATTACACGGTGACGGAGTTAGAGTGTCTGGCGGCTGTAGTGAGTGTACAAAAATTTCGCGCTTATATCGATGGACTTCCATTTACAATTATCTCCGATCATATGAGCCTCAAAAGGCTCATGAGTCAGAAGGAGCTATCAGGACGATTGGCAAGGTGGAGCCTCAAGCTACAGGGGTTCGATTTTAACATTGTCCACAGAAAGGGTTCAAGAAATGTTGTGCCGGACGCCCTAAGTCGTATGTTTGTGGAAGAAATTGAGGAGGCAAGCAAGGGTGGTGAAACTTTACTTCCAGATCTGAAGGTAATTAACGGAATCGTCTTTAAAAGAACAAATTTTAGAACTGACGAGTACACTGACGTAACCTGGAAAATTTGGGTGCCATCGGGCCTTCGTACGTGTCTTTTGGAAAGATACCACTGTGATGCTGCGGCAGGACACGGGGGCATTGCAAAGACTCTGCATCGTTTAAGAACCAAATATTTCTGGCCAGGCATGGTGGCCGATGTAAAATCATATGTGTCGGGCTGTGAGATTTGTAAGAGTTCTAAGGCTCCAAATGTCAGTTCTCGACCATTTATGGGCAGCCAGATAACTTCCGAGCGTGTGTTCCAGCGTCTTTTTGTGGATTTTTGTGGGCCGTATCCCCGTAGCCGACAGGGCAATAGCTATGTTTTTGTGGTCCTAGACCACTACTCGAAATTTGTATTTCTGAAGCCAATGCGAAATGCGACAGCTTACGAAGTCATAAAGTATTTAGAGAGCGAAATATTCCATGTATTCGGTGCTCCGGAGGTCATAGTTTCCGACAATGGCCGGCAATTCACTTCGGAGATATTTGCGGATTTGCTAAAAAGGTATGGTGTTAAGCACATGAGGACCGCCGTATACGCCCCTCAATCTAATTCATCAGAGCGGGTCAATCGCTCCATGCTTTCCATTATTCGTTCGTACATCAGTGAGGTCGACCAGAAAACGTGGGACGCTCATGTTTCTAAGGCGGCGTTTGCCATATGAAGTGCGTTTCACGAGGCAATAGGTATGGAACCATACCGAGCAGTCTTTGGCCAATGCATGATACAACATGGAGACTCTTACGATATTCTTCGAAGACTCAATAGTGTAAAAGAGCCCGAGGTAGACGTGTTGCCTAAAGATGCTCTACTTCAGTTGCTTAGGAAGAAAATTGTACAGAATCTTAAAGCTGCAAACGAAAAGGGGAGGAAAACATATAATTTAAGGGCTAGAAATATACGTTATAAGGTCGGACAGCTGGTTTACAGGAAAAACTACAAGCTGAGTAGCGCGGCCGGAAACTATAGCTCGAAATTAGCACCCAAGTACATTAAGTCGGTTGTGTTAAAGGAAATAGGTAATTCATTGTATGAACTAGGTGATACGGCTGGTAAGTCATTGGGTAGGGGTATATCATGCGGAGAATATAAGGGTGTAGGAAAATAGGATATTTAAGACGACGACGATAGACAGAATAAGTAGGTGGGCGGGATATGTACTAATTAATAGAGCATGAGATCTTCGCGGGCTCTTGCCCCACGTTTAGGCGCGGACAGTCAATCTTCGAATATTTGCAGCTGTAGTCAGTCGTCTGTAGTACAACTCATAACTCAACACACCTCTACTAATTTCATGCGTCTGTATCAGGTAGGAACGATTTATGACAACGACTCCACCAGGACACGGTTCTGTATTCGAAATTATAATTTATATATGTACAAAAAAAATAGTATGGAAAAAAAAAAATGATAATACTCAATTATTATTCTCGCTTTTCGAGCCAACCAACATTCCAGCACGTTCGTTTGACTCGCCCTGTTGCGAACTTAATTTTTGTTAAAAGAAAAAAAAATAATAATATTAATTAAGATTAAATAACGTTAAAGTTGAATATTTCGGTAGTCATAAGAGTCATTTGTTTTACAGAAACAAAGTATTTACATGCTATTAAAATATTACTTGTAGTTATTTATATGTGTCAAAATCATAATAGTACGATTAAAAATTTAATTGCGGATAGGAAAATACAACGATGTACAAAGTTTCCATTGATCGAAGTATATTCAGCATTGAATATAAATTGGTAAAATAAATTTTACATTTCGGTTACTCTACCTATCTAGTGATAGGGAAAGTTAAGTATACCCAACTCTGGTAGGAATTTGTTTTATAAACACCTCCTAATAGAATTTGACATTCGGCTTACATCAGACAGTTTGGTGATTCACCGCAATGGGATTTCCGGTAGATACGCACATTTTTTAGATGTAAAGTTCATTGAAGCGTAACACCAATCATATGCTATAAACACAATCAAGACCACCGACCACCGACTACAAGATGTCAAAAATAGAATACATGCGTGCTTATGAGAATAAATCTTTTAGCCGCTACACGACTACCGACTACACGGCTACTTTTGTAGCCCGTAGCCAACTTAGGCTAATTTCTATTTTTCTTGGCTACAAAAAACAGATTAGTGCTGCCAATACAATAAATGCATGAAATGGTGGTTTTAAAAACGCAATACATTAAATATCGCTATTAAAAACGCGAAAACTATTATAGTGGCACCATCGAAAAATAATAATCATCAGTTCATTATGTGTTTATTTTTTGTAGTTAGTGGTCGGTAGTCGTTAAAAGAATTAAGTAGCTGGCGACTTGGCTATTTTTGTAGCCAGCTACAGTAGTCGGTAGTCGATGGTCGGTAGCCTTTGATTGTGTTTATAGCTATACTCGGCAGGACAAGTTTGATTATTTTTATGGGGTGCCCGTGGCCGATAATTTAAAAAGGCTACACGTTTCATGAACGTGAAACAATACGTTGTATTAAGTTTTGAAGACGGTTTGCCCACGGCAGTGGCGTCGGGAATAGGAAGAATCAAACGTAAAGTCGCACGTGAGTTTTGTTTTCTATGACAGGTTGGTCGATGGTTACTTATTTGTACAATTTGATAATTAGGCACAGTTCTGATTTGGGTAAACTGAAGAGTAAGGGCTCTACTGGGCTGTGCTTTGCGTGAAGGAGAAAACGTGCCTTCGTAGTGCAAATTCTCTTAATTAGGCCACACCGGCACCGGTTGCGCAGTGGCAGTTTTAAATTTGACAGAAACTCAGAGGGTGCATGAGGAAACAAAGCGGTAGCGAAGGCACTGCAACTTAGTCCCACAGCGAATATCTCAGCACATGAACGTTTGGCAATTTCATCCGCGCCTTAGGCTATATATGTGTAGAGTGTACATGTGTGTTTACTGCGAGTGAGTAAATTTCAATCAAATTAAAACTTAACCCTACCAATGTAGTCATGTAGTCTAACTTTTATTGTTACAAAATCATTGTCATTGAGGAGGCGTTTAATTGGTAAAAGAATAAATTGGAACAGAAATGTAAAGTCGAATTTAGGTAAAATAAAAACTTAGATTAAAGTGATTGAAAGAAGAAAAATAAAAGGATTAAAGAAAATTAAAACCATAAAACACAATTTAAATGAAATTGGAATTAGATCAAATAAAATTTGTATATAAAAAAAAAAGAGAAACAAGTAAATCTCGAATGAAAGTAATTTAAACTAAATCAAAATAAGGAATTGATTTATAACAAAACTCAAATAAAATGTGGAAATTTAACTTTAACTAGAATAAGATTGTATGAAATAAAAGAAAACAAAAGGAAAGAAAAAAAATTAACTAAAGTCAAACCGAATTGAATTAAGATCAGGTCAGATTTAAATTTAGAGTCAAGTCAAAGTAAAGACCAAAATTGGGTCGAGGTTGAATTAATTTTAGAGTCGAACCAAGTTTAAGACAGAGTTTAAGTGGTATTTGGATCTAACTGGAATCCAATGTTGGACTAAATTTAAATCAGATCTGACCGTAGTTTGAGTAAGAATTTGTACTGAAGTTAAATAAACACGAAAGATGATGTAAAAATAGGAAATAATGATACAAAACTAACATTACTAACAATCAATTATAAGTTTTTTTTAATGTAATTAATACTTAGTTTAAGGAAAAAAGGTAAAGATAAGGAAATGTAATGATATATTTTAAAAGAAATTAATAGAATTCAATATGGAAAGCTGAATCTAGTAGTGTAGTGTGTATGATAGGGGAGCGAGCCATACTTGTGGACGGACAGAATAGGGAGTCGGACAGGTAAAATGTGTTAAGGCTGTGACAGATTATTTTAACGGAGTTTGCCACCACAGCAAAGGATGGGTTGGAAAGGGCAGGGTCCTCCATTAACATCGGGAGGTCCACCACATGGTCTTCGTGAAGATCGAATTGCAACCGGGTACGATTTTTGTGTTATGCGGGATCGTGTTACAACGGCCACAAGAATCCACCCTTAACCGACGAGCTAGTTCGTGCTTGAAGCAGGCGTACCCGAGTGGCCGGGTCAACACTAAACTATATCTAGGTCCGCGCGTAACAAAATATAATATTGTTAAACGGGGTTATATTCGTAATTCAATATATTTATTTAAGAAACAACAAAACCTAAAAAAAATAATTATTAATAATAAAATAAATTAAAATTTGTACTTTCAGTAAAATGTAATATTTAAAGCTTAGTGTTATACATTTGGATTGGGTTTGTTTTGCTTGCGATTGTCTAATTTAAAGCTTAATTCGATTGCAATAATTGTTTGTGATCATATGCATTTTGATCAAAATGTAGAAAATGTTTGTTTTAAGAAGATTAAGAAATGTTTTTGCGTGTAGAATCTCTTCAAGTGTATCAGTATTTTACCTGTTTCTTATTTAGGTTTTGTTTAGATATATTATTGAAAAAATTCGTTCCACAGTAGCCGAAATATGTAACAATGAAAATGAATAAACCAAAATTTTTGTAAAACAAGCAACATTATGAAATCTTCACCTTTCTTTATATTGAAGGCGTTTTTGTAAAATTGAATGTCAGTTTTATCAACATCTTAATGAATTCGCCTTGCATTGGTGGCAAAAACGTAAAGAATTAAACTTCAATAACTTGCATAGTTGTAATAAAACCGTACTTTTTATGATATGTTTTTATGAGAAATATGTATGTCATGTATAGAATCATTGGAAAAAAATTTTTGTGGTCTAATACTTAAAAATAAAAACTTTTTAAAATTACCGTACAAATATCAAAATTACCTACCTACCGTTTGAGACTCTTAATTACCGTACAATACGGTAATTACTGTACGGTTAACAACACTGATGATATGTGTCATTGTATAACATTATGGCTTTGTTAATTTGTTGTGTTATTGGTAAATATGGTTCCAAATTTAGGGCTCGTATTTTCTCTGTTATTGTGTTATTTAGTCTTTCTACATCACTGTTTCCTGTGTGGCTGTTAGGTTTTGTAATATGATATTGTATTCCCTCTTTTTGCATTAATTCCTTAACATTTTCGTTATTAAATTCATTATCGAATATCATTTTAGTTACCTTGCCTTTTATGGATAAAAATTGTTGTAATTGGATTACAAGAGTTCTACTATTTCTATCTACTAGTGGTAAGCAGGTAGCGTGTTTTGAAAATTTGTCGATGAAGACAATAAAAGAATATTTGCTATTTACATATGTGTCAACATAGATTATTTCGTTAATTGATTTTGGGGTGTAGGTTAATTGAAATTTATTTTTTATTTGATTTCGGTCATATTTTCCTCCTGAGCATATGTCAAAATTATTTATTACTTTACTTATTTGCTCCCTGAGGGAAGGATTATACAGCTTGGCCTTTAGCTTCTCAAAGGATGCTGTTATACCACAGTGACCACTTTCGTTTTTGTGAAAAAGAACAATATGTTTTCTTAGTTCTTCCTGGGTTTTTATATCAATCGCCATTCGTGAACAACGAACGAATTTCACTTCGGGATTTGCTGAAAACTTCTCTTGAATAATCTTGTGAATTTTATAATATTCGTGATCATAAAGGTGGGAATATATGCCACTTTCACTTTATCTATATCCCTTCTAATGATATCTAGCGCATTGTTTCCATCGACATCATTCTTATCTAAATTAATTCTCTTGGAATTAAATATAGTTTCAACTGTATTTTGTTTCTGCCCTACTATGATTATTTGTATTTTGAATCTATTCACTACGGTGTCCAAACTAGGAATTTTAAACCCTAAGTTTTCTTCCTGTGAGTGGACTGTATCAACTTCTACTGACATGCTGTCAGTTTCTACATCGCCTTGAAGAATCTCCATATGAGCACTAATTTTGTCGTCTTTTATCCTGCTAAAAAATCGGCAATGTTGTTAGATTTTCCTTTTATATATTCAAGTGAAAAGTCGTATTCCCCTAAACTAACGAGCCATCTCTGCAATTTTGGACTTATGTCTTTGCCAGTGTATTTTGTCATTAGCCACTTTAGTGGTTGGTGATCACTTTCCAGATCAAATTGTCTGCCAAACACATATGGGCGAAAATATTTCACGGCCCATACCATTGCTAACAACTCTTTTTCGATTGCAGCATAATTTGTTTCGTGTTTATTCAATGTTCTTGATATATATGTAATTGGATGTCCATTTTGAGACAAAACGGCCCCAATTGCAAAGTTACTAGTATCTGTAGTGATATTGAATTTTTTTGTAAAGGTAGGATAACGCAAAATAGGTGAATTTGTCACGATATCTTTTAATTTTTCAAATGAAGCTATGAAAGCGGGGTCATTTATTTATTTATTTATTTATTTATTTATTTAATTCAATCAACATAATAATATTTACAGTTGAGCAACACTTTTAATTTAATTACAAAAATAAAGAAAAAATAAAAACAACATTAAACGTATGCATTTGAGTTTAGAAATCTTATCAGCTTTCCACTTGTTACAGCAACATTATCAGAAAAGTCAATGTGAACATAGAACTTATTTACCTCAGCACAAATTCTTCTAATTGGATCAAAGTTAATGTAATTTGATCTATGAAATGGTACATATAACGGTTCATAAAATCTAAGCTGCCTATTAGGAACATTGATGCATATTTTATGTCGAAGATATGTAGAATCAATTTTGCCTTGAATTAGATTTATGACAAATGCAATATTGGAAACCATTCTTCGGCTTTGTAACGTTGGGAGCGCAATGAGTAGTAAACGACTACGGTATGACGGTAAGTTTGTATTAGGATTCCAACGAAGGTTACGAAGGCAGAACAGCAAAAATTGTTTTTGGACTGATTCAAGTTTTTGAATATAAACATCATATTGGGGATCCCAAATTACTGATCCATATTCCAGTAAAGGTCTTACCAATGACGTGAATAATTTTTTTGTTACATAAGGATCATTAAATTCCTTAGCCCAACGCTTTATGAAACTTAATACCCCATAAGCTTTATTTACTGTCATTATTACATGTGAGTTGAAATTAATTTTTACATCAAAGAGAATTCCAAGATCCAAAAACGAGTCAACAACATTTAAATTAGAGCCATTTAGAGAGTAAACATTCGAAATCGGTGAATATCTGCAGAAAGTCATAGATTTGCATTTTGTTAAATTCAATTCCATAAGATTTACCGTACACCAATTAAAAAAATTATTTAAATCAGCTTGGAGATAAAAACTGTCGTCAACAGTTCTAATCCATGAATAAAGTTTAACATCATCAGCAAACATTAAAATATTGCTGTATTGAATAGCCTTTGGAAGATCATTTATAAGCAATAAAAATAAGATGGGGCCAAGGTGACTTCCCTGAGGAACTCCGGAAGTTACATCAATATGTTTTGATATACAATCATTATAAAAAACACATTGTCTCCGATCCTTTAAATATGAACTAATCCATTTTAAAAGGTTAACCGGAAACCCTAATTTTTTTAGCTTCACTAACAATAAATCATGGTTAACCTTATCGAAGGCTTTACTGAAATCAGTATAAACTACATCAGTTTGGTTACCATTACAAAATCCTGTATTGATGAAGGACGTCAGTTCCATTAGGTTTGTGGATGTAGATCTGCCTTTACAAAAACCATGTTGTGCTGGAGAAAGAATTGTTGATATTTGGGCAGTTAGGATGTCCGTTAATATTTTCTCAAACAGTTTAGGAATGGAGTTAAGTTTAGCTATTGCTCTATAATTAGTAACATCACTACGGCTACCAGATTTATGAAGCGGGATGATAAATGAATCTTTCCAACATTTAGGAAATATACCAAATTTCAAAGAACTGTTAAATAGATGAGTGATAGGAATAGCCAAAACGTCGGCACAATTTTTTAATATGCAGCTAGGAATACCATCAGGACCAGGTTTATAACAATTTTTTATACTTCTCAGGCTTTTTAAGACAGTATCGACATCTAAAGATGATATATTAATTGATGAAGACGAAGTAATATCATAAGGATAAATTGAACTATGGAACGTTTTTGCAGAAAAAGTAGAGGCGAAGAAATCAGCAAAAGAATTGGCAATATCTGCATTATTAGAATAAACAACATTATTCATTTTCATAGTAGTTGGATACGTTGAAACTTTACGTTTGGAGTTGACAAAATTATAAAACATTTTCGGATTCTTTTTAAAGTAAAATTTCATTTTGTTTATATACGATGCATAACATTTTTTGTTCTCAAAAATATAACGGCTTTGAGCTATTAGATAATAGCTACGATCAATAAGGGTCTTGCTCTTCATGAACTTTTTATATAGACGGTTTTTACGATTTTTTAACCAGGTTAAAGTACGGGAATACCATGGAGGACGATTTGATGTTACCTTTTTTAACAATGGAGTGCTTGCTGATAAACAACTGAAGAGAACTGAGTAAAATTTCAACACGATTTGATCAAAATTACTACCATTATAAGAAAAAGCAAGAATTTTTTTTTCGATTGCAGCATAATTTGTTTCGTGTTTATTCAATGTTCTTGATATATATGTAATTGGATGTCCATTTTGAGACAAAACGGCCCCAATTGCAAAGTTACTAGTATCTGTAGTGATATTGAATTTTTTTGTAAAGGTAGGATAACGCAAAATAGGTGAATTTGTCACGATATCTTTTAATTTTTCAAATGAAGCTATGAAAGCGGGGTCATATTCGTCGACTTTTTTAACCTTTTTTAGATACTGAGTCATAGGATATGCGATTTTCGCATAATCTTTTACAAACTTTCTTTAAAAACCCGTCATTCCCAAGAATAATTTTATTTTCTTTACATTATTTGGTATTTTCAAATTTCGACTTTGGCGGGATTTGGTTTAATTCCATTGGCTTTGAGAATATGTCCCAAAAATTGCGTTTCTTTCTTTAAAAAGTCGCATTTGTCTACTTGTATTTTCAATTTGGCTTTTCTTAGAGCACGAAATATTAATTTAAAATAATTAAATGCACTTCCAGTGAAGTGCCAAACACTAAGATATATTATTTATATATTCGTGAAGAATTTTGTTAATTAGCCTTTGGAAGGTTGATGGGACATTTTTACGCCAACAGGCATACGAATAAACTCGTAATGACCAAACGGTCATTAAAACTGCAATTTTAATCCTATCTTCTTCTCTAACAAATTTTTTTTCAACATTGTAGGGTGAATGACTATTGTAGGGTGAATTACTTTCTTTTATAATTTTTTGCTCTAGCATGTCCTTTATTTGTTTCTTTATTTCCTCTTCATGAACTTGAGGATACCTATATATTTTAGAACATAAAGGCCTATCATTTGTTGTTATAATTTCATGCTGCACCTCGTTTGTACAGGACAGCTTATCTCCTTCTTTAAAGAAAAGGTCTTCGAAGTCATTGAGCAGCCTTAAGGTTGCTTGATGTTCTTCAGTATTTAAATGAGATAAATCGAAATTATTTGTTACTTCATTAGACCATGTTTGTTGTAAATCATTAATATGTTGAATATAATGAGGATAATTATATTCCCCAAAATAGAATTTATTATTTAGAAGTTGAACATATTTTCCCTGGTGATCGATTCCTGCCATAAATGGTTGCAAAAAATTTTGCCCTATTATTGCAGAGAAAGTTTTGTTTGGAAAGTCAATAGCTTTCCATTGAAGTGTACCAGTGCATCCAAATTCCTTTGGATACGATGTTATAATAATATTATTAATTTTACAAATGCCGTTCAGTGCCTTATAAAATAGTGGTTTCTTAAGAGCAGTTTCTGGGTATTCCGTTAATACCCCTTTTTTCATAATACTAGTAGATGAGCCTGTATCGACAAGGCATTTAATTTTTTGTTTACCTATTGAAATTTAAATTATGGGTAATGAAGCTCTTGAGGCAATGTTAAAAAATTTTTCTCGTTTTCCTTTTCGATTTGGTTCTCTTCAAATGAACCTATTTCCATAGATTCAGGTGTTGGTCCGGTGTTAAACGAGTTAGTATAGTAAAATTTTGTTTGTTTAGATTTTTCTTGTGTGCAATGTATATAGCTCTAGTGTCATCTAAAGCCTTAATTTTTGCATATCTATTTATGATATCACTAAGGGAATAGTCTCCATTTATATGTGATCTCATGGGTACATCAATTTTTTCGATTAATAAGCTAACTAAATCCCTATGTACATTTTCTGGTTTATAAATATTGGGCTTATCTTCGTCAAATAAATAAATTTGATTTATATTAAATTTGGCCTTTTGGCAATAATCAAATAATTCTCTTAAATTGCTTACTTTTACGTTCCTGCATTTGTTAAAAATGTTTCCATATGAAATTTTGGGTTTTCCTTGCTGTATCAGCTTTGATTTGATTTCTTGCCATGTTGGGTTGTCGCCTAGCTCCTGTATATGTCTTCCTGCGTCTCCTATTATCTTCTCATTCGTTATTATCTGGAGTACATACTGTTGAAGTGGTGCATTCTGTCCACACAACCTGAAAGTTGGAATTACTGATTTTATGAAAGCTATCAGATTGTGATTTCCGTCGAGGGGCTTAACCCTACGAAATTGCTCTATTATTTCTCTAGGTTGCATTAAAGGCAGCTCATCCTGTTGAAGCCTCTGTTTTTGCTGCTGAGCTTGATGTTGTTCTTGGAGCATCTGTTCTTGACGGACCACTACATCTTGCAGCTGTTTTATCCTCTCGTTTAATGTTTCGATTTCTTTTTCTAACTGCCGATTGATGTCGAAATTCTCCGATCTGGACACCATAATTATTGTATTAATTTGTATTTACTTAAAATGATATTTTTATATATGTATATATTATAGATTTTTTTTGTAAAACTATTAATTGTAACCTTCTTTTAAAATTTGTTTTTATTTATTAACACTGAATTTATTTCGTTTATTTGTTTTTCTTTTCACAAAACTTTTATTATAATTTTTCCAAAAAGGACTTTTTTTTTGTTTTTATGTTTTTCTGGGTTAAATAAGTTCTTTTCTCAAAACTTTTATTTATATAATTTTTCCAAAAAGGATTTTTCTTTTTTTTTCTTAGGAATTTTTTTTTAACTTTTTATTTTAACCATTGTCTTAAGACTAAACTTTACAAAATTCTTATTTACTTATATGACAATTTCAGAATTCAGATTTTTTATATTGGTAAGCATTAAATTATATTGGGCAATCGTAAAACCATTGATATTGCTTAGTCAGGTCAATATCCATGGTTGTAGGTGTTTTTATTATTTTTAAAAGAAATATTGTGCAATCACCAAACCATTGGTATTTTTGTTGTAGAAAAACACTTAAACGAATTTGTTTAATTTGTTAGTGTTTTGATTTTGCTTGTCGGCACAATTGGTTTAGTGATGGCTTCATATTTCGTAAGAGGGCAACTTTAATAAAGTCAACGACTTATTGTTTATAAGTGTCGTTGACTTAAGTTGGTGTTTAAATATTTCGTAATAATACTATCGATGTCGATAGTATTCGCGAGGATTGGTTGAGTATGTGGAAGTACATACGTAACTTGCGCCATATAACAGCTCATTAGCCAGACTATTTGCCTCTTGTTCTCGATGGCTATAGTACAGGTGTCCTTATCACTGAAGTCGGATAGAACAAAAGCTTTAAGATTGCTTTTGGCCATAATGCAAGATCTGGTCCCACCTGGTCCGGCTGCATACAGAATGTAGTAGCCATCCTTGTTTAGCCCGCAAACCCTGTCTTTGTACAAAAATGGTTCTTGGACACATATAAGATCCTCCGTGCTTGAAGACAGTCGTAGGAGTAGGGCAGCTGACGCCGCTTTTGAGTGGTGAAGGTTAATTTGAGTAACCTTCAATGTAGCTGATGGCTGTGGACGACTGTGACATCGGCGTCCTCTGAACCGTCGTCAGATTCTAGAAGGGCGTCTTCATCTTCTGTCACATCCATCTTACCAAAGAATTCCCACACTAGTCCTGAGACCGATTGGGTGTCATCAATGTCCGATGAAAGAGCAGATTCGTCGTCACAGCGCATGGAGAGATCCTTAGATGAGTCCTTACTCTCCGGAGCTTGAGGCTTCTCCTTGTCGTCACCCTTATAGACCCGGAGAAAGATAGTACCAAAACCGTAGTATATCTTTCCCTGAGTCTTCCGAAGTGGAGACAGGGAGTCACTGTTTATAATAACAGTGGCCTTCCTGGAGTCTTCTACAGCTTCAGTAACCTTGGCTATTTTTCAGTCCTTCGTGGGTAGCTGAGGATTACTGACCTGCATAATCTCCTTTGGGTCGGATGGTAGTGATAGTTGCCTAGTCCGCGTACGCCATCAGTGCGCGCGATGGTCGACCCTTTACGTGCCTACTCGCGATAACAAAATTGAGGAGAATTTAGAAAAAACAAAAGAAAATGTACGAAATACTGAATCGGATCAGGGTCTTGACGCTGCACTTGCGGACATCCATAAGGTTATTATGGACTAGGAAGGGCAGATACGGACACAGATCCAATTGGACGATTTCCTGGGACTATCAGTTATATGTAGTACCAGCCTTACAGCAGCAGCTGTACTTAGGAGTTGATTTTTGGGATCAGTTTGGAATAGTTCCGCGTGTTGAGGAAATGAGCCCGATTTTCCAAGAGGAATTGAATATAAAACTCACCTCACAACAGCAGCAACGTCTGCAATCAGTTATAGATTTGTTTCCATCGTACGCCAAACTCGGCTTGGGCAGAACACATCTTATGAAGCATGTGATTGAGGTGCTGGATGAAAAGTTGCCATGTAAACAAAGATATTACCCCATGTCACCCGTGAAACTGCAAAAAGCGTATAGTGAAGTGGACCGTATGCTGGCACTCGATGTCATCGAGGAGAGCAATGGCGCTTGGAGCTCTCCAGTAGTGATAGTCGAAAAGCCGGGAAAAATTCGCTTATGCATAGATTTACGAAAAGTCAATGAAAGGACGAAGAAGGATGCCTACCCAGCACCACATACCGAGAGCATTTTGAGCCAACTCCAGAATACATTTTTCATCACCAGTCTAGATTTGAAGGATGCCTTCTGGCAGATTCCTCTTCAGAAGGCATCCCGAGAAAAGACGGCGTTCAAGGTCCCGGGCCGGCCATTGTATCAGTTCAAGGTAATGCCTTTTGGCTTATGCAATGCCAGTCAGAGACTGTGTCGTTTAATGGATCGCGTAATACCTGCAAAGCTCAGAGAGTATGTTTTTGTTTATATTGACGACTTGTTGATATGTTTGCCTGATTTCAACTCCCATATCCAACATCTTACAGAGGTGGCAAAATGTTTGTCAGAAGCTGGATTGACCATAAATCTGGAGAAGTCGGATTTCTGTCAGAAGGAAGTTCGATATCTCGGGTTTATAATCGGCCAAGGGGAGCTACGTACAGACCCAGTGAAAACCAAGGCTATGCTGGACTTCCCAATACCGATCACTGCGAAACAGCTCCGAAGGTTCCTGGGGATGTGCGGATGGTACCGAAGGTTCCTTCCGAATTTCGCCACCATAACGGCGCCAATGACAGACTGCTTGAAAAAGGGTAAGGAATTTAAAATGTCGGTCGAAGCGGTGAAATCTTTTGAGAGTTTAAAAGAGGAACTGACGTCACCGAGAGTCCTAATTAGCCCTTACTTTAAAAACATTTTTTTCTTTAATGCGATGCCTCCACCACAGGCATTGGAAGCGTTTCATTCCAGCTAGATGATGAAGGTAATGAGCGGCCAATCGGATATATGTCACAAAAACTAAATTCCGCACAAAAGAATTACACGGTGACGGAGTTAGAGTGTCTGGCGGCTGTAGTGAGTGTACAAAAATTTCGCGCTTATATCGATGGACTTCCATTTACAATTATCTCCGATCATATGAGCCTCAAAAGGCTCATGAGTCAGAAGGAGCTATCAGGACGATTGGCAAGGTGGAGCCTCAAGCTACAGGGGTTCGATTTTAACATTGTCCACAGAAAGGGTTCAAGAAATGTTGTGCCGGACGCCCTAAGTCGTATGTTTGTGGAAGAAATTGAGGAGGCAAGCAAGGGTGGTGAAACTTTACTTCCAGATCTGAAGGTAATTAACGGAATCGTCTTTAAAAGAACAAATTTTAGAACTGACGAGTACACTGACGTAACCTGGAAAATTTGGGTGCCATCGGGCCTTCGTACGTGTCTTTTGGAAAGATACCACTGTGATGCTGCGGCAGGACACGGGGGCATTGCAAAGACTCTGCATCGTTTAAGAACCAAATATTTCTGGCCAGGCATGGTGGCCGATGTAAAATCATATGTGTCGGGCTGTGAGATTTGTAAGAGTTCTAAGGCTCCAAATGTCAGTTCTCGACCATTTATGGGCAGCCAGATAACTTCCGAGCGTGTGTTCCAGCGTCTTTTTGTGGATTTTTGTGGCCCGTATCCCCGTAGCCGACAGGGCAATAGCTATGTTTTTGTGGTCCTAGACCACTACTCGAAATTTGTATTTCTGAAGCCAATGCGAAATGCGACAGCTTACGAAGTCATAAAGTATTTAGAGAGCGAAATATTCCATGTATTCGGTGCTCCGGAGGTCATAGTTTCCGACAATGGCCGGCAATTCACTTCGGAGATATTTGCGGATTTGCTAAAAAGGTATGGTGTTAAGCACATGAGGACCGCCGTATACGCCCCTCAATCTAATTCATCAGAGCGGGTCAATCGCTCCATGCTTTCCATTATTCGTTCGTACATCAGTGAGGTCGACCAGAAAACGTGGGACGCTCATGTTTCTAAGGCGGCGTTTGCCATATGAAGTGCGTTTCACGAGGCAATAGGTATGGAACCATACCGAGCAGTCTTTGGCCAATGCATGATACAACATGGAGACTCTTACGATATTCTTCGAAGACTCAATAGTGTAAAAGAGCCCGAGGTAGACGTGTTGCCTAAAGATGCTCTACTTCAGTTGCTTAGGAAGAAAATTGTACAGAATCTTAAAGCTGCAAACGAAAAGGGGAGGAAAACATATAATTTAAGGGCTAGAAATATACGTTATAAGGTCGGACAGCTGGTTTACAGGAAAAACTACAAGCTGAGTAGCGCGGCCGGAAACTATAGCTCGAAATTAGCACCCAAGTACATTAAGTCGGTTGTGTTAAAGGAAATAGGTAATTCATTGTATGAACTAGGTGATACGGCTGGTAAGTCATTGGGTAGGGGTATATCATGCGGAGAATATAAGGGTGTAGGAAAATAGGATATTTAAGACGACGACGATAGACAGAATAAGTAGGTGGGCGGGATATGTACTAATTAATAGAGCATGAGATCTTCGCGGGCTCTTGCCCCACGTTTAGGCGCGGACAGTCAATCTTTGAATATTTGCAGCTGTAGTCAGTCGTCTGTAGTACAACTCATAACTCAACACACCTCTACTAATTTCATGCGTCTGTATCAGGTAGGAACGATTTATGACAACGACTCCACCAGGACACGGTTCTGTATTCGAAATTATAATTTATATATGTACAAAAAAAATAGTATGGAAAAAAAAAATGATAATACTCAATTATTATTCTCGCTTTTCGAGCCAACCAACATTCCAGCACGTTCGTTTGACTCGCCCTGTTGCGAACTTAATTTTTGTTAAAAGAAAAAAAAATAATAATATTAATTAAGATTAAATAACGCTAAAGTTGAATATTTCGGTAGTCATAAGAGTCATTTGTTTTACAGAAACATAGTATTTACATGCTATTAAAATATTACTTGTAGTTATTTATATGTGTCAAAATCATAATAGTACGATTAAAAATTTAATTGCGGATAGGAAAATACAACGATGTACAAAGTTTCCATTGATCGAAGTATATTCAGCATTGAATATAAATTGGTAAAATAAATTTTACATTTCGGTTACTCTACCTATCTAGTGATAGGGAAAGTTAAGTATACCCAACTCTGGTAGGAATTTGTTTTATAAACACCTCCTAATAGAATTTGACATTCGGCTTACATCAGACAGTTTGGTGATTCACCGCAATGGGATTTCCGGTAGATACGCACATTTTTTAGATGTAAAGTTCATTGAAGCGTAACACCAATCATATGCTATAAACACAATCAAGACCACCGACCACCGACTACAAGATGTCAAAAATAGAATACATGCGTGCTTATGAGAATAAATCTTTTAGCCGCTACACGACTACCGACTACACGGCTACTTTTGTAGCCCGTAGCCAACTTAGGCTAATTTCTATTTTTCTTGGCTACAAAAAACAGATTAGTGCTGCCAATACAATAAATGCATGAAATGGTGGTTTTAAAAACGCAATACATTAAATATCGCTATTAAAAACGCGAAAACTATTATAGTGGCACCATCGAAAAATAATAATCATCAGTTCATTATGTGTTTATTTTTTGTAGTTAGTGGTCGGTAGTCGTTAAAAGAATTAAGTAGCTGGCGACTTGGCTATTTTTGTAGCCAGCTACAGTAGTCGGTAGTCGATGGTCGGTAGCCTTTGATTGTGTTTATAGCTATACTCGGCAGGACAAGTTTGATTATTTTTATGGGGTGCCCGTGGCCGAGAATTTAAAAAGGCTACACGTTTCATGAACGTGAAACAATACGTTGTATTAAGTTTTGAAGACGGTTTGCCCACGGCAGTGGCGTCGGGAATAGGAAGAATCAAACGTAAAGTCGCACGTGAGTTTTGTTTTCTATGACAGGTTGGTCGATGGTTACTTATTTGTACAATTTGATAATTAGGCACAGTTCTGATTTGGGTAAACTGAAGAGTAAGGGCTCTACTGGGCTGTGCTTTGCGTGAAGGAGAAAACGTGCCTTCGTAGTGCAAATTCTCTTAATTAGGCCACACCGGCACCGGTTGCGCAGTGGCAGTTTTAAATTTGACAGAAACTCAGAGGGTGCATGAGGAAACAAAGCGGTAGCGAAGGCACTGCAACTTAGTCCCACAGCGAATATCTCAGCACATGAACGTTTGGCAATTTCATCCGCGCCTTAGGCTATATATGTGTAGAGTGTACATGTGTGTTTACTGCGAGTGAGTAAATTTCAATCAAATTAAAACTTAACCCTACCAATGTAGTCATGTAGTCTAACTTTTATTGTTACAAAATCATTGTCATTGAGGAGGCGTTTAATTGGTAAAAGAATAAATTGGAACAGAAATGTAAAGTCGAATTTAGGTAAAATAAAAACTTAGATTAAAGTGATTGAAAGAAGAAAAATAAAAGGATTAAAGAAAATTAAAACCATAAAACACAATTTAAATGAAATTGGAATTAGATCAAATAAAATTTGTATATAAAAAAAAAAGAGAAACAAGTAAATCTCGAATGAAAGTAATTTACACTAAATCAAAATAAGGAATTGATTTATAACAAAACTCAAATAAAATGTGGAAATTTAACTTTAACTAGAATAAGATTGTATGAAATAAAAGAAAACAAAAGGAAAGAAAAAAAATTAACTAAAGTCAAACCGAATTGAATTAAGATCAGGTCAGATTTAAATTTAGAGTCAAGTCAAAGTAAAGACCAAAATTGGGTCGAGGTTGAATTAATTTTAGAGTCGAACCAAGTTTAAGACAGAGTTTAAGTGGTATTTGGATCTAACTGGAATCCAATGTTGGACTAAATTTAAATCAGATCTGACCGTAGTTTGAGTAAGAATTTGTACTGAAGTTAAATAAACACGAAAGATGATGTAAAAATAGGAAATAATGATACAAAACTTACATTACTAACAATCAATTTAAGTTTTTTTAATGTAATTAATACTTAGTTTAAGGAAAAAAGGTAAAGATAAGGAAATGTAATGATATATTTTAAAAGAAATTAATAGAATTCAATATGGAAAGCTGAATCTAGTAGTGTAGTGTGTATGATAGGGGAGCGAGCCATACTTGTGGACGGACAGAATAGGGAGTCGGACAGGTAAAATGTGTTAAGGCTGTGACAGATTATTTTAACGGAGTTTGCCACCACAGCAAAGAATGGGTTGGAAAGGGCAGGGTCCTCCATTAACATCGGGAGGTCCACCACATGGTCTTCGTGAAGATCGAATTGCAACCGGGTACGATTTTTGTGTTATGCGGGATCGTGTTACAACGGCCACAAGAATCCACCCTTAACCGACGAGCTAGTTCGTGCTTGAAGCAGGCGTACCCGAGTGGCCGGGTCAACACTAAACTATATCTAGGTCCGCGCGTAACAAAATATAATATTGTTAAACGGGGTTATATTCGTAATTCAATATATTTATTTAAGAAACAACAAAACCTAAAAAAAATAATTATTAATAATAAAATAAATTAAAATTTGTACTTTCAGTAAAATGTAATATTTAAAGCTTAGTGTTATACATTTGGATTGGGTTTGTTTTGCTTGCGATTGTCTAATTTAAAGCTTAATTCGATTGCAATAATTGTTTGTGATCATATGCATTTTGATCAAAATGTAGAAAATGTTTGTTTTAAGAAGATTAAGAAATGTTTTTGCGTGTAGAATCTCTTCAAGTGTATCAGTATTTTACCTGTTTCTTATTTAGGTTTTGTTTAGATATATTATTGAAAAAATTCGTTCCACAGTAGCCGAAATATGTAACAATGAAAATGAATAAACCAAAATTTTTGTAAAACAAGCAACATTATGAAATCTTCACCTTTCTTTATATTGAAGGCGTTTTTGTAAAATTGAATGTCAGTTTTATCAACATCTTAATGAATTCGCCTTGCATTGGTGGCAAAAACGTAAAGAATTAAACTTCAATAACTTGCATAGTTGTAATAAAACCGTACTTTTTATGATATGTTTTTATGAGAAATATGTATGTCATGTATAGAATCATTGGAAAAAAATTTTTGTGGTCTAATACTTAAAAATAAAAACTTTTTAAAATTACCGTACAAATATCAAAATTACCTACCTACCGTTTGAGACTCTTAATTACCGTACAATACGGTAATTACTGTACGGTTAACAACACTGATGATATGTGTCATTGTATAACATTATGGCTTTGTTAATTTGTTGTGTTATTGGTAAATATGGTTCCAAATTTAGGGCTCGTATTTTCTCTGTTATTGTGTTATTTAGTCTTTCTACATCACTGTTTCCTGTGTGGCTGTTAGGTTTTGTAATATGATATTGTATTCCCTCTTTTTGCATTAATTCCTTAACATTTTCGTTATTAAATTCATTATCGAATATCATTTTAGTTACCTTGCCTTTTATGGATAAAAATTGTTGTAATTGGATTACAAGAGTTCTACTATTTCTATCTACTAGTGGTAAGCAGGTAGCGTGTTTTGAAAATTTGTCGATGAAGACAATAAAAGAATATTTGCTATTTACATATGTGTCAACATAGATTATTTCGTTAATTGATTTTGGGGTGTAGGTTAATTGAAATTTATTTTTTATTTGATTTCGGTCATATTTTCCTCCTGAGCATATGTCAAAATTATTTATTACTTTACTTATGTGCTCCCTGAGGGAAGGATTATACAGCTTGGCCTTTAGCTTCTCAAAGGATGCTGTTATACCACAGTGACCACTTTCGTTTTTGTGAAAAAGAACAATATGTTTTCTTAGTTCTTCCTGGGTTTTTATATCAATCGCCATTCGTGAACAACGAACGAATTTCACTTTGGGATTTGCTGAAAACTTCTCTTGAATAATCTTGTGAATTTTATAATATTCGTGATCATAAAGGTGGGAATATATGCCACTTTCACTTTATCTATATCCCTTCTAATGATATCTAGCGCATTGTTTCCATCGACATCATTCTTATCTAAATTAATTCTCTTGGAATTAAATATAGTTTCAACTGTATTTTGTTTCTGCTCTACTATGATTATTTGTATTTTGAATCTATTCACTACGGTGTCCAAACTAGGAATTTTAAACCCTAAGTTTTCTTCCTGTGAGTGGACTGTATCAACTTCTACTGACATGCTGTCAGTTTCTACATCGCCTTGAAGAATCTCCATATGAGCACTAATTTTGTCGTCTTTTATCCTGCTAAAAAATCGGCAATGTTGTTAGATTTTCCTTTTATATATTCAAGTGAAAAGTCGTATTCCCCTAAACTAACGAGCCATCTCTGCAATCTTGGACTTATGTCTTTGCCAGTGTATTTTGTCATTAGCCACTTTAGTGGTTGGTGATCACTTTCCAGATCAAATTGTCTGCCAAACACATATGGGCGAAAATATTTCACGGCCCATACCATTGCTAACAACTCTTTTTCGATTGCCGCATAATTTGTTTCGTGTTTATTCAATGTTCTTGATATATATGTAATTGGATGTCCATTTTGAGACAAAACGGCCCCAATTGCAAAGTTACTAGTATCTGTAGTGATATTGAATTTTTTTGTAAAGGTAGGATAACGCAAAATAGGTGAATTTGTCACGATATCTTTTAATTTTTCAAATGAAGCTATGAAAGCGGGGTCATATTCGTCGACTTTTTTAACCTTTTTTAGATACTGAGTCATAGGATATGCGATTTTCGCATAATCTTTTACAAACTTTCTTTAAAAACCCGTCATTCCCAAGAATGATTTTATATTCTTTACATTATTTGGTATTTTCAAATTTCGACTTTGGCGGGATTTGGTTTAATTCCATTGGCTTTGAGAATATGTCCCAAAAATTGCGTTTCTTTCTTTAAAAAGTCGCATTTGTCTACTTGTATTTTCAATTTGGCTTTTCTTAGAGCACGAAATATTAATTTAAAATAATTAAATGCACTTCCAGTGAAGTGCCAAACACTAAGATATATTATTTATATATTCGTGAAGAATTTTGTTAATTAGCCTTTGGAAGGTTGATGGGACATTTTTACGCCAACAGGCATACGAATAAACTCGTAATGACCAAACGGTCATTAAAACTGCAATTTTAATCCTATCTTCTTCTCTAACAAATTTTTTTTCAACATTGTAGGGTGAATGACTATTGTAGGGTGAATTACTTTCTTTTATAATTTTTTGCTCTAGCATGTCCTTTATTTGTTTCTTTATTTCCTCTTCATGAACTTGAGGATACCTATATATTTTAGAACATAAAGGCCTATCATTTGTTGTTATAATTTCATGCTGCACCTCGTTTGTACAGGACAGCTTATCTCCTTCTTTAAAGAAAAGGTCTTCGAAGTCATTGAGCAGCCTTAAGGTTGCTTGATGTTCTTCAGTATTTAAATGAGATAAATCGAAATTATTTGTTACTTCATTAGACCATGTTTGTTGTAAATCATTAATATGTTGAATATAATGAGGATAATTATATTCCCCAAAATAGAATTTATTATTTAGAAGTTGAACATATTTTCCCTGGTGATCGATTCCTGCCATAAATGGTTGCAAAAAATTTTGCCCTATTATTGCAGAGAAAGTTTTGTTTGGAAAGTCAATAGCTTTCCATTGAAGTGTACCAGTGCATCCAAATTCCTTTGGATACGATGTTATAATAATATTATTAATTTTACAAATGCCGTTCAGTGCCTTATAAAATAGTGGTTTCTTAAGAGCAGTTTCTGGGTATTCCGTTAATACCCCTTTTTTCATAATACTAGTAGATGAGCCTGTATCGACAAGGCATTTAATTTTTTGTTTACCTATTGAAATTTAAATTATGGGTAATGAAGCTCTTGAGGCAATGTTAAAAAATTTTTCTCGTTTTCCTTTTCGATTTGGTTCTCTTCAAATGAACCTATTTCCATAGATTCAGGTGTTGGTCCGGTGTTAAACGAGTTAGTATAGTAAAATTTTGTTTGTTTAGATTTTTCTTGTGTGCAATGTATATAGCTCTAGTGTCATCTAAAGCCTTAATTTTTGCATATCTATTTATGATATCACTAAGGGAATAGTCTCCATTTATATGTGATCTCATGGGTACATCAATTTTTTCGATTAATAAGCTAACTAAATCCCTATGTACATTTTCTGGTTTATAAATATTGGGCTTATCTTCGTCAAATAAATAAATTTGATTTATATTAAATTTGGCCTTTTGGCAATAATCAAATAATTCTCTTAAATTGCTTACTTTTACGTTCCTGCATTTGTTAAAAATGTTTCCATATGAAATTTTGGGTTTTCCTTGCTGTATCAGCTTTGATTTGATTTCTTGCCATGTTGGGTTGTCGCCTAGCTCCTGTATATGTCTTCCTGCGTCTCCTATTATCTTCTCATTCGTTATTATCTGGAGTACATACTGTTGAAGTGGTGCATTCTGTCCACACAACCTGAAAGTTGGAATTACTGATTTTATGAAAGCTATCAGATTGTGATTTCCGTCGAGGGGCTTAACCCTACGAAATTGCTCTATTATTTCTCTAGGTTGCATTAAAGGCAGCTCATCCTGTTGAAGCCTCTGTTTTTGCTGCTGAGCTTGATGTTGTTCTTGGAGCATCTGTTCTTGACGGACCACTACATCTTGCAGCTGTTTTATCCTCTCGTTTAATGTTTCGATTTCTTTTTCTAACTGCCGATTGATGTCGAAATTCTCCGATCTGGACACCATAATTATTGTTTTAATTTGTATTTACTTAAAATGATATTTTTATATATGTATATATTATAGATTTTTTTTGTAAAACTATTAATTGTAACCTTCTTTTAAAATTTGTTTTTATTTATTAACACTGAATTTATTTCGTTTATTTGTTTTTCTTTTCACAAAACTTTTATTATAATTTTTCCAAAAAGGACTTTTTTTTTTGTTTTTATGTTTTTCTGGGTTAAATAAGTTCTTTTCTCAAAACTTTTATTTATATAATTTTTCCAAAAAGGATTTTTCTTTTTTTTCTTAGGAATTTTTTTTTAACTTTTTATTTTAACCATTGTCTTAAGACTAAACTTTACAAAATTCTTATTTACTTATATGACAATTTCAGAATTCAGATTTTTTATATTGGTAAGCATTAAATTATATTGGGCAATCGTAAAACCATTGATATTGCTTAGTCAGGTCAATATCCATGGTTGTAGGTGTTTTTATTATTTTTAAAAGAAATATTGTGCAATCACCAAACCATTGGTATTTTTGTTGTAGAAAAACACTTAAACGAATTTGTTTAATTTGTTAGTGTTTTGATTTTGCTTGTCGGCACAATTGGTTTAGTGATGGCTTCTTATTTCGTAAGAGGGCAACTTTAATAAAGTCAACGACTTATTGTTTATAAGTGTCGTTGACTTAAGTTGGTGTTTAAATATTTCGTAATAATACTATCGATGTCGATAGTATTCGCGAGGATTGGTTGAGTATGTGGAAGTACATACGTAACTTGCGCCATATAACAGCTCATTAGCCAGACTATTTGCCTCTTGTTCTCGATGGCTATAGTACAGGTGTCCTTATCACTGAAGTCGGATAGAACAAAAGCTTTAAGATTGCTTTTGGCCATAATGCAAGATCTGGTCCCACCTGGTCCGGCTGCATACAGAATGTAGTAGCCATCCTTGTTTAGCCCGCAAACCCTGTCTTTGTACAAAAATGGTTCTTGGACACATATAAGATCCTCCGTGCTTGAAGACAGTCGTAGGAGTAGGGCAGCTGACGTCGCTTTTGAGTGGTGAAGGTTAATTTGAGTAACCTTCAATGTAGCTGATGGCTGTGGACGACTGTGACATCGGCGTCCTCTGAACCGTCGTCAGATTCTAGAAGGGCGTCTTCATCTTCTGTCACATCCATCTTACCAAAGAATTCCCACACTAGTCCTGAGACCGATTGGGTGTCATCAATGTCCGATGAAAGAGCAGATTCGTCGTCACAGCGCATGGAGAGATCCTTAGATGAGTCCTTACTCTCCGGAGCTTGAGGCTTCTCCTTGTCGTCACCCTTATAGACCCGGAGAAAGATAGTACCAAAACCATAGTATATCTTTCCCTGAGTCTTCTGAAGTGGAGACAGGGAGTCACTGTTTATAATAACAGTGGCCTTCCTGGAGTCTTCTACAGCTTCAGTAACCTTGGCTATTTTTCAGTCCTTCGTGGGTAGCTGAGGATTACTGACCTGCATAATCTCCTTTGGGTCGGATGGTAGTGATAGTTGCCTAGTCCGCGTACGCCATCAGTGCGCGCGATGGTCGACCCTTTACGTGCCTACTCGCGATAACAAAATTGAGGAGAATTTAGAAAAAACAAAAGAAAATGTACGAAATACTGAATCGGATCAGGGTCTTGACGCTGCACTTGCGGACATCCATAAGGTTATTATGGACTAGGAAGGGCAGATACGGACACAGATCCAATTGGACGATTTCCTGGGACTATCAGTTATATGTAGTACCAGCCTTACAGCAGCAGCTGTACTTAGGAGTTGATTTTTGGGATCAGTTTGGAATAGTTCCGCGTGTTGAGGAAATGAGCCCGATTTTCCAAGAGGAATTGAATATAAAACTCACCTCACAACAGCAGCAACGTCTGCAATCAGTTATAGATTTGTTTCCATCGTACGCCAAACTCGGCTTGGGCAGAACACATCTTATGAAGCATGTGATTGAGGTGCTGGATGAAAAGTTGCCATGTAAACAAAGATATTACCCCATGTCACCCGTGAAACTGCAAAAAGCGTATAGTGAAGTGGACCGTATGCTGGCACTCGATGTCATCGAGGAGAGCAATGGCGCTTGGAGCTCTCCAGTAGTGATAGTCGAAAAGCCGGGAAAAATTCGCTTATGCATAGATTTACGAAAAGTCAATGAAAGGACGAAGAAGGATGCCTACCCAGCACCACATACCGAGAGCATTTTGAGCCAACTCCAGAATACATTTTTCATCACCAGTCTAGATTTGAAGGATGCCTTCTGGCAGATTCCTCTTCAGAAGGCATCCCGAGAAAAGACGGCGTTCAAGGTCCCGGGCCGGCCATTGTATCAGTTCAAGGTAATGCCTTTTGGCTTATGCAATGCCAGTCAGAGACTGTGTCGTTTAATGGATCGCGTAATACCTGCAAAGCTCAGAGAGTATGTTTTTGTTTATATTGACGACTTGTTGATATGTTTGCCTGATTTCAACTCCCATATCCAACATCTTACAGAGGTGGCAAAATGTTTGTCAGAAGCTGGATTGACCATAAATCTGGAGAAGTCGGATTTCTGTCAGAAGGAAGTTCGATATCTCGGGTTTATAATCGGCCAAGGGGAGCTACGTACAGACCCAGTGAAAACCAAGGCTATGCTGGACTTCCCAATACCGATCACTGCGAAACAGCTCCGAAGGTTCCTGGGGATGTGCGGATGGTACCGAAGGTTCCTTCCGAATTTCGCCACCATAACGGCGCCAATGACAGACTGCTTGAAAAAGGGTAAGGAATTTAAAATGTCGGTCGAAGCGGTGAAATCTTTTGAGAGTTTAAAAGAGGAACTGACGTCACCGAGAGTCCTAATTAGCCCTTACTTTAAAAACATTTTTTTCTTTAATGCGATGCCTCCACCACAGGCATTGGAAGCGTTTCATTCCAGCTAGATGATGAAGGTAATGAGCGGCCAATCGGATATATGTCACAAAAACTAAATTCCGCACAAAAGAATTACACGGTGACGGAGTTAGAGTGTCTGGCGGCTGTAGTGAGTGTACAAAAATTTCGCGCTTATATCGATGGACTTCCATTTACAATTATCTCCGATCATATGAGCCTCAAAAGGCTCATGAGTCAGAAGGAGCTATCAGGACGATTGGCAAGGTGGAGCCTCAAGCTACAGGGGTTCGATTTTAACATTGTCCACAGAAAGGGTTCAAGAAATGTTGTGCCGGACGCCCTAAGTCGTATGTTTGTGGAAGAAATTGAGGAGGCAAGCAAGGGTGGTGAAACTTTACTTCCAGATCTGAAGGTAATTAACGGAATCGTCTTTAAAAGAACAAATTTTAGAACTGACGAGTACACTGACGTAACCTGGAAAATTTGGGTGCCATCGGGCCTTCGTACGTGTCTTTTGGAAAGATACCACTGTGATGCTGCGGCAGGACACGGGGGCATTGCAAAGACTCTGCATCGTTTAAGAACCAAATATTTCTGGCCAGGCATGGTGGCCGATGTAAAATCATATGTGTCGGGCTGTGAGATTTGTAAGAGTTCTAAGGCTCCAAATGTCAGTTCTCGACCATTTATGGGCAGCCAGATAACTTCCGAGCGTGTGTTCCAGCGTCTTTTTGTGGATTTTTGTGGCCCGTATCCCCGTAGCCGACAGGGCAATAGCTATGTTTTTGTGGTCCTAGACCACTACTCGAAATTTGTATTTCTGAAGCCAATGCGAAATGCGACAGCTTACGAAGTCATAAAGTATTTAGAGAGCGAAATATTCCATGTATTCGGTGCTCCGGAGGTCATAGTTTCCGACAATGGCCGGCAATTCACTTCGGAGATATTTGCGGATTTGCTAAAAAGGTATGGTGTTAAGCACATGAGGACCGCCGTATACGCCCCTCAATCTAATTCATCAGAGCGGGTCAATCGCTCCATGCTTTCCATTATTCGTTCGTACATCAGTGAGGTCGACCAGAAAACGTGGGACGCTCATGTTTCTAAGGCGGCGTTTGCCATATGAAGTGCGTTTCACGAGGCAATAGGTATGGAACCATACCGAGCAGTCTTTGGCCAATGCATGATACAACATGGAGACTCTTACGATATTCTTCGAAGACTCAATAGTGTAAAAGAGCCCGAGGTAGACGTGTTGCCTAAAGATGCTCTACTTCAGTTGCTTAGGAAGAAAATTGTACAGAATCTTAAAGCTGCAAACGAAAAGGGGAGGAAAACATATAATTTAAGGGCTAGAAATATACGTTATAAGGTCGGACAGCTGGTTTACAGGAAAAACTACAAGCTGAGTAGCGCGGCCGGAAACTATAGCTCGAAATTAGCACCCAAGTACATTAAGTCGGTTGTGTTAAAGGAAATAGGTAATTCATTGTATGAACTAGGTGATACGGCTGGTAAGTCATTGGGTAGGGGTATATCATGCGGAGAATATAAGGGTGTAGGAAAATAGGATATTTAAGACGACGACGATAGACAGAATAAGTAGGTGGGCGGGATATGTACTAATTAATAGAGCATGAGATCTTCGCGGGCTCTTGCCCCACGTTTAGGCGCGGACAGTCAATCTTTGAATATTTGCAGCTGTAGTCAGTCGTCTGTAGTACAACTCATAACTCAACACACCTCTACTAATTTCATGCGTCTGTATCAGGTAGGAACGATTTATGACAACGACTCCACCAGGACACGGTTCTGTATTCGAAATTATAATTTATATATGTACAAAAAAAATAGTATGGAAAAAAAAAAATGATAATACTCAATTATTATTCTCGCTTTTCGAGCCAACCAACATTCCAGCACGTTCGTTTGACTCGCCCTGTTGCGAACTTAATTTTTGTTAAAAGAAAAAAAAATAATAATATTAATTAAGATTAAATAACGCTAAAGTTGAATATTTCGGTAGTCATAAGAGTCATTTGTTTTACAGAAACATAGTATTTACATGCTATTAAAATATTACTTGTAGTTATTTATATGTGTCAAAATCATAATAGTACGATTAAAAATTTAATTGCAGATAGGAAAATACAACGATGTACAAAGTTTCCATTGATCGAAGTATATTCAGCATTGAATATAAATTGGTAAAATAAATTTTACATTTCGGTTACTCTACCTATCTAGTGATAGGGAAAGTTAAGTATACCCAACTCTGGTAGGAATTTGTTTTATAAACACCTCCTAATAGAATTTGACATTCGGCTTACATCAGACAGTTTGGTGATTCACCGCAATGGGATTTCCGGTAGATACGCACATTTTTTAGATGTAAAGTTCATTGAAGCGTAACACCAATCATATGCTATAAACACAATCAAGACCACCGACCACCGACTACAAGATGTCAAAAATAGAATACATGCGTGCTTATGAGAATAAATCTTTTAGCCGCTACACGACTACCGACTACACGGCTACTTTTGTAGCCCGTAGCCAACTTAGGCTAATTTCTATTTTTCTTGGCTACAAAAAACAGATTAGTGCTGCCAATACAATAAATGCATGAAATGGTGGTTTTAAAAACGCAATACATTAAATATCGCTATTAAAAACGCGAAAACTATTATAGTGGCACCATCGAAAATAATAATCATCAGTTCATTATGTGTTTATTTTTTGTAGTTAGTGGTCGGTAGTCGTTAAAAGAATTAAGTAGCTGGCGACTTGGCTATTTTTGTAGCCAGCTACAGTAGTCGGTAGTCGATGGTCGGTAGCCTTTGATTGTGTTTATAGCTATACTCGGCAGGACAAGTTTGATTATTTTTATGGGGTGCCCGTGGCCGAGAATTTAAAAAGGCTACACGTTTCATGAACGTGAAACAATACGTTGTATTAAGTTTTGAAGACGGTTTGCCCACGGCAGTGGCGTCGGGAATAGGAAGAATCAAACGTAAAGTCGCACGTGAGTTTTGTTTTCTATGACAGGTTGGTCGATGGTTACTTATTTGTACAATTTGATAATTAGGCACAGTTCTGATTTGGGTAAACTGAAGAGTAAGGGCTCTACTGGGCTGTGCTTTGCGTGAAGGAGAAAACGTGCCTTCGTAGTGCAAATTCTCTTAATTAGGCCACACCGGCACCGGTTGCGCAGTGGCAGTTTTAAATTTGACAGAAACTCAGAGGGTGCATGAGGAAACAAAGCGGTAGCGAAGGCACTGCAACTTAGTCCCACAGCGAATATCTCAGCACATGAACGTTTGGCAATTTCATCCGCGCCTTAGGCTATATATGTGTAGAGTGTACATGTGTGTTTACTGCGAGTGAGTAAATTTCAATCAAATTAAAACTTAACCCTACCAATGTAGTCATGTAGTCTAACTTTTATTGTTACAAAATCATTGTCATTGAGGAGGCGTTTAATTGGTAAAAGAATAAATTGGAACAGAAATGTAAAGTCGAATTTAGGTAAAATAAAAACTTAGATTAAAGTGATTGAAAGAAGAAAAATAAAAGGATTAAAGAAAATTAAAACCATAAAACACAATTTAAATGAAATTGGAATTAGATCAAATAAAATTTGTATATAAAAAAAAAAAGAGAAACAAGTAAATCTCGAATGAAAGTAATTTACACTAAATCAAAATAAGGAATTGATTTATAACAAAACTCAAATAAAATGTGGAAATTTAACTTTAACTAGAATAAGATTGTATGAAATAAAAGAAAACAAAAGGAAAGAAAAAAAATTAACTAAAGTCAAACCGAATTGAATTAAGATCAGGTCAGATTTAAATTTAGAGTCAAGTCAAAGTAAAGACCAAAATTGGGTCGAGGTTGAATTAATTTTAGAGTCGAACCAAGTTTAAGACAGAGTTTAAGTGGTATTTGGATCTAACTGGAATCCAATGTTGGACTAAATTTAAATCAGATCTGACCGTAGTTTGAGTAAGAATTTGTACTGAAGTTAAATAAACACGAAAGATGATGTAAAAATAGGAAATAATGATACAAAACTTACATTACTAACAATCAATTTAAGTTTTTTTAATGTAATTAATACTTAGTTTAAGGAAAAAAGGTAAAGATAAGGAAATGTAATGATATATTTTAAAAGAAATTAATAGAATTCAATATGGAAAGCTGAATCTAGTAGTGTAGTGTGTATGATAGGGGAGCGAGCCATACTTGTGGACGGACAGAATAGGGAGTCGGACAGGTAAAATGTGTTAAGGCTGTGACAGATTATTTTAACGGAGTTTGCCACCACAGCAAAGAATGGGTTGGAAAGGGCAGGGTCCTCCATTAACATCGGGAGGTCCACCACATGGTCTTCGTGAAGATCGAATTGCAACCGGGTACGATTTTTGTGTTATGCGGGATCGTGTTACAACGGCCACAAGAATCCACCCTTAACCGACGAGCTAGTTCGTGCTTGAAGCAGGCGTACCCGAGTGGCCGGGTCAACACTAAACTATATCTAGGTCCGCGCGTAACAAAATATAATATTGTTAAACGGGGTTATATTCGTAATTCAATATATTTATTTAAGAAACAACAAAACCTAAAAAAAATAATTATTAATAATAAAATAAATTAAAATTTGTACTTTCAGTAAAATGTAATATTTAAAGCTTAGTGTTATACATTTGGATTGGGTTTGTTTTGCTTGCGATTGTCTAATTTAAAGCTTAATTCGATTGCAATAATTGTTTGTGATCATATGCATTTTGATCAAAATGTAGAAAATGTTTGTTTTAAGAAGATTAAGAAATGTTTTTGCGTGTAGAATCTCTTCAAGTGTATCAGTATTTTACCTGTTTCTTATTTAGGTTTTGTTTAGATATATTATTGAAAAAATTCGTTCCACAGTAGCCGAAATATGTAACAATGAAAATGAATAAACCAAAATTTTTGTAAAACAAGCAACATTATGAAATCTTCACCTTTCTTTATATTGAAGGCGTTTTTGTAAAATTGAATGTCAGTTTTATCAACATCTTAATGAATTCGCCTTGCATTGGTGGCAAAAACGTAAAGAATTAAACTTCAATAACTTGCATAGTTGTAATAAAACCGTACTTTTTATGATATGTTTTTATGAGAAATATGTATGTCATGTATAGAATCATTGGAAAAAAATTTTTGTGGTCTAATACTTAAAAATAAAAACTTTTTAAAATTACCGTACAAATATCAAAATTACCTACCTACCGTTTGAGACTCTTAATTACCGTACAATACGGTAATTACTGTACGGTTAACAACACTGATGATATGTGTCATTGTATAACATTATGGCTTTGTTAATTTGTTGTGTTATTGGTAAATATGGTTCCAAATTTAGGGCTCGTATTTTCTCTGTTATTGTGTTATTTAGTCTTTCTACATCACTGTTTCCTGTGTGGCTGTTAGGTTTTGTAATATGATATTGTATTCCCTCTTTTTGCATTAATTCCTTAACATTTTCGTTATTAAATTCATTATCGAATATCATTTTAGTTACCTTGCCTTTTATGGATAAAAATTGTTGTAATTGGATTACAAGAGTTCTACTATTTCTATCTACTAGTGGTAAGCAGGTAGCGTGTTTTGAAAATTTGTCGATGAAGACAATAAAAGAATATTTGCTATTTACATATGTGTCAACATAGATTATTTCGTTAATTGATTTTGGGGTGTAGGTTAATTGAAATTTATTTTTTATTTGATTTCGGTCATATTTTCCTCCTGAGCATATGTCAAAATTATTTATTACTTTACTTATTTGCTCCCTGAGGGAAGGATTATACAGCTTGGCCTTTAGCTTCTCAAAGGATGCTGTTATACCACAGTGACCACTTTCGTTTTTGTGAAAAAGAACAATATGTTTTCTTAGTTCTTCCTGGGTTTTTATATCAATCGCCATTCGTGAACAACGAACGAATTTCACTTTGGGATTTGCTGAAAACTTCTCTTGAATAATCTTGTGAATTTTATAATATTCGTGATCATAAAGGTGGGAATATATGCCACTTTCACTTTATCTATATCCCTTCTAATGATATCTAGCGCATTGTTTCCATCGACATCATTCTTATCTAAATTAATTCTCTTGGAATTAAATATAGTTTCAACTGTATTTTGTTTCTGCTCTACTATGATTATTTGTATTTTGAATCTATTCACTACGGTGTCCAAACTAGGAATTTTAAACCCTAAGTTTTCTTCCTGTGAGTGGACTGTATCAACTTCTACTGACATGCTGTCAGTTTCTACATCGCCTTGAAGAATCTCCATATGAGCACTAATTTTGTCGTCTTTTATCCTGCTAAAAAATCGGCAATGTTGTTAGATTTTCCTTTTATATATTCAAGTGAAAAGTCGTATTCCCCTAAACTAACGAGCCATCTCTGCAATCTTGGACTTATGTCTTTGCCAGTGTATTTTGTCATTAGCCACTTTAGTGGTTGGTGATCACTTTCCAGATCAAATTGTCTGCCAAACACATATGGGCGAAAATATTTCACGGCCCATACCATTGCTAACAACTCTTTTTCGATTGCCGCATAATTTGTTTCGTGTTTATTCAATGTTCTTGATATATATGTAATTGGATGTCCATTTTGAGACAAAACGGCCCCAATTGCAAAGTTACTAGTATCTGTAGTGATATTGAATTTTTTTGTAAAGGTAGGATAACGCAAAATAGGTGAATTTGTCACGATATCTTTTAATTTTTCAAATGAAGCTATGAAAGCGGGGTCATATTCGTCGACTTTTTTAACCTTTTTTAGATACTGAGTCATAGGATATGCGATTTTCGCATAATCTTTTACAAACTTTCTTTAAAAACCCGTCATTCCCAAGAATGATTTTATATTCTTTACATTATTTGGTATTTTCAAATTTCGACTTTGGCGGGATTTGGTTTAATTCCATTGGCTTTGAGAATATGTCCCAAAAATTGCGTTTCTTTCTTTAAAAAGTCGCATTTGTCTACTTGTATTTTCAATTTGGCTTTTCTTAGAGCACGAAATATTAATTTAAAATAATTAAATGCACTTCCAGTGAAGTGCCAAACACTAAGATATATTATTTATATATTCGTGAAGAATTTTGTTAATTAGCCTTTGGAAGGTTGATGGGACATTTTTACGCCAACAGGCATACGAATAAACTCGTAATGACCAAACGGTCATTAAAACTGCAATTTTAATCCTATCTTCTTCTCTAACAAATTTTTTTTCAACATTGTAGGGTGAATGACTATTGTAGGGTGAATTACTTTCTTTTATAATTTTTTGCTCTAGCATGTCCTTTATTTGTTTCTTTATTTCCTCTTCATGAACTTGAGGATACCTATATATTTTAGAACATAAAGGCCTATCATTTGTTGTTATAATTTCATGCTGCACCTCGTTTGTACAGGACAGCTTATCTCCTTCTTTAAAGAAAAGGTCTTCGAAGTCATTGAGCAGCCTTAAGGTTGCTTGATGTTCTTCAGTATTTAAATGAGATAAATCGAAATTATTTGTTACTTCATTAGACCATGTTTGTTGTAAATCATTAATATGTTGAATATAATGAGGATAATTATATTCCCCAAAATAGAATTTATTATTTAGAAGTTGAACATATTTTCCCTGGTGATCGATTCCTGCCATAAATGGTTGCAAAAAATTTTGCCCTATTATTGCAGAGAAAGTTTTGTTTGGAAAGTCAATAGCTTTCCATTGAAGTGTACCAGTGCATCCAAATTCCTTTGGATACGATGTTATAATAATATTATTAATTTTACAAATGCCGTTCAGTGCCTTATAAAATAGTGGTTTCTTAAGAGCAGTTTCTGGGTATTCCGTTAATACCCCTTTTTTCATAATACTAGTAGATGAGCCTGTATCGACAAGGCATTTAATTTTTTGTTTACCTATTGAAATTTAAATTATGGGTAATGAAGCTCTTGAGGCAATGTTAAAAAATTTTTCTCGTTTTCCTTTTCGATTTGGTTCTCTTCAAATGAACCTATTTCCATAGATTCAGGTGTTGGTCCGGTGTTAAACGAGTTAGTATAGTAAAATTTTGTTTGTTTAGATTTTTCTTGTGTGCAATGTATATAGCTCTAGTGTCATCTAAAGCCTTAATTTTTGCATATCTATTTATGATATCACTAAGGGAATAGTCTCCATTTATATGTGATCTCATGGGTACATCAATTTTTTCGATTAATAAGCTAACTAAATCCCTATGTACATTTTCTGGTTTATAAATATTGGGCTTATCTTCGTCAAATAAATAAATTTGATTTATATTAAATTTGGCCTTTTGGCAATAATCAAATAATTCTCTTAAATTGCTTACTTTTACGTTCCTGCATTTGTTAAAAATGTTTCCATATGAAATTTTGGGTTTTCCTTGCTGTATCAGCTTTGATTTGATTTCTTGCCATGTTGGGTTGTCGCCTAGCTCCTGTATATGTCTTCCTGCGTCTCCTATTATCTTCTCATTCGTTATTATCTGGAGTACATACTGTTGAAGTGGTGCATTCTGTCCACACAACCTGAAAGTTGGAATTACTGATTTTATGAAAGCTATCAGATTGTGATTTCCGTCGAGGGGCTTAACCCTACGAAATTGCTCTATTATTTCTCTAGGTTGCATTAAAGGCAGCTCATCCTGTTGAAGCCTCTGTTTTTGCTGCTGAGCTTGATGTTGTTCTTGGAGCATCTGTTCTTGACGGACCACTACATCTTGCAGCTGTTTTATCCTCTCGTTTAATGTTTCGATTTCTTTTTCTAACTGCCGATTGATGTCGAAATTCTCCGATCTGGACACCATAATTATTGTTTTAATTTGTATTTACTTAAAATGATATTTTTATATATGTATATATTATAGATTTTTTTTGTAAAACTATTAATTGTAACCTTCTTTTAAAATTTGTTTTTATTTATTAACACTGAATTTATTTCGTTTATTTGTTTTTCTTTTCACAAAACTTTTATTATAATTTTTCCAAAAAGGACTTTTTTTTTTGTTTTTATGTTTTTCTGGGTTAAATAAGTTCTTTTCTCAAAACTTTTATTTATATAATTTTTCCAAAAAGGATTTTTCTTTTTTTTCTTAGGAATTTTTTTTTAACTTTTTATTTTAACCATTGTCTTAAGACTAAACTTTACAAAATTCTTATTTACTTATATGACAATTTCAGAATTCAGATTTTTTATATTGGTAAGCATTAAATTATATTGGGCAATCGTAAAACCATTGATATTGCTTAGTCAGGTCAATATCCATGGTTGTAGGTGTTTTTATTATTTTTAAAAGAAATATTGTGCAATCACCAAACCATTGGTATTTTTGTTGTAGAAAAACACTTAAACGAATTTGTTTAATTTGTTAGTGTTTTGATTTTGCTTGTCGGCACAATTGGTTTAGTGATGGCTTCTTATTTCGTAAGAGGGCAACTTTAATAAAGTCAACGACTTATTGTTTATAAGTGTCGTTGACTTAAGTTGGTGTTTAAATATTTCGTAATAATACTATCGATGTCGATAGTATTCGCGAGGATTGGTTGAGTATGTGGAAGTACATACGTAACTTGCGCCATATAACAGCTCATTAGCCAGACTATTTGCCTCTTGTTCTCGATGGCTATAGTACAGGTGTCCTTATCACTGAAGTCGGATAGAACAAAAGCTTTAAGATTGCTTTTGGCCATAATGCAAGATCTGGTCCCACCTGGTCCGGCTGCATACAGAATGTAGTAGCCATCCTTGTTTAGCCCGCAAACCCTGTCTTTGTACAAAAATGGTTCTTGGACACATATAAGATCCTCCGTGCTTGAAGACAGTCGTAGGAGTAGGGCAGCTGACGTCGCTTTTGAGTGGTGAAGGTTAATTTGAGTAACCTTCAATGTAGCTGATGGCTGTGGACGACTGTGACATCGGCGTCCTCTGAACCGTCGTCAGATTCTAGAAGGGCGTCTTCATCTTCTGTCACATCCATCTTACCAAAGAATTCCCACACTAGTCCTGAGACCGATTGGGTGTCATCAATGTCCGATGAAAGAGCAGATTCGTCGTCACAGCGCATGGAGAGATCCTTAGATGAGTCCTTACTCTCCGGAGCTTGAGGCTTCTCCTTGTCGTCACCCTTATAGACCCGGAGAAAGATAGTACCAAAACCATAGTATATCTTTCCCTGAGTCTTCTGAAGTGGAGACAGGGAGTCACTGTTTATAATAACAGTGGCCTTCCTGGAGTCTTCTACAGCTTCAGTAACCTTGGCTATTTTTCAGTCCTTCGTGGGTAGCTGAGGATTACTGACCTGCATAATCTCCTTTGGGTCGGATGGTAGTGATAGTTGCCTAGTCCGCGTACGCCATCAGTGCGCGCGATGGTCGACCCTTTACGTGCCTACTCGCGATAACAAAATTGAGGAGAATTTAGAAAAAACAAAAGAAAATGTACGAAATACTGAATCGGATCAGGGTCTTGACGCTGCCCTTGCGGACATCCATAAGGTTATTATGGACTAGGAAGGGCAGATACGGACACAGATCCAATTGGACGATTTCCTGGGACTATCAGTTATATGTAGTACCAGCCTTACAGCAGCAGCTGTACTTAGGAGTTGATTTTTGGGATCAGTTTGGAATAGTTCCGCGTGTTGAGGAAATGAGCCCGATTTTCCAAGAGGAATTGAATATAAAACTCACCTCACAACAGCAGCAACGTCTGCAATCAGTTATAGATTTGTTTCCATCGTACGCCAAACTCGGCTTGGGCAGAACACATCTTATGAAGCATGTGATTGAGGTGCTGGATGAAAAGTTGCCATGTAAACAAAGATATTACCCCATGTCACCCGTGAAACTGCAAAAAGCGTATAGTGAAGTGGACCGTATGCTGGCACTCGATGTCATCGAGGAGAGCAATGGCGCTTGGAGCTCTCCAGTAGTGATAGTCGAAAAGCCGGGAAAAATTCGCTTATGCATAGATTTACGAAAAGTCAATGAAAGGACGAAGAAGGATGCCTACCCAGCACCACATACCGAGAGCATTTTGAGCCAACTCCAGAATACATTTTTCATCACCAGTCTAGATTTGAAGGATGCCTTCTGGCAGATTCCTCTTCAGAAGGCATCCCGAGAAAAGACGGCGTTCAAGGTCCCGGGCCGGCCATTGTATCAGTTCAAGGTAATGCCTTTTGGCTTATGCAATGCCAGTCAGAGACTGTGTCGTTTAATGGATCGCGTAATACCTGCAAAGCTCAGAGAGTATGTTTTTGTTTATATTGACGACTTGTTGATATGTTTGCCTGATTTCAACTCCCATATCCAACATCTTACAGAGGTGGCAAAATGTTTGTCAGAAGCTGGTCCTCCTTGGCCTTTTTGAATAAAATGGCCAAGAGGGACTGTTAAGGTAGGATGCGTTTATCCCGCCTTACAAAGGATAGGTTCGTTGATCCAAGTAGTACACAAGGATCAACAAGGTTTAGAATAAAAAAGAACGTTATCCAAGTGGTACACAAGGATAACAGAGCAAAAAATGTCTAGCACACTTGTCTAGATACTTCAAGCTATAATGGTCAATTCAATTGTTCAAGTGGTACACAAGAACAACGTAAACTGACTTGTTGATAAATTAAAAGACGATGTTAGCTGGATGAATGACAATAATTCAATCACAAATTTTATTGAAAACTTATGGTATTTAAAGAAAAAATTACAAATACAATTAATAAAAATTACAAATACAAATAATAAACAAACAAAAAATTCCAGTGCAATTAATAATAAAAAAAAAATAAAAATATTTATATTAATTGGCTGAAAATCGTTCATTCACACGCCAAATAAATGTGATAAGTTTGCACTAATTATTTTCTCATACACTAAACTGTTCAAATACCTCATAAATAGGTGTTAAATATCAGTCTGGCCTTTGGAATTTTGTTTGTTTGTTTTTATTTGTTGTGTGGGAAAATAACTTAGTGTCTGGTAATTTAAGCCGCAATTGCTTTAATTTAGCGAACACGCCAAATTATGGGAAAACTAAGAACGTAAAAAAGAGGTACGGATTTTGTTTAATTATTATTAATTCTATTGAGAGTTGTTTTCTTTTAATTTTAATAATAACAAAAAAAAATAACTCAAGGGAATTAACATATTGCGGCCCCAAGGGGATTGAAAAGTGTGAATGAACGATTTCCGGCAAATTGTTTTGAAATGGGCTAATGTGTTGGGTCCAATGAAACATTCCAGTGGGATCGTGGAGATGGTTGTGGTGCTTCGGGGAGCGGGTTGCGTCTTATCCTTAACCTTTGTTTTGCTTTTGTGACAACTATCAATGCTAAAATCAAGGCAAGTCCAATATAGCTAATTGTTAAGCTATGCACTTTATGGGTACTTGCTAGTGCAAATTCTTGTCGCTGTACCCTAACCTCTTGCTGCAATTGGGTTATCTTTTCAATTGTCGAAGTATATGACAAGGGTTGTGTGATGTTGTTTATGTTTTCCTGGAGATGAATGAATGACATCCCATTACTTGTATGTGATGAATGCAATTTTGATGAGATGGTTCGATGTCCGTATATGGTAATATCATCATTTTTCATTGAACATCCTGCTGGAAGCGTGAGCAACCCGGTACCTTCCAACAATTGAGAACTACTTTCACCCTTGCAGACTGTGCTTAGTTTTAGTTGCTGTTGAGTTGCGAGCAGCCACTGGTTTTTGTTATAAAGTTGGTACCATACGTTATTGCTGCTTATCAACTCTATGTTGCAGCTTGAGTCGGATTCATTGTTGAATAAACATATCTCACAGCAATAAGTTGGAGAGCCTTTATGATATGCAGTTTGAATGCGTGGGCATAAGAAAGTGTTATGCTCAAGTTTATTGCAGGTACTTAGCTTCGAATCATCTAGAGGGAAATATTCATCACGATGAGCATTGAGAGCCATCATTTTAGTTGTTGGTATGATAGCCACTAACGAGTTGTTCATTAGCTGTGGTACTGGAGTAATATAAAAGAGGTCAAATTGCTCTTGATGGGCTAGAGGGATGAACAAGGTGCAAATTATGTGCTGAGTTGAGATTGCTGCGCGAGCGGTGACTACACCATATAAATGAATAATGTCTGCAACTGGTAGTGTTAGATCTGTGGAAAGGTTTGCCTTTATGTTATCAACTTCCTTCGAAAATTGTTGTGGGGTCAGTAGAACCGGACTTATTCGACCATGATAAGTATCCGCTAACAACGTGATCATCGCTGTGTGCATTTTTTGCAAATTATTAGCAATTGTAAGTAACTGGACGCTCAGTGATAAAATGACTTTCGATCGATGGTAACTGTCATTAGTTGTGAGGTAGAGTAGTTTGTTTATTTTATCGTTCATTTTTTCGAAGTTATCTTGAGTGCGTTGGTCAGACTTCTTCATGAGATTAAGGGTTGAGTCAAGAAACGATGTTTGATTCCGCAGAAGGCTCTGCAAGTGGGCTTCGTTGGTTTTTATACTATTTATAGTATCGGTCATTTCTGCTGCATATTTGGAGTATAGAACGCCAAACAAGGAGCTTGCTATATTTCCAACGATGTCTATTGCTCCTCGTCGCTTTCTTTTTATGAAGTTTTCCAAACCGTGCTCCATTTCATCCCTGATAACTTGAAAATGGGATAAAAGCCCGTTGCATTGATGATTAAGGGATGAGAAATCGCAAGCTCTAATTCGTTATAGAACGGTGTCAGTTCAAAATAAATAAGGAGCTTCATTCAGCGATGACAGGTTTAACTTGGCCAATATTTTCGAAATGTAAGCCAGGCTAGCTGGTGATTTGGGTGTACGTCACTTGTTGACATAGGATTAGCAGAAGAAATAATGCTACGAGAAGTAGCAGACCTGTTGTGTTTAGAGTACAACGTTTTGAGGGTGGTTCATTTATGGTTTTACTCTTGGGTGAACTGTCTCTTTTTTGTGTTGGTTTGTCATCTGTGGTTTCATTGCTAACATTTGTTTCTGCTGGCTCCACAGGAAGAGGAGCCAGCAAGTGAATTGCTCGCTTAAGGATACCACCAGATGTTTTTACATCGGCTGTTCTAACGAGTCCGTCTGGATCGGGGTAAATTTCAGTTACCTTTCCAAGACGCAACTTCATGACTGGTGTGTTGTCCTTAATTATAACAATGGTACCCCGTTGCAAATTTTTAGCCTTAGTTTGCCACTTGTTCCGCTGTTGGAGTTCACTGAGGTATTCCTGCGTCCATCGTTTCCAAAATTTATGTTTTATTTGTGACACTAACTCCCATCGTTTTGTAAGAGTTGTTGAAGTTAATCTAGTAGTTGCATCCACTTGTGCTGTAAGAGATTCACCAATCAAAAAGTGGCCTGGTGTTAGTGCAGCCTCATCATTCGGATTATTCGGCAACGGCGCAATCGGTCTCGAATTAAGGATTGCTTCGACTTCTATGATCACGGTTTCCATTTCTTCATAGGTCAGAGATGCGTTTGCCAATTCTTTAACAAGTAACCTTTTTGCGGATTTGACTGCAGCCTCCCATAGTCCGCCGAAGTGCGGGGCTCGTGGAGGTATGAAATGAAAACTGATGCCTTTGCTGGCACACTCTTGTTGAATCTTTTCTTGAGCAGCTGTCGCGAATAGAGCAGTTGACAACTCTTCTAATTGATTGCGAGCTCCCACAAAGTTTGTTGCGTTGTCACAGTAGAGATGCTGACAGTGACCCCTTCGGCCGATGAATCTTTTGAGTGCTCCAATGAAAGCGTCGGTTGTAAGATCTGTTACGAGCTCCAGATAAACTGCCTTAGTTGAAAAGCAACAGAATACTGAAATATACGCCTTTTGCGGTCGCTTCCCCCGGGTTTTTAAGTGAACCCAGATTGGACCACAGTAGTCAACTCCTGCATTAATAAAGGGTCTCGCTGGCACTACTCTTGCTTCTGGCAAGTTTCCCATAATTTGCTGCAGAAGATTTGGTTTCGCTCGTGCACATTGCACACATTTATGCACGGTTCCTCGAGCCAAATGTTTGCCCTTAATGGGCCAAAAACGTTGTCTTACGATTGCTAGAAGTGCTCCAGGGCCACAATGTTTGTTTTCCCTATGTATTGACTCAAATATTAGTTTACTTATGGTGTCGTTATAAGGAAGCAACATTGGATGTTTGGCATTGAACGATAACGTGGATGCTTCTAATCTGCCTCCGACTCTTAGAATATTATATTCGTCTAAAAATGGGGCTACGCCTTTTATCTGACTCGATCCTTTAAGTTCCTTTTTCTATTGCAGGTGTTGAATGTCTTCTGTGAATGTGCATAGTTGAGTGGTTCGAACAATGATGGCGAGCGCATCGTGCAGTTCAAGAGGTGTGAGAGTTTGTTTGGTTTGTCGCCCGGGCTTGATAGTTCTGGCGTTTTTGATGAATCTTAAAATGTATCCTATGATACGTTGGAGCCCTTTTAATGAATTTCGGTGGTTGATGCTGTGCAAAAAGTTTTCACTCTTGACAGCAGTGAGTGAATTGTAAGATCCTTGCCTTTGTTCAGGGGTCGGAAAATTAGGATCTAGGCCAAAACTGGGAGGCCAATGTTTCTCGTCTCCATGAAGAAAAAATGGCCCATACATCCATTGGGGTATGTGCTGTAACTGTCGGGGATCCAATCCTCTTGATATGATGTCCGCTGGGTTATCTTTAGAACTCACATGTCGCTATTGCTCAGGTAGCGTGTTCTCTTGAATTGAAGCGATTCTATTTGCCACAAATATATGAAATGAGGACGATCTTGAATTTATCCACGCTAAGACTATTTTTGAATCGGACCAATAGAATGTTGGCGTTGTATTCATATCTAAGTATAGTTTCACTTTTGCAGCTAAGTTTGCACCCAATTGTGCTGCGCATAGTTCCAGTCTAGGCAGCGTTTGCTGCTTGAGTGGAGTTATCCTTGATTTCGCACATAACAAATATACTCTTATTGTTTTATTTGGTAAAATTGTTCTCACGTATATTGCAGCGCCATACGCCTTTTCGGAGGCATCGGTAAAAACATGAAGTTGAGTCTTGCTAGGAAGAGCTCCTTTATATATATGCCGATGCACTTGAAAGCTTTCAAGTTCACTTAGGTTGTTTCGAAAGGTTCGCCAGCGTGAGTCAAATTCTGAAGGAACAGCCTCGTCCCATGAAAGATGTAAGGTCCATAATTCCTGGATAAACATTTTTGCTCTGACAACTACTGGCGACAGTATTCCTAGTGGATCAAAGATGCGCGCCAGGTCTGACGTGACTGTTCTTTTAGTCACGGCTTAAATTGTTTGAATGTTGACCCTGATTTTAAGTAGGACATCTTTAGGTACCCATACCAATCCAAGTGTTTTCGTGTACTCAGTTTCGTCTGTGAAGTCAAGACTGACTTCTTGGTCATTACGGGGAATGTTGCGGAGCAGCTGGGCATGATTAGCGCACCATTTTCGTAGATGGAACCCGTACTTAGCCAGGAAGTCTTGCAACTGGCGCTGAGTTTCTAGGGCTATATTCAGGCTATCAGCTCCACCTAGCCCGTCGCCGACATAAAAGTTCTTTTCCAAGAAACGGACTGCCAAAGGAGCTTGCATCTTATTATCTCCTTTAAACATTTGATTGCCAGATATGGTGCTGGTCTAGTACCATAGGTAACGGTGTTTAATTGGAAATAACTAATGGGTTCAGAAGCATTATTTCGCCAGAGGATTATCTGGTACTGTCGGTCCTTGTGGTGGATATAGATTTGGCGATACATTTTCTCGATATCTGTTGTGAATACGAAACGCGGCAGCCGAAATCGCAATAGAACCGTAAATAGATAATTTTTAAGTGGTGGTCCAGGATTTAGGATTTTCCTGAGGACGTTTTTGCTGACGCATCGAAGACAACTCTAAGTTTAGTTGTACTACTTTCGGGTCGCAAAACGCAGTGGTAAGGAATAAACTATGTATGCCCTTTTACTTCATCTATATTGATTTTTGACATGTGTCCCATTGTTTCGTAGTCTTTCATGAATAGCGCATATTGTTCCTTCAATGAAGCGTCTTTTGATAATCGACGTTCTAATGCGAGGAACCGGTTGAATGCGATACTATGTGAGGTCCCTAATAAAGATGTTTCAGCACAAAACGGCAGTCGTGCTATAAATCGACGTTCATTATCGCGTGTGGTATGCTGATTGAAATGTGCTTCGCACTGTGCATCATAAGGTGATAAATTTTGCTCTCTTTCTTCAACCTCCTCGAGTTTCCAAAATCGCTCAATAGCTGTATTCATTTTATCCTCTTCAGTTAAGACTCCGCAGATTGCTGATGTGAGATGTTCACCAGATACCTTTCCTGACACGATCCATCCGAAAGTTGTATTTTGTAGCAGTGGAAGGTCTTTGCCTAATTTAATTTGTCCGATCGTGAGCAGTTGATGATAATATTCCGCCCCTAACAAAATATCGATTTTTTCTGGACGGTTGAAGGTTGGATCAGCTAATGCTACGTTGTTGGGAATTGACCACCTGTCGATTGCAAGCGATTGAGCGGGTTGAGGGGAAATAATTTGCGGCAATACGAATGCTTCAAGTCGTGTTGAAAAATTGTTGAGTCGAGATTGTAGCATAATGTTGACTCGGTGTTGAACCTTGGTACGGTTTTTTCCAATACCGTTGATTGAAACAGAAGTAGTTCTTGCTGGGAGTCCAAGCCGGTTGACTAATCGTTCTGTGATCAAATTAACCTGGGATCCTGAATCAAGGATTGCCTTGCATTCAGTTTCCAGACCATTAGCATTGACCTTTACCAACGCTGTTCCCAATAGAACATATGGCCTTTTGTTAGTGCAACTTCCTGCCATGCTTTCAACTTCTGTTGGTGTGCTGACTAGAGATGTCGCGTGTTGTGTTGAGGAGTTATTCGTTGTAACTGCTTCATTGGCTGACTCAGTTTCCCTCTTTGATTTGTTATGCTTCCCGGATATTGAATTCTTTTGCGGGGCTTGTTCCAAGTGTACCAGGGTGTTGTGCATTTTTCCATATTTCTGGCAGCGGCCCGAAATTGTGCACTGTTTGGTCAAATGATTGTGACTAAAAAAATTAACACACAGTTTATGTTTCTGTATCAAATTTAGTCTGTTTACAGGGCTTAGCTGGATGAATTCTCTGCATCTATACAACGGCTGACATTCCTGCTTGCAAACTAGGCATCGTTGGTTCTCATGGCGAGGATGTGCCATGAGCGTGCACGTTTTGTTAGCAGGAGAGACTGTCTTCTCTTTGTGTCCCATTGCCTCCAGAGTGTGGAAATAGTTCTCCAGAAAGGTAAGGAATTGGCTGACTGGTTGCATTTCCTTTGGGTTGGTGATCGATTGCTCATATTGAGTGTAGACAGTTTTGTCCAACTTTTTGACCAGAAGGTGGAGTAGGAGTGGATCCCACGTCGAGATTTCGAGCCCCATATTAGAAAGAGCTTCCAGACATTCTCTCGTTGTATCGTGCAATCGCTTAATGGCCATTAATGTCGAGGCAGCGGATGGTTGGTCTAGCAGTCTCTGAACTGCAGTTGCCACTATTAGTCGTTTGTTATCATACCGATCCTGTAGTAACTGCCAAGCGGCTATGTAATTGTCTGCAGTAACAGCGAGATGATTAATAAGCTTCGCTGCTTCACCAGTTACATTGGTCTTTAGATAAAACATTTTCTGAGCATCTGACATTGGTTGTTCATGAATAGTTTTCTTAAATAAGTCAGAAAACGATGTCCATTTCATATAATCACCTTCAAATTTAGACAAAGTGATTGTGGGTAATGGTAAGGTAGATGGCCTGGCCATAGTCTCTGTTGATGATTGGTGATTCTTGTTAGCCGTGGTAAGCTGGATGATCGCTAACTGAGCGGCTTGTTCGAGGTGGATGTATCTGCCTGTGTCATAACCAGCGAGGTCTAGATCGGGATATTTATCCAACACTTCATCATTAAGTAGTTCTAGCTGCTGCCATAGTTTGGTGATGGTGGCTCTTTTAACATCGTAATCAGGTCCATCCTGACCTGACTGTAACTGAAGGCCTTCTAGCTGTCTAGCCAGAGTTGCCATCTTTCCTAGGGAGCGGCTGATTAAACCATCGTGGCCACTTGTAGGCTGTGGTTTCGTGGATGGGGGGTTGTTAAGGAACTCAACCTGGTCACCCTCTTTTGACGGTGGATCATTAGGTTCTTTGGCGATGGCTCCCTTGCCTTGGTAAGTGAGCTCGTGTTCCATCAGAGTTATGTATTTGGATGCCATTGACTGGATTTGATTATAGCGGTCTGCAGTGAAGTATTTATCTTCCAGATCAATATCCTTTAGAATCCGTAATTTGGTATCTGCCTCCTCGAATTCTGTCCAAGCTGTAGTCAGCCGGGACAATCGATCTTTGTAGAACGTTGGGGTTTTGCGGCTAGCTGAGTCCTTGGTAAAATTGCGAATGATGGTGGCTATATGCTCGCCGGTCTCCTTCAGTTGGTGAAGAAGGTGCTCTGCGGTTTCCATATTGCCTGGTTGATGCCCTTGGGAGGTTATTTGAGAGTTGTAGTAGGCTGCTTGTTAATTATGATGCAACGTTATCTGTGATTGGGCGCCTGTAGTTTGTGGTTGGCCGCTGATGTATTGGTTTTGGATTGTTCGCTTGAAGGACTTTCGGTTTTCCTAAACCCGATGTCCTGTCACGGTCGCCAAAATGTTAAGGTAGGATGCGTTTATCCCGCCTTACAAAGGATAGGTTCGTTGATCCAAGTAGTACACAAGGATCAACAAGGCTTAGAATAAAAAAGAACGTTATCCAAGTGGTACACAAGGATAACAGAGCAAAAAATGTCTAGCTCACTTGTCTAGATACTTCAAGCTATAATGGTTAATTCAGTTGTTCAAGTGGTACACAAGAACAACGTAAACTGACTTGTTGATAAATTAAAAGACGATGTTAGCTGGATGAATGACAATAATTCAATCACAAATTTTATTGAAAACTTATGGTATTTAAAGAAAAACTTACAAATACAATTAATAAAAATTACAAATACAAATAATAAACAAACAAAAAAGTGCAGTGCAATTAATAATAAAAATAAATAAAAATATTTATATTGATTGGCCGAAAATCGTTCATTCACACGCCAAACAAATGTGATAAGTTTGCACTAATTATTTTCTCATACACTAAACTGTTCAAATACCTCATAAATTGGTGTTGAATATCAGTCTGGCCTTTGGAATTTTGTTTGTTTGTTTTTATTTGTTGTGTGAGAATAACTTAGTGCCTGGTAATTTAAGCCGCAATTGCTTTAATATAGCGAACACGCCAAATTGTGGGAAAACTAAGAACGTAAGAAAGAGGTACTGATTTTGTCTAATTACACTATGCTAGTTGAAAAAACAGACAAGCCGGGCACCTGGCATTTCAACATAATTCGGGTACGCTGAATCCAGTGGTACCCGCGGTTTTTTAAGATTGGCTCTGGTTTTCGAGATATACCGTTATTTCGAAAATGGAGGAGGTTGCACAACATATGTTCGCGTAACTCAAAAAAGCTTTAGCTTATTGAAAGAACTTAAAAAACCGAAATTCCGCAATAAAATTTCATTTAAGAAAAATAAAACTTCTTTCTAATATCCGCAGTCGTTTTAGAAACATAATTTTTTTTTGAAAAAAAAAAATTAATTTTTTTATCAAAATTTCGAAATTTTTGTTTTTTAAAAATTCATAAAAAATCAAAAAATGCAACTTTTGATTATATTCACAAAAGTCGACAAATTTTAGTTAATTTAAGAATTTCATAAAACGAAACCCCCTAAGGGATGGTGATAAAGGGAAAGTATAATTTGAGAAAATGTTAAGAACAAAAAACATTGGAGGTCGGTCATACATTTTATCCCCCTAGGAGTGAATCTTAGGCCTTAGAAACAAATGATGGGAATGAAAAATAAAGTTGCGCTGCTCATTTGGCCCGTCTAGGGGTATCTCAGGCGCTGCAGGTGCAAAATTGAAGGCTAGAGTTCTACGCGTATAAAAAACAAAGTTCCAAACAAAATAAGCTATTAGTGATTAAAGTCTGTCTACAACTTTTGATTTTTTCAGAAAAGATTAAATTTTTTATAATAACCAAACTAAAATATTTTTGTTGTTAAGTAGTTAATGTTAAAGTTTTTATTTAGAAATTTATTCTTATTCCTCCTGCAGATTCCAACAAATATCTCCTAATAGCGAATCAAGTTGTTTGCCGCTATACCAGTGTTCGAGCCTGGCTGTTACTTGGTGAAATCTCTTGCAATATTCATCAGACTCGGCTGGTGATTGTTCATTAAATTTTTCGGCATGGTAATGCAAAAAATGTATTTCAATTTGTATTTTCAATGGCATTCTAACGTTTAAGTTTTTAAATGCGGTTAGCATATTTTTGATTAAAGTTCGCCAGTTTTAAGACCGATGATTTCCTAATACATTTTCTTATACTGATTTCACATTATTCCAGGCCAATAGCTCGATATCATTCAATGCAACCTCAAATTGATGGTCCTTCATAAGACGACGAATTTCCGATATGAAATAAAAATCTAATTTAATCAAGTAGTTAGGGTTCATACCTTTATTTACTTTCATGCCGCTTAATCGTGGAAAAATTCGGTGCAATTCGGTAAAAGCAACACCATCTGGGCTCAATGCTTTTATAAAATTTTACAATTTCCAGTTTGATGTGGAGTGGAGGAAGCAAAATCTTTTTCATCGGCACAAGTGGTAATACAATAACATTGTTTCTATGCAACCTGCTTTCCTCACGTAAAGCCCAATCCCGTTTATTGTACTGGTCGCCATCGAAACGCGTATTCCATAAGCACATGAAGCACATATTTTTAGTATAGCCCAATTGCATGCCTCTTAAAAGTGCTACCACTTTTAAATCTGCGCATATTTTTCACTTGTGGTCTTTATATTTAATTAACTGCATTCTTTTTTTCATTGATGCGTATGTCTCTTTAGTATTTGTGCTTAGTGCTATCGGAATAGGACTTTTTAAATTAGTGACATGTAGCAAAACTGCTTTTAAGCTACTTTTGGAAGAATCAATGAATAAGCGCCAATCTCCAGGATTATATTCATTTTGCATTGTTAAAACCAAGCCGCGGATGTCAGTAAAATACGTGATATAATTATTTCCAATAGATTTAAAAAAAGTCGTAAATTGTCTATGGCGATTGATAGCCCCGTATATTTGTACACCTGCTGCTAAAATATTAGCTCACTTTAACTCTTTTGTCAAGAGAATGCTCTGTCTTTGAGATAATTTTAGACGCCGTACCATTATATCCATTATTATATCGTGATTTCATTGTGACTGCATGGAACCGTGATGCATGACGGTTGATACATTGAAGTAGCTGGTCCATCCGCTTGAACAGAATGAAGTATTGAGAGAATATATTCTATTGGTATATGGCTATCCGGAACAGGAATTTCATCAGAATGTGGCAGCGGAAATCGAGCATATGCTGTTTCAGTATAAGATATATAAGTCATTTTTCTTCTGTTCATAACCGCTGTATAATTTATGCACGCATAACACTCATCTTTAACATGAACTATGGGATCTCTCCAAATCATTGGAACACCAAATGGCATGGCGTCTTCATTTTTTCCCCACTTATTTAAATGGTAAATGCAGTGTGTACACACTATTGATGGTGTCCAACTCTTACCATATATAACACTTAAAGAAAAATATGATTCATACAAGGTACTTGTTTCAGTAGTGATGTTACGGCGACTTGGCATATTTTTATATTTCCCACACACATAACAAAAGTAATTAAACTTTTTACACGCCTCCATATTAGATATTTCAATATAACTGACTAGATACAAGACTGTCAAAGGCTTTATACTTCACTGATCACTTTCGCAAGCACTTTCCATATGACAGTGAAGGGGTTGAGGAACTCTTATTTATTGTTTTAATCAAAGTACCTGTCGAGACCTTCATGACCATGTTTTGTAAAAAAAAACCAGGACGAATAATATTTCTACCTGTTCCAGGTATAACAATAGAATATCGATGCCTCAACCTCGTATCTTAAAAAATAAAATTTTTCAGGAGAGAAAAAAAAACGGTTCATCTTTTTATACTTCGGTGTTTGGTTAAAAGTTGAAATGCAATTATTAAGGAATTGATTGTATTTATGTATATTAGTAGTAATAAGTAAGTTTTTTACAAGACCGATTAGTGCGGTTTTGACTGCACAATAAAAGACCGATTTGTGTGGTTTTGTTAGCACAATAAAATCCAAAGATGTAAGCATTTATGACTTTATTCCTTAATTCTAAGAACTTTTTAATCGGTAACTTCACTCCTTAGGGGGCTCCCATACAAATATCGCGTTTTATGAAATTCTTAAATTAACTAAAATTTGTCGACTTTTGTGAATAGAATCAAAAGTTGCTAACAGATTTTAAAGATTTGTGGCCTGTTTTGTTATCAGCTTTGTTTTTTATATGTCTGCAAAAAATTAGAAACCTAGCTGAATTTTTTGATTTTTTATGAATTTTAAAAAAACAAAAATTTCGAAATTTTGACAAAAACGATTTTTTCTAAAACGACTGCGGATATTAGAAAGAAGTTTTACTTTTCTTATTGCGGAATTTCGGTTTTTTAAGTTTTTTCAATAAGCTAAAGCGTTTTTGAGTTACGCGAACATATGTTGTGCAACCTCCTCCATTTTCGAAATAACGGTATATCTCAAAAACCAGAGCCAATCTTAAAAAACCGCGCGCACCACTGAATTCAGCGTACCCGAATTATGTTAAAACGTTAGGTGTCCAGCTTGTCACGAAAAAAAGTGTAAATTTCTTGCTCAGTGTTATTATTAATTCTATTGAGAGTTGTTTTCCTTTTTTTTTTAATAATAAAAAAAAAAAATAACTCAAGGGAATTAACAGGGACCCAAAACTGTTCACTGCCAGAGAGAGGCATTTGATGAGTAAGCATAGGCAGAGTGTCGTGAAGTTCGAAAGAACTTACGGGACTACCAGTGCTGTCCTCGGCATCTCCATCTTCACGGTTTCAGCGGTGAACATCCCAGCCGGATATGACGACTCTGCTAAGAGTGCAGAGACGGCTGTGGTGGTCAATAAGGGAAACCAAAAAGCCCCAGGCACTAGCTTGCCGGTAAAGACACTCAAGCCTTTGGGACGAGCTGTAACGCTGGCAATCCATTGTCTGTATTGAAAAAGAGGGTTGGTGATGCACCATCTGGATTTCTTGAGAACCTCCCCAAAAAGGGGATAACCAAAAGAGCACGGTCTGGAGATGATCAGCCCTCCACTTAAAAAAAACCTAAAAGGTCTTTGAGCAAGGAAGGCATTCTGGCAGCCGTCATAGGCCGGGCTGACCCTGAGGCAGGATCAGCATGGATGGATGGCAGCTGATAGAAGGCAAGCTCATTCACCGGATAGCAGCCTTTCGGGGCAAGTCTGAGGACGTTTGCCTCAATGGAGCGGACTGGTCAAAGGGCGTTAAGGTGATCAACTGGGGCAATAAGAAGTCATTCGAGTTTCTAAAAACCTCAGTTGAATGCTGTAGCGACCTTTGTTCAGGGGTTCGTCTGGAAGTAATACGGGCTTCTGAGCTTCCACTGAGGCCAATAGTGACAGTGTGGATTCCACCACCCGTTAGGTCGGTGAAAACTATACTGTCAGTGTTGGCCAACCAGAATGAGGATCACCAAACGGACCAATAGAAGCTGGTGACTTCGCTGGTCTGTAAGGAGAATGCTGGAAGGGATCTTAGATTCGCAGTGGATAGAGAATCCCTTGGTAAATTGGAAGCGGCAAAGGGGGTTATCAGATTTGGTTTTGGAACTGTACGGTATAGGTTCCCTAGATCTGAGAGGTAAAAAAAAATGGTGGTGCAGATAAGTCCAAGAGGATGTGGCCCTAATCCAAGAGCCTTGCATCAACAAAAATAAGGTTCACGGATTAGGGATAAAGGACTACATGCTGTTCGTCACGTCCACGGATGATAAGGTTAGAACATGCATACTTGCTAAGAAAAATTTTAACTTTACTTTAACTTTCTCTTTTAGCACAGGTGACATAACTGTCGTTAGGAGAGAGGCCAAAGGTCAACCAGCTTTGACACTGGCCTCAGTATATAGGCCTTATGAGACTGCAGATCCACCAGGCATGGACGTTCGAAGGCTAGTCGAGTACGCGAGGAGGGGAAAGTTTGATGTCGTACTTGGATGTGACGCCAACGCACATCATAAATGAAAGAGGTGAGAAAACTTTTGATTTCATAACTACTAACAATCTCTATATTTGTAATAAGGGCAGTATGCCGACATTCAAAACTAGGGATAGAGAGGCAGTTATAGATATTACTTTGACGAATAGGGGGAATGATTTTGTAAGGGAATGGAAGGTTGCGAGTGAATACTCGTTTTCAGACCACAGCAGGATCAATTTTGAATTGAACTATACCAGATCTAGTAGGGAACCCTATAGGAACCCGCGCAGAACGAACTGGGCGTCTTTTAGGGAGACTACTATGTTTGTTTTAGGGGATATATCAATGGGGGAGTGTAAGCACTCTGATATAGATTCGGTGGTGGGGAGACTAACTGACACTCTTGTGGGGAGTTACGGGGCGGCATGTCCATTAGTCTTTCCAGGAAAAAGAGAACAGCCGAAATGGTGGACCAGGGAACTGGGTGTTCAAAGGTCTATGGTTAGAAAGAAATTTAATAGGGCGAAGGCCAGTAGGAAGGCCGAAGGTTGGGAGAGCTAGAAAGTGTGTTTCAATAGGTATAAAAGGGAACTCAAGAGGGCCAAAAGGTCATCGTGGACGGGGTTTTGTGAGTCCATTGAGTCTGTAAATAAGCTATAAAGGTTCAGGAATATATTATCCAAAGACCCTAAGGTACCAGGCTATATTCAGAGAACGGATGGCTCGTGAAAAGAGCCTTGCTCGGAGACCTATATCTACTTATGGAGACACACTTTCCCGGCTGTGTGAATGTAAGGGACGCTCATTCAACAGGGGTCGACCAGGGATCAATCGATAGGGAACGGAAGATAGTTGAGGAGATGATAACGACGGATAAAGTAGCATAGGCGGTTAATAAGTTTGAAGCTTATAAATCCCCAGGGCCGGATGGAATTATCCCTGCTATGCTGCAAAACGTCTCCGATCATTTTCTTTTAAGGTTGACGAGAGTGTTTAGAGCATGTCTCCTGAGGAGATACATACCTAGGCTTGTAGGGCAGGACACTCGAAGCCGAAAGATTTTAGACTGGTCGATCTACATCTGAGGGATTTTATTGATCCTACATAATCAGTGGGGCTCAACATGCTTATCAGAAGGGTAGATCTGTTGAGAGTGCGCTGCATGGTGTGGTAGGTGTTATAGAACGTAGCTTGCAGGATAGGGAATATATGCTAGCGGCGTTTTTGGATGTGGAGGGTGCCTTTAACAATGTTAGTATAGAGGCAATTAGAGCGGCTCTGTATAGGCTGGGAGTCAGATATTTTCTAATTAGTTGGAAACCCTCGATTGGAGAGTAGCGTTATAAGTTCTAACTTAGGAGATCGGAAGGACAGTGACCAGAGGGACACCACAGGGGGGGTTTTATCGCCCCTGTTGTTAAGGAGATTTGAGAGAGAGGGCATGAAGATTATGGCATATGCGGATGAAGTAGTTATGTTGGTCAGGGGAAGATTTCTTCCGACGATTAGCGAGGTACTTCAATGGAGAATGGACTGGGTGTGAACCCGGAGAAGACAGAGTTAGTTCTCTTCACCAGGAGATACAAGATCAAGGCGTTTAGGCGACCGATGCTTGATGGGGTAGAGTTAGAGTTAGCGAGCGGGGCGAAATATCTCGGTGTAGTCCTTGGTAGTAAGCTGTCATGGGGTCAGAACACTCGGGAGAGGGTTAAAAGGGGCCTTAATGCCTACTACACCTGCAGCAACTCCATAGGCAAGAGTTGGGGCCTACAACCAAGGGTGGTGAATTGGATTTACACTGTATGTACTGTATGGTGGGAGGTATTAGAAAAGGGTTGTTATAGGAAGCTCCTCACAAAGGTCCAAAGGTGTGCTTCACTTGGCATCACTGGTGCTATGAGAAGCACACCTCAGGGGTCTTTGGACATCATTCTCGGCACTATCCCTGTAGAGTTTTGGGTAAAGGGAATGGCGGCAAGGAGCTTGAATAGGCTAGGTGAGTCAGGGTTGGGTAAGATACTTAACATAGGCCACACTAGAATTTTATGGGAAACTGGTCTCCAGGATTGTGTGCGATGTCAGGGTAATTTGACAGACTACAAGGTCACAGAGATCAGTTTTGTTAGGATACCCCCGCTGATAATTCCGGATAGGGATTGTTGGGTAGGATCCGACAGACTGTTTGAGGGGTGTGCAGTCTTTACAGATGGATCGAAGATGGATATAGGCACAGGGGCAGGTGTCTATATTATGGGAGAGAACATCAGGAGGTCTTACACGTTGATAGTCAGGCGGCGCTCAAAGCCTTGAAGGGACATTATGTCAAATCTAGGTTGGTTGAGAAGTGTAGGAGGGCACTCGATAGGATCATGAACCTCTTCGATGTCAGACTGTGTTGGGTACCAGGGCACAATGGAATCGTCGGCAAAGAAATTGCCGATCGTAATTGGTTTCGACGAGCGAAAAGGACATGGTGAGGTCTCCGTTAGAATACTATTTTGGGCGTATGAGGGCGTGGGTATCTGACAGGACCGATATGGCATTAGGGGCAGAAGAGAATGCAGGGTGTCAAGGGCTTTATGGTCCAGGTTGAACTCAGCGGACTCTACGGTTCTTCGGGGCCTGGGTAGGGTATGTCTGAGGGCCACTATTGGGGTTTTAACAGGGCACTGTCCTGTGAGGGCTAGGATTAGTAAATGGGATCGCGACAATCCGGATTATTACAGGATGTGTGAAGATGAGGAGGAGCTGGAAACTGTGGAACACATTGTCTGTCACTGCCCAAGGCTACAGAATCACAGGCTAAAGTTGTTAGGTAAATGATTCCACAATGAGTTGGGTGATGTTTCGGAGTGCAAACTGGGGAATATTATCGGATTCATCATGGAAATCGGGTGGTTAGTGAACATGCAATTAGGCTCGTAGAGAACCTGTTTTTCTTTATTTCTTCTATTCTATTTCCTACTAACTTATTTTTATTATTTTCTCATGTACTATATCTTTAGCCACTCTCTCTCTCTCTTTTCTATCCTTAATATGGTAATGCAATGGACCTTATTGGTCTCCGAGTGTGGGTGTAGGAGGCAGATACTGCTTTCAGCATCCCCCTTTCCTACCTACCTACCTAAACTTTCTCGTAATACAGATGCTTTCTGGACATGGATACTTTCTTTATTAGCTACACAGAATGGGAAAGGTAAACACGGGAACCTGTATGTATGGAGACAACTGCATAGACGATGCAGAGCACACTTTCTTCAAGTGTGAGAGATGGAGTGTGGAATGACACAACTTAGAGGAAATCGTGGGGGAAATATTCCCAGAAAATATTGTGGATCTCATGATGGAAAATGAGACTAAATTGGAACACGTGGCAACGTATGTTGAAAGGCTACTACGCGCAAAAAAGCGGGACCTAGACGTAGGCATAAAGACGGTTGTTCGATAGAAACAGAAGAGGAGCCACGCACTGAAGCAATGCGAAAGCGGTCCCAGAGTAGAGAACGGCTCAATAAAGGGGGTTTTTAGTGGATGCAAGCTCCACAAACCAGAACTGTGACGACAGTATCAGAGATGCCTTCCCGAAAAAAAAATTATTATTATTATTATTATTGTTAGTGTATAGCGTTATTAATCCCAAACACATAAATTTGGAATTACACTATTTTTTTACTAACTTAATGTTCATTCACGAACTAAATTAAATTATATGAAGTGAATAACTTTTTGAATTAACACTTTGCGGGACTGAACATTCTCCCGCGTGTTGAACACCGTTCAAATGGTGGGGTTATGGACAGCTCAGATTGAAATTGTTATATGAACGTTGAATATTTATTTATATGTATTACTAATTTATTTACGTGCTGAGAACGAGTTAACCTTTTGATGATTAGGCAAGTGTCTGTTATCTCGATTTCTATGGACCTTGGCTAAGGAATTGGCTTCACTGTTTCTTGTTCAACCTTCATGCGCATGTGGTGGCATCGCGATGATAATTTCACGATTGCTAGGGCAATGATTAGCATCATTGAGAGAACGAGTGCGGTGTAACTAACTACGTGATAGTGTTGGCTATTTGAGTTGATAATGTCTGGTGTTTGGAGGAATGCTGACTCATTTATTTGTTTTGGATTTCCTTCAAGTGGTTCTGCATAGCCGTGATTTCTCTGAGTTCTGGTGCATACTGGTTAGAGATTGATGAGGATCGGTTCGTTGCGTTGAATTGGGTTTTTGTAAACTGTTGAGTTGACAAGTCCGACACATATCCGAGGCTGGTGTAGGACGAGATTAACGTGGTAGATACTAGACTGCTGCATGAACACAGAAAATCTGTGTCTGAAGACGCTCACTTTATTTTTTATGTTTAACTTGTTTGTGTTTATTGCCGACAAGTACCGATGAGTGGACAAGTATGAGCAATAAACACTACCAAACAAGTATGATCATAAACATGAATACGACCGATTATATGTATTCATAATCATGAACACTAGTAAACGTAGTGAAAATAGTCTTGAACAGTTCAAACAATAACAAAAGATCAGCGTGTTCAATCAAAGTTCGAATACATTAAAAAAATTATATAAAAAGAAAATAAATGCAGTAGTTTCCGATCAATTTATTTTTTTTTTTTTTTAAATACTACCTTAATATTTTTAAATGCATTTTATAAGGTATATGTATATATTTTTTGTATATACATATTTTGTAAAAATAAAAATGCAATACATATTTTAAATCTTAAAAAACAATGTTTTATTTTTTTCATTTAATATATTCACTATTATTTCACGTATTATTTAAGGTATACTCATGTATTGTATTTACATATGAAAATAAAATATTGTTTTAAAATGAAATAAAAAGGCGAAAAACCAGGTACATTCCTCGTAGAATTACTCATTTAATGAAAGGAGCTTACAAATTAAGGAGATCAATATTTAAAAAAAATGAATAAAATAACCCTAAAAACTAATAAAATTATTTATAATGACCGTATTTAAAGGTAATTTTTAAGTTCTTTTTCCTAAAAAATAAATAATAAAACCGTTAGTGTACGTAAATTGCAAGCCTCGTGTTACTGAAAACTTTAACAGAACAGAATTCATTCCTAATAAAAAGAAAATAAAAACAAAAACAATTACCGTATGGAAACGCAATACAACACGAGTATTCGAACTGGTTGTTTCTGTTCGAACAATCCCTTCTGTTCATGAACATCGAACAGAATTCATTGAACACCGAACAGTATTCACTGTGATTACAACATAAACAAATTTTTGAGAATGCAGTTTGGTTTAATGGTTAATAGCCCAGAGCCGTCTAAATTTAAAGGTATAATTTCCTTCTCACATACTGCTGTTGCCTGCGTAGCTGATGATGTCGAATATATCCATTGATTTTTGTGGGTGAGAGGTATCCAGGTAGCATTTGTTGAAAGCGTTTTGAAAAGGCAGTTTGGCATAGTTACGTTGTTGAATAAGTTGATTTCGCAAGAACAGATTTCTGCACCAAAATTGTATTGTAGCTGAACATTATAACATATGAATGTGTTCTCATTCATGACATCACAAGAGTGCAGATGCATTGATGAAACTAAAAAAAAATTTTCACGTTTTGGGTTTATGGCTAGCATAGGACTACATGGTTCTATTACTACCATTGTGTGATTTATGGAGTTGGGAACTGGTATTAAATTATACAGCTTAAATTTCTCATGGCTTATTAGTGGCAGTGTTATGTTAAATACCACATGATCCTGAGTAAGTCCACCTTTTATTTTCATCAATTTGTACAATTCTAACAAGTCATTTTCAGGTACAGGTATTTCCAAAGACTGAGACATATGGATCTTAATTTGCCTTATTTTAGCTTCCAGCTGCCTTAGTGTTAGTAACAGTGGATTTATTTTTCCATGGTGAATGTCAGTTAGCACGTACAAAATGCATGTTTGCCTTTTTGCGTAATTTGCTTGCAACGAGTGACAGCTGTACTATGCCTAAGTTGAAGAGCTGAGTTAACTTGATCTGATATAATTCTTCGTGTCGCGCCTGTTCGTTCTTATTTATTTCGTTTATTTTTATAAAAATATTATCAAAATTGAGTTTAGTAGATGCTTGATCTTGTTTAATGACTTTCATCGTGGAATTGACTACCGAAGTTTGATCCCTTAGAAGCCTTAGAATAAATGAATCGTTTTCTTGTAATTTGGTTATAGTCGCTGACATTTGTTTCGCATATTCGGAGTCGAGCACCCCAAATAATGAATTCGCGACATTCCCAACGAAGTCAACGGCTCCTCTTTTACTCCGTGATTTTTGTAGAAGCCTGTTCTCGAACGTTAAGTCGGCTATCATATCTTGGAGGTGGTCTACCATGGTTAAATATGCTGTGTTTGGATCTATTTTCTTACAGAGCTGGCGTGGTGAGGAACTCTTGTTAAGCAAAAGTGCTGTGTTAGTCCAATACGTCGAGAGATCATAATATACGAACAAATTCCACTGGCTGGTAGCAACAGCAGTTGTGCCTATTTCTTCGAAGTGAGTTCCTACCTTAGTTGTAAATTTTTCAATTTTGATTGGTGTTGCAAGTGCTGCAGGTAACATGAGCATTACCGCTAGCATTGTTATATAAGCTGAATTGTGTGTGAGGCATACTCGTTTGGCTACAGGTTGTTTTGTTTGATCTTCGTCAGATACAGTGGTTGCTTCATCAGTTCTGTTTCTTTTTAGTTCTTGTTCTATGTGTTGGTCAATCTCGATAGGAAGAAGAGCAAGACGATGTACTGCCCGTTTGAAGGTACCAGTTGCAGTCTTAACATTGGCTACACGGATTGCTCCATTGTTGCCATGGTAGACATGAGTTATTCGTCCCAGTGGCCACTTCATCTTCTTTTATGATGACCATATCTCGTGGTTTGATATTGGGAGACGAAGTTTTCCATTTGTGTTTTTGTTGCAATTCACAAATGGACCACTGCTTCCAAAATTGGTGTTTGATTTGGGACACCAGTCGCCATCGGGATGGAGTGACATTTCCTTGTCGCTACCCTCACAGTCAACTTGAGTGGTACGAGCTTCTCCAATCAATAAGTATCCTGGAGTCAATGCGGTGAAGTCAGTCGGGTCGCTAGACAGAGGTGATAGAGGTCGAGAATTTAGTATTGCTTCTACTTCCACAATTACTGTCTCTAATTCCTCGTATGTCAGAGAAGCTGAGGCAACGCTCCGAAGCAAATTATATTTGGCTGATTTTGCTGCGGCCTCCCATAATCCTCCGAAATGGGGGCTCTAGGTGGAACAAAGTTAAAATTTATTCCTTTTGAGCTGCATGTTGATACAATGGTTTCTTGAGCATTTTTGGAGTGAACTGAGTTAACAAGTTCTGACAATTTGTTGCTAGTACCAAAAAAATTTGTTGCATTGTCGCAGTATATGTTTTGGCAACGCCCTCTCCTTCCGATAAATCTTTTGAGCGCTCCAATGAATGCGTCAGTAGACAAGTCACTTACTAGCTCAAGATGAACAGCCTTTGTTGCAAAGCAACAAAATACGGTAAGGTATGCCTTCATTGGTTTTTTCCCTCTCATCTTATAATGGATCCAGAGCGGGCCACAATAATCAACGCCTGTATTGATAAACGGTCTTGAAGGCGTGATTCTTGCCTTCGGAAGATTTCCCATATTCTGTTCGCAAAGTTGGGGATTAGCCTTGTTGCTTTGTATGCATTTTTAGATAATAGATCGTGCGGTTATTTTACCCTTTACTGGCCAAAACCTTTGTCGCATGATTGTTAATAACGTTTGTGGGCCGCAGTGTTTGTTCTCTTCGTGGACAGACTTGAATAGCATTTTGACCAGGGGGTCATTGTATGGAAGCAATATTGGATGTTTGGTATCGTATGGTAGTGATGATTCTTGTCACCGTCCTCCCACGCGAAGCGTACCCTTTGTATCCAGGAATGGTGAGAGACTGCTGAGTGAACTGGATTTTGTAACTTCATTGCCTTTTTAGAGTTGTTTTATTTCTGATTGAAAATCGACCTTTTGTATTGCTCTACTAATAATCACAAGTGAGTCGTCCAATTCCTTCGGGGTTAGTGCAGTATGCTTCGATCGCATTGCCTTTTGCGTTCTTGAATTGTTCATAAATCTGAGCACATAGGCCAGGATTCTTTGCAAAGTCCTAAATGAGTTTTTGTGTGGTAGTCCGTAGATCATATCACTGTCGGTATCTGCTATTGCTGTTAATGCTACCTTCTTCATTTTACTGTTGCTCATAGTGGAGGGTCGCAGCTAAAATTTCGGTGGCCACACTTCTTCCTTTCCATGAAGGAAGATTGGCCCGTGAAACCATAATCGACATGTCGGTAAGTTGACTGGTTAAAGTACTCGTGACAATATGTCAGCCGGATTGTCTTTCGATTTAACGTGGCGCCATTGTTCTGCTAATGTTAATGATGTTGCCATAATTGCTGAATAAATATTTTTGCCTTAACAACGATAGGAGCGAGAAAACCAAGAGGGTCAAACAGTTTTACAAGGTCAGAAGTTGCCGTACGTTTTGAGATCACTTTATGCTGACTAGGGTTCTCCTTGACGCAAAAGTGGTCGGTTTTGCGAATCCATGATAAGCCCAACGTTTTTACTGTTTTGGCGTTGTCATCGATGAAATCTAAATTGACATCTATGTCACCCTGTGGTATATCCTTTAGTAATCTTGGATTATTTGAACACCATTTCCTAAAATTAAAACCATGTTGCCCTAATAGTTCATATTCTCTCATGAATTGGACATCTTGTTTTTGAATGTCTTCGTTCTTTTTAAGTCGTTGTTCTAGGCTGATGAACCTGTTATATGCCATTTGGCGAGATTTGCCTAGTGCTGCTAGGTTCTCTCTGAATGATAGGCTGACTATAAACCGATCATTTAAGTTTTTCTGTACATTCAGACTGAAATGTGCTTCACATAATTTGTCCGCTGGGGACATGGCTTCTTCTGTTGCTTCTACGTTGTCGAGCTTCCATAATTTCTCAATTGCATGTTCTAGTGACGTTTCACTATCAACGATGGCACACGTCATTGATGATGATGGGGAATGATTAGTGGTTTCTTTAACTAATCCTCCCACGATCCACCCAAGTGAAGTATTTTGAAGTATTGGATGATCTTCGTTTAATTTTATTGTCCCAGGTTGCATAAGACTGAAATAAAATTCAGCACCGAGAAGGATGTCTACTTTCTCTTGCATGTTGAACTTGGGATCTGCCAGATGAATGTCGGTTGGAATCTTCCAGCATTTCCATATTTTCCCGCCGTGATGCTCTTTTTCGAATTGAGCCCACCCCGTCAATACACAATGAGGAATTTGTTGTTGAGAGCTTTAATTTTCTGATCAGCCGTTCAGTCGCAATATTTACTTGCGAGCCTGAATCAAGTACAGCCCTGACCTCTTCTGATGATTCATTTGCAGCCTTGACGATGACTCTTGCATGGATAAGAGTGCGTAGTTATGATGTTTCGCTAAGCAGTGTGTCGAGGTTGATGCTGAAACAACTGTGACTGCTTTAGCAGGCGCTGCCTCGGGTGTTATATTTTGAACTGGATTTGATGAGCTTAACGTCTTCTGTGCACTTATTTGTCCACTTGGCAGATGTAATAAAGTGTGATGTTTTTTGTTGCATTTCCTGCAACAGCCATGAGTACAAGTTTTTGCCACATGGTTGGCCTTGAAACAATTCACGCATGGCTTCTGTTGTTGAGTCCACCTTAATCTTTCGGATTCTGACATTGCCAAAAACCGCTTACATTAAAAAATTAAGTGTTTACCATTGTTGCATAGATTACAATTATTACGGTTACCTTCCATGGATGCTACCGACAAAACCGCTCTGCTTGTGTGTTGATGGCTACCTGGTTTTTTCTTGTGTACAATCGACTCCAAAGCTTCAAAATGCGTTTCTAAGAATGACAGTAATTCTTTAACTGTAGGCACTTCCCTTGGTTTTATTAATGATTCTATAAAACGAATGTAAAAAATGTGATCTATTTGGATAAGCATGGCATCCCACGACGAGGTGTCGATATCCAAGTTGTTTAATGCTAATAGGCATTCTCTTGTAGTGTCATGTAGGGCCTTGATGGAGCTAGTGGAACTTGTCCCTTTTGGTTGATTTATAATTTTTTCCACTAATGTGGCTACTAAAACTCGTTTATAATTAAAACAACCGTATACTTATATACGAAAATGCTGGGAGGACACGGGAAAAGCAGATTACCGCAGGAGCAGCACAGGGCTTGATTCTAGGTCCTGAACTGTGGAATATCAATTATGATGATATCCTGCATATCGAGATGCCAGGTCGGTTATGCCGACGACATTGTGGCCGTTATTGCAGCACGTAACATGGAAGAAGCTCAGAGAAAGCTTAACCAAGTTATGCTTAAAACGAAGTTATGACTGGATTCCCATTACCTTACGCTAGCCACGAGTTATATATTATTAGAGCCTATCTATCATTATACAATACATACCTATATTGTCGTTTATCTACATATATTAACTATTATTTGTTATATTTTATTTTATATAATACTTTACATTATATAATTAATATATACTTTATTAATTTTTAGTTTGGCTCTAGTTCATTTTATTATTAAATTTCTAATCATTAAATGAAGAAATCAATTTTTATTTGTGATAATGAAAGAATATATTGGAAAAGTAAGTTTTAATCCCGACACCAGCCGAGTGGAATGCATTTTCGAAACCAGCTACGGTTTCATCATCAGCACTCTTTGATCGGAATGTCTTAGTGTTAGATGTAAATATCATCTATTTAACTCACAAGTTTATACGAAATTTGATTTTGTGAATTAAACTTCACATACATATTCATATCTTTTGCTGTAGTGAGTGAGAACGAAATTTACCAAACTTAAGCTTTTCCCCTTTTTGTTATTCTTTTCAATTATCACATTTGTTATTCTTGCTTCAAACCATCAGTCTGATGGTAATGAAAGCTTTTTTGTTGGTTGTGATCCTCACAACATTTTCAATCATACATGTTTTTTCGTTAAGTCAGTTATTCAACGGAAAGTTGGTACTGACCGGTCTATATGATCATTACACCGTGCCATGTGTATATGTTAATTTTCTTATTTTATTGTTGAACTTTTTAACAAAGACTTTATTAATTTTTAGTTTGGCTCTAGTTCATTTTATTATTAAATTTCTAATCATTAAATGAAGAAATCAATTTTTATTTGTGATAATGAAAGAATATATTGGAAAAGTAAGTTTTAATACCGACACCAGCCGAGTGGAATGCATTTTCGAAACCAGCTACGGTTTCATCATCAGCACTCTTTGATCGGAATGTCTTAGTGTTAGATGTAAATATCATCTATTTAACTCACAAGTTTATACGAAATTTGATTTTGTGAATTAAACTTCACATACATATTCATATCTTTTGCTGTAGTGAGTGAGAACGAAATTTACCAAACTTAAGCTTTTCCCCTTTTTGTTATTCTTTTCAATTATCACATTTGTTATTCTTGCTTTAAACCATCAGTCTGATGGTAATGAAAGCTTTTTTGGTGTCGGGATTAAAAACTTACTTTTCCAATATATTCTTTCATTATCACAAATAAAAATTGATTTCTTCATTTAATGATTAGAAATTTAATAATAAAATGAACTAGAGCCAAACTAAAAATTAATAAAGTCTTTGTTAAAAAGTTCAACAATAAAATAAGAAAATTAATAGATACTATTAAATATTTTGTTTAAAACTCATAAAAAACAAAAATAAAAATCAGTTTTGATATATTTTTTTTAAAACTGAAAGAAATAAAAAAAATCAACAAAAAATTAATAATTGCAATACAAACTTTTATTTTAATAAACTTTATTACTATTATTTTAATAAACATTACTCACGGAGAAAACTCAGCTTCTAATCATTACAAGAAAGCCTTCCCCTCTAGAGGTGGACATGAGGGTCTTGTCTGAGATAATAAAGACAAGCAAGTGGATTAAATATCTAGGTTTAAAGCTAGATAATAGATTATTGTTCCGAGACCAACTTGAATATGCTGCTCAGCAGACTTATAGCAAATATTGGGGGCCCGAGCTATTCCAAGAGGAAACTAATAATGGCAACGACCCAGTCAATCCTTTTGTATGAATGCCAAATCTGAGCTGATGCCCTACAGGCGAAGTATAGAAGAAAGATGCTGGCAGATGTACAAAGCACGTCTGCTCTGAGAGTATCCTCAGCATATCGTACAGTCTCGGAACCAGCAGTACTTGTTAAAAGCGGCTCTATCCCTGTTGACTTACTAGCCGAGGAAAGGAGAGTCCTTTGGAAGGATCGAAGGCTTATTGAAGGAACGAACAGAGAATCGGAAACGACAAGGAGAACACATAGCATGCGAAGGTGGCAGGAGAGATGGGACAGCGAATCACGAGACAGATGAACTGCGAGGATGATAACAGACCTCGATAAATGGGTAAACAGAAAGCATGGCGAAATAAACTATTTCGTGACACAGATGCTTTCTGGACATGGATATTTCCCACATTACCTACACAAGATGGGAAAGGTAAACACAGGAACCTGTATGTATGGAGACAACTGCATAGACGATGCAGAGTACACATTCTTCAAGTGTGAGAGATGGAGTGTGGAATGACACAACTTAGAGGAAACCGTAGGGGAAATATACCCGGAAAATATCGTGGATCTCATGATAGAAAATGAAATTAAATGGAAACACGTGCAAACATATGTTGAAAGGATACTACGTATATACTTCCACAAAGCCCTCAACTCAATCCCTCAACTTCTATATCAACTTCGGATATAGAAGAATTAATGCATAAATATTTACGCAAAGCCAATGACACTTATGCATAATGCATTTATATATATAGAATCTAAAATTTCAAGTTTCAAAAGCACTTGCATAAGAACGTATAAATAACTGCATAAGTGTCCTTGACCAAGCGACTTTAATTTATTTTTATACCCGCCACCAAAAAAATGGGGGTATATTCATTTTGTCATTCCGTATGTCATTCCGTTTGTAACACATCGAAATATCCATTTTAGACCCCATAAAGTATATATATTCTGAATCAGGGTTTAATTTGATGACGATCTAGCTATGTCCGTATGTCTGTCCGTCTGTTGAAAGCACGATAGAGGTCGCACTGAAAAAGCTAGGGGGCTCCAATTTTGCCAGAAGCTTTCTTATAAACACGGTATTGAAAATGGGCTAAATCGGAATATTAGGAAGTGAGCATCGAATAAAATGGAATTGTGTCCAAACGCATTACGTACAGTCATGAAACTTCGAATATATATTTCTCGAGTCAAAACAATATCTCTCCCCAAAAATTGCTTACATCTATGCATTAGGAAAGGAGTTATAGATAAAAATGTACGAAAATTTATACCGCGCAGTGTATTTTTCAGTATATTTTAAATTTAAAACCTAATAAAACGGACAAAATTAGATGTACGATTCTGAAATTTTGCACACTTTGCTCTTTGGTGAGAGACTTTTCTGTAACGGAAAATCAATGTGCGTGCCACTTTTACGCCCACCTCCCATATAACGTTTTACCTAATATTCATATAATTTCTCTACTTATAAAGATTTTGGAATAATAAAGGACTACATTGAAACATCTAAGTTGTACTCATTAGCAAAAACAACTTTGACACGCCTACTATAACGCCCACTTTTCGCGTTATCTACCGTTAATGAAATTTAAAAGCTCATAAAACCGCCAAAATTAGAGGTATAATAATCAAATTTGTTGCGTATATCCTTCTAGACAATGTCATTACTGTGCCAGAAAATTAAGGTGCCACGACTACTTTAACGCCTACCTCCCATATAACGGGTTATCTGAAATTCATATAATTTCTCTATGAATAAATATTTTGGAATAATAAAGGACTGTAGTGAAACATCTAAGTTGCATTCATTAGTAGAAACAACTTCAAAACACCTACTTTAACACCCACTTTCATTGAAAGACTAAATTTACGAAAACATTTTACTAGCAAATCGAAGTTTTACAAAGAAAGTGATAAATATTTTAGTGTAAAGAGATTATTGCATAGCGATTACTGTTAATAACAAACAAATACATATTGTGCTATAAATTGGGTGATTTCCCGGGAATTTGAGTTATTTAATCTTCCCGACTTCCCGGGATTATTTTTCGGGATTCCGCGAAATAAAAGAGGTGACTACGATTCGAAAGCAGATGTTTATATTGAAATTGAATTCTAATGATTTTATTTTTGATCTCATAGCTGAAGTACCTGTATTTTTCTTTTTGTGCTCATATTTGATCTCGTATCTAGAGAATAATATTTTTTTCAATAAAAAATATTTTTGCTCAATTTATATTTTAAATTCATATTTCTTTATTAATTTCTATAGTTTTGAAGTGTTTCTTTTACATTATAAACTATTTATGGTTTTTAATAAAACAGTTTTTATTAATTAAAAACAAATCTCGCATTCCCGGGAAACAAAATTTTTCGAGAAAAAAACCCTAGCTATAAAAGAACGGAAAATTGGTGGTGGGTATAAAAGATTCGGCATAGCCGAATATAGTGCTCTTACTTGTTTTTTAACATAGTTTAAATAACGAAACAATTTTTTTAAACTTAACTTAAAGTGTTACGTAAATCCCATTGCACTTAAACCGAACACCAACAAAAACACTTAACTTGCCTGATAAGCAAAAACTGTATAAATTAAACTGCTTCGTATGTGATATGTATTGTATTTTTGTATTAATGAAAAAAGAAAGAAAAAAAAAGAAAATGTAACTTTTTTATTGAAAAGAAAGAATATTTAAAAAAAAATTAGTCTTAAGATCAACCAGAAATAAAACAGACACAATTTTTATCAAAACACTTTGTGTAGTACTTAACTGGCGCAGTCGTGGATTTAATTTTCTTAAGAAAATAACTAAAAAGAACCTTTAAATCAAGGCGAATTCAATAAGGTGAACTTATTAGATCAGCTGCTTATCAGCTGTTGACTACTTCTAGAGACCAATTGTCAAATTTCTGTGTATTTTTGACATATCGTTTTGTTTTACACTAACAAAATACACGTTTGTATTTTTCCCCTTTGTAGTTGTTTTAGCGACGAGTTCACCTTATTGAATTCGCATTGCTTTAAATAAATAAAGACAAATTTAGTGAAACTCTAAAACGAAATTAAAATAAGTGCTAAATTTGAAAATTTTTTCGCTCTCAACGAAAATTTTTTCACATACAAGAAAAAAAACATGAATCGATTCGATGTCAACCGTAATCTGGGGAACGCAGCAGAAGAGCAGGCAAGTAACCAAGAGCAACAAATGGAGCAGATGGCGAGAGTAATCCGACAATAAAAGGAGCCAAAAATCAAATGAGGGCCCAATTTGAAAATTAAGTAAAATTACAGCCACTGCTAAAGCCGAATGAGCTCTTGCAACAATTCAGACAACTGAAGTGCCTGGATGAAGGACATAATGTGATGGCGTTTATTAAATCCGTTGAAGCTGTCATCGACTTGTGCCCGCAGAACAACCCACAACTTATGAAGCTGGCGATGACTATTGTAGCCCATGAGAAAATATTAGGAGACGAAGGAAAACATATACAGGAGCTAGGCGACAACCCAACATGACAACAAATCAAATCGAAGCTGATATAGAAAGGAAAACCAAAAATTTCATATAGTGATATTTTTAACAAATGCAGGAACGTAAAAGTAAGCAATTTGAGAGAATTATTTGATTATTTCCAAAAGACCAAATTTGATATAAATCAAATTTATTTATTTGACGAAGATAAGCCCAATATTTATAAACCAGAAAGGGTAATTAGGTATTTAGGTAGCTTATTAATCGAAAAAATTTATGTACCCATGCGATCACATATAAATGAAGATTATTCTCTTAATGATATTATAAATAGATATGCACAAATTAAGGCTTTACATGACACTAGAGCTATACACATTGCATACAAGAAAAATCTAAACAAACAAAATTTTACTACGAATAAAACTACTCTAACATTAACCAAAACACTAATAGAAACAGCTGTACATAATAGGTCTGTCTGCGTACACATATTTTGCATCATTTTATGCAAAATGTTACAAAATCTTGCAAAATGTTGTCTGCGTACTCAAAATCTCTTGCAGCGAGAGAGCAAAAAAGAAAATTTTTTGACAGTTGGAAGTTGAGAACTTGCAAAATGTTGTTGGAGAAATTTCTTCTTGCAAGATTTTGCAACTAGTTTGAACAGCTGTTTTTATTTACTAATTATAAAATAATTTTTGTGAAACGAAAATAAAAATTTAAATTTAACAATGGCAGAGGTAAGTAGATAGAATTGTGTTGATTTTTAACGTTTATAAAAAATTATAATAAACATAACATTTTACTTCATGCTAGAAACGTCCAAATATACAGTGCGACCGTGATGTAAGTGGATTGGTGATGGCAGAACCGATAAAATCAGCAGAACTTTGTGGGACAAACTTTGCAATTGAAGAGGCAAGTATTTGGAATTGTTTTATATGTTAGTGTAATCAAAGTATTAATAATAGTACTTTATTTTCGATGCTAGAATCTTTCAAAGAAACAGTGCGTTCGTCGTGGAAACAGTGACATGAGGAAGCACAAAATAGTTACTGCAATGATGGTGCTGGATACTTCGTCGTCCGAGAGTGAAGAAGATGATTCAGAGCAAATTTTACTAAATGGCTGCATATTACTAAATGGATGCACAGACAATGATGTATATTCCCCTCTAAAGCCTTTTCTTATAAAGCCAAAAAAAAAGAAATTGTGTAAAGCTGTATATGGAAGAAATAGTGCCCAATTACAGCGAAGAGGAATTTCGAAGACATTTCCGGATATCGAGGCAACTGTTTGAAAACCTATGCGATCGGTTCTCAAACTGGGAAATGTTTAAAAAAATGCGTTGCGACAAAAGGCTATCCGAAAGTGCTCACATGTTGGTATTTTTATGGTTTGCTGGGCACGAGGCATGCAGCTTTAGAGATGTATCAGATCGCTTTGACGTGAGTCTATTTGCAGTAATGGTGCAATAATAGAAAGAGTGTCAATGTTTTTAAGTTCCCTTAGTCCGGAAGTCATACGGTGGCCAAGCGAACAAAAAAAGGAAATATCAAGTAACTTTTTCGCCGATAAATGTTTATTACCTAAGGCTATAGGTAGGTGTCATAACTGATATAAACATAACCAAAAATAATATATACTAAACAATATCTTCATTAAGGATGTATTGATGGTACGCACATAGTCATCGATCCTCCGTCTACTTCTAAAGATGACTATATCGACCGGAAAGGCAACACCACAATTTGCTTGCAAGGAATCTGTGACGAAAACAGAAAATTTATAAACATTTTTGTTGGATACCCTGGGTCGTGTCACGACAGTTGGGTGTTAAAGAACTCACCTATCTATGAAAAGCTACCATCGTATTGTAAAGGTAATAGTGATTATAAAAGTTTAGGCATTATTATTTTAACTTTTTTATGCTTTCAGATTATTATATCCTGGGGGATTCCGCTTATCCATGCAATAAATATTTGATAACTCTATACAAAGATAACGGACATATGACAAGAGCCCAGATACAGTTTAATATAAAACTAAGCTCTGGTCGTGTCCGTATCGAACATACGTTCGGTATTTTAAAACAGAGGTTTAGGCAATTGTACTGCTGCAAATTACGAGGAATTGAAAAATTATTTCACTTCATTAGAGCGTGTTGTGTTTTACACAACATTGCAAATGAAAATGACCTAAACTTTACATCCGAGATATCACCAGATGTTGATGAAGAATTTCTAAATCACGACCAGGTTTTTCGTGGAAATAGTGTGGGAGATAAAATTTGCCAAGCAATGCAAATTCTGACATAATAATTAAAAAATCATTTTATTATTTTCAAAGAATATTTTTTATTTTTAATTAATTATATTATGATGTTTTTTCAAATCAAATACACATCAAACAAAAAGCATACATAAAAACAACAAAATAAATTATAAATCTAAAAGATAAATATCCTGAAGATGCTACTCAGAAAAGTAGCGAAATATAGATAAAAATAATAACAAAATAAAAAAAAAATGCTTATTGTTTCAATGAGCTTACGCTCAAATAAAAACAATTATTATTTTTAACAATAAAAAGGTAAAAAAACTAATAATCAATTCATTAAACGGAAACAACAAAAGTACTCATTCTTTTTTTAAAAGTAGAACCAATGATTCCAATAATGCTACTTTCCTGGCATCATTTGCTTCCTTTCTCTCTGCCCATTCTTTCCTTTCTGCCCTTGTCTTCCTCTGCTCCTCTATATTAGCTTCTAATAGTTTGAAGAGTTTCTCTTCATTGGCTTCCTTCCTCTCCGCATGGTTTTCTGCATTTTCCACGTACTCCTGTAAAGACGTTTTCCTTCGCTTAGAGCATGAAGCCGTCATATCCAGATTTTCTGTAAATGCAAATGTAAAATATACATACATACATAAGTAAATGAAAAATAAATAATGAAATAATAAATAACCACCTTGCGGAGAATTCGGGAGTTCAGATACGCTGCCGTTATTTGAATTGACCTCCGTTTCACTATCCAAAACGTATTCAGGATTCACCGATCTTTTCTCCCGAAGCAGGTCATCCAATTCGCTACGAAAATGCAAACAAAATAATTAACATAATCATCAAATATTTACTAATCTTTATTTACCTTTGGAAAGGGCACGTTTGTCTACTTCTTCCAGTTTGCTTATTGTTAAGCTGCGCCTTTTTATATTGGCGCTCCAACGTAAAATATCTCCCCTCCACCTGGGAGGCGTTGAAATTGTGGCCATTAGCAGAAAGTTTTGCAGCAATGGCCACCCACATTTGCCGTTTGGTTTTTAGGTGCAGCGACTTACCCACTTTTGGACGCATCTCCTTTACCAAATTAATTAACAATTTGGTGAATGCATCCAGCCAAACTGTTTTTTTATCATCCATCTCATTGCCATCGTTTGGTGAAAATATTATTTCGTTGTACTCATTCATGCCCGCCACTTGGGCTGCCAGAACTTGTCTATATTCTTCGTCTGTAAGTATAAAATATATTTTCAAATATTTAAGTTGCAATTTCTTTATACTTACCATCTTCAACCCTTTTAAACGTTCCTGGCGAGCATTTCACTTCCAAATTATTTTTCTCCATTGTTATCTTGCACTATGTTGGGCAATGTAAGCAAAAGAAGTTTCATAAAAATCCCGACAAATAAAACTAAAAACTAAGAAGAAATTGAACTTACCAAATTAATAACAGCGTAATAAACAAGTTTTTTAATTTAAAATACCTTTTAGGCTTCACTTTAAATAATAATTTTTTAATTTACCGCGAGAATTCACTTTTGCGTACGCATATGCTAAAATTCTTTTGATTTGTTTTTTCAATTGTTTACACACCGATCAGCTGTTTTCTTGTAAGATTTTACTGGATACTGTCTGCGTACTTTTTGATATTTTTTTAGCCGAGAGATTAAAATTGGTCCTACTCTCCCAAAAAAATTTACTTAGTATTTGCTACTGGAAAAGTACGCAGACAGACCTAATAATACAAATGTCAATAGACAAAATCGATATATTCCGTTTACACAAAATTACCCAAACACACAAAATACCAATCGAAATGACAATCAGAGTCAACAATTTAGGTAGAATTATATCCCAGATCATCAATACCGTAAAGATATTAAGACCAATCAAACTAGAATCACCTATAGGAGTACTAACTCTTGTAACACCAGACCAACACCTGAACCTATGGAAATAGGTTCATTTCAAGGGAACCAAATCGAAAGGGAAAACGAGATAAATTTTTTAACATTGCCTCAAGAACTTCATTACCCAAAATTCAAATTTCAATAGGTAAACAAAAAATTATATATGTTCAACTTCTAAATAATAAATTCTATTTCGAGGAATATAATTATCCTCAATATAATCTAATGACGCAACAAATAATTTCGATTTATCTCATTTAAATACTGAAGAACATCAAGCAACCTTAAGGCTGCTCAATGACTTCAAAGACCTTTTCTTTAAAGAAGAAGATAAGCTGTCCTGTACAAACGAGGTGCAGCATGAAATTATAACACCAAATGATAGGCCTTTATGTTCTAAAATATATAGGTATCCTCAAGTTCATGAAGAGGAATTAAAGAAACAAATAAAGGACATGCTAGAGCAAAAAATTATAAAAGAAAGTAATTCACCCTACATTAGTCATTCACCCTACAATGTTGAAAAAAAATTTGTTAGAGAAGAAGATAGGATTAAAATTGCAGTTTTAATGACCGTTTGGTCATTACGAGTTTATTCGTATGCCTGTTGGCGTAAAAATGTCCCATCAACCTTCCAAAGGCTAATTAACAAAATTCTTCACGAATATATAAATAATATATCTTAGTGTTTGGCACTTCACTGGAAGTGCATTTAATTATTTTAAATTAATATTTCGTGCTCTAAGAAAAGCCAAATTGAAAATACAAGTAGACAAATGCGACTTTTTAAAGAAAGAACGCAATTTTTGGGACATATTCTCAAAGCCAATGGAATTAAACCAAATCCCGCCAAAGTCGAAATTTGAAAATACCAAATAATGTAAAGAAAATAAAATCATTCTTGGGAATGGCGGGTTTTTAAAGAAAGTTTGTAAAAGATTATGCGAAAATCGCATATCCTATGACTCAGTATCTAAAAAAGGTTAAAAAAGTCGACGAATATGACCCCGCTTTCATAGCTTCATTTGAAAAATTAAAAGATATCGTGACAAATTCACCTATTTTGCGTTATCCTACCTTTACAAAAAAATTCAATATCACTACAGATACTAGTAACTTTGCAATTGGGGCCGTTTTGTCTCAAAATGAACATCCAATTACATACATATATATCAAGAACATTGAATAAACACGAAACAAATTATGCTGCAATCGAAAAAGAGTTGTTAGCAATGGTATGGGTTGGTATGATCACCAACCACTAAAGTGGCTAATGACAAAATACACTGGCAAAGACATAAGTACAAGATTGCAGAGATGGCTCGTTAGTTTAGGGGAATACGACTTTTCACTTGAATATATAAAAGGAAAATCTAACAACATTGCCGATTTTTTTAGCAGGATAAAAGACGACAAAATTAGTGCTCATATGGAGATTCTTCAAGGCGATGCACAGAGGAATTTTTTGCCAAAAAGCTGGCCAAAATTATTAAAGGTGTTTTTTGAATTCAAAGTTTTAGTTTTTTGATAGTTTTAGGTGTAGTATGATATAAGAAATCTTGTGGCAGATTTTGAAAAAATTACACTGCGCAACAAAAGTACACTGCGCAAAAAAAATTTTTTTTGTCTCTCATAGAAATAAAAGTATGTGGACTATATGAATTTTGACGCCTTCAATTCAAATCTGTTTTCCGTTTTTCTCTAATACGTAAGGATTTTCTTTTAAAGGCGTGGCATATTTCACCCCCTAAATCGTTTGGCTTCCTAATATATTTTGTCATAATTTGTAAACGGGTTCTCCTATTTCAATAGGAGGAGGATTAGAAGATGCACCGGAAAATTCTGCTTAAACTAACCGAACACATTTCTTTTCTATATAAATATTACTATTTCGGAGTTATTAAAAATTTATTGGCGAAAAAAAAATTTTTCCTGCAAAATTCGTTGACGTTTTTTGTTTTCAAAATGCAAAAAAAAAAATTAAAGAACCAAAAAGTTTAAATTTTTAAGATGTTTCCAAAAGCCACATTCCTACGGAATAAAAGTCGGTATAAATAGTAAAACTCAATTAACAAATGTTGATTTTAAAGGTTTAAACTCATTCTTAACAGACTGTATGTACATGCATACATATTATGATTTACGGTCTAATTAAAAAAAAAATTTTTGAAAAATGTAAGGCTCTTATGAACAGTATTTTTTATTAAAAAATGCTTTATTATATTTATTTTATATTATTTAATACTTAATATACGGAAAAGTTAAACTAATAAAAATTCCTTAATAATTATTATGTCGTATGTATATCCTTATTAGCTGCATCATCGGTATCAGGAAGAAGAAGTGTGATGGTTTCTGATGAAAAAGCTTTTTTATTAATCCGTTCTCTTTGCGTACTGCAGCTTATAAAAGGGTCACTGCTCAGAACTAACCTATTCAAGACATCTCGATTTGTATCGCTTCTGCTGAATTTCCTCGAATAATTTGTACGATATAATCGTAAGGGCTTATTTCTGGCCTCGGCAGCGCATTCTGACAATTGGATGGTAGCCTGATACTTGGGTGCCCATGTATTTTTTATGTACCTATATTTATTTTTTGTAAACTTATTTTTGTGATAAATGCTTTTAATAATTATTCTTATTAGGTACTTATATTTATTTTTTTTAACAATTAATGTTTTGTAGAGCATGTTTATAAAAGTATCCTTTATGGGGATGTGTGGGACATTCTCTTATAACTATTATGGATTAATAATTATAGGCAGGTATTAACATTGTGAAGTGTTAAAAGTGATGTGAATAACAGTTGAAATCAATAATTCAAAATACATAAAAGTTTATGACGATATAAATGTATAAGAAAAAGTGCCTTATGAGCAAAAATAGAAGAAATGTGAAAATTTAAAAAAATCGTCAAAAATAATGGCGCAAACTTGCGCACACTTGTTTCTAAAATTAGAGATTCCAGATTTTATTGTGGTATCAAACATAATTCGTAGAGATCCTAACCTCACTTTCAAATACCTCTTCTTTTTATTTTTTTGCAAAAAAAAGTATATATTTTTTTTTTAGCTTTTGAACGAATTGTTTCAACATGAATATTCTACATATGGGCTAATCCTGCGTTACGGACGTTACATTCGCACGCAATTTTGCTTGTTAAGATTGACACAGCTGGCGTTCACATTGGAATATTTTCATGAAATTTTTTGCAAAATGCAGTTCTTTGGGAGTTTTAAACTTAAAGGTTAACTGTTTTTGAAAAAAAGTTATGCTAGCTTAAAGTTCCGTTACGGACGTTACAAAAAATGGAAGTCGATATTGAGGCTTATGTGCATTTACACTTATTTGTTTATTTGACTGTTTAACATTGTATCTTATGCTTAATAGACCCAGCTGTTCGAGCTACTTTTATAGTATTGACATTAGGAAAGCCTGAAAAATAATGATATGATTTAAGAGCTAGAATATTTTATACATTTACCCATGTTTTTGATATTTCGTCAGATATAGTTTTGATATAATTTTTACTAACGTAAATTAAGAAAACGCAATTTACATTTTTTTTGCTAATTTGTGAAAATATCGAGCGTTTTTTAAGATGAGATTTTGGGCCTTTACCAGTTGCCAAACTTTTCGCTTAACAATAGCGCCAACACCGTCCACCGCTCCTTTTCCATGCAAAGTAGCAAAAAAATTCCTAATTTCTAACGGAAAATCCAGTACTTAAACATTGCATGCTTGGCGTACCGCCAAATATTTGAAGAGGGACATGGGGGTTGCGGTTTACAACATAGTTATTGATTACTAATAATTGATTTTTAAGAATTATTTTAGGTTTCAGAAGAATTTGAAATTCATCTCAATTTAAATTGCAGATTGGGGGATCGCATGTTATTTAAACACACTTTTTGTTACTTTGAGGTGAAGTTTTTCGGATTCTCGGCAATTTAGGGCAATTTTAAGCCCAGATTCAGATTCAGCAGATGAAAATCCATTATAAATACTTACTTTAACCTCATAATATTAAAATAAAATTTTGGTTATTTTCATGCCGTTACGGACGTTACACACTTTGTCATTTATATTTCAAAAAAAAAGTGTAATAAATGTATTTCTTTTTTTTCATCAGATTAAAGTGCATAAAAAACTCTGTTTATAAAACTAGTTTAGAAAACAAAATTATTAAAATTCATTCTATTAAACTTAAAAACCCCTATTTTCCGTTAAGGACGTTACACACAGAGTACCCATTTTTAGTTCAAATTGTTAATATATATTAGATAATTAACAAATATGATTTTTATCTTAAATAAAAGAAAATTAAACAAATTAGAGTTTTGCTTAACGATAAATACTGAAACGACTGTTTTGTCAACTTTTTTGACCGTAGAAAATACCCTTTTTTTACAAAAATAAATGAAAGCAAGAGGTACGTTTACGTTAGCCTCTGCCAAGGACAAACAAACCACCGTAAAACCTTATTGCTTATATATGTTGAAGCTTGAATATGTATCCTATTATTCCATTAACAAACATTTGGAATTTGGGCAACATTAAATTTTTGCTTCTGGTTTAAAAATTTTCGGATTAGCCCATATAAAACAAAAAAAAATATTTAAAAAAAAATTTTTAAAAATATAAATAATATATTAAATAAAAAATAAAAAAAATATAAAAAATAAAATAAAAAAAAATTTTTTTGGCTTAGCTGGGATTCGATGCCACGTTTTCTCTAACCAGTATACACGTTTGTATGTATGTATGTTGTTTTTGTGAAAAAAAATCGAGGTGGTCGTGGGTTTTTGCTCATATCTCAGTTGTTTATGTACCGATGTTTCTGATTTTCAATACCGATCTACCCCCGAATATTTCTGAAATTTTAGTACCTTACCCGGGTCCAAGCGATGTCGGGGGGCTTCAAAAAGTTGATTTCAACATACACACGGACAGACGGACAGACTGACAGAGCGCGACTCTCCTATTCATAAGCTTTCAGAAAATATATACTTTATGGGGTCGGAAATGAAAATTGTAGAAATTTCACACGGAATGACAAACCTATATATACCTTTTTTCAATGTGTGAAGGGTATAAAAATAAAAAAAAAATAAAAAAATTAAATTTAAAAAAAATTAAAAAAAAATTTTTTTTTGGCTCAGCTGGGATTCGATGCCACGTTTTCTCTATCCAGTATACACGTTTGTATGTATGTTGTTGTTGTTATGTTGTTTTTGTGAAAAAAAATCGAGGTGGTCGTGGGTTTTTGCTCATATCTCAGTTGTTTATGAACCGATGTTTCTGATTTTCAATACCGATCTGCTCCCGAATATTTATAATATTTTAGTACCTTACCCGGGTCCAACCTATGTCGGGACGCTTCAAAAAGTTGATTTCAACATACACACGGACAAACTGACAGAGCTTAATCGACTCCCCTATTCATAAGCCTTCAGAAAGTATATACTTTATGGGGTCGGAAATGAAAATTGTAGAAATTTCACACGGAATGACAAACCTATAAAAACATACATATTGTTACAGATTTATTTTTAAGTAGCTTAATTTACATTATAATTTATTTTAGTTGTAGTAGTTTAAGTTACTGTAGTTTTATTTGTATTAGTTTATTTTGCTGGTTGTTCGAAAATGTTGTTTGTTATTTTGTGTAGCATACTTTTAGGCACTTCTATTATTCGTGCATATTACTTAACGTCTTAATTTAAATTTAACGGTTTTCGAATGTACTAGAATGTACATACGAGAACTTTGTCGAATGTTACCGAACACCACTATGTTACTATAAATAGCCGAACAACACAGCTAACGTAATCAGTATTACAGTAGAGCTTGTAAGGTGCGTATCAAAGTGTGTTTGATAATAAAAGTGTATAATCATAAGTGTAATAAGTAAAGTGATATTAAAGCAATCTTCGAGTGTGTTTAATTAAATAAAGTGCTCTTAATTTTATAACAAATTTCAACTGTTTTTGATTGCAATAAAAGAACTCGAGAAGTTTATTTAAAGGAAATAATCCAACGTTTATAAAAGGTATAAACGTAACAATATATAAAAACATCCCATTGTAAAATAATAAATATACGTATGTAGTTTAATAAAAAAAAAAAAAGTAAAGAGCATACATTATTGAAATTTAAAATATATTATGTATGAATGTATACTAGGTACTCAATGGGAAAAATACATAAAAATAGATATTTATTATACCCTTCACACAGTGAAAAAAGGTATATATAGGTTTGTCATTCCGTGTGAAATTTCTACAATTTTCATTTTCGACCCCATAAGGTATATATTTTCTGAAAGCTTATGAATAGGGGAGTGGATTAAGCTCTGTCAGTATGTCCGTGTGTATGTTGAAATCAACTTTTTGAAGCCCCCCGACATCGCTTGGACCCGGGTGAGGTATTAATATATCAGAAATACTCGGGAGTAGATCAGAAACAACGGTACATAAACAACTATATATGAGCAAAAACCCACGACCACCTCGATTTTTTTTTTTCACAAAAACAACATTACAACAACAACATACATACAAACGTGTATATTGGTTAGAGAAAATGTGGCATCGAATCCCAGCTGAGCCAAAAAAAATTTTTTTTATATTTTTTTTTAAATTTTTTTTTTTTATTTTTTATTTAATATATAATTTATATTTTTATTATTTTCTTTTTTTAATTTTTTTTTTTATTTTTTTTTTTTGTTTTTTATGTATGTATGTATTTATTATATATGTATATAAAAATTATTTTTTTTTTTAATTTTTTTTAACTTTTTTTTTAAATTTTTTTTATATTTTTTTTTTATTTGAAAATCAGAAACATCGGTACATAAACAACTGATATATGAGCAAAAACCCACGACCACCTCGATTTTTTTTTTCACAAAAACAACATTACAACAACAACATACATACATACAAACGTGTATATTGGTTAGAGAAAATGTGGCATCGAATCCCAGCTGAGCCAAAAAAAATTTTTTTTAAATTTTTTTTTTATTTTTTATTTAATATATAATTTATATTTTTATTATTTTCTTTTTTTCATTTATTTTTTATTTTTTTTTAACATACATACGTAAATTTATAATTTTAAAATGGGATGTTTTTATATATGTATGTACTTATTTCATATGGGATGAATGGTGATACAAACTACTGTTATTGCATGACTACACATTGTGAAGGGTATATAAGATTCGGCCGAATATAGCACTGTTACTTGCTTAGTTTAGTTTTTTTTCATAGTGCATCGTATTTTGCTAGTCATGATATTTCATATACTACTCATATTGACCATGGAACATTGAAATGTTTTAATACTACATTTACACCTGAGCGAAATCTAGTAGATTTGATTTAAAACCTTTTTTTAAATCTATTCCGTTTATACCACTTTTTTTGACATTTTGCAAGATTTCGTTTTCAAAACAATATATTTATTAACAAGGTGGTCTGAGAGGCTCCTATGCTCTACTTCTCTGAAATTCAAACTCTATATAAAAAAAATTTAAACAAAAAAGTACTTGTGCAATTGCGACCACCTTACATATCATAATTGAATTTTTCTTTATGCAGCGTAGTATTTTTTATTACAATTTAATAAAAACCACAGTTGCATCACGAAGTAGTACTAGATTTTAAAAAGATTTTGTCAAAATCTAGTGGCGAAGTAGATTTCGTTTTGTATGGGAAATCTGGTAGAAATGAACAAGATTTCGTTCAAAATCCCGTAAGTACTAGATTTTGTGCAGGTGTAAATGTAGTATAAAAAAAATAAAAAAAATAAAAATTTCAGCAAACACTAAAAAAGAAAGTGGTATCGAACAGCGAACCTCCAGTTTCATAGTTCAGTTGTGTACCCACTAAACTACCAACCTATGAATTTTTTTGGAACTTAAATAAAGAAAAGTAATTTCAATCTATATGAGGTGCATAAAAAATAAAAAACATATACATACTATTTAAGTATTAACAATACGTATGAATGCATATGTGTTTATAAGTATTTCTACCACTCACACTAAGTTGAATTAAAGTTATAGCTGTTGTTACCATGGTGTAATCACATAAGGTGATAGCGTAAAGGAGAGTGATTTTTGGCTCTCTTTTTTTATGTATGAAGTTTGACAATTTCCGGAGTTGAAAACATTTTTTTTATATGTAGTTTGACATACTCCAGAACACAAAAAAATTGTCAGCTGGGCTGGCACCGCCACCTTGTATAAGTGTACCCTGGTTGTTACCTTTTTTCTTATCTCTGCCAGCGAAAGCCGCGGTGACATTTTGTTTTCTTTAAATATTGTGAGCAGAGTTACCAGAGGAATATTGAAAAACAGCTATTATTTTCCTTAAGAGTTGTTACATTTAGCATAAGGTATTGCATTTAAAATTATTTCTTAATGCAAATAAATAAATGTAATTTATATGGACATTTGTATGAATGTATCTAGGTATTTGTGTATATTTAAAGCAGGACTTTTAAAGGAAACTTTTAAGAAAATAAGTAATTAATTTTTTACAAAACAACGGTCTTGAAGTCTAATGATATAAACGCTAATCTTCCAATGGCATGTAATTTCTTGCATTTGTTTGCATGTTTAATTAAAAAAAAAGAAGTAAAGGGCATACAATATTGAAATCTAATATACAATATGTATGGATGTATAATACTCAATGGGAGAAATGCAGAGCTTAATCGACTCCCCTATTCATAAGCTTTCAGAAAATATATACTTTTTGGGGCCGGAAATGAAAATTGTAGAAATTTCACACAGAATGGCAAACCTATATATACCCTTTTTCACTGTGTGAAGGGTATAAAAATGAATCCACTGGAATAGATGAAATCGTATTTATTTACACTGATATAATTAAACCTCGATATGTAGGAAGTAAAAAAACGAAATGTTTAAAAATATTTTCAATATTAACATTAAAAAATTACATCCATTTTAGCCAGATTGAATATTTTCCTATTGAAACTTTTAATATTAATGATACTTCGATAATGATTCGAAGTGATGAAGGGTGTTTTCTTGCACCAAAAAAACCGTTGATACCTTGTCAGGGCCTCCTTGTCTCTTTGAGCCAGCCTTTCTTCTGTCTCAGGACACGCCACTTGAAACTTGTCGGCAATTGAAACTTACCGTCTATCTTTGCTTGATAAATAAATTAAATGCTTCTTTTTCTTCTTTTAGTTTATTTCTAATTTATTTCCTTTTATTTATACTTTACTCAATTACACTTTAAAATCTATTTTCTTTAATTCTAGCTTTTCTTTTAGCTTTAGAACATTCGGCGGTGATTTTACGAATGAAAAAAAAAAACAAGCGTAGCCATCGTACATAAAGTTATATATCATTCAGTCACACAACTTAACGAAACAGGTGATGCCACCCTACTATCAATAGCAGTGTCTACACTGCGCAAACGTTAGTGGAATTCATGTTAGTTATGCTTGCGCAACTTGAACATGCCGCTCACCTTGCAGTTGGGTTAAAAAAGAAAATAACAAGGAAAGAAAAAAAGGGGAATCAATTTTGCTTATAAAAGTAATATTAAGTAAACAAATATAAATGAATACTATCTTGCAAATCCAAATATTTCGGTCTCTTCTCAAATATCGGTCACTCTTTCTTTGAAATTGTTTCTGGGTAGGCTTCTCCAAAATAGCTGATGCCAAATATGGTGTCTTGAGCGCATAGTCCCCCTACTGGACCTTCAGCTGGACTCAAAAAAATTAAGTTGGCTACGTCGGCTCCTAAAACCAATATGAGCCTCTTAAGGCAAACTACAATTCTAATCCTTTAGTTCAACCACCCGCAGTAGAAAATTTGACCTCGTCTGCTACACAAAGTCACAGATTTCATCTTCCCCCTTGTGAGATCGAAGTTTTTCAGGGTGACTATAAAGCATGGCCCACCTTTCGAGACATCTTTACAGCGATTTATGTGCAGAATTCCACATTAAGTCCAGTAGAGAAACTCTTTCATTTAACCCAGAAAACCTCTGGTGAGGCCAGAGAAATAGTAAAAAATAGCCCATTGACAAATCAAGGATTTGAGCTAGCGTGGACGAATCTAAATGAACGCTTTGAAAACCGTCGAATTCTAGTCAATGGCCAGCTTAAGATTCTGTTTAATCTGCAAAATATTACATCAGAATCAGGAAAATCTATTCAAAAACTTCAACGAGATATAAATTCAAGCATTTCCATTTTGAAATTGCACGGCATAGATGTGGAAAGTTGGGACCCAATTTTTGTTTTTCTGTGTTCCAATCGACTTCCTAATTTAACTTTGAACCTATGGGAACAAAATCTACAGGACAAATCTTCCATACCCAAATGGTGCGAATTGGATACATTCTTAACCAATAGCTATCGAACTTTAGAATCTGTTTCCGAGATTCGAAATTCTTCTGCTGCGAAAAATTCCGAATACAAACCTAAAACTCAAGTCCCTTCATCCATGAAGATAAATACTTTTCAGAATAAGATTTCAAGTTCAAAGTGCCCCCTGTGCCCGAAACAGTTTCATGTTATTCGAAAATGCTCTAAATTTCTGAACATGAGTATCTCACAACGATTTGATGAGATAAAGAAACAGGGCCTGTGTATCAACTGTTTCTCGAGAACACATTCTATGAGAAATTGTAAGAGCAATAGTGGCTGTTTTCATTGCAAGAAGAAGCACAATACCCTGCTTCATAGAGCTTCTGATCGTTCCATGAGAACGTCAGAGGAACCATCAACCAGCCCTAGCTCAAATTTTAATCCAAATTCTGCTCCATTTACAACAAAAACTAATTCTATTACTATACAGTCCAATCCGAAATCATATTTGACGACAGTAGGGTCTTGTTTTGCAATGAATTCCCAGGGTGTTCTCCTGGGAATGGCGCTAATAGATATTTGCTTTAAAGGTTTAAGATATAGGGCACGAGTTTTACTTGACTCGGGATCTGAGGGTTCATTTATTTCTGAAAAGCTTTTCAAACGTTTGAAACTTCCTTCAAAACGGACAAACGCTCAGATATCTGGATTGAATAATTCCATATCAGCAAAGGTCAATACAGAATGTGCTTTAGAAGTGAGCTCTATTTGGGATGAGGGAGTAAAATTGTGTGTTACAGCACTGGTTGTACCACGCCTATCAAATAATTTGCCATCAAAAACATACAACGCATCACAATTTACAAATATTCCCAATATTCAACTTGCTGATCCAAAATTTTATGCAAGCTCTAATATCGACATTTTAATTGGTGGCGACCTTTTCCCTTCGATAATACTTTCTGGTGTCAAGCACCAAATTTGTGGTTCTTTAATGGGCCAGGAAACTATCTTTGGATGGATCCTAACAGGACCTGTATCTAAAAATGCAACTCTCACCTTTACCATTATCTCATATTTCTGCGAAGTATCACTAGATAAAGCCATTTCACGATTCTGGGAGGTGGAAGATTTGCCTAAGAAAAATATAACGTCATCGTCCGATAAATTTTGTGAGGATTTATTTAGAGAAACTACTAAAAGAAACAAGGACGGTAGATATATAGTTTCTCTCCCATTTAAGGAGGGATATCCTGATGAAATAAACTTAGGTCAATCACGTAAATATGCAATGGCTCAGTTCTTAAGAAACGAGTCTAGATTAAAACGTAATCCTCCTTTAAAAAGGGAGTATGACAGGGTCCTTAAGGAATATGAAAAATTAGACCACATGTTGAAAGTATACCCACCAGATTCAAGTTCTCCAAACTACTATTTACCACACCATGCTGTCATAAAACCTGACAGTACTACGACAAAATTACGAGTGGTATTTAATGCCTCCTCACCCTCCTCTAACGGCCTCAGCCTAAATGATGTCCTGCACACTGGTCCTGTCTTACAAAGTGATCTAACACTTTTAATTCTTAAGTGGAGATACTTCCAACATGTATATAATGCAGATATCCAAATGATGTATCGACAAATCCTCCTTGACCATAAACATACAAAATATCAAAGAATCTTATTCCGAGACAACTCTGATGATATAATACATGATTATGAGCTACAAACCGTGACATTTGGCGTCAATTGCGCGCCATATTTAGAAATTCGTACACTTTTACAATTAGCTGATGATGTAGCCAATACTTTTCCCCTTGCTAGCAATATCCTCCGTAACTCAATGTATGTCAATGATGCTTTAGTTGGCGCTCACACAATTGAGGAGGCTATAAAATCTCGAAATGAGCTTATAACTGCTCTCAAGACAGCAGGATTTTCCCTAAAAAAATGGACTACAAATTCAAAGAAAATTATTTCTGGAATTCCACCTGAACATTTACTGTACGATGATTTTCTTGAATTTGATGATACTAGTTCAGCAAAAACCTTAGGTTTGTTTCCAAACCCTTTTCCAAATTAGTCACCTATACTAAAAGAGAAGTTCTTTCTCAGATTGCCAAATTATTCGATCCTGCTGGATGGCTATCTCCCTGTGTTGTTTCAGCTAAAATCCTAATGCAGAGAATTTGGATAGAGGGAACAAAATGGGACGAAAGTATTTCCCCAGAGTCCTTGGGGAAATGGAAAATTTTCCAATCAAATTACGACGATATTAATCACATACGGATTCCTCGATGGATTAAGTATGTTCCAAATTCTGTAATCCAATTTCACGCGTTCTGTGATGCCTCAGAAAAGGCATATGCAGCTGTTTTGTACATTCGAATTACCACTGATGACGCGGTATACTGCCACTTAATAACGTCCAAAACAAAAGTGGCACCGGTCAAAACGCTATCCATTCCAAGATTAGAACTTTGCGGTGCAGTTTTACTTGCAGAGATGGTAAATAATTTACTTCCTAACTTTGATGTAGGAAAATATTCCTTATTTTGTTGGACTGATTCCACAATAGTTCTCTCCTGGTTATCCAAACCTCCATGCTCTTGGTTGCCATTTGTGGCTAACAGGGTTTCCAAAATAATTCAAATTACTGATACATCGTGCTGGAATCACGTTAGCTCCGAATTTAATCCTGCGGACTTAGCCAGTCGTGGTCTGTATCCGAAAGAGATTGTAAACAATAATTTGTGGCGGTATGAACCGAGTTGGCTAAAGGAATCTGAAGAAAAATGGCCAAAATTTGAAAAACAAAAACTTCCTGAAACCGAAATAGAAAAGAAAAAAGTAGCCGTCTATTTTTGCTACTTCCAAAGTTATGAAGACATACTTGAGAGATTTTCTACTTTTGCAAAAGCGATTCGTGTTATCGCTTATATATACCGTTTTTTCTTTCATTCGCATCCAAAATTTCGCTCCACTTTTCAAAAAGACTCAATACATATTTCAAGCTCAGAGCTTAATTTTGTTCGTAATCAACTTATTTCCACGTGTCAGAAGGCAAACTTTCCGGATGAGTTTAAAGCTTTAGATTCGGTAGAATCTGTATCCTCAACAAGCTCAATTCTTAATCTTAATCCCTTTTTGGACCCAGAAGGAATCATACGATCATGTGGAAGACTTGAAAGATCGCTGGGATTATCCTACAATGAAAAGCATCCTATAATTCTTCCTTATAAATGCCACTATTCTCGGCTTTTGGTTAAGTTTGTCCACGATATATGCCTTCACGGGGGCAATCAACTTGTTCTACGCCTTACTCGCACTCAGTACTGGATCCCAAGAGTAAAAAATCTAATAAAAACAACAATCCAAAAGTGTTAAGTTTGCACAATTTATAAAAAAAAATGCCACCGACAAATTATGGCATCATTACCGCCAGAAAGATCTGAAATATCGCGGCCATTTACTCATACCGGTCTAGATTTTGCTGGACCTTTTGATTTGAAAGCATATAATGGAAGATCATGCCGCCTCACTAAAGGATATGTTTGTATTTTCATATGCTTTTCCACCAAAGCCATTCACCTTGAACCCACTACAGATTTGTCCACACCCACTTTTCTTGCCGCATTTAGTCGATTCACGTCACGCCGTGGCTGTCCATTGTATTTACACTCCGATAATGGAACGACGTTTTTAGGTGCTTCGAAGGTCCTTGCGCGAGAATTTCTTCAAGCCTCCCGGGAATTAGTAACTGCTAATTATGCTCACCAGAATCTTTCCTGGCACTTCATTCCTCCAGGAGCTCCCCACATGGGAGGGTTATGGGAAGCTGGTGTCAAAAGCTTTAAATGCCATTTTCGTAAAGTATGCGGTGGCTTAAAGTACACCTTTGAAGAATTTTCCACTTTGCTTGCTAGGGTAGAAGCTTGTCTCAATTCGAGACCACTTTCTCCTATTACACAAGATCCTGCTGACCTATCTTCCTTAACTCCTGGTCACTTTCTCATAGGTGCTCCAATTCTGACGCCTATTGATCCAAAAATTACCGAAAAACCAATGTCCATTATAAATCGTTGGCAACGATTAAAACTTATTCATCAACACTTTTGTTCACGATGGAAAAACGAATACTTGAAAGAGCTACATAAGAGAACAAAGTGGAAGAAAGTCGAAGATAATATAAAGGAAAATACGATGGTTGTAATTAAAGATGAGAATCTTCCTCCTAACTTATGGCGACTCGGTAGAGTAGTAAAATTACATCCTGGACCCGACAAGTTTGTACGAATCGTCGACATATTCACTCACAAAGGAACAATAACACGGCCAATTACAAAGATAATATGTTTGCCAGTTGATTAACACTTTTGCTAGTCCCTATAAATTTTATATCTTGCTATGCACTTTCCTTTACAGATTACTATGTCAAACTCTCAATCAAAAAGGGCTAAATCCAAAGCTCAATCCCAACACAATCGTTCAAATTTACCAGAACACTTTAATTCATATATGTGTCGCTTATGCAAGCGCCCTCATCCGTTAAGATTGTGTCGAAAATTTCTTGCAACGAACATATCGGACCGAATCAAAGTAGTTAAAGTTCAGAAGTACTGCACAAATTGCCTCGCACATGACCACTCTCAAGGTACTTGCTTTTCGAAACATGGCTGCCGTCACTGCAAGAAATTTCATCACATACTGCTCCATATCAATCCACGTCTCCAAAACGATTTGCTGCCTCGTTCTCGTTCAAGAACTCGTTCACCTCCATCACAACACTCTTCTACTTTCACCTCGACTCGAAAAGCATCACCACCTATGTCGTCTGTGAAGTCCACTACACTGTCATCTTTATTGCGTCAAAACAGCACAATACTATTACCCACTGTGTCAGTTAAAATTAATTCAACCAATTCTCATGCGCGGTGTCTTCTCGATTCTGGATCTTCAGTAAGCAGAATTGACAAAAGGCTTGTAGAAAGGTTGCATCTTACCACATTGACAATGGAGAATGAGACCATGTGTCCTATTACCATAAAATCTAGATTTGACACAAATTCTCGAATCGATAGTATATTTCGAGTCGATAACCGAATTAGCCTGACAACTCCTAAGCATTCGATTTCTTATAATATAAAACGAGAATTCCGCGACTTATTCCTAGCTGATCCAAAGTTCAACGAGTCCAGTGGAATTGATATTGTGTTGGGAGTTGACGTATACCCAAAAATAATACAAGAAGGTGTTTTTACGAAAATTGGGTTGCCAACTGCCCAAAGTACAATGTTTGGCTGGACCATTTATGGTCCCTTTCTACACTAACTTTAATCCCTTTAATCAATAAAAATATGCACCATTGAATTACATAAAGTAAACAACAGAAAGAAAAACAAACAATCATGAGTTTTTTAACCTTAAATATTCTATATATATGTATGTATATATACGTGAAATATTGTTACTAATACTATCTTTTAAGTAATTATACAATTTGAAAACTGAATCCTGAATTTGAATACTGAAATGTAAAATCTAATTTTAGTCATTAATACTTACCTTTATATACTTCTATTACTTTTCTACTTAATGTACTTTTTTGTTTCATTTATAGTAGCCAGAAAACCAAGTATCTAAAACCTATCGAAATACAACTACAGGCCTCATATGCTGCAAGGTGGGCGGCAATGTTTATGCCAGAAACCCTACATTAGGATTCTATAGCAATAAACCCTAACATCATCTTAGCGATTTCTATTTAATTTATAAATACAAGCAGAATACTCTGTATTGCAGCATTATATGCTATCTCGCTCTAAATAATAATGCCTAAATTAGTTGTCAAATCATAAAATAAGTTTTGGATACTTGTTTCCGTTCTGGCACATGCTCTCTTAAAAATCTTTCTCCGACCTGTTCGAACAAAATCCAATAAGATTTTATTTACACTCAGAGCACACTCATCCCTACTTCCAATTAAATAGATTTCGACCAGCAGTAAGACAAATTGACTCCAACAGTGCCTATGTTTTGGTGTGACTAATATTTGTCTGTACATCTTCGATATATCGGCGTTGAATACATATTTATAAGCCCGCCACTTTAAAATAAGGGATACCAAGTCATTTTGTAATATTGGACCAGTATATAGTATGCCATTTAAACTCTTTCCATTAGTAGAAACACTATATGCATTAAAAACTACTCTTAACTTAGTGGTTGTGCTCTCTGGTTTAAATACACCATGATGAGGTAAGTAATAACTAGGTTCACAAGCATAATCTTTTACAGCTTCCATATGTTCTAAAGCTATATACTCTTTTATAACTTCATCGTACTGACTTTTACTCTCAGGTTTGTTTGATAGAGACTTCTTATTTCTTAAAAATTGTCTTAACGCAATATGCCTATTTGGTCCAAGTGTAGTATTGTCACTTTTGAATGGAAGGCAAACTATATATCTCCATTCTTTGTTTCTTATTGTCGTAGTACTGTATATCTTCTCGCAAATTTTATCCTTTATTTCCCAGAATTTTGACAACTGTTCACTTATGGATACTTTTGTTAAATGTGACATTCGAACAGAACGTGATGGAATATTATTTGTAGTTGGGCCTGTGACAATCCACCCGAAAATTATTTCTTGAGAAACAAGAGTCCCAAAAATATTATGCTGAACACCATCACGCAAAATTGCAGGATATAGATCACCTCCTAACAGTATACCAACTTCACTACTTTTAAAAAATGTTGGGTCCACAAAGTTTAATTTTGGTAAGTCTATATTTTCAAAAGGTCTGAATGAATGTGTGGGAACATTACCCGTTACTTGTGGAACCACTAATGCTTGAATTTGTAGTGATAGAGTATGATCTATTGTAGAACTGATAGTAAAAGTTGCCATCTTACTTGATTTACTAATGACCTCACCACCTAAACCTGTTACCTCAGCAGAAACTGGTACTGTAGGCAACTTTAATAACTTTTGGACCTTTTCAGTTATAAAACTTTCATCTGAGCAAGGATCTATCAGCGCTCTTATCTTATATATAGAACCAAAACTTTAAATATTTATCCAAGCAGTAGCTAACATTACTTACCTTATTGATGAAACATGATGTGTCTGCACCATTTTTGATATTCCCGGAATTTCTGTGGACTGTATTTCCTTTAAACGACTTTCCCGATTATTACCATGTTTGAACGAGCTGGGCTGACTATCTTGAGAATTTGTCTTTATAAAGTCCCTATGCATTAAGGTATGATGCTTTATTTTACACTTCGAACAGTTGTTAATAATTGTGCAATCACCATACATATGACCTATATTAAGACAATTAAAACCGAATTTGAATTTCTTTAATATTGCCACACGACTTCTATGTTCCATGCTCAAAAACCTGGGACATATATTAATTGTGTGGTTCTCTTTACACAATTTACAATGTTTTAAATCAACCTTTGTGTAGTGATTTTTAAATTGCTTATGTTTTGAGGAAGTCTGATTAATACTCAACGAAACTGTTTGAGAACTGCTGGGCCACGTATTGTTTGTGGTAATTATATCTGAAACACTAAAGCATGAAATCTATCTGTAAGAAAGTTATTTAACTCTTCCCATTTGGGAACCTCTGTTTTCTTCTTTACTGATTGTTCCCATATATTTAAGGTTTTTTCAGATAATCTAGATGAGCATTGGAACACAAATATTCAATATCAATGTTATGTAACTTTAGGACCGACATACACTTATTGATCTCCCTTTGCAATCTTTTTATTTCAGCCGCTGATTCCAATTGACAGGGAGTCAAATTAAATAAATTTTTTAGCTGAGCAGTTTCAAAATTTTCAGCTGTTAAAGCCATATTTCTATTTATTTCTCTTGCCTCACCATCAGTTTTACGAAATAAATAAAATAATTTTTCCACTGGACTGAGTCTTGTGTTATTTATATAGATAGCGGTAAACATATCCCTGAAGGTGAGCCATGATACGTAATCACCATGAAACACATTTGTATCACATGAAGGAATGGGTACTGTTCCACCATGGTTGGGGACTTCTGCCTTTGAAGTGTTCAAATCATCTTGAAGAGTTTCCTTTCTTGCCTTTGAGATAATATTTAAACAACGAATGTAAGCTTTCCGAACCTGGGGGTGCTTAGTTTGTACAGACACTAATTCTTTTTTCTTTTCTACAGTATCTGTAGAACACTCTTCATGTAGTTTTTTGTATTTCCCCCTTAATTTACCCAATTCAATTTTCTCAAATTCGAAGGCATCTGATGTGTATTTGGAAAAATCTTCTTCCATAAGAATTCTTTCAAATTCCAAAATTTCTTCTGATGCTCTCACATATTTCTCAAAAAGCGACATTTTATTTCAATTCCAACAACCTTTCTTATATTATGGCTTAATGGAATGTAAAGATATGTATAAGACGTAATTTCCAATAAGAAACACAATAAAATATGACGACAAATTGGCGCAAAGATAATAGTTGGGAAATACAACAACAGAAATCTTAACGGGATTATGGAAAACCGGTAATCACGCTATTTTATGTAAGAGGAATATGTAAGTATATTAATAAATTAAAACCGAACTACAAATTTGAAACACGTTTTACAGCATAAATTTTTATATAACTTTGAATAACGCACCTGTTCTTCACAACTTCTCTATTAACGGCTTAACTAGCTTTTCGTTAAACTCTTGTTGTTGTAATGAAGGTTTCCAAGGGAACACGCTGGTAGTCAATCACCAAGTGAACGGGAGAAGAACCAATGTTTTCTTGAACCAAAATATCCGTTGATACCTTGTCGGGGGCTCCTTGTCTCTTTGAGCCAGCCTTTCCTCTGTGTCAGGACACGCCACTTGAAACTTGTCGGCACCGTCACCGTCTACCTTTGCTTGATAAATAAATTAAATGCTTCTCTTTCTTCTTTTAGTTTATTTCTAATTTATTTCCTTGTATTTATACTTTACTAAATTACACTTTAAAATCTCTTTTCTTTAATTCTAGCTTTTCTTTTAGCTTTAGAACATTCGGTGGTGATTTTACGAATGAAACAAAAACAAGCGTAGCCATCGTACATAAAGTTATATATGTCATTCAGTCACACAACGAAACAGGTGATGCCACCCTACTATCAATAGCAGTGTCTACACTGCGCAAACGTTAGTGGAATTCATATTGGTTATGCTTGCTCAACTTGAACAAAGGGAAAGTAATGGACTTGTTAGAATATATTCCAGTTTATTACACTTTACACTTTAAAAATAAACGTATATAATGATTATGTAATAGAAAAATAAATCATTTTTATTACAACCATGGATGTGATGTATACAAATTATTATAATAATCAGTCTGGAAATATTGTAAGTTATTTCCAGACTGATAGGGATGGGAAAATTGGACAAATCTATCGATATTTATTATATCGATATTTTATTTTACCATCGATATTTATTAATTTAAAATATCGATATTTCGATATATCGACTGAAACATATTTACCTAGTTATTGTTGAAATGATTTACATTTGAAAAATAAATACACCTACTTATGTACATACAAACAAAAATAAATGTATATTAGGCTTCGTAGTAACTTTTTATTCCAATTTTTATAATAAATAAACTAGATATTATAATATATATTAATAGTGAAAGTGCTTGCTCTTATGCGTGAGCTTATAAAAACGAAAATTAGAAAAAAATATTTACGATTAAGAATAAGATCAGTTATATGACTAGATCAAACATAAAAACAACAAATAAGAGCACTATATTCGACTGTGCCGAATCTTTTATACCCACCACCAATTTTGTGTACATTTAAAGCACAATATTTATTATTTTGTTAATCGCTTGGAATTATCTCTTTATAATAAAATATGTATCACTTTCTTTGTAGAGGGTGGTTAAACTTTAAGGGCCCATGTTGAAGGTGAACCACACCTAAACGTCAACTTTTTTCTTGCATTTCATTTGACATTTCTCAATCTCAGACTAACTCAATTTGAACCGTGGAAGGATACGCAATCGAGCAACGCTTTTAAATATTAAAGATTTTTATGAAAATGGGCGTTCAAAACAAAATGCATTTTGTGCACTTCGTGATTCTTTTGGTCAACATAATCGTTCGAATTCGGCCACAATCGTGAGAATTGTAAAAAATATTTAAATGTCTGCAAAACAGGTCTGAAATGTGAAAACATCTGTGAATGCCATCTTAGTTCCTTGAATGGGAAACATTGCTGTTTTTCGCGAAAATGTGCAATCAACCTCGACTCATCATCGTGCCCAACAATTAAGCATCAACAGTGTCATTGAAAATTAAGACTATCGGATCGAGGTGTGCCGCCGAGGTTGCAGGGGCCATTTGGCCGATATTTTGTTCCATGCATAATTGAAGCATACAAATATTATCATTATAAAAAGAAATGATAATAATTTCCTAAATAATTTGTGTTTTATTCAAAATCAACATAGGCCCTAAAAATGTAACCACCCTTTATAACTTTGATATGCTAGTAAAATGTTTTCGTAAATTTAGTCTTTCAATGAAAATGGCCGTTAAAGTACGCGTGTCAATAAAATTTCTGCTAATAAATATAACTTAGATATTTCAATATAGTCCTTTAGTATTCCAAAATCTTTATTCAAATTTATGAATTAAAGACAAACCGTTATATGGGAGGAAGGCGTTAAAGTGGGCGTGTCACCTTAATTTTTGGGCATAACAAGGATATATGTATCATCATACCTTTTATATTATCGGTTTTATGAGCTTTTGAATTTCATTAACGGTATAGTTTTTCCAAATCTTTATTTATAGAAAAATTATAAGAATTTGAGAGAAAACGTTATATGGGAGGTGGGCGTTTAAGTGGGCATGTCACATTTATTTTCCGTCAGTGCAAAGCCTTTGACCAAAAAACAATTCCTGCAAAATTTCAGAATCGTACATCAAATTTTGTCAGTCTTATTAGGTTTTAAATTTTGAATATACTAAAAAAATACACTGCGCGGTATAAATATTCGTACATTTTGACCTATAACTCATTTTTTTTTAGCGATTTTCGGGGAAAAATATTGTTTTTACTCGAGAAATATATATTCGAAGTTTCATGACTTTACTTTACTCTTCGGTAAAAATTCGTTGTGCAAATTCGTCGTGTGCAGCACAACAACGACGAAAAAGTAACATCTTTTATAGTTGATGATATTGTTTAGTGTTTGTGCAAAGAAAAAACAAAAATAATCTAAGAATTAAATTTTTTGTGAAACTCAACAAAACAATAAATATAATTTCTGTAATAATAAAAACTTGTTTACGTATAAGCAAACGTTTGCAAAAAATGTCGTGGGTTGGTGCATTAAACAATAATAAATTTTTTTTTGTGTATAATAGCTAATAGTGTGACCATATGAAAAAAAGATCACTTAATAAACTTAAACATTTGCAAAAACACAAATAAAAACAAATTTTTGTACTTAACTTTTATACTTATTTTAAATGTTTTAAAATAAAAAATAAAACAATTATTAAAGTAAAAACTAACTTTATTTTCTTAAAAAGTTGAGAAGTAAACCCAAAATTTAATAAAAAATGGTCACCTTGTATCAATTTGTTCGTCGTTCGCCGGCGTAAGAAATAGAAATAAATCTAATGCAGAGTTCGCTGCGAACTTCGACTGACGCCACAATTGTATGCATTCTCATATACACAAATGTGTTTTATTTTTGATGACTAATATTCGCGACGAAAAATTCGTCGTTCGTCCCAATTGTGCGCCTAGCATTAAGTTTTAAAGTCAACAATTGATATAAAATAAACTCTGAAAAAAAATTTACGATTAAGGATGAGATCAATTATATGTCTAGATCAAACAAAAAAACAGAAAATAAACCAGAACTTCCACAGAAAATATTAAGTTTAAAGTTAACAATTGAGGTATTGTTTACATCAAATCTATAAAACGAACTTTGAGAGAAATAAAATGTTATCACATGAAAAACGACAACCTCAATTTGAAATATTTACATGTATATATGTTTACTCGAACCAGTAATCATCAGATAGGGACATCAGAAGCACTCTTTGTCTTATATGCTCTCCTGTCAATCTGCTTTTATTATCTGGTACTGATAAAGTAACAGTTGAAGTAACCCTTTCGGATGATACTGAAGAAGCCTTTGCTGCTGTACCTTCTTTTGGAAAACTTTTAAAAATATCGGCTCCGATATTAGTAAATAAATTTCGATTTATCGATATTGAGGTATTTAAAATATCGGCGATTAATATCGAAATTTTTTAAACTAAATATCGGTATTTTGTTATATCGATATATTTTGCCCAACCCTACTTACAAAATATTGGTGAAATATATCATACATAAGGTTGCCATATTTGAAAAGTGAAAAAAAGTACATTGAGGGGGAAAAAACAGTACTTTTCCAAAAAAAAAACAGTAAATTTTTTATTTATTGATAACATAACTTTTACATCAATACATCACATTTTTATTTAAAAAAAGTTAAGAAACATAAAAACATGTAAAAACTATGAGAACATAACGGTGACTTAACTTTTAATTCAATGCATCACATATGTTTTAAAGATATGTAAAAAAATAACATAAAACACATATACAAAACTATGAGAACGTAACAAAAAATATTGCATTTGTTTCAAAACGCAATACATATGTATATAGATCGAGTTGAACTACAAATAGTATCTTAAGTTAGTAACGTGGTCAAAAACACAAATTAAACGTCGTTTTTATACCCTTCACCTGTGGTGCACAAGGGTATATATAGCTTTGTCATTCCGTTTGTAATTTCTACAATTTTCATTTCCGACCCCATAAAGTATATATTTTCTGAAAGCTTATGAATAGAGGAGTCGATTAAGCCCTGACCGTCTGTCCGTCTGTCCGTGTGTTGGTTGAAATCAACTTTTAGAAGCAACTATATGTTCCTCAGATCTGTATATGGTATCAATCTCTTGGAAATATCCAGGAATGAGTCGCTATTGAAATTCAGCACAATCGCCCCATAACTTTCTGAGATATGAGCAAAAAACCACGAACACCTCGTTTTTTTTCACAATTACAACAACAACATACATACATAGATACATGTAAAAAACATACCAAACAAAAATAATTACAAAAAAAAAAAATATTAAAAATAAGAAAAAAATAATAAAAAAAACTACAAAAAAAAATTTTTAAAAAAATTTAGAAAAAAATTTAAAAAATTTTTTTAAAAATTTTTCTAAAAAATTTTTTTAAAAATTTTTCTAAAAAATTTTTTTAAAAAAATTTAAAAAAAATATAAAAAAAAATAATAAAATATAAATAATATATTAAATAAAATAAAATAAAATTTTTTTGGCTCAGCTGGGATTCGATGCCACATTTATTCTAACGTGTACGTATGCACGTATTTTATATGGGATGAATGGTGATACAAACAATTGTTATTGCATGACTACACGTTGTGAAGGGTATATAAGATTCGGCACGGCCAAATATAGCACTGTTACTTGTTCGATATTAATATTGATATTAGTTTGAATAAACGAATTACCAATGCTTTAAAATTTTTGACTGTATTTTAGAACTATGCACTATATTTCCAAACTTAATTTTGAAAACGATCTAATGTATTTCAAAAGTTATTAATTAAATTTCAAAAATAGTAAGTAGAATTTCGAAATTGGTAATTGAATTTCAAAAACTACGAGTTGAATTTTGAAATTATCTATAATATGTAAATTCAATTGATTTGTTTCTTCAAATTACAATAATATTCCACTAATACTTTTGGAATACTATTTATAACGTAAAAAATATTAATTGTAATGATGGCTTTGCATTATAAACCCTTAATTTATTATTTTTGTATTCATTAAATATTATTAAAATTAATAATAATAACAATAAAAAAATGGAAGTTGTAATAATGCAAAGCTATTCATCGAGAAAAAAAATCCTACCTTTAACTAAAGGCAAATTATAATAATGGCACTTAATCTATCATGCATAGAAATTGTTATTGTACTTAAAATCAATATTTAACAATTTTTAAGAAAATAATATTTAGGCTCAACAAAAAGAAAACATTTCTTGTTAAAGTCGACTATAATATTATTTTTAATATTTTTTTTTTTTAAAGTTTATTTTAAAGACAATAGCAATTTTTATGAACAATTAAGTAAAGTCTACTTTAAAATTGATAATTTGTCAATTACAATTGACATTTTTTAAGTTTTATATAGTAATCCAAAAGTATTAATTAAATATTGTTTAAAAAAGAATTCTAAAAAAAATTGAATTTTTAAAATGAATAGATTTGATAATTTTTAAAATTCAATAAATAATTATACAACACAAATAGAGGTGGTATAGTTATATAAAAGAAAATAATTTATGCTTACAAAAAAAGTTAATTCAAAAATAAATAATAAATATTTATCACTTTTTTGTACACATTTAACAATACAATTTTTTCCTGTTTCATTCTTCAAAAAATTACAAAATTCACCACAGGTGAAGGGTATAAAAACAGTGAATATGTGAATATAACAGTACATATTACAAAAAACAGTACATGTACTGTTTAAAACAGTACGAATGGAAACCCTTATCATACACCAAGAATTATACAGTATGGGCGTGGTATTGGATCACTTTTTTCAGTATTATTCTCCCATCTAAAATCTTTATTGAAAACAGGTTTGCATATTTTAAAAAATAAATCATTAGATATTGGAAAAGAAATGTTGGAGCAAATTGGAACAAAGCCAGTAAAACAAATTTTATTAAATTAAGGAAAAAAAGTCATGAATGACATAACAGAGGCTGCTATCGGCAAGATTAAAACAATGCAAAGAGGCAAAGGGAAGCGTATAAAACTAAAACGTTTCAAACAGAGACCGCAGAATAAATTAAAACGCAGCAGAGAAAAGAACTTTAAAGATATTTTTGGAAATTTTAAATGTCTGGATTTATAGAATGTATGAAAAGTGAATTAGATTTATTTGAAGCTCCTCCAATTCAAACCAGTGTCATTAAAACTGAAGAAATATCCTACAACCCGATAGCTTCTTTGGATAATTCTAGACTATTGAGTTTGTATCATTAGGAAATGGAGAAACTTATAGAGATCTCAATAGTATTTATCACAAACTATAGTTTGTGGTATTTATCTTAGACTAGTCGTTGAATTTGAAGGAGCGGAAGTGTTGTTAATAACCTTTTACATTCATTATTTAGAAACTGTATAGTTCATCTAAATAATAAAAATGTATCCCGACCTGACAATAACTATCACTATAGAGCTTATATGGAAACATTGTTAAATTATGGAAACGATGCAACATCTACACATCTTGAATCTTGTGGTTGGGCAGTTGATACAAATAAAATTAATTCATTAATTGAGAAAGAAAACCCCGATTATATAAAAGAAGAAAATTATTTAAAATTAGAGCTTTTTGGAAAACTTCATGTAGATGTGTTTAATTAACAAAAATACTTGCTAAATAATGTTGATATTAAGGTAACGCTAAATTTGGAGAAACCCGAATTCTATATTTTAGAAGGTGGAAATAAAAATGAATGTAATTTAAAAATACATGAAGTTAATTTATACATAAATCATCTTGTTATCAATAATAATATTTTAATGGGACATCACAACGTGTTGCAATCAAAAAATGCAATTTACCTATATAAGAGAGTAGAAATAAAAACATTTACTACACATCCTGGAAATCACTTGTTATCTTTAGATAATGTTATACTTGGACAGCTACCAAATTTTGTAATTTTTGGTATGGTATCTAATAAAGCTTATACAGGAGAAAGAAAAGAAAATCCATTTAACTTTCAACATTTTAACCTACAAAGATTCAATTTGGTTGTTAATGGAGTGAAATTCCCGCACAACCAATTGAATTTAACTATAATAATGGCACAGTTTTAAGCACCCGTGGTTATTAAACACTATTTAAAGGAACTGGATTTCATCATTTTGATAAAGGTCATCAAATAACGAAAGAACTTTTTGATAACGGATATTTTATGCTAGCTTTTAATTTAACGCCAGATCATAACAACTCTAACTGTGGAAATTTAATAAATCAAGGGACAATTCGCATTAAAGGACGTTTTGGAAAGCCAATTATTGAAGCGATTCCCTGTGCCCATGTTCTGTAACTCTCGCTACGAGAAACTTTTCACTTGAAACATGTAAATTGGTACAGAAATACAACAAATCGAAACAAACAGCTGTTTTTTCTCACTGTACTGTTTCTGTAACTATTCATGCGAGAAATACCTGTCACGTAAGAAAAATACTCGTAAGCCATAAAAAAAGTGTTTCTGTAAAGTTTTCAGGCGAGAACTTCTCACTTTTAACTGTCAAAATAAGTCACAAACAAAAAGACCGCGAGATTGCAAAAACTTTGAGCCAAAAAATATAAAAAGTCAAAAATCAGTGACAAAAACATGGAAAATGTAGTTTAAATATTTTTTTTTATTATTAATGCATACATATGTATGTATTAATATTATAAATTTGTTATCGTTAAGAAAAATATGCGGGTTTCAAAGCAACAAAAAGGAAAATTAGATATCGAGTTTAAACTATCGAACCTTCTATAAAATATTTTGTAATTGAAATAATGTTTTTTTTTGTGCTTTAAACTTTTATGTATGTAAAAGGAAGAAATTAGGAAATGAAAAATTAATTACTTTAAATTTGAGGTTATAAATTTTCTTACTACGGGAAATAATTTATGGTAACTATCTTTGTTTAATTTACAAAAGTTTTTATATTTCTAAAAAAGATAGATTTTATTTGATATTGATTATATTTTTACAATCATCAAAGTCATTTAAAGTTTAAAAAAACTAACTAACTTAATAAAATTGCTAAATTCTTTTCATTTATTTTTTTTATTTCAATTTCGAAATAATTTTTATAATTTTTTTATTCCTTTTTTATTTAGACCTTAAATATTTACAAAATGTGTTTATTGTTGAACCAAATTGTTTAATTTGTATGTCGTGTGTCCTAAACAAAAATCCTAAATACACCACCATCATCATTATGTTTATCATCAAAAGGAAACAATGTTACCAATGTCTTGGAAAGTGAAGGCAAATTTGCATTCCTTATACCTTTTCTCATAAAAGGTGCCTTCAAGCAGAACTATTGCTGATGATCTGCTTAAGCGATATAGTTCCTTAAATCAATTCTCCGGCATTTCAAAAGAGTCTGTTGAATCGCACAACCTTTTGCGATGAATCCGCAACATATTCCTTTCATCATCCCCAACCGCTCTAACTAAAGCTGCATTGTACATTTTATTTCTTTCTTCTGCACTTATTTTTTTAAACACTTTTATTTTCTAAATTTTATATGTATTATTATTTCCGCACTTCTAAAGTTTATTTTTTTTTTCTTCTTCTTCTTATAATTAAGTATAATTTTTGATAGCTCTAACGTAACAACGTAATCATAAATGGTATTTTTCGCCATGAGTTACAGATACACTTTTTTCTCACACATCGAGAAACGGTGGGATATTTTGTTTCATGACTTTTCGATGCGAGAAGTTCTCACTAAAGTTACAGAACATGGGTACTGTTTAGTGTATTGTGAATTTGATAGCATAATAGAAATTGATAAGTCAAACGCTATGAATTCAATTACAATAAAACATACTTTGATATGAGAGAGTAAATTTAAAGGTGTTTATGCATGCAATAAATTACCGACAAAATCAGTTAAAAAACCATGTTTTTATATTGCTAACACTGATCCATCACATAAATTCATGCAACGTTACACAAACGTGTGGGATATTGTTTATATTATCTTACGCGTGTATTACATAATTGTTATTTCATATTAAGGTATCTTATGTATACACTACAAAAGACTCATATGTATCTTCTGTGGATCATCCAGAATTCTTCTGCATTTTTTTTCTTTTCTCCAGTGTTGCTGTAAGGAGAGATGTAGATATGCCTTTAATTTTGATATCTAAAGCCATATCTTCGAAATAAAAGTTAAGTTATAGCCTTTTTACACTTGCTCACATCTTTCATCAAATCAACAAGATGTTAACATCTTCCCATATGAATTGTACGTGTTTGTGTGTCAACATATCTCAACATCTTTTAAAGATGTTCCTATATCATTTTGTTCCACTCAACATCTTTCGATTATTTTAGTGTCTTCACTAGAAAAAAAAAAATAGTGTTGCAAAAAAACTGGAATCACTAGAAAAAAATTACAAGTACCAAAAACAAAAAAAAAATACATACAACGAGTGGACTTGATATAAGTATGTCGTATAAAATAAAATATCTTAATTATCTTCATTCTCTAACAAAATCTACATATTGTAATAATAATTGCTTTCCAAGGGCAATAATTAATACAATTAATACAGAATTTTTAAATCCATTTTTTTTAATTTTTATATGCGCAAACATGCAAAATAAATATTATGACAGATGAAAGATGAAGGATCAAAGATGTTGCAAATGTAAACAAGTTTTTTTCATTTTCAACATCTTCCACGCATTCCGCTAAGATGTGAGTAAGTGTAAAAAGGCTATTAGTACATATATTCCATTTATATCAATACTTATATCTTAAATGAATTATGATTTATATAAATTACCAAAGTACTAGCATATGCTTTGACTTAGTAACACTTTTCTTTAAATATTGATGTAAGCAGAACTGTATTTTGGATATATTAAAATACTTTTTAAATAATAAAAGTTAAATTAAAAAAAAAATTATCTATGTATATATATAAAATTCACGTGTCACAGTGCTTGTCACCAAACTCCTCCGAAACGGCTGAACCGATTTCAATGAAATTTTGCATACACATTCTATAGGTCTGAGAATAGGTTTATAACTATTTTCTATATTCCTTAATGGAGTAGGCGTGGCACATCCCATACAAAGTGAATTTTTAACATCATATATCTTGATTTCTATGAAAGGGAGAGCTTCGAAAATTCGTGCGACATCATTTGTTACTATTTGTAGCCGTACCGAAAATGGGCAGGATCGCATAAGTGGGCGTGGTAGCTGTGATACGAAGTGAATTTTTAATATCATATATCTTGAAAACTATGACAGGGAGAGCTTTTTAAATTTATGTGAGGCCTTTTATTATTAATGTGAGTACCCATGCCGAAAATGGGCGGGATAGGATAAGTGGGCGTAGTATCTCCCATACAAAGTGAATTTTTAACATCATATATCTTGAGTACTATCACAGGGAGAGCTTTTTTAATTTGTGCGGTACCACCCGTGCAAACTTTGCACACATATTGAGCTGTCATGACTTTATAATTTCGTGATTAGAAAAGTGGGCGGGCCACGCCCATAAAAAAGTTATAATCTTGAGGTCCTTGCACTGGACCGATTTTTCTGAAACTTTGCACACACATTGAGCTGTCATGACTATATAATCTGGAGATTAGAAAAGTGGGCAGGGCCACGCCCATAAAAAATTATAATTTTGAGGTTCTTGCACTGTACCAATTTTTCTGAATCTTTGCACACATATTGAGCTGTCATGATTTTACACTTTCGCGGTAAGAAAACTGGGCAGTACCACGCCCATAAAAATAGTTATGATTTTCAGCTACTTGAACTTCACCGATTTTTCTGAAACTTTGCGCACATATCGAGCTGTCATGACTTTACAATTTCGTGATTAGAAAAGTGGGTAGTGCTACGCCCATAAAAAAAGTTATAATTTTCAGCTACTTGAACTTCACCGATTTTTCTGAAACTTTGCACGCTCATATTGAGCTCTCATGATTATACAATTTCGTGATTAGAAAAGTGGGCAGTGCCACGCCCATAAGAAATTTGTTATCATATTTAGCTACTTGCACTAGATCGATTTTTCTGAAACTGTGCACACATATTGAGTTGTCATGAGTATACATTTTCTTGATTAGAAAAGTGGCAGTGTCACGCCCATAAAAAAAGTTATTATTTTCAGCTACTTGAACTTCACCAATTTTTCTGAAACTTTGCACTTTGCATTTTTATTCATTAAGGGGCGTAGCAACGCGCGCCAGGCTTTTCTATGTAAATATATAAATTGATAAATTAGATCCATTTACTACGATTTGATCTACCCTTTTATTTTTTTAATACAAATTTTATCTTAATTTGTTTTACTATTTAAATGATAGTATTTAGAAAAATTATGTGCAAAAATGGAAATTTTTGGTAGATTTAGTGCATTTTTTGACAAATTTGTTAGGAATAATATTTTTGTGGCATACTTGTCATCAATTATAACTGCTTAAGCCATATAAACACACATACGATCATAAAAAACAACAAATAAATGTGAAACAATAATATTTATGTATGTGTGCGTTTGTTCCATAATTGTTGTGCTGTTTTCATAACCCAAGCACATGGCGATTCATTATCAGGTGGTGTTGACAAAACAGCTGATCTACTTTCTTTATTTGCATTAATGATAGTTGAGTTGTCAAATATTATTTACGTTTACATATGTAGATTACTTTCCCGCGCAAAAAAATACAAACAAAAACCATGTAGTTTTTGACACATCGACGGTCGAAAGCAACAATAAAAACCGTGTTGTTTTTTTAATGTTGTATTTGTTGTAGAATTACCATCACATGATAATTAAATTTGCCTTGCCCAAGCAAGTGCATTTTTACTACGCCAAAACGCATGATGCTCTCGCTTGAATTGTAAAAACGGTTACTCATTTTACTCGCTTTTTTACGGATAATCGATAACACTTAAGAACTGTAGTCCAATTAGTTGTACTGAGTACAATAAAGAGTATTTATGCGAAAAATACTTAGATTTTGGTTACTTGTATATACTTATGCCGAACATCAAACGAGTATGTACGGATAGAGTATTTTTTTTAGCTGTAACCGTACGCGCCTTTAGGTACATGTTTTGCTAATAATAATCAATTGGGGGATTCACAGTAGTGTCATAAAATCATATGTCCTATAATAATAGGATGAAAAATCAAGACTATTGTGAACAACCCCTCATAATAAAGTGTGATATTTTAAATTTAAGTCAGCTGATGTTAAACAATTGTAAAAATAAATATTTTTTTTCATAATGCCAAAAACAAGTGAAAAAAACAAAATAATAGCCAATTTGTGCGAAAAGTACATTTTAGACGTTGTAATGACAGACTCAAGTAAACAAATAACAAATAAATTCAATTTTGTTTGATAAACAAAAACAGCAGAGTCCTTATCCGATCTTTTTTGACGCCACCAGTGATATGTTATCAAAAATTAGCAACTGCGCTTAAATTTGGATATCGGCCCGATAAAATTATACAATGAAGGGCGACGGCTTAAAAAAAATATTGCGGCTTGGCTTAGCCATTTAGCACAGGTCTCTGCTTATTAAATACGACAATAAACCTAGCGTACAAAGTTCTATTATTATGACACTTTTTTTTTTTGAAAAGCAACAACAAATTTTGTAAACCATTGTAAAATTTTAGAACATTATGACAATAGGTTCGTTCGAGAACTCACAAATTTGTACGAATTTGTACAAATTTTTACTGCATTTTACGAAATTGCGTTCGTTTACACAAATTTGTAGTAAATGAGAGCACAAATAGAGAGCGAAAAGTGACAGTTCTTGACTGAGTATTTGCAAATTTTTACAACAGAAATTTCTTGCTGTAAAATTTAGCAAAACCAAAAAACATATGATTCAAAAGGTAAACAAACAAAAGTAAGCAAACAAAAAGTATACAATTTGTGAAAAAAGTATTAAAAAAAAAAGGAAAATCCAAACAAAAGTGCAAAATATTATTAAATTTAAATTGTTTGTGAAATAAAGTTAGTTAACAATGTCTACAGATGAAAGAATGGAACTGCCTGAATCTGGCGCAGGTATACATACTTAAATACATATTTGCACATATGTATGTATGTACATAGTTCCCATTAAAATTTATTTATTTGCCATCAGCTGTTGCTTCAATCTTACGAATTTTTACAAATGTCTGTTCGAGTACTTTTTTGGACAAATTCTCTTTTTGAGAGTAAAATTTTCAATTTACTAAATAATTACTCATTTACTACAAAGTGCAGTAAAAGTACTCGAACGAACCTAATATGACATGCTAAGACATCTTGTGAATCACCCAATTGTTTTTTTAAATTATAATGATCAAAATAAGAATATATTTATTTGGTAATTGAATTACATTAAATACCATACAGAATTTGTTTAATTTATTTAAAATAATGAAAAAAGTTAATATTTTAAAATTGTTATTACATAAATTTAATATTTGAGAAGATAAATTTCTCTCTTTTGTTTGTCGTATTATTTTTTTAAAACAAATATCCAAATGGGATCACAAGTAAAATATGTTTTCCTGTTTATGATTGCCAATATATATTATTATTTGTTCGCAAGTAAGATATGATTTTCTATGTTTGCGTTTTACGAAATTGGCATAAAAATGCGCCTAGAATGTGACCACAAAACCAATAGTTTATTGAAATAAGCAAAATGACAAAATTATTTCTTTAGTGTGACTCAGAATTTCCCATGACATGTCTGTCTGAATTCGTGTCAACCACTTCATATGTTTGGCGGTCAGAAGTCTGACAGAATTCGTATAGAATTCTTACTTGTTTGTCGACATTTCTTACAGACATCTGACAGATGTAGGACAATTTTGCAGATCGGTACGAAATCAGTCAGAAAACTATCAGACGTGTCGTACATTAAATTTCCCAGACATGTCTTACAGAAATCTGTACGAAATGTCCGTAAAAAAAGTCAGATATTTGTAAGACTTGTCTGATTTAGACATTGTCGTACTTTTGTGCAGGCTGGGTTTCTACTCAAATTTCAACGATTTTTTTTTAAGAAAGTAAATTTTGACGTTTGCAAGAAAGTAAAGTAACAAATGGTAAAGACTGTTGCCTACTAAAAAAATTTATACAATTTTACAGGATTTATGGTAAAATAATAATTGCAAATATAACTTATTTTTGTAAATATGAAAAGATTTATAATATTTATTCTTCAAATATACATAAAGAATAATATTGATGTAATTTTAAAGCAATAATTTTATTAAAAATTAACAAAAATTACTTTTTTCAACTGTTGCTTTTTAAATTTGTGTGTGAAATATTCTTGGTAACTCTAAAGGCAAGGTCTATTAAATAAGGTCTGTGCAACTCTACAAAAACAAAAAGCAAAAAAAATATCCGGGCATTTTGTTAGTGTAAAATTACTCTAAGGTAGTCAAAAACAGCTGACTAAAATACCAAAAAATTCATCCAGGTGAAATTATCAGTCCATCTGATGGGAAACGTTACTGTCAAACTGTATGTATAAAAAATTATTTTTTATGAGGTATTTGACAGAGAGGAGCACAGCAAATTCGCCGTTGCATATACCTGTATGAATATGCCCAACGCCTATTAAATTTTGTGTTTTCATTTTGTTTAACAATTTTTTCAAGACAACAAAAATAAATTGTGTTAATAGTAAATATTTGCTAAAAATATGGCTGATAAAGATAAAATAGAAGTCTAGACGATGTCTTGAAGAAGCGTGCTGTTTCACAAGGTATGTTGGGCCAGAAAGATGCTCGTTTCGCTGCTGGTGTTGTACAAATGGTGCGTGAAGGCAAAATAGCTAATCGTTGTATTTTCTTGGCCTGTGAGGCAAGTAATGGCAAGGCTGCTATAGCTGTTGGTGTGGCTCAGTCCTTGGGTACAGAAACGCCTTTTACCAGCACTTTTCACTGCACTTTTGAATATATCTCATAAGTTGAAAAATTATCAATCATAAAATTGAAAAATTGAAAAACATAAATGTCGCCCTAAAAAGGTAAACAAATTTTGACAACTTTGAGTAGTAAACATAGGGGAGCAAAAAACGATCAGCTGATTAGTTGAACAGACCTTATTTAATAGACCTTGTCTAAAGGTAGTAAAAATAATGGAGGCAAATTACGCTCATCAATGTACAATGTATAGCAATTGTTGCGACTATACGCTTCGACGACATTTTTGAAATGAATTTTCACTTTCCTGTGTAAGCGTACAAAAAATTTACTTGAAAGTAGTCCATTTCATACAAACTTTTATTTATAATACGTATACAGAAATTCCATGATATCACTTTCATGTGTAAATGCAGTATAAAGTACTTTTAATTTCATTGGGTGGAGAACACGACACGAGTAATTTATTTATAAAATTTAATATCTTGCCTTAGCTTTTAATTTTTTTTGGAAAACCTCACTCTAAATTATTATCAGGTAAAATTATTTTAATTTTCTATTATTTCTGCAAAGAAAAACAACAATTTCAAAGAAAATACAACGACTTTGACAGCTTACTGCGGCAATAATCGCAACGTCCATAGGGACGCAATCAAATTTGAAAAATGTGGTAACCCGGGGTCTCCACGTAGCAATATTTAGTAGCAAATTTGATTGCGTCAATAGAAATTGCAAGGTGTAGACCGCAAATTGCCATATGTAGCAATATATTGCGCAATCATTGCTCTGCTGATTGCTTGAGCAATTATTGCCGCAATTAGCTGTCAAAATCGTTTAATTTTCTTTGAATTTTATGTTTTTCTTTACAGAAACAAAGGAAAATTAAAATAATTTTACATGATAATAATTAAGAGTGAGGTATTTCAAAAAAGCTCATAAAAGTTAAAACAAAAATATTAAATTATAAAAATAACTTATTTGTGTCGTGTTCTCCACCCAGTGAAAATAAACATATCTTAGCAATAAAGTGCCGTTATTCTGCCGACGTTTTTGCTTATGCTTAGCAATGAAAATTGCTACGTGGAGACCCAGCGTAATAAATATTGCTACGGGGAGACCGCGGGTTAAGGTCTAACTAGTATGTCATATAATGTTTATGTTTCTGCTTATTGTTTACATACAAGAAATTGCGTATTTGGAGAAAGAAACTCTATTAGAAAAAATATTTTTAACTGAAGTCAAAAGTTTATATCATATTTTAATTGCTATTCTAATGTAATGCCTTAGTATTAGGCCATTATCAAACATAACCATTTATAAATACCTAATACAAACAAAACAAGTAACAGTGCTATATTCGGCGGTGCCGAATCTTATATACCCTTCACAACGTGTAGTCATGCAATAACAATTATTTGTATCACCATTCATCCCATATAAAATACGTGCATACGTACACGTTAGAATAAATGTGGCATCGAATCCCAGCTGAGCCAAAAAAATTTTATTTTATTTTATTTTATTTAATATATTATTTATATTTTATTATTTTTTTTTATATTTTTTTTAAATTTTTTTAAAAAATTTTTTTAGAAAAATTTTTAAAAAATTTTTTAAAATTTTTTTTTAAATTTTTTTAAAATTTTTTTTTGCAGTTTTTTTTATTATTTTTTTCTTATTTTTAATATTTTTTTGTAATTTTTTTTGTTTGGTATGTTTTTTACATGTATGTATGTATGTTGTTGTTGTAATTGTGAAAAAAACGAGGTGGTCGTGGTTTTTTGCTCATATCTCAGAAAGTTATTGGGCGATTGTGCTGAATTTCAATAGCGATTCATTCCTGGATATTTCCAAGAGATTGATACGATATACAGATCTGAGGAACATATAGTTGCTTCTAAAAGTTGATTTCAACCAACACACGGACAGACGGGCAGACGGACAGACGGTCAGGGCTTAATCGACTCCTCTATTCATAAGCTTTCAGAAAATATATACTTTATGGGGTCGGAAATGAAAATTGTAGAAATTACAAACGGAATGACAAAGCTATATATACCCTTGTACACCACAGGTGAAGGGTATAAAAATAACACAAAAAAATTACACGAATGTTCTACAAAAATAATTATAGAAATTTTTTTTTAATATTAATAGAAAAATTTGATATCTATTACTTTTTTTTTTAAACTATACAATTAAATTATATATTCTACCACTAAAAGAAAAAAACAATAAAAACTGCTTTCAATTTTTGTAAACAAATACATTTGATTTTTGGCATGTCAGTTGTCGTTTTCCAACAATAAATTGCATGTAGAATTTTATTGTTGCAGAACCGAGGCTACCTGCTGATAGTACCATGGAAATTAAGAAAATGCTCAAAATGTCGCAAACGTCAAAACATATATCTCATAGTTCCCTTTTACATTTGCGACAGTAAAGAAGAGATATTTTTTCAATTCTCTTTTGATCTTGAATATGACTTTTACATTGAGAAATAAAACAAGTTACAGTGGTATATTCGGCCGTGCCGAATCTTATATACCCATCACAACGTGTAGTCATGTAAATCATGTAGTCTCATACAAAATATGTACATACATGTAAGAAACATACACATAAAAAACATACCATTATAAAATTATAAATTGAGTTTACGTATATATGTTTCTAAAAACAAAGTACAAAAAATATATAAAAAAATATTTTAAAAACAAAAAAAAATTAAAAAAAATTTGCAAAAAACATATAAACAAATTAATAAAAACATAAATAATATATAAAGAAAAAAAATGAAATAAAAAAAATTTTTTGGCTCAGCTGGGATTCGATGCAACGTTTACGCTAACCAGTATACATATATGTATGTATGAAGGTATGTATGTATGTATGTATGTATGTATGTATGTATGTATGTAATTGAAAACGATCTTTCCTCTCTCTTAACTGCAGCTAAATTTACTACTGCCTGGCCTGTCGTTCGCCTATTGTAGATTCTCTGGATTTCGGCTGCCAGTATGTCTATTGGAATCATTGCCGCTATGACACAAGCCGCGTCATCCGATACCGTCCTAAAGGCACTTATTGTCCTGAGCGCGCATAGTCTATGAACCGAGGACAGTTTTCTTCTATATTCCTTTATCTTCAGAGCCTGTGCCCAAACAGGGGCTGCGTAAAGCAATGTGGAATTGGTAACCATAGCCAAAAGCCTTCTTCTTGGACCTCTTAGTCCTCCAATATTAGGTAGTATTCTAGCAATACTCCTTTGAATCATCGCGGCCTTCGCGCACGCGTATTCAATATGAGGCCCGAATTTAAGTCTGTTATCCATCATGACCCCAATATATTTGATTGCCGGTTTAAAACATATCTCCTGGTTTCCCACCTTCACCTTCATGAATTCCACTTTTTTCCTACTTGTAATTAGTACTGCTTCAGTCTTCTGTTCTGCCAGGTTGAGATTCGCTGAATCTAGCCATCCCTGGATCCTCACAATTGCATCGTTTATAGCCGATTCTAATTCCACAATATGTTTCGCTACACTGACAATCACTATGTCATCTGCGAACCCGATTATCCTTGTCGAGCTTGGTAGTTGTGTTCTAAGGACTCCGTCATACATGATATTTCATAGCAGTGGACCAAGAACCGATCCCTGTGGAACACCTGAACTAACATCATACATCCGTGGCCCATCGTCAGTTGCATAGATCAGTTTCCTATTCGAAAAGTAACTATTCACTATTCTTATTAGGTACTTCGGTGTGTTCAGTCTCTCTAGAGCTGCCATTATGAAATCCCAACTGGCAGAGTTAAACGCGTTTCTAATGTCACCACAGTATTCTTTTGTCCCCCATCTCCAACGTTCTCCTGCTATTGCGCCCGCAGCTGTATCTACTACCCTTTTTATGGCGTCAACCGTGGAGCGTGATTTCCTGAATCCGAATTGTGTCTCAGAGAGTCCATTCTCTCTCTCGACGATGTCCATGAGTCTGTTGTAGATCACCTTTTCCAGTACTTTGCCCAGCGTATCAAGAAGGCAGATAGGGCGATAAGATGATGGGTCGCCAGCTGGTTTGTTCCCTTTCGGAAGCAAAACGAGTCTCTGTCTCTTCCATTGGTCCGGGAAAATACCCTCACTTAGGCAACTTTGCATAATTCTCCTGAACAAGCACGGTCTTCGATGTATTGCGGCTTTAATGGCTTTATTGGGAACTCCGTCCGGGCCCGGTGCCCTGTTATCCCCAATTTCCCTACCTATCTTGAGAATCTCTTCCTCCGTGACAGGGGGAATATTGCAGTCCGTGAATCTGCTGTCGACGTATACCCAATTGTTCTCCCGCTGCGGGAACAGGTGCGATACAATGCGCAGTAGGAGTGTTGGACATGTTATCTGAGGAGCCGCTTGGCATTTAATCTTCTTCATTACCACCTTATATGCTGTACCCCAAGGGTTTGTATCTGCCTCCTCGCAAAGGCGCTTGAAGCTTTCTCCTTTGCTCTTCTTAATTGCGGTTTTGAGTTGCTTCCTAAGTTCCCTGAATTCCTCAATCCTCTGGGTGTGGTAGCTTTTTCCTCTTGATCGCTGTGCCTTGCGCCTCGATCTAAGACATTTCAATCTGAGGCTTCGTATCTCCTCATTCCACTAATAGCATGGAGAACCAAATCTGTTCGGCTTACGTTGTGGCATTGACGCATCGCAAGCTCGTTCTATTAACCGGCATAGTTGCACTGACGCTATCTGCACTGGACCTACCTCGATATCCTCGTCCATTATTGAATCATTGAATGTTTCTAAGTCGAAACGTGAATCCTTCCACTTTGGACCCGTTGTAGGCTTAGTATGTCGCCCACGGCCACGGCATCCTGAGATTACGAACATTACCGCCTGGTGATCACTGAAGGTGAAATTTTCGCTGACCCACCACTTCGTCCTTGGAGTTAGCGAGTTGCTGACAAACGTAATGTCGATGATAGAGCTCCGACCGGCTTTCCTGAAGGTCTGCCTCCTTCCATTGTTCGCCACGTCTACATCCAGAGGTGCCAATGCCTCCAGGATGCTACGTCCTCTTCTGTTTGTCGATTTGCTACCCCATTCCGTCGCCCAGGCATTGAAGTCACCAGCTATTACAAGTGGGGACTTCCCAACCGCATCATTCACAAGTTCCTGCAACATAGATTCATATTCTTCATGGGACCAGCTTGGTGGAGCATAACAGCTGTAGAAGAATATGCCCTTTATCCTTGCTCGAGTAAAGCCTTTTCTTTTATCTCCAATGTTCTGAATAGCATATTTGCCACATGCCCATATTGCCGCCTTCGAATTTTGATCGCTTGTCCAAACATTGCTACTTCTTACTCCATATGGTCATTAGATGCTGTTGGAATATCCAAATGCCAGGAGGACAAGTCATCTAAGGATCCAAGGTAAGCTATAAAAATGGAAAAAAGAACCAAAATAATTTTAGCATATTTATATTTTTTAGTGCTTACTAAAAAATTAACAATTTGTGTAAGGGTGTCTTAAGAATTAAACAAGTGGAAATTGCAAAGCATACTGACCTTTGCAAACTGGACCAACTGGACTGAATCTTCCGGGAATCAACGGTAAGTACCCTCAAGTGCCTGAAAATGTAATAAAACTAACATTAACTTGTAATTTTTAAATTTTGTAATTTTCTTTAAGGGTGCTGTTTAACTTACCTTTTTTTCAAAATTGGAAATGGTGCTGAGCTGCGGGAACTGGACCAACTGGACTGAATCAACGGTAAGAGACTTCAAGCGCCTGAAAATGTAAAAAAATAAATATTAATTGATATTTTTTAAATTCTTTCATTTTCTTTAAGGGTGATGTATTGCATATATTTTTTACAAAATGGAAAAGGATACTGACCTGAGGGAACTGTACTAAATGGACTAACTCTTCCGGGAATCGACGATAAGCGTCCTAAAGTGCCTGAAAATGTAATAGAACAAATATTTATTGACATTTTTTTAAATTTTGTAGTATTCTTTAATGGTAGTGTTTTGCTTCCCTTTTTTTTTAATTGCAAAGGATACTGACCAATGAAAACTGCGCTAATTGTACCAAATCTTATAGGATTCGACGGTCAGTACCCTCAAGTGCGTAATAATGTAAAAAAATAATAAATAATTATTTTTTTTTTTTAATTTTGTCATATTGTTTAAGAATGATGTTTTGTATACAATTTTTTCAAATATTGTCAAGGTCACTGAGCTTTAGAAATTGGAACAATTTGACAAAAACAAACTGGAACAAGCAGTAAGTACCCTAAAGTATCTATAAATGATAAATATAAAACATTTCTTGATTTTTCCTTAATTTTATCGTCATTTTTAAGGGCGTCGTTTGAAAAACATCAACAAATCGATTTTGATACTGGCATATGGAAGCCGAACTAAATAAACAAAATCTTCCGGGAATCAACAGCTAATTTATATATGCATTTAATTGAACATTTTATATTAAATAAAGTTTTTGTTAAAATAGCACTTAATAATTAAAATGGCTTTTATTTATATATATTTATGTAAGTATATATAAATTTATTACACAGAGATTAATACCACAAAATACAGAATATTAGATTGTGTTGATACAAAGGATATTTTTGCTTCCAATAACCACGCAGATAAAGTAAAAGTTGTTTTTCAATTGGTTTTGCTTATCCAATATTTAGTTTTGCACACACTGGGTTTCAGTCATGAAATTCAGGATTATGTTCTTTTGCACACCACTAACACCCATCCTTTTACAAAAGAACAACTATATGCATTGTCCTAAGGCAATGTATTAATTGGAACAATAGCAGGAAATCTTTGACAATGATTATTTTGCAAAATTATAAAACTGCTTGAAAATGTTCCGGCCACTGAAACTTTTCCACTTTTTTAAGTGAATTTATCAATGTTCACTACACTTCCACTTGTCAAAGTTGTGATAATGAACAAATTGAAATAAATAAAGAAAATTGCACCAAAATGTATAATTATTTGTGTGCCAAAGTTCTTTATTTAATTTTTTCATTTTTTTCGTGGCACTATTTAAATTTTTTTACACAAAAACACCTAAATTTTCCATATATAACAATGCACAACCACTTTATGATGTTGTAAAAATTAAGAAAATTTAAAAAATTCATGATATAACACAAAAACTAATATTTATTTTCAATTAGTTGTTTACCAAAGCTTTTTATTTAATTTTTCTGTGCCAATTCTTTACACAAAAATGTAAATAAATAAATTACCTTAACACCATCAGAAAAAAGGGATAACAATATAAATAATTCTACTATTGCTATCTATTTTATATAATCGTGTTAAGGAGTGATGCCATTTTGACAGTTTTGAGCGAAAAAAAAGGGACTACGGCAACTTTGGTTTCGTGTCTGTATAGTTTGTTATTAGTTATAGTTTGTGACCAGCATGGTGGTACAAAATTCATTTTTTACACAAAAATTGTGTGGAAAAGTTTGTAGTGAATAACTAAAAAATTTGTGAAAACGAATTAGAAGCAAAAAAAAAAACGTGTTTGGATGAAGAAATGGCTATGAATTGGCATTTATATTTAAAATGTTGTATTTTTTTATGTTTATGCCTTGACGATTTAACTTTTATGAGCTAATTTTGCCACACACGACTAAATCATGCTGGTACAATCAATGAAATATAAAACTATTTATGATAAAGTACCATTAGCTGGTACAATCACACCACAACCTCATACACGGTCAATCAGCTGGCACAGTCACTTGATTGCACAATTATTTTGGTGTTGAGTCAAGGTCTATTAAATAAGGTCTGTTCAACTAATCAGCTGATCGTTTTTTGCTCCCCTATGTTTACTACTCGAAGTTGTCAAAATTTGTTTACCTTTTTAGGGCGACATTTATGTTTTTCAATTTTTCAATTTTATGATTGATAATTTTTCAACTTATGATTTATATTCAAAAGTGCAGTGAAAAGTGCTGGTAAAAGGCGTTTCTGTACCCAAGGACTGAGCCACATCAACAGCTATAGCAGCCTTGCCATTACTTGGCTCACAGGCCAAGAAAATACAACGATTAGCTATTTTGCCTTCACGCACCATTTGTACAACACCAGCAGCGAAACGAGCATCTTTCTGGCCCAACATACCTTGTGAAACAGCACGCTTCTTCAAGACATCGTCTAGACTTCTATTTTATCTTTATCAGCCATATTTTTAGCAAATATTTACTATTAACACAATTTATTTTTGTTGTCTTGAAAAAATTGTTAAACAAAATGAAAACACAAAATTTAATAGGCGTTGGGCATATTCATACAGGTACTTATATGCAACGGCGAATTTGCTGTGCTGCTCTCTGTCAAATACCTCATAAAAAATAATTTTTTATACATAGAGTTTGACATTAACGTTTCCCATCAGATGGACTGATAATTTCACCTGGATGAATTTTTTGGTACTTTAGTCAGCTGTTTTTGACTACCTTAGAGTAATTTTACACTAACAAAATGCCCGTATATTTTTTTTGCGTTTTGTTTTTGTAGAGTTGCACAGACCTTATTTAATAGACCTTGGTTGCTACAGACAACTTCCTACGCAGCGTTACCACTCAAAAATTATCTATCCGAATAAATTTGCCTATAAAACCGACCAAAATCCATTTATACCGACCAATTTTTTTAAATATTAAATAAAAAATATATGCATACCATGTATTTTTTAAAAAAAAATTAATTAAGTTGTAGATCTTAAAAACCACAGGATTAAAATTTTTATGTTTTCATTTTGTTACGAGATCAATAAAAAGCCGTTACAATTGCTTTGCTTTCACCTAGTTAACATACATCAACTTTTACAATTATGATGGCATACACAGCCAATGCAAGAAAACTAGTACAATATTCCATTTGTTTTTCTTGCTTTTATGCATTTTGTGTAGAAGTAGCACCACCATACAAATGGGCTCATCGTATTTTTTATAGTCTTTTACACACGTTTGACATTTGCTTTTGATTGTTTTTAGTTGCTGAGAAGAAAATAGTATTGCCAAAAACTGAAAAATTCAATAGCGACCAGTATTTCAAATGGCTTTAAATGAATATGGTACATTTTCTTAAACATACTAAAATAACGTTTAGCCGACCATCCACCACGGCCTTTAATGTCTGACCATTTTGGTCGGAAAAGACCAATAGTGGCAACGCTGTTCCTATGTCAAAACAAAATCTAAAACAGCTGAAACAAGTAAGAGCGCTATATTCGGCCGTGCCGAATCTTATATACCCTTCACAACGTGTAGTCATGCAATAACAGTAGTTTGTATCACCATTCAACACATATGAAATACGTACACACATATAAAAAACATACATATATAAAAACATCCCATTGTAAAATTACAAATTTACGTATGTATGTGAAAAAAAAAATTTTTTAAAAAATTAAAAAAAAAAATATATTATAATAAATATAAAACAAAAAAAAATAAAAATATTAAAAAAAAATTAAAAAAAATAATATAAATAAAAATAATATATTAAATAAAATATAAAAAAAAAATTAAAAAAATAAATAAAAATATTTTTTTTGGCTCAGCTGGGATTCGATGCCACGTTTTCTCTAATCAGTATACACGTTTGTATGTATGTATGTTGTTGTTGTAATGTTGTTTTTCTAAAAAAAAATCGAGGTGGTCGTGGGTTTTTGCTCATATCTCAGTTGTTTATGAACCGATGTTCCTGATTTTCAACACTGATCTACTCCCGAATATTTCTGATATTTTAATACCTCACCCAGGTCCAAGCAATGTCGGGGGGCTTCAAAAAGTTGATTTCAACATACACACGGAGAGACGGACAGACTGACAGAGTTTAATCGACTCCCCTATTCATAAGCTTTCAGAAAATATATACTTTATGGGGTCGGAAATGAATTGTAGAAATTTCACACGGAATGACAAACCTATATATAACCTTTTTCACTGTGTGAAGGGTATAAAAAGCAGGAGCAAAATGTTGCTGTTGAACAGGCAGTTAGTAAATAAAAAATATTTATGATACGTACTTATCTAGTCAAAGAAGGTATGTAAACGAACAAAAATAGGTGAACAAATTTTGACATTTGGGAAGAGAAATGCATAAACAAAGCAATGACCAGCTGTGGACTTAAGTCTACTTACTAGACAACCAGGCATATTCGTCGGGTAATCGCCATTTGTTGAGAATTGTCTTGTTTATGTGTTTTATATACACTTAAAGAAAGAACATTGAATTTGACAATGACTTATGTCAAACTCCATAGATAATAATTTTGGAATAAGTAAAGAGACACTAATTGACTAAACAAGACTATCTGTTGAAATAATATGCCTTAAATGTAACTTTAATGCTCGGCGCACAATTGGGACGAACGACGAATTTCGCCAAACACAACGAACTCTTCGGTAAAAATTCGTTGTGCAAATTCGTCGTGTGAAGCACAACAACGACGAAAAGGTAACATCTTTTATAGTTGATAAAATTGTTTAGTGTTTGTGCAAAGAAAAAACAAAAATAATCTAATACTACATTTACACCTACACAAAATCTAGTACTTAAGGGATTTTAAGCGAAATCTACCAGATTTCCCATACAAATCGAAATCTACTTCGCTACTAGATTTTGGCAAAATCTACTTAAAATCTAGTACTACTTCGTGATGCAACTGTGGTTTTTATTAAATTGTACTAAAATATACTACGCTGCACACAAAAAAATTCAATCATAACATGTAAGGTGGTTGCAATTGCACAAGTACTTTATTGTTTACATTGCTTTTATATGGAGTTTGAATTTTCGAGAAGCAGAACATAGAGAGCCTCTCAGACCACCTTGTAAATGAGTATATTGTTTTGAAAACGAAATCTTGCAAAATGTCAAAAAACAGTGGAATAAACGGTTTAGATTTTAATAAAGATTTTAAATCAAATTTACTAGATTTCTCTTAGGTGTAAATGTAGTATAAGAGTTTAAATTTTGTGAAACTCAACAAAACAATAAATATAATTTCTGTAATAATAAAAACTTGTTTACGTATAAGCAAACGTTTGCAAAGAATGTCGTGGGTTGGTGCATTAAACAATAACAAAAATTTTGTTTGTGTATAACAGCTAATAGTGTGACCATATGAAAAAAAATATCACTTAATAAACTTAAACATTTGCAAAAACACAAATAAAAACAAATTTTTGTACTTAACTTTTTTATACTTATTTTAAATGTTTTAAAATAAAAAAATAAAACAATTATTTAAGTAAAAACTAACTTTATTTTCTTGAAAAATTTAGAAGTAAACCCAAATTTAATAAAAAAATGGTCACCTTGTATCAATTTGTTCGTCGTTCGCCGGCGTAAGAAATAGAAATAAATCTAATGCAGAATTCGCCGCGTATAGCGAACTTCGACTGACGCCACAATTGTATGCATTCTCATATACACAAATGTATTTTATTTTTGATGACGAATATTCGCGACGAAAAATTCGTCGTTCGTCCCAATTGTGCGCCTAGCATAAGGTGATTGTGTAAAGGAGAGCAATTTATGTCTCATTTTTTATATATGGAGTTTGACAATTCTTCGTACTGAAGTCTATTTTTTAAATATAGAGTTTGACAATTATTGTCACTCAAAAATATAATCAGCTTGGCTGGTACAGCCGGCTATATATGTAAGTGTACCCTGGACTGAATATTTTTGTTTATATAACACCCCGTCCACAACAGACATGAAAAGTTTAACACTAACACTAATATGTAAGTGTTAAGTGTGGACTGCTCATGTTAGAATTTTCTTCCTGTTTTAACACGGTTGTTAAAACATTTGTTTTAACAACTCTTTTATACCATGGAATGACGTTTAAGCTTGACAGAAATAATTTTTTTTTGCTTATTTTCTTTTTCTTCGGCAAAGTTTAAAGTGTAAAAAGTTTGTGAAAATAGGAAAAATTTGCATTAAATTAAAAAAAAAAAAATAAATAAAAAAGGAATTAAATTAAAAAGTAATTAAATTAAAACGAAATAAAGTGTGAAAAAGTTTGTGGAGAAAGTTTAATTATTTTAACTTAACAATTTTTTCTAAATTATAATTTTATAAGTTCCTTCACAAATTCAAAACACAAAAAGTGCTAAGAATCACAGCACATGCAAAAACGTTAAAATATTTTTAAAAACTTATCTGTATTGCTTCGCCGACAATCGCTGCCTTTATACCATCTGTATAAGTGTACCCTGGTTTGACATACAAGTAAGTGAATCACTCAAATTTGCAACTGCATACACCCTATTAATTGCTCCCTGGCATGTTTGCTTTTTTGTTATTGGTTCTCTTTTCTATAAAACAATTTGTATAAACTATTGCATAAATTTAATCATCTGATTTGCAAGACATCCTCGTACAAAAATAAACAAATTTAAAGGAATTGTATAATGGATATTTCTGGAAATAATCGGTATAAATTATTATTTATGGATGAGGACTCTGTCGCTCCACCGGCGCAGAGTGAAAATTCTATTAAAAACAAGCAAGCAAATCCTGAAAGAATTAAAAAACCTACAGTGTCCAACACTAGGAAAAGTCTATATGTTGAAAAAGAAAATAAATCTGGTGCCATGAATAAAAAACCCCTTGCTAGTCAAAGTAAGCCCAAGCCAGGCGGTGCCGGGGCAGCATTAAACAAAAATGTGGTTGATTTAGAACCTCGTAAAGTCACCTTTAAGTCTCAAAGTAGTGAAATCCGTGAACAAAAAAATAATGTACGAAAACTCCACCAAGCAGAATGTAATGAACAACGCGAGGCTCGCCAATATAGAGATCGTGAGAATAGAGGTCCTCCACGTAATCGCGAAGGAGTGTTTCGTGGTGGTAAACGTGAATTTGACCGGCAGTCTGGTTCCGATAAAACTGGCAAGTAGTAATAAAAATTAAATACTTAGCGATTGTTTTATAAAATTCTGTCCGACTCCTTACTTCAGTAATTTTTTTTTTTCATGAACTATAATTTACATTGTGGTTCGTTAAAATATTAAATATGTTGGCCAAAATTAAATAAAGTAGTCGATTGAACCAACTCTAGTGTTACAAATGAGGTGATAACACTCCTGGGTCCAAATTACGGCATTCGATATCGATTAGAATCTTATTCGAACGATCGAGTTCCCTATGCTTTAGGTATAGATATTCCAATAAGAATTTTTAAATTTCGATCACGTTCGAATGCAGGGGCCAAATTACGGCATTCGATCACGATCGAAATTTAAATCTAACTATGAAGTTCGCTGTGCTTTAGGTATAGAGATTCTAATTAGAATTTTCAAATTTCGATCACGTTCGAATGCCGTAATTTGGCCCCAGTAACTGCCTGTTCAACGTTGTCGAAAGAAAACCCAAGCGAAATTTCATTCGTACAAATACATTGAAAACAAAAACAAATTTTTAGTTTTTGTTGTTTTCAATATATTTGTATGAATGAAAATTTCGCTTGTGTTTTCTTTCGACATCGTTGAACAGGCATTTAAACATTAGCTTCTAATTGGATATCGTGTAGTTACAGTATTGTTCGAAACATAATAATTAATTTAATTTCCTTGAAAGTAATAAAAAATGAAATTAATTCCACATGTGACTATTCGAAACTTAAGCAACTTTCAGTATTTTGTAGGACATCCTTTGTTTCTGATGAGTGCTGCACATCTCTTCGGCATATATTGATTATATTTGTTAGTATTGATGCCCACTCTGATTTTAAGCAATTCATCAGCTTTTTATTTCTAAAACGGCGGACTCTTCTCTAGGCTTCAAAATGGCGAAGAGGTTCTCAATAGAATTCAAGTCTGAGCAGGCCAATCTAAGAATTTTGTTCCAGTACTTTTTTACTTATAATTAATCTCGAAACTCGATTGATGGTAAATTTTTAGCTTTAGGAATTTGGGATTATCCCTTGTTATAAAGGGTTATTATTTTTTAACCTAAAACCTGTTCCGTAAAGTGTACGCGCCTCGCTTCCCTTCTTATTATTTGGTGCCAAATGAACAGAAACAACAAATATTAAAAATTATACGTTGTAACGATTCTGCAAGCAGGAGTTATATTTTATGAACGGTTGCTACCTAGTAGTTCCGGTTGTGCTCGTCCTTGAGGGTGTGTCATGTTCCCAATATATAGTATATACATATATATATACAGTATTGTTCGAAACCTAAGCAACTTTTCCCCAGTAAATACTCATGGTCGTATATGTTATCTCTAAATAGGTTAATGAAAAATTTCCCTTTTATTTACTAATAGAAAAGCCCGGCGCGCGTTGCTACGTCCCTTAATGATTAAAAATGCATTCTGAATTTTAATTGAATATCAAGTGCAAAAAGCTAAATATAACTTTTTTAATAGGCGTGGCAGTGCCCACTTCTCTAATCACGAAATTATATAGTCATGGCAGCTCAATATGTGTGCAAAGTTTCAGAAAAATCAGTGAAGTTCAAGTAGCTGAAAATTATGATTTTTTATATGGGCGTGACACTGCCCACTTTTTTAATAAAGAAATTGTATAGTCATGACAACTCAATATGTGTGCAAAGTTTCACAAAAATCGTTCCAGAGCAAGTACCTCAAAATTATAACTGTTTCTATGGGCGTGGCCCAGCCCACTTTTCTAATCACGAAATTCTAAAGTCATGACAGCTCAATATGTGTGCAGTTTCAGAAAAATCGGTCCAGTGTAAGTACCTCAAAATTATATCTTAGTTTATGGGCGTGGCCCTGCCCACTTTTCTAATCGCGAAATTATATAGTCATGACAGCTCAATATGTGTGCAAAGTTTCAGAAAAATCGATCAAGTGCAAGTAGCTAAAAATGATAACTAATTTTTTATGGGCGTGGCCCCGCCCACTTTTTGCCACCCATAAACACTCCCTGGTATGTGTACAAAAACTTGCCAAAGTTTGAGTCCGATTGGTTTTACAGTTTCGGAGTCTATAGCTAACACACACACACACCAGAGAATGACATGAGTTAATTCAATTTTACTGACTGCTCCTATTTTTATTGCTTGTGTTTTGTTTTCTGTAATCAATAGTAGCAATTGCATTGCTTGTAGAGTTTGCTTTTGTAAATGCATTGTTTATAACTTAATATTTTTCTCGATACCGTTAACAATAACAACATACAAAACATTTCCTTGTATACAAAATACTCAAATGATTCATTAAAGCTCAACTCGTTTGACTAAAATAGTGTTTTTTATTATTTGTTATTAACTGCAAATATTTTTGAAAAAATTAATTCAGAAATTCTTAAAAATATTGAAATTGGTGTTTTTCACTTAAGAAAGGGAAATAGTAGAAGTAAGTTTTTCTCATTCAAACGTCTTCTTATTGTCCTGGACGATATATTTATACCAAAATCAGATGAAATCTCATTTTTAATTTTACTTGAGCTTTTAAAAGGTTCTTTAACAGCTGCTTTATAAATGAAGCTATCCTCCCTGGGTGCAGCTTTTCGGGCTCTAGGGTGCTGTTTTACATTTTTGGTGGTACCATGTTGCTTGATATATTCCAGTGTGTTGTAAATCTTGTATCTGGAACATTTAATAAGCTTGGAAATGTCCAGTACTGTTTTTCCATCAGTTTTCAATTGTAGGATCAGTTTTCGCTCGGCATCCGAACTCTAAGTACCTGTCGCGATTTCTAACTAAATATTTTGATGTTTCCCAACATAAAATGGAATAAAGCATTCATTACTTACCCACTAACTTCAAACAACACCAAAAAATCACCTAATAACCAAATATTTTTAATATGTTTTAAATTCTTGGCCAGCTTCAAATACACGTTTTTACAATAATGTAATAAAAATAGCAACAAAATGTAAAAACTAACAAAACTAAATAACGGTAATTTTTCTAAACATTATAGGGTACATTAAAAAATTAACTATATCTAATTTGATATTGCAGGGTTGAAAAAATTATCATAACTAAGCTCGTTACATGTCGTGTCTTAAATTCGTGGCCACCACTGTATCTTGTCGTCATATTTAAAATATCGTGTATCCTTTATACAGAAAGTCAAAATGTCCATGAATAATTGTTTGCGAATATTAGTAAATTTTTCAAGTATGTTCCATTTACCTTCAATTGTTCGTAGTGCAAGAGTAACTGGAATGCTAGGAAAAAGTGATATCACATCAAATGAGACTAAAATTTTGTCATTTTCTAAAACAGTGTTATTAATTCTTTATTTGAATTCAATAGAGTCTTTAATGTTATATTTGGATTCCTTCGTTAAATTTTTCAAAACGTTAACAATATATTTAGAAAGACCATACGCCGGAGAGTTTATAGACGAACAAATAGGACGAAGATGAATTCCATCCTTATGAATTTTGGTAAACTATAAAAACGTGGTGCTGTAGCAGTTTTCGTGGATAATGTGTTTTTGTCTTTCTTAGAAATTAATTTTAGATTTAATAATTTCTCAATAAAGAAATTATTTTTTGTCTGTAGTCTAGAGGTTGGGTCTATATTTAATCTCATATATGTGCATATATCACATAAAATATTTTTCATCTTACGTATGTAATCATCCTTATTCATTGCAACTGTTTTGTTACCTTTGTCCGCACTCAATATAAATATGTCCTTATTTCCATCCAGAAATTGTCAAGTTTGTCCCACTGTGTCCAGTATTAATTTATCTCTTCGACATAATTTAACTATATTTAAGTGGTTGTCAATAAGTTGAGTAAATTTATTTCTCGCTATTTCTTGTTCTTCTTTGTCATCTATTGTCTGTATTATATCTTCACCGTCAGCTATACATTTAAATATAGGAAATAACTTTTCTTTTCTGGCAATGCATGTTTAGGTCCTAATGATAGTAACCAACTCACGTTGGTTGATATTTCTTTGTTCGTTATATTTACAAACCAATCTGTGTTAAAATTAATTTTATTTATTTTATTATGATTTTTTTTTAGTTTTTGTAGTTTGTTTATGTGTCTTGTTTTGTTGTAAGAAATTAGGTTTTCATTTATTATTTTCTCACTCTCCATCAGTAATAAAAAATCATCTTTGTTTAATAATTTCGCCACCGTCATCTTAGTCTTTGCTAATCTTTCTCTGTTTATTTTCATATGTTTGTGTTTATGTTGTATAAGTAAGTTAAGAATTTTCGTATGGAAATTGTAAATATTATTATCTAGATCTCTTTTCAAATTAGACGAAATTACTTGGTGTATTTTGAATATGTCGTTTATCTGTTTAGTTGTGTTATAGATGAAATTGGGAATGATGCCCAACTTTTTACATTTTGTTAAAAATGTTGTTGAGGTTTTTAATTTTGAAAGAGTTTTGTTGTGTTTTGTATATTTACCAATGATATCAATTGTTTCTTTGTTGTATTTATTTTTAATCTTTTTGTATAATGACATGGTGAGTTTTGCCTTTATTTAACTTTTCAATAACGGTAAATCCATAATTTCTATAGCAAACCAATTGAATATTAATAAATCAATAGTTTCCCGACTTATAAAAAAGTATAAAGCTATTGGGAAATTAGAGGAAGCCAATAGCGGTAGGCGACCTCGAAAAACTTCTGAGCGAACAGATCAGAAAATGTTCCGTCTAGTTAAAAAAAATTTATTTATTTCGTCGAAAGATATTGTGAATGAGCTTGAACTTCAGATTAGTTCTTCCACAGTAAGAAAACGGAACAAAACTTAAGGAGCTTCATGCCATCTAAAAAGCCTATGCTGACTAAGAAGCATTTAAAAAGAGGTTTGTTTGATTGATTGCAACGTAGTCTCTGATTTTCTCAGCTTTTCGGTTGTTTTAGGTTGGATTTTGCTAGAGCACATATGGATTGGACTATGTCCAAATGGAGAACTGTTTTGTTTAGTGATGAATCTAAATTTAACTTACTAAATTCAGATGGAGTTTGCCACGTGAGAAGACCAAAAGAAAAGCGGCTACATCCCCGGTACTCAAAAGCCACAATAAAGCATGGGGGTGGCAATGTGATGGTTTGGACTTGTTTTTCAGCCAGTGGTATTGGTCCCTTTGTTAAAATTCAAACAAAAATGGACCGTTTTGTTTACAGAGACATTTTAGCAACTCACATGCTTAACTATGCTGAGTGGGAAATGCCACTTCGATGGGTGTTTCAACATGACAATGACCCAAAACACTCATCGAAGTTGGTCAAGGATTGGTTATCAGCTAATGGGGTTCAAGTTTTGGATTGGCCACCTCAATCGCCAGACTTGAATCCCAAAGAAAACCTCTTTGGAATTTTAAAACGGAGAGTTGGAACTCGAGGCTTGAAAAATAAACAGGAGTTGATGAACTGTCTAAAATCAGAGTGGGAAGCTATATCAACATCTATTCTATCAAATCTTATTGAATCTATTGCCCAAAAGATGCGGTAAGGTCGTAAGAAACAAAGGATATACCAAATATTAAAAGTTGCTTAGGTTTTGAACAGCGAATTTTTATTTTGTTTTTTTTTTTTTTATTTTATTATAACTTCCAAAAGAATGAAATTTACTTTTTGTTGTTATTTTTAGGTTATAGGACACATTGTGTAGTAGTAAAAAAAAAAAATATTTTCTATAAATTTATTTAAAGAGAAGATATGAGTCTATTATTACTTAGTGGGAAACAAGTTGCTTAGGTTATATATATATATATATATATATACTGTGTTGGAAAAAATAATAGAAACGCATCAAATTTTTATTATTTCCTTAAGCATTTTTTTTATTTTTAAGTAAATAAAAAAAGGTATACACATAAACTTAAAGGTATCTTCATTGTCTATTAAACAGATAAAAAAAATAAGTTAATTATGGTTTCTTCTTGAAAATATTGTATATTTTGAATATAACCCTGGAAAAAATAATAGAAACGTTTTATATTTTGCGGAAAAAAAGTTTTTGTTAAATTTTGCCATCAAATCCTAATACTATTTTAATATTTGGTTGAGGCTCCTTTCATTTTGATAACTTTTTGACACCGCCTAATCATTGAACCAACAAGATTAGCACAAATATCAGGAGAAATTGAATACCAAGCTTCCTGAATTTTACTCCACATTTGTTGCTTAGGTTAGGTTAGGTTTTATTTTTAAGGACTCCCCATAGATGTTCGATGGGATTTAAGTCAGATGATTGTGTTGGCCATTGCATTACGGAAACTTGATTTTGCTGAAACCAAGATTTTAAACTTCTTGCAGAGTGTTTGGGATCATTGTCCTGCATAAACTCCCACTTCAATGGCATTTCCTCCTCAGCAAATGGGAGCATTTTGCTCTGGAGTATATCTAGGTAATCTACCGCTGTCATTTTCCCCTGTACCCAGAAAATTGGACCAACGCCAGACGCTGAAAAACATCCCCATATCAGTAGGGACCCGCCGCCATGTTTGACTGTATTTTTTGTGTATTTTGGATCAAACTCTTTATTGGGAGGGCGACGTACAAAACATTTTCCGTCTGATCCAAACAAATTTATCTTTGTCTCATCAGACCACAGCACGATGTTCCAATTTTTGCCACTTTGGTGTTGTCTGGCAAATTGTAACCTCTTTTGTATATTTTTTTTACTTAAAAGAGGTACTAACCTTGGACTTCGACCCATAAGTCCAGCTTCTTGGAGCCTGTTTCTTATAGTACGGCTTGTTACTGGAGCATCTAGTATATTTTTAAGCCCATTTTTTTTTGGAATGGCGTACTAAAATTTTATCCAAACGCTTGGACGTTTCCCTCTTTCTTCCTCTAGTTTCAATATTTTTTGTATAGTGAAGCACGTTAAATACTTATGTGTGTGAAGATAAATACGCCGAGTTAAATACGTTTTTAGTGATAGAAAAAAAAATATCGCATGCGATAAAAAACTTTTTAATACGTAAAATTAACAAATTTGCACTAATTTTTAAATTTTCTGTGTGTTTAAACATTAAAAATTAATATTCGTAGTACAAATGAACAATACAATAAACTTTTAGTAAAATTATTCTTGTTTTTGTATTTTTTTGTCCTCAAGCAAATTGTTCATACATGAGTCCTTTTAGGGATTTAGTTAGTACAATATATTACCATCTCAATAAATTAAACCTAGTGGAAATTGAAGGAAACTACCTATGCTAATTAACCACATTTATACTTTTTCCCAATTGTATTTGTGAATATTTTTATAAAGTTTTTAAAATTTGACTTAGTGCAAATTGTCTACTATATGAGGTCTTGGAGGGATGTGGTCAGTATGACCATATCTTAACATCTCAATGAATTAAACCTAGTGGAAATTGAAGGTAACTACCTATGCTATTAAACCACATATATACTTTTTCCCAATTGTATTTGTGAATATTCTTATAAAGTTTTTAAAATTTGACTTAGTGCAAATTTTCTACTATATGAGGTCTTGGAGGGATGTGGTCAGTATGACCATATCTTAACATCTCAATGAATTAAACCTAGTGGAAATTGAAGGTAACTACCTATGCTATTAAACCACATTTATACTTTTTCCCAATTGTATTTGTGAATATTCTTATAAAGTTTTTAAAATTTGACTTAGTGCAAATTTTCTACTATATGAGGTCTTGGAGGGATGTGGTCAGTATGACCATATCTTAACATCTCAATGAATTAAACCTAGTGGAAATTAAAGGTAACTTCCTATGCTATTAAACCACATTTATACTTTTTCCCAATTGTATTTGTGAATATTCTTAGAAAGTTTTTTAAATTTGACTTAGTGCAAATTTTCTACTATATGAGGTCTTGGAGGGATGTGGTCAGTATGACCATATCTTAACATCTCAATGAATTAAACCTAGTGGAAATTGAAGGTAACTACCTATGCTATTAAACCACATTTATACTTTTTCCCAATTGTATTTGTGAATATTCTTATAAAGTTTTTAAAATTTGACTTAGTGCAAATTTTCTACTATATGAGGTCTTGGAGGGATGTGGTCAGTATGACCATATCTTAACATCTCAATGAATTAAACCTAGTGGAAATTGAAGGTAACTACCTATGCTATTAAACCACATTTATACTTTTTCCCAATTGTATTTGTGAATATTCTTATAAAGTTTTTAAAATTTGACTTAGTGCAAATTTTCTACTATATGAGGTCTTGGAGGGATGTGGTCAGTATGACCATATCTTAACATCTCAATGAATTAAACCTAGTGGAAATTAAAGGTAACTTCCTATGCTATTAAACCACATTTATACTTTTTCCCAATTGTATTTGTTAATATTCTTATAAAGTTTTTAAAATTTGACTTAGTGCAAATTTTCTACTATATGAGGTCTTGGAGGGATGTGGTCAGTATGACCATATCTTAACATCTCAATGAATTAAACCTAGTGGAAATTGAAGGCAACTACCTATGCTATTAAACCACATTTATACTTTTTCCCAATTGTATTTGTGAATATTCTTATAAAGTTTTTAAAATTTGACTTAGTGCAAATTTTCTACTATATGAGGTCTTGGAGGGATGTGGTCAGTATGACCATATCTTAACATCTCAATGAATTAAACCTAGTGGAAATTGAAGGTAACTACCTATGCTATTAAACCACATTTATACTTTTTCCCAATTGTATTTGTGAATATTTTTATAAAGTTTTTAAAATTTGACTTAGTGCAAATTTTCTACTATATGAGGTCTTGGAGGGATGTGGTCAGTATGACCATATCTTAACATCTCAATGAATTAAACCTAGTGGAAATTGAAGGTAACTACCTGTGCTATTAAACCACATTTATACTTTTTCCCAATTGTATTTGTGAATATTTTTATAAAGTTTTTAAAATTTGACTTAGTGCAAATTTTCTACTATATGAGGTCTTGGAGGGATGTGGTCAGTATGACCATATCTTAACATCTCAATGAATTAAACCTAGTGGAAATTGAAGGTAACTACCTATGCTATTAAACCACATATATACTTTTTCCCAATTGTATTTGTGAATATTCTTATAAAGTTTTTAAAATTTGACTTAGTGCAAATTTTCTACTATATGAGGTCTTGGAGGGATGTGGTCAGTATGACCATATCTTAACATCTCAATGAATTAAACCTAGTGGAAATTGAAGGTAACTACCTGTGCTATTAAACCACATTTATACTTTTTCCCAATTGTATTTGTGAATATTTTTATAAAGTTTTTGAAATTTGACTTAGTGCAAATTTTCTACTATATGAGGTCTTGGAGGGATGTGGTCAGTATGACCATATCTTAACATCTCAATGAATTAAACCTAGTGGAAATTGAAGGTAACTACCTATGCTATTAAACCACATTTATACTTTTTCCCAATTGTATTTGTGAATATTTTTATAAAGTTTTTAAAATTTGACTTAGTGCAAATTTTCTACTATATGAGGTCTTGGAGGGATGTGGTCAGTATGACCATATCTTAACATCTCGATGAATTAAACCTAGTGGAAATTGAAGGTAACTACCTATGCTATTAAACCACATTTATACTTTTTCCCAATTGTATTTGTCAATATTTTTATAAAGTTTTTAAAATTTGACTTAGTTCAAATTTTCTACTATATGAGGTCTTGGAGGGATGTGGTCAGTATGACCATATCTTAACATCTCAATGAATTAAACCTAGTGGAAATTGAAGGTAACTACCTATGCTATTAAACCACATTTATACTTTTTCCCAATTGTATTTGTGAATATTTTTATAAAGTTTTTAAAATTTGACTTAGTGCAAATTTTCTAATATATGTATGAGCTCTTGGAGGGATGTGGTCAGTATGACCATATCTTAACATCTCAATGAATTAAACCTAGTGGAAATTGAAGCTAACTACCTATGCTATTAAACCACATTTATACTTTTTCCCAATTGTATTTGTGAATATTTTTATAGAATTTTTAAAATTTGACTTAGTGCAAATTGTCTAATATATGTATGAGCTCTTGGAGGGATGTGGTCAGTATGACCATATCTTAACATCTCAATGAATTAAACCTAGTGGAAATTGAAGGTAACTACCTATGCTATTAAACCACATTTATACTTTTTCCCAATTGTATTTGTGAATATTTTTATAAAGTTTTTAAAATTTGACTTAGTGCAAATTTTCTAATATATGTATGAGCTCTTGGAGGGATGTGGTCAGTATGACCATATCTTAACATCTCAATGAATTAAACCTAGTGGAAATTGAAGCTAACTACCTATGCTATTAAACCACATTTATACTTTTTCCCAATTGTATTTGTGAATATTTTTATAGAATTTTTAAAATTTGACTTAGTGCAAATTTTCTAATATATGTATGAGCTCTTGGAGGGATGTGGTCAGTATGACCATATCTTAACATCTCAATGAATTAAACCTAGTGGAAATTGAAGGTAACTACCTATGCTATTAAACCACATTTATACTTTTTCCCAATTGTATTTGTGAATATTTTTATAGAATTTTTAAAATTTGACTTAGTGCAAATTGTCTACTATATGAGGTCTTGGAGGGATGTGGTCAGTATGACCATATCTTAACATCTCAATGAATTAAACATAGTGGAAATTGAAGGTAACTACCTATGATATTAAACCACATTTATACTTTTTCCCAATTGTATTTGTGAATATTTTTATAAAATTTTTAAAATTTGACTTAGTGCAAATTTTCTACTATATGAGGTCTTGGAGGGATGTGGTCAGTATGACCATATCTTAACATCTCAATGAATTAAACCTAGTGGAAATTGAAGCTAACTACCTATGCTATTAAACCACATTTATACTTTTTCCCAATTGTATTTGTGAATATTTTTATAAAGTTTTTAAAATTTGACTTAGTGCAAATTTTCTACTATATGAGGTCTTGGAGGGATGTGGTCAGTATGACCATATCTTAACATCTCAATGAATTAAACCTAGTGGAAATTGAAGGTAACTACCTATGCTATTAAACCACATTTATACTTTTTCCCAATTGTATTTGTGAATATTTTTATAAAGTTTTTAAAATTTGACTTAGTGCAAATTTTCTAATATATGTATGAGCTCTTGGAGGGATGTGGTCAGTATGACCATATCTTAACATCTCAATGAATTAAACCTAGTGGAAATTGAAGGTAACTACCTATGCTATTAAACCACATTTATACTTTTTCCCAATTGTGTTTGTGAATATTTTTATAAAGTTTTTAAAATTTGACTTAGTGCAAATTTTCTACTATATGAGGTCTTGGAGGGATGTGGTCAGTATGACCATATCTTAACATCTCAATGAATTAAACCTAGTGGAAATTGAAGGTAACTACCTATGCTATTAAACCACATTTATACTTTTTCCCAATTGTATTTGTGAATATTTTTATAAAGTTTTTAAAATTTGACTTAGTGCAAATTTTCTACTATATGAGGTCTTGGAGGGATGTGGTCAGTATGACCATATCTTAACATCTTAATGAATTAAACCTAGTGGAAATTGAAGGTAACTACCTGTGCTATTAAACCACATTTATACTTTTTCCCAATTGTATTTGTGAATATTTTTATAAAGTTTTTAAAATTTGACTTAGTGCAAATTTTCTAATATATGTATGAGCTCTTGGAGGGATGTGGTTAGTATGACCACATCTTAACATCTCAATGAATTAAACCTAGTGGAAATTGAAGGTAACTACCTATGCTATTAAACCACATTTATACTTTTTCCCAATTGTATTTGTGAATATTTTTATAAAGTTTTTAAAATTTGACTTAGTGCAAATTTTCTACTATATGAGCTCTTGGAGGGATGTGGTTAGTATGACCACATCTTAACATCTCAATGAATTAAACCTAGTGGAAATTGAAGGTAACTACCTGTGCTATTAAACCACATTTATACTTTTTCCCAATTGTATTTGTGAATATTTTTATAAAGTTTTTGAAATTTGACTTAGTGCAAATTTTCTACTATATGAGGTCTTGGAGGGATGTGGTCAGTATGACCATATCTTAACATCTCAATGAATTAAACCTAGTGGAAATTGAAGGTAACTACCTATGCTATTAAACCAAATTTTAAAAACTTTATAAAAATATTCACAAATACAATTGGGAAAAAGTATAAATGTGGTTTAATAGCATAGGTAGTTACCTTCAATTTCCACTAGGTTTAATTCATTGAGATGTTAAGATATGGTCATACTGACCACATCCCTCCAAGAGCTCATACATATATTAGAAAATTTGCACTAAGTCAAATTTTAAAAACTTTATAAAAATATTCACAAATACAATTGGGAAAAAGTATAAATGTGGTTTAATAGCATAGGTAGTTACCTTCAATTTCCACTAGGTTTAATTCATTGAGATGTTAAGATATGGTCATACTGACCACATCCCTCCAAGACCTCATATAGTAGAAAATTTGCACTAAGTCAAATTTTAAAAACTTTATAAGAATATTCACAAATACAATTGGGAAAAAGTATAAATGTGGTTTAATAGCATAGGTAGTTACCTTCAATTTCCACTAGGTTTAATTCATTGAGATGTTAAGATGTGGTCATACTAACCACATCCCTCCAAGAGCTCATACATATATTAGAAAATTTGCACTAAGTCAAATTTTAAAAACTTTATAAAAATATTCACAAATACAATTGGGAAAAAGTATAAATGTGGTTTAATAGCACAGGTAGTTACCTTCAATTTCCACTAGGTTTAATTCATTAAGATGTTAAGATATGGTCATACTGACCACATCCCTCCAAGACCTCATATAGTAGAAAATTTGCACTAAGTCAAATTTTAAAAACTTTATAAAAATATTCACAAATACAATTGGGAAAAAGTATAAATGTGGTTTAATAGCATAGGTAGTTACCTTCAATTTCCACTAGGTTTAATTCATTGAGATGTTAAGATATGGTCATACTGACCACATCCCTCCAAGACCTCATATAGTAGAAAATTTGCACTAAGTCAAATTTTAAAAACTTTATAAAAATATTCACAAATACAATTGGGAAAAAGTATAAATGTGGTTTAATAGCATAGGTAGTTAGCTTCAATTTCCACTAGGTTTAATTCATTGAGATGTTAAGATATGGTCATACTGACCACATCCCTCCAAAACCTCATATAGTAGAAAATTTGCACTAAGTCAAATTTTAAAAACTTTATAAAAATATTCACAAATACAATTGGGAAAAAGTATAAATGTGGTTTAATAGCATAGGTAGTTACCTTCAATTTCCACTAGGTTTAATTCATTGAGATGTTAAGATATGGTCATACTGACCACATCCCTCCAAGACCTCATATAGTAGAAAATTTGCACTAAGTCAAATTTTAAAAACTTTATAAAAATATTCACAAACACAATTGGGAAAAAGTATAAATGTGGTTTAATAGCATAGGTAGTTACCTTCAATTTCCACTAGGTTTAATTCATTGAGATGTTAAGATATGGTCATACTGACCACATCCCTCCAAGAGCTCATACATATATTAGAAAATTTGCACTAAGTCAAATTTTAAAAACTTTATAAAAATATTCACAAATACAATTGGGAAAAAGTATAAATGTGGTTTAATAGCATAGGTAGTTACCTTCAATTTCCACTAGGTTTAATTCATTGAGATGTTAAGATATGGTCATACTGACCACATCCCTCCAAGACCTCATATAGTAGAAAATTTGAACTAAGTCAAATTTTAAAAACTTTATAAAAATATTGACAAATACAATTGGGAAAAAGTATAAATGTGGTTTAATAGCATAGGTAGTTACCTTCAATTTCCACTAGGTTTAATTCATCGAGATGTTAAGATATGGTCATACTGACCACATCCCTCCAAGACCTCATATAGTAGAAAATTTGCACTAAGTCAAATTTTAAAAACTTTATAAAAATATTCACAAATACAATTGGGAAAAAGTATAAATGTGGTTTAATAGCATAGGTAGTTACCTTCAATTTCCACTAGGTTTAATTCATTGAGATGTTAAGATATGGTCATACTGACCACATCCCTCCAAGACCTCATATAGTAGAAAATTTGCACTAAGTCAAATTTCAAAAACTTTATAAAAATATTCACAAATACAATTGGGAAAAAGTATAAATGTGGTTTAATAGCACAGGTAGTTACCTTCAATTTCCACTAGGTTTAATTCATTGAGATGTTAAGATATGGTCATACTGACCACATCCCTCCAAGACCTCATATAGTAGAAAATTTGCACTAAGTCAAATTTTAAAAACTTTATAAGAATATTCACAAATACAATTGGGAAAAAGTATATATGTGGTTTAATAGCATAGGTAGTTACCTTCAATTTCCACTAGGTTTAATTCATTGAGATGTTAAGATATGGTCATACTGACCACATCCCTCCAAGAGCTCATACATATATTAGAAAATTTGCACTAAGTCAAATTTTAAAAACTTTATAAAAATATTCACAAATACAATTGGGAAAAAGTATAAATGTGGTTTAATAGCATAGGTAGTTACCTTCAATTTCCACTAGGTTTAATTCATTGAGATGTTAAGATATGGTCATACTGACCACATCCCTCCAAGACCTCATATAGTAGAAAATTTGAACTAAGTCAAATTTTAAAAACTTTATAAAAATATTGACAAATACAATTGGGAAAAAGTATAAATGTGGTTTAATAGCATAGGTAGTTACCTTCAATTTCCACTAGGTTTAATTCATCGAGATGTTAAGATATGGTCATACTGACCACATCCCTCCAAGACCTCATATAGTAGAAAATTTGCACTAAGTCAAATTTTAAAAACTTTATAAAAATATTCACAAATACAATTGGGAAAAAGTATAAATGTGGTTTAATAGCATAGGTAGTTACCTTCAATTTCCACTAGGTTTAATTCATTGAGATGTTAAGATATGGTCATACTGACCACATCCCTCCAAGACCTCATATAGTAGAAAATTTGCACTAAGTCAAATTTTAAAAACTTTATAAAAATATTCACAAACACAATTGGGAAAAAGTATAAATGTGGTTTAATAGCATAGGTAGTTACCTTCAATTTCCACTAGGTTTAATTCATTGAGATGTTAAGATATGGTCATACTGACCACATCCCTCCAAGAGCTCATACATATATTAGAAAATTTGCACTAAGTCAAATTTTAAAAACTTTATAAAAATATTCACAAATACAATTGGGAAAAAGTATAAATGTGGTTTAATAGCATAGGTAGTTACCTTCAATTTCCACTAGGTTTAATTCATTGAGATGTTAAGATATGGTCATACTGACCACATCCCTCCAAGACCTCATATAGTAGAAAATTTGCACTAAGTCAAATTTTAAAAACTTTATAAAAATATTCACAAATACAATTGGGAAAAAGTATAAATGTGGTTTAATAGCATAGGTAGTTAGCTTCAATTTCCACTAGGTTTAATTCATTGAGATGTTAAGATATGGTCATACTGACCACATCCCTCCAAGACCTCATATAGTAGAAAATTTGCACTAAGTCAAATTTTAAAAATTTTATAAAAATATTCACAAATACAATTGGGAAAAAGTATAAATGTGGTTTAATATCATAGGTAGTTACCTTCAATTTCCACTATGTTTAATTCATTGAGATGTTAAGATATGGTCATACTGACCACATCCCTCCAAGACCTCATATAGTAGACAATTTGCACTAAGTCAAATTTTAAAAATTCTATAAAAATATTCACAAATACAATTGGGAAAAAGTATAAATGTGGTTTAATAGCATAGGTAGTTACCTTCAATTTCCACTAGGTTTAATTCATTGAGATGTTAAGATATGGTCATACTGACCACATCCCTCCAAGACCTCATATAGTAGAAAATTTGCACTAAGTCAAATTTTAAAAATTTTATAAAAATATTCACAAATACAATTGGGAAAAAGTATAAATGTGGTTTAATATCATAGGTAGTTACCTTCAATTTCCACTATGTTTAATTCATTGAGATGTTAAGATATGGTCATACTGACCACATCCCTCCAAGACCTCATATAGTAGACAATTTGCACTAAGTCAAATTTTAAAAATTCTATAAAAATATTCACAAATACAATTGGGAAAAAGTATAAATGTGGTTTAATAGCATAGGTAGTTAGCTTCAATTTCCACTAGGTTTAATTCATTGAGATGTTAAGATATGGTCATACTGACCACATCCCTCCAAGAGCTCATACATATATTAGAAAATTTGCACTAAGTCAAATTTTTAAAACTTTATAAAAATATTCACAAATACAATTGGGAAAAAGTATAAATGTGGTTTAATAGCATAGGTAGTTACCTTCAATTTCCACTAGGTTTAATTCATTGAGATGTTAAGATATGGTCATACTGACCACATCCCTCCAAGACCTCATATAGTAGAAAATTTGCACTAAGTCAAATTTTAAAAATTTTATAAAAATATTCACAAATACAATTGGGAAAAAGTATAAATGTGGTTTAATATCATAGGTAGTTACCTTCAATTTCCACTATGTTTAATTCATTGAGATGTTAAGATATGGTCATACTGACCACATCCCTCCAAGACCTCATATAGTAGACAATTTGCACTAAGTCAAATTTTAAAAATTCTATAAAAATATTCACAAATACAATTGGGAAAAAGTATAAATGTGGTTTAATAGCATAGGTAGTTACCTTCAATTTCCACTAGGTTTAATTCATTGAGATGTTAAGATATGGTCATACTGACCACATCCCTCCAAGACCTCATATAGTAGAAAATTTGCACTAAGTCAAATTTTAAAAATTCTATAAAAATATTCACAAATACAATTGGGAAAAAGTATAAATATGGTTTAATAGCATAGGAAGTTACCTTCAATTTCCACTAGGTTTAATTTATTGAGATGGTAGTATATGATTGTACTAATTAAATCCCTAAAAGGACTCATGTATGAACAATTTGCTTGAGGACAAAAAAAATACAAAAAAAAAGAATAATTTTACTAAAAGTTTATTGTATTATTCATTTGCACTACGAATATTAATTTTTAATGTTTAAACACACAAAAATTAGTGCAAAATTGTTAATTTTACGTATTAAAAAGTTTTTTATCGCATGCGATATTTTTTTTTCTATCACTAAAAACGTATTTAACTAGGCGTATTTATCTTCACACACATTAAATACTTTATGTTTAAAACACTTCATTATTTGTGCTATTTTTCCAAGTGATAAGCCTTCAGATTTTAACTTAAGGATAACATTTCTTTCAGCATCAGTGGTATGAACACTCGACCCATTTTTTAAACGATTTAAAACACACTCAACACGAAAATTTTGCAAATGTTCTAAAACAAATTATTTTTACTTAGTTTTTACCACTTCTAAATATTTCATGTAAAAAGTTTCTTTATTTTTTATTTAAATACGATTTTAAAAAACGGTTCTATTAATTTTTCCAGCTAAATTACGTGTTTTCTCACTTTTTCCTGAAAAAAAAATAAATTAAACGAGAAGAAATCAATAAAGTAAACTTATTAAAGTAAAATAATAAAATTCCGTTACATTAGCAAGAATTTTACAGTGATTTCCAACAATAAAAGTTCATTACGAAAAAGTATACAATATTTTAATAATGAACTAGTAATCGTTTTTTTTTTCCAACACTGTATGTATGTACATATATTTATTTATTCATTTATTCCGTAATATAAAGCCTATTTACCTTTTTTTATACCCGTCACCAAATAAATGGTGGGGGTATATTCATTTTGTCATTCCGTTTGTAACACATCGAAATATCCATTTAAGACCCAATAAAGTATATACAAGGTGGCGCAAAAGAAATCCTCCTATCAGAAAATGCTACAAATTTTGCAATTGGCCCCTAATGGCAGTTCTGTTTTGACATTTGTGTAGTAAACACATGCAAAATACACGTTAGTAAACAATGTTACGCTACACTGCTCCAGAACGCGGAATATTGGTGACTATTTATTTGACCAATAATCGGTCGGTGACTTTGGCACAACGTGAATTTCGTCGCAGATTTCCTAGCCGTCCAACGCCTACTGGTGAAACACTGCGACGTTTAGCCGCTCGCCTCGAAGAGACTGGCACAACACGAGATGCTGCCAGGAGTGGCAGACCCCGGAGTAGCCGTTCTGCAGAGAATATTGCTGCTGTAGCCGAGGATGTCATGGAAGCGCCGTCGACATCGACCAGACGACGTGCCACGCAAATGGCTATCAGTCGACGGTCTTTACAGCGCATTTTGGTACAAGATTTGAAGATGTTTCCGTACAAAGTCCAGACGGTGCATCAGCTGTTAGCTGCTGACCGCCAATCGCGTCTAACATACGCTCAAGCCATCCTGAATCACCACCCAGAGGAACATGATTTTTCATCAAAAATAATCATGAGTGATGAGGCCCATTTCCATCTTAGCGGGTACGTAAATAAGCAAAATTTACGCTTCTGGGGCACTGAAAATCCGCGTGTAACCCACGAAGAGCCATTACACCCGCTCAAAGTTACTGTATGGTGTGCTGTTTTCGCTGGAGGAGTCATCGGACCTTTTTTCTTCGAAGACGTCGCGGGCCAAACGGTTACTGTGAATGGTGAGCGCTACAGAGCAATGATCAACGAGTTCTTTTTGCCGCAACTTGATGAATTGGGATTGGAAAACATGTGGTTCCAACAGGACGGTGCAACAGCACACACTGCACGTGCCACAACCGATATGCTGAAGGATGCATTTCCCGTTTTGGCGATTTGAACTGGCCAGCAAGATCGGCTGATTTGACCGCTCCAGACTTCTTTTTGTGGGGCTTTTTGAAGTCGCGGGTTTATGTCAACAAGCCTCAGACTCTTGCAGCTCTTAAAGACAATATCCGTCAAGAATGTGAGGACCTATCGCCGGAAGTTTTGGCCAAAGTGATGGAAAATGCCATAAAAAGGGCTCAAATGACAATCAACTGTGGCGGCGGCCATTTACATGACATCATATTCTCGACTTGATGTAAAAATAATTAAAAGACCAAATAAAAATACTCCACAAGAAGAATCAAAGTTTTTATTTTTTTTTAATTACAGCCAAAAAACATCGGAAGGTTATTTTTGCGCCACCTTGTATATTCTGAATCCGGGTTTGATTTTATGACGATCTAGCTATGTCCGTCTGTTGAAAGCTCAAATTTTGTCAGAATCTTTCTTATACACAAGACTTGTTTGGTATGGGCTAAATTGAAATATTAGGAAGAGAGTTATAGCTCGTAATGCAAAAGTAGGTCGAAAAAACCGTGTCCTTTCAACATCGTTTAAAATGCAATTGTCTCCAAACACATTAATGTAGTCATGAAACTCCGAATATATATTTCCTGAGTAAAAACAATATTTTTCCCCAAAAATTGCTTAAATCTATGCATTAGGAAAGGAGTTATAGATCAAAATGTACGAAAATTTATATCGCACACTGTATTTTTCGGTATATTTAAAATTTAAAACCTAATTAAACTGACAAAATTAGATGTACGATTCTAAAATTTTGCAGGAGTTGCTTTTTGGTCAAACGCTTTGTTGTAACAGAAAATAAATGTGACACGCCCACCTCCCATATATCGTTTTATCTCAAATTTATATAATTTCTCTATGAATAAAGATTTTGGAGTAATATAGGACTACATTGAAATATCTAAGTTTTATTCATTAGCAGAAACAACTTCGACACGCCTACTATAATGCCCACTTTTCACGTTATATACAGTTAATGAAATTTAAAAGCTCGTAAAACCGACAAAATTAGAGCTATGATGATGAAATTTGCTGCATATATTTTTCTAGCCAATATCATTGTTACGCCACAAAATTTAGGTGACACGCCCACCTTCCATGTAACGTTTTATTTCAAATTCATATAATTTTCTATGAATAAAGATTTTGGAATAATAAAGGACTATATTGAAATATCTTAGTTGTACTCATTAGCAGAAACAACTTCGACACGCCTACTATAACGCCCACTTTTCACGTTATCCACTGTTAATGAAATTTAAAAGCTCATAAAAATGACAATATTAGAGGTATGATGATGAAATTTGCTTGTATATCCTTATTAATCAATGTCATTGAAAATTTAGGTGACACGCCCACTTTAACGCTTACCTCACATATAACAGTTTATCTTAAATTTATATAATTTCTCTATGGACAAAGTTTTTGGAAGAATAAAGGACTATATATAAATATCTGTTTTATTTATTAGCAAAAACTACATTGCCACGCCTACTTTAACGCTTAATTTCATTGAAAGACTTGAAAGATTGAATTTACGAAAACATTTTACTATCAAATCGAAGTTATACAAAGAAAGTGGTATATATTTTTATATTTTTTAGTATAAAGAGATTATTCTATAGCGATTACTGTTAAAAATAAAATAATACATTTTGAGCTATAAATAGGGGTTTTCCCGCGAATTTGAGTTATTTAATCTTCCCAATTTTCCGGGATTATTTTTTTTTTTGGGATCCCGGGAAATGAAAAAGATGGCTACGATTCGAAAGCAAATGTTTATATTGTAATATTTCTTTTCGAGTCGTATCACAGCTCTGGTCGGGTCAAGAGTTCGCGCGTCATTGCCATTATCTTTTAAGGGCAATCAGGCCGTCCTTTTCATCCGGATTCGAGAGTTTTACGTCTCACTCTAGCGTGGTTAATTGTGTGGCGTCGCGTAACTGTGCTTTGGATACAGTTTCCAGACTATTCTACAATTAACCACGTGCATATATTTTAATTAAATTTACAACTGGAGGAGTACCAAATAAACTAATTTTCCTAACTGCAGGAGTACCAATTAAACTCAATGCTAACTAGAGGAGTTCCATAAAACTCAGTATAATTATTTGTTCAGATGTCTCCGACTTCCTATACAATGGTATAGGTCGACTTGCGGTGACTGGTTAACTGGAGGAGAACTATAAAAATCAAGCTTCAATTATTGTTCAAGTGTCTCCGACTTCCTATACAGAGGTATAGGTCGATTTACGGAGCCGGAACCAACGTGGAATACCCTGGCTATTTGGTTACGTACCTCTGCCAATCAATTACAGATTCGAAAAAAAAATTTTTTTTTTTCATAAAAATTGTTTCAAGGTTTTTTTTTAACTTTACATTTAAAAATATTTTTACAAATAATTTAATAAACTTATTGAGGTAATGTGTTAAAAAGTATTTTATTGATGACCAATCGGATCGATTATACAAGGGTAGCATCAAAATGCTATTATGTACCTCTCCATAAATAACGCAAGATAGTGGTACATGGTTCGACTGCAACATATTTAAATGTAATTCCAAGGTTGAAAAAGGAAGACAAAAGTTAGTTAAAAGGATGTATACTGTAGACGGCTGTACTGGATTAATATTTTGTCCAAATATATGGCTATAAAGCTTATTACCAGCAATATTGTTTGAAAAACAATTCCAATGCGTATGTTGAGCGTTTAAATCACCAAATAAAAAGAAGTCATTTGAACGTCTAGTTAAAGCATCCATATCAGTTTTAAAATTTATAGTATGAACCGGATTGTACGCAGGTGTAAAAATCACAGGGCGCCTATATATTATTACTCGTACCGAAATATTTTCAGCCACACTCGTTTTTATAGTTGGTAATATTTCATGTTCAACATTGTATTTTACTGCGATGAGTACACCGCCACCATGAGTTGGTCGATTCTCTCTATAAATCTTGTAGCCTTCAAGTTTAAATTTATGGTGGGGTTTCAAAAATGTCTCATTTATAAGGAAAATATCAACTTCCTTGTCAAATTAAAATTTTTCCAGCTGTGAAGCTGCTGACTCAGTCGTTATGCCTTGAGCATTCCAGTGCATAACATGAACATTGTGACTAACTGTTGATTTATATTGCATGTTGAAGCATCATCCCCAGCACTCGTAGCTTGTCGTACTTATTTTGGCACCTTTGAAGTGCATAGACAGCATCAAAAAATATTTGCATCAATTTCTCATTAGAAATATCATCTTCATTTCTGTTAACAAGGGTCCTACTTCTTGTTACATCAGAGTACAGTACATTACTTTTAGCACCTGAGTCACGTGTATAATTCTGGTGTTCCTTACCAGGCAGTTGGGGTAAATTAACTTCGTCGGAGTTGAAGTTCAGCATATTAGTCCTATGTGGTACTTTATTTCTGGCTGTGGTACGTTGACGAATCTCCAGGTATTCCTGACGACACGGGCATTTCGGGTCGTCAGCTCTGTGCTTTACATTTTTAAAATTCTTCCTAGCACAAATGTAACATTTGTAGATAATGTTCTCACTATTAGCGGCTTTGTTTAATTGACAATCTGCAAATTCGTGATTACCCACTCAGGCTGCACACACTACTACTCTGTTACAGTTCCTAGCACCGTGACCATACATAGAGCAATTGGTGCATTGAATACAAAGAGAGAGAGAACTAATACAACGGAAAAAAACCAACTCCACAAAATTAAAAAAAAAAATAAATATTTAATGATTTTAAAAATAGACAGGACTATAGAAAATCATAAATAAAATACATTTGTATATTATAATAGTGAAATTATATAAATAAACTATTATAGTGTGTTTTAAAATTAAAATAAAAATCTAAGATTGCAAATATGGCTGAATGCCATCAATGTAAAACTGCAATACGCGGTGAATCTGGCATAATGTGTGAAGGAATTTGCAAAAAAGTTTACCATTGTGCAAAAAAGTGTTCAGGAATTGATCAATACTCTCGAGGAATACTGGAATCCGGTGGCTTCATTCGTTTCTTATGTGATGATTGCCTCCAATATATACATAATATAGATACTGCAATTGGAGATGTGCAGGAAAATGTAAGAATAAACAAAGAAAACTTAGCTGCATATAAAGGAGAATTTAAGGCAACTTTAAAACAAAACGAACATGAAATAAAAAAACTTCTTGAGGCGATTGAAAAAAGGTATGATGAGAGATTAAAAAAATTAAATGAAGCTCAAAAATACTGTGATTTGAATGTAAAGGAAATTAAAAATTTATATAAAACAATAAATGAACAACAACATAAAAATACAGAAATGTGCAACTCAATTGAAGAAAAAAACAGAGAAATGTGCAACGAAATAAAAAAAACAATAATGGAAACAAGCGCGAAAACAAGTAAAATGTCATTTTCTGATGCCTTAAAAAACAATTTAGTGATGCCAGACCAAAATAAACAGAACCCGCTAATTATTAAACCGAAAGAAAAACAGGACGTCGTAAAAACAAAAGAGGATCTAAACAAAAAAGTTAACCCAACTAATTTTAAAATTGTAAATGTTGAACAGAGAAAAAATGGGTCAGTTGTTATTCAGAGTGAAAGTAACGAAGAAAGAGAAAAAATTAAAGAAACAATGGAAATTGAAATGGGTGAATCGTATGAAATTATGGTTCCAAATCAGACTGAAATGAAAATCAAATTAACTGGAATGACATTTAAGCTAAAGGAGAGTGAGATTATTGAAAAACTGGAAAAACAAAATGATTTTCTTAAAGGAAGCCGGATGGAAGTAATGAAGCTTTTCGATTATAAGAGAAATGGGCGTGCAATTTACAACGCAATACTTAAGATTGACAATAACTCATACGTAAAGGTAATGACGGCACAAAGAGTAAATATTGGGTGGGAGAAATGCAGAGTTTTTGATGGCACTGATATTACGCAATGCTTTAAATGCAAAGGGTACAACCATAAATCATTGGATTGCAAATTCCAAGAGGTATGCTTTAAATGCCACGGAAATCATAAAGCAAAAGATTGTAACGAAAACGTTATAAATAAATGCATTAACTGTGTGAGAGTTAATAATAGGTTGAATCTTGGTCTGGATGAAAACCACCTAACAAATAATAGAGAATGTCCAGTGTTCCTAAATAAGCTTAATGCAAAAAAGAGAAGAATCGGTCTCACGGCTTAACAATCATGGCAAATCAATGGTATCTATACTAATATACAAGGACTTATAAATAATTTCAACCAGTTAGAAATAATGATGGAAACAAAGAAGCCTGAATTTGTTGTTCTCTCGGAAACACATTTAACTATAGACGTTAATGAGGAAGAAACACAGATAACAGGGTATAAGCAATTTACAACGCTTACAAATTCAACAAGGACAGGCGGAGTAATCATTTATTTCAAAAATAATTGGCATGTGAGAAAAATCGCTGAAAAGGTTGTTGACTCGAAAATGTGGGTTACTGCGTATTTGGCGAAAAATAATAACAACAAATTTGTAATAACAGCTGTATACAGATCACCAAGCAGTGCTGAAACAGAGTTTTTAGAAGCATTTGAGGAAATATTAGAAGAGATAAATGAAGCAAATTGTGATATAATAATAGCTGGTGATTTCAATATAGACTGGAGTAAAGAGAGTTTCTATAAAAACAAAATGAGTTGTTTACTTGATGACAACGGCCTTAAACAGATCATGAATGAATTTACAAGAATAACACAGAACTCAAAGACATTAATTGATTATATAATAACAAGCAACACAAATATATCAACACAGATTAATAATTCAAACAAAATATCGGATCATGAAGCAATAGACATAATAATAAATAATGCAGAATACAATCCTAATGCGTATAAAGATATTGAAATATTCAAATATAATAGAGACAAGTATAATAGGGAAATATGGAACATACAGCAGATAAATATAGATAACGATCTAAACAACAGCGTCAACTTGGTAGATAAATACTTGGAAGATGCAGTTAAAAAACTAACTAAAAAAAAGACAATTAAAGAAAATTTTAAATGTATATGGTTTAACGAAGAAATAGGACAATTAAAAAGGGAAAAAATTCATAAATACCAAATTGCAAAGATACAAAATACAAATGAAGCTTGGGCTAGCTATAAAACAACACGAAACTTGTACAAAGTAAAAATTGAAAATGAAAAAAATAATTATTTAAATAACAAAATTAACAATATTATTGACCAAAAAGAAATGTGGAGGGAAATAAAGAAACTAATTTTAAAGAAAACGAAAAGTGCAATTGAAACTGTGATATTTAAGCAAATAGAATATAAGGAAAATTTTGCAATAGCCGATAATTTTAATAAATATTTTATAAGTAGTATTAAGACAATTAGAGATACGATAAATAATGTGCAATATGTCAATAATATACCTGTGATAACCTCTCAATTTAAATTTCGTGCAATATCATTAGAGGAACTTAGAAAAATATGTACAAATTTAAAAAATAAGCCGGACTATAATAAAATATCAAGTAAAATGATTTTAAATAGTTGGAATATTGTGGGAAGAAAATTACAAGAAATAATAAACATATCGTTAGAGACAGGAGTATTCCCTGAAAATTGGAAAACTTCAATGGTTACACCAATTGAAAAGATAGCAAAGACAAGAAAATGTGAAGAATTTCGACCAATAAACACATTGAAGACTTGTGAGAAAATAATAGAGAAAGTGGTAAAGCAGCAGCTAGAGCAATATATTGAAAGTAACTCAATATTATCAAAGTATCAATCTGGATTCAGAAGAAAGTATTCATGTGAAACGGCAGTGAACTATTTAATAAACCGATGGAAGAAAACCGAAAAAAACAAGAAAATAGTGGGAATTTTCCTGGACTTCAAAAGGGCATTCGAAACAATCGATAGAAATATACTTCTGCAAAAATTACGAAACTACGGCATTGTAGATACAGAACTAAAATGGTTTAAATCATACCTTACGAACAGGAAGCAAGTAACTAAAGTGAATAACTCTAAGTCTAGCATAGATAATAATGATTATGGAGTACCACAGGGATCTATCTTGGGGGCACTGTTATTTATTATTTACATAAATGATATGCCAAACATTTTGAGTAAATGTGAAATAATTCTATATGCGGACGATACTCTAATTTTCACGGAAGAAGAATCAGATTACGATTGTTATTACAACCTCACTCACGATATGAAAAGCGTGAATAACTGGCTTAACATGAACAAACTTAAACTAAACGAAAATAAAACCAAGATAATGGAAATAAACACTAAGAGCAATTTCATTTTTAAAATAAATAATGAGATAATAGAAAAAGTAGACCAGATAAAATACTTGGGTTTTGTTATTGATAAAGACTTAAAATTTAAACAACATATAGACTATATTTGTAAAAAAATCGGTAAAAAAATTGGTTTCTTCAAAAGAATTAGAAAACAAATTTCAATCATAACAGCAATCAACATATATAACACTATAATTAAACCTCATTTCGAATTCGGGTCAACCATATTGTACACGTGTTGCACAGCGAACCAGATTGAACGTCTGCAGAAACTACAGAATAGAGCAATGCGAACCATACTAAAGTGCAATAGATACACACATATTAATTTCATGCTAGAAACACTAAAATGGCTTAACATAGAACAAAGGCTCAAATTGAACACACTTAATTTTATTCAAAAAATTAAAATCGGTGAAGCCCCAGAATACTTAACGGAACAAATAACATATGTGAGAGACGCTCAACCATACCAGTTAAGAAACGTGGATCATTTTAGAATTGAAAGAGTATCAACAACTGCAATGCAGCGGTCGCTATTTTATAAAGGCTTACAATTATTCAACTCCCTGCCCAATGATGTAAAAGTAGAACGTAATATGAATTTATTTAAAAAACATATAGTCTACTATGTAAAACATAATATGTAATATGAATTTATTTAAAAAAAACATAATATGTAATTCCGAAAAATTTATAGACAAATGTTAATGTAGAAAAGTATTTTTAATACTAATAAAGAAATATTAATAATAATAAATAATAAAATATCTTATTTCAAGTATATCCCTCTTCGATACTTGTTGACGATCGAATTCAATTAGATATAGCGTATCATCTGCGGTTGATCTTTTCGTGGTGATTTCCTTTACACTTACCGGACTTATATTGTGTGAATTGTTAAATTCATCACAAATTATTTTAGTATTCATTTGAATAAGACCAAACAACACTAATTTAAACGTTTTTGCATCTTTAATTTCATGGGTGTAAAATTGGAACTTCTTAGTTCTTAGTACATTTAAGGCCTCGTTATACAGTATCCTTGAGCTCGATATTATTTTTGTTCCAATGGACATTCTTTTGAACATATACCTGTCTCCCATTAGTTCAAAAACTGATGAAAAACTATGGACAGAGTCCACTACAATTGGTGGTATTTTCTAATTGTGATTATCATGTTCATCTTCTTCTTCATTTGCAAGTAGATGAAATCTATTTGCATTACTGCTTTGAACTTCTGATGTTTTAGGCACTTTTAATTTTGGGCAATTACCCCAATGCTTCTTTCTTTTTTGCGACAGCATTGTCAGAAATGTTCACAAACTCAAAATAGTATTACTATTGATTTTTTTATAAATAAAATTAATTTAATAATTTAGAGCAAAAAATAACACGATGTTTACGTTTTTAGGCAGAGATGCCAGATGCTCTCACAAATTAAATATATTTCATTCTAAGCAAAATAGAATCAAAAACAAATAATTCTCTTCAAAAATTTCGTCTTTTTATTTGTTGTTGTTTTTGGAATGAAAAAAATCTTAACATTGTACAGTAGCAGCCATAATAATTTAAACAACACACAATGCGTTCTTAACCGATTGGTTTTTGCTTATACGTATATAAGTAGCTGTATCGTATATAAATATTATATTTTATATATACATATATAATATTTTTATCCTTACAAATTTAATTATAATTGATTTAAAGATGCGGTTGAGAAAAACAACTTTATAGGTCTAATAAAATAATTAGGCATTTATATAAAAGGGTAAAGTCTTAAAAGGATATGCGTTTTGGCAAAATATATGTATACACTTTTTTACCTGAAAATGTAAACAGGAAATTTATTATATTCCTAATTTTTTTTTTGCTCAGTAAAGTAAAAATCCTTCTTTGTCTTAAATTTAAACTCGTTATAAAAGCTACTTTATATGTAAGCATATGTCAAGCGCCTATAGGTAAAAAGTTGTGTATCACACTGTACCCAATGCCTCTTTTAACAACAACAATACCTATTTTTTTATTTTTATATTCTTACATTTCAAAATAACAAATCTGTCACTAACCGGGACCTATATTATCCGTCGTTGTAGTATACTTTTTAGTACTTCTTATGCTTGGCTGGGGGGCCATATATACGGTTTATTATATAAGAAACCTATTAATTAAGTTATATTTTATTTTGTGAATTAGTATTATTTAACTTGTAGACTTTAATGTGATAAACTCTGTAATATCGGTTTTGGCCTTTAGGGGCTTTTAATATTACTTCAAATGAAATAAATAAAATAGCATCAATAAAAAGGTATAGGTATGTGAAAATCATCCCTTGCAAGTAATACAACACAAAAATTTTTTTGGTGCCACATAAAAAAAATGTCTAAAAAAATATGTAATACAGTCGGATTCGGTGAAGCTGCCGTCGTTTAATTGAAGGAATCACTTAACTAAAATTAAATATTTTTACTATTATTTTAAAGAAAATGAGTTCGTTTAAGGGAAAATCAGTTTTACAGCTTTTTGGTTTTTAAAGCTACAAACTTCAATAAAGCAAACACTGCTTAGTAGAAAAAATTTATCCTTAATATACGACGAAATACAATGCTACAGCTAATTTGTTGCACTGTAGTGCAACATTTTGTATTATTTTGTTTTAAAACAATATAAAAAGTAGACAATCTATTTAACCAAAATAGTTTCAATTTATCCAAAGTTTTTTATTAATGAAAATCTTGCATAAGCCAAAAAAATAAATCCTTCAATTATCAATTTTCCTTACCCGAATCCGACTGTATACTTGTAAGTATCACCCCTTTCTCACTAGGCAAGTCACTTACGCAAGTTAGTTTTTTATTTTCTTTTATTTTCCTTTGAACTTGCTTTCACGTTCAGACTCAGCAATTGACTTGCCCAAGTTTCGTTCTCTTTTACTTATTATACTCTTCACACAGTGAAAAAGGGTATATATAGGTTTGTCAAACGTGGTATACTTGTCAGAGTGAGCCAAAAATTTTTTTTTATTTTATATATTATTCAAATTTTTATTGTTTTATATTTAATTATTCTTTTAATTTATTTTTTTAGACACATAAGTAAACTAAATTTATAATATTACAATGGGATGTTTTTATATATGTATGTTTTATATTATTTATTTATTTATTTACAAGTTTTAAGTTCATAATAAATTATGAAAATAAAAAAAAAAAAAGAATGCTAGGTACTAACGACAGCGGTTTTTGACCTTAACTTTTTTTCTTTAAATGAATTTATATATATTGCATTGTTTCAAGACGTTAATAGTTTTATTAATATTTTCAGTATTGATGTTTTGTAACAGGAAGTGAAGGCAGTCCTCACCATAAAGCTTTGTCTGTATGTTTTTAATGACATTGCAATTGTTTATCAGGTGGTGTATGTTTAGTGTGTCTCTGCTGCATAATGGACAATCTTGTGGGGTCGTCCCGTTTACTATATATTTGTGGGTCATCAAAGTATGTCCTAGTCTTAGCCGTATATATTTTTGTAAATTTGCTCTAGAAATATTTGGGGGGAATATTGGGACAGTTTTATTTGGATTAATAGTTTTGTAGTAGTGGTTGTAAGTAGTCCATTCTGTAATTTCTGTTTGTGTAATAAAAGTGGAAATTGTAGATGTAATATCTTGTTTGCTAGTTGAAGTGTGTTTTATGATAGGAGCATAAGTGGCATATTTCGCAGCTTCATCTGCTAATGTGTTGCCAACTATGCCAATGTGACTTGGTATCCACATGATTTTAAATTTAGTGTGGTATCTAATTAACAAGTCTCTTATTTTTGAAATGATGATGCTTTTATTTTTTATATTTAGTGTTGCTGTGATTGAAGATTTTGAGTCTGAGCAGATAAGGAATTTCCCGCGGTATTTTTTATATTTGTTTAGCGTAATTAATAATGCTGTAGCTTCTGCAGTGAAAATTGAGCATCGTTGGTCTAAGATTCCGAGAAATTCTGTTTTCAGGTTTTCGTTTATGATTGCCATTGATGTGCAGGTAGGGGTTTTAGAACCGTCTGTGAACAGCATTTTCCAATTTTTAGTTTTCAAATTTGATGTTATTTCATTGAAGATGGATATGTAAGTTTCATTTGGCGTGGAGTTTTTTGGTAGTTTTGCTAGTTGTAGAATAAAAGTGGATTCCTTTAACTTCCAGGGGGGTTCCGTGGGAATATAAACTCCTTGGGACTTAATGTTAATACTCATGTTTTTAGCAGATTTGGCGGCTATCAGAAGGGAGGATGGAACGCTTAGGGCTTTTCGTGGGTTTAAGTTTGGTATAGATTTTGTTATGAGTTTATCCACGGGAAAGATTAGTTTCAGTATTAATTTTGTAGATAGTTCCGAGAATCTGTTTTCTAGAGTTGGAAATCCTGCTTCAGCCAAAAGGTTTTTTGTAGGGGTGGTTTTAAAAGCTCCAAGGGCGAGCCTTATTGATGTGTTGTAGATAGGTTTCAATTTTGAAAGCAGTGATTTTGGCGCTTTGCCATAAATTTCTAGACCATAATCGAGTTTGGATAGGATAAGACTGCGGACCGCATTTAAGACAGCAGTAGGGTGGGAATCTCCTTTATTTGTCGCAAGACATTTGATAAGATTGAACCGGGGTTGTAAAGATTTTTTTAAGAATTCAATATGTGAGTTCCATGTAAGTCTGTTGTTAAAAAATATGCCAAGAATTTTAAGGTTATTGACCGTTTCAATGTGGTTGCCATTTATATTTATATTAATGCCATTGCATGACATTTTCTTTCTGCATATGTGAATACATTTTGTTTTTGAAAAAGAGATTTTTGCACCTGATTTATTGCACCAATTGTTTAGGGAAGTAAATAGTTCATCTATTTTTTGTTGAATAAATACATTCCGAACGTGTTTAAGTATTATGTATAAATCATCGGCGTATATTACATGATTAAAGAATGAGTTGTCTTGGATAATTTTGTTGAGTTTATTTGTTGCAATTTGGAACAGGACCACTGATAACGGGGACCCTTGTGGAATACCGTTATGTAGAGGTTTGACGTTTGAAAAGGCATTGTTGGCTTTAACACGTATTTTTCTGTTAGATAGGAAGGCGAATATATAATTGATAATTTTTGGTCCGAGTTTCCATTCTATGAGTTGTGAAATTATTGTGTGGATGCCTACTCGATCAAATGCTTTTTCAAAATCAACAGATATTATAGAAATATGGTTACGGTGGGAGAGGGCATTTGCGGCAAAGTGATCTATATATAGGAGGGCATCAATTGTGCCTTTGGTAGGTTTGAAAGCCATTTGATTACTACTTAAGAGTTTGGTTTTTAAAAGGTACCATGTAATTCTAGTAGCTATGATTTTTTCTAAAAGTTTGGCCATACAGGGGATTAAGGAGATTGGACGGTAACTTTCAACAAGAGTTAAATCTTGGTTTGGTTTAGATACCGGTATTATAGTTGAAGTTTTCCATTGTTGGGGTATGGTGGAATTTGTAAAAATTATGTTAAAAATTTTTAGAATATGAAGTTTTATATTGTCAGGTAGATTTTTGAGTATAGGGTATGAAATTTAGTCAAAGCCTGGAGTTTTGCCTTTCAGGCTGTTTAGGGTAGATTGCATTTCGATTATGGAAATATTTTCCTCAAGCAGTATTGTAGACTTGTTTAAGTGATAATTTACCTGGATGTCTAAGTTATTTTTATTGTTTACAAAGTTTCTATTGAAGTTGTCGTCAAAAATTTTTTTTATTTTATATATTATTCAAATTTTTTTTGTTTTATATTTAATTTTTCTTTTAATTTATTTTTTTAGACACATAAGTAAACTTAATTTATAATATTACAATGGGATGTTTTTATATATGTATGTTTTATATATATGTATGTATGTACTTATTTCATATGAGATAAATGGTGATATAAACAATTGTTGTTGCGTGACTACACGTTGTGAAGGGTATATAAGATAATATAACACTTGTTTGTTTTTATTTCTTTTTTTTTTTTTTTGGTTTCTCAACAAAAACTTGCTCCTACTTGCCGAGTACAGGCAAGTGTGTACTCAAATATGAGCAAATTTCTTCCTCTTAACCCGACCTTACCCCTTTTGTCTGTAAACACAAGACTTGCGCAAGTGACTTGCCTAGTGAGAAAGGGGTGTATGATGTTTGTGTAGCAGTTTAAAAAACCAACATACAATAAAAAAGTTTTCCATTTATAAATGCAAGAAATACAAAAACAAAACCTACATATGAAACATTGGGCCAATTCAAAGTAGACTCTCATATTATACTATGTCATATAATTCATATTAATATGACTAGTGACTTTGAACACCTTTTGTTAACAAATTATGTATTTAATACAAGAAAGAAGACAAAGAGATGACGCTGTTAAAAATTGTATGTATACAGGAAAGAAGAAAATAGAAAATATTCTCTCTGAGAGGTGAGAAGCGAAGAAATTCTCTCTGAGAGACAGTATGGTTAAAAGTATAACATAAACAATTTCTTATACATAGGAAACAAATGTGTAAAGTCATATTATTTTTTTTGTATGGAAATTACTAACAAAAATTTTATGCATGCATAAAATAATATGAAATAGTACAAATATGACTGATATGCAACCACTTTGAATTGGCCCATTGTTTCTGCCGGCACCAAATATTCGTAATAAAATTGTGTATGCATTTAGGTATGTCGCAAAAAAATTAAAAAACAAGTTGCCACAAGTATTTAACTAAATTTTTTAGACAAAATCTCTAAATGGAAAAAAATATGTTATAAAATTTTTATAATAAATCCAAATAGGATTATTATCATAAAATCCTTAAAGGTACTATCTGTGGTTTTCATGGGCATTTTTTTGAGTTTTTTTTTTAATTAATAATGCCATATTGTTTGGTTTTAAACGCTCTTTACTTGGTTCTAAAAATGTCTGAAATAAGAAGGACCCATTTCGATTTTTTTAATTGCATAACAACGTAACTTCTATATATATATATTCAAAAAGCGTTCAGCACTAACGCAGTATGTTGACTTACGTGTGCTTAAAGGCAAATTATTTAATTTTTTAGAAAAACACACAACCACATACGCTGTTATTTCTGAACACTTTTAAAATTAATTTTCTGATAAATTTTCAGTTTACTAGAAGTGTGTACTACCTACCTATGTTTATCTGCACACACTTTTAGTTTTCGTACCACTTTGTTTATTTTCGTATTCGCTATGATATAATTTTAAAAGGGTATTTGTCTGAAATTTTTATAAGAAAATGTTAAGATCTTTATTGGCATGAATGGCAAAAAAAAGTTGAAAAAGTTCAATACCTAACCCGTTGTTTTCTATAAAACGATTTTATGGCTCTCCTGAAAAATTTGATTTTAAGACATACCATGCCCATGAAAACCACAGATATACATAATTATATTTAATCCGAATTGCTTGTTTAAAACCCGTTTATACTTATGTATTTTATCACTAATCAGACATACATACAATAATTCTTTAAAATTTCATATTGCCTGGCGTTCAATACTAAATGAAATTGCCTTTAACGTATGTATTTACTATGTGTAACAAAAATTTGGGGATAAATAAAAGTTAGAAAAACTAAAAATTAATGGGTCGATTATGGATAGCAACCAAACCTCAGTTACGTTATCAGTTGCCAAAAAAGGCATTACAGATGGCAAGTGGCAACTAACAGCTGTCAATTTCATATGACAATTTGGCAACCGAAAAATTGTAGTTGCTAGCTGACAACGCAACTAAAGTTCGGTTGCTATCCATAATCGACCCATAAACATATTTTCTTTAATTCCTAAATAATAAACTACAATGGCAATGCTGCTAACTTCTTCAAGGAAAATAAAAATTCTATTTGTGAATCAAATTTTTTGGCGTAGAATACGTCTTACCTTACGGTATAGGGAGTCATGTCAGATAGTTATTGTTTTAGGGCCGTATTCATAAAAAATATTTTAGTTTTATTAAATGCTTATTTGACAGATGTAGCGAAATTTGTCAAATAAGCCTTCAATAAACCTAAAATATTTTTTATGAATACGGCCCTTAATCTTTATTTCATTGATTATGAGGAAACGGCAAGATAACTTTTTTTAACAAATTTTTTGTAGGTAAATGAAGATGTTATCTTTCGTTTGATATACATTTCATATTGGTTGATATCTTCCTAATATTTAAATTTCTCAAATGAAAATTGTTTAAACACATACACTCAAACATATGTGTGGTGTTTGGTTGAGTGTTTGAGTTTGTAGCTTGAACACAAACTATGCTGCTGTTTCAGTGTGGACACAAACCTTCGTCTGTTGTTTTGATTGATGAAATATTTATATATATATATATATATATATATATATATATATATATATATATATATATATATATATATATATATATATATATTTACTTATGTATTTAAGTGAAACAAAATGTTAAATGTGAATTTGAATTTAACATGGATATATAATTATAAAAAATATATGAAAAATTTAATTCATACATTTTTATGTTAAATGAAAGTGCTGCCAAGTAAGCAAAATAACAATGCTGTTTGACAGCAGCTGACAGTTGACGTTTAGTAAATTAAAATAAAAACTACTAATCAAAATGACACCTACACGAAATACAAGAAAGCAACGTATTTATCCTATTTTTTCTATCATAAGCCCATATTATCAAAAGTAACTTTCAAATAATCCAATTGATTTGCGTCTGTTATTTATCATTTATCCTTACTCTTTTAATTTTAAAACATATTTATCCTATTTTTTCTACCATAAGCTTATGTATATTATCAAAAGTAACTATCAAATAAATAAATTCATTTGCTTATATTATTTATCATTTATTGTTATATATTTTTTCGGTCTTATCCGATGGCGTATTCTACGTTAAACTTAATGGCCGTGTCTCTGACACAGCCTGCAGGGACAACTCGGACAACTGTCTGTGTTTTTTTTAATTTATCGATTATGTTCTTTGAATGAATAATTCTTGTAAGGAATTTTATTTTTAAGTTGTGGAGAGAAATTTATTTTCAATTTTTTTTAAATTTCATTTGTCTCGCAAATTTTATTTTTAAAATTTGGAAAACAAAAATAATTATTCGTCATAATGTGGAAAATTTAATTCATTTGAATTAATATCATTCACGATAAATATCTATTCGAATGATTTGCGTACTATGGTTTATAACCATTTGTTTAATTTTCTGTGAGGCCAGTATACAACGGAATGTTGACTGACCAACAGTGAATTAATGATTGTTTGCACCGTGCCCTGTGTTTATGCAAGGTTAGGTTAGGTTGAAAAGGAGGGGTATAAAAGCCCAAACCCATGACAGGTATACACCTATGCCCAGTTGGCATGTTGTGCGCTCCATGTGGAAAACGGAATTCCCAAACAAAAAACCATAAACATAATTTCCCATAAATAACGGACTAGTCCAAGAAACCAGTCCCCTCAATGTAACGCCTTATGGATCTCCAGTTCGAGTTCCCCAGGTATTCCAAGTTCGGCATAGTATCCACTGTAAAATTTTTGCGCCTAATATGCCTAAAACGCAGGACAATGACAGAGGCAGTGTACCAGAGTCTCATCCTCTTCCTCGCAAGCTCTACATGCCGTCTCCTCAGATAATCCCATGCGAGCTAGATGAGGTCTCAACTCCGTATGACCTGTAATTACACTGGTTAATTTCCTAAGTGTAGGTCTACTTAGTCTCAGAATCTCCTTTGACTTCCTAAGATTTGGGTCACCCCAGAGTGTTCTTGTCACCTTACCGACATCAGTGCTTTGTCATTTTCTGACATGTTCTTCCATTGCCCAACGTTTAAGTTCATCCTTAAATCGTTTAAGGGGTTTGGCGTTCTCCAAAGTTATAGTACTCAGAAGAGCTCCCATTTTGGATAATTTGTCGGCTTTCTCGTTTCCGATCAGCCCGTGATGGCTTGGTATCCATATTATCTCCAGATGTTCACAATTTGCATATGAGTTTATCTCACTCTTGCATTGCAAAACGTTCCGGGATTCAACTTTCTCCTTTCTCAATGTCTTAATCACTGATTGGCTATCCGTAAAGATACGAATCGGAGTTTCGCTATTCGTTTCCTTTATCCATTTAATTCCTTCCGTAATCGCCATGATCTCAGCCTGAAAAATAATGTTGTGATATGGTATACGGAAGTATTTGCCTCTATTTCGCCTTATGTCGTATAAGCCCATACCAGTTTGGTCACCAATCTTTGAACCGTCTGTGTAAAGATCGATTCCGTGGGTGTTTCCCATCCTGATTATCTCATCCCATTCTCCCTCTTCCGGTATAATGGTGATGCAGTTGATATTCTCATATCTCATCGGGATTTTATCACATGTTAATTCCGTAATATTTCCCATCGGTAAGATATCCGTTATTCTTTGGTATCTGGTCTTATGTTCTCTTATAAGCCACTCATCTATTGCCATTAATCTTGTGGCAGCTAAGGCCGCTTCATATTTTACCTGTATCTCAATAGGCCAAATGGATAATATATTCTCAATGGCCATTGTCGATGTGGTCCTCATGGCGCCGCAAATACTAATGCAGCACTGTCTCTGAATATTTTGAATAGGTTTTATATTCACCTTCTTCTCTAAGGATGTCCACCACACTAATTAAGCGTACGTAATTGTAGGCCGCAGTACACTCGTATATAGCCAATGTGTCATCCTTGGGCTTAAGCCTAATTTTGAGCCAATCACTCTTCTGCAGAGGGCCCATATTCTTTGAGCTCTCTCCACTTTACATTCAATGTGGTCCTTCCAGGATAGTCTCCAATCAAGTACTATTCCTAGGTATTTGACCTTCTTATCAATCTTAATTGTCTTATTCCGAAAGATGGTGTTTATGCAAATTGAATTTTTATTTTGTCGAACTTTTCTGTTGAAACTAATATTTAAATTTTTAATCAGGCTTGGGTTCATATTAACATTCTTTATTTTTACAAAGAATTTTTTTAATTGTGATAAATGAACGAATAAAATTTGAAAAAATTTATTTTATATAAAAATATAAATATATAAATTAATACTTTTGAATAATCAAAAGTTGGGATTAGCCCAATTAATCGCATCATTAACACCATGACGGCCATAATCTATAGAGATCTTTTGAGTTCTGTTATGCTTCCGTATGCTGAATGGGAAATGCTACTATCATAGGCCTTCCAGCACGACAACGTCCCAAAACATACGGCAGGGATTGTAAAGGCTTGGCTGGAGGATAATAAAATTAATACCGTGTTATGGCCGCCTCAATCTCTCGATCTCAACCCGATTGAGAACATGTGAATGGTTGTAAAACGAAATATTGACAATAAAGTATTCTAAAATAGTGATGAACTTTTCATCGAGTTAGACAGGCAGTAGAATGAAATTTTTAACGATTATATAAAAAATCTCATTGCCTCAATGCCTAAGAGGTGTTGAGAAGTTATAAAAAATATTGGCTACACTACCAAATACTTAGCAATAAAAACATTTATTGTATTTTCTGTTAATTACTTAAAAAAGAGTTGCAAATGTTTTGAACACCTGCATTATGTATACATCCATTATTATTAATTTTGTTGTTGTTTTAATTTAACGTTATTAATTTTTATTATTTGTTTAACAAAAAACAATGTATGAAGAAATTGTAAAAAATAAATTTTAGTAACTTTGTGTTATTTGAACAAAATAAATCAAAGAAAATTACAAACGCAATCCCAGTTCCGAATGTTTTGACCAGTACTGTATGTACGTATTTCATATGAGATGAATGGTGATACAAACAATTGTTATTGCATGACTACACGTTGTGAAGGGTATAAAAAATTCGGCACGGCCGAATATAGCACTTTTACTTGTTTTTTCTACAAAACTATTAAAAAAGGAATTTCAGCCTCAATTTTCTCCAAATTTATATTCTCTCTTTCAACTAGGAACCCTCAAATTTTAATTCCGAGGATAAATAATTCTTTGTTTAAAAAATCTTTTAGTGTTAGAATAGCCCGTATTTGGAATTTTTACCCATAGAGCTTCGACTTTTTTCCCATTCAAATAATGCTTTCCGACTACAAATGTTATCTTTTCTTACCAATTTGTTGTATCAGATTTATTTTAAATAGTTTAAATATGAATATATTTATGTATGCACTACCATTTAACCCGCTACTTCGATAGCGCAGTTCTATTTTTAATTATTAATTATTATTATTAATTATTCATAACAAAAAGTTGGCATAAAGTAAATCCATAACACATATGCCAAACTCTGGCTAACGATTTGCTTAACTCTTGTTAACGAGCTGTCAAACGTTTGCCAACTTGTGAAAAACAGCTGTTCTGTATTGTTGTTTTATATTACCAATATTTTTTTACCTACATATTCATCCTGTTGTTTATTTACAGATCGTTTGCCTTGCTTTTTCCATTTTTATAAAAAATTGTATTGTTCGTTTATTTTTTTAATTTTATTTTTCAATTTTAAAAATTGTTAATATGGATGGAAAAACAAAAAATTTCAAAATCAGGGATGATAAACAAAAAATGTTTGCATTTTTCTTGCAATTTCGGAGTTGATTTATGAAAAGTTGGCAAACGGATAAAATTTTTTCATGAATAAACTCTGTGCCAACGAGCTGCCAATCTTAATCGGCATTCTAGTTAGCAGCTCGTTGTACGTAGTGTATAAACTGTGGCTAACTTATTGTTATAAATAAGGCCGTAAATATTTTTGGTTCAATTTATGAAAATTTGTATCTCTGATTCAATTTACTTAGAAAAATAAAAAAAAGATTAAATATATATCGGGCATATATTTCCTAACTAAAAGCAAGATCACTGCTACTGAGTTTCAAAAATTAAGATTCATTATTTGCAAAAATGACCCTAAAAATAATAAAAGTAAAATTTTTCTCTTTGCTAAAACTTCCACTTGGTTTATTATTACCTACATTCAGAATTCTATGTATACAAAATATAAAAAAAAGAAAAAGTAATATTGGTCCTTTATAAAATTAGCAGTTAGACCTCGGATCAAAAAACACTAATATTAAGAATTCATGTTTACAAACGTAAAAATACAAAGAGTACAACAAAAATGCGAAAAGGCTTTTTATGTGTCTTTAAAATCGTTTTAATTCTAAACTTGAATCATCAATCCTCCATTAATTAAAAAAAATTAACTTTATAATCGTAGAAAATACAAAAAGTACATTGTTGGTAGCCCATAACATTATCAGTCTCACCTTGTATTAATTGTCACTAATTTCGAAATTCTTGCTTCGCAAACGTTGAAAATACAAAGAGTACCATAAAAATTCACAAAAGTACCTTTGTGGTCGCCCATAACATTTTCAGTCTCACCTGGAATCAAAAGTCCTTGGTTGTACAATCCTAAACGTAGAATATACAAAAAGTACCATAAAAATTCAAAAAAGTACCTTTTTGGTCGCCCATAACATTTTTTGTCTCACCTTGTATGTGGGAACCTTGGTGGGTATCGCACAACTGCTAATTGGTAATTAATTGGTATTGTTAACCATTTTGGTAAAATAAAACACTCCAATCAGCAGTTCATAATTATTTTTTATTTCAATTAAATTTCTTAAAATTAACATTAATACTAAATTAACGTTTAGTTCGTGGGTTTTTTTAGTCGATCTTCTTGGTTGATGTTCGGCTCTTGACCTCTCTTAAAGAACTATTCTATTCGTCCGTTGTTCTGTTGTCTGTTGCTTACTTTCGTTTCTATTCAGTGTTGTCAATGTCTACTTTTAAGTTAGTCGCTAATGTTCGCTTCTTGTCTGTCTGTCCGACCTTCCTCGCCCCCGGGGGGCCATTCCCACATTCGGCCCTCCTGACCGTGCATTCGCCCCGAATGTAGCGTTCCATGGCTTCATGTATTCCGTCACCGTGGTACATCTTCTGGACCCTTCCCCTTCGCCGACTTTTTCTACTTCATATCGCCCATGATTTAGTTTTTGTATAACCTTGTAGGGTCCGAGAAATTTTGGCCTTAGCTTCAGACCTGTCCCAAATTGTGTCCGCTTAATGGCTACTAAATCATTTAGCTGATACTGTTTCTCTTTTATTCGGTTTTTGTCAAAAGATCGTTTGTTCTCCTGTTGGATTCTGAGAATGTTTTCTTTTGCCTCACTTCGAATGGCATCACGCTCTTGATGGAGTTCGTTTACCACTATTTCTTCCAATGACTCATGAATTTTTGGATCGGTTTTCATTCTCATTTTTAAGCCCGTTAGAATTTCGAAGGGTGTATTGCCTGTGCTCCTCGTAGGCGTATTGTTGATAACCATTTGCACTTTATCCACATGACGATACCAATTCTGCGGGTCTTCTAGGCATAGTTTAGCCAACATAGGGACAATAATTTTGTGTATTCTTTCCACCTGCCCGTTTCCTCGTGGTACTCCTGTTGCGATTAGTAGGTGTTGTATGCTTTCGTCTTTGCAGTAGTTACTAAACTCGTTTGAAGTAAACGCTGTACCTCTGTCGGTGATTATTCTGGCTGGATTGCCAAATATTGAGGACTGTTTACTTAGGCGTTCTACCACTTCAGCTGTGCCGGTGCTTTTTGTAGGATATAGCCATACAAACTTTGAAAATGCGTCAACGACGACTAGAATGTAGTTGTATTGTTTCTTCGTTGTTTCCATAGGTCCGACATGGTCCAGATGAAATGTCATTAAAGGCCTATCAGTTTTATCTATTGGGCTTAGTAAACCCTCCTTTTTGCCAGCTTTGGCGTCAACCATCAAGCATTCTACGCAACTTTTCACTATATTTTCCACTTTATTGCTTAATTTTGGAATATAGAACGTCTTTTCTACTAAGTCAGCTGTCTTTTTCGCGGCAAAGTGTCCTTGCCTGTGGGCCATTTCGATAATTTCTCGCTCCATTATGGCTGGTATCACAATTAGTTCCTTGGCTGGGTCTTTATGAACTATTCCGTGTTTCAAATAGTAATCTTCGTAGTTTTGTGTTTCTAGAATTTGGTTTACCGCTCGTATCCAATCGTCTTTCAACTGAGCCTCTCTTATTTTATGTTTTAGCGTGTCCTCCATCATTAAACATGACATTCTACTTAAAGCGTCTACGTGTCGCATCTTGCTACCTGAACGATGTTCAATAACATAGTCATAGTCTTGTAAAAATAATGCCCACCTGGACACTCTCAATGGTACGTCCTGCTTCTTCATTGTCATCGCGAATGCATTACAGTCAGTGATAATTTTAACTTTGTGTCCTATCAAAAATATGCGCCACTTTTTCAATGCCTCAATAATAGCTAACACTTCTAATTCGTATGAGTGATATTTTTCTTCAAATACTGTGGTTTTTCTACTCATATACTGCACTGGATGCATGTTCTGATCTTCGGAGTCTCTTTGTAGTAACACTGCTCCATACCCGTGCTTACTGGCATCGGTATGCACTTCAGTTTCTGCGCTTGGATTAAACAATCGTAAAACATTCACTCCAACGAGAGCGGTTTTTAACTGATGGAATGCTAAAACTTCCTCATCACCTAATTTGAAATTTGTGTTCTTCTTAAGTAAATCTGATAATGGTTTTGCCACCAACGCATAGTTTTTAATGAAACGCCTAAAGTACGATGTTAGTCCTAAAAATCTTTGAACTGTCTTTCGATCCTTTGGAAGAGGAAATCTTTCGATGGCTGAGGTCTTTTCTTTTGATGGACTAATTGTAGAGTTTTCAAGCACATACCCTAAAAACGTTATCTTTCGCATAAGAAACTGACACTTACTCCACTTGATATTAAGCCCGTTTATTGACGCGATTTCTAATACCTTTTTAAGCTTTATAATGCCTTCTTCCTCATTTTTTGATGGTATCACTATGTCATCCATATATACAACCATTGTTCCATCCATTATAAGCTTATGAAATATTGTGTTTATATAACGGCAAAACACAGCTGGGGAATTCGTAATACCAAAGGGCACATAACAAAATTCAAATTGTCCTCTATGGGTCACGAAAGACGTGAATTGTTGGCTGTTTTCTTCGATTGGTACGTGGAAAAAGCCATTTTTCAAATCAAGCGTAGTATAAACCTTAGCCTCTTGTAGCCGTTGCAATACATCGTCAATAATCGCCATGGGAAAATTATCGCGCACGATTTTCTCATTTAATCGCCTATAATCACAGCAAAGTCTTTTACTGCCATCTTTTTTAGAAACGAGTACTACGGGTGACGAATATTCAGAGCAACTTTGTTTAACTATGCCCTCCTTTAGCCATTCTGTAATCTGTTTGTCGACAGCTTGTTGGTCCGCGTACGACATTCTACGCGGGTTATGACGCACAGGAATATTGTCTTTAAGTAATATTTTCATTTTTACTGGAAATGATTTCGGTTTAACAGGGCTGTATGTCTTTACTAAGTGTAATATTTCCTTACGGAAATCGTTTCCTAAATGCCCTAAGTCAAAATTATCGCTATCTATAGCCTGACAAATTTTGTAAAACTGTTGTAGAACCTCTTCGTATTCACTAACGACAGCATTGTTAATGTTCTCGACGTTTGATTTAATTTCCGGTAGCGAAGACTTTAATGAGAACTTCGCTCCATCCGCGTTTATCAAAATATCAACATGTTCAAGGACATCATTACCCAAGACAACTGAATATAGGATGTCCCTCTCTCGCGCAACATGAAATTTGATAGGAACTTCTACACCATCCAAAACAACGTCGGTTTCGAAAGCCCCTATGGTTTCAATCACTTTTCCACCTATACCTATCATTCTTTTTCTTTCAGCGCTAACGGTTACGTCATTCATCATCATAAGGGAGTCGTATCGTACACAGCTAATGTCGCTGCCGGTGTCTACTAGCGCCGATACTTCGTAACCAAGTATGTTTAAATCTTTAAAAATTTTATATGACTGTGCTATGGTTTTGCTTTGTTTCGGGTAATCACACTTTGATAATGTGTGTATCTCATTGTTTGGTCTTTTTTCCGTTCCTGCTTCTTTTTTGACTTGGCCTTTACCGCAGTTAAAGGATTTATGACCTACTTCCTTACACTTAAAACATGTTGGTTGAATCTCGGTACATTCTCGCATCATATGGCCTTTTTTGCCGCACTTATGGCAACTAAAATTTCCATTTTCTTCTTTCTTCTTGCTTACAGGTATGACAGATGAGTCTTTTTTAGGAAACCATTTATTTTGAGGTTGCGATGGTTTGGCTACCTTTTCGTACACCTTTATTTTCGTTTTTAGGTCTTCAATATTTAAAGCTTGGTACAATACGCTCTTATTCGTTTTGCTATCGGGTATGCCCTCAGTAAAATATTCTATCAAGCTATCTTCATCCAATGCAATAGGTGATCCTATTTCCATCAAGCAGTACAAATATTCCCTAAGGCTTTCATTTGTGCGTTTCTTCCTGTTTTTTAGCATTCGGTGAATTTCAATGGCTGAGTGTGTTATTCCAAACTCTTTTTTCAACTCTGTTTTTAAAGAATTCCAGTCTCGAATTATAACTTTACTTCTGCAAAACATTCTAGCTGCACCTGAAAGGAGCTGACGAGCATATATGTATTTTTGTAGATCATTCCACCCTACTGTTACTGCGCAGTTTTCGAAATCAGTTAGCCATTGTTCTATTAACGGCTGTCCTTCTCCTGAGAATTTATTAAGGGTGTCTTCAATATCTCTTAGAGTAAAGGTAGAGGGTCTTGAACGTTCTGTTACCACCGGCTCTTGAGTACCTGAAGCCGCCTCTCCATAATCTGAGACTACGTCATCTATCTTTTGTCCGAACCCAAACTGTCTAATTACCCGTTCCTGTAAAATTAGTTTCGGTCCGTCTATATTTAAACCTAGCTCCTCACATTTTGCCCTTAACTCTTCAACAGACAAGCCCAAAATCTCTATTAATTCCATTCCGTCGTTCAAAAATTAAATAATGTAATATAACAATAAAATATATAGGTATGTAAGGTTATATGTATGTAAATAATATACTCTAGTTAAATTTCATACAATATTAATAGTTACAGATAACTTTCATTAAATTACTTGCAAATAATTCCTTAAATTTTTAAAAAAAATTTTCATCAAATTTCAATTTACCATTTTTTTTTTCATGTTTCCGTAATTTTCAAAATATTCAGTTCTCAAATTTTAATTCACTTAAGTGCAATCTTTCTAAAAAAAAAAATGTTCAAATTTGGTATTTATTACCCTTTCTAAACTTCACTATTATACCAAGTGCAATCTAAAAAAAATTAATTCTCACTATACATATGTATGTATGTATGTATATACAAACATGTGTATCTGCTTGTATTTTACCAAATATTTTCTCTTCTTCTTTAAAATCACTATCTAAATAACATCTTTTATTAATTCTTTTCAATCAACTTCTAATTACCACTTTCTATCTTCTCTTAAACGCAATCACTAAGAGAAAATATTTGGTTTACATTTATCTTAATGGATTATCTTTTTTTTCTCTTTAAATACAAACATTACAAGCTTTTCATTATACTTAAATAAATAGCGACTACTTATCTAACTCTGCACATTGATTTGTGTTTATCCCTTTTGCTCTCTGCTGGTTTGTTGACAATTGTTCATCGATGCTGCTGCTGTTGATCCGCGGTCTCTGCTTAATCGTAACAGAGCGACTTATTTGTTGCTTTTTATTTGTTAATGTATGTCTCTCAGTTTTAACTTTCTTGTTGTTAGGTTCTGCTATTGTTTTTTACTTTATTTGCATGAAATTCTTAGCTGTACTTTCAAGGTTACTTGTTTTTAAAAATTTATTGTTGTTATTTAACTTTTGTAATTTCTTGTACATACTTACATATGTACCTACATAAAAATGTCTGTAATGGCCGGTTTTTTTTTCAAAATTTGTACATACTCTCACATAAATTTTGTTTTTGCCTTGTTGATCCACATTCACACTAGTGTTTATTACAATTATTTTTTTGAAAATTATAATTAGTTCTTTTTTTTCCCGTTATTTTAAAATTTTGTTTTCAAAGTTAAACAGTCAGTACAGTCTGCACAAAATATCCCTTTACTGTACTTTTCAATTCATTCTTTAAATTCTGCACTTCACAATTTTTATTTAGTTTTAGTTTTCTTAGTCCAATTTCGTTATTTTAAACATTGTTTTTTATTTTACAAAATCTTATCAAAATTAAGTTTTAATTTAGTTTTAAAATATATCTTTTTTTTTTGGAATTGTACGGGATAATAATCACTAATAAAACTTTAAACTTTTTCACTTTCAATTTTTTAAGGTTGAGCCCCCATTTGTGGGAACCTTGGTGGGTATCGCACAACTGCTAATTGGTAATTAATTGGTATTGTTAACCATTTTGGTAAAATAAAACACTCCAATCAGCAGTTCATAATTATTTTTTATTTCAATTAAATTTCTTAAAATTAACATTAATACTAAATTAACGTTTAGTTCGTGGGTTTTTTTAGTCGATCTTCTTGGTTGATGTTCGGCTCTTGACCTCTCTTACCTACCGTTGCCACATGCAAGTGCAAGTGAAAAAAAACCAATACACTAACACTTTTTTACTAACACAACTACACTTTGGCAACCTGCGACTCAGCTTGCGAAGAAATTTTTAAGCAAGTAAAATTTTTACAGTTACGGCAAGTAAAGTAACAAACCGAAAAACAGTGTTGTCTAATACTGAGTTTTTTGTTAACTCAATAATATATCATACAATTGTGGTAAATAATTCATCTAATTTTTTTAATAAATATGCATATATGTATATGAAGAATATTAAGAAAAAATATTAATATTCATTTAAAATGTAAGTTTTAATATAAATATCAAAATTTAATAAAAAAAAATTATATTTAAAAGTTACATGTCTAAAGGTAACGTTCAATAGTGGCTATTGACAACACTTAATTACCAATTGAAGCAGCGCCATTTGTTTTAGATTTGTTTGAAGTTTATTTGTTGACGACATTTTAAAAATGAACTTGCACTGTGCTGTGTAGCCACTCAAAAAATTTTTGTGTTTATTTTGGCATTTCTCCTGATTTTCGTTAGTAATACGTATACACTACTTGCAAGTAAATACTTGCCTGTGGCAACGTAGGGTTAAAGAACTATTCTATTCGTCCGTTGTTCTGTTGTCTGTTGCTTACTTTCGTTTCTATTCAGTGTTGTCAATGTCTACTTTTAAGTTAGTCGCTAATGTTCGCTTCTTGTCTGTCTGTCCGACCTTCCTCGCCCCCGGGGGGCCATTCCCACATGTATATAGTCCTAATTTCAAAATTCTAGCTTCGCAACGTTGAAAATGTTGAATCAAACGTTTATTTAAGAAGAAAAAATATATATAATGTACAAAAGACGCTCTTACAAATACATTGAAGCTTATTACAAAAGAGGATAATATGTAAAAGAACAATGCGAAAAATATGCAGAGTTGTACTTTGGGGATGTAATCCAACACTCTCTCTCAAACCTGCATATCCTTCAATATTAAAATTGCAATACTATATATATATACATTGACAAACAATATAATATTAGTCCTAAACATTTTACGAATTTTAAATGTTTCTGTTTAGATAAGTTTTTGGTAAATATATCCGATATCATACTATCTGTTGAGATGTAACGTATTTGAATCTGATTGGCATTCACAATTGTCTCACATGGTGGTGTTTTACATCTATGTGCTAGGATCTTCCATGAAGTACGGGATTCTTTGCCAGATGTTGGGCTCCAAGATTGTCGCCATAAATTACAATTGGATCATCACCAGGATAACAATTAATTTCGCTAAGTAGTCGTGCTTCTGCTTCTTTAGCCGCCGCCGATAAAGCCACAAACAGCTTCTGTGCTACTGAGAGCTATATTAGATTGCTTCCTACTTTCCCAGCTAAATGCACAACCTGCTAAGAAATACGAATAACCGGTGTATGACTTTCTATCTTCTGAGCAACTACCCCAGTATGCATCCACGAATCCTTCCAGTGGTTTGCCAGTTTTGGAGTATTCCAACTTTAAGTTTCTTGTTGAAGACAAATAACGCATAATATGTTTAACTGCTTGCTCGTGTTCGCAATGCGGGTCTTGATTCTTCTGTGCAAGTTTACCAACGGAATGGAGAATGCCTGGTCGAGAACTTATCGCCAAATACATTAACGTTCCAATTATAGACTGATATTTATTTGGATCCACACGTTCACAGTTTTCTTTATTACAGGATATTTGAAAACCTGGATCAAGTGGGGTAGATGCTGGCCTACAATTTTCCATACCATACTGTTTTAGGAGATTGCTAATATACTGCTTGTGTCCTACACTAATTTTACCTGTATCACCGTCACGTCCAATTTCCATACCAAGAAATTGTTTAGCATTTCCATTATCAACCAGTTTAAATTTTTTCGAAATCATTTTCTTTATTCCTTTTAGGTTTTCTTTATCCGAACAGGCATCATCGACATATACAGCAATCAAATTAAATTTACCATTATTATGCATACTGTATAGGCAGGGTTCGCTATCACAAGGTTTAAACCCTATATCTCGAATTGCTGCATCTAATGTTATGTTCCAAGCTCTACCTGCCCGTAAATAGTTTTCTTCAAACGCAAAACTTGATTTGGATTTCCTTCGACAAATCCACCAGGTTGTTTCATAAAAACCTCTTCACTTAATTTGATATTTAAATATGCGGTTGAAACATATACATGATGCAAATTAAGTTCTCTTTCAGCTGCAATTGCAAAAATCATTCGGATTGTTGAATAACGTACGACTGGTGAAAATGTTTCACTATAGTTAACGCCATATTCTTGACTACACCCTTTTGCAACTAGGCGGGCCTTAAATCTTTCGATATTTCCATCCTTGTTCTTTTTAACATTAAATACCCATTTGCTACCTATTGCTTTTTTTACCTGTGGGTAGATCAACCAATGATCACGTGTCATTTTCTTTCAGTGCAGAAAATTCTTTCATCAATGCTTCTTTCCATTTAACAGAGTACTTACATGTAACAGCATCATAATACGTTTGTGGTATACCAATATCTTCATCTGCAGCACCAGCGAAGTTCAGATTGTTATACACCTTTCTCGGCCGACCAACATTACCAGAACGAATCAGTCTTGGCCTACCTGGACCTCTCACTTCACTTGAATTTGACTGTTGTGGATTTTCGTCATCACTTTCCGTCTCAAAACCTTTAAAACCAGATTCAGAACACGATTCATATTCATCGTTATCATAATTTTCGTTTGTTTTTTCTTCATCACCATCATTTATTTCTGTAACATTAGGAGTAACAAAAAATCTGTAGCATCATCACCTTTTTCATTGTTTTCTGTGATCAAATTTCTAAAAAAAATCTGCACAAAACATGACATCTCTTTTCTCAACAACTCGTCGTTCTACAGGATCAAACAAACGGTATGCTTTTGCAGTTAATGAATAGCCAACAAAAATAAATTCTTTTCCTTTTGCAGAAAATTTTCGCGATTGAGTTTTATCGAGTCCGACTACTGGTAAACCGAAAATGCGAAGATGACTGACATTTGGCTTTCTACCACTCCAGACCTCAAATGGTGTCCTATCTATTAAAACTTTCGTTATAGATCTGTTCCTAATATATACGACTGTATTTACAGCTTCAGCCCACAATGCCTCATCAACCCCTGCATGAACAATCATACTACGTGCCATCTCCACTATTGTTCTGTTGGCCCGTTCTGCAGTTCCATTTTGCTGTGGGGTATTTGGAACCGTTAACAGTCTTTGTACGCCATTCTCTTCTAAAAATTTGTTGAAATGAATATTGACATACTCACCGCCATTATCACTTCTTATGGCCTTAATTTTCTTATCAAATTGATTCTCCACAAAAGATTTAAATATTTTGAACTTATCAAAAACTTCACTTTTATTCTTTATAAAATAAACAAATGTCAATGAACGTAACAAAGTAACGTGCACCACCAACTGATGGAATTTTAATTGGTCCACAAACGTCTTTGTGAAATAAATCCAGCAAATTTTATTTTATTTATTTAAAAAAAATATCTTATAAATAAATTTATAAAATACTAAATTAAAGGCGCCGGGTAACTAGACCATATGCGCACGAATTTTGAATAAAAGATTCATTTAAATATTGTGAAGCTATTTACATAAATGAAATTAAAGTATTTAAAAATGAATTTTTACATATTATGATAATTGTTATTTCTAATAAAGTAAATGAAAGTTTTAATTTTAAGTTTCCTACACTTAGTTTTTTTAAATTGAATAATGATATAATAACACTTTGGACCTTAAACATCTTTGATGTTATGCCTAGAAAGAGACTTGTATTTCCGATAAATTACTCTTGGACGCCCAGTGGCCCATTAATACGGAAATCCAGCAAATTATCTGCCCTTTTCTGGCTGTTTTTTGTAAATTGCTGTGAACTTATTTTCGATTTTATACACTTACAACTGATTCTATTTAAAACAGTTTGCATTTTAAGACCATTGACAGCATTTTTGCTTATTAAATCATTTAAACTTTTTTTAAAGTTCAGATGTCCATATCGATTGTGCCAACGAACAGCATCGTCATTCGATAAATAAAAATTCGTTTTAATTTTTTTGAAAATACAAACAAATTCATTTAATTTTTGGCTGTTAAAATAATTTCACCCTTTTTATCCTTAATTTTCGCCGTATTATTTTTAAATTGTACAATGAGTCCCTTTTTTGTAGCCTTTCCAACAGATATAAAATTTCCTATAATTTTAGGAACATAAAGTACATCACGTAAAGTTATTTCATCCGTTCCTGATTTTATTTTCACGTCACCTTTGCCTTCAGCTTCTATGTAGTTGTCACACGCTTACATAGTTTTTTCCTTATTTTTTGTAAATGTTGAAAACAGTTGACGTTCGCAGCACATATGAGCGCAAGCATAGCGAATGCACGATTAACCTCTCTCCTTTCTACATAATTTTTTGTCACAGCCTTACAATTTTTCGCGATGTGTCCACTTTTGCCACAATTATAGCTTTTGAACATTTTACCGTTACTGCCATTGTTGTTGTCTTCATTGCTTACATTTTGCTTTGAGCGTGCCACAAAAGCTTGATGACTTACTACAATTTCTGCTCCATCTCCATTTTGTTGTGTTCTGCGATCACCTTCTAATAATTTTACCTTTAAAACATCCAGAGTCGGTAAATCATCACTGGTTTCCATCGCTATAACGAAATTCTCGAACTCTTTTGGCAAACTTGACAATAGAATGATGACTAGTAACTCTTCACGAAGAACAATTTCTACCTCAGATAATTTTTCTGACGTTTCCGTGAATGCATTGAGGTATTCCGTCATGGTTGTGTTATCGAGCATACGAAGACTGAGAAGCTTTTTGTAAAGACTTACTTTACGTAGCGGACCACTCGGCTTATAAATACTTGCAAGCTTTTGCCATGCCTCAAAGGCAGTTTGACAATTTTTTATGTAGTTTATTTGTGATGGTTTTACTGACAACATTATCGTGGCGAGGGCTTTTTCGTTTTTCCGGTCCCATTTTTCAGACTCTTTTGCTTCAGTTGGTTTAGAGGTTCTTCCATTTGCAACGATCCAAAGCTCGGAGTGTACCAAAACACTTTGCATTTGTACACACCATGTGTCGTAATTGCTGTTGTCCAGTTTATCTATTTGGTACATTGACGAACTCATCATCATATTATTGGTTTACTATTTAATATCTGCGACTGGCGCTAAACAAACTTTTTTTTAATAACGATTAAATTTCCTTCGAAAAACTTGAGCTTTTGGGCCCATAACCTGTTGAATCAAACGTTTATTTAAGAAGAAAAAATATATATATTGTACAAAAGACGCTCTTACAAATACATTAAAGCTTATTACAAAAGAGGATAATATGTAAAAGAAGAATGCGAAAAATATGCAGAGTTGCACTTTGGGGATGTAATCCAACAAAAAGTACCATAAAAATTCAAAAAGTACCTTTTTGGTAGTCCATAACATTTTTAGTCTTCTGAAATCAGAAGTCCTTGATTGACAATCCTACTTTCATAAACGTAGAAAATACAAAAGGTACAAAAAAAATTCAATAAAATACCTCTTCGGTCGCCCATAACATTTTTAGTCTCATCTGGAATCAATAGTCCTTTATTTTACAATTCTACCTTTATAAACATAGAAAATACAAAAATACCATAAAAATTCAAAAAAGTACCTTTTTGGTCGCCCATAACCTTTTTATACCCTTTACCTGTGGTGCACAAGGGTATATATATGTAGCTTTGTTATTCCGTTTGTAATTTCTACAATTTTCATTTCCGACCCCATAAAGTATATATTTTCGGAAAGCTTATGAATAGAGGAGTCGATTAAGCCCTGGCCGTCTGTCCGTGTGTTGGTTGAAATCAACTTTTAGAAGAAACTATATGTTCCCCAGATCTGTGTATGTATCTGTGTATGTGTATGGTATCAATCTCTTGGAAATATCCAGGAATGAATCGCTATTGAAATTCAGCACAATCGCCCTATAACTTTCTGAGTTATGAGCAAAAAACCACCACCACCTCGTTTTTTTTTCACAATTACAGCAACAACATACATATATACTGGTTAAAGTAAACGTGGCATCGAATCCCAGCTGAGCCAAAAAAATTTTTTTTATTTTCTTTTTTTATTTTATATATTATTTATATTTTTATTATTTTTTTAATTTTTTAAAAAAAATTTTTTTTTAAATTTTTTTTTTTGTAATTTTTTTTTGTTTTTAATATATTTTTCTTTTTTGTAATTTTTTTTAGAAACATATACGTAAACTCAATTATAATTTTACAATGGTATGTTTTGTATGTGTATGTACGTATTTCATATGAGATGAATGGTGATGCAAACAATTGTTATTGCATGACTACACGTTGTGAAGGGTATATAAGATTCGGTACGGCCGAATATAGCACTGTTACTTGTTTAGTCTTACCTGGAATCAATAGTCCTTTATTTTACAATTTTTCCTTTATAAACGTAGAAAATACAAAAAGTACCATAGAAAAGGGAAAAAGTAAATTTTTGGGCCAAGTTCCAAATTCCAAGTTTAAAATTTTCAAATATCTATGTAACAAAATATTTTAATAGACTTGATTTAAAGTCAGCAAATCTACTCTTTTTTGCATAAAAGTAATTATGTTCTAAAATGTACTAAACTCTTTTTGCCGATTTTTGCCCTTTCTACCCTGTTAGGAATGTGTTTCAATTTTTACTAAATTACATAATATTTTATGTCTGGTGAAACCCCAATTAAAAATTTTGTGAAAATTGGCCGTATAATAAGGAATTATATACATTATCCGGAATTTTTCCCTTTTTTGGTACCTCTTTTGTCCCCAAAAAAGTTTTCAAAAATTTCACCTAAATAATTGTCCATATTCTATTAGAGCCCTTTCTGACTAGGCAAGTCTCTTGCGCAAGAGATTTGCGCAAGTCTTGTGTTTATAGGGGTAAGGTCGGGTTAAGAGAAAGAAACTTGCTCATATTTGAGTACACACTTGCCTGTATTCGGCAAGTACGAGCAAGTTTTTATTGAGAAACAAAAAAGAAATGTCAAAAAAATTAAAAACAAACAAGAGTGCTATATTCGGCCGTGCCGAATCTTATTTACCCTTCACAACGTGTAGTCATGCAACAATTGTTTATATCATCATTTATCTCATATGAAATACGTACATACATATATGAAAACATCCCATTGTAATATTGTAAATTGAGGTTACATACTTATGTTTAAAAAAAAAAAGATTAAAATAAAACAATAAAAATATAAATAATACAAAATATATTATATTATTATTCGACTTTTTGATATTAAATGTCTTAAGCAAATTGTTGAGCTTGAGGTCTTTTGATCTTAGAATAATTTTTCTAAACTTTGCCAATATTTCGATATTCTCTGAATATCATATTCGGAGCCATATATTATTAAAAAATTGACACTGAGAACTGCGCTCAAAGCTATAGACATTTGATTAAAAAACAAAAAGCGAAGTTTAATACTTTTAATAATTTTTAAGAAAGATTAGTGCATTAATTGATGTCAAAGAGGAATGACGTATAATATTTATGGTTTATGTTGTATTTAATAAATGTTTATTGCGAATTATCCGTAACAGGTTTTTGTTTAATGCAGTATCATATTTGTTTTATGTTTTTCATTTGTCGCCTTTAATGTATTGTGAATATTTTATTTAGTTTTTTTTTATGTTCATAATGTTTTGAAAGTTGTACGTTTCGTTTTTTAATAATATATGGCCCCGAAGATGATATTCAAAGAATATCGAAATATAAAACGGAGAGCACGCCGTGAAAATAATCATAATGGTTTATATGAAATTAAAAACGATCACCTACAACAATCATTTAAATAGATATAAAACTGTTAAAAATAAAACGCTCAATTTAAAAACTTCTATTACTTTTCTAGTACGTTGTAGAAACATGGGTATAATTCCAAATTTCATCGAAAGAGCCACGAAGAATATTTATAATATCTTTAGTATTGGACATATGACGAAATCTACTATAGGACAAACTCTATCAAAATATACTCAGAATTTTCACAATAAGATACTTAACTTATTACTAAGATTGAAACACGATCTATTGCAGACTAATGAGAGGGAAGAAAGACGTATAAAATCTTTGATAGACAGACAGTTGACCAGAGAGGAATCGGACGAATTATGGAGTAGCCAAGAATTATTGGCAAAATTTAGGGAAGAAAAACTTAAAATTAGACATAGAAACAAATTTGAGACACTAGTAAAATTGAAGGAGGACCTATTACACACAAACAATAAAAGGTTTGTCAATAAGACGGAAATATCTTTTCCCGATGATGTTCAATGGCTTCTATCCTTGGGTCCAAGACATGCTTTACCATATACAAAAGAGACTTTCCCAATGCTAAGGTATATAGCAGAAGGGGAAGATTTTATACAGACACTAGACGACAAAGAGGAGCAGGAGATGGCAAGGACAAGGTTCACATCTGTCATGTTATTTTTGATTTTTGAAATTACTTTTTTATTTTAACATGTTTAGTTATTATTAATCTGGCAACGCCATATATATCTTGAGTAGTTTGTAAATTCGTTTTGCTTTCTTTTTGGTAAAGACAGTTCAATAAATGCAATCAATCTAACAGGACGTGTTATATTTTGCTCGAACATTCTTACAAAATTCAGAAGTGGGATTACCTAGTTTTCTGTAATAAGAAAAAGGAAACAATCGGGAATTTTAAATTATATTTCGTGCGTGTGTCGCAAATTGTATAAAGAAAATACAATCGGAAAATTGATTAATAATTCGTGGCGTGTGTCGCATATTGTTTGAAAAAAAAACACAATCGCGAAATTAATAAATTTTCGTGGCGTGTGTCGCAGATTGTGTGGTAAGAAAAAAAAAGTGTTGTGTAGAAACTTGTGGAAGCGTCGTTTTGTTGTGTCGAAAAAGAAATAATATGGATCTTACATTGGTAGAACTGAAGAAGAAATTGCAATATAGTAAATTGCGAACGTCGGGTAACAAGGCAGAGTTAGTGGCCAGGTTACAGCAGTTCGAGGAAGAAAATCCTGATTTCATTGAAGAAATTTCCAATGCAGATGGAGCATGTTATGGTTTTGACGAGGATGCCGCTCAAGTTAGAGAAAATTTGCAAATGATAGAAATGCAAAAGAATATGAGTAGCCTCATGGATGCAGTGGCTGCGCTTACAAATAAAATTAGTTCTATGGAAAAACAACAGAATTCAGTGGAAGTTGTGAAATACAGACAACCACGCAGAATTCAACTGATTTTTCTGTTGCGCCGACGTCTGTTATTTACGGACATGCACAAACAAATTTTACAACAACATATAACCAGCCGGTAACAACAAGTGTTGATTTAAATTCTTTAAATCAATATGTAGCGTCAAGTGGTAACAGGTTAAATTTCTCTGAACATGTACCAGTGTCAACCATGCACAATCGTGATCGTTATCAGCCGTTAAATTCAAATGCTACTATGGCGTATGCTAGTGTGCAGAACTCATCATGTTATGGTGATGCAAATTTGTCTTCTACGAATCGTAGTGAAAACAACAACAACAATTTGAATTATAACGCAAGAGAATTTAATCCTCAAAGAGTGAGAGACAAAGTACCAGATCAAAGCATAAGCGAAATAATGAGAATGTTGCCAGAGTTTGACCCATGTAAGGGGAACATGTCACCTGAAAAATTTATTGAAAGGGTTGAACAATTAAAAAATGGTTATGGCTGGAACGATTCTACCGTTTTGTTTGCTGTACAAAGCAACTTAAAAGGTGTTGCTAAAATTTGGGTAGATTCCCAAAAAGTTTTCAGTTGCTGGACAGAATTTGTCGCTGCATTTGAAAATGATTTTCCTTGTGTATCAAATTCTGCTGATACCCACATAGAAATGATAAATGCGCATATGAATAAAAGTGAATCGGTTATCGAATACTATTATCGAATGTTATCAACGGGTCGTCGTGGTAAAATCGAAGAAATTGGTATTATGAAATACATTATAAATGGACTATACAGTGAAGATTTAAGGAAAACATTGACGGCAATGAACATTAAATCATGTAATGAACTATGTACAATATTAACAAACGTTTTTGAAGAAAATAAAATGAGAAATAATTCTCATAGTGAACAAACGCGTAAAATATACAAAAACATACACAATGATAGAAATCTTACAAATAGGATAAATTACAATGACAATAGTGATAAAACAAAACCGGGTCCGATATGTTTTAATTGTCGTGAACGTGGACATATCGCTAGGAACTGTAAAAATAAATCCAGGAAAATTAAATGTGGAAAGTGTAAAGCGAATGATCATGAAACGGATAAATGTCCGTCGCGGTCGGTAAATTTAATTGATAAACAGAAAGACAGTGTAAAGGACAAAGAAATTTTTAAAGAAATTGAAATCGAAAATAAGAAATACAATGCATTTATTGATTCCGGTAGTGGTAAATCATTAGTGGCTAAACATGTATCGTTAAAATGTAATGGTCCTATTGAAAATTGTGAGGAAAAACTATATGGTTTCGCTGGTGGAGAGTACGTGTGTCGCGGAAAACTTTTAACGATAATAAAAATTGATAATTTATCTATTGAGGCTGAACTTTTAATAGTTGACGATGAAATAATGCAATATGATTTAGTGATCAGAAGGGACATCTTATCGGAAAATCGCGTAATTATCGAAAATGGTCAGTGTCGTGTAATAGCTTTAAAGGGTGAAACATTGAACGTTAATGGGAATCTTAATGATAATGAAAAGTGTCAACTACAAGAACTTTTAGAAAAATATTCGAGTTGTTTCGCGGAGAATTTAAAAGAAATTGGTAAATGTGATGTTATTGAAATGGACATTAAAGTAAATTCTGAGAAACCTATATCACGAAAACCATATAATATTCCGATTCCAAAACAGAAAACGGTGGAAAAAATAATTGATGAACTTTTACAAACGAGAATAATTCGTCCGTCCGATTCGTTATACGCGTCACCTATCGTTATTGTACCAAAGCCAAACGGTGAAGATCGATTATGTGTGGATTATCGTGAGCTGAATTCAATCACAGAAAAGCAGCCGTGGCCTATGCCAACTGTAGAAGGTGTTTTGCAGACTTAAGCTGGTAAGAAGTATTTTACTATTTTGGACATGATGTCTGGTTACTATCAGATTCCTATTCGAGATGGGTCAAAGCAGTACACAGCTTTTGTGACTCATAATGGTCATTTCGAATTTAATCGAATGCCATTTGGGCTGAAAAATGCTCCGTGTACTTTTCAGCAAATAATGTCTGTTGTCTTGGAGCCAATTAAAGATCAAGTTGTTAGCTATGTCGATGAAGTAATCGTAGCATCTGATACTGTTGATGAAAGCTTGGTAAAGTTGGAAACATTTTTGAAAGTCATTCAACGACATGGCCTTACACTTCGTTTGTCAAAATGCTCATTTTTGAAGAATACTGTAACGTTTTTGGGTCATGAATTAGGCGAAAATGGTTTGATGCCTGGTAGACTCAAAACATTGGCGGTGAAGAATTTTCCTATCCCAACCAATGTGACAGAAGTTAGACGCTTTATTGGTTTAACAGGATATTTCCGTAAATTTATTCAAAATTATGCATTGATTGCTGCACCGTTAACTAGATTGACTAGAAAAAACGTAGATTTTGTGTGGTCTGATGACTGTAATGAGTCATATATGAAAGTAATTCAATTATTGACAAGTGAACCTGTTTTGGGTATCTATGATGTGAACAAAGAACACGAATTGCATACAGATGCATGCTCTGTTGGTATAGCTGGTATTTTGCTACAGCGATATGAGCAAAATGAGTTGAAGCCTATTGCTTACTTTAGTCGTTTGTGTAATGATGCTGAACAAAAGTATCATGCGTATGAATTGGAAGTATTAGCTGTTGTTGAAGCTTGTCAACGTTTTCGAATGTACTTGCTTGGTAAACAATTCTTGATTGTCACCGATTGCTCAGCAATATCAACTTTAAAGTTATCAAAGCCGTTAATACCACGGGTCGCAAGATGGTTCATTAAGCCTATGGAGTATGATTATCGTATTATTCATCGAGAGGGTAGTAAAATGTCTTATGTTGACGCCTTGAGCCGAGCTCCAATTAAAGCTATTGAAACTGAACCTGTTGTTCAAGATGTGTGTGAAAAGATAATGATGATAAAACCATCCACTGAAGATTAGGTATACATGATGCAACGCGAAGATGATACTTTACGAGAAATAATTGATGTTCTAAGTGGTATTGTTAAGTCTGACCAACAAAAGCAGTATACAGATGAATACGTTATGAAGAAAAGCCGTTTATTTCGAAAGGGTGAAGGTGAATCGTTGTTGTTGGTGGTACCTAAAGGTTTAAGATGGCGTATCATAAAACTGTGCCATGATGATGTGGGCCACCCAGCTCTGGAAAATACGTTAAAAAGGTTATTAAAACATTTTTGGTTTCCACGAGCACGAAATTTTGTGAAAAATTATTTGAAGTCCTGTGTCGAATGTTGTTACTGTAAGGAACCAGTACGAAAGGAATGTGAACTATATGGTATGGATATACCGAAAATCCCTTTTGAGGTCATGCACATGGATCATCTAGGTCCATTCGTGAAAAGTTGTCGGGGTAACGAACATCTTTTAGTTATCGTAGATGCTCTTACTCGATATGTTGTTTTGTGTCCTGTAAAGTCAACTAAAACAAAACCAGTGGTGGATGCTTTGAATCAGTTAACATCGTATTTTGGAATGCCAAAAGTGTTAGTCACCGATCGTGGAACAGCATTCACATCATCAAAGTTTGAAAATTACTGTAACGAGAATAATGTACAACATATAAAGGTAGCTGTCCGAACACCAAGAGCTAATGGATTGACAGAAAGAGTCAACAAGAATATCCTATCTTATCTTAAGTCAACAGTTAATGATGCAAAAGATTGGGATACCGAAATGCGAAATCTGCAATGGACTCTTAACATGAATATTAATAATATTAATATCACCGGTAATAAAATCTTAGCAGCAGTTCAACATGTGAAGGATGATATCGAACCAACTATAACTAATGCTAAACGTGAGGATGCTATCCAAAATATCAAAGATGCTAGAAAAATGTGGAAGACTAGATTCGATTCCAAACACAAGACTCCACATAAATATGAAGAAGGTGACTTAATCTTATTGAATGTGCTATTCCTAGTACAGGCGAGTCAAGAAAACTTGAAGTGAAATACAAAGGTCCTTACGTTATAAAAAAGGTCCTAAGATTTGATCGTTATGTCGTAGAAGATGTCGATGATGCTCAGCGTAACCAAAGGAAGTTTTCAACAATTGCTAGTAGCGACAAGATGAAACCCTGGTGTGCCTTATACCCAGATGTAGACGATGATTATGAAGATGACTCTGAAGAAACCTAATGGACGACTAACTCGAGGACGAGTTATGTGTAGGAAGGGCCGAGTTGTCACGTTATATTTGATTTTTGAAATTACTCTTTTATTTTAACATGTTTAGTTATTATTAATCTGGCAACGCCATATATATCTTGAGTAGTTTGTAAATTCGTTTTGCTTTCTTTTTGGTAAAGACAGTTCAATAAATGCAATCAATCTAACAGGACGTGTTATATTTTGCTCTAACATTCTTACACATCGATGGTAGATAATCATTTAAATAAGATGAGGTTGGACAATAGGGACAAATATACATTAAGTGTATTCAAAAAAACTAAGAGATTTTTGGATAAAAACAAAAATATCATGATCTTGAATGCGGATAAAGGCAATGTAACTATAGCAATGAAAAGGAAGAATACAATACATATAGACGATTGACAAGGGATCCTACGACTGTGCTACAAAGGAGGAATAATGAAAGACAGAAAAGGCAATAGCCCCACGAATATATGGACTTCCTAAAATCCACAAGAAAGATTATCCACTAAGACCCATTTGTTCCTGTATCAATTCTACCTACGAACTGAGTAAATACATAAGTGGAATTTTGAAAAATATTACAAAAGACTCGAAATATAATATTAGTGACTCTATGTTTTTTAAAAACAGACTTAAGGAATTGATTTTAAGAGACAATGAAAGATTGGTATCATTTGATGTGATGTCTCTAATTCCTAGTATTCCCATAAAAATGGGATGAAATTAAAGGACATACGAATATGACGAAACAAATATTTTTACGAATTTTAAAATTTTGTATAAAGGATAATAGCTACTTTAGCTATGAAGGTATAATCTATTCACAACTAAAAGGACTACCCATGGGTATACTTTTATACTTTATACTTTTAACCATACTGTCTCTCAGAGAGAATTTCTTCGCTTCTCACCTCTCAGAGAGAATACTTTCTATTTTCTTCTTTCCTGTATACATACAATTTTTAACAGCGTCATCTCTTTGTCTTCTTTCTTGTATTAAATACATAATTTGTTAACAAAAGGTGTTCAAAGTCACTAGTCATATTAATATGAATTATATGACAGTACAATATGAGAGTCTACTTTGAATTGGCCCAGTAATTAACGATTTGTCGGACAGACCAAGATATTTGACGAAATATGTAGATGACATATTTATCATAGTTTGGGAAAACAAAATTGATGATATTTTGTCAAAGTTAAATAGTTTTCATAAAAGTATTAAGTTTACGCTGGAAATGGAAAATGACTTTAGATTACCTTATTTAGATACTATGGTAATTAGGGAGGAAAATGTATTGAAAATAAATTGGTACCAAAAACCTACGTCGTCAGGTAGATTGATTAATTACTGCTCCAAACATCCAAAAAGATTAATTATAAACACGGCCCAAAATTTTATTAGGAGAGTCCTCAATTTGAGCGATATCCAGTTTCATGACGAAAATATTAGGAGGATAAGAAGTATTTTACTTGATAATAGTTTTCCGGTAAGACTAATTTTTAAACTTATAAAGGTCGTTGAGAAAGACAAGGTGGAAAAATGTAGTACAATGGTAAAAAAGGAGGAGGAAAAATACAATTATAAGTCCTTAGCTTATGTTCCAGAATTGTCGGAAAGGATGGAAAAATCAACACTATTTAATGGAAAACTCTTTAAAATGGCTCACAAAACACACCGAAAATTAGGAAACATATTCAGCAAGACTAAGGACAAAATACCGTTTTTGGATAAAGCCAACCTAATATATGAGATAACATGCAATGGAAAAGGACTTGAGAAATGTGAAAAAGTATATATAGGTACTACTAAAAATAGACTGAAAACACGTTTATCGGCACACAAATCTGATCAAAAGTTAGGAAATAATAATACGCAAAAAACGGCACTCACGTCCCACTGTGCAAAAAGTAAACACTCTCCCGATTTTGATAGAGTAAGAGTACTGCAATCAGAGACAAATTACAAGCGCCGTTACATGTTGGAGATGCTGCACATTTTAAACGTACCTACAGAAAAGAGAATGAATTTTAAAATTGACACTGAGAACTGCGCTCAAAGCTATAGACATTTTATTAAAAAACAAAAAGCAAAGTTTAATACTTTTAATAATTTTTAAGAAAGATTAGTACATTAATTGATGTCAAAGAGGAATGACGTATAATATTTATGGTTTATGTTGTATTTAATAAATGTTTATTGCGAATTATCCGTAACAGGTTTTTGTTTAATGCAGTATCATATTTGTTTTATGTTTTTCATTTGTCGCGTTTAATGTATTGTGAATATTTTATTTAGTATTTTATATGTTCATAATGTTTTGAAAGTTGTACGTTTCGTTTTTTAAAAATATATGGCCCCGAAGATGACATTCAAAGAATATCGAGATATTGGCAAAGTTTAGAAAAATTATTTTAAGATCAAAAGACCTCGAGCTCAACAATTTGCTTAAGACATATAAATAATATATAAAATAAAAAAATTTTTTGGCTTACTCTAACAGGTACACCACGTTTGTATGTATGTATGTGTTGTATGTTGTTGTTGTGAAAAAAAACGAGGTGGTCGTGGTTTTTTTCTCATATCTCAGTTGCTTATATACCGATGTTTCTGATTTTCAATACCCATCTATTCCCAAATATTTCTGATATTTTAATACCGGGTCCAGGCAATGTCATGGCGCTTAAGAAAGTTGATTTCAACAAAATGATAATTGTAGAAATTTCATACGGAATGACAAACCTATATATACCTTTTTCACTGTGTGAAGGTTTATTGCTCAGTCTGAACGTGAAAGCAAGTTCAAAGGAAAATAAAAAACTAACTTGCGCAAGAGACTTGCCTAGTCAGAAAGGGGTCTTAGGAAATAACAATTGTCAAATTTTGTCCCATTGAATAATATAAGAAAAGTTTCTTTTAAAAAAAAGTACCAAAAACAGGGACAATTTTTACCCCTTATACATATGAATTTGAAAAAAGTTCTGAATTCCTATTAATATTTTTTCGCGGATTACTTAATACAGTTTAATTTTTTTCCTTAGCTTTATGTGTTTAGAAGTTACATAGGGTACAAAAAAGTACCATATTATAGTTTTTACCCGTTTTTTCCCCTTAGAGATTGAAAATTAAAAAAAAGGACAGACACCTGTCAGCTTATTTTTTGTGCAAATTACAATATTTTTTCAATTTAATTTGTATCATTTTTAGTTTAGCAGATATAAGATTAACGATTTTACCCTTTTTTACACCCTTAAAGTACGAATCCGAAAAATCCCTTCTTAGTGGAGCTATACATTGAAAGAGGAACCGATTGTCCAAATTTCATGCCTCTAGCTCTTTGCGTTTGGGCTGTGCGACGATGAATCAGTCAGTCATTCACGTTACTCTTCGGCATTCGAAGTGTCATTGTTTGACATATGAACAATTGTTATTGTTTGCTAGTAGAAGGTACGAGGTTAGTAAAAATGGAGCGCTACACGAATGAACAACGCATTCTCATTGTGAAATTGTTTTACCAAAATGGTTAAAGTTTTGCATCTTGATGGCTTCGTCAATAGGCAGAATTGTCGCATTTGGGGTGAGGGAAATCCTCGAGTGATTCACGAGAAGCAAATGCATCTTCAACGTGTCACTGTATGGTGTGGTTTTTGGGCTGAAGGAATCATTGGACCTTTTGGTCAATTGTGTTTGGTATCGTGAAATGATAACCAGTTTTTTTTTGCCTAGAATTGAAGAAATAAATGTGGAGGGCAAGTGATACAGCCAGAGAAACAATTCATCAATCATTTCCCGGTCGTGTTATTTCGCGTTTTGGAGACCAGAATAGGTCGCCTAGATCGTGTGATTTAACACTTTTAGATTTTTTTCTTTGGGGTTTTTTGAAGTCGATGGTTTACGCGAATAAGCCGACGACGACTCAAGCCTTAAAAGAGGAAATTGGACGCTGAATGAAATAGCGCAGCATTTATACAAAAAGGTCATTGAAAATTTCATTAAAAGATCGCGTGTGTGCCAGCAAAGCCGCGGCGGTCATCTGCACGATATATTGTTCCATAACCTCATTCTGTCTACTTTACGATATAATAAAGTTTCACGATTTTTTTTTTTTATATCTGTGTTTTATTTAAAATTTAAAAATTGCGTTCTAGTTGGGACACCCGATAGATATGTATAAATATGTATGTACATACTTATATAATGCTTTCTTAAAATAAATTTTTTACTTTCTGGCTTTTTCGGTTACGATGTATTGGGATCGTAAAATTTGCTATTACATTTATTTGATTTCTTTTCAAAAAATTGGGAACCAATTGTCATATATGTTAGATTTTTATTTGTAGATAATTTTTATAATATTAATGTACAGGATTTAACTATGTAATATATTTTAATTGGCTTAAGGAGGCTTTATATTACTTTGAATAAATAAATAATAGTTGAGGGTTTTTCTGGAAGCTAAATCCTTTTTGAAATTTCGAATTATGAATTTTTTAACTCTCCTTTTGTGCGCTGAGACGCTGTTAGCTGGTTCATTAGCATATCTTCTTGGGTTGTAATTATTATGTAGATTGGTGAGTTACTAGTAGGAAGATTTAGGTTATGAGATAACCATTAACCTATGTCGCTATAATGTAGAGATTGCCTTGCTGTGCGGCTGTGTGTTCCTTTCCACTGGTGGGGGTAGACTTAAACAATAGAGTCACCAAATGTATGGTGTCCCTGATCTAACGAAATATAAACCCAATGGAGGCTTAACCGCCTCCACCCTATCAAGATCCACTACTTCCTAGCCCAGTCTTGCCAACTCATCAGCCATCTCATTGCCGTTTATGTTGGAATGACCCGGCACCCAGCATAGTCTTAACATGTATTCCCCTAAAATTCCTCGCAGAGCTCTCCTACAGTCATCGAGGCAGTAACACCAGGACAAATTATATTCTGTAACAAAAGCACTTAAATTTGGTCACCACAAAGTATTAGCAGATAAACAACTATACACTTTAATATATTTATTATCTCTCTCTTTAATAATATATATTGGGCCAATTCAAAGTAGACTCTCATATTGTACTATGTCATATAATTCATATTAATATGACTAGTGACTTTGAACACCTTTTGTTAACAAATTATGTATTTAATACAAGAAAGAAGACAAAGAGATGACGCTGTTAAAAATTGTATGTATACAGGAAAGAAGAAAATAGAAAATATTCTCTCTGAGAGGTGAGAAGCGAAGAAAATCTCTCTGAGAGACAGTATGGTTAAAAGTATAACATAAACAATTTCTAATACATAGGAAACAAATGTGTAAAGTCATATTATTTTTTTTTTGTATGGAAATTACTAACAAAAATTTTATGCATGCATAAAATAATATGAAATAGCACAAATATGACTGATATGCAACCACTTTGAATTGGCCCAAAGAGATGACGCTGTTAAAAATTGTATGTATACAGGAAAGAAGAAAATAGAAAATATTCTCTCTGAGAGGTGAGAAGCGAAGAAATTCTCTCTGAGAGACAGTATGGTTAAAAGTATAACATAAACAATTTCTTATACATAGGAAACAAATGTGTAAAGTCATATTATTTTTTTTGTATGGAAATTACTAACAAACATTTTATGCATGCATAAAATAATATGAAATAGCACAAATATGACTGATATGCAACCACTTTGAATTGGCCCATTGATTTCTTATGTACTAATTTATTGCTGTATTACAATAAAAAAACAAAAATAAGTTACAAAATATATATTCCACAGTGCTGACCTGGCATTGATGTGCTATTGTTTTTTTAATTAGTTTACTTTGGTTTGCAAAAGGTGAACTCCAAAGAATTATTACTAAATATATAAAATACAAGTCAGCAAAGTAAACTGTGACGTATAATCATACTAAAGCATTTAAAGGTGTCAATAATAGCTCTGTTCCACATGCATAACGAAACAGTCCGAACTTGCCCAAAGTTACCCAAAAGCGTTCCACATAACAATTTTTGTTCAATTATGAGAGTAATTGAGAGAGTAATTTTTTTCATTTCCTGTACAAATTTGCGCGAACTTTTTCTTTGGGTAAGTTCGGACAAGAATTTAACAATCAGCTGTTTTTTGTTTACATATAAAACTGAAAATTAATCAAAAAATTAGAAAGCAAAAGAAAAAGTTTAGTTTTTGTTAAAAAATATATTAAAAAGCAAAATGGAAGGTTTTAATGAAAAAGTTAAAGTGGTAAATACATTAGTGAATAGATATCTCCCTTGTTCTTTAAAATAAATACTTTTAAAAAAGTTACACTGGCTTAGCTTTTCTTTTAGTTCTTTTTAAATTATTTTTAACATCTGTTGGCAATGATGCAAATGTTTTGTTTTTATAATGTTATTGCTTTTAAGCGTCTAAAATCACTTAAATAGATTTTAATTTAAAAAGTAAGCACCATTAGTATTACAAGAAGTGCAAAAATGTTTTTTTTTGCGTTCCAGCAATTTTGGGCAGAGAAGCAAGCCGTATCGGCGCAACAGCCGGCTAGCCGCGCCGCCGACATTTTTTTGTCAGCCGCGCCGCCGCCGAAGTGCCCGGCTCATCGGCGGCTTATTGATCAGCCGATGTTACTAATTTTTATGATTTTGGCAACAGTACACATACACACATTCATGTATACCAAGGCGAATTTATTATCAGGTGGTGTTGACAACGCAGCTGATCTACTTTTTTATTTGCAAAAGTGATGATTGGATTGTCAAATATTATTTATGTTTACTTAGATTACTCCTTTCCGCACAAAAAAACACAAACAAAAACGATGTAGTTTTTGACACATCGTCAGTCGAAAGCAACAATAAAAAACCATGTTGTTTTTTTAAAGTTGTATTTGTTGTAGAAATACCACCACCTGATAAATACATAAATGCCGTTACTTTATTGATATAAAAAACAGGAGAGCTTATACGTTAAGCTTTTATATTATATGACTGTCTAACCCCCCATAACTTTCTGAAATATGAGCAAATAAACGCGATTGCCTCTGTTTTTTCCCATATTTTTACCACCAAAATTAAAATTTTTCAGCCATAGAATAATTTATAGGTACCTTCGTTACTATTTATAGATATAACATGCCTCTAGAGATATTCGTGTGAAATTTTGGATAAATCGGGCCCTAATCGGTAAAGTTATAGGCAAAAAAATTTTTTTTTTATATATATATTCTAAAAATTTACAAACGAAAATCAATTTTTTTCTGCTCTTAGACAACCGAGAGAGTCAGTATTAGTATCATCTGAAAGGACTTGACTAGAACAATAAAAGCACCATAAAAAACTTTAAATTTATGTTGGCCGCCACTAAAAAATGGCGGACAATAAATTTATATATGAGCCAAATCTGGTATTTTAAAATTTAACTTCTTGAACCTCCTCAATATTGGTATCAAATTAAAGGGCTTGACCAGTAGAATACAGTAAATTATTCTAAAATGTAAAATCAAAGATGGCGTCTAAAACTAAATGGCGGATAAAATTTTTTTAACCCCATCAATATGGGTATCAAATTAAAGGGCTTGACTAATTGAATACACTTAACTACCTCAAAATTCAAAATCGTGGATGGTGTCGGAAATAATAAAGAAAAAAGGGGAAAAAATAAATTATAGATTAAGCTGCGATGTGAGATTATACCTATGTACATGATGGTGAAGGGTATTATCAGCTTCGGCACGGCCAAATATAACTCTCTTACTTGTTTTACTTGTATTTGTATTCAATTGTATTAAAGAACATTTTTTATTTAATAAATTTTCTCACAATTTCTGTACTTGAATATCAACGGCCTTTTTTATTACAAAAAACTGTGTGTAAATTAATTATAAGTTATTATTGAATTCAAATTGAATTCAAAGAAAAAAGGGGAAAAAGTAAATTATAGACTAAGCTGCGATGTGAGATTATACCTATGTACATGATGGTCAAGGGTATTATCAGGTTTGGCACGGCCAAATATAACTCTCTTACTTGTTTTACTTGTATTTGTATTCAATTGTATTAAAGAACATTTTTTATTTAATAAATTTTCTCACAATTTCTGCACTTGAATATCAACGGCCTTTTTTATTACAAAAAACTATGTGTAAATTAATTATAAGTTATTATTGAATTCAAATTGATTTCGGCTCAGCTGGAAAAAAATTGGCGAGCCGACGAAGCATCGGCGCAAAAGGCTTAGCCGCCGCCGCCGACAAATTTCTGTATTCAGCCGCCGCCGAAAAAATGTAATCGGCTTGCTTCTCTGATTTTGGGTAGTTTTGGCAAATTTAGAGAGTAATTTTTATTTTACTCTCATTAGTCCGAACTTGTCCGAGATCTTGTGGAACACACCTAATATTTAAACTAATATTCAATAATAATAAATGTGCATTAAACTATGCACATTCAGTAGAAATGAATAGTAAATCGTCGTTCGTATATTATTGTGTTCTATGTGACACATAAAACCAATACATATAGAACACAATAATTTACGAACGACGAAATTTTTAAATAATCACTATTGAATATTAATCGTAACAGTGCCTCAAATTTATGCACATATTGTATGAATGAACTGTGAAAGTATGAACATATTCTATGTTACTTTAAAATCAAATTAAATAAATTTTATATAATTATAATTTAATTATAATTTGATGTTTTCTCAATAAAAGTTTACTTATGATAGAAATACATTTGGTTAATTCACATAGTGTCCTTAGTGCCATAAATTCCAAAACATAAAAAAAAATATTTTTATATCAATTTTCTAATTTTATATATATATATTTTTTTTTACAAAGGTGTTAAAGCCGTTGATAAACGTGATGGTGCCGGAGCTCACAACTGGGGATCTGTTAAGCAAGAAATCGATGATATAAATAAATCGACGACTGATGCTGATGCTACGTTTACAGATAAAGAAGAATCTTCTAATGAACAAACATCCGAACAACCTGCGGTACCAGAAGAGGAAGTAAAGGAATTAACACTCGATGAGTGGAAGGCATTGCGTGGACAACGCACCAAGCCCCAATATAACATTCGCAAGCCAAATGAAGGTGAGGATATGTCCCAATGGAAAAAAATGGTTGTTCTGAATAAAAAGAAGGATGGCGATAGTGAAGAAGAATACGAATATGATCCATCTATGTATCCTCAGCGTGTCGGACGCTTACAACGCATTGTCGACATTCAATTCAATTTCAACGATAGTCGTCGTGGTGGTGGTGGTTCTGGCAGAAACCGTGGTCGTGGTCCTCGTCCTGGTGGTGACAATAAAGAGCCACGCCCTGAAAGTGACAGACAGCCTAGACAGGAGCGTAACTTTGGAGACAGACAACAAAAGCGCTGTACACCAAATGCTTTAAAAGTAGACGATGAACGCCAGTTCCCAACTCTAAGTTAAATATGTTCTATCCTCTTTCTGGCAAATAATAACTTGTCAGCCTGTAAGAAAACATAAACATAGCATTTTAATTATACAATCAGCCTCCCCATTGTCACGTTTTCATAAAAAACCACAACAAATCGCTCTTGGTTTTCTTTTTTTTATTTTAATCATACGTTTTACATAAACGTAATTATGTATATTGAAGTCAAAATAATGAAAAAAAATTTTTCGTATATTATTATTTTTTATTTTACATACATAAATTTTTTCAAAAAATAAATGCATTTAGTTGTTATTAAAATTGAATTAAAATTATAAAATAGCTAGATTTAGTGTCTAATTGAAACATGAATGGACGGAATAACGGAAGAGTAAGTCAGCATTCAGAGTATTGATTTAGAAGAGGATTTTTAATCTTTGATATATATTTGTGTCCTTGACCATAATAAGTCTTATTTTAAGTGTCGTATCTTTGTTTAATTTTTCCTTCCCCGACTGTTTAGAATAGGGGAATTTTATTCGCGGGAAAAATGAATTCCCGGGGAATTCAGTTCCCTGGGAATATTTAGAATTGGGGTGTAGAATTCGCAAACAGATACGTTGACAAGCCCCTACCATTCTGGCGAAGCGCCTTATGGGCCGACGAAAGTACTTTCCAGTATCACTCGTCAAAAAAAAAAGTTTTTGATAGACTAGATCAAAAAACTCAAAAAAAAACCGCACCTGTTGTCGAAAAAGTTAGTCATGGAGGTGGCACAGTCATGTTGTAGTGCTGAATAGCATATAAAGGCTTAGGAGACTTGGTTCCCATCGACTGTTTGATGAACCTATATTTAAAAATTTTAAATGAACACGCATTTCCTTCTGGCTATAGGTTGATTGAACCGTCATTTATTTTCCAACAGGACAGGACAATGCGCCTTGCCACAGAAGATTGCATTGAAACTTTGGATTGGCCACCCCAAAGTTCGGATTTGAATGTGATTGAGAATGTTTCGTCATATATAAACGCCAAAGAACCAGGGAAGAAACAATTTCAGAGGTTAAATCTTTGTGGGAGGACATACCAATAAAATACATTCAAAACTTGATCGATTCAGTTCCTAAAAGTCTCCGAAAAGTCATTGCCGCTTAAGGAGGATACACATTTTATTGATATTAAAAATATAAAAGTATTACAAAAGTTAAAATAACAAATTTTCGTTTAAAGAGTTAAAATACTATTGGGTGATTCAAAAGGTGTCTTATCATGTCATATTGTTCTAAAATTTTACAGTGGTTTAAAAACGTTGTTGCTTTTCAAACAAAGCGTCTTATAATAATAGAACCATGGTACAATTATCAGGTAGCCTCACTAAAACAGCTGATTTTTTTTTTTGGGTTCTAATAAAGAAAGAAATTTGCTAGTTGTCAGACTAATAATGCCAGGGTATCCCACAAATTAAACGGAATTTACAAATTAATATCAGCATCCTTCAAAAAATCAATCAGCAGTTCATACAACTTCAAATTTTTTGTTTTCAGTAGGTCTTGAATATTGGTGTATGTAATAAAATATAATGATTAGATCTTTTAGAAGCATATAACGGGCACTCAAAAATGAGGTGATCTGCAGTTTTTTCGACATTGCATGCTGAACATATAAAATTAGTTTCAGAGTCAATTAAGAACCTGCAATCATAAACATGATTAGACAAGAGTCTGTTAATAGTTTTAATTCCAGTAGCAAAACAGTTAAAATTGAAAAACCAGGGCTTATCAGGTACTGTTGGAAAAATTTCTGCAAACTTCTTTCCTTTTTCACTAGATTCTCTTACATAGAGATTATTCCATTCTTCCTTCACTTTTTGACGTATCATGCGGAGACCCTCTTTCGGGGTGAGATCAACAATGAGACAAATACCATTTTGGCTCGCTAATTTGGCAGCTTGATCAGCCTTTTCATTAAGGTCAGCATGGCCTGGAATCCAGAACACATGACATTTTTTAATATTCGAGCTGACGAGTTTGTTGTGAATGAGAGCAACACAGAAATTGTCCGATTCAACCACATTGAGGGCATTGCAGGACAGCAAACTGTCCATAAATGTAACAAATTTGGAAATTTTACTCTCTACTGCATGGTCAATTGCCTTAAAAATGGCCCATAGTTCACCAAAAAAGCTTGAGGTTCGAAAATCAATTTTATACAGGTACTGACACGAACGATTGACATCAAAAATACCACATCCAGTTGCGTTGTCTGCAATGGAGGCATCTGTAGCGTATATTGCAAAGCCGGAATTCTTTGTACATATCGATTTCATAGTGAGCCAGAGACCTTATTTGTTCAGGTGAGACATTGCTCTTTTTATCAGGCAGTATATTCGTACGTGACATAAAATTGGGATGCTTTGTGAATTGGCATTGTAGGTTTACACAGTCGAAAATTTGTTTGAATTCATGATAAATGACACTATAGCTGGACTTTACTCTTTCGTGATTGGCAACTAGGGAGAAAGTGGGATCGTTTTGTACCTTTAATTTCATCAATTCCCTTGCAGTAAGATATTTGGCACGTAACTCAGGAGGGAGTTCACCGGCAAGTGCGTAAATTATTTGCATAGGGGTAGAAGTTTTCAGACCTAGACACCTCAGAATTTTGTTTTGAAAGGTTGAAATTTTGCGCTTTACCGATTTAGGTGTATTTGCCGCAGTTGTCCTGGCATATTCGAACCTGGACCGTATGAAGCTCTTATAGATATTGATTGATATCTTAGGCAATAGTCCACCCCTGACCGAGGTAAGTTTGCTCATTAAGCACACACCAATTTGAGCATTTTCAAGAGTTTTCCTATAATGATCGCCAACAGTGAGGGATTCATTTAACGTTCTGCCAAGAAGTTTGATTGTTTTGACTTGATTGACTTCGGTATTATCAATTTTGATTGAGAGTTTCCTTTTGCTACCTTTAGCTAAGTACATGGCAGATGTTTTCGCCGTATTAAAAGAGAGATTGGGAGATTCACATCGATCTCTAAATTCGATAATTTTGTTATTAAGGTTGGCAGTAGCGACGTCAAAGTCTTTGTGAAAAGATATCAGACAGAAATCATCAGCAAACTGAAAAAGCATGGTATTTTCATCCTGTAAGTCATGAAGTTTTCTGGTGTAAATATTAAAAAGGATTGGTGAGAGACAGCTTCCCTGAGGCAAGCCATTGCTGACATTCAATTTTTCCTTGCCTAGTTTATTAACCCGATTGGATTAAAAGTTCCTTATCCATTTACAATATCTCTCAGGTATTTTAATTTCTGTCAGATTCCTGTATAATTTACCATTGTCAACACAGTTGTAGGCATTGCTGATGTCAAGTACTAACATTATGACCTTGTGGTCATCATCCTTCAGGAGAGCAACGTTATTTAAAATCTCATTATGACACATAGACGACGATTTGTTTATTAGTTTCAGAGTAACCGAAATAAGTGAAATCGGTCGAAAGTTCCTGTAGTTAGTCAAATCCTTGCTTCTTTTCGGTATGGGGACTATTTAAACTATTCTCCAGTTTTCATGTATTTTGCAATCCAAAAAAGCATCATTTAGGGCTGTTAACAGTGCACATTTGGAGATATCAGGAAGCGCACGCACCATATCATATGTGATGCCGTCTTCCCCTCTAGCCGAGCCACTTCGCTTTCCAATCAGCACATTTTCAATCTCTTCAATATCAAATTTGACATTTCCCAACTCTAATTCATGATCAAAAGTGGCATCACTCACACTTGACTGCGTGTTTATTACTGGAACCTGCTCCTTCAGAGGTTGTAAATAAGCCAAATTGTTTTCATCACTCCATGAGGATAGATTTGAACGGCCATTATTTCCGTTAACATTTCCTACAAAACGCCAAGCTTCCCGGCATTTGGATTTCGATTTAGTTCATTAATTTGAATTTCATAGCTGTTTCTTTTGGCAGTCTTGACAGCCTCCTTCCAGTTCATCGAAGCAACAGTCACAAGCTCTAAATTTTCATTAGATGGGTTTTTATTACATCTCCTCCTTGTCGCACACATGATTCTGAATAACTTCCTCAATCCATCATGCCACCAAGCCTTCGGATTTCTGTTCGATTTAATTTCATAGCTAGCATGCTTGAATTCTTCCTTGAAGACCGTCTCAATTGCCTGAATATCTGGTTCAAAGTTTGTCCTATAAAGCGATCTGAAAAGTCTGTTCTTGGCCAAAAATTTCCTCGGTTCTAATATGACATCAGCAACCTCAACAATTATGGGATAGTGGTGACTGAAAAATTGGAATAACCTCCCATTTGATATTGAGTGTAGTGTCCGTTAAAGTTAGATCAGGTACTGTACCAGCTCCTACATAGAAATCCCGTTTAAAAGTTGGACTTTTGTCGTTTTTACACCTAAAGTTCGAATTATCAATTATCTCAGCAAGCTTAAGTCCTCTAGGCATATCAGCATGATCTCCCCATTTCCTGGTCCTTGCATTGAAATCTCCAGCAATGATGACATTATCGTGTCTGTTCAGTAATTCAATTAAATTCTGCATGATCAAGTTAAAATCAGAAATGTTCATAGTCTGTTCAAAGTACACCACACATATGACAAAGTTGGTAGAAAGACTGGGTTTTAATTATCAGTATGTCAGAAGGAGTGTTAAATTTTAATCTCTTATATCGTATATTCTTCTTCACGGCTATTGCCACACCTCCATTTCCATCAGTTCTTTCTGTATAACGTTATAATTTAAAAGTTTGTGTTTCCTGTTCCGAATGTCATGAGCAAAAACTTCACTAAGACAAACAATGTCAACGTCTCTATGATCAATAAAACATTCAATATTGTTACGATTCGCCTTTAAAGACTGACAGTTATACTGCAGCAGTCTCATCCTTAAAGTTTAAATTTTATTGCGATATGTACTCACAATCAAGTTCCCTGTACTGTCTACCTAATCTCTCGCCAAAATGGGCTACCGCAGTAAGACCCTTTGAGTTATTCTCCTTTGTAAAGAAATCCTTCATAAATTTCAGTAACTCTGTTGTTATTTTCTCAAGATTGTCAACCCGATACTTGTTCGGTCGATCAAATACCCGGCCCTGAGATTTCGCCTCCCAAAGTTCCGGAGGATCAAAGTATTTTCTTGCATTTAAGTTTCTTACAGGTCTCTTAGTCTGTTTAACAACGTTGTTGTAAGGTCTTGGTGTCAAAAGTTTGTTGACCTCCAAATCTTTACTCTTAAATTGAGTCTTTTCCTGACGTACCAGTGCAGGTAAGTTATCCTCATAATTCTCCAGAATAGAAAATCTATTTGCATCATGTGTGACAAACGAATCTAAAACTTTTTTTCTAGAAAGTTTTTTGATTGTCATAATCTTCCTTATTTCCTGTTCACGAACCCATTTTGAGCATTTGTGTTTCTGGCCTGCATGATGATCCATACCATTGCAAAGGATGCACCTTAATGTCTCACAGTTAGACACACAGCCACCTAAATTACCACACTTCACACATCTTCTGTCCGATCTGCAGCCCTTACGTGTGTGCCCTATACGTCCGCAATTATGACACTGTCTGATTGGCGGATAGTAATGATCGACCTTGAGAACCGTATATTTAAAAATCACTTCCATGGGGAGCTCGTTTCCAAAAAAACCAATTTTCACAGCATATGTGGGAACAAATTCCTCCATGCCATCCTTCACCATTCGTTTCATAAACCGCTTAACAGACGAAATGTTAACAGTTGAAATTATACCACGTTTAAGCTCATCGTCAGTTAAATAAATGGGAACATCCCTGATGACCCTAAAGGTTTCAAGATATGTACGAGGAACAAAAGGTCTAATGCCCCTGGCCCTTAACTCATCATTCTTTATAGCCATATTCGCACTTATCGTAGTGTCAAAATAAATTTTGTACAAAGAAATACCTACTGCCTTTATAGATTTAATGCTCCCAATTTTAATGTCACGCACTTTCTCATAAAAATATAAACCATTTTTAATTGTTCTATTGTTTACACCATCGGCCTGCGATGTGTCAAAGAGTACAATAATCTCACCTGAATGATCCATTGGATATAGAACCTGCTCGGTAGTATCATACCTAGTGATCGTGTCCGCATTACCACCAGTGCTCTTTCCCGTGCCCTCTACATTCTCACCATCGTCCACGAGCATACATCTACCAGATTCAGTCTCAACAGCAGTCTTTTCATTAATGTTATGTCGCCGAAGGATTTCAGCATTGTTGCAGTATTCTTTCTCAAAGTTTTCATTGTGATTCGCCCTGGCGGACTCTTTCATTTCATATTGCATCATCTCAATTTTTCTCATAGGGTTAGGCCTGTCGTCAACAGCTTTATTTTTTCCGCCATATTCTCCCGCCATTTTCTTCATTTGATCTTTCCATTCGTTTCCATCTAGTTTATTCGCCTTTGCCACTCTTCCTTTTTCCAACAAGATTCGTTTACGACGATAAAAATTGTCATCATCGTCGTCTAACGAAAAGCTTCCTCGTGACGTCGTGGCGTCACGTTTTACATTTCGTAAAAGCACTTTTTTCCTTTATTCTCTTCTTTTTATACCCGCCACCAAAAAAATGGTGGGGGTATATTCATTTTGTCATTCCGTTTGTAACACATCGAAATATCCATTTTAGACCCCATAAAGTATACATATTCTGAATCAGGGTTTGATTTGATGACGATCTAGCTATGTCCGTCCGTCTGTTGAAAGCACGATAGAGGTCGCACCGAAAAAGCTAGAGGGCTCAAATTTTGCCAGAATCTTTCTTATATACAAGGTTTGTTTGGTATTGAAAATGGGCTCGGAATATTAGGAAGAGAGTTATAGCTCGAAAAGCAAGAGTAGGTCGAAAAAACCGTGTCCTCCGAACATCGAATAAAATGGAATTGTGTCCAAACGCATTAACGTAGACTCATGAAACTTCGAATATATACTTCCTGAGTAAAAACAATGCTTTTCGCCGAAAATTTGTTAAATCTATGCATTAGGAAAGAAGTTATCGATCAAAATGTACGAAAATTTATACCGCACAGTGTATTTTTCGGTATATTTAATTTTTGTTTTTAAACCAACAAAATTGGATGTACGACTCTGAAATTATGCACACTTTGTTTTTTGCTGAGAGGCTTTTTTATGACGGAAAATCAATGTGCCACGCCCACCTCCTATATAAGGTTTTACCCAAAATTCATATAATTTCTCTAGTAATATAGATTTTGGAATAATTAAGGACTATATGGAAACATCTAGGTTGTACTCATTAGCAAAAACAACTTTGACACGCCTACTATAAAGCACACTCTTCACGTTATATACCGTTAATGAAATTTAAAAGCTCATAAAACCGAAAAAACTAGAGGTATGATGATAAAATTTGCTACGTATATCCCCCTGGGCAATGTCATTATTGTGCCAAAAAAAAATTAAGGTGCCACGCCCACTTTTACGCCCACCTCCCATATAACGTTTTACCTAAAATTCATATAATTTTTCTATTAATAAAGATTTTGGAATAATAAAAGGCTATATTGAAACATCTAAAATGTACTCATTCGCAAAACCAACTTTGACACGCCTGCTATAATGCCCACTTTTTACGTTATCTACCGTTAATGAAATTTAAAAGCTCATAAAATCGCCAAAATTAGAGGTATAATGATCAAATTTGCTACGTATATCCTTCTAGTCAAGGTTATTACTGTGCCAGAAAATTAAGGTGCCACGCCCACTTCCCATATAACGGTTTAACTGATATTCATATAATTTCTCTATTAATAAAGATTTTAACGGAAATGGCGGATGACGGAGAAATTCCACACCCCCATGACGGTAGTGCCACGACGGACATAACTATAACCACAAAGATGGTAAGAGAGGCGGTAAATAGTTTCTTGCCATATAAGGCACCAGGGCCGGACGGTATTTTTCCGGCTCTCCTACAAAGAAGCATTGACCTAATCGACATAAGGCTGGCGAATATTTTTACTACTTGCCTGAAATATGCGTATACCCCTGTGGAATGGAGGGAGGCGAGAGTCGTTTTCATACCTAAACCAGGGAGGGAAAATTACGCAAATCCTAAAGCTTATAGACCCATAAGCTTAACATCATTCTTATTGAAAACCATGGAGCGTATCGTCGATGGAATGGTCAGAAGACGATTACCAGGCGATTCAATGAGATTTGGACAACACGCCTATATCAAGGGCAGATCTACTGAGACTGCTCTTCAGGAGGTTGTTTATCATATAGAGAGATCCTTCGACCTGGGTGTGTATACCATGGGCGTATTCATAGACATAGAAGGAGCTTTCAATAACGTAATGACCTCGAGTCTTATCGGTTCCTTGGAAAACTTAGGGTTAAGCCATGTCTTAATTGCATGGATTAGCAATATGTTAAGGAACAGATGGATAAATTGTGAGGCAAATGGAGTAAGAAGAAGGGACAAAGTATGTCGAGGAACCCCGCAGGGAGGTATTTTATCTCCATTAATATGGGTAACTACCATACATAGTCTACTGAGGATTCTATCGAACGAGGGATTCAAGCCTATCTGTTACGCAGATGATGTTGCGATACTGATCAGGGGGACGAATCCAAATTCTTTATGTATGAGAGCAATGGAGGCTTTGAATATATCATATAACTGGGCGAAGGAGCGAGGGCTCAATGTCAACCCGGAAAAGACTGAAATCTGTTTGTTTACGAGAAAGAGGAAGATACCGGTGCATAGCTATCCCATCTTTCGGAATAAGACAATTAAGATTGATAAAAAGGTCAAATACCTAGGAATAGTACTTGATTGGAGACTATCCTGGAAGAACCACATTCAATGTAAAGTGGAGAGAGCTCAAAGAATATGGGCCCTCTGCAGAAGAGTGATTGGCTCAAAATGGGGCTTAAGCCCAAGGATGACACATTGGCTATATACGAGTGTACTGCGGCCTACAATTACGTACGCTTCGTTAGTATGGTGGACATCCTTAGAGAAGAAGGTGAATATAAAACCTCTTCAAAAGATTCAGAGACAGTGCTGCATTAGTATTTGCGGCGCCATGAGGACCACATCGACAATGGCCATTGAGAATATATTATCCATTTGGCCTATTGAGATACAGGTGAAATATGAAGCGGCCTTAGCTGCCACAAGATTAATGGCAATAGATGAGTGGCTTATAAGAGAACATAAGACCAGATATCAAAGAATAACGGATATCTTACCGATAGGAAATATTACAGAATTAACATGTGATAAAATCCCGATGAGATATGAGAATATTAACTGCATCACCATTATACCGGAAGAGGGAGAATGGGATGAGATAATCAGGATGGGAAACACCCACGGAATCGATCTTTATACAGACGGTTCAAAGATTGGTGACCAAACTGGAATGGGCTTATACGACATAAGTCGAAATAGAGGCAAATACTTCCGTCTACCAGATCACAACACTATTTTTCAGGCTGAGATCATGGCGATTACGGAAGGAATTAAATGGATAAAGGAAACGAATAGCGAAACTCCGATTCGTATCTTTACGGATAGCCAATCAGTGATTAAGACATTGAGAAAGGAGAAAGTTGAATCCCGGAACGTTTTGCAATGCAAGAGTGAGATAAACTCATATGCAAATTGTGAACATCTGGAGATAATATGGATACCAAGCCATCACGGGCTGATCGGAAACGAGAAAGCCGACAAATTATCCAAAATGGGAGCTCTTTTGAGTACTATAACTTTGGAGAACGCAAAACCCCTTAAACGATTTAAAGATGAACTTAAACGTTGGGCAATGGAAGAACATGTCAGAAAATGGCAAAGCACTGATGTCGGTAAGGTGACAAGAACACTCTGGGGTGACCCAAATCTTGGGAAGTCAAAGGAGATTTTGAGACTAAGTAGACCTACACTTAGGAAATTAACCGGTGTAATTACAGGTCATACGGAGTTGAGAACTCATTTAGCACGCATGGGATTATCTGAGGAGACGACATGTAGAGCTTGTGAGGAAGAGGATGAGACCCTGGTACACTACCTCTGTCATTGTCCTGCGTTTGGGCATATTAGGCGCGAAAATTTTACAGTAGATAATATGCCGAACTTGGAATACCTGGGGAACTCGAACTGGAGATCCATAAGGCGTTACATTGAGGGGACTGGTTTCTTGGACTAGTCCGTTATTTATGGGAAATTATGTTTATGGTTTTTTGTTTGGGAATTCCGTTTTCCACATGGAGCGCACAACATGCCAACTGGGCATAGGTGTATACCTGTCATGGGTTTGGGCTTTTATACCCCTCCTTTTCAACCTAACCTAACCTAACCTAATAAAGATTTTGGAATAATAAAGGACTATATTGAAATACCTTAGTTGTACTCATTATCAAAAACAACTTTGACACGCCTACTATAACGCCCACTTTTCACGTTATCAACCGTTAATGAAATTTAAAAGCTCATAAAACCGAAAAAATTAAAGGTATGATGATGAAATTTGCTACATATATCCCTCTAATCAATGTAATTGTTGTGCCACAAAGTTTAGGTGACACGCCGACTTTAACGCCTACCTCCCATACAACGGTTTATCTTAAATTCATGTAATTTCTTTGTTGACAAAGTATTTGGGAAAATAAAGGACTATATTGAAATATCTAAGTTGTATTTATTAGCAGAAACTTTATTGACACGCCTACTTTAACGCCCACTTTCATTGAAAGACTGCATTTACAAAAGCAAAAATTGCTTCCACACAAGTTGAGGTACAAACAGCGTGTGTTTTTTTTTCTCTACCATAAGGTTTAACTAAAATATCAAATTTTGTTTATGTATGTATGTGTATATATTGTGTACGTATATATTCCACCACTAAAAAAACACGCACACACATTTGCTTTTTGACATTTAAGTCGTCATTTTCCAACAACAAAAAGCATGTAGAATTTTGTTGTTGCAGAGCTGAGGCTACCTGGGTATCAATTCTCGTTCTATGAAACTATGAAATGAAAAGTTTTTGTGTGTCTATCATATGGTGTCACCATACCCTTTGCTATACAATCATTTTTTCATTTCACAGTTTCACAGAACGAGAATTGAGCCCCTGATGATTGTACCATGAATAGAACTTTGTACGCTATCAGGTTTGTCATTCCGTTTGAAATTTCTACAATTATCAGTTATCTACACATACATACAAACGTGGTATACTGGTGAGAGTGAGCCAAAAGAGAGTCTCTTGCGCAAGTGACTTGCCTAGTCAGAAAGGGGTGTATGTTTATTGTGCTGTCGTATTTAATAAGCAGAGACCTGTGCTAAACGGCTAAGCCAAGCCGCAATAGTTTTACGTCTCCGCATTCAGTTACGCTACGATCGAAAATTGGTATTCCAAACAAAAACTGAATCGAAAGAACAAGAAGAAGGCAACAATGTTTACAAATCCAATTTGTTTACTATGGAATGTGGAATAGAAACAAAGAAATGAGCAAGTTTGTTACTATTTTAATAAACAAAAATCATAACAAACAAGAAAAATAAAAAAATTTGTGCAGTTAATAATAATAAAATAATACAAAAAATAATTAATAACAAAAAGGTAATCATTTTTGTTTGCAAAATATTTGAGTGCTTAGAATCCTGTCAACCCGGAGGTTGTATTTTTAATAACAAAAAGGTAATCATTTTTGTTTGCAAAATATTTGAGTGCTAAGAATCCTGTCAAGCCGGAGGTGGTATTTTTAATTTTTATATTTTAAGGGAAAATGGAATCCATAGCAGTGGCTTATATACTAGTTTTATTTTTACTATTTCTAAATTTAATTTTATGTTTTTTTTTTTCCTTTTCTATTGCACTGTATGACCTATTTAATTATAACACTTATGTGCTGTTTTTACAAACCGATTGAGTGATTGTCTTGGACGATTTATTGTATTTTGTTATTGTAACAAAAACAAATTACACATAAATCGTCTAAGACAATCACTCAATCGGCTTGTAAAAACAGCACATTAGTTTTCATTGGTCAGTATTCGACTCAACATTCTGTTTGAGTTACATATGGCATGATCCAATTATCACTCAATATTTTGTTAGCATTATTTGAATTGCATGTAGAATTGTATGCATTGTTATATTTCAAGTGCTTTGACCCTTTGTTGAATTACAAGCATTTGTGTTCATGTGTGGTATGGAATATTGTTTCAAGTGCCGCTTTAAATGTGTCATACATCGTTTTCAATTAAAAAATGTTTAAAGTGTGTCACCATTGTGTTTAAGGTTTTATATTACAAAAAATATAATTTCAGCCCAATCGTGAATGTTCTCGAGGAAATTTTTTCTCACGAAACATTTTTTTCTCGAGAAAATCTTTCCCCAATCATAAATCTATTGGGAAAAAAGAGAGAGGGAAAATCGATATTTCGAACAAACAGCTGATGGCTCATTGTCATTTAATTTTTATTTTACAAACATTGACAGCAGTATTTATTTTATTTTGATTAAAACTTAAAATAAAAGAAAAGATGCATAGTATTGCTTTTCGGATGCTTGGGGAAAGTATATCGTTTGTTGAAGATGAGGAAGAAATAAGAAATGAAAAAATTAAAAGAAGACTGCTGCGCGATAAGTCTAACCCACTTGAGTTGCCGCAATCTTTGTAAGTAGATATGTATACATAACTACATATGTATGTTAATTTCTTTTTCTTTCATTTACATATATTTCTTTTACAATAGGTTTCAAAAATACTACGGGGTAAATAAGCCAGCTTTCTGTTATTTACTTGAAGGACTTAAAGAGCACTCTCATGATGCAAAAAAACAATTTGCTATTCCAGTGATTATCAAGTTAAGTGCGTGCTTGCGTTTTTTTGCCGAAGGTGGATACCAAACTGGTATTGGCAAAGACTCTGACGTAAACTTAGCACAGTCTACCTTTAGTACGGTGCTTAAAGAAGTTCTTAATGTTTTTGAAACACATCTTTGCCCGATTTGGATTAATGTGTCAACAACTGTAGAAGAAAAGAGAAAAATTGCGCTTGCTTTTTATAAGAAGCACAATATTCCAGGAGTCATGGGTTATATCGATGGAACCCACGTGCAATTAATTGCTCCATCAATCAACAAACACCTTTACTACAACCGAAAAGGAAAATTTACATTAAATGTTATGTTGGTAAGGTTAACGATGGTTTTTAAGTACACTTTTTATAGAAAATTTGTTTCGTAATCCTGTTAACTTTTTAATTTTTTTAGGTTTGTGACGATGAGCTTAAAATCCGTTATGTTGATCCGTCTCACCCAGGAGCATGCTAGACTCATTTATATGGGACAACAGCGAGCTGCGAGTGCACTTTGAACAAAAGTATTTACAGGGCGAAAGTAACTTTTGGTTATTAGGTACATATTTTTTAAACATTTATTAAAAAAGTCGTAATATGCTTTTTTTGTACAAATAGGGGACGCAGGATACCCTTTAGAGCCATGGCTGTTAACTCCACATCGTGTCCCAGAAGATGGATCTACAGAAATGAGATTTAACGAGGCTCATTCAAAATGCAGAAACATTATTGAGCGAACCAATGGGGTGTTGAAAAATCGTTGGAGGTGTCTCCTTGGCGCAAGAGAGTTGCACTACGGTCCGGAGAAAGGCGCAAGAATTGTTAATGTATGTTGCGCTTTACATAATATATGCATACACTATAAAGTAACGGATTTAAGTACAACAGCTACAGATTTAAACATGCCGGATGAGGATAGAGTACCAGTACAAGTATCAAACAAATATTTAACTACAGCTCAAGCTATAAGAGCTAATATTGGCCGTACACTTTTGTAAATAAATCTCAATAATAAATTTATTTTAATTTTTGTTTATTAGAAAAATTAATAAAAAACAAGAAAACATAAAAATTTCATTAAAAAAAAAACAATTCTTAGACATTTTTTATATCAAAAACAACTCATAAACGATGTACTATTTGTATTTATGTATCTGCATTTCTAATCTACTTTTTTCTAATTTATATTCAACTTCTCTCACTCTTTGTTCTTCCATGAATGCATTGTGGCGGCGCATTTCTTCAATTTCATCACTTAAGTTTTTCACTTTTTTTTAAATGCTTATCGTTGCTCGCAACAAGTTTTTCCAACGAACGATAGATTCTTTTTGTATGTTGCTGCTCTTCAACTTGATTTTCCCCTATTGCTTTTAGGGTTTTGACTAAATCTTTCTGTATTTCAATCTCAGCTTGAAGGACATCATAAGAACTTTTCTCTAGTTTGTTGTTCATTGGAAGTTTTTTGGAAATTAAAACTTTTGATGTAGCTGGTAGCGTACTTGGGGTAATTGGTTCTTATTGTGCCTGCGGTAATTCATCTTCAATAAAATCTGCATCTTCAAAAGTCTTAGGTATATCTTCAGTTTTTGAAGAATTTAGTCCATACGACTTCGTTGCCACACCTTCCACTGCAGATTTCATTCCAACGAGGTTGTAAATACCTTCCTCTATAGAAGATAACTTAATTTCCTTATTAGGGCCCCCGCCAGTACCTTTTTTTTCTCTTAGATTTTACCGGCCATATTTTTTTTGATCTGCCCACACCTAAAAATATAAAAAAAACGCCCTTACAATTAATCTGCAGTTCACTATATACTAACTCCTTACCTTTTTCCACTCAGCACTACATTTTGCTGGAGGGCCCATCGAATTTAGCTCCGTTTCAGCATTTTTCCAAAATCGTAATAGTGTCTCCTTGCTACCTTTATAAAATCCACACGCAATATCCGCGTTGACTTCCATTAATGCCAACATATGCTGCAATTTCTGCTTGTTAGTATTTTTTGATCTTTAAACGCATTATAATTTTATTTTGTATTTTATTTAAATTTTAAAACGAAATACTTACATGGCTACGCAAACTCCCTTCAAAATTATAAGTAAAAAAAGTTAAACAGTTTTTCCCCGTTTTTTTTCTGTTCATAATACCTACTTTTCTTACTTAGAATCTTTTCTCTCCCCATCGTTGGAAAAAAAGGAAAAATATTTCTTTATGATAGGGGAAAAACGAAAAGTGAGAAAACTCACGAGAAATTTTTGTTTGTGATTGGGCTGTTTGTGTTTAATTTTGTTTGTATTCTTGGGTAGTTGTAATGTGTTGTGACAAACACACTACACCTCTGCCCTTAAGATTGAATTTATGATTGAAACGAAATGAATTTAATCTTAAAAATACTTGTGTTTGTGAAGATATATGATTATACATATTTATGTGTATGTTATATCAATAAGTAGTTAAAAGTAAAAATGTATTATCATCTTACAATTATAGTTCTTATTGTCTATTTGTAACATTAGGTTCATATAATTTAAGTATATTATTATGATAGGTTTTTTCAACATTGTCTACTTTTAATAAAGAATTTAATAATACTAAGTCTCCTATATTAAAGTTACCGTTATTTATGTCTTTGTCATACATTTCCTTCGATCTTTGTTTAGATATTTCTATTAGTTTTCTAGCGTTTTCCAAGGATCTTTTCAATCTTAATTTAACTTCATTAGCGTAATTTCCAATGTCATAAATTTTATTTGTGTCGTTTATTTTGGCTGTGGGTAACGTTTCAAGTTTACCATAAATTAATTCATAAGGTGAGTTGTTAGTGTCTATGTGTGGTATAGTGTTGTAAGCGAATGTATAGAAAGGTGCCCATTTGTCCCATTCATAGTCATCTACAAAATTAAGTAAATATTCATACAGCACGCGATGATTTCGTTCAACAGAGCCTATGGATTGGTGGTGATATGATGCTGAAAATGTCTGGTTCATGTGAAGTAAATTGCAAATTTCCTTTAATAATTCATTGTTAAATTCAGTACCTCTATCAGATTTCAAGATTTTAAAACATCCATACTTTAAGATAAACTGTTCAACTAATGTTTTAGCAATGTTTTTAGCTTCTTTCGTTTCGATTGGGTGTGCTATTACATATTTGGTCAATTCACACTGCATTGTTAGTATATACCTGTAACCATTTGACATTCTCAAAGGTCCTACTGTATCTATCTGTATTGTCTCAAAACTCGTGCTAGGTGTTTCCGTTACAATCATTCTTTCCTTAATATCGCATTTGTTAATGTAATCTCTAACCATCTTTCGCATATTTTTCCATACATAACGTTGCTTTAATTTCAACACTGTTTTTCTAATGCCGCAGTGTCCTGATAATGGCGAATTGTGGAATTCTTATGATGTTCATTTGTGATTTCTTATTTGTAATATATTGCAAAGGTCTATATAATATAATGTTTAGTTCGAAATTTCTATACTTATTTGATTTCAATAGTCTTTGGTATACCTCATTATAAGTTTTCTTTAAATATTCAATTGATATGAGCTCAAAAAAATTTTTTTTCGCATGATAAAGCGAGATTTTTTATATTCTGCTTATGCATATAAATAATCAATTTATCTAGAGACAAAACTTATTTTGCTAGATCTTCATTAATATTCATTACAAAGCTGTTATCTTTATTTTCTATGGTACCATCTTTTATATTTCTTAAACCAGTTTTAATAATATTAAATTTTAATTCGCGAATATTCTTTATATCTTGTAAGGATGTACATTCCCACATATGATTTTCATGTTGGCCTTGGGATATGTTACTATCATTAAATATTTATTACTTCCTTGTTAGAAATTTCCTTTGCTTTCTTTCCACGTGTTGTTACTAAAATTTTTGATGGTTTACTACTATCATCTTCTACAGGAATCATATTCCTTAACATGTCAGAATCCAATTTTATCCTAGATAAAGCGTCTGCGTTAGTATTTACTTTCCCCTTTTTATACCCTTCACCTGTGGTGCACAAGGGTATATATAGCTTTGTCATTCCGTTTGTAATTTCTACAATTTTCATTTCCGACCCCATAAAGTATATATTTTCTGAAAGCTTATGAATAGAGGAGTCGATTAAGCCCTGACCGTCTGTCCGTGTGTTAGTTGAAATCAACTTTTAGAAGCAACTATATGCTCCTCAGATCTGTACATGGTATCAGTCTCTTGGAAATATCCAGGAATGAATCGCTATTGAAATTCAGCACAATCGCCCCATAACTTTCTGAGATATGAGCAAAAAACCACGACCACCTCGTTTTTTTTCACAATTACAACAACAACATACATACATACATGTAAAAAACATACCAAACAAAAAAAATTACAAAAAAAAAAAATATTAAAAATAAGAAAAAAATAATAAAAAAAAAACTACAAAAAAAATTTTTAAAAAAATTTAAAAAAATTTTTTAAAAAAATTTAAAAAAAAATATAAAAAAAAAATAATAAAATATAAATAATATATTAAATAAAATAAAATAAAATTTTTTTGGCTCAGCTGGGATTCGATGCCACATTTATTCTAACGTGTACGTATGCACGTATTTTATATGGGATGAATGGTGATACAAACAATTGTTATTGCATGACTACACGTTGTGAAGGGTATATAAGATTCGGCACGGCCGAATATAGCACTGTTACTTGTTATAAATAATTTCGAAATCATAGTCTGACAAATCTATTCTTATACGAGTTAATTTCGATGAAGGATTCTGATGAGAAAAAAAGTGAAACAAGTGGTCTGTTACTATAATAAATTTTCTACCAAATAAATAGGGTCTAAAAAACTCTATACCCCAATGTATAGCAAGAAGTTCTTTCTCAATTACTGGCTTATTCAAATCATGTTTTCCCAATGATTTGCTTGCGTAAGAGATCGGTAAATCTTCTCCTATTTTCCCTTGTGACAATATGGCTCCTAATGCATAGTTTGATGCGTCAGTCGTCAAAATAAATGGTTGTTAAAAATCAGGATATCTTAATATTGTTGCGTTAATTAATTTTGTTTTTATTACGTCAAAAGCTTTTTGACATTTTTCTGTCCATTCAAATTCTTTTCCTTTTTTTAGTTTGATAATTTAGACATTTCGTGATCCCAGCGAAATTCTCTATGAAACGTCTGTAGTAATTACATAATGCTACAAATCTTTTAACTTCGTCTTTCGGAATTGGGTATTTTTCAATAGCTTTGTGTTTCGAAGGATCTGTTCGTAGGCCGTCTTTCGTTATTTGGTGGCCTAAATAAATTACCTCTGATTTTAGAAAGAAATCTTTCTGTATTAACTTTTCCCTTGTCTATTCTGTATGATTGTGCTACCAAAATGTAATTTTCCAATGCACATTAGGTCAAATGACTACTTTTTCTGTGCAAAATTAATTACGACTACATTATAAGAGTAATCGAAACAGCTATTATATGAATTATATAATTATGGATGGTTCCAATAAAAAAAATTGAATTTAACCCATAAGTGATCAAAAATTAACCCTCTAGCGCCCATTAACTTAAACACAGTGTATAGAATTAATTAATTTGTTTTTTAATACTAAAATATTTATTAATTGTTTATATCCAATTCACTTTGTAAAATTAATTCATAGGAGGCTTTCCTGGCGTATTGCATTATACTGCTCTTTAGACAAATTATGTTCAAGGAGGAAGGCTAAAGCCTCATCCGCAGTAAATGGAATTGGCTTCTTAGGATGTTCATCACAAATTTTACGCATTTTTGATGGTCTTGTTGGACTTTGAATACTTTCCTTTAGTATTGCAGCCAAATCGGTTTCACCTTGTTTACGTGCTGATGTTGCTGCTGCACGAACGAGAAGACTTGTATAAGCTTTCGCATTTGAAAGCTCTGCAGCTTCTTTTCTTTTTCCAAATTCAGATTTTTCACTAAATGGTACACGAGGACGTCCAACAGCGCCACTTGTTGCCTTTTCTAAAATGCCATCTACCACAATATTTAATTCAGCATTTAGCCATGCCTGGTTTTGGTTTTTGAATACATTTGTCTTTCTATGACACTTTTTCCACTTTTGTTCTAGTTTCACGCAAAACAAATTAATTTTTTTGGTAATTTGTTTCACCATTTCATCAGAAATTTACGAGGTTTCAAGTTTGTCATATACGTGTTTCAAAACGGCATCAACTTTTTGTTTTTTTGTACTTTCCTTTCGCCATACTTCAAAAAGATCAATCTTTTTTATACAGAGGTTACCTAACAAAAAGAGGCATTACTCGCAAAACGCAAAAAATCGCAATTTTTGATAAATACCAAATAACTCACTAGATAATATTCTTATTATTTTGTGCGTTATAGCGACATATATATAAAACATTTAAAATTAAAAATATATCTACTTACTTGGCTCTTTCTTTTCCATTTTACTCTAATAAATTATCACAAACACATTCCGAGATATACGCACTTAAAGTTGACCACGCACTACTTAACTTAGGAACACAATTATAAAAAAAATTTAATCAGTTGACTTCGACACGCTGCTGTATAACAGTTATTAATATTTAATCAAAACAAAAATCACTTTTTTTATTCTGAAGTCTTTAGAATTAAAAAAAACAACAACAATAGTAAAACTGCAAGTTGATTTTTGGACTTTCGCACAGAAAAATGTGTCGTTCGACCTAAAGTGCAAAAACTACATCATTGTCCGTTGTGTTTAGTATCTTGACATGGTGATATCCATTTCCTGGTACTATTGTATTACTAATAAATATTCCTGGTTGAATTTCCCTGTTCAAAATTATGCTATCTTTTTTAATATTTAAATTTATGGGATGAATACTTTTCGATCGTTTTTCTACTTTTATGAAATAATTTCTGTTTATCCATGATTTCATTGGTATTGTAATTTCCTCATTTTCCAAAGTGAGTGTTATTGTGAATGTTTCATAGTCAATTTTGCATAAGAACTTCGTAAAGAAATCTCTTCCTAAAATTCCGTCAGTTGGTATTGAAAATTTGTTGTCAATTATGTGAAATTTATGTTTCTTACTTATGTTATTTATAGTGAAATCTAGTTCTGATGTTGCTATAGATTTAATTTTCTCTGGTGTTATTCCTGTAAAGCTACTTGATTGTCCTCTGTCTATGTTTATCGAATCCTCCTTTAATTTGTCTAGTTTACACAAAGAGATGTCTGCTCCTGTGTCTATTAAGAATGTGAATATTAAACCATTGCCTAAGTTCAAGTCTATAAAATTTGTTAAACTATTTGATATTTGGAAAACATTATCTAATCTTTTTGTTGGTCCTCCGGATGGTGGGTTTGTGCAGTTCCTGGACTCACATCCGGAACTTGGTAGTTTTCCTGTACGATGTGTACATTTCTACGGTTATTTCGACTGTTATTTCTATTATTGTTATTATAATTATTAGTTCTGTTACTAGCGTTCGTATTTCTCTGATTTGTTTCGTTGTTGTTATTAATAACATTGTTCCTTCCGTTATTCCTGTTGTAATTGTAATTATTTGTTTGTCCGTAATTGTTTTCAAATGGTCTGTTATTATTATTATTATTCACTCTGTTATTGCAATTTCGGTTATTGTCGGGGTAAAAATTATTTCCTCTGTTATCATAATTATTGTTGTACCTATTGTTATTGTTCGTATATCTTCTGTTGTCTTTTCTATTTCTATAATTTGAAAAATATAGCACGTGTCCATTATTGTCAGAGAATTCCTTTTCTAGTTCCAAGGCTAATTGTAGGGCTTCATTGAGATTCTTGGATCTAGATGCAAAAATTGTTGGTTTAAGTTCTGTATTCAAACCATTCTTAAATACGTTTAATGCATAACTTTCATTCAGCTGTTTGATAGTATTAGATTGTGTAGTATTAAGCTTAGTCTAGACGATATGTTGAATCAGCAAATTTGTGCTTAAAAATTTGTTACAAGTGCCATCATATCGTAAATTTTTTCATCATACGTATGATTAACATAATTTGCTAACACTTTTTTAACAAGGCCATCAAATGTATATTGACGATTTCAACATATCGTGTAAACAGCATATTTTTAATGCTGGACAAATTTCCTACGTATGAAGGCAGATTTGTTGTTTGTTGAAAAGCGTATTTCAGCTTTTCATCATATGGCAAATGTAGTATCAAATAGAATTGTTGCAGTGTTGTCTAATTTGTTATATTCTTTGCTAGAATTTGTAAGTTATACATTAGTTATTTAGGCAAAATGGTTAATGTGAATTTTTGATCACTCTTTGATCGGTGATAAAGTATTGGATGTAAATATAATTTATTAAACACCTAGGCTAGAAAAATAACAATTTGTCAAACTGTCATGTTTTTACACAAGCATTATTAGTTATACAGCTGAATTTTATTAGCCAATCAGAACACAGCTTGAGTGACGTCAGAGTTCCTACATGCGCAAAAATGTTTTTTTTATGGCTGCGTGATGGCGTAATCTTTATTTAATCATTCTTGATGCATACTGTGTAGTGTGTTTATTCATTGCTGTTTTAAGTTACTGTGCTAATGATTCACTTAAGAAACAACATGTGGCTGAATGCAAAGAATTATGAACATAGAACAGTATTCACATTCAACAATATATGTGACATGGCAAGCAAGATTCATTTTGAGAATGAATGCACAATTTTTCGATTTAATGTCATTCATGTAGGAGTCTAATAAAAACACTTTTGCTTCTTAATTTTTGTATTTTTTTTATTAGTTTACACAGTAAATAAATTCATTTTATATTTAATAAAAATTAAAGCGTATTCAGTTCTTTTGTATGTTTGGTATAATTAGAATTAAAAACGAGATCTAACTTCAGTAACAAACAAATCTTATACATAATAAAAAAAAAAACATATACATAATAAAAAAATAAAGCGCATTCAATGCATTTGATTAAAAATATTGTACTATTGTATCACAGTTTAATCTGAATCAATGGATGGGTGCTCTAGCTTAAGCATTTTAAGTTTAATTTCTATTTTCTTTTGCAATAATTCCTCCTTTATTTTATTGTGCCGTTGCTCTTCTTCCAACTGTTTCGCTGCGATTTCGGCCATTTTTTCAAGGGATCGGTTCATTCGCCTTAAATGTGTAGACACCTCGTCAAACTTTTTTAAGCAGTTTTCATGAAAGTTTTTAGATGCTTCATAAAATTCTTTTTGGGTATCTACTTGCTGTTTTAAAAAAGACAAGGTGTTGTCTTTTGGACTTGGACGTTTTTTTGAAGTTGTCGGTACGTCCGAAGGGTGTTCCGAGCGACTGGAAATATCCATTTCAGACACTTCATCCGGCACCTCACTCACAACTCCATAGTCTATTGCACCACTAATACCACTTGTGTTTGTTTCAATGGGCTAATGCGCTGCAAGCGACAGTTTCCTCCTCCAGTGCTCATCAATTCTTTTTTATTTGCCGAAAGTTTCCGCTTTATGTAGCACTTCCAGTCAATCCATACCTGCAGAGGATAATAAGTACATGCGACATATTTATAATGACATAAATACCTTCTTCCATGCGGTGTCACTTTTTGTTGGTGCATTAAGGGTTTGTGTTACTTCCTGCCAAAATTCCTGAACTTCCTTGGATCGTTTATGGTAGCCGCAAGCAATATCCTTTTTTGTTGACATTAAACTTGCCAACTTTTCGTATTGATCTGGTGTCGTTGTTTTTGACCTTTAAAAATAAATCTTTATATTTAAGTACAACAAAAATTTATATAAATCACTTTTTAAACATTTAATACTTACATTTTATAAATTAAACACTTTTTAAATTTATAAAAAGAGCAATCGAAAAAATTCCGTTGCTAAAATATAAGCGTAGAAAAACTTAACTACGATCGTAAAACAGAATACATACAATCGAAAGAAACGGAGCGGAATCGAAACTCAGAATACCAAAGTTGCCAAACGGAAAAATTTTCGATTCGAATCGAAAATTGGAATAGGGGTATATGATTTTATGACACTATTGTGAATCCGGTTTATATCGGGTGTCCCAACTAGAACGCAATTTTTAAATTTTAAATAAAACACAGATATTTAAAATAAAAATCGTGAAACTTTATTATACCGTAAAGTAGACAGAATGAGGTTATGTATGTAACAATATATCGTGCAGATGGCCGCCGCGGCTTTGCTGGCACACACGCGATCTTTTAATGAAATTTTCAATGACCCTTTTGCATTAATGCTGCGGTATTTCATTAATGCAGCGTCCAATTTCCTCTTTTAAGGCTTGAGTCGTCGTCGACTTATTCGCGTAAACCATCGACTTCAAAAAACCCCAAAGAAAAAAATCTAAAGGTGTTAAATCATACGATCTAGGCGGCCAATTCTGGTCTCCAAAACGCGAAATAACACGACCGGGAAATGACTGATGCAGCAATTGAATTGTTTCTCTGGCTGTATGACATGTGGCGCCATCTTGTTGAAACCACATGCCCTCCACATTCATTTCTTCAATTCTAGGCAAGAAAAAACTGGTTATCATTTCACGATACCGAACACAATTGACTGTTTGCGCTTGACCTGCCTCATTTTCATAAAAAAAAAAGTTCATTGATTCCTCCAGCCCAAAAACCATACCACACAGTGACAAGTTGAGGATGCATTTGCTTCTCGTGAATCACTCGAGGATTTTCCTCGCCCTAAATGTGACAATTCTGCCTATTGACGAAGCCATCAAGATGGAAATGGGATGATCGCAATTTGCGAACTGTAGCCGAAAACTTTCACCATTTTGGTAAAACAATTTCACAATGAGAATGCGTTGTTCATTCGTGTAGCGCTCCATTTTTACTAACCTCGTACCTTCTACTAGCAAACAATAGTTCAAATCTCAAACAATGACACTTCGAATGGCGCCAAATTTAAAAATTGCGTTCTAGTTGGGACACCCGATATGTCAAAATATTTATGCCACCTGTAACGTGGAAAATTCCACGTACATATGTTGTACCTACTGTTTAATATCAATATTATGATACCAGCCTAATATAAACACGCGTTGTTGACATGACGCGTTGTTAATGTAACAACATGGTAAGGTACACTTCACCTTATACAAACGTGGATGTGTGTGTGTGTATGCACACATCACAGGCCATGTATGTTAGTTAAGTTAGTTAAATAAGTTACGATTCTCAATTAGTTTATTTAAGTTTTAGTATAAGGAAGTTACATTAAGTTACAGTCGGCGCGTTTCATACCAGACGAGAAAACGCCAAACAAGTCTTGGAGATTATATTAATAATCTGAGAAGATCCGACTAGTCCTTGCAAAACTAGTTGCCGAATACTTAAGTATTAACTAATCAGTAATAGCGTAAGCTAGGTACCAGTGTTGGTATTTGAGAATTTTCAATTAGTGCCAAGTTGAATTAGGGCAAAATGGGTTAAAAAGGGCCAATTTTTTTTTTATAAATTAAATAAAAAAAAAAAATTATAAAGTAAATAAAATTTTATTTGTGTTTTAAGTTTTTATTTAACATAAAGATACAATTCAGTCCAAAAGTAATAATAAAAATTAAGTTTTATAAAATTAACAGCCTTTTTCATTCAGTTACGATTAGTAAATTAAATAATATACATATTTGATATGTAATTTTTTCTTACATACTTTAGTCTAATTAAATCTTTTGCTTGAATAAGAGATGATAGTGTTTTTACTTGTAATCTATTTCTAAGCTTGGTTTTAATTAAGTTTTGGACAGAAAAGGCTCTTTCTACGCTTGCTGAAGAGTGTGGTATTGAAAGAATTCCTTGTACTACTCTATAAACATTTGTAAATAAAGGTTCATTTAAACAATTTTTGATGGTCGAAATCTCTTTCCAAAATTCACATATATTAAAATCCATATATTTTTTTAACTCAGGCATTTCCGATATCGCTCTGTACTCACTGTTAATTTTTTCAATGTTACCAATTTCATTTGGAAATAATTTTAATACAAATGGCACAATACTATTTGTGTCTCCACTTAAAACATGTTTAGTAGAAAATTTTGGAAACCAATTTAGATAATAATCCTGATAATTATATTTATTTTTTATATATTCTAAAAATTTTATGTAAAAGCATTTCACATTTTCTTTAAATTGTATGACTTCTTCAACTGGAATCGATTTTGACACTATAAGTAGTTCAACAGCTGCGCCACAATAAATTTCCTGGGTCGGTAATTGATGACTGTTGAAGTTTATATTTTCTATTTCTAGATCGTCAATATAACGTTTGCTTATAAAATTTCTGGCCAGCTGTCTAAAAAGTAATGATAGTCTTTCCATCATTACGTGAACTCGTGTATCTTCGCTTTGCATTTCTATGTTAATATCGTTCATAATTTTTAGCACATATGAAAGAAATAAAAAGTATAGCTTCATTATATGGCTTTTCAAGTTGTTCAATATGAAATTAGTTTTTTCCGAGTACTTCGATTCAAAATTTGAAAGAGTAAAATAGTATGTAAGGGCTTCCCACTGTTCAATTATTCTATCAATAGCTGCTTGACGCGACAGCCATCTAGTTGGTGCATATTTTAAGATTGCATGTTCCTCAGAGTTAAAATATTTTTGGAACTTTGTAAAATCTTCCTTTGGAATAATACATAATGTTAAATAATTATTCCAAAATAGAGATATATTAAATATGTATTGTTAAATATAGATTTAATATAAGTAGGTATAAAATTCTAGTAAAGCCATGTTTACAAAAAATGTATTTGTAACATTTGTTTGGGTAATTATTTTTAAGACATCACTGTCATATCAACATTTTGAGTTGGATCTTAATAAACTCAGATTGAATTAATGATGATAAAGTGTTAACTTGAAGCCAGACGCTAAATTCAAATTGTGGCAGATACAACCATTAATGTACAAATTTGGTTGAACTTCTTTAAGCAGAGCCTGCACACCATTATTCTTTCCAATCATAACCGAACAATTATCTGAACCAAATCCGATTAAATTTTTTATAGGAATTTCTTTATTATGTAAAACGTTCATAATAGCATTACAAATCGATTGAGCGGAACCATCAGGTACTTGAACTAAGGTCAAAAAACTATCAACACATTTTCCAACATATGAGTGTACTAAAATCGCTTAATTTTTTGATACTGTGCAGTCCGTAGTTTCGCATTTTAGTATTTACAAGGAAGAAAAAGCATTTATTTCTTTTTAATAAAAAATATATTTCTTAAAAAGTAAGTAAAATTATAATTTTTTAATTGTTTAAAAAAGTGCCAAAATTACAACATTTTGAGTTGGATTTTAATAAATCCTGAGATCAAATTAATGATGATAAAGTATTTACCTGAAGCCAAACACTAAATTCAAAATGAACTTCTTTAAGCAGAGCCTGCAAACAATTATTTTTTCCTATTATAACCGAACAATTATCCGATTAAGCGCCGTATTCATAATAATATTTTATTGTAATGCCATTATGTACGTTTTACAGGATAATGAAATTCCTATAAAAAATTTAGGGCCGTATTCATAAAAAATATTTGAGGTTTATTGAAGGCTTATTTGACAAATTTCTGTACAACATCGGTCAAATGAGCCTTTGATAAACCTAAAATATTTTTTATGAATACGGCCCTAAATTTTTTATAGGAATTTCATTATCCTGTAAAACGTTCATAATGGCATTACAAATCGATTGATTGGAACCATCAGGTACTTGAACTAAGATCAAAAATCGATCAACACATTTTCCAACATATAAACGTAATAAAATAGCTAAATTTTTGATACTGTTGAGTCCGTAGTTTCGCATTTTAGTATTTACAACAGGGAGAAAAATCATTTATTTCTTATTATTAAAAAATATATTTCTTAAAAACTAAGTAAAATTATATATTTTTAATTGTTTGAAAAAGTGCCAAAATTTTATTGAGCGTGCCATAGTGCCATTAAACAGTCAATAGTGCCAAAAATGGCACGATTGTGCCACTTTTGCCAACAGTGATATATACTGCAAGCCGATTGAATCTAAATTATCGTTTAAATTCTGCTATTATAATTGTAAATTTGAAAATTTAATAAAATAAATAATTATTGTAACCCCCCAACTGTCTTATTACTTAAGGTTTGTGGACCCGTAAGTAGACCCTGGACACGACCAAGCTATCCCAGCCAACGACAAAACCACGTTACACACCTCCCCTTACATTTTGAAATTAGTTGCATAGAATGCAAATTTAATTGAAGAAGTTATGATTTTGTTTTCCAGTTATTAAATAAATGGTAATTTCATTAAAAAAAAAATTGGAATTTTTAATTATTTGGAAATCTGAAAAAAATCAAAATGGTAAAATTTCTCAGTTGCCAAAAGAAATATGTTGACCACTGTAAAAAAAAATAATAATAGACTGATTAATAGGTACATCTTTTTATATGCATGGTTTTGTTTACAAGTAGAAAAATAATTGATTGTTTAATTTTTAAAAAAGTTTTACCTAATAAATAATACTACTATATAATATTTTAACTATTAACTATTATAATATTTTATACATACCCAGCAAAAAAACTTTGTACTGGTTCAATGTGAATAAAATTGTTCAAGACTTCTACTAATTCATACATACGTGCAAAAGATAGCATGAAGAATGCATTCTCCAAACTCAAAATATTAAGTCATTATTTATGTTCTTAAAAATACAAGCAAAATATCTTAAACAACTTATGTAAACAAACATTATTAACTCATGAAACATGAGTTTTATTTTATTTTTTACTATGTATGAATTCTATTAGAATGAAGTAATTTTTTTTTAAATATTCATATGAACACATGCTCTCCAATGACACGTTAAAGTTAAAATCATGCATGCTTCACCTTAATTGAATCATGCATTGACTATTTCTTTTGCATCTCTTTTTTCGCTGGGTACCAAGGCGAATTCACAACGCAGCTGATCTACTTTTTTATTTGCTTAAATGAAAGTTGAGTTGTCAAAAATTATATATGTTTACATAGATTACTCTTTCCCGCGCAAAAAAACACAAACAAAAACCATGTAGTTTTTGACACATCGACAGTCGAAAGCAACAATAAAAAACCATGTTGTATTTGTTGTAGAATTACCACCACCTGATAATTAAATTCGCCTTGGTCTATGCCAACAAGCCAGCGATTGATGAATTTCGTACGAATATCGAACGTGAAATTGCAGTAGTATCGCCCGATTTATGCTTGAAAACCGTCGAAAATTGAGTTCAGCGTCTGGACTACTGCAAGCGTGCCTGTAAAATGCAAAAGAAATCGAGTTCCATACATTATGGCATCGAACGTACTTTCACAGAAATATAGAATTTCATTAATATCCAAAACCGTTTTTGTTTTATTTAAAAAAACTTTTGTAGCGCTCTTATTGAAAAACGCTTTATTTGTAACTGCACACAAACATACATAACAAACAGATCTCAACTAATTATGGTAAACACCATTGATATGTAACAAGCGTTCTTATAGCTTTAAGTACAAAATCAGAAAGGTTACCGCAATTAGCCAAAAATTATAGACTTCTTAGAAAGCAAAATACTTTTGTGAGCATGTCATTTATAAGTTATTAAAACAATTAACAAAATCATAAACGACCTGCAAATATTTGTTGTTCTTAAATTAGGTTATGATTTGGATTTTGGTCCTGTAGGACAATAGTGAGAAAAAACAAGTAAGAGCGCTATATTCGGCCGTGCCGAATCTTATATACCCTTCACAACGTGTAGTCATGCAATAACAGTAGTTATTTCATCCCATATGAAATACGTACATACATATAAAAACATCCCATTGTAAAATTATAAATTCACGTATGTATGTTAAAAAAACAAAAAAAAATAAAAAAAAAATTTTAAAAAATAATAAATAAAAAAAAAAATTATTATATATATAATACATATAAAACAAAAAAAAATATAAAAAAATAAAAATATAAACAATATAAACAATATATTAAATAAAAAATAAAAAAAAAATTAAAAAAAATTTTTTTTTGGCTCAGCTGGGATTCGATGCCACGTTTTCTCTAACCAGTATACACGTTTGTATGTATGTATGTTGTTGTTGTAATGTTGTTTTTGTGAAAAAAAAATCGAGGTGGTCGTGGGTTTTTGCTCATATCTCAGTTGTTTATGTACCGATGTTTCTGATTTTCAATACCGATCTACTCCCGAATATTTCTGATATTTTAATACCTTACCCGGGTCCAACCTATGTCGGGGGGCTTCAAAAAGTTTATTTCAACATACACACGGACAGACGGACAGAGCTTAATCGACTCCCCTATTCATAAGCTTTCAGAAAATATATACTTTATGGGGTCGGAAATGAAAATTGTAGAAATTTCACACGGAATGACAAACCTATATATACCCTTTTTCACTGTGTGAAGGGTATAATAAGGAAAATAAAAAAATAAGAAAGCAAAAAACAAATTCAAGAAAGGAAAATGAAGAAATAAGAAAGCAAAAAAAAAAATTCAAGAAAAATATTTAGAACTAGGCCTAATGATCGATCAGGCAAACCAAGTAGAAGGAAACACAAATGATGGCAATACTACAAGGAAATTTTTTTCAGATCCAGAAACTGCAGCATCTAATACAGGTGTAGATTTGTAACTAAAGCGCTTCAACATTATATTACAAATTCTAGCATGCAGCAGAAAGATAAATGCAAAAAACAGCTATACTTTATAAGGAGAAATACTTTTGAAGATATATGGCATCCACAGTTTATAAAATTTTGTACCATGACGAACAAACAAATTAAACACAATATGCTACCAATAGGGGATCTATCTGTAGAAGCGCAAGAAAAAAGAAACAAGGACTACAGATTCTTTCGCGAGCACAATACCAGAAAAATTTCTAGATGTTGTACTAACGAAGACCTGATTACTATTTTATTATGCACGTCAGATCCCTATATGTCAAATATCCGGCAAAAATGGCAAACTAACTATATTGAATTAGACGTAGAAGCTAAACTACTTCTAGAAAATAAAAACCAATGCTATTTAGAGGAAATATTTACTAAAACTGTTTAATTAATAGTATTTTTTCAGAACTTTAGATGTTCCTTATTTTATCATTTTATGTATGTACATTAATCAATTTTAAATTTACAACTTTATAATAAAAGTTCACATATATTATTTATAATGGCTATTTTGGACTTCATAAACCAATTTAAAACTCAAACTACTTAAAAAAACCAACCTTTGGCCCCTCGACATTCGTTGTGTGGCTTGTGGCGGAGTCCTGTTGGCACCACGTGTCCTCCAAGTCCATATCACCCAATTGGGGCAAAAATATTCTCTTATCATTGAACGTAACGATTCCCATTCACAGTAACGTGCCGGTCTTGATCATCACGGAAAAAGTACGGCCCAATGGCGCCGCCGGTCCATAAACCGCACCAAACCTTAATTTTTTCGGGATGCAATGATGACTCATGAAGTACATGTGGATTGGTGTCTGATAAATAACGCATATTTTGCTTATTGACAAAGCCATTCATCCAGAAATGAGCCTCATCGCTGAAGATGATTTTTCGATGAGAATCCGAATCATTTTCAGCTCAGCCCAATTAACGAACATACGACGCTTCTGGTGGTCAAGCGGCTTCAGTTCTTGCGTCAATTTGATCTCGTAAGGATATAGGCCAAGATCTTTTCGCAAAATTCGCCACAACGACGTCACAGAGATGCCCAGCGCTTGAGAACAACGTGTGAGAGACACATTTGGGCTTTCTTCAACGGAACCCTTTGCGGCAGCAATATTCTCGACACTACGGGAACTTCTTTGTCTCACTGACACGGGAACATTTTATACTGTGCATGTGAATTCAAATTTTTCCACTAGACGCTCAATTGTTGATCTGGTAGGACGATTATGACGACCGACCATAAATTCGACGTAGCGCTCTTAACGTTGAGGCCACTGACTGTGAATTTCGATAGTAAATTTTAATAATTTCGACTTGTTGTTGGCTCATATATCTTTCCATCATGAAATGACAAACCTTACTGAAGAGAAATGTCAAAAAAGCGGAAAAAAATATGGCGTCGTTTGCTGTCCCTATCGGTCTACTTTTGTAGCGTGCCTGTTGAAAACCCCTTTATATACATATCCATATTAAAACCGCCTCTCAAAAAAGCAATTTGATAAAAAAACCAAAGTACTTAAAAAAAGCACATTACAAAAATTTAGTAAAATTTTTTTAGCTCTTTTATTCGAATTTTGCAAAAAATATTTGACCTTGTGTCAGAAAAATTGGTCTGGTGCTCACAGTCGGATCGTCTCGGGTATTAGGTATATAGAGGAGAGTTTTATTTACTAAATAGTGATAATTTCTTTTGTTATCTAGAAGTTATGCTCTATTAAAAATGGGAGGTTAGGAAAATTTGGACCTTAAAAAAATAAAAAAAAATAAAAAAATTATTTCTAAACATCATAAACAATTTATTTTTCTTGTACTAATAGCTAAAAAATTATAAAAAATTTATTTCGTTTGGAAATCTTTTAAAAGCAAAAAGTTATAGAAGTTTAAAAATCAAAATCTTACTAAGAAATTTCCCATTTTAGCAAAATGCTGAAAATGCCTATTTTTAATCACCCTTTTCTCTGTAATATATGTTAAATAAAGTTTCAATTTTTTGGTTCACGAGGTGCACTAGTGTCTACATTCGAATGAAATTTAACATTTTTCAATCGGTAACCATAAAAAAATTAGTTTTGGCCGCCTTCTCGTAGAACGGTCCACTGTGCGGCGCACTTATTTGTTATTTAAGATTCTCCTTTTCTTTTCAAACGTCTTTTTGGAACCACCAACCTTTGGTTTAAAAAATAGAATTTCGTTTTATTAAATACACTAGTTTTATTGTAGGTAGTCATAATAACTGACTATAAATAAACTGATAAAAAACGGGTTTCCTTTGGTTTAAAAACTAGAATTTCGTTTTATTGTAGGTATTCAATTTTATGTCTATTTCAACGGTTTAACTGAGAGTAACACCCCTTTCTGACTAGGCAAGTCACTTGCGCAAGTTAGTTTTTTATTTCTTTATTTTTCTTTGAACTTGCTTTCACGTTCAGACTCAGCAATTGACTTGCCCAAGTTTCGTTCTCTTTTACTTATTGTACTCTTCACACAGTGAAAAAGGGTATATATAGGTTTGTCATTCCGTTTGAAATTTCTACAATTATCAATTATCTACACATACATACAAACGTGGTATACTGGTTAGAGTGAGCCAAACATTTTTTTTTTATTTTATATTATTCAAATTTTTATTGTTTTATTTTTAATTTTTCTTTTAATTTATTTTTTTAAACACATAAGTAAACTAAATTTATAATATTACAATGGGATGTTTTTATATATGGTGATATAAACAATTGTTGTTGCATGACTACACGTTGTGAAGGGTCTATAAGATTCGGCATGACCGAATATAGCACTCTTGTTTGTTTTTATTTCTTTTTTGTTTTTGGTTTCTCAACAAAAACTTGCTCGTACTTGCCGAGTACAGGCAAGTGTGTACTCAAATATGAGCAAGTTTCTTCCTCTTAACCCGACCTTACCCCTTTTGTCTATAAACACAAGACTTGCGCAAGTGACTTGCTTAGTCAGAAAGGGGTGTAAGTAATTATAGAAAAGAAAAAGAATACAAGAAACAGTGGTAAAGCAACAGCATACATATTGTTATAAAGTGTTGCCATGTAGGCACTTGGTGTCAACATACATATATTACATGGAATATTGGACTTCCTATTTTACCCCAAATTTTATTTTTTTTTTTAACGACGAGGTCTTTTTGTTCAGTCGCCTCATCTTAATTTTATAATTTAATAATGACAATATATTAAAATAGTTAAAAACAACATGCTATTTATTTTTAATTATTTAATTTCCATTGAAATTTGAGACCTTGCAGTTAAGATCCTTCGATACTTTGGATGATATTGTCTATTTCACTGATTGAATACATTTTACGTTGGTATTTCGGCATTCCATTCTTTGGCGCGATATCATGAAAGGACTCAAAAGAACTATTTGAATCTTTATTGAGAGATTTTTCAACCTATAAAAATAAAAAAATAAATAAAATTATTAGTTGACTACAAAAATAAATTTTAGAATATGTACAGTCAAAGACTAAAAATCTAAAAATATCACTCAATTTAAGGGTGTACCACATAATTGCCAAAATCAAAATCCCCAAACACAAAAACCCCAAACACAAAATCCTCATTTTCTGTGTAAAAAAAATTAAAATTAGTTAAAAACTGCGCGCGATTTTTAACCTAATTTTAATTTTTACGATATTACCCAATTTTAATGTATTTTACACAGAAAATGAGGATTTTGTGTATCCAAAAAATATGGGGATTTTGTATTTGGGGATTTTGTGTTTTGGGATTTTGATTTCGTTTTTTGTTTTTTTCTTGGGGATTTTGTGTTTGGAGATTTTGATTTTGGAAATTATGTGTCACTCCCTCAATTTAATCATTAATAGGTAATGATAAGAATAATAATATATTTATTTATGAATGCTAATGTTTAGGGCATTAACACCAAATATTTATTATGTAAAAAAACTATCATGGACACAATATAAAAGTAAAGCCTATAGTACACGAAATGTAAAAAGCCACGTACGCAATATACACGGAACAAAATAGCAACTAGTGGACGACATCAAATTAAGTCTATTATCATTGTGCTGGAGTAAATAAACAAAATATATCGAAAAATTTTGGCACCCATCATTTGTCTGCAACATATTTCGAGCCTGCATTCCAAAACACAGTCTATTCGGTAACAACGCATATCAAGCGACAAGTTTTTTTATGATTTTTGGGATTGCATCAATAGGAACTTGCTAAAGTCATATACACTTGTCTTCTTGACAATTGATGATTTTTAATAACTAAAAACAATTTTGCCAAAATGGAAAGTGAAATTGACATTTTAAGTGAATTTATGGAATTCATTTAGTTTATGCACATGATATTTTGTGCTACAAAAAGTTCAAAAATAACACAAGCATCAATAAGCATCTCCTCCATTGCACTTGTTTAATAAACAAACAGAGATGACACTCAGCACATAACAGTTATCGATAAATAGAATAAAAATTTTGGTAATGAAAAAATTTTGTTTAAATTAGTTTTTATGTATTTTTTTCTTAAAAGTAATTATAAACTTTATTTCGAATGCTTTTTTAATACAAAAAAAATGGAAAAAATAAATCCACCACATAATCAGATTTATCGATTACATCGACAAAAAAAAATATTTTTTGTCATCCATGGCTATCAAGAACAGCTGACATATTTTCACCTTTTATGCGACAGACACAAAAGTAGAAAGTAAACCTACTTTGCTGCGTTGATACGTTTATGCATTCTTTGCGTTTTGGCGTGTAAATTGTCACATTCTATTACATTCAATTACACTGATTCTACTTTTTGACAGATGCATAAAACGGAACAACAGAGAGCAGCATAGTATGTCCCTCCAGCTTTAAGCTCATGTTATGCATTCACCTGCGGTTAAAAATACACAAAGCGCAACACCACAAGTACATCGTACCCAGAGTTACACTAATTTGGCCTCGAATTTAGACATTAAAAATATTTCAATAATGAGTAATCCCATTTCATTACCACTTACATTTGCTCCTTCAGAAACACATAATCATGGCGATAACCATATGATATGTTAATATCATTAATGGAACAAACTATGCCTAACAAAAGGGAAAAATTAAGGAGGGAACTTTCCTCTATTAGGGACAGCATTTCCCAAATAGGTAGTGCAAGCAACACTAGTTCGCAGGGACAACCTGATATTCATTCCAATACTAGCTATTCTAATGCTGCAAATATAAATTTTAATAGATCTTTAGAGGCCAACCCCTTATATAGTGATTCTAATATTAAATTGGAAAAATGGAAAATATTGTATCATGGCACAGGTTCCGTATCTGACTTTTTGTTTAAAGAAGAGACACTTAGTAGTCGTACAAGATGCTCAAGTGAACATCTTTTATCTAATTTTCACGCGAGTTAAAGAGTGTTACTGGCTATTTATGAAGCAAAATGGTACTGTGACATATAATTTTTTACGCCAGGCTTTTATTAAAGAATTTGGTTACATAGAGTATGAACACGACATTTTATTGAAAATTTCTTTACGCAAGCAAAGAACCTAAAGAATCTTACGACGATTTTCATAATGCATTGGTGTTAACAAATTCAAGGTTGCAAAGTCCCTTACCATACTCAACCTTAGCAGATATATTTAAGCGAAACCTACAAACAAATTTAAGATTCCTATTGTTCAGTTCTGAATCTAGAACACTAAATGACTTTAGAGGTGTTGCACGTAAAAAGAGTTCTACGTGACAATAAATTTTTTACACCTAATGCTGGTTTTACGCGTAACATCAGTGAAATTAATTTGCCGCAAGATAATGTGTATGACTCTGAACTGTCCGACCCACATCTCGATGCGCTGTATTTTTTCAAAAGTAATATCAAACACGATTATTCTAAAATAAAGTGCTGGAATTGCTTAGCATATGGGCACTCATACATATATTGTGACAAGGATATCACAGAACATTTCTGCTTTAAGTGCGGGCAAAAAGGGTTACTGACGCCTTCTTGTCCTAATAGGCACATTGTACAGGAAAACAGAAAAATGGGCGAAATGGCGACCGGGGACTTTCGTCCATCCCGCAAAACCCCGAGTTAAAATTTAAACCAAACTTATATAACACCGATAATGGTTTAAATTTTAATGTTGAACACAAAAGTTCATTTAAAAAACTTAATATTCTATTATATCCAAAAACTGAAGCCATTTCTGAATTAAAAAATGGGTAAACACACGAAAAACTCTTTGCGCTTAATAAAAAAATTAACAGCCTCTTTAACGATGTCGAAAGAAAAGCTGGCCAAAAAGGCAAAACTGAATTTTAAGAAATCTTAAGAACTAAGTACGCAGCTCGACAGACAACAATATTTTACATTGTATTGTAAATTTTGAAGACTTTTAGTAGCAATTTTTAGCTCTGAGACCCTGCTAAAGTCAGGAAAGTTAAAAAATTATATGAGATTTAATTGTTTTTTTCGGCTTCTGGATGTTTATATGATATTTTTTTGTGGCCAAACGAATAAAAGTTTAACAATAATTTTTTTTTTTCACTGAAAGGTTTGATCAAAAGTTATTTAAAAAAGAAAAAAAAAATAAAATATGTTGAATATTCATGTTGAAACAATTCGTTCAAAAGCTAAAAATAAAAAACATTATACACTTTTTTTTGCAAAAAAAGAAAAAGAAGAGGTTTTTAAAAGTGAGGTTAGCATCTCTACGAATTATGTTTGATACCACAATAAAATTTGGAATCTCTAATTTTAGAAAAAAAAAGTTGCGCAAGTTTGCGCTATTATTTTTGACGATTTTTTAAAATTTTTACATTTCTTCTACTTTTGCTCATCAGGCATTTTGTTTATACATTTATATCGTCATAAACTTCTATGTATTTTGAATTATTGATTTCAACTGTTATTCACATCACTTTTAACACTTCACAATGTTAATACCTGCCTATAATTATAAATTTCAAAAATTCTTTATTATCCATAACAGTTATAAGGGAATGTCCCACGCATCCCCATAAAGGATATTTTTATATACCTGCTCTACAAAACATTATTTAAAAAAAAAATAAATATACGTACCTAATAATAATAATTATTAAAATTAAAAAAAAAAAAAAAAATCACAAAAATAAATTACAAAAAATAAATACAGGTACAAAAAAAAATACATGGGCATCCAGGTATCAGGCTACCATCCAATTGTCGGAAGAAGCTGGCGAGGCCAGAAATAAGCACTTACGATTATATCGTACGAATTTTATTCGAGGAAATTCAGCAGAAACGATACAAATTGAGATGTCTTGAATAGGTTATTTCTGAGCAGTGACCCTCTTATAAGCTGCAGTACGCAAAGAGAACGGATTAATAAAAAAGCTTTTTCATCAGAAACCATCACACTTCTTCCTGACACCGATGATGCAGCTAATGAGGATATACACAAGACATAATAATTATTAAAGGCCATGACTGACTATCCTTCAAAGTCGTGCGATTATGTCAAATAAAAATCTGATAGTTTTCTGTCCTACATGAAAAAATCTCAACAAAATATGTTATTGGATGCCACACTGTCATACTTGCTTAGAAAAAGCAACTCTGATCGCACAGAAACTATTATTTTATGAAAATTTTCAAAAGATTATCAAATCGGACACACTTGTCAAAAAATCTGTCACACATGTGCACTTTGTGTCCACACTATCACACTTTCTGAACACACATACAATTTTTGACATATCGAACGACTAAATCTGATAGTCAGTCATGGCCTTAAGGAATTTTCATTAGTTTAACTTTTCCGTATATTAAATATAAAATAAATATAACAAAGCCTTTTTTCATAAAGAAAAATACTGTTTTACAAGAGCCTTACAATTTTCAAAAAAAAAATTTTTTTTGAATTAGACCGTAAATCATAATATGAATGCATGTACATACAGTCTGTTATGAATGAGTTTAAACCTTTAAAATCAACATTTGTTAATTGAGTTTTACTATGTATACCGTACTTTATTCCTTACGAATGTGGCTTTTAGAAAATTCTTAAAAATTTAAATTTTTTGGTTCTTTATTTTTTTATTGCATTTTGAAAACAAAAAATTTTAAGAATTTTGCAAGAAAAAATTTTTTTTTCGCCATTAAATTTATAATAACTCCGAAATAGTAATAGATAGAAAATTTGTTTGGTTAGTTTAAGCAGAATTTTCCGGAGCATCTTCTGATCCTGCTGCTATTAAAATCGGAGAACCCGTTTACAAGTTATGACAAAATATATTAGGCAACCACACGATTTAAGGAGTGAAATTTGCCACGCTTTTAAAATCAAATCCTTACGTACTAGAGAAAAACGGAAAACAGATTTAAATTAAGGGCATCAAAATCCATATAGTCCACATACTTTTATTGCTAGGAGTCAAAAAATTTTTTTTTGCACAGTGTACTTTTGTTGCGCAGTGTAATTTTTTCAAAATCTGCCACTAGATTTCTTATATCATACTACACCTAAAACTATCAAAAAACTAGAACTTTTAATTCAAAAACACGTTTAATAATTTTGGCCAGCTTTTCAGGCCAAATACTCCTCTGTGCTTGTGAAAGTAAAAGTATTTATTTAATGACTCTTTATTAGGCTTTCTTGATTCGGGAGCTAACGTTTCTGTATTAGATCATAATTGCTTAAGCCTCCTGCAGCGTAATAATATTTCCTATATACTGATAAAATCATCTTTATCTGGGGCAAAACCAAATATTTTAGGATTTTGTAAAATACCTAAATACTAAATGCACTTGGCCCCGAAATAATTCCCACAGTTTCTTCTTTGCAAGCCGCCTTTTTTTTGTAACCACTTTTAAACTTTATAAAAGAGACATCCAAAATATTTTTATTTTTGTTTAATTTTTAAAAGTTAGTAAATTAAGAATTTTATTAATTTTTTTATTTATCTTATATATAAAATTCTCGTGTCGTGCTGTTTGTGATTAAACTCCTCCGAAATAGCTTGACCGATTTTCATGATATTTTGTGTTCATATCGGGCAAGTCTAAAGATCGGTCATCTATTTTTCATACCCCTCAACGCTTTTCACGCCCCCTCAGGTAGACCAGACTGCTGGACCGATCTTCTTGAAATTATCACATAATATAACTAAGACTCTAGACTAATAGGATTCTTTTTTTTACTACGCCTTCTTCAACGCCCACTTTTTTAATTATTTACTTGCATCGATATAGTTTTTAGTATTTTTTTTTTCAAATTGTACACAATTTATATTCCAGCCAATGCAGAAATAAACCTTTAAGAATCGGTCAACATCTATTTCTCATACTCCTAAATATTAAAGGTGACTTACCCCAAGGGACAATTTATGCCTCACTCACGACTTCGATGGAATTTAAGATATCTATCAAGAATTGTATTTTAAAATATATTCGTTACTTTAATAATGAACAATTTATTAACCTTAATAAAGCTAACTTTTATTGTCTACAACGATTTCGATTATAAGAACATCCCTACACACTTATAAAGGGTGGTTAAATTTAGCCAATTTATGGCTAGATATATTTTTTTTTAGAAGAGCTTAACCAGACAATTTTACATTTGGTAATTTTGTTAGCTATTTTTTGACGTTTTTGTTAAATTTTTGAACATTTTTTAATTATCTAGAAAAAAATAAGCAAGATATGTGTGCATGTATGTAATGTATTACTACCGAAAAGTGAATCTATGTTATGTTTAAAGATATTTTCAAATACTTTTATAACGCTGGAGCAAGCTCTGGGCTTTCAAGGTCCGCTATAAAAATTTATAAAGGGTGGTTAAATTTTAAGGGCCGATGTTGATTTTGAATAAAACACAAATTATTTAGAAAATTATTGTCATTTCTTTTTATTATGATAATATTGGAATGGTTCAATTATATTTATATGGAACAAAATATCGGCCAAATGGCCGCTGCGACCTCTGGTGCACCACCATCCGATAGTCCAAATTTTCGATGACGCTGAAGCATAATTAAAGTTCTATGCCGTTAATGTTGGCTTATCGGCGTACACCTTTTGTTTCAAATAACCCCAAAGAAAGAAATCCAACGGTGTCAAATCATATGATCTTGGCGGCCAATCGACATCGCCACCACGTGAGATAATACGGGCATTTGATTTGTCGCGCAAAAGAGTTCTATGCCGTTAATGCTGGCTTATCGGCGTACACCTTTTGTTTCAAATAACCCCAAAGAAAGAAATCCAACGGTGTCAAATCATATGATCTTGGCGGCCAATCGACATCGCCACCACGTGAGATAATACGGGCATTTGATTTGTCGCGCAAAAGAGCCATTGTTTCGTTAGCTGTGTGGCAAGTGGCACAGTCCTTTTGAAACCACATATCGTCCAAATCCATATCTTATAATTCGGGCCATAAAAATTTCGTTACCATCTCACGATAGCGAAAACCATTCAGAGTAACTGCCTGACCGGCCTCATTTTGGAAAAAATTACGATTCCGCCAGCCTATCAACCGCATCAAAGAGTCACTATTTGAAGGTGCAATGGCTTTTCGTCAATCACTTTTTGATTATTATTCGCCCAAATGCGCCAATTCTGCTTATTGACGAATTCACTGAGGTGTAAATGTGCCTAATCAATGAAGATGATTTTCTCCTAAAATTTATCACCCACGGTTGCCATTTCTCGCCACCATTCTAACCATTGTCGACGTTTGGAATGGTGAAGAGGCTTTAGTTTTTGAGTCAATTCCACCTTGTAAGCGTGTAAATGCAAGTCTTTATGCGTAATGTTCATCAACGACGAGTGTGAGAGTTGCAATTGTTAGCCACGGCGACGAGTTGAGGTGGACGGTTTTTCAGCCACACTATCGCGAACAGCAGAAATATTTTCTGCAGTATTAGCTGTACGTTTGTTTGTTGTTTGCTCAAATTTTGAAACAATTTTTTCGATTGTACGCACATTTGGACGATTAAATTGACCGAAAAAATCACGAAGTGCACGACATGCATTTTTATTTGAACATCTATTTTCATAATAAGCTTGAATAACTTTAACGCGTTGCTCGATTGTGTATCTTTCCATGGTTTAAATTGAGTTAGTCTGAAACTTAGAAATGATATATGGAACGCAGAAAAAAAACTTGATGTTTAAGTGCGATTCACATTCAACATCAGCCCTTAAAATTTAACCACCCTTTAGTAATTTAGTTATTTTATTTTATTTATTTATTTAGCCGGATCAGCTGGTACAATATAAAAGTTTGAGATGAATAAATTAGATATATATCGTCTAAATTTCTTTTTTTATTGATTATATATGATTTTTTCAAGCTTGAGATCAACTTTTTTGGTTTTTTTATAAAAAATTATTTATTATTAACCAATATTTCGCTACCAAACAATGAGTAGCTTCTTCAGAGTAATATGTATGCAAATTTTATAAGAACAAAACAAATAAATTTGTATACATATTACCCTGAAGAAGCTACTCATAACCAAAAAAGTTGATCTCAAGCTTGAAAAAATCATATATAATAAATAAGATATATTTAAAAATATACAATAATTGATTATTGTTGATGAACAAGTTGTTTATTTTATGATTTATGAATAGCAATCGTTTGTAATAATGTTATTTAAAAAAAAATATTTTTTAGTCCTGTCGAACAATTCAATAAAACTTTACCTGAATTTCTTTTTTATTATAAAACTTTAAATACCTGAAGTCAATAGGTTATGGGCGAAAATAAGGAATTGGCAAACGGTATTCCTCAATTTAACGGTTGTGGATATGATGATTGGCAATTCAGAGTAAAAATTCATTTAGATTCTCTGAATATTTTGGATGTTCTAACCGACGATCCACCATCAGAGGCTAATGCTAAAGGTGAATTTGTAAAACGAGACAAGAAGGCTAAAGATCGCTTAGTGAGTTACATACACTCTGATTGTTTGAGCTATGTGCGCGATAAAGGAACTGCTAAAGAAATGTGGACCAGTTTGGAGTTGGCATTTGCTCAGAAATCTGTGGTGAATCAATTGTTATTGCGAAGACAATTAGCCACACTACGTATAAAAGCTGGGGACTCTATCAAGTCTCATCTGGAGCTAATTTGGAAGATGGTGATTTAATTACACAAATATTTTTGTCATTGCCAGAAAAATTCGATCCCCTGGTTACGGCACTACAAAACATAGATGCCAACACGTATTCCTGTATTCTTGTTAAAGATTCAAGAATACGATTTATATTAGATTCTGGTGCTAGTGATCATCTAGTTAATGAATCTTGGTACCTTTCTAATCTCAACAAGCTCGATGTTCCCCTTGAAATAAACATTGCAAAGGATGATTTATCCGTGTCAGCAAAATCTAGTGGTAAATTATATTGCAAAACAAATTCCGGTTTTGATATAGTAATGAAGGATGTTCTATATGCACCAGATCTTCGAGATAATCTGATGTCAGTTAGAAAATTAACTTAAGCTGGAGATGAGGTAAAATTTGTTGACAGTAAGGCATTTATATTGAAGGATGAAAAATTTATTGGAACAGCCTATTTTTATAATAATTTGTCTGAGGTTCAAGTTTTCATAGAAAAACATTCAGCTAATGTATGCAGTAAGGACAATATAATACTATGGAATCGTCGTCTTGGTCATATAGGTCAACAAGGTCTGGATCACCTGGCTAAAGACAACATGATTCCAAAACCTAATAAGAAGTTTAAGGAAATTGGTTTTTGCAACGTATGCATTGAATCAAAACATTCTCGTGATCCTTTTGATGGTTCTCGGAATAAAGCAAAAAGAATTTTAGAACGTATTCATAGTGATGTATGTGGTCCAATAGATCCAATTGCTCTTGATGGATCACGTTATGTTCTAACATTTATTGATGACTTCAGTCATTTTGCCATTATCTATTTGATAGAAAAGAAATCTCAAGTTTTTGACGCATTTAAGGAATATGAGGCAATGTTTGGCTTAAAAATATCAAAAGTTACTACAGATCAAGGTCGTTAATATATTTCAAAGAAACAACAAAAATGGTATAAGAATAAAGGAATCCAAATTGAAACAACAATTTCGTATACTCCTCAACAGAATGGAGTAGCTGAGCGATTCAACCGCATTCTTATGGAGAAAGTTAGAGCAATTTTTTTTGAATCTGGTCTACCGAAAAATATGTGGCGTAAAGGTGTACGTGATGCAACTTACACAATAAATCGATGCCTAACATTTTATATAAAAACTTTTCAAACACCTGCAGAAATATGGTATGAAATAAAACCTGATTTATCAAAGCTACGTGTTTTTGGTTGTAAGACGTATGCATGGATTCCAAGTCAGTGCAGAAAGAAACTTGATTCTAGAAGTCGAAAAACTGTGATGATAGGTTACACTAGAAATGGATACCGACTTTGGGATGTCAACAAACAGAAAGTATTTACTTCACGTGATGTTAAGTTTGACGAATTAAGTTTTCCGTATAATGATGAAAGGAAACAACAAGATCAGAGTATTATCATAAGCCATCAGCAAGAGGGGGTTGATGAAAATGATAGTGATGCTGTAGCTCATGCTGATAATGATAATGGTACAGTTACAGAAATGGGTGATTTGGCAGAAACAAATGGTGAAAATTTATCTGGCATCTCTTCCTCAAAATAAAAGCATCGTGTTTGTTTGCGCTTAAAGAAAAATAAAAATTTTTAATAAATAAAAGGGGGGGTGCTTTAATACCATGTGAGATAAGGCCATGATGGCTTTAATGCTCAATTGAATGGGAGATAAAGCCATAATGGCCTTATTGCCCAATCATTGAGAGGTAAGGCCATATTTTAAATTTTGCGAAATGAGAGATAAAGCCATATTTTTTTTCGCAAATGAGAGATAAAGCCATATTTTTCAGAATATTGTTATAATTATTTTTATAATTAATTAATTTTTATTCTTGTGACGCACGCAGGAAAACTTTATTCAGCGAAGCCACCTGCCGCGTCCAACTGGAGGAGAAAACCCGTAAGCACGGCCGCAGGCCTCCACGCGGAAAACTTTAGTATGCGAGGCCAGATTTCAATACTTAACTTTACTGTTTCCAAGAGAAGATATTTTTTTATTCTTGTGACGCACGCAGGAAAACTTTATTCAGCGAAGCCACCTGCAGCGTCCAACTGGAGGAGAAAACCCGTAAGCACGGCCGCAGGCCGCCACGCGGAAAACTTAAGTATGCGAGGCCAGATTTCAATACTTAACTTTACTTTTTCCGGGAAAGACATTTTTTTATTCTTGTGACGAACGCAGGAAAACTTTATTCAGCGAAGCCACCTGCCGCGTCTAACTGGAGGAGAAAACCCGTAAGCACGGCCGCAGTCCGCATCGTAGAAAAACTTTAGTATGAGAAGCCAGATTTTGGAAATATTGACGACATTTCAAACGAAAGACTTATGGAAATATTTATTGAAGCTGTAGATGCTTTACAAAAATGTAAAAACAAATACAACAAGTTACGTGTTTTAGGTATGATGCTTCAGCATGCCATATAATTCCAACGTTATACAAAATGTTCATGTTATGCATTAGAATACCCAAGGCATAACAACAGTTTCAGCAGCTATTCAGCTCGAATACGTTTTAACCGAAATGAATATTGATATTCTGTTTTTAAACGAGAGCTTTTTAAAACCACATCACAAATTTCAACTCAGTGGTTATAAAATTTATAGAGAGGATCATCCCACTCATGGCGGAGGCATACTAATTGCAATAAAAAACAACACACATTTTATTACCAAAAATTGACACAAATATTGCTGAAAACATTTCAGTTAAGATTGAGATCAATAAAAGATCAGTTATTTTTACCTCAGCGTATATCCCAGTTTACACTAACAATTTTAAAACTGATCTGCAGAAATTAACCTCGCATTCAAATGATTTCTTTATATTTGGTGATAATAATAAATGTTCTAATGTTCTACAATCAGACCACGTGCCAATATCCGCGTTATATCCGGATATGTTGAAAATGTTACCTATTCAGTACCATTATACCATCTAACTGACTAGTCCTCAATAGGTAACTGGGTAGGAGAATAAAATCAAAGAGATGAGCACGGATCTACGAGATTTAACTCAGGTAATCTTGATATATATTTTGAAAATTTAACATCCATACTGATGCCCTTGGAAAAATACCTATCGGCCATAAAAAACCATGGAAACGTGAAATTTCTGCTGTAAGTAAAATGTTAATTGGTCAAAGAAATAAATACAACAGAAAATTTCAAAGATGTAGGGATATGAGTTCTAAACATCAAATTAAGAGTATTCTGAAATTACTAAATAAACTTATTGAATTCCACCTCGAAAGGGACCGAAATGAATCGTGGTCCAAATTTATTAAAAATGTACCCCCTGGCTCTAAGAAATTTTGGAAATTAGCTAAAGCTATAAAAAGTAATAAATCGGCATTTACAGAAATACATCACAACGGCCAGGTTTTAAAATCTAGTGCTGATAAGACTAATGCTATAGCAGACGTTTTTAGTAATTCGCACACCATTACTTTAAATAACCCTTCACCTATGGATGCAACAGTCTCTCAATTCATTCAAACACTGGATGATAAGATAATTGACAGGTCAACCGTCGAACTTACCAGCTCAGCTGAAGTTGAAACTCTAGTAACTCTATTGAAAAATAATAAAGCACCTGGATTAGATAACATAAACAGCATCTTATTAAAAAAAATGACTGATTACTTTTTTGAATTTGTGAGTAAACTCTTCAATAGTTGTTTAATTGAAGGACATTTCCCAACAATCTTTAAGATAGCAAAAGTTATTCCAATTGTTAAGCCTGGAAAGGACCATAAATTACCTACTAGCTATAGACCGATCAGCATTCTAAGTATATTCGACAAAATATTCGAGAAAATTATAGAAAAACGATTTATAGAATTTTCTATTTGTAATAATATAATTAACCCTGAACAATTTGGTTTTCGTAAAGAACACTCCACCGTGCACCAACTAAAAAGAGTTGTCAATTTCCTTGAATTGAAGAAAAGAAATCGGAGAAGTACAGGAGTGATTTTTCTAGACATTGAAAAAGCCTTTGATACAGTTTGGCACAATGGCCTAATATTTAAACTAAATTCAGCTGGATACCCATTGTACCTGCTCAAAATAATAAAAAGTTTTTTACAACTACACTCATTTGTTGTTACTATTGACAACATGCTATCGAGTGTTAAACAAATACCAGCTGGTCTACCTCAAGGGTCGGTATTATCACCCACTCTTTATTCAATATATACTTCCGATATTCCTGTTCGAAGAAATAATGAAGCAGCGTTTTATGCAGATGATAGCGCTTTCATATGTTATGGTAAGGTATCAAACGCAATCATTAAAAAGATAAAGGATAGTTTAAAATTCGCACACAAATATTTTGATAAATGGAAAACCCAAGCTATTATATTCCCCTACAATAAATCTAGAAAAAGGGTTGCGACCAAAAGTTTGTTTTCTAATGGAACCGTAATTCAACTTCAAAACAGTATAAAATATTTAGGAAATATTCTAGATAAAAAATTATCGTTTAAAGAACACCTAAGGCGATAAGGCGATTAAATGTGGCCGTACTCTCTACCCCTTCCTCAACAGAAGGTCTCAACTTGATTTAAAAAACAAAATCCTTCTTTATAAAATGTGTATTCGGCCAATCATGTCCTACGGATGCCAAATCTGGTTTCATAAAGCTGCTAAAACGTACGCAAGGAAATTGCATATTTAAAATAAAAATCTAAAAATAATTCACAATCTACATCCTAGATATAGTAATAACCTACTGCATCCGTGTGGAGTCGTTTGCTTATTTTTACTCCCATCGGACGCGTCCCCAGGTGGCGGATAGGGGGTGCGGATGTAGTGTGGGGGGCCTGAGCACTTTATAGAGTGGGAAAAACCTACTCATCTAAATGAGTAGAGATTTGTCGCATTATGTAGTGATCAGATCCCGTACACTACCTCTGACCCTAGGGGTTCCTGGAACTCCTCGCGGACCAAATAAAAATAAGATAGGGCGGTTCCCAAAATAAACCAAATATGAACCAGGAAATAAAAGAAAAAAAGTTACGGTGCAGAGCCTAATAAACTCAGTACCGACGGCTAATGGTGGTGAACAAGCAGGCCCCGAGTCGTCGTCATCAAATGACTGTAAGGAAACAATTTCGGAGGTGGGCAACTTGGCTTCCGTTATTGATAAAGCATCAAGAAGAATAGAGAACGAGGGATCGGATCCAAGGGTGAGCTTTAAGCATCCCCAGCCACACAAGACAGGCGAGGATTCCGACACCTCTGACTCAAATATAGAAGATGCTGACACTACGGTGTTATGCACAAAGGATACCTCTGAGGTAGATAAAATTGTTGAGGAAGTAAGTGCAAGCATTGCCAAACTCACCACAGATAAAATAAGAACTCTCTCCGGAGCGCAGCAAAGGAAGACTGCCAAAAAGAAACAGAGAGTGAATAAGAAAGGTCAGCGGGATGTTCCTAAAGAGAAAGACTCATCTACACCCATTTCTACCGAAAAGGGTAAGAGGATTCGATCTCCAGAGGAACAGAACACCGTTGGCAATACTAAAAAGAAAAAAAAGTTACCAGCAGGGAAGTAAAACGGTTAACATTTCCCAACTCCCGAAAGAAGACCCTCCGGCCAATCTGAAAGGAGAAGGAAATGAACCAATAGCTTCAACCTCTAAACAGGCGAAAGCGGTAGCTAAAAATACAGGTGATGATGGAACAGTCGGAAAAAAAACCCCACCATCACGTAAAAGAAAGCCGGAAGAAAAATCGGCTAAGGAGCAACCCACGTATGCGAAAGTGGCCAGAAGGAAGATGACAGAGGAGCTATGCTATGCTGTTATCGACAATGACAATGGCACCCTGGTAGTTGCAGGAGTGGATAAACCCTCCATGTCTTACCTCGAGGAGCAAAAACGGAAGGTGCACTTCGCGAGTACAACTATTTTCTTCAAAGTTGGTAAGACGCCCATTGGTTGGACACATAATCCAACGGAGAAGAAAGACCCTGACGAAGAAGCAAAGGAGGCTAAAGAGGATGAAGGCCACCCCGTGCCAATGAAGAGGGAGGAGTTGGAGATAACTCAATCCCAAGAAGAATCTCTTTTAGCCGAACAACAATGATACTGCTCTTGCAGATCAATCTCCATCGAATCAGAACGGCTACACACGCTTTGATGGAAAATATAACTAAAGGTAAGGTACACATAGTTCTCATTCAGGAACCCTGGACTGTTAAAGACAGAGTTACTGGATTGAATGAGTGTGATTACCAATTATTTTATGCTAAAACTGGGTCTCGACCCACAACATGTATACTTTGTCATAAGGAATTAAATTTTCTTTTTTCCCCAGATTTATCTACAGCGGACGCCACTACTTTGATACATGGCTCACGCAATTTAATGCTGGCATCGGTGTACCAATCTTCTGATGCTCCGACACTACCACCAACGTCGGATTTAAGAAGAATGATAACATCGGCAAGGAGAACAGGTAGGAATATTTTAATAGGTTGTGATGCGAACTCGCATCACCTTTCTTGGGGCAGCACGAACTGTAACAAGAGAGGAGACGCCCTATGGGAATTCCTAAATGCAAATAACTTATTTACCCTTAACTCAGGTAATAAACCTACATTTATTAACAGAATTAGGGAAGAGGTAATTGATGTGACTATATGTTCAGAAAATTTAATTGATGAAATTTGCGATTGGCACGTATCTGATATGCACTCTATTCGGACCATCGCTATATTTTTATGACCTTAACTCATCCGCCACCGGAACCGGTGACTTTTAGGAATAAGGCCAGAACGGACTGGCCAAATTTTAGGTTAAGTCTTCAACATAAACTCGAAAATTATCCAGAACCGGATGAAAATCTGGACACGATAGATTCGATGGTGGGAAGACTGACAGCCGATTTTAGGGAAACTTTTGAGGAGCATTGTCCACTCCGACAAAGGCGAACCCCAAGGGAAAAGCCCTGGATGACAGGTTAACTGATTAATCTCAGGAAAGAAACCCGAAGGCTATTTAACAGAGCCTATCGAAAGAAACAATCAGTATACTGGGACGATTACAGTGAGAAGCTCAGAATATACAACAAGGCAATAAGAATCGCCAAACGCAGATCCTGGAGGCTTTTTTGCAATCAGGTGGACAGCGTGAATGACGTTTCTAGAATTAAGAAATTCCTATCGAAAACCCACACCCAACCGGAAACCCTCGTTGACTCGAACGGGAAAAGGTCGGAGACGCTAGGAATACTGATAGAGGCACACTTCCAAACGGAAATGGCGGATGACGGAGAAATTCCACACCCCCATGACGGTAGTGCCACGACGGACATAATTATAACCACAAAGATGGTAAGAGAGGCGGTAAATAGTTTCTTGCCATATAAGGCACCAGGGCCGGACGGTATTTTTCCGGCTCTCCTACAAAGAAGCATTGACCTAATCGATATAAGGCTGGCGAATATTTTTACTACTTGCCTGAAATATGCGTATACCCCTGTGGAATGGAGGGAGGCGAGAGTCGTTTTCATACCTAAACCAGGGAAGGAAAATTACGCGAATCCTAAAACTTATAGACCCATAAGCTTAACATCATTCTTATTGAAAACCATGGAGCGTATCGTCGATGGAATGGTCAGAAGACGATTACCAGGCGATTCAATGAGATTTGGACAACACGCCTATATCAAGGGCAGATCTACTGAGACTGCTCTTCAGGAGGTTGTTTATCATATAGAAAGATCCTTCGACCTGGGTGTGTATACCATGGGCGTATTCATAGACATAGAAGGAGCTTTCAATAACGTAATGACCTCGAGTCTTATCGGTTCCTTGGAAAACTTAGGGTTAAGCCATGTCTTAATTGCATGGATTAGCAATATGTTTAGGAACAGATGGATAAATTGTGAGGCGAATGGAGTAAGAAGAAGGGACAAAGTATGTCGAGGAACCCCGCAGGGAGGTATTTTATCTCCATTATTATGGGTAACTACCATACATAGTCTACTGAGGATTCTATCGAACGAGGGATTCAAGCCTATCTGTTACGCAGATGATGTTGCGATACTGATCAGGGGGACGAATCCAAATTCTTTATGTATGAGAGCAATGGAGGCTTTGAATATATCCTATAACTGGGCGAAGGAGCGAGGGCTCAATGTCAACCCGGAAAAGACTGAAATCTGTTTGTTTACGAGAAAGAGGAGGATACCGGTGCATAGTTATCCCATCTTTCGGAATAAGACAATTAAGATTGATAAGAAGGTTAAATACCTAGGAGTAGTACTTGATTGGAGACTATCCTGGAAGGACCACATTGAATGTAAAGTGGAGAGAGCTCAAAGAATATGGGCCCTCTGCAGAAGAGTGATTGGCTCAAAATGGGGCTTAAGCCCAAGGATGACACATTGGCTATATACGAGTGTACTGCGGCCTACAATTACGTACGCTTCGTTAGTGTGGTGGACATCCTTAGAGAAGAAGGTGAATATAAAACCTCTTCAAAAGATTCAGAGACAGTGCTGCATTAGTATTTGCGGCGCCATGAGGACCACATCGACAATGGCCATTGAGAATATATTATCCATTTGGCCTATTGAGATACAGGTAAAATATGAAGCGGCCTTAGCTGCCACAAGACTAATGGCAATAGATGAGTGGCTTATAAGAGAACATAAGACCAGATACCAAAGAATAACGGATATCTTACCGATGGGAAATATTACGGAATTAACATGTGATAAAATCCCGATGAGATATGAGAATATTAACTGCATCACCATTATACCGGAAGAGGGAGAATGGGATGAGATAATCAGGATGGGAAACTCCCACGGAATCGATCTTTACACAGACGGTTCAAAGATTGGAGACCAAACTGGAATGGGCTTATACGACATAAGCCGAAATAGGCTGAGATCATGGCGATTACGGAAGGAATTAAATGGATAAAGGAAACGAATAGCGAAACTCCGATTCGTATCTTTACGGATAGCCAATCAGTGATTAAGACATTGAGAAAGGAGAAAGTTGAATCCCGGAACGTCTTGCAATGCAAGAGTGAGATAAACTCATATGCAAATTGTGAACATCTGGAGATAATATGGATACCAAGCCATCACGGGCTGATCGGAAACGAGAAAGCCGACAAATTATCCAAAATGGGAGCTCTTCTGAGTACTATAACTTTGGAGAACGCCAAACCCCTTAAACGATTTAAGGATGAACTTAAACGTTGGGCAATGGAAAAACATGTCAGAAAATGGCAAAGCACTGATGTCGGTAAGGTGACAAGAACACTCTGGGGTGACCCAAATCTTGGGAAGTCAAAGGAGATTCTGAGACTAAGTAGACCTACACTTAGGAAATTAACCGGTGTAATTACAGGCCATACGGAGTTGAGAACTCATCTAGCTCGCATGAGATTATCTGAGGAGACGACATGTAGAGCTTGCGAGGAAGAGGATGAGACTCTGGTACACTACCTCTGTCGTTGTCCTGCGTTTGGGCATATTAGGCGCGAAAATTTTACAGTGGATACTATGCCGAACTTGGAATACCTGGGGAACTCGCACTGGAGATCCATAAGGCGTTACATTGAGGGGACTGGGTTCTTGGACTAGTCCGTTATTTATGGGAAATTATGGTTATGGTTTTTTGTTTGGGAATTCCGTTTTCCACATGGAGCGCACAACATGCCAACTGGGCATAGGTGTATACCTGTCATGCGTTTGGGCTTTTATACCCCTCCTTTTCAACCTAACCTAACCTACTGCATAGTAATTTTAATCATACCACGTTTGATTCAGTTGCAAGACAATTGACTCTGATATTTAATGAAAAATGCAGAACGTCTAACCATCTGATAATAAGAAATTTGCTTATAAATCACTAATAGACCCTTTCGTTTATAAATGGTATTAATTGGTGATTGTTTTTAAAATTTCTTATGACACTGAATAATTACAAGGTTTTTTGATGTCAACTTTTCCTTATTTCTGTGATATAAGTGGTTTCTTTATTTAATTATTAGGATATCAATTGTTGTAATACTTTTTAGTAAAATCGCATAATATTGTAAACAAAATCCAATAAATACTTGAATAAAGACATAATAATAATAATTAATTTAAAAAAAATGGTGAAAATTGTGATGTTGAATCAAACATTTTAACCGATAATGATGATATAGTGGACACCCAAAATGATGGTTCTTCTGATGTAGTAACAGCGCTCCCACAGCAAGATGAAGACAGTATTGAACCTGTTAGGCGTAGTGGTAGGGAGCGCAAATTTCCAAGTAAGTTATTTGATTACATAACTGGTTTACAAGCAGATTCTGGCGTTAGTGTTATTAATGATGTTCCAGGAAACTATCGAGCAATATTTAATAGACCCGACACTGAAGAATGGAAAGCTGTTATATCTGAAGAACTAAAATCAATGGATAAAAATGAAGTTTGGACAGAAATAAAACAACCTTCCAAAGTAAAACTTTTAAAGTCAAAATGGGTGTTTCGTCTGAAAGAGGATGAAAAGCACGTCTGGTCGCGAAGGGGTTTCTACAAAAATATGGAGTGGACTATAAAGAGACATATGCTCCAGTAGCCAAGTTGACTACAATTCGAGTTGTGCTTGCAGTTGGGATGCGCAGAGGTTATTACTTTCATCAATTAACAGCTTTTCTACATGGACATTTAGTAGAAGACATATATCTTGAACCACCTGAAGGCATTAAATTAAGAGAGGGAATGGTTCTTAAGCTAAAAAAAATCCCTATATGGTCTTAAGCAAGCCCCACGTAGCTGGAACAGCAAATTCAATGAGTTTTTATTGTCATTAGGTTTTCAAAGATCGAACAGAGATTACTGCTTATATACAAAATTTGAAAAGGAAAGTGTTCTTATAGTGGTTCTATATGTAGATGACTATTAATTGTTGGAAATAAAGTAAAACTCATTAAAAAGCTTAAAAGGAATTTATCAACAAAATTTGAAATGAGTGATTGTGGAAGTTTGAAATTAAAGAAGGAAAATTAGAATTGTCCCAGGAATCCAACATTGAAAAAGTCTTAACAAAATTTCAAATGAGTGATTGTAATTCAGTAAAAACACCAATGGAAAAAGGTCTTCAAATGTTAAGCGGAAACAATGCAACTAATAATATTAACGTTCCAAATCGTGAGTTACTTGGAAGTTTGATGTATACAATGCTTAGTTGTGGGCCTGATATCTGTTTTTGTGTATCATACATGGGACGGTTTCAACAAAATCCAAATGAAACGCGTTGGCAACATTTAAAAAGAATCGTACGTTACATAAAAGGTAAGAAGAATAATAAATTGGTTTATTTTCCAAATAGTGATATTCCTATCATTGGATTTGCTGATGCTGATTGGGCTAAAGGTAGAGAAGATCGGAAACCAGTTAGTGGTTATTTATTTAAAGTTTATGGTTGTTGTGTTTCGTGGTCTTCAAGTAAACAAAAGACTGTGGCAACTTCGTCAAGTGAGGCAGAATACATTGCTTTAAGCTCTGCAGTTTTTGAAGCTTTATGGCTACGTGGCTTGATACAAGATTTAAAAGAAATGAAAGATGAAAGTGTTATAATATATGAAGATAATAATGGTTGCATCTGCATGGCAAACACTTCCGAAAGCAAACGTGCGAAACATATAGATATTAAACATCACTTCATTCGTGATAGTATTGCTAAGGGATTAGTAAAAATTAAATCGGTTGGGTCCCAAGATCAAGAAGCAGATATATTTACAAAAGCCTTAGACATTAAACGTTTTAGTACCCTTAGAGCTAAGTTAGGTGTAAACGATTGAGAGAGGGTGTTGATGAACAAGTTGTTTATTTTATGATTTATTTTATGATTTATGAATAGTAATCGTTTGTAATAATGTTATTTAAAAAAAAATATTTTTTAGTCTTGTCGAAGAATTCAATAAAACTTTACCTGAATTTCTTTTTTATTATAAAACTTTAAATACCTGAAGTCAATAATTATTTAGTTGCTATATTTTGTGGCATAATCGCACTGGCATCTAAGGAAAATTAAGATTTATATTTACTATAAAGGCAAATTTCAAAACATAAAAAGAAAACTACTTTTCTTCATTCGATGCATTTCGCTTAAAAAAATATAATATTAATTTTTTGTTTTGTAGGACTCTATTGCAGCAAAGTATCAATGTGATCTTTGTATTTTTCTCCTGTTAATATTCAAATGGTCATATATTGTGAAAATAGTACAATATTTCTATACATTTTAAGTATTCTTCTTTTAGGTTAAAGATCAGAAGTCTGGGATTTAGAGTCATCTAAAGCCGAATTATTAAACGTTTTAAACATAAAATTTTTAGAAATGTCATCCATTGGGTACTAGTACTTTATTAAAATAATTCAGAATTTTAATTATAGAAGTTATTAAATTAATTAAAATTATTTTCAAAAAAATTATTTTAAAAATAAGCATAACAAAAATGTATTACGAATATAAAATCAATATGAGAAAAATGTCATTTGATAGGAGAAGAAAAAAGACAATTTTGAAAATAAGTACAATTCTGATTTCATTGAATTAAGACATAAATACCAGGGACCGTAATAATTATTCCTTTTTTCATAAAAGTCAGATGATAACAGTTATTTTTTGATTTTTATTTTTTTTTTGAGCAAAAATAAAAGTTATTTTTTTGATTTTTATTTTTTCGAGCAAAAATAAAAGTTATTTTTTGATTTTTATTTTTTTGAGCAAAAATAAAAGTTATTTTTTGGTTTTGATTTTTTCGAGCAAAAATAAAAGTTATTTTTTGATTTTATTTTTTTGAGCAAAAATAAAAGTTATTTTTTGAGCAACAAAAAATATTTATTTTCTAACGAAATGTACGTGTTACAATAATTAAGTTAATATTAAATATTTATTTTAATGTGCATAAAAAATTCCCATGATGATCACATTTTTTGTGATTTCTCACATTTTTGTATACTATGTATTCTATATCAATGGTGGGCGCTGGTTTGCCTGAGTTACGAAGTTGTTCGGGTATTTAGTAAATCATCCTACATGATTGCTGAAAAGTTTTTAAAACAACCTGAAAAATAACATACATAAAAAATTAAAATCACATTATAATTAATAATTAAAGACAATAGTTGATAACAAAGTTTGAAAGAGAAATAGTTGATAATTTGTAAATACTAAGCAAAACGAATTGATAAAAATGAGAGGAGTTATTAGGAGCTTTTAGAGTAGTATGTAACGATATTAAACAATCACTGACAATAAATATGAGAAATCACAAATTCGAGTACAGTGTTATTATTATTTCTTTCATTGTTAAAAACTCGTCTTTACCGTTACATTTAAATAATATTTAATATCGAAAAAATAAAAATCAAAAAGTAACTTTTATTTTTGCTCAAAAAAATAAAAATCGAAAAGTAACTTTTATTTTTGCTCGAAAAAATAAAAATCAAAAAATAACTTTTATTTTTGTTCGAAAAAATAAAAATCAAAAAATAACTTATTTTTGCTCAAAAAATAAAAATCAAAAAGTAACTTTTATTTTTGCTCGAAAAAATAAAAATCAAAAAATAACTTTTATTTTTGATCGAAAAAATAAAAATCAAAAAATAACTTTTATTTTTGCTTGAAAAAATAAAAATCAAAAAATAACTTTTATTTTTGCTCAAAAAAATAAAAATCAAAAAGTAACTTTTATTTTTGCTCGAAAAAATAAAAATCAAAATTTTAAAAAGCAACATATTTAATGATAGACTAATGCATAAGGATCAATATGGTATACTTGAATCCGTTTTACGACATTTACTTCTAAATGCTTTTTTTGCTTTAAAATTCCAAAATAACTGTTATTTTCGGTCCCTGATAAATACTAATTTCAAATTACATATGAGTATACCGATAAAGAGTGCTGATGATGAAGTCGTAGATGGGTTCGAAAAATGCATTCCACTCGGCTAACATCTGAATAATTTTTAAATATTCCTCAAATGATTACAATTTGATTTGATTTGATTTAGAAAATGTTTTAGGAAATTAAATAATAGAATAAATAAACTTGTGGCAAAATAAACATGATTTACAGTAAATTTAATATGTAAAGTTCGAAAAAAATATTAATATATAATTAATTTGTAATTGAAATTCATATACATACATATTTTTGTAAACATTACTTCGAAGGAACTTAACTGCATAAATTCAGAATCAAAATAAGACCAAAAAAATTTCATATAATGAAAATACGTTTAACATAATAACACGGTACTATTTTCATAAGTTGAAAAAAAACGTGTTGCAATCGTTGTCAGCAACTTTAAAAAACAATAGTAAGCCCAAATTTTTAAAATATTTAATTTAATCCTTTTTCATAATTAACACTAAACTAATTCCATTTGAAATCAAAACAATTCATAAATGGTTAATTTTTGACAACATTATGAAAATCGCATTAAACTAATGTACATAGTTTAAAGTCATATGGTGTGAAGTAACTGATAAACTCATCTTATTTTCTCTGACTTTCATAATTAAGGGCACATTTGTGGAACACTTTTCTGACAATATTGTAAGATCTGACGACCGTCTGTGCAGGGCTTAATATTAACTTTATACGTAATTTGTAATTATTAAAATTTTAACTTTTTTACGTACCAAAAAGTGCCGATACTCAGGTGATACCGACTCTAAATAAAGTATTCGATCCTCTATTACTTTTAGACGATGATATATATTTTTGGTGCTAGATGGCGAAAAATTAATATGTTCTTCTATATTTTGTAGTCTAGCAATTATTGCAGGATATTTTAATTTTACAGCATCTTCTTTATTTGGGAGATCTGGGCTGCCGTCAAGAGGAAGCATAAGCTTATCAAGTGTATTTACATAGTCTGGTCGCATTTGAGGTCCAATATTGTTCTCCACTCGCGTAACTATAAAAATAAAACAAGCAAAAAAGAGGATACAAATATATGTTTCGAGATTTAGATAGCATAGTAGCAAAGTAAAGTCTCCAGTTCCCTCATCAAGAAAGCATTTTAGATGTGACTGCTTAATTTCATTGGACAACGAATTATCGTAAAGAAACTATAATAGTTTTTAGTAGCAAAGAGGATCATAAGGAAACATTTAAAGCGCTGATGAGCAGAGTCGATGCTGCATCATCGCCGCTCAATACAATGCTTCTATGCCGCTTTTCGATGGAAGTTGAAACAGTTTTCTGCCTATACTTAATGCGATTTCTTTACAAAGCAAAAAAAACAGCGAATTTAAGAGCTGAACCTAGTAGAAAATATTGGAAAAAAGATGCAGCAAAAAAGGAGATAAAAAAGGAATTTAAAATATTGGTGTTCAATTCACAACGCCGTATTATATTTCTTATCTTCTATTGAATAACAGCTTTTGTTTAACTCTTGAGAACAAATTTCTGTTGTATTGTTTAACGTCAATTGATATTTACCGTCAGGTAAATACAAATTAGGAAAGGAAAAGTTAATAAAATAATTAATATTTTAAAACAATTTTTACTAAAAATATTTTAGCAAAGATAAAAAAAAAATCAACAAAACATTTGCGGTAAAAATATATTCAGCCTGGGTACTGCTAAGTGCGATTGAAGACTGTTTTCTTGATTTCCATGATATAAGACATCCATTGAAGAGAAATGCAAAAACCTGTGTACGATTTTCTGTCTAATACGTTACCGCCCCAGTCGGCTTAGTACACCAACTTTAAATCAATAGTACCCGCAAGGTACCGCAACATGTGCTAGTTTTATTATATGTATGTTCGACGTGTGCCGGAATTACTCTGAGCCAACTTGGAAATAGAGTGTAAAATATCCGAGTAGATATCGCAAGATACATCAGAGTACAAACTAGCGACTGAAGATTATCAGTTTGTTTAATTTTTCACAATTGCCTACGCAATTTACCTGGTAACCAGCTTCAAGTGGTACCGCAACTGATTTAGACTTTTTTACAAAATGTCTCGAATATACTGCGTTTGACTTAATTTTATCATATTAATAATATCTATTCCAAGAAAATTCTCCAGTACACCCTTGTCCTTCACCTCAAGGATTTAGAAAGTTGTCTCTTTACCTTATTTACGATATTTATGTTGCTGCTACCAATAACCATGTCGTCTACGTATGCTGCAATTAACACGAGATTTTCTTCAAAAGTTTTGTAATAATCCCTTGTGTACCCTTCACACAGTGAAAAAGGGTATATATAGGTTTGTCATTCCGTGTGAAATTTCTACAATTTTCATTTCCGACCCCATAAAGTATATATTTTCTGAAAGCTTATAAATAGGGGAGTCGATTAAGCTCTGTCAGTCTGTCCGTGTGTATGTTGAAATAAACTTTTTGAAGGACCCCGACATCACAAAGACCCGCGTGAGGTATTAAAATATCAGAAATATTCGCAGATCGGTATTGAAAATCAGAAAAATCTGTACATAAACAACTGAGATATGAGCAAAAAACCACGACCAATTATAATTTTACAATGGTACGTTTTTGAGCGGATAAAATCATTATAAAGAATAATGAAACATATAGTTTGTATGTATGTACGCATTTATTTAAAGAAAATAAAATGTCACCGCGGCTTTCGCTGACAACGTAGTGTGCGTGTGTGTAAAATACCTATGTACGCATATTCATTTATACGTATGTTAATATTTCAATAGTGTTGGCTACAGCTATAACTTTTATTCAACTTAGTGTGCGTGGTAGAAATACTTATAAACTACTTATTTTTTATTCACCTCATACAGATTGCAATTATCTCTGTTTAAGTTACGAAATAATTCATAGGTTTGTAGTATAGTGGGTGCACCACTAAACTATAAAACTGGAGGTTCGCTGTTCGATACCACTTTCTTTAGTGTTTGCTGATATTTTTATTTTTTTTTTCACATTTCAATGCACCATGGTCAATATGAGTAGTATATGAAATATCATGACTAGCAAAATACGATGCACTGAAAAAAAAACTAAACTAAATAAATATCTATTTTTATGTATTTTTCCCATTGAGTACCTATTATTTTTAATTAAACTACATACGTAAAATTATTATTTTACAATGGGATGTTTTTATATATGTATGTTTTTTTTAAGTATGTACGTATTTCATATGAGATGAATGGTGATACAAACTATTGTTATTGCATGACCACACGTTGTGAAGGGTGTATAAGATTCGACTCGGCCGAATATAGCGCTCGTACTTGTTTTTATATATATTTTTTTAATTTTTTTTCTATTTGTTATTTTTTAATTAATATATTATTTATATTTTTATTATTTTATTTTTATTTTTTTTTTTAATTTTTTTTTGTTTTTTTATTATATACTAGCCAATCCCGGCGCGCGTTGCTACGCCCCTTCATGAATTTTAATCGCATTCTAAATTTTAATCGAATATCAAGTGCAAGGCTAAAAACTATAACTTTTTCTTTATGAGCGTGGCACTGCCCACTTTTCTAATTACGAAACTGTATAGTCATGACAGCTCAATAAGTGTGCAAAGTTTCAGATAAATCGGTCCGGTGCAAGTACCTCAAAATTATAATTGTTTTTATGGGCGTGGCACTGCCCACTTTTCTAAATACGAAACTGTATAGTCATGACAACTCAATATGTGTGCAAAGTTTCAGAAAAATCGGTCCAGTGCAAGTACCTCAAAATGATACCTTTTTTTAATGGGCGTGGCACTGCCCACTTTTCTAATGACGAAAAAGTGAAGTCATGACAGCTCAGTATGTTTGCAAAGTTTCAGAAAGTTCGGTCCAGTGCAAGTCGCTAAAACTGATAACTAATTTTTTATGGGCGTGGCCCCGCCCACTTTTTTAATCACGAAATTATAAGGTCATGACAGCTCAATATCTGTGCAAAGTTTCAGAAAAATCGGTCCAGTGAAAGTACCTCAAAATTAAAATTTTTTTAGGGGCGTGGCCCCGCCCACTTTTCTTATCACGAAATTATTTAGTCATGACAGCTCGATATGTGTGCAAAGTTTCAGAAAAATCGGTCAAGTGCAAGTAGCTTAAAATGATAATTAATTTTTTATGGGCGTGGCCCCGCCCACTTTTTTCACCCATAAACACTCCCTGGTATGTGTACAACAACTTACCAAAGTTTCAGCCCGATCGGTTTTACAGTTTCGGAGTCTATAGCTAACACACACACACACACACACACAGAGTTTCACTTTTATATATATAGATATAAAAATTATTTTTTTTAATTTTTTTTTTTACATACATACATATATTTATTCAATTGATCTTTAGAAATTTGGCAACTTTTTGAGTAAGCCATATTCTAACGGGAATTAGTATGGAATGTGGAAAGTAAAACACAAAAGGAATAATCAAGCTAATTGTAGTATTTATACTGCTATTAATTTATTTTCTTTTTTGGTTCCAAAGTGCATTGATCATAAAAATAGGAGTATTTGCATTAACTGATAGATTTAATTGCTTAACTTTAAAAATTTAAGCTGTAAATTCAAAAAGTAAATATGAATAATCTGTATGTTTACATTTCTTCTATTTTCTTCACATTTTTTTTAAGTGGGGCGTGGTAAGCATTGCACCGAAGAGAAAAGAAATTTAATTAAAAATCTTAATGACGGCAAAGCTTATCGGGAAATAAAAAAATAATGTCGTGTTCAGACCAGATGATAGCTAATGCTTTACGGTATACGGAAAAAGACGAAACTCGAGGCCGAAAACGTAAAACAACGCCCATAGATGACCGTCGCATAGTACGTTTAAGTAAGGCTGATCCTTCTGCGTCATCAAAAAAGATCCAAAAGGATCTTAATCTAAACTTAAGCACCGTTACTATTCGAAGACGGTAAGTCGAAAATAATTTATTTGCCAGAAGTCCCAGAAAGGTACCCTTACTTACAAAAAAACAGGCAGACGCCCGTTGGAAATTCGCCCAGAATCATGTTAACTGGCCTAAAGAAAAATGGTGAAACGTATTGTGGACGGATGAAAGTAAGATCGTTCTATTTGGAGGAGTTGGTTCTAGACAATATGTCCGACGTTCACCCAATACGGAATATCTCCCACAATTTACCAGAAAGACCGTCAAACATGGTGGAGCAAAAGTTATGATTTGGGGCTGTTTTTCTTACAATGGTGTTGGTCCATTATATAAAGTAAAAGGGATCATGGACCAACGGGTGTACGTCGAAATTTTAGATAATGTCATGCTACCATACGCAGAGTGAAATATGCCTCTGAAATGGGTCTACCAATAAGACAATGACCCAAAACATACCAGTCAATTAGCGAAGGAGTGGTTTCGTGCCAGAGGGGTTCAGGATATGCCATTGTCTGCTCAGTCTCCTGACCACAACCCCATAGAACACCTATGGGGAGATGTTAAAAAATATGTTTCTGATTAGAAACCGTCTAATGCTAAGGCTTTATGGTGCACAGTTCAGGATGCGTGGAGAAATATCCCAGCAAACCGTTGTAGCAACCTCATCGACTCCATGCCGCGGCGATGTGCCGCCGTTATTAAGAACCGATGTTTTTTTACAAAATATTAAGCATTCTAAACGTTTTAACTTGTTTTGAATTTTTTTGTTGACATTTTTTAATGAAAAGTATAATACTCTTATTATTTTGAACAATGGATTTACATCATGTTTTGTTAAAAATGTATATATTTTCATTTTTATATCTTTAATCACCTCTGGAATTATGTAATAATTTCTTAAGAATTTCTTGTTTAATGTTACAAAAAAAAAAGTGAAATAAAATGTTGTTTTTTGTAAAAAAAAATAAAATAGATTTTTGTTAAGGGCACTCCTATTTTTTTGAACACAACTGTACGTAAATTTATAATTTACAATGGGATGTTTTTATATATGTATGTTTTTTATATGTATGTACGTATTTCATATGGGATGAATGGTGATACAAACTACTGTTATTGCATCACTACACGTTGTGAAGGGTATATAAGATTCGGCACGGCCGAATATAGCGCTCTTACTTGTTTATTTCCTTAAATTTAGTCTTACAATGAATTAAGAATTTCTACATTAGTACCATTTTATAGTGGTGGGTATAAAAAGGTGATGTGACCAGATAATAATAATAATCAAAATCTATATATGCGTGACGTCACACCAGCAAACAAGTGATTGATATTACAAGTAAAAAATCATTCTCACGAGAAATGGATCTACTTTCTGGAACGACCCGGGTCCAACTCGGCCAAAAATTGTTAACCCAGAAGTGAATAAAGTTCTTAAATAAATATATGTGTAACATTAATATACTTTAAATAAACTATAATACCATCTTTCATCTCTGCCTCAAACAGTGAACATCCTGTTATTTTTTATTTTAAATTGTTTAGCCAATAAAAAAAGAGACTTTAAGTGTTTGTGAATTTCTGACAATGTTGTCGCAAAAAAGAAAGAAGCATTAGGGTAATTGCCCAGAATTTAAAGTACCTAAAATAAACGACATACATAACAGCAGTGCAAATAGATTTTATTTACTTACAAATGAAGAAGAGGAAGAACATGGTTCTCACAAGGAGAAAATGTGCATAGTTTTTCGTCAGTTTTTGGGCTAATTGGAAAAAGGTATATGTTTAAAAGAATGTCAATTGGAACAAAGATAATATCTAGCTCAAGGGCTTTTTATGAAGATGCCTTAAATGTACTTAGAAGCAAGAAGTACCAGTTTTACACGCATGGACTGAAAGATACAAAAACTTTTAAATTAGTGCTGTTTGGTCTTATTCAAATGGATACTAAGATAATTTGTGGTGAACTAGCATATTACCCGCTACTTCGATAGCGCAGTTTTTACTATTTACTGAATACTTAAGTTCTTTTTTTAATTACTAAATGTTTTCTGGTTAAAATTATAAAAATTTCTCTGATCCATTTAAGTTAGAAAAAAATAATACAGTGGGAGTTATATTTTCAATTCGCAATATGCAAAAATTACTATAAAAAAAATTAAAAACAACATTTTGTTCTTTACTATAATGTTCAAAGTTAACTTTGATTGTTAGTACCTACTTTCAGATTTATATGTGTTATTATTATTATTATTTATTATAAGTAGTATTTTTAATACTTTTTCATTACATTTCATTTTATTACATTTCATAATAATTTCCAAGCTCTAAAATGCATTAACATTTTTTATAAAATCAACAACTTTTCTTCTAAAAATATTATTGTTTGTTTCACTTTTTATATTGTTTGGCATCATGTTGTATATTCTCAATTCCTTATAAAATAGTAATCGTTGAATATCGCTAGTATTCGATCGATTCAGTATAAAGTTTTGATTATTTCGTAGACTATACGGCTGAACATCTCTTACATATCTTAGTTGCTCTATCGGTATTCTGGTGCTTCTGCCATGTTCATTTTTTTTATAAAAATTATTGTGTTAAATTCTAGCCTTTGGCTTATATTCATCTATTTTAGCGCCTCTAACATGCCCCTTATTGATGCAAAACGATTTAATTTTAGTATGGACCGCATTGCTTTATTTTGCAGTTGTTGTAAACTATTTTTTGACTGTCTGTACAACATGTAAATATTATAATTGACCCATATTCGAAATGTTGTTTTATAATAGTATTATAAATGTTTATTGCTGTAATAATAGACAATTTGTTTCTTATGCGTTTTAAAAATCCTTATTTATTTCCATTAACTTCGTTTTATTTTCATTTGATTTTAGTCTATTCATTTTTAGCCAATTATTAATTTTATGAATATCTATTTTCAGTTTCTCATAACATACATATATCCTCTGTTTGGGCTTCTGCGAAAATTAGAGTATCGGGCCTGTTCGTAAATGCATCACAGCTGTGCATATTATGCGCACAATGTTCGTAAATGCAAACGTTGGCAACACTGCAGCTGTCATCTGTTCGTAAATGCAACATTAAAGTCTATTATGCGCAAATAAATACAAAAAACTAATCACAAAAATGGCTGATGCAATAGATGTGTGAGAATAAAGAATGTGATTTTTTATGATTTATTTTTGATTATTTTACTTTTTAAACATTTTTAGCCTCGAATGTGAAATATATGTCAGATATTGTATTATCAAATTCACAAATTAAATTTATAATAATTTTTTCCATTTTTCCACAGTGTTCGCTCGTTCGTAAATGCAGCAATAAAATAAGCAAAAAGAAGCATCAGCAACATATGATTTGCAGTGGCAGCGCAAAGTAATCATATTGTGCAGCGCAGTGATGCGTTTACGAACAGGCCCATCGTCTGCGTTTAGAACTATTTTACAATTTTCTAAAACAGAGCACCTATAATTGAGCCCTGTAGTACAGCAAATTCATTTTCTCTCTCTTATGAATGTTCTCTTCTAAAACCATGTTTTTCTATATATACTTCAAGTTGATTCTTAACAATTTTTTTTCACATGTTTTTAGGCTGTTTAAGGCAATCATTTTGACAAAGTTGACGATTTTTATCTATTTCCGAAAATGTCCTATTTTGTCAGACCGCAAAGAATCCAAGGGAAAATCCTGATTTTTTTTCTTTTTACTACTTGTAGGTGTAGATAAACTTGTTGATGGAGAGTTCGATGCTATAGATTTTGGCCGTCCTCGTTTTTTTATTTTACCTGCCTTGCAAAGATGTTCAGCTATTGCAAGTTTGAAGTCAAACAAACACATATATTGATTCGATTTCCGGCGCCACAGAATCCAAGCATTGACAACGCACATATCAATAATATGAACAAAAAAATTTTTATACCACTTTTTTGTTCTTAGATGTATTCTATAAAGACCCAGCAATGAATCCAGTAAATCTACGACACCCATATAATAGTTATATACATCAATTGCCCTAGGGGACTTAATTTCAATATGTTTTTTTCTTTTTTACTGTAACGCTTTCTTGATGATATTGGGTGACATCCGACGTAAGTTAAAATAATATTTACTATTTTATTATTAAGCCAAGTGACAATACCAAGTTCAACAGCATCGATGTTAGCTACTTTTTCCACCATGCTGCGCCGGCCCAATTTTTTCATTTCCTTTTCATTTGGCATCTTGCAGTTTGTTACGCGACTTAGTCTAACCAAAGACTATAGACTGTATATAGTCTTTAGTCTAACTGTACCTAAGAACAGTATACCAGCTTATAATTTTGGCCTTTTGGTATTGTAGTTGCTAATCTTGTAACAACGCTTACTTTAAGATTAGGGGCTACTTCCGGGATTGTATCACTTTGAGCTCCGGCAAATATGTCAAAGTCATAGCTGAAACCTAAAACTCATCATCCACTAAGTGTTCTTCTTTGGGTACAAGTAATAACCTTTCACGAATTTTTTCCAACAATGGTCGAACTTTTAAAAACTTATCAAAACCCGGTTCACTTGGTAGTTTGATATTTTCATTATTGTTGAAATGTAAAAACCGTTTAATGGTTTCCCATCTGTTACATGTCATTGTGTCGCGCACAAAATCTTGGCCAATAAATGTATTCCAATAATGTCTGGATGATGGTAGCTTTAACAAAGACATACATATCAATATACCTAAAAAAAAAATCATTAGAAATTATTTTACGTCTTTTTGCTTCAACCCACCTAAAATTGCTCCATTTCGCTACGACTAATATTAACTGTTTTATTTATATCAGTTTGCAATGCCATTAAATTCGATTGTTCGACAATAAAGTTAATCAAATTGTCAGTGAAAATAAAATTAAACATTTTGATGGTGTTCCAGTTCTTCAATAAAGCGAGGAAGATTTGTGTCTCCTAGCAATGGACAATTTTCACTCGAATAAGATGGCAAACTAGTTTCCTTCCAAATGGAGCTCTAATCTTTTTAACAGATTTTGCATTAGACGTAGTAGGTAGTATTCGTCTGAATCACAACTATCATCGTCTCCGGTATAGAAATATGTTCCTGACCAGACGGTTGACTTTTAAAATCTTCTTCGTCAGTATCAGATATATAGTCATCATCACTTTGATGACCATTACTAATGTCATTCAAATATTTCAAATTACCATAAAATGATCGTACATCCATTTCTAAAAAAAACGCATTTTTGCGGAAAAAAAACCGCACATACATACATGTGTAAGTAAGTTAATTACACAGGTCAACACGATTTTTGAGTCTGAGTTCTGTACCTCTGATTTTGATTACTTATGCCAAACTAAAGAAAGAAAAAATATTCGTATCTAATAAAGTTTGCTTTTGTAGATATCAGAACGAAATTTCAATATTTATGGAAAAGGTCTATTTTTCAATGTTAATCATATTTAAAATTAAACAAGTTATGAATTATATACTTTAATTAATTTTTATTATAAAAGACAGCACAAATAAACATAAAAATTTAAAAAAATGATACAAAAGAAGCTTCAAAAATGAATACTTTAAATATTTCTAGTGTAATCGTCAAAACTTTCACGTATGAGCATCCAAATGTAGTCACCCATCATGTTCTCATTATATTGTTCTTGATATCTTTGTTCAAAGTTCATTATATCCTGGTGGAAGCGTTCCCCTTGCTCTTCTGAATATTCACCCAAGTTATCTTTGAATTTATCCAAGTGCGCATGTAGCATGTGCAGTTTGAGTGACATTCTGCAACCCATGACTTTGAAGGTGTCAAGCATATTAGAAATAAACTCTTCATAATTCTCGGCGTTCTTGTTACCAAGGAAGCATGTTAAAATAAGCTTCACAAAGTTTCTTATTTGATGATAAACTAAATTTTTTGGCGCTCACTTTAATAAACTAACCACAAACATAGCAAAAAGAGTCCACGTGGTTTTTACACATTTTCGGTGACATTTTTACGCCTCGCGACACATAAAATACGTTATTCCTCTAAAAAGCGCACTCGCGTACTGCCATGACACTACTACCTCTCACTTCACACCCACAGTCCCTCTCACTTCTCTCTTGCATCATAAATGCAACGGCTTTTAAAAAAATGTGCAAAACTACCGTATATTTAGTTTTCATTATATTAAGTACAAAAGCAAACTTTATTTATTATTAATGGAGTTTCTGTTTCCTTTTCCATTTATATAATCAGAAAATAATCACTAAATAAAAGACTCAAAAAACAAATTTTTTTTTGTTGACCTGTGTTATTTATAATTAGTGCATGAAAGGCCATATATGACCTCATACATTTTTCCAAAAAATAATATATATATGTATATATACTTACTTTTAAAAAAAATTATATTTTAATTTAATAAACTACTTTTATAAGAAACTTTTTTTTTATTATATATTTTGTGTTTTATCCATTGTATATTGCACATAAATAACTCAGAAATTTACTTTCGTTCTCACACTTGAAGCACGTATGCGAAACTAATGGAAAAATTTGCTTAAAGACATTTTGAATACATTTAGCTTTACATTTCAGTAGAAAAAAAAGCAAAGAAAATAAGCAAGGTTATTACTTTTTGGGGAAGACCCGTTTTCATAAAATACAATACAATAAAAGTCTATTTTCTCTCATACAATTGATGCACTTAGCTATTACTTCTTATGTTTTCCATGACATTTGTAACATATTTCTTCATTTCTACACTCAGAGGCTTTATGATTATACTATTATATATGGAGAATAATTATCCATTCCCTTGCATTTTTTTGTGTAATGATACACTTTTTCACACACACTTATACATCGAAGTCCACTTTCTCCTCGTATTGCTGATCTGCATTTATTGCATTCAGCCATTATTCTAGTTTCATTTTTATTTTGTGTTTTTAATATTCACTATTTATTATAAACCCCTTTTTTTATTTTTTTATTCAAATTTTACACAGATCTTTTTATTTTGCTTTTTAACTCAACCAGTGTCGACACATTAAGCCGGGATCCCACTATCGCTACAATGTACCGATTTTTGTCGCATTTCATGTGCCGATAATGTGAACGCACAATTATTTTAAAAATGCGACGATCTGCGCCGAAATCGCTATGGACAATCAAAATCAACTCTGATGTGCCGATAATGTAAATACTATTGTCCACAACATCGAGCCAACAAATTGCTAAATATGCGCCGATTTTTGTCGGCCACTTGTGCGCTGACTAAAAAGACCGATAAACGCCGATATACTAGAACAATATTGCCAGCAATGGTTAATTTTCGTCAAACGTGAGAATTTATTTTTTTATTCATTTATTTAAAAATGTATATATGTATATACATATATATTTATACATGTTTCCTTTATTTATAAATAAAAATTTTTAATGTAATTTGTATACAATTTTATATTTAGATTTTTAAATTTACTTTCGAAAAACAGGTTTTAGCCTCTACTTAAAATTTTATAATTTCGAGAAAATATCCTCTTGTTAATCAAGTGCGATATGTGTTTTTTAATTTCTAAAAAGGTTTATGATTACTAGTCAAGCCCTTTAATATATTTTATACCCATTTTGATGATATGTTATCTGCCAACCTTTCATTTCATTTGATACCAATGTTATGGTCTAGGGGATACATTTGTAATTACTATTTATGACCCATATTTAATTTCGTACCCCATCTTGAATTCGAATTTTAAATAAATAATAAATCTATCTTAGCTAAAAATTTCGTTTTGTTTGTAAATTTTGGGAAAATTCCTAGGAAGTTACATATTGATGCCTATATTTCAAAAAAAATTTTATATTCCTTACAAACTTGTTTTACTCAAAAAAATATATAATTGTTATCAACTTAAAAAAATATTGGTAGTTTTGGCGATTTTTAACATACATTTTTAGAGATAAAAAAAATTGACTTGTGGCAACCATTCTGCTGGCAAACATTTATTTACAAAAGAGTTTGTTTACATGAAGGGACATGTCCCCTGCGACACGAGTTTGTGGGTGAGGGGTGCGGCGTTGAGTACGGGGTAGCAATTTTCGCACGTTTTGTGAATTTGAGGTGACAAATTTGACATTTCTCTTTTACATCTTTCGTTCTGTCATGTTATGTATGACCGGTGTTGCCAGACTGATATTTTATAGAATTTACCAAAAAAAAAAAAAAATGAAATATCCAATGAAAGATCATTTATTAGAAATAACATAAGCCACTTATCTCTTGCTCTAACCTCCATGATTTTACCCACTCCTTTCGTCTTCTTTTATTCGGTAAACTATTTGCGTTTTTATAGCATTTTAGCAAATTAAAAATTATTTATATATTTTCAGCATCATCTAGATCTAACGCTTCAACAGCCAGTTTAGTTAGGTCAATAATTTTGTTAGAAATACTTGAAGGTTTTTTTAGTTTCAATGTAAATTCTTATTCATAGTAGTTATTTTTTATATGTTCAATATTTTTTCTATGTTTGTCAGTTTGTGTAAAATTATCAAGACGAAAAGATATTAATATTAATAATAAATAAAATAATTTCAAATTTCTTCAATAATTTCTTCAGCCATTATGTTTCTTGAAATTTATTTAATTTTGCTTTTTTAAATACTTGTATTGCCTCTGCTACTGTTGACCAATTATAAATTGTATATGTATGGCAGCCCTTTTTACGAGTGAAGGGATAAAAAGAATTAGTTAATTTAACGTCAAAAAGTCGCTTTGTCCCTGCAACAAAATCCCTTCATGTAAACGCAAGAAGATTTTAGAAGGGACACCAAAAGAAAATTCAAGCCAACGCAAGCAGAGTCGCAGGGACATGTCCCTTCGTGTAAACTAGCTCTAAGTAATTTTATATATATATAAATTGATTTTTAAAAATACATTGATATTTTAATGATCATTTAAATTTGCATTTTTCATTCTCACATAATTTTTGAAAATAAAACTTTAATTATCAACTTCACTAAATTCGCGCAAAATTCTCTCATACGCACCATATTAATTTCTCTTTTTAAATCACTCTCTTCCTCAAATACTTCGTTTTTTGAGTATTCAAAAGCAAATAAGTAAAAACAATTGACTTCATTTTGCGAATAAGGCACGATAGTGTGACCGTATTTTATTAATTGCTGTTGCAATTGCGTTTTGACCGATATGAGCCGAAAAAGATTGTCACTATATGCGACGATAATGGGACCGCTCAAAAATACATCGTTAAATTTTTTTGAATGTGTACCAATTAAGCACGAAAAAAATCGGTACACATTGTGCTTTTTGCGCCGATAGTGGGATCCCGGCTTTACCGTATACAAAATATAACAAGTAAGAGGGCTATATTTGGCTTTGCCGAATCTTTTATACCCACATTCAATTTGATATAGGTACTTTTATAGCACAAAATGTATTATTTTGTTAAAACCTGTAATCGCTATGGAATAATATCTTTATACTAAAATATGTATCACTTTCTTTGTATAACTTCAATATGCTAGGAAAATGTTTTCGCAAATTTAGTTTTTTAATGAAAGTGGACGTGAAAGTAGGCGTGTCAATAAAGTTTCTGATAATAAAATCTTTATTTATGGAAAAATTAAATGAATTTGAGATTAAGCGTTATATGTAAGGTATGCATAAAAGTGAGCGTGTCACATTTATTTTCCGTTAGAACAATAACCTGCGCGGTATAAATTTTCGTACATTTCAATCTATTACTCCTTTTCTAATGCATAGATTTAAGCAATTTTCACGGAAAAATATTGTTTTTACTCAGGAAATACATATATATTCGAAATTTCATGGCTTTACGTTAATGTGTTGAACACAATTGCATTTTATTCGATGTTGGAAGGACATGGTTTTTTGACCTACTTCTGCATTACGAGCTATAACTCTCTTCCTAATATACCGATTTAGCCCATTTTTAATACCAGACCTTGTGTATAAGAAATATTCCTGCAAAATTTTAGCCCCCTAGCTTTTTCGGTCTGATCTTTATCGTGCTTTCAACAAACGGACGGACATAGCTAGATCTTCAGAAAATGAAACCCCGATTTAAAATATTATTATTTTATGTGGTCTAAAATGGATATTTCGATGTGTTACAAACGGAATGACAAAATTAATATATCCCCATCGTTTTTTTTGGTGGCGGGTATAAAAACTGCAAAAAAAAAGTGCCATAAAAATGAGAATTTTTTTGTCGTCCATAACACTTAAGAGTTAGAATTCGGATTAAATATCACTAATTGTAAGATTGCATGTTTATGAATAAGTATGTTTACAAACGTAATAATACAAAAAGTGCGAAAGGCACCTTTTGTTTCGCCCTTATCATTTCTAGTCTCAACTTGAATCAATAGTCACTTATTTCAAAATTCTGTCGTCATAAACGTAGAAAATACAAAAAAGCACAAAAAAAATTAAAAAAAGGACCTAATAATAATAACACTGCTCTGCACAAAATAATTTTTTGTCTTCCCATTTAATAAAACTATGAGGACTATATGGATTTTGACGCGCTGAACTCAAATGCGTTGCCGGTTTTTTTCCATCAGATCGGGATTTTTTTTTATGGGCGTGGCAAATTTTCCCCCCTAAATTAGTCAGGTACGGAGACTTATTTCCTACTCACTTGAGAGCCATTCATCCGATTTTCAAAAATAAAACACCAAAAAATGTGTAACAAACTTGTATTTATTTTAATGGAATAAAATTTTTCTCTATCTCTTAACTTTTTGGAGTTATTTAGAAATTAATGGAGAAAAAAATTTTTTTCGTGCAAAATTCGTAATATTTTTCAATTTAAAAATATGTGTAATGCAACAAACAACGTCAGGGTGAGCGCACTAAAGCGCCTTGTAGCATCAATGAATGGCAACTTTTTACTTCTATCTATTTTCGTACAACAAAAGCAACGACTCACTTAAAGCACCCACCCTGTCGTCACCCGTAGATAACTTCAAATTACAATAAAAAATTAAAATATTTTACTTAAAATAACACAAAAATTTTGTTAATAATTTTTAATATTTATTTAGGAAACATTGTTAAAATAAAAAAGTAGCTTAAGCTGCCCATGCCGTTTAGTCCACATCATTCAATTTCGTTCTGAAGACCCCGTCCTTCATAAGCTGTCGTATTTGTGGACCTACAAATATGCCTTCTTTTACTCTAGCATCTCTGATTCTAGGAAATTTGCTCTTAATCTATAGAAAGGCTTCACCATCCTTGTTCATTGCTTTGACAAAATTTTTCATTAGGCCTAGCTTTATATGAAGAGAAGGGTTTGTTCCTTTTGTTTTAAAGGCTCTTCTGCTACATTTTTTTTCCTGGAATAAAATTTACTCTTTTCGGCCAAATTTTAACATTGTAGAGTTTTTCTTCTGCGCGGCTATCCCATTCACATAAGAAGCAATAAAACTTAGTATATCCACATTGCAATCCATTTAACATTGCTACGACTTTAAAATCTGCAATGGGAATATTTAATTTTTTGTAGTATCATCTTCATGCTACAATAGTTTTCTTTCATATTTCTTGCATACGCGAGTGGGACCAATGGAAATTTGTTGCTATTGTGAAGAAAAACGGCTTTCAAACTTGTCTTGGATGAATCAATAACAAGCCGCCAATCCTGAGATTTATGACTGAAACACAGTTGTCGCAAAAGTCCATCAGCATTATTGCAAAATATCAAACCTTCCTTTTTGCTGAAATATATATAAAAAAGGTTGTTCTTTATTTGGAAGAGACGTTAACGTCCGTTTGCACCATTCTTTTCATTGGGATGCAAGAAGCTCAGACTTGTTTTTTTAAAGCCTTGATTTACAAACTAAGTTATTCATATCAGTTTTATTCGGAAAATAAGCTGTACTCGTTGGACTTCCAAATGAATGCGAAGAAACACCCATGCTGGCGTAAGTGGATTCAGTTGCTGCGGAAAGCCCATCTTCTTCATCGTCTGTAGGAGGCAATGGAGGTAAAAATTTACTTGTAGCGAAGCTAATATAGAGCACTACAGGGCACTTCACTTAAAAACACATTTGTACCGCAGGGTACCTAAACTCACAATTATTTGGGTAAACTGTAATATGAACCCTGTTGTGACAATATAAATAAATGTGTGTGAAATAAGCCGCGCTTGGGAAATGACCGTATTACTTCAATTCGTCTGGCAAGCGTCTGGCGGCACTTGACAACATCAAGTGTTTGTGTGCCGTTATTCTTGCCGTATCGGCACGCTTCATATTACTTTCATTTTTCTGTTCATTCCCACGGTATATCAGTGTGGGACTGACAACTAATTTTTAAGTACTAACATTAGTAATTTAATTATAATAATAATTTTAGAATAAGTACTAACCAACACTAGACTAGTTTTAAGATTCTCATAAGTAGTATATAAGAAAATCATTTTTAAGAACAAACAATCAATTGTATTTTAACCATACTTAGTAGAGCTTCCTAGAGGAGCTCCTAAAAGTAAATAAAATAATAAAAACCACAGTGGAGCTCCTAGAAGAGCTCACTGGAAACAAATAATTAATTCTCGTCAAATTTATTAAATAAACAATTTACATGGCGATCCTGCCAGCCTGTGGTGCAACACATTAAAAGTGCACACAGGACTAAATAACAAAATAATAAAAGGAGTGCTATTATATTAATAAGCACCCTTAAAATAATAATATTAAAATTAATTATTATTGAAAAGGCTTTTCCAAGAGACACCTTCGAGTGCTACTTAAATAAGAGCACCAATAAAATTTTAATTTATCCTGACGGACAGCCAAGTTTCCGTCAGCCGCGTGAAGGAAGTAACGGTCAAGCAAGGATGCTATCTATTATTGGATAAAAGAAGGCCACTATAAACTAAATCTATATGGCAAACATCAACAACGGACACACCACCAACATGGGAAACAGCCCCTAAGAACAACATTTGGCAGCAAACAAAAATCATCAACAGCCAACCTCCACCATCCTGGGAAGAAGCCAGCAACTTATGGGAAAAAAATAGATGCTATAGACTTCAGGATGAACATCATAAAACAACCTAAGTAAAAATAAGTATAATAATAATAAATAAAGATATTTAAGTTAGTTTCCTTTGATGAAGTGCTTTCTCAGTAGAGCACACTTAGGCAAGAAGGCGTTAACCGCCATTTGCAAACATATTTTTTTTTAAATTATTACTTTACTACCAATTTAACTATTAATTATTATTTAATTATTTTCAATGCCTAAAAAAAAAAAAAGTAAGAGTAGAAAAAAAAAAATAATTTTTCTTATAAACTTTGAAATCCAATAAAAGTTTATAAATATAATAGTAATAACCTAAATAATTTTATGACTTTTAATAAGGTTCTTTATATTTTAAAATGAGAGGAAATAGAAAAAAGAGCAAAAATAAGATTGTATGGAATGACCAGGATCTTAAAGAGGAAAGAACAGATTTAAGAGGGCAAATAGAATGGTTAAGGGAATTTTGGAAAACACTAGGCATTCATGGGGAACCAACTGAAGTGGACGTAATAGAGAAACCGAGCTTAGAAAGAGAAATTAGCATAATGATAGAGAAATTTGCAAGAGATTGAGAATATTGGAAATGTGCAAATCAAAGTTAGATAAGGCGAATGCCAATGTGGTAAATGAAATAGATGTTAGACAGGAAATTAATTTAGGAGTAATAGAAATATGTTTAGTAGTAATAACAATAATATTAGGAATAAAATTTATTTTTTGTGTATATAAATTACACAATAGGAATCTAAAGAGAAAATATAATAATGATAATAATAATGGAATTTAAGTTACATGGATTGGCAAGCAATTTTATTAAAAGTTAGGAGAATAAAGGAAGAATTCGATAAATCATACAAGTGCCTGAACAATGATAGGAACACTTCGAAGGAGACAATAAGTAGACACGTGAATATTTTGACAGGAAAACTTGAAGAGATTAGAGTAATACTAAACGTGCACTATACTCGGCTAACAGCTAGCCATATGGTATTTGCAGAAGCATTTTATTTGAATGTTAGAGAACAGCTACTAACGGTTACGTCAAGAAAAGGTATACTGATAGAAATTCCATCTACATTACACGAAAGAATTGCACCTTTTGAGGAGAAAAGCGAGATAATGGCTCAGTCAGTTACGGAATTTTTGAACATGGCTTCTAAGCTAATTTGCGATTTTGATGGCAAATCTGAAAATTTAAGAACATTTATAGATTCTCTAAATTTGGTAGACAAATTGAAAGGAGCACATGAGACTGTAGCAATTTCATTGATAAAAACAAAATTGAAAGGTACAGCAAGAAATTTAATTGGCGAGGAAGCAACAATTTCTCAAATAATACAGAGACTTGAAAGGACAGTAAAACCCGAATCAGTAGAAGTAATTTCTGCTAAGATAATGAATATAAGACAAAACAATAAGACAGCGAATACATATTGTGCGGAAATAGAAAGCCTTGCAAAGTCATTGGAAAACACTTATATATCCGATGGATTATCTGTTGAACTAGCGAGTAAATATTCCACACAACTTGCAGTTAAGGCAATGACCAAAAATTGTACAATAGACCGCGTAAAACTTATAATGGAAGCGGCACAATTTAATAACATGAATGAGGCAGTAAGCAAGTTTGTCAACAGTTGCACAGAAGCAACTGGACAACAAAACTCTGTTCTGTATTACAGACAAAGAGGAAAATTTAATAGAAATTTACAATTTAATAACAATAATACCGGAAGATACAGAAAGGGAGGATACAACCATCCTCGAAATTTTAACAATAATTATAGGAATAATAACAACAACAATAGCAACAGAGATGGACAAAGATATAATCGCAGAGACAGAAATAACTCGGAAAACTAAGATCGACCCCTAAGATAAAACAAGAAGATAATAGAGTATATAGTCTTAACCTTAACCTAAGCTTTTTCATCAATATCAGGATAAACGAGACCAATACATACGTAAACTTACTAGTAGATACAGGCGCTGACATTTCACTAATAAAATAAAAATATTTCAATCAGAATCAAATCAACACTCGCAAATACACAAAAATTAAGCTGAATATGACAATGTAGAATAAAATCTTTAGGGAAGGATAATTATGTAGCCGACGCGCTATCGAGAATTAACATAAAAGATCTACAAAAAATGAATCAGAATACAAATGACATACTAAGAATAGAAACAAGAGCTATGACACGAAAAAAAAATAATATCGAAAATAGAAACCTGAATAATAAGAATATAGAGAAGGAATTAAATGATAAGCCCAATATATATATACCATTGAGAAATACTGACGTCAGAAAATATTATAAATTAAAGATTACCCCGGCAAGATGCTATATAAAGCGTGGTAAATCTATTACAGCAAATATAACTATCAATGATTTGTTTATTAATGGGAATATTGACTTAGGACAATTTTTCCCAAGGCTCGAAAAAGTTGCCGATAAGCACAATATTGATAAGTTACAAGTGGCACCTAGCGAGAAAATTTTCGAATTTGTCTCGGTTGATGATTTTAAACGAATGGGCAATAAAAAGTTATTAAAATTAAAAGTAGCGCTACTTAACAAGGTGACTCACATAGATAAGAATAATGCTGTTAAAATTCAGGAAATATTAGATAAATATCACAGTGATTGTGATATTACTTGTTAAGTAGCGCTACTTAACAAGGTGACTCACATAGATAAGAATAATGCTGTTAAAATTCAGGAAATATTAGATAAATATCACAGTGATCCATTAGAAGGACACTGCGGAATCTTTAGGACAACAGAAAAAATAAGAAGATATTATTACTGGAAAAATATGTCCAAAGATATAACAAAATTTGTAAAAGAATGTCATAAGTGTCAAATAGCCAAGACAACAAAACATCTAAAGAGTCCATTAATTATCACACCAACACCAGCTGCAGCATTCAATACAGTGTTCGTGGATACAATGGACCATTTCCAAAATCCTTACATGGCAATGAACATGCCGTTACACTAATATGTGACTTAACGAAATATTTAGTCACCATACCAGTACCAAATAAAAATGCCAGGACAATTGCAAAGGCAAACGATGAAGACGTTCATGTTAGATATGGGTACAGAATACAAGAATTCCATACTAACTGAGCTGTGCAACTTGCTGAAAATTTAAAAAATTACTTCAACAGCACATCATCACCAAACACTATTGACGATAGAACGAAGTCACCGAACATTTAATGAATACGTACGATCATACATATCGGTAGACAAAACAGATTGGGATGAATGGCTGAAATATTTTACCTATTGTTTTAACACCACACCATCGACAGTCCACAATTACGAACTAATTTTTTCAAAAACTCCAAACAAATTTGAGCAATTCAGTGAGATAGATGAAATTACACCACTATATAATTTGGACAATTATGCCAAGGAGGCTAAGTATAGATTAGAAATAGCACATAGGAGAGCACAATTACTATTAGATAGGAATAAGGAAAAACAGAAAACTAATTATGATAGAAATACTAGGGATCATAAATTAAGAAAAGGAGATAAAGTTTTACTTAAGAATGAATCAGGTCATAAGATAGAACAGAAATATAAGGGACCTTATGAAATAGTAAACGTAGACTTAAGAAACAATGTAACCATAGAAGATAAGCAAAATAAACAAAAACAAGTAGTACATAAGAATAGACTTAAGATTTATCATAATTAATAAAGTTGTAATGGCCATGCAACATAAATATACATAGATATAGATAAAAATACATATAATTATACAGATATAATTACAATATAATAAGAGTATTTAATAATTACAAGTAATATATTGATTTAAGAATGTCCATAGAACTAACGTTATATGAACATTCTTGCGAAGAATGGAGGTGTAGCGAAGCTAATATAAAGCACTACAGGGCACTTCACTTAAAAACACATTTGTACCGCAGGGTACCTAAACTCACAATTATTTGGGTAAACTGTAATATGAACCCTGTTGTGACAATATAAGTAAATGTGTGTGAAATAAGCCGCGCTTGGGAAATGACCGTATTACTTCAATTCGTCTGGCAAGCGTCTGGCGGCACTTGACAACATCAAGTGTTTGTGTGCCGTTATTCTTGCCGTTTTGGGCAAATATATAAACACACACACGAACCCATACTATTGGTGTGTGTGTGTATTACAGTATTGGCACGCTTCATATTACTTTCATTTTTCTGTTCATTCCCACGGTATATCAGTGTGGGACTGACAACTAATTTTTAAGTACTAACATTAGTAATTTAATTATAATAATAATTTTAGAATAAGTACTAACCAACACTAGACTAGTTTTAAGATTCTCATAAGTAGTATATAAGAAAATCATTTTTAAGAACAAACAATCAATTGTATTTTAACCATACTTAGTAGAGCTTCCTAGAGGAGCTCCTAAAAGTAAATAAAATAATAAAAACCACAGTGGAGCTCCTAGAAGAGCTCACTGGAAACAAATAATTAATTCTCGTCAAATTTATTAAATAAACAATTTACATGGAAAACTGGTCGTTTGACGCATAAAATATTTGGATATGTAACTTTATTTTTTGTTTTTTTCGTAAACCCACGTATTTTAGTATGGCAAAAGTAGCAATCATTTTGATGATTTTGTGGTTCACTCCAAATTCATAAAGACTTATGACTTCCTTTTAACCAACCTCGTAAAGACTTACCACAGCTACTACAACATATTTTCGGCAGCCAATTTTTATCTCTATCATCGATAGGAAACCCAAAATAACGGCAATAAGCATCTTTAAGCTTGGAAGATATTGTCTCCCGTTGAGAACTTAAAGTTAGATCGCCACATACGTAACAAAATTAATTTAGAGATTTGTTACAAATCCTTGACATTTTGTGGATTCTTTAATTGCTTTATTTCTTTACACAATAACAAAGTACACTATAAGATCTATTTACTGTTGCCGATTTTAACCGCACGATATTCAATATAAAGTGACTTACTTATTGCCCATTAGCTTCTATATATACAATAAATACCAGAACAGACATTAGGGTAGAATGTTTTTAATTTGCAATCACAGGTAATTGAAAAATACTGTTATAAATATTAATTCCAAGAACTATGTAAAATACCGTTGTACTTTAGTTCCATTACCTGCTCACATAACGAAATGTTACATATATCATATGTAAGGCTGGTTCCATTACAATATTGGGTACCTGCGGTAAATTGACAATAAAATCTACATTTTTTAACCGATTTTTATAGTTTATGGCTTTTTTTATTTCCAAGATAAGTAGCTCTCAGAAAAAAGTTTAAAATCTTGAATATTTGCCTTATATTTTCTTTAATTCCATTTTTAAATTGAAAAATATTAGGAATTTTGCACGAAAAAAATTTTTTTCTCCATTAATTTCTAAATAACTCAAAAACGATAAGAGATGGAGAAAAATTTTATTCCACTGAAATAAATACAATTTTGTTACACATTTTTTGGTGTTTTATTTTTGAAAATCGGATGAATGCCTCTCGAGTTAGGAGGAAATAAGTCTCCGTACCTGACTAATTTAGGGGAAAAAATTTGCCACGCCCATAAAAAAAACCCCGATCTGATGGAAAAAAACCGACAACGGATTTGAGTTCAGCGCGTCAAAATCCATATAGTCCACATAGTTTTAATTAATGGAGGATTTTGCTGCAGAGCAGTGTAATTATCAAATTTTGTCCCATTGAATAATATTTTTATATATATTTCTTTAAAAAAAAGTACCAGAAATAGGGAAAATTTTTACCCTTTATACATGCGAATTTAAAAAAAATGAGCCGATCCTATTAATATTTTTTTTGCGGATTATTTAATACAGTTAACATTTTTTCTAGCTTAATGTGTTTGGAAGTTACACAGGGTACCAAAAAAGTACCAAACTATAGTGTTTACCCGTTTTTTCCCCATAGGTGTTGTAAATTCAAAAAAAGGCCAGACACCTGTCAGCTTATTTTTTGTGCAAATTATACTTTTTCATTTTAATTTATATATTTTTTAGTTTAGCAGATATAAGATTACCGATTTTACCCCCTTAAAGTACAAATTTCCAAAAAAATCCCTTTTTAGTGGAGTTATACATCGAAAGAGGAATCAAATTTCATGTCTCTAGCTCTTTGCGTTTGGACTGTACTATGATGAATCAGTCAGTCGTCAGTCACGTTACTATTTTATATATTTAGATTAAACAAATCACACAATATAATTCCGGTAAGTGTTAAGGAAATCACCACGAAAGATCAACCGCAGATGACACGCTTTATTTAATTGAATTTGATCGCCAACCAGTGTAGAAGAGGAATATCTTAAAAATTAGATATTTTGGAAATATAACCAATTACTGGAGAATACCACTTAAGGGCAGCAAAGTTCTACTCAATGCACCAAATACTCTTTGCATAGTCACGGTGCTAGGAACTGTAACAGAGTAGAAGTGTGTGCAGCCTATGCGGATAATAATGAATTTGCAGATTGTCCCTTAAACAAAGTATCTAATAGTGAGAACATTATAATGGGTATTTCAAAAAGAGCGCTACAAAAGTTTTTTTTAAATAAAACAAAAACGATTTTGGATATCAATGATATTCTTTATTCCTGGGAAAGTACTTTGAGGCCATTATGTATGGAACTTGTATTGCATGGCCACCACGGGCACGCTTGCAGAAGTCCAGACGCTGAACCTAATTTTCGACAGTTTTCAAGCATAAATCGGGCGATACTGCAGCAATTTTACGTTCGATATTCGTACGTTCATCAATCGTCAATCGTTGGCATAGACCATAGACTTACCGTAGCTCCACAGGAAATAGTCTAACGGCGCACAGTAGCGCCTTTTCCTAAAACCCGTGGCAAAAATACAAAATTTCATGACAAAATTTTGTGAAATGAATGAAAACATCGTAAAAAGAACTACTTACTGATCACAATTCAAAAACATTTTCCTTAATTGCATAAAAATTATAGTTTGTGGAGCTGCTCAAAGTCGACAATTTTTTAAAAAGCAAAAAAAGGGTGATCTTAGAAAAATAAATGTACTTTAGAATTAGTGTCAGAAACATTACCGTTTGATTACTACTTTTTTGGTATTTTTTTAAAGGTATGTTTGTTTTTAATTAAAATAAGTAGTAAAATGTTCAGCAGATGCCCTACTTTTTCGGCAGTAGCCGCTTTTCAGACACCCTATATTTAGGTCATTTTTACAAATAAAATAGAGCATATTTAAAAATGGTCTCGCCCATATTTTCTGAGCATATTTGCTACATAATACTTGAAATAATTTAACTTAGTTTAGCTGCCGTAGTTTGCCGCTGTAGGTGAAATAAGAAGAAAACTGTTACAACCTCATAGCGAAAACGAGAAAATTTTTTTTCACTGCAGCAATTTTAGTGTAAAATAAAGTAACTTATTATATAGGGCCTGTTCGTAAATGCATCACAGCTGTGCATATTATGCGCACAATGTTCGTAAATGCAAACGTTGGCAACACTGCAGCTGTCATCTGTTCGTAAATGCAACATTAAAGTCTATTATGCGCAAATAAATACAAAAAACTAATCACAAAAATGGCTGATGCAATAGATGTGTGAGAATAAAGAATGTGGTTTTTTATGATTTATTTTTGATTATTTTACTTTTTAAAAATTTTTAGCCCCGAATGTGAAATATATGTCAGATATTGTATTATCAAATTCACAAATTAAATTTATAATAATTTTTTCCATTTTTCCGCAGTGTTCGCTCGTTCGTAAATGCAGCAATAAAATAAGCAAAAAGAAGCATCAGTAACATATGATTTGCAGTGGCAGCGCAAAGTAATCATATTGTGCAGCGCAGTGATGCGTTTACGAACAGGCCCATATTTTTATTGCTCCTCGTTAAATAATAAACAATATTTTGCTCTGAATATTGATTTACCGACCTATTTTTTTTTTGGTTTATATATATTCTTTGAATTATTTCTTGGGCTTACAAGGTCAAAATGTATATTAATATACATAAAAAACCATTATTTCATCCGACGTTTCGCTGGTATTTTCCAGCATCTTCAGGGATATTTTTTTATTAAGTCTGTGCCAATCAGGTAGGCATAACTATTGCAATTTTTTTAACACCTGTTATAAAAGTAGGCAGGTAGTTTTAAAACTTTTTTATACAGAATAAAATATAAACTGCAGGTATATAAAAGTAGGCAGGTAGTTTTAAAACTTTTTTATACAGAATAAAATATAAACTGCAGGTATATAAAAGTAGGCAGGTAGTTTTAAAACTTTTTTATACAGAATAAAATATAAACTGCAGGTATATAAAAGTAGGCAGGTAGTTTTAAAACTTTTTTATACTGAATAAAATATAATGTAGGTATACATATATTCCAGTTAATTTTTTTTTTTTGTTCAAATTAGGTAGTTGAAACCCTTTTTTTTTTAATTTTTGGGTATATATTAAACCGCAATTGTATAATGCAGCCAGTAAGGTTTTTACTCTCTAAAACTAGTGATCAATAACAGAACTTGTACAATTTTATTTTAAAGTGCGATAATGTCATTTACCAATTTAGAATTGTTGGAGTTATTCACAAACTCAGATAATGAAAATGCATTTAATTTGGCTATTGTGGAAAAACTACACGATTTACCAGGATACCACGAAATGGATGTTCATAGCAAAATTCACTTCGTTTTCCTAGCAATTAAAAAAATGGCTTACCTCACACCGTACGAAAAAAGCATGTATGAAAAACAACCCAGACTGGCTAAATGGAGTTACAACTTTTGAAAACATCGAAGAACCACATACATCCTCTGACAGCAAAAGAGGAAGACCAGCAAAAACTATAAACGAGTGTTCTGAGTACACAAGAACACGTAAATTTGAAAATGCCACAAAAGATATATCTAAATCACATCTCTCAGACGCATTATGTCTTAAGTTTGTAAAAGATAAAGATTAATCAAGGTCCGACATTACAAAAGCTGTGGTACTTGCAAGCCCAGGTCGACTGCAGAGAATCAAAGGATGTATTCTTCCTGGATACAAAAAGATTACATCTGCCAAAAAAGAAGCAGTGTCACCTAATGTAAAGGTTACTGATTCAAGGAAATCGGTCCAGCCGTTTAACCGTCTTTAAAGCACAAACAAACATACAAACAGACTTATTTTTTTATATATATAATATAGATAAATAACATTATATCTATAGCATAAATATATTAATATTAAAATAATAATTTAAAAATGTGTTTCTGTAATAGAAAAAAAAAAATTTAATATTGGTTTAACATGTTATATTAGAGTTTTTTTTCTAAACTTTCGGATTTGAACAATGTGTATTGCAAAGCGCACCGGGTTAAACTAGTTACTTAATATAAATTTACTTAGATTTAAATATTTAAAGTATATAAAAATGTGTATTTGGGATACAATTAAAAAACTTATATTTAAAAAAAAAATGTTAACATTTAACTGGAAAAATTATCCTATTTTAAACGCAATTTTTGGAGCACCCTGTACCTCTAGTACTATTTTGTAAACATTATTTTGAAGCCTAAAGTGTCCTCTGTCAACATCTTTTTAAATCTTTAAAATATCTTAATTATTTCAAAAGTTATGATTTTTGCAACGAAAAAAGTCTAAAGGCGCCACTGTGCGGCGTTCAATCGCACGACCGAGGCGGCCAATCGACTGGACCATGTCGTGAAATAACACGTTCTCCAAACTTGGTTTCCAATAAATTGATTGTGACATTCGCTTTGTGGCTTGTGGTTCCTTTTGGAACCACATGTCCTCCAAGTCCATATCATCCAATTAGGGCCAAAAATATTCTGTTATCATTGAACAATAGCGATTTCCATTCACAGTAACGTGCCGGTCTTGATCATCACGGAAGAAGTACGACCCAATGACGCCGCCGGCCCATAAACCGCACCAAACCGTAATTTTTTCGAGATGCAATGATGACTCATGAAGTACGTGTGGATTGGTGTCTGACAAATAACGCATATTTGGCTTATTGACGAAGCCATTCATCCAGAAATGAGCCTCACCGCTGAAGATGATTTTTCGATGAAAATCCGAATCATTTTCAAGTTGTTGCTTAGCCCAATTCACGAACATACGACACTTCTGGTGATCAAGCGGCTTCAGTTCTTGCGTCAATTTGATCTTGTAAGGATGTAGGCCAACTGCCCGGTAAGGAACATCAAAATTATGCTGGTGACTCTGGTGCTAAAAATAATGTACAGGCCTCTGATGTAACAAGTAAAACACTATTTGCTGATATTTCTAATTAGAAATTATTGTAAAAATTTTTTTAAGATGTCGATACACTTTGTGATGACCCAAATTGGGGGTCAATTTGAGCCAACATATATATATATATATAGTGGTTATAGCAAAAAGAAAAAAATGAAATAATGTTGAGTTACGTTTTTTTTTAAATAAAGTTTGGTTTGCTTTTTAATAAAATAAAGAAAAGAGAAAAAATTATGGCGAATAACATTCGCCAAATACAACAAATTGTGTATTAAATTTTTTCGACGAATTACATTCGTCAAAGTATTATTTCAGAGAGCAAAACATAAGGAAAAAGAAATAAAGAGAGAGAAGCTGACGAGATAAGAGAAAGAGAGTAGCGCTACAAAACCACGACTACAAAGCACTGTTGGTAAAAGTGGCACAATCGTGCCATTTTTGGCACTATTAGATGTTTAATGGCACCATGGCACGCTCAATAAAATTTTGGCACTTTTTCAAAAAATTATAAAAATATAATTTTACTTACTTTTGAAGAAACATATTCTTTATTAAAAAGAAATAAATTTTTTTTCTCCCTGTTGTAAATACCACTAAAAACTGCAACAATGACATGAAATCCCCTTCTGAAAGTATTAGTTCAAAATGAATGACATCCTACAAGTTCAAGGTGGATTTAATCAGGTGACTGAATAGGAAGGATATTTTTAAACTCCCTTTATATACCTGCCACCAAAAAAATGGGGGGGGGGGATATTTATTTTAGCATTCCGATAGTAACACATTGAAATATCAATTTTAGACCCCAGTATATGAATTTTGAATCGGGGTTCAATTTAATGACGATCTAGCTATGTCCGTCCGTCTGTCCGTTTGTTTTTTATTCACAAGAAACATAATACCATAGACAGACGACAGCGTTAATTTGCATTAAAAGTCTTAATTCAAATTAACTATTGAATTATCCCCATTCCAATGTGTATTAGATTTCACGTAAATGCACTAAATCATATTGAATTTATACTGCATTTAGCAATTTCAATATGGCAACACGGTCGGCAATCAATCAAAAAATCCAAAAAAAATTGTTTTATATTTAAGAATATTCTTTGTAATATAGTTTTTTTTTGGCCCTTAGGGGCTTTTTATATTACTTTTGTTGAAAAAATAAAATAAAAATAGATTCGATATGTTGAAATTTTTTACATATTTTTTGGAATGCCTTTCTGTTTAGGCGAAAGTTTTCCTTAATACTGGTATCGTCCATCGTAAGCACATCACTCTCCCAAAAAGTGCTGTTACGGTCCTTCAAAAAAAACCAAATACCTAAATACATACATACATATGTATGTATGTATTTTAATTTACATTTGTGAGATTTTAATGCAAATTAACGCTGTCGTCTGTCTATGGTATAACATACTAAATACATAAGTATGTATTTGATAAATAATAATATTTATATATAAATTATCTTAATAAAATTTTTAAATATTGAAATCTGAATTTTTTTTGTATATAATTAATTCATCTTAATAAAATGTATTAATTTAAAAAAACTGAATAAATGGATTTAATTTTTAAATAGACATGTGTAAATACATATTTGTTATGGCACAAGACTGAAATTCTCATATACCTTCACTGCTACAAAGTACGACAAAGCAGCAAAGTAAGCTCAAACTGAGTGTATAAAAATGCGAGACGGCAGAAAACAGAGGATTGTGTGGTGTGACGCCGTGCTGGTAAGACGTGGTACAAACTATATATTTTTTATTGGCTTACAACCAATAAAACAGAGTAGGGCTAAGAGACTGGATAATATCCAGTAGTTTCTGGTGGATTACATCCAACAGTATAGAAGGTGAGGAAAAGGGATAGGGTTTAAAATAGATGTTTCAGGATAACATTCTGGAATTTAGAAATTTTGGATTACATCCAAAAGTGTGTAGCCCATCGAATAACATTCGATTTGGGGTGTAGGAGGTAGGGTAAGTTTGTGACCACGGCTTAACCAACGCATAAAAGCATTGTATTTATTTTAGTTATAAACGTTATATGAATTTAAATAAAACGGTGATTTATTAAACAAAGTTACACACAAGTGTTTTACGTTTAAAAAAATATATATATATATGTATATATATTTTTTTTAAAGAACCTGGAAGAGACTGAGTATATCCCAGCTTCAACCCGGAGTAAACCGGAAGATCGTTACATTGACGCCCGAGCAGGGACCCTTTAAAAAAAAATTTAGAACACGTAGCTTCTCAGCTAGAATGGTGCGCCAACGCCGCAAATATCTTACGCAGCAGTTATAAGCATAGTACGTAAGTGGTCCTTTCGGTTTGATGGAGGAAAGGATCCGTTGGGGTTTGTTGAACGTGTCGAGGAGCTGGTAGAAGTGTATGAGCTTAACATTGACATGTTACCAAAGACGATGCCAGAACTACTAAAGGATAGAGCACTTTTATGGTACCGGAACAACAACAAGCACTGGACGTGTTGGAAGTCTTTTGGAGAAGACTTCCTAGCAGTTTTCCTACCTCCTCGGTATTTTGAGAAATTGGATGACCAAATTCGAAAACGTCAGCAAAAGCCGCGGGAAACCTTCAGAAACTACGTGATACAAATGCAGGATATGATGCCACATGCAGGATACGCTAAGGAACTAAGGAGTTAATTAGACTGGCGGAGGATTACGAGATCATCAGATCAAATCACCCAGAGGTAGCTCGTGATTATCGCGATAATCACCAGATAAGATCGCGCAGAGAAGAAGGTACAAGACAAATCGTGGCCACAGAAGATGCCCCTGTCAACCCAAACCTGGGGTCAAGAAGGACATGGGTATAGGGTATGCCAGAACCCAAGTGTGCTGTTTTGCTGGGAATGTGGACGGAGAGGACTGAGGACCAGAGATTGCTGCCAAAGAAATGCCAGACACGGTACGAGAGCGGGAAATGCAATGGGCCCACGTCAGGCGCAAGAAGAAACGTCGGGCCAAAACTATCAGTCCTTGCCACAGACAATTCACTAAGAATTTCCGACTCCCGACTACTCGCGAGAGTTCTGATTAGCGGTATAAGAAAAGAGGCAACGATTGACACTGGAGCATCTAAGAGTTATATAAGTGAAAAGCTAGCGGAAAGGTTGCGAAGGAAGAGTAATACAAAAGAAATAGATGGGCGAATAAGTTTGGCCAATGGCAGTACCGTAATGGTAAAAGAGGTGATTCAAGTAGAAGTTATGGTAGGAAACAGTAGTTGTAGTTTGGAAGTTGGCGTGATGCCCGGGATGATGGACGAGGTGCTTTTGGGTCTCGAGCCAATCAGACGAAAAAAGAATAGCGGAGTTCCTGGCAGAGGAGATCAGTAAGTTTGAGAGGATAAATGGCCCTACGAATCTGGGGTGTCACAAGATTATCCTAAAGGATGACAGACCAGTAAAACAGAGGTATACGCCACGATACCCAGGGATGCAAAGGCGAATTAATGAAGAAGTTGACGAACTGCTACAGAAAGGATTCATCGAGCTTTCTAACAGTCCGTACAGTGCTCCCATAGTCATGGTACCGAAGAAAAACGGAACCCTAAGGCTATGTGTGGATTACCGACAACTCAATGCGAAAACAATTGCAGATGCATACCCGTTACCGCGAATTAATCACATCTTGGATAGACTTCGTAACTCCAGGTACATAAGTAGTATCGATCTAAAAAACGGATACTGGCAAATACCGATGGCAGAAAAAAGTAAAAAATACACCGCATTTACAGTTCCTTGGTGAGCAGGTACAAGTAAAGCAGCATCAACTATCAAATGCAGCCGAAAATTTTGCCGCCAAGCTAGCCCCGAAGTATGAAGGTCCCTACAATATACACAGAAAGATTTCCCCGGTAATTCTGGAACTACGGAGAGATGGCGAGAAAAATAGCCGAACGGCACATATAAGCGAGGTGAAAGAATTTAATTCAGGTGACAATATTAATTTATTGACCTTTTATGAGAAGAACAAAGGGTACACGCACAATAACTACAGTGAAAAAAAATATATATATAAATAAAAAAAAAAAATATACAAAAAAAAAAAATTTTTAACAAGAAAAAAAAAACTTAATTTAAAAAATTTAACAATAATAAATAGACAAAAGATAAATTGAATTCAAAAAAAAAAAAAAAGAAAAGAAAAATTAATAAATATAATTAAAATAAACCATTAAGCGACCGAATAATAAAAAAAAAACTATTGGGACACCCAGGCCAATAGTACAAACGGAGTACACACATAAACTTTAACACAACAACAAACAGTTTTCAAATAGAAGACAAATTACAGGTAACGTCACACAATAGAGGGAATATCACATACATACTTATTTACGCGTCGGTAAAGTAATAACAAAAAAGAAAAGAATATACAACCATAGTAACACAACAAAACAAACGAGGCGATTTACAAGGTAAAACAAAGATCAAACAACAACAGAGGCGGGATTGGATGAAAGGTGTGAAGTGCTAGGGATCGAAATAATAGTTTAGTCCTAATCAACACGTGAAGTATTAAGTACATAAATCAAAGAAAGAAGAAAAACAAAAAAAAAAGTAAAACAAAAAGAAATAAAAAAAAAAAATTTTTTTTTATAAAATATAATATATTAAAGAAAAATGTTTGATGGTGATTACATAGTGCTCACAGACAGCGAAGACGAACGAAACACCGCCCCAGGGTCAGAACGACGCCCCCAGTCGGAAGAAGATGAGCAAGGAAGTATTAATGTGAAGGTGATGTTTGCTGGCCAACTTGACCGATACATCCGACGAGGTCGTAAGTATACCCAGTACATCGCACAGCTAGGCTTTACATGGACAGTGGTAGCTTCAGACAGCGAGGTGGACGAACCGGACCCCTTAGTCGAAGAGCCGATCACTCCACGGAAGCTTGCGATTATGGATGGCTCCATCAGCCCGGCGCCCGAAGTGGAAGAAAAGGACCCCTTGCAGCTCAGTAGTCCTATATGTAGTGACTTTGACGACGACGTCTTATCTCTTGGAGATATTAGCCTGAGGGATTATCCAAAAGGCTATCGAAGATGAAATGCGATCAAGAGGGGAAGAAGCAATACAGCCAGAGCCATGTGGAATACCAGAGTTGCTCCGACAGGAGATCGAGGAGGCTAAGACAAAGAAAAGAAGACTGTGTTTCCGGCGAGATGTGGATGGCATATCATACAGGATCCGTAAATCTGCGACGGGACAGGTGACCATTCGGAATCTAGCCGAGGAAGGGATGAAATGACCCAAATTGGGGATCAATTTGAGCCAACATATATATATATATATATATATATAGTGGCTATAGCAAAAAGAAAAAAATGAAATAATGTTGAGTTACGTTTTTTTTTAAATAAAGTTTGGTTTGCTTTTTAATAAAATAAAGAAAAGAGAAAAAATTATGGCGAATAACATTCGCCAAATACAACAAATTGTGTATTAAATTTTTTCGACGAATTACATTCGTCAAAGTATTATTTCAGAGAGCAAAACATAAGGAAAAAGAAATAAAGAGAGAGAAGCTGACGAGACAAGAGAAAGAGAGTAGCCGCTACAAAACCACGACTACAAAGTACGACAAAGCAGCAAAGTAAGCTCAAACTGAGTGTATAAAAATGCGAGACGACAGAAAACAGAGAGGATTGTGTGGTGTGACGCCGTGCTGGTAAGACGTGGTACAAACTATATATTTTTTATTGGTTTACAACCAATAAAACAGAGTAGGGCTAAGAGACTGGATAATATCCAGTAGTTTCTGGTGGATTACATCCAACAGTATAGGAGGTGAGGAAAAGGGATAGGGTTTAAAATAGATGTTTCAGGATAACATTCTGGAATTTCGAAATTTTGGATTACATCCAAAAGTGTGTAGCCCATCGAATAACATTCGATTTGGGGTGTAGGAGGTAGGGTAAGTTTGTGACCACGGCTTAACCAACGCATAAAAGCATTGTATTTATTTTAGTTATAAACGTTATATGAATTTAAATAAAACGGTGATTTATTAAACAAAGTTACACACAAGTGTTTTACGTTTAAAAAAAAATATATATATATATTTTTTTTTTAAAGAACCTGGAAGAGACTGAGTATATCCCAGCTTCAACCCGGAGTAAACCGGAAGATCGTTACAACTTCAATAAATAATAGTTAGTCACAATATTCATGTTATGCACTGGAATGCTCAATGCAAAACAACTGAGTCAGCAGCTTCACAGTTGGAAAAATGTTTATATGACAAGGAAGTTGATATTATCCCTGCCAATGAGACATTTCTAAAACCCTACTTTAAATTTAAACTCGTAGCTTACAAAATTTATAGAGAGGATCGACCAACACAAGACAGAGGTGTACTCATTGCAATAAAATATAATATTAAACATAAAATATTACCAACTATAAATACGAGTGTAGCTAAAAATATTTCGGTACGAGTAATAATAAATAGGCGCCCTGTGGTTTTTACATCTGCGTACAATCCGGCTCACACTATAAATTTTTAAAACTGATATGGATGCTTTAACTAGACGTTCAAATTACTTTTTTTTATTTGGTGATTTAAACGCTCAACATACTCACTGGAAGTGTTTTTCAAACAATATTGCTGGCAATGAGTTTTATAGCCATTGGTCATCAATAAAAAACTAGGTGGAAAGTGAAATAATATTAGAAAAGATTGATCAAAATATTACAAACACAGGTAATCAGATGTATCATTAAGTAAACTAATATCTATTGTAAAAGAAGCTACTACTAAAATACCAGTTGGTCATAAATACCCCTGGCAACAGGAAATTTCACAATTTAGTTAAATGCTAATTCCTCAGAGAAACAATTATAAACGTAAATTTCAAAGATGTAGGTACTTAAATTTTAAAATGCAATTAATTGTATCTTAAAGCAGCTAAATAGGCTTATTGTCTTTCGCCTGAATAAAGACAGGAATGAGTCTTGGTCGAAATTCATATCAAATCTGCCTACCGGTTCCAAAAAGTTTTGGAAACTAACTAAAACTTTAAAATGCAAAAATTCAACTTGTTCTAATCTTCATGTAAATGGAGCAATATTCAATTCTGACGTCGAAAAGGAAAATGCTATAGATAACTTGTTTACTACTTCGTATAGCATTACTATTAACAATCCATCACCCATGGACTCGGTTGTATCAAGATACATTCATGACCTAATTCAAGTTTTCACCGACAACACAAGTATTGAACTTACGAATTTGGCCAAAGTCAAATCATTTGTTAAAAAATAATAAATCTCCTTGGTTTAGATGGCATAAAACTTAACTTTGAGTACCCGTTTTTAAATTGGCATAGGTTATTTCCATTCACAAATCTGGAAAGGATCTTAAATTACCCTCCGGCTATACGCCAATCAATTAGAAAATTATTCATACCAGAATATTATATTTTTCAAATTGAAATAATATCATAAATCGAGAACAGTTTTCGAAAGGAGCATTCCACTGTACATCAACTTAAAAAAGTCGTAAAGTCTCTAGAAAGTAATAAAAGAAATCGGAAAAGTACTGGAGTGGTTTTTCTTGATATCGAAAAAGCTTTTGACTCAATACGGCATGATGGACTAGTGTATAAATTAAATACGTTTAATTTTCCAATTCATCTACAAAAACTTATCAAAAGCTTTTTAGATAAACGTACATTTGTTGTATCTGTCAACAACAAATTTTCTAGTGAAAGGCAAATACCTGCGGGCTTGCCGCAATGATCAGTATTATCCCCTATACTCGATATACACATCTGATGTTACTCTAAGAAGAGAGCATGATGCAGCTTTTTACGCGGATGACAGCGCCTTTATTTGTTGCGATAAAATGTCGAATGCGATAATTAGGAAAATGGAAAATAATCTTAAATTAATTCGTAAATACTATGACAAGTGGAAAATAAAAGTCAATGACGATAAAAGTCAAGCAATTATATTTCCATTCAACAAATCACGAAAACGCTTTTCTACTAGATATTTATCGTCTAGGGAACAATTATTCTATTGAAGGACGAAATTAAATATTTAGGAGTAATCCTTGACAAAAAACTCTTATTTAAACAGAATGTTATATACATTTGTGAGAAGGCAATTAAGTGTAGCCGTGCCTTATACCTCTTTATTAGCCGAAGCTCTAAACTTAATATAAAGAACAAGGTACTTATTTACAAAATATGTATTCGACCGATTATGACCTACGGTTGTCAAATCTGCTCCCAAAGGCTGTTAAAACGCATACAAAAAAATTGCAAATCGTTCAAAATAAAAATTTGAAAAGAATACACATTCTTAATTTTAGATATCCCACTTATCTTCTACATAGAAACTTTAATTTCAAAATGTTGAATTTATTAACAAGGGAACTGTCATTTAATGAAAAATGCATAAGGTAAAATTTCGAAATAAAAGGAACAACCACTGAATGTGTTTTGTTTAAAAGACCCATTTCAGTGATTGTTTTAAAATATCTTAAAACTTTTAAGTTGATACGAGGTTTTTTATGAGCAACTTTCCTTAAAACTGTGGTATTAGCAGTTTATTTATTTAATTAATCAGATGTTAATTGTTGTTGTACTATATGTAAATTCTAATATGTAACTCTGTTAACGATACTGATAAAATAAATAAGTTTCAATAAATAAATAAAAAAAATTTCTACAATATATAATATAATTAATATATATATAATAACGATCGCCATTGACTATGGCCACTCCTTGCTCATTTTCGAAGAAAAATGTCCCAATTATGCCTCTGGACTAGGGTGATCGATTATTCGACTTTTTTAAGAAACCGGTTTTCAAATAGAAATTTAGAATTTAAAAAAAACCGGTTGCTATTTTGAAAATTGAGAAAAAACCGGTTAACCGGTTCGAATATATAAAATATAATATTTAAAGAAAAAATTAAAAAATATTGTAAAAAAAAGATTATAATAAAAATTATATCTAAATATGAAATTTTTACAGCTTATATACGTTTGGCTGAGCAATTACGCAATAACTGACATGAATGCAGTTGAACCATTTGGTTTTAATTAGTTGAATTTAAGGACAAAAGGTACTCCTTACAAGCAAAATACATATATATATATATATATATATATAAATTTTTGTATCTCCTTCCGTACATTTTTTAAATGTTAAATAGATTTTTTAAACTAATATGCACTAACGTATTTTGCTTTAAATGATTTCTGTAATTTGAAACACATTTTAAAGGCTAGGGAGAAAAAAAATTTAATTTTAAAAATAATTACAGACGCAGAAATATGTTAGAAATGTTGCAAATTATTAAAGTACTACCTACACAGCGAATTAACTATAAGACTGATACTGCAAATGTTGCCCAAAATTATAGATTTTGAGTTAATAAGATCTGAAAACGGTAGTCTAATAGTATTTTTTATTTTTGTAAATTATTACTTACTATCATGGTGTAATTACATAAGGTGATAGCATAAAGGAGAGCAATTTTTGGCTCTCTTTTTTTATGTATGAAGTTTGACAATTTCCGGAGTTGAAATAATTTTTTTAAAGTGTAGTTTGACATACTCCAGAACATAAAAAAATAGTCAGCTGGGCTGGCACCGCCACCTTGTATAAGTGTACCCTGCTTACTACTTATATAATATGTGAATGAAATATTTGTTTTGAAAAAAATTGATTATATTGAAAAAATACTTTCCCGCATTTTTTACAAAATAGTTTTTCAATTTGTAAATGTTTTTGAATTTGTTTTTTGTTTTATATAATTTGTATACATATTTACCCTGAAGAAGCTACCCATTGTTTGGTACCGAAATATTGGTCATAAATAAACAATTTTTTATAAAAAAAAAAACAAAAAAATTATATCAAGCTTGAATAAAAATCATATATTATCAAAAGAAAGATCAAGAAATTTAGACCATATATTTAGAAATTATAATCATAGTGGACAACAACGTCAACCAAACTTCTCAAGGCAAGAACTAGAGCCAATGGAAATAGGCACATTTCACGAGGAACGTGAATTAAATTTTCAGATACCGCCTCAAGATCCACCTTCCCCATATTTATTAATTATTTTTATTTTAATAGAAAACTAAAGAAAGATGCCTTGTAGATGCAAGATCAACAACTAGTATCAAAAAACGAAATAAATTTATCGAAAATTACCCAGAACAGAAACTCGTTAAACCGATTAAATATTAAACCTCAAATGGATTTAGTGAAATATATTCTTATTTGGTTACACCTTTTCCCTAGAAATTTTGTTGTTTTGGAACTCTGAGATGGAACGTCACTGATTTTCAGAATGATAGATAGCCCTAATGGGACACTTGTACCCCCATTGCGGTTCACCCCTCAACTCAGTTTGGTTGTGTGAGAGTCAACCCAACTTATGTACAACCAAACTCATTTTAGGTATTGTGATACTCAACTGTTTTTAGTTGAGTTTGCTATAGTTGCCAACTTTAAATATTATATTTGGCAAATAAAATTTAAAAAAAAATTTTCTTAAAATTGTTTTTAACTGCTGTGCTGAATAAAAAGTATTTATAATGGATATAAGTGTCGATTGATGTTATGATAATTAAAATAAACTCTTGTGTAGATGTGCTACGTACAAAAAGAAAAATTCGTGATGATTCAAACCCTCTTGAGCTGCCCAGTACCAAGTACATATTTGTAATAAGTAGCGAAACTAAAAAATAATTTTATATTAATAGACTTATAAGTTATTTCCAACTAAACAAGGATGCGTTTTGTTATTTGTGGGATGAAATTAAAGATCACCTTAAAACACCTGTTCGCGTAGTGGCTATTCCTCATATATTAAAGTTATATGCTGCTCTTAGATTCTTTGCAGACGGGAGCTATCAAAAATACAATGAAATTAAAAAGTCGTTATAAAAATGTACATGTATGCTGGATGTTCTTGCCTAGAAGAAGATATTGGAACAAGAGTTTAACTATTTAACAAATTTCATACGTATTTAACTTAAGCCTAAGAAAAAAATGTTTAAGTTGCAATATTACTTAATAAAACGACAAAAATAATAAATCTTACTTAACATTTTTTAATATATTATATCAGGTTTAACCACATTCAGTAAAAATCTTATATATGTATGTATTCGCATTATACAATGTACTTTTTCCTTCTATTTTACTTTTTTTTTATTTTTTCCTTAACAAAAGCGAAAAAAATAATTCTCGATTTCCCAAAAAATTTAAATGAGCGAAAAATCACCTTTTGTTCTGCATATATAGACATATATACTAGCATATTACCCGCCATGCCCGTCTGTCCATGTGCTAGTTGAAATCAACTTTTCGAAGCAACTATATGTTCTACAGACCTATGTATGGTATCAATCTTTTGAAAATATCCGGGAATGAATCGCTATTGAAATTCAGCACAATCGCGCCATAACTTTTTGAGATATGAGCAAATAAACATTGCCTCTGTTTTTTTCCTTTACTACTATTTGTAAATATACTGCATCTAGAGATATTATTGAAAAATTTTGGATAAAGCGTGCTCTAATCGGTAAAGTTATAGGCAACAATTTTTTTAAATATATTATTTAAAAATGAACAAACCAAAATCAATTTTTTTTTAGCGTTAGACAACCGAGAGAGTCAATATTGGTATCATCTGAAAGGACTTGACTACCGCAATATAAGCACTATAAAAAAATTAAGTTCATGTTGGCCGAATCTACAAAATGGCGGACAATAAATTTATATATGGGTAAAATCTGGTATTTTAAAATGTAACTTTTTGAATCCCCTCAATATATACAGTAAGTTATTAAAAAATTTAAAATCCAAGATGGCGTCTAAAACAAAATAGCGAAACAAATTTTTTTAACCCTATGTTAAAAATCAAAGATGGCGTCGGAAATAATAAAGAAAAGAGCGTATTGTATGCAATCTGAAATCTAGCCTAAGCTACGATGTGGTTATTATACCTATGTACATGATGTCAAAGGGTATTATCAGATTCGGCACGGCCGAATATAGCACTACTACTTGTTTTAATTACTAAATGTTTTCTGGTTAAAATTATAAAAAATTTTTTCTGATTTATTTTAGTTAGAAGAAAAAGTACAGTAAGGTAGGTAGGTAGGTAGGAAAGGGGGATGCAGAAAGCAGTATCTGCCTCCTACACCCAAACTCGGAGACCGATAAGGTCCATTGCGTTACCCTTTATATAGTTAATATAGAAAAGAGAGAGAGGGTTGTCAGAGATATAGTACATGAAAAAATAATAAAAATAAGTTAGTAGGAAATAGAATAGAAGAAAGAAAAACAGATTCTCTACGATCCCCATTGCATGTTCAGCATGCCAGGATCTTTCTTATACACAAGGTTTGTTTGGTATTGAAAATGGGCTAAATCGGAATATTAGGAAGAGAGTTATAGATCGTAATGCAAGAGTAGGTCGAAAAAACCGTGTCCTTCCAACATCGAATAAAATGGAGTTTTGTCCAAAAGCATCAACGTAGTCATGAAACTCCAAATATATATTTTCTGAGCAAAATTAATATTTCTCCCCAAAAATTGCCTAAATCTATGCATTAGGAAAGGAGTTATAGATCAAAATGTACGAAAATTTATACCGCGCAGTGTATTTTTCAGTATATTTAAAATTTAAATATCTAAGTTATATTCATTAACAGAAATAACTTTTACGCGCCTACTATAACGCCCACTTTTCACGTTATCTACCGTTAATGAAATTTTAAAGCTCATAAAACCGATAAAATAAGAGGTATGGTGATGAAATTTGCGACATATAACCTTCTAATCAATGTAATTGTTGTGCCTGAAAATTTAGGTGACACGCCAAATTTAACGCCTACCTCACATAAACGTTTTATCTTAAATTCATGTAATTTCTCTAATGGCAAAGTTTTTGGAAAAATAAAGGACTATTTTGAAATATCTAAGTTGTATTTATTAGCAGAAACTTTATTGACGCGCCTACTTTAACGCCCACTTTCATTAAAATATTAAATTTACGAAAACATTTTACTAGCATATCGAAGTTATAAAGGGTGGTTAAATTTTAAGGGCCGATGTTGATCTTGAATGAAACACAAATTGTTTAGGAAATTATTATCATTTCTTTTTATTATGATGTTTGTATGGTTAAATTATGTATGGAACAAAATATCGGCCAAATGGCCCCCCCAACCTCGGCGGCACACCTCGATCCGATGGTCCAAATTTTCAATGATGAGTCGAGGTTGACCGCTCTTTTGCCAGACTATCGCGAAAAACAGCAATGGTTCCCATTCAACGAACTAAGAAGGCATTCACAGATGTTCTCACATTTTATACCGACCTGTTTTGCTGAAATTTAAATATTTTTTACAATTCTCCCGATTGTGGACGAATTTGAACGATTATGTTGACCAAAAGAATCACGAAGTGCACAAAATGCATTTTGATTTGAACGCCCATTTTCATAAAAAACCTGAATAACTTGAACGCCTTTCTCATTTGCGTACCTTTCCACGGTTCAAATTGAGTTAGTCTGAGATTGAGAAATGTCAAATGAAATGAAAAAAAAACTTGACGTTTAGGTGTGGTGCACCTTCAACATGGGCCCATTTAACCACTCTCTACAAAGAAAGTGATACATATTTTATTATAGAGATTATTCCATAGAGCTTAACAAAATAATAAATATTGTGCTTTAAATGTACACAAAATTGGTGGTAGGTATAAGCCGAATATAATTCTCTTATTTGTTCAATTTAATTTGTATAATTTTTAGTTTAGTAGGTATAATATTATATATATAAATATTAGTTTTTCACTTATTAATAATAATTAATACCTTTTAAGTGGCATTTGGAATGCTCCTGCATAACAACAGTACTATTTATTCTGGCACAAGTAATTGATGCAATTTCGTTTTTGTTCACTTATTACATTTTCCTGACCAGAGTTCAATGGGCTTTTGCGCTTGACATCAGTAAAGTCCATAATATTACATAGATCGATTTCATCACGTTTTTTTTCAACAAAACATTGGATTCGCCTTTTTATTTCTTCTTCGCTAGCTGAAATTTGAACCAACTGAGATGGTATTGGATGAAGCTCTTCATAATCGAACATATTCTCACATCTACCATAAAAATCTATTTCAGTTAAAAAAATTTATTAAAGAAGTAAAATTTATTTCCATATACAAAAATATGTAGTAGTATAATTCTAAATTTAATAACAATTTATTTACTATTTTTTACAAGCAATATTTAATAATAAGAGATCTAATAAAAAGAAAAATTATGGCATAGTTAGTAAATTAAAATATGACCAAAGAAATATTATATAACAAAAAATTAACTACTATTACTACTCATTGTTTCGGTTTCTGTTAGCCACTGACATTCCTTGTTCTCTTTCCAAACTGATTCTTTGTCTTTGTATATTTCCTTCTTCCATATAGGCACACGCTTTTTAAGTTCTTCAATTGCAACCGCGACAGCATCTAATGAAGTTTTACGATGTGGCGAAGACATAGCAATGACGACACTGGCTTCTCGAACGTTAACTAAGCCCAAACGATGGAAAATCGCAATATTTATAAGGTCTGGCCATTGACGCCTTAGCTCTTCACAAATAATTTCAATTTGTTTTAACGCCATTGGCTTGTATGCTTCATACTCTAATGATATTACCTATAAATAGAACAAATACAAAGTATACAAATAATTACACAAGCAACAACCGATGACTTCCGATTCAGATGAAATTTGAACTAAATTTGAAAATTTTTTTAATACAACATAGTACGTCAACAAATTCTATTTCAACATATGAAGTTTATATCATTACAATAGTTAATTTTTTTATTTTATATCTTCAACTTGTTTTTAATTAAAAAATATTTCTTTTAATATTTGGTGTATTAAGGCGTCACAATGGACCGTATTGGTACCTGGGTGAGGGTAACTTTGCACCAGCGATACCTATCTACCTACCTACCTAATATTTGGTGTCATAAAAGAAAAAGATAAATAATAAAAATTTAAACAAGAATGCTATATTCGGCCGTGCCCTTCACCATCATGTAAACATCGCAGTTTAGCTTAGATTTCATGTTATATATTTTCTTTTTTATTTTGGATGTCATATTTGATTTTGAATTTTTACATAGTTAACCGCAATCTACTAGTCAAGACGTTTTATTTGATACCTTTATTATTATTAAAAACGTCCTTCCGTTTAATGCCAATGTTGAGGGGGTTGAAATGGGTACATTTTTAATAACTACATTTGACCCATTTACAAATCAATTGTACGCCATTTTGAAGTGGTGGTCATTTTAGATTTTAAATTTTTTATGGTGTCCTATACATATTTTGTTCATCGAACCCTTTCTTTTGATATCCATATCATTTAGCTCTGTTGTCGAAAAGCTGAAAAATTCAATTTTTGTTTTTTATTTTTTAGGAAAAAATACGAAGCATTTTATTTTTGTGCTTATATCTCAGTTAGTTTCAAACCGCTTTGCCAGTTTGTCTCGGCGTTAGTTTTCGAGGCCACGGTTTGTATTCAGCATGTTCAAAATTTAATTAGGAGTTTCAATCTATATATATGTATATAAAAGAGTAGTGTGACTAACTGATTCATAATCGCACAGCCCAAACGCAAAGAGCTACAGACATGAAATTTGGACAATCGGTTCCTTCTTCAATGTATGGCTCCACTAAGAAGGGATTTTTGGAAATTCGTACTTTAAGGGGGTAAAATCGGTAATCTTATATCTGCTAAACTAAAATTGATACAAATTAAATTGAAAAAGTATTGTAATTTGCACAAAAAATAAGCTGACAGGTATCTGGGCTTTTTCTGAATTTTTAACCCCTAAGGGAAAAAAGGGTAAAAACTATTATTTGGTACCTTTTTTGGTACCCCATGTAATTTGCAAACACATTAGGCTAGGAAAATAATTTAAACTGTATTAGTTTATCCTCGAAAAAATATTAATAGGATTTCGGCAATTTTATTAAATTCACATGTATAAGGGGTAAAAATTTTCCCTTTTTTGGTACTTTTTTAAAAGAAACTCTTTTAATATTATTCTATGGGACAAAATTTAATAATTATTATTGCGTAATAGAATATGCACAATTATTTAGGTGAAATTTTTGGAAACTGTTTTGGGGCCAAAAAAGATACCAAAACGGGGAAAGTACCGGAATATAAAATTTTTTCAGGGAAAGTTTTTACAATTTTCAACAATTAACAATTAAAAAATTAGAATGGTTAAAAAAACTATTTTTTTTTTAAAAAGGCGGGAAAATTTTTTGTTTACATTTGAAATAAACAAAAAAAATTCCCGCACATTTTTTAATTGTTGAAATTTGTAAAAACTTTTCCACCCAATGTGGTAGCGAAATATCAGAAAATAAAATTAAAACAATTTTTTTATTAAAAAAAGTGATCTCAAGCTCAATAGAAAAAACAACTGCTTATATTATTACTTTTATGCAAAAAAGAGTAGATTTACTAACTTTAAATCATGTCTATTAAAATATTTTATTACACTTTTTTAACTTTAAATTGGGAACTTGGACCAAAAATACTTTTTCGCATTCCTATGATACTTTTGTATTTTCTACGTTTATAAAGGTAGAATTGTAAAATAAAGGACTAAGGTAAGACTAAAAATGTTATGGGTGACCAAAAAGGTATTTTTTGAATTTTTATTGTACTTTTTGTATTTTCTACGTTTATGAAGGTAGGATTGTACAACCAAGGACTATTGATTCCAGGTAAGACCAAATATGTAATGGGCGAACAAAAAGGTACTTTTTTGAATTTGTATTGTACTTTTTGTATTTTCTACGTTTATAAAGGCAGGATTGTACAATCAAAGACTATCGATTCCAGATAAGACAAAATTTTATGGGCGACCAAAAAGGTACTTTTTTGAATTTTTATGGTACTTTTTGTATTTTCTACGTTTATGAAGGTAGGATTGTACAATCAAAGACTATTGATTCCAGGTGAGACTAAAAATGTTATGTGCGACCAAAAAATTTCAACAAAAAAAAGGCTGACAGTTGTCTGGAATTTTTAACCCCTAAGGGGAAAAACGGGTAAAAACTATAATTTTGTACTTTTTTGGTACCCTATGTAACTTCCAAACACATAAAGCTAGTTAATCCGCGAAAAAATATCATTAGGATTTCAACACTTTCTTTAAATTTGTATGTATAAGGGTGATGGTGGAACAGCCAGAAGAAAAACCCCACTATCACGTAAAAGAAAGCCGGAAGAAAAATCGGCTAAGGAGCAACCCACATATGCGAAAGTGGCCAGAAGGAAGATGACAGAGGAGCTATGCTATGCTGTTATCAATTCCAATAGCGCATCGGGTAAAATTCCAATGGCACATCAGAAGGAATTAGAGAATACCATAAATGAGAGGATTGTGCAGTATGTCCTGGAAGCAGATGATAATGCTCCACAAATCCATATAGAGTCAGGTTTCGCCAGGGAAGTACTGTTTCTACAATTAGAATCAGACAGCTGCGCACATATTATGAAAGACCTAGTGGGAGGCACACCAGCCCCGTGGGAGGGTGGCAAACTTGCCATGGTGAAAAAGGCCGATATCCCATCCCTAGGTAGGTAGGTAGGTAGGAAAGGGGGATGCAGGAAGCAGTGTCTGCCTCCTACACCCACACTCGGAGACCAATAAGGTCCATTGCGTTACCCTTTTGTATAAAAAGAAAAATAGAAAAGAGGTTTCCAAAGATATACAGTATAAGAATAATAGTAGGGTATAGAATAGAAGGAATAGAATAGAAGGAAGAAAGAAATACAGATTTTCTACGAGCTCCATTGCCTGATCACCAACCACCCGATCCCCATGATGAATCCGATAATATTTCCTAGCTTGCACTCTGAAACATCACCCAACTCATCGTGGAATCGTTTACCTAGCCACCTTAGCCTGTGATTCTGTAACCTTGGACAGTGACAGACAATGTGCTCCACAGTCTCCAGTTCGTCCTCATCCTCACACATCCTACAATAATCCGGAGTGCCGCGATCCCATCTATTAATCCTAGCCCTCACAGGACAGTGCCCTGTTAAAACCCCAATAGTGGCCCTCAGACATACCCTATCCAGGCCCAGAAGTACCGTAGAGTCCGCCGAGTTCAACTTGGGCCAAAAAGCCCTTGATACTCTGCAGTCTCTTCTGTTCCTCCACGCCATATTGGTCCTGTCATATACCCACGCCCTGATACGCCCGAAATAGTACCCTAACGGAGGCCTCGCCACGTCCTCCTCGCTCGCCGAGACCAGTGCCGATCCACCGCGCGCAAGTTCGTCAGCAATTTCATTGCCGATGATTCCCTTGTGCCCTGGTACCCAACACAGTCTAACATCGAAGAGGTTCATGATCCTGTCGAGTGCCCTCCTACACTTCTCAACCAGCCTAGATTTGACATAATGTCCCTTCAAGGCTCTGAGCGCCGCCTGACTGTCCACATATAGAGTAACTTCCCTACCCCTTGGAACATGTTCCAATATAAGATCCGTCGCCTTATAGATAGCCAGTATCTCCGCTTGGAACACACTACAGTTATCAGAAAGCCTATAAGACCTCCTGATGTTCTCTCCCATAATATAGACACCTGCCCCTGTGCCCATATCCATCTTCGATCCATCCGTAAAGACTGCACACCCCTCAAACAGTCTGTCGGATCCGACCCAACAATCCCTATCCGGAATTACTAGCGGGGGTGTCCTAACAAAACTGATCTCTGTGACCTTGTAGTCTGTCAGATTACCCTGACATTGAGCATAGTCCTGGAGACCAGTTTCCCATAGAATTCTAGTGTGGCCCATGTCAAGTATTCTACCCAACCCTGACTCACCTAGCCTAATCAAGCTCCTTGCCGCCATTCCCTTCACCCAGAACTCCAAAGGAATAGTGCCAAGAATGGTGTCCAAAGACCCCTGAGGTGTGCTTCTCATAGCACCAGTGATACCGAGCGAAGCACACCTCTGAACCTTCGTAAGGAGCTTCCTATAGCAACCCTTTTCCAATGCCTCCCACCAGACAGTACATCCATATGTTAGAATGGGTCTTACCACCGTCGTGTAAATCCAATTCACCACCCTTGGTTGTAGGCCCCAACTCTTACCTATGGAGTTCCTACAAGTGTAATAGGCATTTAGGCCCCTTTTCACTCTCTCCCGTACGTTCTGACTCCATGACAGCTTACTGTCGAGAAATACACCGAGATATTTCGCCCCACCCGCTAGTTCTAACTCTACCCCATTAAGCATCGGTCGCCTAAACGCCCCGATCTTATATCTCCTGGTAAAGAGAACTAGCTCAGTCTTCCCCGAGTTCACACCCAGTCCATTCTCAGAAGCCCAAGAAGATAATGTACATAATGCCGATTGAAGTACCTCGCTAATCGTCGGAAGAAATCTTCCCCTGACCAGCAGAACTACATCATCCGCATATGCCACAATCTTTACGCCCTCACTCTCAAATCTCCTCAAAATAACATTGACCGTTAGTAACCACAAAAGGGGCGATAAAACCCCCCCCTGTGGTGTCCCCCTGGTCACTGTCCTTCTCGTGTCGAAATCTCCCAAGCTAGAATTTATAACCCTACACTTCAACATCGAGGTTATCCAACTAACCAGAAAATCCCTGACTCCCAGCCCATACAGAGCCGCTCTAATTGCCTCTATACTAACATTGTTAAAGGCACCCTCTACATCCAAAAACGCCGCTAGCGTATATTCCCTATCCTGCAAGCTACGTTCTATAAAACCAACCACATCATGCAGTGCACTCTCAACAGATCTACCCTTCAGATAAGCATGTTGAGCCCCACTAATAATGTGGGGATCAATAAAATCCCTCAGATGTAGATCGACCAGTCTCTCCAGCGTCTTAAGCAGAAAAGACGAGAGGCTGATAGGTCTAAAATCCCCTGGCTTCGAGTGTCCCGCCTTACCGGCCTTGGGTATAAAAATAACCCTAACCTCTCTCCACCTCCTAGGTATGTATCTCCTCAGGAGACACGCTCTAAACACTTCCGTCAACAGTGAGAGAAAATGATCCGAGACGTTCTGCAGCATGGCAGGGATAATTCCATCCGGACCCGGGGATTTATAGGCCTCAAATGTATTAACCGCCCATGCTACCTTATCCGTCGTTATCATCTCCTCAGCAACTATCTCTTGTTCCCTACCGATCGACCCCAGGTCGACCTCTGTCGAATGAGCGTTCACCACATTCACACAGCCAGGAAAGTGTGTCCCCATAAGTAGATCCAGGGTCTCCGAGCAAGACTCTGTCCATGAGCCATCCGTCCTCTGAATATATCCAGGTACCGTAGGGTCTTTGGATAATATTTTCCTGAACCTTGATAGCTCATCCCTAACCAAGGTTTCATTTTTCGTTAAAGGTTGGGGCAGCAAACTAGATAGCAAAGCCATGCTTAAAATCATTGGCAAGCAAAATTGAGGTCTGGAAGTAGACAAATGGGAGGTTTTCCATCGTGAGGAAACTGACCATGGCACCATAGTAGTAGTAGGGGTGGATAAACATTCCATGTCTTACCTCGAGGAGCAAAAGGGGAAGGTGTACTTCGCGAGTACAACTATTTTCTTCAAAGTTGGTAAGACGCCCATTGGTTGGACACATAATCCAACGGAGAAGAAAAACCGCGATGACGAAGCTAAGGAGGCTAAAGTAGATGAAGGCCACCCCGTGCCAATGAAGAGGAAGGAGTTGGAGATCACTCAATCCCAAAAGGAATCTCTTTTAGCCGAACAACAATGATACTGCTCTTGCAGATCAATCTCCATCGCAGCAGAACGGCTACACAAGCTTTGATGGAAAATATAACTAAAGGTAAGATACACATAGTTCTCATACAGGAACCCTGGACTGTTAAAGACAGTCACTGGCTTGAATGAGTGTGATTACCAATTATTTTATGCTAAAACTGGGTCTCGACCCACAACATGTATATTTTGTCATAAGGTATTAAATTATATTTTTTACCCAGATTTATCAACAGCGGACGCCACTACCTTAATACATGGCTCACGCAATTAAATGCTGGCATCGGTGTACCAACCTTCTGATGCTCCGACACTACCACCAACGACGGATTTAAGAATTATAATAACATCGGCAAGGAGAACAGGTAGGAATATTTTAATAGGCTGTGATGCGAACTCGCATCACCTCTATTGGGGCAGCACGAACAGTAACAAGAGAGGAGACGCCCTATGGGAATTCCTAAATGCAAATAACTTATTTACCCTTAACTCAGGTAATAAACCTACATTTATTAACAGAATTAGGGAAGAGGTAATTGATGTGACTATATGTTCAGAAAATTTGATTGATGAAATTTGCGATTGGCACGTATCTGATATGCACTCTTATTCGAAACATCGCTATATTTTTATGACCTTAATTCATCCGCCACCGGAACCGGTGACTTTTAGGAATAAGGCCAGAACAGACTGGCGAAATTTTAGGTTAAGTCTTTAACATAAACTCGAAACTTATCCGGAACCGGATGTAAATCTGGACACGATAGATTCGATGGTGGGAGACTGACTGCCGATTTTAAGGAAACTTTTGAGGAGCATTGTCCACTCCAACAAAGGCGAACCCCAAGAGGAAAGCCCTGGATGACAGGTGAACTGATTAATCTCAGGAAAGAAACCCGAAGGCTATTTAACAGAGCCTATCGAAAGAAACAATCAGTATACTGGGACGATTACAGTGAAAAGCTCAGAATATACAACAAGGCAATAAGAATCGCCAAACGCAGATCCTGGAGACTTTTTTGCAATCAGGTGGACAGCGTGAATGACGTTTCTAGAATTAAGAAATTCCTATCAAAAACCCATACCCAACCGGAAACCCTCGTTGACTCGAACGGGAAAAGGTCGGAGACGATGGAGGAATACTGATAGAGGCACACTTCCAAACGGAAATGGCGGATGACGGAGAAATTCCCCACCCCCATGATGGTAGAGCCACGACGAACATAATTATAACCACAAAGATGGTCAGAGAGGCGTTAAATAGTTTCTTGCCATATAAGGCACCAGGGTCGGACCAGGGCATTGACCTAATCGATATAAGGTTGGCGGACATTTTTACTACTTGCCTAAAATATGCGTATACCCCTGTGGAATGGAGGGAGGCGAGAGTCGTTTTCATACCTAAACCAGGGAAGGAAAATTACGCAGATCCTAAATCTTATAGACCCATAACCTTAACATCATTCTTATTGAAAACCATGGAGCGTACCGTCGATGGATTAGTCAGAAGACGAATACCAGACGATTCAATGAAATTCGGACAACACGCCTATATCAAGGCCAGATCTACTGAGACAGCTCTTCAGGAAGTGGTTTATCATATAGAAAGATCCTTCGACCTGGGTGTGTATACCATGGGCGTAATCATAGACATAGAAGGAGCTTTCAATAACGTAATGACCTCGAGTCTTATCGGTTCCTTAGAGAACTTAGGGTTAAGCCATGTCTTAATTGCATGGATTAGCAATATGTTAAGGAACAGATGGATAAATTGTGAGGCAAATGGAGTAAGAAGAAGGGACAAAGTATGTCGAGGAACCCCGCAGGGAGGTATTTTATCTCCATTATTATGGGTAAATACCATACATAGTCTACTGAGGATTCTATCAAACGAGGGATTCAAGCCTATCTGTTACGCAGATGATGTTGCGATACTGATCAGAGGGACGAATCCAAATTCTTTATGTATAAGAGCAATGGAGGCTTTGAATATATCCTATAACTGGGCAAAGGAGCGAGGGCTCAATGTCAACCCGGAAAAGACAGAAATCTGTTTGTTTACGAGAAAGAGGAAGATACCGGTGCATAGCCATCCCATCTTTCGGTATAAGACAAGTAAGATTGATAAAAAGGTCAAATACCTAGGAATAGTACTTGATTGAAGACTATCCTGGAAGGACCACATTGAATGTAAAGTGGAAAAAGCTCAAAGAATATTGGCCCTCTGCAGAAGAGTAATAGGCTCATAGTGGGGCATAAGCCCAAGGATGACCCATTAGCTATATACGAGTGTACTGCGGCCTACAATTACGTATGCTTCGTTGGTATGAATAAGGTGAATAAAACACCTCTTCAAAAGATTCAGAGACAGTGCTGCATTAGTATTTGCGGCGCCATGAGGACCACATCGACAATGGCCATTGAGAATGTATTATCCATTTGGCCAATTGAGATACAGGTAAAATATGGAGCGGCCTTAGCTGCCACAAGATTAATGGCAATAAATGAGTGGCTTATAAGAGAACATAAGACCAGATACCAAAAAATAACGGATATCTTACCGATGGAAGATATTACGGAATTAACATGTGATAAAATCCCGATGAGAGTACTAACTGCATGACCTTAGTACCGGAAGAGGGAGAATGGGATGAGATAATCAGGATGGGAAACACCCATGGAATCGATCTTTATACAGACGGTTAAAAGATTGGTGACCAAACTGGAATGGACTTATACGACATAAGCCGAAATAGAAGCAAATACTTCCGTCTACCAGATCACAACACTATTTTTCAGGCTGAGATCATGGCGATTACGGAAGGAATTAAATGGATAAAGGAAACGAATAGCGAAACCCCGATTCGTATCTTTACGGATAGCCAATCAGTGATTAAGACATTGAGAAAGGAGAAAGTTGAATCCCGGAACGTTTTGCAATGCAAGAGTGAGATAATGGCTGACTTCCTAAACGCAAGTTGCAATGCCTATTTACAATGCATACACTTCGTAAACGCATATGTAAACTTTCTAGCAATGTCCAATGTTCCTAATCGTTTGGCAACTCATTTTACTAAGTATCAGCTGTCAAAATCGCGCATCATTTTTATTTTGTATGCAAACATTTGAGCTGCAATGGCTGAGTTAGTATTTTCTTTGTTTATTTTTAATAAATTATTCATAATTGATAGAGTTTATTTAAATCACAGACTAATAATTTAAATAATTAAACACTTTATATTGCAGAGACAAAAAGTGGATCCATGAGCGTTCCTAAATGCCGATAAAATGCAAAAAAATCTCTGCAACGCAAGGTTGCACTTAAGACATTGCATACGCATTTTTTAAATTATGAATTGCAACTTGCGTTTAGGAAGTCGGCCAAACTCATATGCAAATTGTGAACATCTGGAGATAATATGGATACCAAGCCATCACGGGCTGATCGGAAACGAGAAAGCCGACAAGAGAGAGAACCCAAACCCCTTAATCGATTTAAGGATGAACTTAAACGTTGGGCGATGGAGGAACATGTCAGAAAATGGCAAAGCACTGATGTCGGTAAGGTGACAAGAACATTGTCCTGCGTTTGGGCATATTAGACGCGAGAATTTTACAGTGGATACTATGCCGAACTTGGAATACCTGGGGAACTCGAACTGGAGATCCATAAGGAGTTACATTGAGGGGACTGGATTCTTGGACTAGTCCGTTATTTATGGGAAATTATGTTTATGGTTTTTGTTTGGGAATTTCGTTTTCCACATGGAGCGCACAACATGTCAACTGGGCATAAGTGCATACCTGTCATGGGTTTGGGCTTTTAATGCCCCTCCTTTTCAACCTAACCTAACCATGTATAAGGGGTAAATTTTTTTCTATTTTCGGTACTTTTTTAAAAGAAACTTTTTTAATATTATTCAGTGGGACAAAATTTAATAATTATTATTGCCTAATAAAATATGGACAATTATTTAGGTGAAATTTTGGAAAACTTTTAGGGGGACCAAAAAGGGAAAAACACCGGAAATGTGTGTTATTCTTAATTACAGGGCCAATTTTCATAAAATTTGTAATAGGGATTTCACCAGACATACAAAATAATGTAATTTGGTCTTAATTTAAACACATTCATAACAGGGTAAAAAGTGGAAAATTCGGGAAAACAGTTTGGTACTTTTTAGAACATAATTACTTATATGCAAAATAGAGTAGATTTACTCACTTTAAATCGTCTATGAAAATATTTTTTTGTTGCATAAATATTTAAACTTTTTACACTTGAAATTTATACATTGATATGGAAAACCCAAAAAAGGTACTTTTCTATTTTTTGGATACTTTTTGTATTTTCTACATTTATGAAGATAGAATTTCCAAATTAGAGACTATTGATGCAACGTGAGATTGAAAATGTTATGAGCGACTAAAAATGTGCTTTTTGTATTTTCTACGTTTATGAAGGTAGAATTGTAAAATAAAGGACTAATGATTTCAGGTGAGACAATAAATGTTAAGGGCGACCAAAAAGGTACTTTTTGAATTTGTATGGTACTTTTTGTATTTTAAACGTTTGCGAAGCTAGAATTTCGAAATTACAGGCTATTGATACAAGGTGAGACTGAAAATGTTATGGGTGACCGAAAAGATACTGTTTTGAATTTTTAAGGTACTTTTTGTATTTTCTACGTTTATAAAGGTAGAGTTGTAAAATAAAAGACTATTGATTCCAGGTGATACTAAAAATGTTTTGGGCGACCAAAAAGGTGCTTTTTAAATTTTTATGGTACTTTTTGAATTTTCCACGTTTAAAAAGGTAGAATTGTAAAATAAAGGACTATTTATTCCAGGTGAAAAAAGTTATGGACGACCAAAAAAGTTTTATTTTAAATTTCTATTGTACAGTTTGTGTGTTACACTATATCATAGTTTTTATCACATATTTCTCCCACGACTTCTTCAAATATTACACGAAATTCCGACTCGCTAAAACTAGGGGATCTATATATTGCACAAATTATCAAATTAAAATTATCACATATGGCTCTACAAACTAATATCCAGTATTTAACTTCATTAACTTTTTCCATTAGTTTAATTATTTTCCAGTTCTTAAAATTTATTATAACACCGCCAGTTCTTGATGATGTTGATATAGAATTAATGTTATCATAACCATTTAAATTTACTTCATTATCCTCTACCTTATTTGTAATGTGTGTCTCCGATAGAATAAATAGGTCAGGTCTCTCTTTATATGCAATAATTTCAACTTGATTGTAATTATTAATTAATCCTTGTACATTTGTATATAGGAATCTAATATGATTTGGTTGCTAGACTGCTAGGCCAATTCTCTTCATTTTTACATTTAATTTATTTTGGTACACAGGACATTCTCTATCATTTGTATAATGATTCTCATCTTATTCCATATTTAATTTAATATTATTTTTTTTACAATTGATACACTTCGAAATCTGATTTTTGTTATTTCAATCTTTGGTTTTATGTTGACCATGACATTTAAGGCATATTTCTTGGTTTCTGCATTCGTTTGCTATGTGGTTATAACCTCTGCATTTAAGACACTGTTTAACTGTTGTTCCATCGAAAACTCTACATCCCTCCCATCCTGTATTAACTCTTCCCTCTTCAATCATTTTTGTATAGGCTTCATTTTCTGCAGTCAGTTTTACACCATATATTGTTTTATTACTTCTTTGACTTGATATCTTTCTATTACTTTTAAATTAGAGTTACAAATACTAGGATTTTGCTTTGTAAATTTTTCAATTATTTAATTTTTTCATGATCAAAAGTCATATCAGTGATTTTAAATTTAAGTTTTATGGGATTTGGTACTTTTATTTCATACCCCTCAGTTAATTTATTTTCAACTGCATTTTTAATTTTATTTCTTTCTTCACCGTTCTCACTTTGAATAACAATCATCCCATTTCTTCTACTTTCTACACTAGTAATTTTTAAATTTATTGGATCTACTTTATTAAGTTCTTCTTTTGTTTTATCTATCGTTTGTTTTTCTTTGGGCTTTATTATCAGGGGAACTTGCTTGGCTTCATCTGGTATCATTGTTTTAATTTTTACAGACTCAGCATACGACATCTTGTTTGTTTTTTTGTTGTTTCTTTAATTACTTTCTTTATCTCATTGCACATAACTACATTAAAAAAAAGAACTTGAGTATTCAATAAATAGTAAGAACAGTGCTATCGAAAAGCGGGTAATATTTTTCAAAATTATTGTTGGCATATCATACCTAAAATAGTGGGCCAATTCAAAGTGGTTGCATATCAGTCATATTTGTACTATTTCATATTATTTTATGCATGCATAAAATTTTTGTTAGTAATTTCCATACAAAAAAAATAATATGACTTTACACATTTGTTTCCTATGTATAAGAAATTGTTTATGTTATACTTTTAACCAAACTGTCTCTCAGAGAGAATTTCTTCGCTTCTCACCTCTCAGAGAGAATACTTTCTATTTTCTTCTTTCCTGTATACATACAATTTTTAACAGCGTCATCTCTTTGTCTTCTTTCTTGTATTAAATACATCATTTGTTAACAAAAGGTGTTCAAAGTCACTAGTCATATTAATATGAATTATATGACATAGTACAATATGAGAGTCTACTTTGAATTGGCTCAGTGTATTAAATAGTGTATTGTTGATTTTTGTGTTTGTTTGTTCATATCTTAAAAAGTTATGGGGCGATCGTGCTGGATTTCTATTCATTTCCGTGTATATGCAAAAGATTAATACCACATACAGGTCTGAGTAATATGTGGGGACTTCTAAAAGTTGATTTCAATCACCACACGGACATGGCTCAATCGACTTTCCTTGCCGCAAGCCTTTAAAATAATATATGTATATGTACTTTGTGGGGTCGGAAATAAATATATTAAAAATTACAAACGGAATGACAAAGCTATATATAGCCTTGGCACCACAGGTAAAGGATATAAAAAGGGACCGAGGACTAGACGTCTGCATGGCTACTCTCAACAGCAATTTTAATATATTCGTTTATTTAATACGTAGTGTTTTTCCAAGAATGACAAAAATAAGATTACGCATTGCGCATGTAAATTAGCTTTCTTATGCGTGACGTGAACATATAACAATAATAATAGATAACAGTAAAAAATAATAAATAAAAAAGTGTTTAATTTTTTTTGTTCAATCATATACTTTTAAATAAATTAAAATGCTACTGGCATCTCCGCCTCAAACAGTAAACATCCTGTTATTTTTTATTCTAAATTGTTTAGCCAATTTTAAAAACTAATACTAAAGAATGAGATCAGTGAAACCTTAACACACATTTTTAATTCCACCTTTCTTCATGCACAAAAAATATAACTGTTTATGATCAAGTTTGCATTTAAAAACTTGTCAAATTATGTGTACAAAATAATAGCATAATCGGATTATTAGTTTGTTTGAAAATGGATTCCGAAGAAAATGTGCGTGAAAAAATAATAACAATTTTTTAAAAAAATCCCAGTCGTACTTACAAATCTATTGCAAATGAGATAAAGGTGTCACGACAAACAGTTTCGCGTGTGATAAAAGTGTATAACGAACGTCGTAGTATTAAAAGGAAAGCTGGAAGTGGAGCTAAAAAAGGTATAACTGACCCACAGTTAGCTTCAAAGATTGTTAGTCTTCTAAACCAAAATCCCAACCTCTCAAACCGTAAAGCCGCCTTAAAAGCAAACTGTTCCGATTTTTTTGTAAGGAAGGTTAAAAGATATGAAGGCCTTAAGTCCTACAAGGTTCAGAAAGTGCCAGACAGAAATTCGAAGAAAAACTTGGATGCAAAAAGTCGTGCCAAAGAACTGCTTAGAAATTTTATCAACAAATATGAGTGTTGTATTATGGATGATGAGACTTACGTTCTTGCCGACTTATCTCAGCTCCCAGGGCGAAGTTATTATGTGGCCGATGGAAGAGGTAATGTCGATGACCAATTTAAGTTCCAAAAAAAGACAAAGTTTCCAAAGAAGTACTTAGTTTGGCAAGCTATATGCACGTGCGGAGAAAGAAGCAGTAAATTTATTACTACTGGGACTATCAACACTGATATTTACATCAAGGAGTGCTTGCAGAAGAGGTTGCTTCCATTCATACGAAAACACAATAAGTCAACATATTTTTGGCCCGACCTAGCGTCGTGTCATTATAGTAAATCTGCAGCAGAATGGTATGAAACAAATAATATAGTGGTAGTGCCAAAAGAAGCAAATCCACCTAATTGTCCAGAACTAAGGCCCATCTAACGTTACTGGGCTTTAGTCAAAAGAGTGCTGAAGGATACAAAACAAGTTGCTAATACTACTAAAATTTTTTCCCAGAAATGGTCTTATTCCAGCAATAAAGTTACTAAGGATACCACCAAAACCCTCATGGTCTCAATTCCGGAAAAGGTGAAACAGTTCATCAAAAAAAGCTGAATTTTTACAAAAAGCATTAATATTTTTATGTTCACACAGGCGTCTTAATTGTCAATTTATAATATTATCGCAATTAAAGGCCTTATTGAGCTCAATTTCCCATACTAAAAATTATTTTTAAATTGAGCAATATATACTTAATTGTTTCACTTATTGTCTAAACCTCGAAATACAACTCTTGAGAAGTATGTTCAGTGAGAAGAAAATTATATAGGTGGCATTTCTAATGTCAAACAAATAAATATACAAAAAATAAAAATTAAGAAAATGAAAAATTTTTGAAGAAAATTTTAAAAAAAGGTTTGAATAAATTCAAATACATACATATAAGTATATACATATATGTATGAATATAATTGTAAATATATTTTATCAACAGGAAAAACACTAAAAAGAAGGCATTATTTGATTTGGTATAAATACATCGTATTTTACAGCTATCAAATGCTAATGGAGTAAGATAAATTGAGTATGTCTGAACACTTATTTTAATTGCTCAATCAACACTAAATTGAAACAATTAAAAATATCTGTCTGAACAGGGTATAAAAAGTCAATAAAAGAAAAGACTTTAATTGTTTGTGAATTTCTGACAAGGTTGTCGCAAAAAAGAAAGAAGCATTGGGGTTATTGCCCTGAATTTAAAGTGCCTAAAATAAACGACGTACCTAGCAGCAGTGTAAATAGATTTTATTTACTTGCAAATTAAGAAGAGGAAGAACATGGTACTCACAAGGAGAAAATGTGCATAGTTTTTCGTTAGTTTTTGTTATAATTGGAAAAAGGTGTATGTTCAAAAGAATGTCAATTGAAACAAATATAATATCTGTCTCAAGGACTCTTTATGAAGATGCCTTAAATGTACTATTAACCAAGAAGTACCAGTTTTACACGCATGGACTAAAAGATACAAAAATTTTTAAATTTGTGTTGTTTGGTCTTATTCAAATGGATACTAAGATAATTTGTGATAAATTAAACAAATCACACAATATAAGTCCGGTAAGTGTTAAGGAAATCACTACGAAAGATCAACCGCAGATGACACGATTTATTTAATGAATTTGATCGCCAACAAGTGTCGAAGAGGGATATCTTGAAAATTAGATATTTTAGAAATATAACCGTTTACTGGAAAAAAACCACTTAAGGGCAGCAAAGGTCCTACTCAATGCAACAAATGCTGTATGTATGGTCACGGTTCTATGAACTGTAACAGATTAGTAGTGTGTGCAGCCTGTGTGGGTAATCATGAATTTGCAGATTGTCCCTTAAACTAAGCACCTAATAGTGAGAACATTATCTATAGATGTTACAACTGTGCTAGGAAGAATTTTAAAAACGTTAAGCACAGATCAGTACCCCAGATTGTGTTCCACCTGTTAAAGTCACCGGTAATTATTATTGGGTTCTGAAAGGAGGAGAATATTGTTGATAGTTTATTTTCGTCTAAGTGCTTTATTAGGTGGTATATAAAAGCATAATATAATAAATTTTATGTTGAGTAATATTTCAATGGCTATTACTTGGTAACTAGAGTTGATGTTCAGTTGTTTGTGTGGGATGTTGGATTTTATGAGTAATCCAATGCCTTGTTTTGTGGTGCTATTATATGGCGAATTGTGTAAGTATCCATTATAATTATTGGGTATTATGGGGTTGACTTTAAAAGGACAGTAAGTTTCCTGTAAGGATATGACGGTTGGGTCGAATTCCCTTATTAATATTTCCAAGTCACAATAATTGTTAAGATAGCCTTTCATGTTTCATTGGATGATATTGAAGCCCATGATGGGTAAGTTTGTTTTGTGGGGTTTCAGTTTTATTAAGAGGGGGGATTCCATTGGAGAAGAATCCGTTGGAAGGAAGTATGAATTGGTGTTAATTAGTGGTTGTGTTAAGTGATATATTGGTGATTGAATTTGGTTTCTTTCTGTTAGTGAAATACTACTTTTTTGCATGTTTCTTAAATAATTTGCTATGAAATTTTTAGTTTTAGATGTGTCTTTTAATGTTATTGTGTTGTTAGCGGTTTCGGAGTATTTTGTTAATGTTTTATCGGTGTTTGTTGTTGTTTGTTTTTATTATGAGACGAAAGAGGTTAATTGTAAGAACAATTTTGCCGGTTAATGATCGAGTTTCGCCATCTTCGTTTAATTTGGTGAATTTGTATGCTTCGGTAACTCCTTGGTTTTTCATTTCTTTGACTATTTCTTCTTCTGGAACTTTGTTAAGACATGGTGCGTGTATGACGCCTTTTATGAAATTTAAGGTGGAGTGGAGTTTTTATAAGACGGGGCATAACAAGCATAATGCTTTCACTTTGAGGAATTTGTCTGCAACTCGTGGTTAAGCGCTAGAATGAGGAGGTTGACGTCGCGTAATTGGGAAATCGAGTTGATTTCTGTACTTATTGATTTTATGCTTTTTTAAAGTGCGAATGGGCTTATGTCAGACAGTGATTTCTTTGGGTCTGTGGATGATATAATAAGATATTTTGGGTTGAAATTTATTTATTTATCTATTTATGTATCGTTTTTTGTTTTTTTTGAGGCAGCGCGTGTGAGATTGTGTGAAGAGAACAATAAAACCCGTTAGTATTTGCAAAACGTATAAAAATAACTACAGAGAAAAAACAACCGGTCGGATCGACCAATACATGTCGGAGCTGTACTCATCGCAGTAAAATATAATGTTGAACATGAATTATTACCAAAAATAAAAACGTGTGAGGCTGAAAATATTTCGGTACGAGTAATAATAAATAGACGCCCTGTAATTTCTACATCTGCATACCATCCGGCTCATAAAGTAAATTTTAAAACAGGTATGGATGATTTAACTTTACGTTCAAATGACTATTTTTTGGTGATTTTAATATTCAGAGGTACAGTTTTGATGGCATTTTGATGGTACCCTTATAAAATCGAATATTACAAACACAGGTAATCTATATGTAGCATTAAGATGCTACATGCTTAGATGAGATTAACAGCATAATAATTAAAAATCTGCCCAACTTTTTTTTTTGAAATCTTATTTAACTTTTGTTCCACAAATTTGGAAAGGATCCTAAATTACCCTCCGGCTATAGGCCAATCAATAATCATTCTAAGCTTATTGGATATGGTGTTCGAGAAAATTATTCATACCAGAATAGTAGATTTTTCAAATTGCAATAATATCATAATTCGAGAACAGTTTGGTTTTCGAAAGGAGCATTTCACTGTACATCAATTTAAAAGAGTCGTAAAGTCTCTAGAAAGTAATAACAGAAATCGAAAAAGTACTGGAGTCGTTTTTCTTGATATCGAAAAAGCTTTTGACTCAATATGATAGACTAGTGTATAAATTAAATACGTTTAATTTTCTATTTATCTACAAAAAAAAACTTATCAAAAGCTGTTTATATAAACGTACATTTGTTGCATCTGTCAACAACAAATTCTCTAGTGAAAGGCAAATACCTGCGGGCTTGCCGCAAGGATCAGTATTATCCCCTACACTATACTCGATATACACATCTGATGTTACTTTAAGAAGAGACCATGATGCAGCTTTTTACGCGGATGACAGCGCCTTTATTTCTTGCTGTAAAATGTCGAATGCGATAATTAGGAGAATGGAAAATAATCTTAAATTAATTCGTAAATACTATGACAAGTGGAAAATAAAAGTCAATGACGATAATACTCAAGCAATTATATTTCCATTCAACAAATCACGAAAACGCTTTCCTACTAGATATTTATCGTCTAGGGGAACAATTATTCTATTGAAGGACGAAATTAAATATTTATGAGTAATCCTTGACAAAAAACTTTTATTTAAACAGCATATTCATTACATTTGTAAGAAGGCAATTAAGTGTAGCCGTGCCTTATACCCCTTTAATAGCCGAAGCTCTAAACTTAATATAAAGAACAAGGTACTTATTTACAAAATATGTATTCGAACGATTATGACCTACTGTTGCAAATCTGCTCCCGAAAGCTGCTTAAACGCATAAGAAAAAATTGCAAATCATTAAAAAAAAAATTGAAAATAATACACAATCTTCATTTTAGATATCCAACTTATCTTCTACATAAAAACTTTAACTTCAAAATGTTTAATTCATAGACAAGGGAACTGATGTTGTCATTTAATGAAAAATGCAGAAGATCAAATTTTGAAATAATAAGAAATTTGCTGAACAACCACTGAGGGTCTTTTGTTTAAAAGACACATTTCAGTGATTGTTGTAAGATCTCTTATGACTTCTAAGTTGATACGAGGTTTTTTATGAACAAGTTTTCCTTAAAACTGTGATATTTGCAGTTTCTTTATTTAATTCATCAGATGTTAATTGTTGTAATATTATATGTAAGTTCTCATAACTCTGTTAACAATATTATAATAAATAAGTTTTAATAAATAAATAAATAATAAATAACAATAAAAAGTGGGCGTTCATGTAGGTGTGTTAATGTAGAAATACTTTGTTAATGCATTTACTACTTATAAATTCAACTTAGATATTTCAATATAGTCCTGTATTCTTCCAAAAACTTCATCAATAGAGAAAATATATGAATTTAAGATAAAGCATTATATATGTTGTACTTTTACATTGTAATAAAAGACAAGTTTTATATACCCAGCAAAAAAATCTATGACAAAAAAGTGATTTTGCTGGGGCTCAACTGGTGACGAAGTGATTAAATTTAGGTGAAAACAATAATGATTTTAACATTAGCGTGTCATTGGAGATAATGTGTTTACATGAATATTTTAACGAACTGCATTCCATTCTAATAAGTGCATGGAACTCATGCATATTTGGTGACAAGTATCGGATATTTCATGTGTTAAAATTGTTTGTTTACATGAATTCTTTAAGATATTTTGCATGATGTTGCATTCATTTTTAAGCACATCATTTATGACAAATTATTTTGAAGTTAAGAAGTCATTTAGAATTAATGCTTTTACACAATTGATTTAGAAGTCTTGTAAATGTAATTCGCTTTGCACTACTTCCAATTTTTTTTGCTGGGTAATTAATAAAATAACTTTTAATTCTTTATCTTGAGGTGTGCTTGAGTTTGCTTGCTACAACATGACTAAAAAATAGTTAAAAATAATATGTACCTATGAAATTTAAACTTATTGAGGGCGCAGCGTTGCATTTCATGGTGATGCCACATTATCATGTTGCAACTTCGCTTGTGGGTTCCCCCTAACATCTTCCTCCTTAAGATAATTGCGGTGACCTGAAAATTGGTTCCACTGGTTGTCTTCGATTGGTTACACGCTTAGGAGTCCAGTGTGGAAATACTGTAGGCGTTGCAAAAGTTCCCTCTGGAGTTGATGGAGTTATTTCAAATTTTTCCAGCAATGCGTCTAAAGGCAAATTAGATGTTTCGGATGAAGATGTATTTTCCTCAATATGTCTGGGTCGAAGTTAATCTGTGTGCGCTCTAACCAGCATTTTCCTATTGCCAACATCGATTAGGGTGTTATAGATTACGTTTCCAATTTTTTAGACGATTTTCCAGGCACCCAATATTGACTGTTTCCCCTAAAGTTTAATGCATAGATTTAGTCGCCAATGTGAAATATTCTCTTACGGGTACCATGTTTAGTGTTGTACTGCTTCTCCATTTGCCGATTGATTTACGTTCACTATATTTGTATTTTTTTACTGACGTCGAAGACTGTTCTTATTTTTCGATCTTTGAACGACTCTGCTGGAGTTTTTCCATTTGGTGAGTTTGGATTTGATGTTGATCTATAAACTTCTTAGAACGTCTGAAGTGATGCGATAGGTGTATCTTCCCCTTCAGATTTTTTTAGAGCGCGTTCAAGTGTGTCTACATATCTTTCTGATTGACCGTTAGAGCTGGGGTGAAAGCATACTGTTTAAACTGTCCTGAGCAGAACTGAGTCCCGTTGTTCGAAACTATTTGTTCAAGATTTCTAAATTGTGCGCAATATTCGTTTAAAACTTTTATTGTTGCCAATGATGTTGTTGTTGGGGTTTCGTAAATATATGGATATTTAGAAAATGAATCGATAATAACTAGATAATATTTATTTTTGACAGGTCCCGCGTAATCGATGTGAATTCTCTCGAGTGGTCGAGATGTTGTTGGCCAAGAGCATAGATTGGTTCTTACAGGATTCTTTGCTGCGTGCTGGCAGTTTTGGCATTTCTTGACGTAATTCTCAATTTGCTTGTCAATACAAGGCCAGTAAACGCAACTCCGAGTGATTGACTTAAATTTTTCTGCTGCTATATGTTCTCTGTGGAGCTGCTTGAGAATCTTTTGACGACATGGGTCTGGTATAACAATTCGATTGTTAAACATCACACAGCAATCTGCTGTCAATAGTAATTCTCTTCGATTAAAGTAGGGCATAATAGCAGAATAAATATTTTGGCCACTTGATGGCCAACTGGTATTTGTATATTGAATGACGTTCTGTAAAATTTGGTAATTTCTGGTAGTCATCATCATCTTAAAGCGTTGAAACTGCCTCGTCGATATCTTTGCGTATGTCTTCTTCGAGTGATACGGAAGCGACGATATATTCATTTGATGGTTTCTCATGATCACAAGAACATCTGCATAACCAAGGTCTTTGGTGTTCGTGTATTTGATTTCAAAGTCATAAGTTAATAATATCAAGGCCCAACGTTGTAGACGATTGGCAGTATAAACCGGTATTCCTTTTTTCGAGCCGAAAATTGAAAGCAATGGTTTATGGTCGGTGTGCAATGTAAATTTGCGTCTAAACAGCATCCTGTGGAACCTTTGTACGGCAAAAATTAGTGCTAAGCCTTCCTTTTCAATTTGGCTATTATTACGTTCAGCGGATGTGAGAGATCTTGATATGTGATGAATTGCTTTCAGGCTATTATCAGTAAATGTGTGGTAAATTACTGCTCCAATGCCATGGGAAGATGCGTCCGCAGCAACGTGTATAGGTAAATCCAGGTTGTAGTGTGTAAGTAACATGTCTGAGGTTAAAATTCGCTTAAAATTTTCCAATGATGCTTGGCATTCTGGTGTCCAGTTAAATTTGTTTTCCTTTTTTAACAGATCATCAAGACGCTTTCGAAGATTTCGCATGTTGTTAACGCATTTGCCATAATGATTTATTGAACCCAAAAGGGAACGTACTTTAGAAATGTTTTGTGAAGTTTTCAAATTCTTAATGGTGTTGATTTTCGCCGGATCGGGTCGAATGCCATCACTAGCTAAAATCTGTCCTAAATATTTGATTTCGTTCTTAAAAAATTTACATTTCCCAAATTTTAGCCGGAACCCATAATCTTGAATTTTTTGTAAGAGCAAATTAAGATTAGATTTATGTTCAGAAGTTGACTTACTTACGAACATTATATATGCTTTAGCACCATCTATGCCTGAGCACAGTTGGTCTATTATCTTTTGGAAAGCTCCTGAAGCGGATTTTATTCCAAGTGTCAGGCGATTAAACTTGAATAAACCTTTGTGAGTGTTTATAGTAAGCAGTTCTTTGCTGTCGTCATCCACTTCAACCTGAAGGTAAGCATCTGACAAGTCCAGATGGCTGAAGATGATACAGTTGTGGCAGTCAGAAAAAATTTCCTCTGGTGTTGGCAATGGGTACTGGTTTAGTTCTACTATAAAATTTAGTCCAGTAGAGTAGTCAGCGCAAATGCGAATTTTTCCGTTCCTTTTACTGACTACTATTGGTGCAGCATACTTAGATGTATTCAGAGGAGAGATAATTCCCGCATTTTCGAGTCTTTGCAGTTCTGATTCAATTTCAAGTCTTGCTGCATATGGAACTGGGCGTTTAGGAACAAAAATTTCCTTTGCGTTCGGTAGTACTTGTATATGTACTTTTGCTTTAGTACATAATCCTAAACTACTATTAACGAAAACGGTTTGATACTTTTCCTTAAGTGTAGCTATGTCCTCATCAAAACGAATCTTTCGACACCAGGTGGATATAGGTTTTTCCCAGAGGTCAAAAGCTTGAATCCAGTCTATACCCATGATGTTTAAATTGATCTATACCTGTGATATAACAGTTAAGTGTTTTTGTAACATCATTTATTGTAACCTCGCATTTAAATGCTGCCAGTAAAATGATTTTGTTCATATTGGCGTCGCTGGCGCTGTCGTTTCTTGCACAAGCAGCTGGTTTGTTAATGGTTTCCCATGTTTCAACCGAAATAATTGAAATGTCTGAAGCGGTGTATATTTGCAGTCGAATAGTTTCATTATTGATTGTGACAGTTACGTACTTACGACATTCTTGGAGTGAAGTTTTTATTCCTGTGAATACAGCTTTTGTTCTGAAATTCATTTTCTTTCTGAATTTTCGTTTGTTTCCATCTTGCAGTGGTTTTGTTGTTTTTCCGAGCTTCGAGCTAGAGCAGTAGTTGTCCTTGTGTCCAATTTGGTGACAGTTAACGCATTTGTGTTTAAAGTATGGACAAAATTTTACATAATGTAATTCCCCGCAGAGCCAGCATGGTGTTTTTGGAATTTTGTGACTCGAATTTTTATTATTGTTCTCCGTTTTGGTAACAGTGCAGATTACCTTGGATTGATGTTCAATCATTGTATTATCTGATTTTAGATCTAATATGCTCTGTGTCTCATCAACTAGTTTATCAAGGTTTGCTGTTTCAGAAAATGCATCTAAAGTTTTAAGTAACTGGACTCGAATGTCTGCGTCTTTACTGGATTTAAGACCTAATACGAAAATTAGACATTTGAACTGATCAATTTTAAAATCAGTCATGTTGAATAACTCGCATTGGAGATTCACTCGGCTAGCGTATTCTTTAAAATCCTCGCCTTCCATTTTTTAAAGTTGCAAACATTTATAGCGTTGTGAAACCTGTGTTTCAGCTTTGCCAAACAGTTTGTTCAATTTGTCGACAGTGTCTTTTAGACTCATATCAACTGGTTTCGTTGGCAATACGTAGTTTGAAAATCTTTCATGAACTTAGTTAAACATTTTCCGCCAGAGCAGAGCAACTTTATCATGGTCTTCCAGCGTGTTTGCCTCCTTTTCAAAAACATGTACATATGTACTTTCTGGCTCGTACACGAAATCTGTCATTGAGTGAGCCAATGATTGCATTAGTGCTGCTTTCTACGTACTTGGCGTCTACTCGTTGAAGCTGTTCCTTGCGCCTGTAAAAGCTATGCCATTTGTTGTAGCAAAAGGGTTTGTTGGTGCATATCGTTTTGTTGCTCTTCCAACAATTGAAGAAATTTGCCGTCGGACATTGTCGTTTGCGGTATTTTGTAATAAAATTAAAAAAATTTCTTATTTTATTTCACCGTCCTCGTCGCCACTTTTGTTGTACTTTTACGTTGTAATAAAAGACAAGTTTTATATAACACTGATCTACAAAAAATTATTTTTTGTCTTCCCATTAATTAAAACTATATGACTATGGACTATATGATGCGCTGAACTCAAATCCGTTGTCGGTTTTTTTCCATCAGATCGGGATTTCTTTTTATGGGCGTGCCAAATTTTCCCCCCTAAATTAGCCAGGTACGGAGACATATTTCATCCTAACTCGAGAACCAGTCATCAGATTTTCAAAAATAAAACACCAGTAGATGTCTACCAAATTTTATTTATTTTAGTTGAATAGAGTTTTTCTCTATCTCTTATCGTTTTGAAATTATTCAAAAATTAATGGAGAAAAAATTTTTTTTCCTGAAAAATTCGTAATATTTTAAAATTTAAAAATGGAATTAAAAACAAGTAACAGTGCTATATTCGGCCGTGCCGAATCTTATATACCCTTCACAACGTGTAGTCATGCAATAACAATTGTTTGTATCACCATTCATCTCATATCAAATACGTACATATGTCTATACTGGTTAGAATAAATGTGGCATCGAATCCCAGCTGAGCCAAAAAAATTTTATTTTATTTTATTTAATATATTATTTATATTTCGTTATTATTTTTTTTACATTTTTTTTTTAATTTTTTTAAAAAAATTTTTTAAATTTTTTTTTTTAATTACTTTAAAATTTTTTTTTTGTAATTTTTTTTATTATTTTTTTTTATTTTTAATATTTTTTTTTTGTAATTTTTTCTTTTTTTGTATGGTTTTTACATATATTTATGTATGTATGTTGTTGTAATTGTGTAAAAAAACGAGGTGGTCGTGGTTTTTTGCTCATATCTCAGAAAGTTATTGGGCGATTATGCTGAATTTCAATAGCGATTCATTCCTGAATATTTCCAAGAGATTGATACCATATAGAGATCTGAGGAACATATAGTTGCTTCTAAAAGTTGATTTCAACCAACACACGGACAGACGGGCAGACGGACAGACGGACGGTCAGGGCTTAATCGACTCCTCTATTCATAAGCTTTCAGAAAATATATACTTTATGGGGTCGGAAATGAAAATTGTAGAAATTACAAACGGAATGACAAAGCTATATATACCCTTGTGCACCACAGGTGAAGGGTATAAAAATATAAAGCAAATATTCAACATTTTAAACTACTTATCTTAGAAATAAAAAAAGCCATAAACAATAAAAATCGATTAAAAAATTTAGATTTTATTGTCAATTTACCGCAGGTACCCGATATTGTAATGCAACCAGCCTTGCATATGATATATGTAACATTTCGTTAGAGAGCAATGGAACTAAAGTACAACGGTATTTTGCATAGTTCTTGGAATTAAAATTTATAACAGTATTTTTCAATTATTTACCTGTAATTTCAAATTAAGAACATTAGGGTAGATTCTAGTATTTATTGTATGTGTAGAAGCTGATGGACAATCAGTGAGTCACTTTTTATTGAATATCGTGCGGTTAAAATTGGCAACAGTAAATAGATCTTATAGTGTTCTTCGTTATTGTGTAAATAAACAAAGCAATTAAAGAATCCACAAACGCTTTCGTATTACAAAATGTCAAGGATTTTTAACGAATCTCCAAATTTATTTTGTTACGTATGTGGCGATCTAACTCAATGGAAGACAATATCTTCCCAAATTAAAAATGCTTATCGCCGTTTTTTTGGGTTTTCTATCGATGATAGGAGATAAAGATTCGCTGCCATAAATGTGTTGTAGTAGCTGTGCAAGTTCTTTAAGGGGTTGTGTAAAAGGAAGTCAGAAGTCTTTGCCGTTTATAAAGCCAGCGATTTGGAGTGAACCACAAAATCATCAAAATGATTGCTACTTTTGCCATACTAAAACACGTGGGTTTACGAAAAAACCAAAAATAAAGTTACACATCCAAATACTTCATGCGTCAAACGACCAGCTTACAACTGGGGGGCTTAGTATAGGGTGGGGGGTCTGAGCGGGTCAGACGGTGCCAGGCACTAAGGTGAGGGCCCCAGAACTGGAACGCTCCGATCCCGTACAATATACCTAGCCCTAGAATCCTCTGGGTTCTCGTGGACAATATAAACTAGGGGCACTTTAAAGGTCAAGGTGGTTGGTGGCAGTGCCGAGGACCTGTATGGCTAGTTAATGGGTAAAGAAACTAGTCGCTAACAGCTCCCCTCCGGCGCTAGGGCACGGGCCGATTGTCGTGATAGTTGCCTAGTCCGCGTACGCCGTCACTGCGCGCGATGGTCGACCCTTTACGTGCCTACTTGTGGGAACGAAATTGAGGAAAATTTGGAGAAAACTTTAAATGTACGAAATACTGAATCGGATCAGGGTCTTGACGCTGCCCTTACGGACATCCATAAGGTTATACGGACACAGATCCAATTGGACGATCTCCTGGGACTATCAGGAGATTCTTTTGAGGTTAGCAACACTCAGAAATTTAACATTGAGTTCGGAAGAGGATTTAGATATCACTATGATATCTGATCCTACCTCGAGCTCAGTGGTGGATCCTTCAAAATCTGAGAGGGCTGACTTAAAGGGTAATCTCCCAGGATCAGGAGATCGAGTGGCCAACATAGTTCGGCAGGACGCAGTGGTAACATCCGCAGAGTTACCACGGGACGGTAAAAGCCGAACGAAGGAGAAGGCGAGGAATGGTACGAGGTCCTCCTTGGCCTTTTTGAATAAAATGGCCAGCATGGATGGATAGCAGCTGATAGAAGGCAGGCTCATTGACCGGATAGCAGCCTTTCGGGGCAAGCCTGAGGACGTTTGCTTCAATTGAGCGGACTGGTCAAAGGGCGTTAAGGTCGGCAACAAGAAATCTTTCGAGTTTCTAAAAACCTCAGCGACCTTTGTCCAGGGGCTAGTCTTGAAGTAATACGGGCTTCTGAGCTTCCACTGAGGCCAATAGTGACAGTGTGGATTCCACCACCCGTTAGGTCGGTGGAGACTATACTGTCAGTGTTGGCCAACCAAAATGAGGATCTCAAGATAGACCAATGGAAGCTGGTGACTTCGCTGGTCTGTAAGGAGAATACTGGAAGGGATCTTAGATTCGCAGTGGTTAGAGAATCCCTTGGTAAATTGGAAGCGGCAAAGGGGGTTATCAGATTTGGTCTTGGAACTGTACGGTTTAGGTTCCCTAGATCTGACAAGTCCAAAGAAGCTGCAAGTGGTGCAGATAAATCTGCACCACAGTGAAGCAGCTTCGGCAGAACTGATAACTCACCTTGCCAAATTCCAAGAGGATGTGGCCCTAATCCAAGAGCCTTGGATCAACAAAAATAAGGTTCGCGGGTTAGGGATAAAGGACTACATGCTGTTCGTCGCGTCCACGCATGATAAGGTTAGAACATGCATACTTACTAAGAAAAATTTGAACTTTGTTTTAATTTCCTCTTTTAGCACAGGTGACATAACTGTCGTTGGGAGAGAGGCCAAAGGTCAACCAGCTTTGACACTGGCCTCAGTATATATGCCTTATGAGACTGCAGATCCACCAGGCATGGACGTTCGAAGGCTAATCGAGTACGCGAGGAGGGGAAAGTTTGATGTCGTACTTGGATGTGACGCCAACGCACATCACAGCCAGTGGGGAAGTAGTGACATAAATGAAAGAGGTGAGAAAACTTTTGATTTCATAACTACTAACAATCTCTATATTTGTAATAAGGGCAGTATGCCGACATTCAGAACTAGGGATAGAGAGGCAGTTATAGTTATAGATATTACAAAATCAGAACGAATTGGGCGTCTTTTAGGGAGACTACCATGTATGGTTTAGGGGATATATCAATGGGGGAGTGTAAACACTCTGATATAGATTCGGTGGTGGGGAAACTAACTGACACTCTTATGTGGAGTTACGGGGCGGCACGTCCATTAGTCTTTCCAGGGAAAAGGGAACAGCCGAAATTGTGGACCAGGGAACTGGGTGTTCAAAGGTCTATGGTTTGAAGGTAATTTAATAGGCGAAGGCCAGTAGGAAGGCCGACGATTGGCAGAGCTATAAAGTGTGTTTCAATAGGTATAAAGGTAAACTCAAGAGGGCCAAAAGGGCATCGTTGACGAGGTTTTGCGAGTCCATAGAGTCTGTAAATAACTTAGTTCGTAAATTAGGGTTCTGAAAAAATAAGTCTGAGCCTCTTGCATCCCAATTAAAAATATGGGATTTGGTGCAAAATGACGTTAACGTCTCGTACTTTCGAAATAGAGAGCAACCTTTTTTGCGACAACTGTGTTTCAGTCATAAATCTGAGGATTGGCGGCTTTTTATTGATTTTTCCAAGACAAGTTTGAAAGCCGTTTTTCTTCACAATGGCAACAAATTTCCATCGGTCCCACTCGCGTATGCAAGAAATATGAAAGACAACTATTGTAGCATGAAGATGATACTACAAACATTTTTTATATATTTCCATTACTCATGGAATGTGCAGATTTGAAAGTCGTAGCAATGCTAAATGGATTGCAAGGTGGATATACCAAGTTTTGTTGCTTCTTATGTGAATGGGATAGCTGCGCGAAAGAAAAACACTACAATGTTAAAATTTGGCCGAAGAGTATATTTTATTCCAGGAGAAAAAAATGCTGCAGAAGAGCCTTTAAATCAAAAAGAACAAACTCTTCTGCCTTCTCTTCATATAAAGCAATGAACAAGGACGGTGAAGGCTTTCTATACATTAAGAGCGAATTTTCTAGAATCAGAGATGCTAAGGTAAAAAAGGCATATTTGTAGGTCCACAAATACGACAGCTTATGAAGGACGAGGTCTTCAGACCGAAATTGAATGATGTGGAAGAAAGATCATGGAAAGCTCAAGTTACTTTTTTATTTAAACAATGTTTCCTAAATAAAAATTAATAATTATTAACAAAAGTTTTGTGCTATTTTAAATAAATTAGGCTGTAAATATTTTAATTTTTTATTGTAATTTGAAGTTATCCACGGGTGACGACAGGGTGGGTGCTTTATGCGAGGCGTTGCTACAATCTTGCAAATTTTTTTGCTTGTATTTGTTTTTGCTGCACGAAAATAGATAGAAGTAAATAGTTGCCATTCATTGTTTCTACAAGGCGCTTTAGTGCGCCCACTCTGACGTTGTTTGCTGCATTACACATATTTGGTCAATATTGGGTACCTGCGGTAATTTGAAAATAAAATCTACATTTATTAATTGATTTTTATGGTTTATGGCTTTTTTCATTTCCAAGATAAGTAGTTTTCAGAAAAAAGTGCAAAATGTTGAATATTTGCTTTATATTTTTTTTAATTCCATTTTTAAATTAAAAAATATTACGAATTTTGCACGAACAAATTTTTTTTTCTCCATTAATTTTTTAATAGCGGAATTCACTCTTGGTAGCATTTTTGCAATTAGTGCAAATATGCACTAATTTTTTGCTACCAAACGTGAGTGCATTTTTCATGTGTGTTGCAAACTTATGCCAACGAGCTGATTTTTTAGGTATTTAAGAAACAACAAATCTTTTTTTAAATTAATAAGTAAGATTCTGTGTTTTAATATTTTCCGAAAAGAAAATTAATTAATTTTAAATAAATTTACAATGCCTAAACCAACGATAAGAGATAAGAAAAACTCTAAACTAAAATAAATAAAATTTTGTTAGACATCTACTGGTGTTTTATTTTTGAAAATCGGATGACTGGTTCTCGAGTTGGGATGAAATATGTCTCCGTACCTGACTAATTTAGGGGGACAAATTTGCCACGCCCATACCGTGGTTTTTTGCTCATATTTATGTTTATTTATATTTATGTTGTTTATGTACCGATGTTTCTGATTTTCAATACCGATCTATTCCCGAATATTTCTGATATTTTAATACCGGGTCCAGGCGATGTCATAGGGCTACAGAAAGTTGATTTCAACAAAATGATAATTGTAGAAATTTCACACGGAATGACAAACCTTTATATACCCTTTTTCACTGTGTGAAGGGTATAATAAGTAAAAGAGAACGAAACTTGGGCAAGTTAATTGCTGAGTCTGAACGTGAAAGCAAGTTCAAAGAAAATAAAAAACTAACTTGAGCAAGAGACTTGCCTAGTCACAAAGGGGTCTAACAGATGGACAAATATTTACATGTATTACAAACAAAATGACAAATAGAAGAAACTCCAACCATTTTTTTGGTGGTGGGTATAAAAAAAAACTGTTGACATAATTAAAAACAAAAAAAAATTTTAACTAAAAAGCAGTGTTTAAATAAAATAACAACTAGTTAAATTAAAAAAGTGTTTTAATGTTTAAGCAAAGCATTGAAAATTTAACCAATAAAAAGAATATAAAAAAGCAATACAAATCAAACAAGAATCTTTTATACCCTTCACAACGCACAGAGGAGTATTTGGCCTGAAAAGCTGGCCAAAATTATTAAACGTGTTTTTTGAATTAAAAGTTCTAGTTTTTTGATAGTTTTAGGTGTAGTATGATATAACAAATCTAGTGGCAGATTTTGAAAAAACTACACTGCGCAACAAAAGTACACTGCGCAAAAAAAAAATTTTTTGTCTCTTCTAGAAATAAAAATATGTGGACTATATTGATTTTAATGCTCTTAATTCAAATCTGCTTTCCGTTTTTCTCTAGTACGTAAGGATTTTTTTTAAAAGGCGTGGCATATTTCACTCTCTAAATCGTTGGGTTGCCTAATATATTTTGTCATAACTTGAAAACGGATTATCCGATTTTAATAGCAGGAAGATCAGAAGATGCATCGAAATATTCTTCTTAAACTTACACATTTCTTTTCTATCTATTACAATTTCGGAGTTATTAAAAATTTAATGGCGAAAAAAATTTTTTCCTGCGAAATTCGTCAAATTTTTTGTTTTCAAAATGCCATAAAAAAAATTTAAGAACCAGAAATTTAAATTTTTAAGATTTTTCCAAAAGTCACATTCCTAACCTACCGTTGCCACATGCAAGTGCAAGTGAAAAAAACCAATACACTAACACTTTTTTACTAACACAACCACATTTTGGCAACCTGCGACTCAGCTTGCGAAGAAATTTTTAAGCAAGTAAAACTTTTACAGTTACGGCAAGTAAAGTGACAAGCCGAAAAACAGTGTTGTCTAATACTGAGTTTTTTTGTTAACTCACTAATATATCATACAATTGTGGTAAATAATTCAGCTAATTTTTTTAATAAATATGTATATATGTATATGAAGAATATTAAGAAAAAATATAAATATTCATTTAAAATGTAAGTTTTAATATAAATATCAATATTTAATAAAAAAAATGATATGAAAAAGTTACATGTCTAAAGGTAACGTTCAATAGTGGCTATTGACAACACTTAATTATCAATTGAAGCAGCGCCATTTGTTTTAAATTGGTTTGAAGTTTATTTGTTGACGACATTTTAAAAATGAACTTGCACTGTGCTGTGTAGCCACTCAAAAAATTTTTGTGTTTTTTTTGGCATTTCTCCTGATTTTCGTTAGTAATACGTATACACTACTTGCAAGTAAACACTTGCTTGTGGCAACGTAGGGTAAGGAATAAAAGTCAGTATAAATAGTAAAACTCAATTAACAAATGTTGATTTTAAAGGTTTAAACTCATTCTTAACAGACTGTATACACATGCATACATGTTATTTACGGTCTAATTAAAAAAAAATTTTTTAAATTGTAAGGCTCTTATAAAACAGTATTTTTTATGAAACAAGTAAGAGCACTATATTCGGCTTTGCCGAATCTTTTATACCCACCACCAATTATGTGTACATTTAAAGCACAATATTTATTATTTTAAATGTGTATCACTTTCTTTGTAGAGGGTGGTCAAATTTTAAGGGCCCATGTTGAAGGTGAGCTACACCTAGTCTTTAAATTTGTTTTCTGCATTTAATTTGACATTTCTCAATCTCAAACTTACTCAATTTGATCCGTGGAAAGATACGCAGTTGAGCAACGCGTTATAGTTATTAAGGTTTTTTATTAAAATGGGCGTTCAAATCAAAATGCATTTTGTGCACTTCGTAATTCTTTTGGTCAACATAATCGTTCAAATGCGTCCACAATCGGGAGAATTGTAAAAAATATTTAAATTTCTGCAAAACAGGTCGGTATAAGATGTTAGAAAATCTGTGAATGCCTTCTTAGTTTGTTGAATGGGAACCATTGCTGTTTTTTGCGATAGTGTGGCAAAAGAGCAGTCAACCTCGACTCATCATCATGCCCAACAATTGAGCATCAACATTGTCATTGAAAATTTGGACCATTAGATAGAGGAGTGGCGCCAAGGATGGGGAGGGGGTCATTTGGCCGATATTTTGTTAAATACATAATTGAACCATACAAATATTATCATTATAAAAAAAATGATAATAATTTCTTAAATAATTTGTGTTTTATTTAAAATCAACATCGGCACTTAAAATTAATAACTTCGATATGATAGTAAAATGTTTTCGTAAATTTAGTCTTTTAGTGAAAGTGGGCGTTAAAGTAGGCGTGTCAATAAAGTATCTGCTAATAAATACAACTTAAAAATTTCAATATAGTCCTTTATTTTCCCAAAAACTTTGTCAATAGAGAAATTACATGAATTTAAGATAAACCGTTATATGGGAGGTGGGCGTAAAAGTGGGTGTGTCACCAAAACTTTTTGGCACAACAATTACATTGATTAGAAGGATATACGTAGCAAATTTGATCATCAGACCTCTAATTTTGGCGGTTTTATGAGCTTTTAAATTTTATTAACGGTAGATAACGTGAAAAGTGGGCGTTAGAGTAGGCGTGTAATAGTTGTTTTTGCGAATGAGTACAACTTAGATATTTCAATATAGTCCTTTATTATTGCAAAATCTTTATTAACAGAGAAATTATATGAATTTTAGGTAAAACGTTATATGGGAGGTGGGCGTAAAAGTGGGCGTGGCACATTAATTTTCCGTTACAAAAAAGCGCCTCACCAAAAAGCAAAGTGTGCAAAATTTCAGAGTCGTACATCTAATTTTGTTGCTTTTATGACGTTTTTGTTTTTAAATATACCGAAAAATACACTGTGCGGTATAAATTTTCGTACATTTTGATCTACGTTAATGCGTTTGGACACAATTCCATTTTATTCGATGTTCGAAGGACACGGTTTTTTCGACCTACTCTTGGTTTTCGAGCTATAACTCTCTTCCTAATATTCCGATTTAGCCCATTTTCAATACCAAACAAACCTTGTCTATAAGAAAGATTCTGGCAAAATTTGAGCCCTCTAGCTTTTTCGGTGCGACCTCTATCGTGCTTTCAACAGACGGACAGACGGACGGACATAGCTAGATCGTCAACAAATCAAACCCTGATTCAGAATATATATACTTTATGGGGTCTAAAATGGATATTTCGATGTGTTACAAACGGAATGACAAAATGAATATACCCCCACCATTTTTTTGGTGGCGGGTATAAAAAAGCTTAATTATATTTATTTTATATTATTTAATACTTAATATACGGAAAAGTTAAACTAATAAAAATTTCTTAATAATTATTATGTCGTATGTATTTATATCCTTGTATGCAGCGGTGTCAGTAAGAAGAAGTGTGATGGTTTCTGATAAAAAAACTTTTTTTAATTACCCGTTCTCTTTGGTCACTGCTCAGAAATAACCTATTCAAGACATCTCGATTTGTATCGCTTCTGCTGAATTTCCTCGAATAATTCAAACGATGTAATCTTAAGGGGTTATTTCTGGCCGCGGCGGCTTCTTCTGACAATTGGATGGTACCCTGATACCTGGGTGCCCATGTATCTGTTATGTACGTGTATTTATTTTTTGTAAACTTATTTTTGTGATAAATGCTTTTAAAAATTATTCTTATTAGGTACGGTTTATTAATTTTTTTAACATATAATGTTTTGTAGAGCAGGAGCAGGTATATAAAAATATCCTTTATGGGGATGCGTGGGACATTGCCTAATAACTATTATGGATAAAAAAGAATTTTTCAAATTTATAATTATAGGCAGGTATTAACATTGTGAAGTGTTAAAAGTGATGTGAAGAACAGTTGAAATCAATAATTCAAAATACATTAAAGTTTATGACGATATTAATGTATAAGAAAACGTGCCTGATGAGCAAAAATGGAAGAAATGTGAAAATTTAAAAAAATCGTCAAATATAATATATGAGTAGGTGAGATGCAAAACTCGTTGGTTACATTTTAAAAAAAATTTTAGAAGCGCACATAATCAAGGTGCTGCTGGCGAAATGCAGCAATTTAGGGGATCGATTTTGACCCTAAAATAACATGACATTCTTAGTTAAATATTTGACATTTGAAAAATCGAAAATTGAGGGAATATAAAAGAATAATGAATTAAAGTTTGAAGCGAAAAGAGTTTTTTTTTAATTTTGTAACGAACGAGTTTTGCATCTCACCTACTCATATGTATATATTCTGTCATTATCACTAGAACTTATTTAACTTATTATCATTAGAACTTATAGCCTAATATAAAAATATAATACAAATTAAAATTAAAAGTTCAAATGTAATACTTTAAAAATACAACAAACACAGGGCATGGTGTAAAAATAAAAACATTGTTCAACTAATACCATCTTGTTTAGAACACATGTGACATATAATGCAACTGCATAATTGCAAAAATTGCTTTAGCGACATCTGTAGATCTGTAGCTAAAGGCAACCATTAATTACCTGTGGTAATGACGTGCAAAAAGAATACAGGAAAAACAGATGTTGGTAAATTTCGTACTAACTCAATGTTATATGAAATACATAAATCAATTAGAACAAATAATTCTATGTTTCAAATTTCAATAAATACTGAGTTAAATAGTTGATATTTACACACAACATTTGTAGCTCTGATCAAAAGAGTGCTGATGATGAAACCGTAGCTGGTTTCGAAAATGCATTCCACTCAGCTAGTATCGGATGACTAACTTTTCCTAGATATTCTGTCATTATCACATAGAACTTATAGCCTAATATAAAAATATAATATAATGGCGCAAATTTGCGCAAATTTTTTTTTTTTTTGTTTCTAAAATTAGAGATTCCAGATTTTATTGTGGTATCAAACATAATTCGTAGAGATGCTAACCTCACTTTCAAAAACCTCTTCTTTTTCTTTTTAGCAAAAAAAGTGTATAATTTTTTTTTTTAGCTTTTGAACGAATTGTTTCAACATGAATATTCAACATATTTAAATTTTTTTTTTCTTTTTTAAGTAACTTTTGATCAAGCCTTTCAGCGAAAAAAGAATCATTGTAAAACCTTTATTCGTTTAGCCGCAACAAAAAAATATCATAAACATCCAGAAACCGCAAAAAACATTTAAATCTCATACAATTTTCTTCACTTTCCTGACTTTAGCAGGGTCAGCTACAAATCGCAACTAAAAGTATTAAAAATTTACAATATAATGTAAAATTTTGTTGTCTGTCGAGCTGCGTACTTAGTTTTTATGATTTCTTAAAATTCAGTTTTGCCTTTTTGGCCAGCTTTTCAGGTCAAATACTCCTCTGTGCAACGTGTAGTCATGCAATAACAACCCAGCAAAAAAAATTGGAAGTAGTGCAAAGCGAATTACATTTACAAGACTTCTAAATCAATTGTGTAAAAGCATTAATTCTAAATTACTTCTTAACTGCAAAATAATTTGTCATATATGATGTGCTTAAAAATGAATGCAACATCATGCAAAATATCTTAAAGAATTCATGTAAACAAACAATTTTAACACATGAAATATCCGATAATTGTCACCAAATATGCATGAGTTCCATGCACTTATTAGAATGAAGTGCAGTTCATTTAAATATTCATGTAAACACATGATCTCCAATGACACGCTAATGTTAAAATCATTAGTGTTTTCACCTAAATTTAATCACTTCGTCACCAGTTGAACCCCTGCAAAATCACTTTTTTGTCATAGATTATTTTGCTGGGAATTGTATGTATCACCATTCTACTCACATGAAATACGTACATACATATATAAAAACATCCCATTGTAATATTATAATGGGCCAATTCAAAGTAGACTCTCATATTGTACTATGTCATATAATTCACATAATAATATAATTAATACAAGAAAGAAGACAAAGAGAAAGAAGAAAATAGAAAATATTCTCTCTGAGAGGTGAGAAGCAAAGAAATTCTCTCTGAGAGACAGTTTGGTTAAAAGTATAACATAAACAAATTCTTATACATAGGAAACAAATGTGTAAAGTCTTATTATTTTTTTTGTATGGAAATTACTAACAAAAATTTTATGCATGCATAAAATAATATGAAATAGTACAAATATGACTGATATGCAACCACTTTGAATTGGCCCAATATGAGTTTACGTATGTATGTATGTTAAAAAAAAAAACCAATAAAAAAATATTAAAAAAAACAATAAAAATATAAATCTTCTATCTATCTATCTTCTATATCTATATAAGTATATATAAAAGTGAAACTCTGTGTGTGTGTGTTAGCTATAGACTCCCGAAACTGTAAAACCGATCGGACTCAAACTTTGGCAAGTTGTTGTACACATACCAGGAAGTTTTTATGGGTGGAAAAAAGTGAGCGGGCCACGCCCATAAAAAATTAGTTATCATTTTTAGCTACTTGCACATGACAGACTTTTCTGAAACTTCGCACACATATTGAGCTGTCATGACTTTACACTTTCGTGATAAGAAAAGTGGGCAGTGCCACGCCCATAAAAAAAGTTATAATTTTCAGCAACTTGAACTTGAACCGATTTTTCTGAAACTTTGCGCACATATCGAGCTGTCATGACTTTACAATTTTGTGATTAAAAAAGTGGGTAGTGCTACGCCCATAAAAAAATTATAATTTTAAGGTGCTTGACTGGACCGATTCTTCTTAAACTTTGCACACATATTGAACTCTCATGATTATACAATTTCGTGATTAGAAAAGTGGGCGGGGCCACGACCATTAAAAAGTTATAATTTTGAAGTACTTGCACTGAACCGATTTTTCTGAAACTTTTCACACATATTGAGCTGTCATGACTATATAATTTCGTGATTAGAAAAGTGGGCAGTGCCACGCCCATAAAAAAAGTTATCATTTTCATCTACTTGAACTTCAGCGATTTTTCTGAAACTTTGCACACATATTGAGCTGTCATGACTTTATAATTTCGTCATTATAAAAGTGGGCGGTGCCACGCCTATAAAAAAGTTATCATTTTCACCTACTTGAACTTCACCGATTTTTCTAAAACTTTGCACACACATATTGAGCTCTCATGATTATACAATTTCGTGATTAGAAAAGTGGGCAGTGCCACGCCCATAAGAAATAAGTTATAATTTTTAGATACTTGCACTATATCGATTTTTCTGAAACTGCACAAACATATTGAGCTGTCATGACTATATAATTTCGTGGTTAGAAAAGTGGGCAGGGCCACGCTCATAAAAAAAGTTATAATTTTGATGTACTTGCTCTGGACCGATTTTTGTAAAACTTTGCACACATATTGAGTTGTCAAGACTATACAGTTTCGTAATTAGAAAAGTAGGCAGTGCCACGCGCATAAAAAATTAGTTACCACTTTTAGCTTTTTGCACTTGATATTCAATTTAAATTCAGAATGCATTTTTATTCATTAATGGGCGTAGCAACGCGCGCCGGGAGGTACTTGCACTGGACCGATTTTTCTAAAATTTTGTACTCATATTGAGCTGTTATAACTATACAACTTCGTGATTAGAAAAGTGGACAGTGCCACGCCCATTAAAAAAAGTTATAATTTTTAACTTTCCCACTTGATATTCAATTAAAATTCAGAATGCAATTTTATTCATTAAGGGGCGTAGCAACGCGCGCCGGGCTTTTCTAGTATACTATCTATATATATAAAATAGTAACCTGACTGACTGATTCATCATCGCGCAGCCCAAACGCAAAGAGCTTGAGAAATGAAATTTAGACAATCGGTTCCCTTTTCTATGTGTAGCTCCACTAAGAAGGGATTTTTGGAAACTCGTACTTTAAGGGGGGGTAAAAAAGGGTAAAATCGGTAATCTAATATCTGCTAAACTAAAAACGATACAAATTAAATTGAAAAAGTATTGTAATTTGCATAAAAAATAAGCTGACATGTGTCTGGCCTTTTTTTTAATTTTCAACCCTTAAAGGGAAAAAACGGGAAAAAACTATAATTTGGTACTTTTTTGGTACGGTACCCTATGTAACTTCCAAACACGTAAAGCTAGGAAAAAAATTAAAACTGTATTTAGTAATCCGCGAAAAAATATTAATAGGAATTCGGCACTTTTTTCAATTTCACATGTATAAGGGGTAAAAATTTTCCCTTTTTTTTGGTACTTTTTTTAAAAGAAACTTTTCTTATATTATTCAATGGGACAAAATTTAACAATCACTATTTCCTAATAGAATATGGACAATTACTTAGGTGGAATTTTTGGAAACTTTTTTGGGGTACCACACAGGGAAAAATTCCGGAAAAGGTATGTAATTCCTAATTAGACGACCAATTTTCACAAAATTTTTAATTGGATTTCACCAGACATAAAAAATTATGTAATTTAGTGAAAATTTAAACACATTCCTAACAGGGTAGAAAGGGGAAAAATCGGGAAGAGTTTGGTACTTTTTAGAACATAATTACTTTTCTGCAAGAAAGAGTATATTTACTGACTTTAAATCATGTCTATTAAAATATGTTGTTACATAGATATTTGAACATTTTAAGCTTTGAATTTGGAACTTGGACCAAAAATGTACTTTTTCGCTTTTCTAGGTACTTTTTGTATTTTCTACGTTTATAAAGGTAGAATTGTAAAATAAAGGACTATTGATTCTAGCTGAGACTAAAAATGTTATAGGCGACAAAAAAGGTACTTTTCGAACTTTAATGGTACTTTTGGTATTTTCAACGTTTGCGAAGCTAGAATTTTGAAATTAGTGACTACTGATACAAGGTGAGACTAAAAATGTTATAGGCGACAAAAAAGGTACTTTTCGAACTTTAATGGTACTTTTGGTATTTTCAACGTTTGCGAAGCTAGAATTTTGAAATTAGTGACTACTGATACAAGGTGAGACTGAAAATGTTATGGGCGACCATTGAGTTACTTTTTTGAATTTTTATGGTACTTCTTGTATTTTTATCGTTTGCGAAACAAGAATTTCGAAATAAGTAACTTTTTATACAAGGTAAAACTGAAAATGTTATGAGCGACCAAGATTCTTTAATTAGTGTTTGTTGATCCGAGGTCTAACTCCTAATAATATGGACGACCAAAATTACTTTTTTTCATTTTTTTATATTTTGTATACATAGAATTCTGAATGTAGGTAATAATAAACCAAGTGAAAGTTTTAGTGAGGGAAAAATGTTACTTTTATTATTTTACGGTCATTTTTGCAAATTATGAATCCTTATTTTTGAAACTCAGTAGCAGTGATCTTGCTTTTAGTTAGGAAATATATGCCCGATATATCCTTACTCTACTTTTTATTTTTTTAAGTAAATGGAATCAGAGATACAAATTTTCATAAATTGAACGAAAAATATTTAATAATTATAAATAAAACTTGATTATTCAATAAATAGTAAGAATTACGCTATCGAAGTAGCGGGTAAAATGCTAGTAATATATAAAATAAAATATAAAAAATTTTTTTTTTTGCTCAGCTGGGATTCGATGGCACGTTCACTCTAAGTGGATACCACGTATATATGTATGTATACCACGTTTGTATGTATGGATGTATATGGGCTAATCCTGCGTTACGGACGTTACATTCGCACGCAAATTTGCTTGTTAAGATTGACACGGCTGGCGTTCACGTTGGAATATTTTCATGAAATTTTTTGAAAAATGCAGTTCTTTGGGAGTACTTTGAAACTTGTTTTAAACTTAAAGGTTAACTGTTTTTGAGAAAATGTTATGCTAGCTTAAAGTTCCGTTACGGACGTTACAAAAAATGGAAGTCGATTTTGAGGCTTATGTGCATTTGCACATTTTTTTAGCTAATTTTGCATAATAAACAAACAAAAATCCATATACAAAAAATTAATTGGAATACATGACGATATCAATCCTGCTTAGAAAAGAAGTCTAAGTAGTTCCGTTAAACAAAAATCTTAATTTTTGTCTGTTACGGACGTTACGTTACGGACGTTACACTTTTTCCATTAAACAAAATTGTGTATATAAAAAACATTCATGTATTTAAAAATCTTTTTAACCTTGTAATTATTAATTTATTAGTAACAAAAAAATTATAGAATATTTCATTGCTCTTATATTAGCTTGTATTCATTTATTTATGTATATCTTTATTTAACTGTTTAACATTGTATCTTATGCTGAGTACACCCAGCTGTTCGAGCTACTTTTATAGTATCCCAGCAAAAAAAATTAGTAGTGCAAAGCGAATTACATTTTCAAGACTTCTAAATCAATTGTGTAAAAGCATTCATTGTAAATGACTTCCTAAATGTGAAAAAATCTGTCATTATTGATGTGTTTAAAAATTAATGTAACATCATGCTAAATATCTTAAACAATTCATGTAAACAAACAAATTCAACTCATGAAACATCCGATGCTTCTCATCAAATATGCATGAGTTCTAAATATGTACTTAGAATGGAGTGCAGTTCATTAATATATTCATGTAAACACATGATCTCCAATGACACGCTAATGTTAAAATCATTAGTGTTTTCACCTAAATTTAATCACTTCGTCACCAGTTGAACCCCTGCAAATCCACTTCTTTGTCATAGATTTTTTTGCTGGGATTGTCATTGAAAAAGCCCGAAAAATAATTATATGATTTAAGAGCTGGATATTTTTTACATTTATCCATGTTTTTGATATTTCGTCAGATATAGTTTTGAAAACGCCATTTATATATTTTTTTTTGCTAATTTGTGAAAATCTCGAGCGTTTTTTAAGATGAGATTTTGGGCTTTTACTAGTTGCCAAACTTTTCGCTTAACAATAGCGCCAACACCGTCCACCGCTCCTTTTCCATGCAAAGTAGCAAAAAAATTCCTAATTTCTAACGGAAAATCCAGTACTTAAACATTGCATGCATGGGCGTACCGCCAAATATTTGAAGAGGGACATGGGGGTTGCGGTTTACAACATGGTTATTGATTACTAATTATTGATTTTTAGGAATTATTTTAGGTTTCAGAAGAATTTGAAATTCATCTTAATTTAAGTTGCAGATTGGGGGATCGCATGTTGTTTAAACACACTTTTTGTTACTTTGAGATGAAGTTTTTCGGATTCTCGGCAACCTAGGGCAATTTTAAGCCCAGATTCAGATTCAGCAGATGAAAATCCATTGTAAACACTTACTTCAACCTCATAATATTAAAGCAAAATTTTGGGTATTTTCATGCCGTTACGGACGTTACACACTTTGTCATTTATATTTCAAAGAAAAAAGTGTAATAAAGGTATTTATTTTTCTTCATCAGATTAAAGTACATAAACAACTCTGTTTATAAAGCTAGTTTGGAAAACAAAATTATTAAAATTCATTCTGTTAAACTTAAAAAACCCAATTTTCCGTTACGGACGTTACACACAGTTTACCCCTTTTTAAGTTCAAATTGTTAATATATATTAGATAACTTACAAATATGATTTGTATCGCAAATAAAAGAAAAGGCTTGAATATGTATGCTATTATTCCATTAACAAACATTTGGATTTTGGGCAACATTAAATTTTTTGTCTTTGGTTTAAAAATTTTCGGATTAGCCCATATTGTTGTTGTGAAAAAAACGAGGTGGTCGTGTTTTTTTGCTTATATCTCAGTTGTTTATGTACCGATGTTTCTGATTTTCTATACCGATCTGCTCCCGACCATTTCTGATATTTTACACCTCACGCGGATTCAGGCGATGTCGGGGGGGCTTTAATAGTTGATTTCGCCATACACTTGGACAGACTGTCATTTTTATACCCTTCACCTGTGGTGCACAAGGGTATATATAGCTTTGTCATTCCGTTGTAATTTCTACAATTTTCATTTCCGACTCATAAAGTATATATTTTCTGAAAGCTTATGAATAGAAGAGTCGATTAAGCCCTGACCGTCTGTCCGTCTGCCCGTGTGTTGGTTGAAATCAACTTTTAGAAGCAACTATATGTTCCTCAGATCTGTATATGGTATCAATCTCTTGCAAATTGTTGGAAAATATAATGTACTGGCAACTCTTTTTTGCAATGTGAACTTCGTTAACTTTATAATCTTTTCTTACTTCACATTCTTCTTGTAACTTCGTTTATGTCAAGACGTACATAATTAAAATTTATTTATAATTATTTAAAACTTTTATGTAAATTAAAATTAATTGAATTACAAAATATTAAAAACAGGTTATGGGCCCAAAACAAAGTTCTGGCAATTGTTGAAAATAATTAGAAGTGTGTTAAGGAAAAGAAAGCAGATAAAATTCAAAGAATTTTAGTTTTTCGTGAAAGAAGAAAAAGTTTACAAAATGGCGTCACTATATCAAATCGAAAAACTCGACGAAACAAACTATGATAGCTGGTATACATATACATGCGAAGTGTATTAATTCATAGTGGTTGGTGGAAAATAGTAAGTGGTGCTGTCAAGAGGCAAGATGCTAAAACTGATCAAGATAGAGCTTTGTGGGACGAACTTTATAATCTTTTCTTACTTCACATTCTTCTTGTAACTTCGTTTATGTCAAGACGTACATAATTAAAATTCATTTCTAATTATTTAAAACTTTTATGTAAATTAAAATTAATTGAATTACAAAATATTAAAAACAGGTTATGGGCCCAGAACAAAGTTCTGGCAATTGTTGAAAATAATTAGAAGTGTGTTAAGGAAAAGAAAGCAGATAAAATTCAAAGAATTTTAGTTTTTCGTGAAAGAAGAAAAAGTTTACAAAATGGCGTCACTATATCAAATCGAAAAACTCGACGAAACAAACTATGATAGCTGGTGCATATACATGCGAAGTGTATTAATTCATAGTGGTTGGTGGAAAATAGTAAGTGGTGCTGTCAAGAGGCAAGATGCTAAAACTGATCAAGATATAGCTTTGTGGGACGAATATGACGAAAAAGCCCTTGCTACAATAACTCTTTGTGTAAAATCATCGCAATTAAATACTATTAAAAATTGTTTAAAATCCCGCGATGCTTAGATGCGTTTGGAGGAAGTCTACAAGCCTAGAGGTCCACTTCAAAAGATATCTTTATGCAAAAAGTTAGTGAATCTCACAATGGCTGAAGGTGGAGGTATTAGTCAACACAAATCTGTTTACGGAGTTGGTTGAAAAGCTGTCTGAGGCTGGAATTATCATTCAAGATGAACTTCTAGTTATAATGATTCTATCTAGTTTACCGGCCGAATATGAACATTTTGTAGTGGCCATCGAAACACGCGATGTCTTGCCTAATTTGCTGAAAGTCAAACAAAAAATTCTAGAAGAAGGAGACAGAATTAAACAGAAAAATGAACGAGATGAAGCAACAACAAGTGTACAGCAAGCTTTTACAATGAAGACCCACCATGGAAACAACAAAGTAAAAAAGGAAAATAAACACAATAAAATGAAAGGCAAGTGTTTTAGTTGCGGCGAATTCGGGCACTATGCAAACAAATGCTCTAAAACAACAAAAAAGCAACAACAAAGACAACATCTTTTACATGCTATGCAAGTAGTAGAAAAGCAGAAAACGAAAAACATATAGTGGTGCATCGACAGCGGTGCAACTTCACACATGTGTTGTGAAAGTTTAATGTTCTCGAATTTTGTTGAACACGAAGAGGAAATTTGTTTTGAAGCCGATAAGTATATTATGGCCAAAGGAAAAGGTGACGTTCAAGTTGATATTAATGGTGAACAGATAACATTCCAAGATGTATTGTATTCTCCAAAGTTAAATATGAATTTTGTTTCTGTTTCCCGGGTTGTTGATAAAGGTTTTTCTGTGGTTTTTAATGCGACATTCGCGGTTATAAAAAATGCTAAAGGCAATGTAATACTCAAAGCTTTTAAGAAAAATAATTTGTTTATATTTGAGCACAAAGTGGAAAAATTATATGCGGCTTATACTACGAGTCAACTGTGGCACAATAGACTTGGTCATTTAAATTATAAGTCAATGAGCGATATGTCTAAAAGAGAAATGGTTAAAGGCATGAATTTAAATGATGGCAGTCGAGCAGTCCAATGCAAAACATGTATGTGCAGCAAAATTTGTGTGAGCCCATTCCCACAAGAATCAACTACAAGAACAACTAATTTGTTAGAAGTGTTACATAGTGACGTTTGTGGTCCCTTTAGGGAAAAATCTTTCAGTAGTGCTAGATACTTTGTCACGTTCATTGATGATTTTTCGAGGCGTATTTTCGTTTATTTTTTAAAGGCAAAAAGCGAGGTTTTTAAAACGTTTAAAGTATTTAAGTTACACGTTGAAAAACAGACTGGTCGGAAGATAAAGACTCTGCGCAGCGATAATGGTCGCGAATACATAAATACGGATTTTGACAAGTTTTTGGAAAACGAGGGTATAGTCAGACAGCTGACCGTACCTCACACACCTCAACAAAACGGCGTAGCCGAACGGGCTAACCGTACATAAATCGAAATGGCTCGTTCTATGATGGTGCATAGTGGAGTTCAGCAGAAATTGTGGGCAGAGGCCATTAATACTGCCACCTATTTACGTAACAGATGTCCGACAAAAGTACTTGAAGATAGAACGCCATTCGAAGTTTGGTTTAAAAGAAAACCTAACCTTCAACATTTGGATCATATGCAGTAGCATTAAGTAAAGCTAAGTGTGGAGGTAAGTTCGAGGCCAAAGGCGAAAAATATACAATGGTTGGTTACTCCCAAGTTGCAAACGCATACAGACTTTATTGTGAACGTTATAAAAGCATAGTTGAACGCCGTGACGTACTGTTTGAGGAAAATAACTTTGACTATAATCAACCATATGAGCCGACGAAAAGGGCCGAAGATTACCTAACAATTTTCGTTGACAATAGCGAACAGAAAGGCGCAAATAAGTTTTTAGACAATGAATATTTATCAGGTGTGGTCGAAAGTGATGAGGAATCAGATGATGATGCTGAAGATTTTTTAGGATTCGAAACCATAGAAGATAATGAGGAATCATTGAGATCGGACAACCAGGAGGAGATCACTGGAATTTCTCGCGGTAGTCCAAAAATAATCAGAACGGGTAATCGCGGTAGACCACGTAAAGAGCATTTAAAAACCATGGTAAATGACTATATTCCGGATACAGTTGAACAAGCCATCAGTGGAACCGATCGTGAACAATGGTACGATGCAATGAAAACCGATGTGTCATCATTAAAGAAGAACCAAACATGGTCGTTAGTGGATCTTCCAGCGGGAGCCAAAGTTTTAAATTCTAAATGGGTTTTTGCTTTAAAAAAAGTATGAGAATGGAAACATAGAGCGTTTTAAAGCACGCCTGGTTGCTAAAGGTTGCAGCCAAAGATTTGGCGTGGACTACGACGAAAATTTTTCACCGGTTGCCAGATATTCTACAATACGTCTAATAATGACATTAGCAGTACAATGGAAAATGCATTGCATCAAATAGATATTAGCTCTGCATATTTAAATAGTAAAATCCAACACGAAATTTATATTCGACAACCAGAAGGATTCGTTGACAAGAAAAATCCTCATAAAGTTTTGAAACTTCATAAGGCAATATATGGCCTGAAACAGTCAGGGAAGGAATGGAACGAGAAATTGGATTTCGTGCTTAAAGAAATTGGTTTCCAACAGTGCGCAAATGAACCTTGCCTTTATAAAGCCACAATAGAAGGAGAGCTTATACTTATTGTCGTTTACGTAGATGATCTCTTAATATCGTCAAAAAATAAGAATCAAGTATTGTTGGTGAAGAATTTATTATCAAGAGAGTTTCCAATTACTGATAAGGGTCAATTACACCATTATCTGGGCTTCGAAATTGAACGTGAGGGTGAAACTGGCGCAATCTCTATTTGTCAATCGCAATACATTAAGGATCTACTTAAAGAATATGGCATGCAAGAATGTAAGGCTGTATCAACCCCTCTAGAAACGAATTACCAGGTGGTGTGTGAAGGTGAAAATTGTAAGGAAATTCCTCAACGTGATTATCAATCCATAATTGGGGCCCTTATGTACCTGGCCATAACAACGAGACCAGATATTCTCCACTCTGTAGCTAAATTGGCACAAAGAAACGTTAATCCAAACTCTGAACACATGCAAGCTGTTAAGAGAATTCTTCGTTATCTTCATGGTACTGAAAATTTAAAGATTATGTACAAATCTGGTGAAAAATCGGTTGAAGGTTTTGTGGATGCAGACTGGGGCGGAAATACTCTTGATCGGAAGTCCTACACAGGTTTCATATTTTTTGTTGGAAATTGACCTGTTAAGGTACGTTCAGATTGGGGAAATATTTGATGAAAATATTTGTTCTTATATTTGCTTCAAATTGTGTCAAACAAATAACTATTTTGTTTTATGTCAGACTATGTTAAAATATTTGATCTTTTTTTTTTGTTCAAACTGCTGGCAAATAGTGTCAAATAAAATAAAGAAAAACGTGTTTGCCCTGCGTTCAGACTGAAATAAATATATAAATTTATTTTACATTAAATAAAAATAATGAACGAAGAGGAAAGTGTATTTGTGTTATTTTGTGGAGCAGCATCTCTTATGGTGTTGGAGGAAGAGGATAGTGCGAAAGAAAAACGAACGGGAAGAAAATGGGTACGGGATTGGGTTCGTAGACGAAACGTAGACGGATGTTGCGTAAAATTGTTAAAAGAGCTGCAGACAGAGACACCTGCCCTCTATAAAAACTTTTTGCGTATGAATGCTGTCGATTTCGAATTTTTGGTAAGTTCAACATTGGATTAAGGCAATGATGTATTTATTCTTATTCCTCTGCAGCTTAAATTAGTTTCACCAATTATAACAAAGAAAACAACAGTGCTCCGTCAGCCAATTTCTGCATCAGAACGTTTAGCTGTTACTTTTCGTTATTTGGCGACAGGCGAAAGCTTTAGATCACTTCAGTACATATTTCGTATTCCATTTAATACTATATCAGGGATTATTCCTGAAGTTTGCGATGCCATTTATAAGGTTTTGCAGCCGGAGTACTTAAAGGTAAAACTTTTTGGGAATATGTGTTGGTTTTTAATGGCTTCAATTTAGGTTCCATCTACTAAAGAGGAATGGAAAGCAGTGGATCAGGAGTTTTTGGAAGCATGGAACTTTCCGAACTGTATCGGTTCCTTAGACGGAAAACATGTTGTGATGAACGCACCATCCCATTCTGGTAGCATTTACTATAATTATAAAGGTAGATATAGTTCCTAAATTCAAGTTAGTTTTAATCATATTCCAAGTTTTTTGAAGGCACTCATAGTATTGTGCTTATGGGTATTGCCGATGCTGCCTACAAATTTTTATATATCGATGTCGGATCAAATGGCAGAATATCTGATGGTGGAGTATTTCGAAAGAGTTCATTTTTTCAAGCTCTTAATAACAACCAGCTTAATTTGCCTCCGCCAGAACCACTTCCATCCAGAAATGACCCAGTGCCGTATGTTCTGGTTGCAGACGATGTTTTCGCTCTCAGTCAAAATTTATTAAAACCATTTAGTGTGCGTAATTTAAGCGCCGTCCAACGAGTTTTTAATTATCGTTTGTCCAGAGCAAGGACAGTAATTGAAAATACATACGGTATTATGTCAGCACGTTTTCGGGTAATGCGCAGAGCTGTAAATGATTGCAATCGATTTAATTGCAATCACATGATTTCGCTTTAATGATTGCAAATTTTTTGATTGCATTCAAAATCGTAAATTGATTTCATGATTTCAATTTGAAATCATGAAATCAATATGATAAAAACGATTAAATCAATTTTTTGAAATCAATTTATATATAAATTGATTGCAATCAAATTTAATTGCAATCAAATCCAGTAATTGCAATCAAAGTTAAATCAGAATCGTTCTTTTCAAATGAAAAATGGCAATTTTTATTATGTGTGTGAAGTTAAATATGCCGAGTTAAATATGTTTTGACGTAAGAACATATTTAACTCAGAAGTTAAATATGTTATGACGTAACGACATATTTAACTCAAAAGTTAAATATGTTTCAACGTAACGATGTTATAAACAAAAATAAGATATTCTAAATTCAAAAACATCAAATAATAAAAAATTAATAACAAAAATAATTTTTTTTATAAATTTTTTTGTATATACATACATATAGAATTTGTATTTGTGAATTTTTTTAAAAATTTTTAAAATTTGCACTATGAGAAAATCATTGAATCTCTGAGGGATTTTGGACATATTTGGGCAAACCCTTCGAGGTCACTCATATAGACCATATGGAAAATGAAGACAATTATTTGCTCTAATTAACTGTATAACTCAGAATTCTGAATTGTATTTGTGAATTTTTTAAAAAATTTTCAAAATTTGCACTATGAGAAAATCATTGAATCTCTGAGGGATTTTATACATATTTGGGCAAAACCTTCGAGGTCACTCATATAGACCATGTGGAAAAGGAAGACAATTGTTTGCTCTAATTAACTGTATAACTCAGAATTCTGAATTGTATTTGTGAATTTTTTAAAAAATTTTTGAAATTTGCACTATGAATCATTGAATCTCTGAGGGATTTTGGACATATTTGGGCAAACCCTTCGAGGTCACTCATACAGACCATATGGAAAAGGAAGGCAATTGTTTGCTCTAATTAACTGTATAACTCAGAATTCTGAATTGTATTTGTGATTTTTTTAAAAAATTTTTAAAATTTGCACTATGAGAAAATCATTGAATCTTTGAGGGATTTTGGACATATTTGGGCAAATCCTTCGAGGTCACTCATATAGACCATATGCAAAAGGAAGACAATTGTTTGCTCTAATTAACTGTATAACTCAGAATTCTGAATTGTATTTGTGAATTTTTTAAAAAATTTTCAAAATTTGCACTATGAGAAAATCATTGAATCTCTGAGGGATTTTGGACATATTTGGGCAAAACCTTCGAGGTCACTCATATAGACCATGTGGAAAAGGAAGACAATTGTTTGCTCTAATTAACTGTATAACTCAGAATTCTGAATTGTATTTGTGAATTTTTTAAAAAATTTTTGAAATTTGCACTATGAATCATTGAATCTCTGAGGGATTTTGGACATATTTGGGCAAACCCTTCGAGGTCACTCATACAGACCATATGGAAAAGGAAGACAATTATTTGCTCTAATTTACTGTATAACTCAGAATTCTGAATTGTATTTGTGAATTTTTTAAAAAATTTTTGAAATTTGCACTATGAATCATTGAATCTCTGAGGGATTTTGGACATATTTGGGCAAACCCTTCGAGGTCACTCATACAGACCATATGGAAAAGGAAGGCAATTGTTTGCTCTAATTAACTGTATAACTCAGAATTCTGAATTGTATTTGTGATTTTTTTAAAAAAATTTTAAAATTTGCACTATGAGAAAATCATTGAATCTTTGAGGGATTTTGGACATATTTGGGCAAATCCTTCGAGACCATAGTGCAAATTTTAAAAATTTTTTAAAAAATTCACAAATACAATTCAGAATTCTGAGTTATGCAGTTAATTATAGCAAACCATTGTCTTCCTTTTCAATATGGTCTATATGAGTGACCTCGAAGGGTTTGCCCAAATATGTCCAAAATCCCTCAGAGATTCAATGATTTTCTCATAGTGCAAATTTCAAAAATTTTAAAAAAAATTCACAAATACAATTCAGAATTGCGAGTTATACAGGTTATTAGAGCAAACAATTGTCCTCCTTTCCCATATGGTCTATATGAGTGACCTCGAAGGGTTTGCCCAAATATGTCCAAAATCCCTCAGAGATTCAATGATTTTCTCATAGTGCAAATTTCAAAAATTTTTAAAAAAATTCACAAATACAATTCAGAATTGCGAGTTATACAGGTTATTAGAGCAAACAATTGTCCTCCTTTCCCATATGGTCTATATGAGTGACCTCGAAGGGTTTGCCCAAATATGTCCAAAATCCCTCAGAGATTCAATGATTTTCTCATAGTGCAAATTTCAAAAATTTTTAAAAAAATTCACAAATACAATTCAGAATTGCGAGTTATACAGGTAATTAGAGCAAACAATTGTCCTCCTTTCCCATATGGTCTATATGAGTGACCTCGAAGGGTTTGCCCAAATATGTCCAAAATCCCTCAGAGATTCAATGATTTTCTCATAGTGCAAATTTCAAAAATTTTTTAAAAAATTCACAAATACAATTCAGAATTGCGAGTTATACAGGTAATTAGAGCAAACAATTGTCCTCCTTTTCCATATGGTCTATATGAGTGACCTCGAAGGGTTTGCCCAAATATGTCCAGAATCCCTCAGAGCTTCAATGATTTTCTCATAGTGCAAATTTTAAAAATTTTTTAAAAAATTCACAAATACAATTCAGAATTGCGAGTTATACAGGTAATTAGAGCAAACAATTGTCCTCTTTTTCCATATGGTCTATATGAGTGACCTCGAAGGGTTTGCCCAAATATGTCCAAAATTCCTTTAGAGATTCAATGATTTTCTCATAGTGCAAATTTTAAAAATTTTTAAAAAAATTCACAAATACAATTCAGAATTGCGAGTTATACAGGTAATTAGAGCAAACAATTGTCCTCTTTTTCCATATGGTCTATATGAGTGACCTAGAAGGGTTTGCCCAAATATGTCCAAAATCCCTCAGAGATTCAATGATTTTCTCATAGTGCAAATTTTAAAAATTTTTTAAAAAATTCACAAATACAATTCAGAATTCTGAGTTATACAGTTAATTAGAGCAAACAATTGTCTTCCTTTTCAATATGGTCTATATGAGTGACCTCGAAGGGTTTGCCCAAATATGTCCAAAATCCCTCAGAGATTCAATGATTTTCTCATAGTGCAAATTTCAAAAATTTTTAAAAAAATTCACAAATACAATTCAGAATTGTGAGTTATACAGGTAATTAGAGCAGACAATTGTCCTCTTTTTCCATATGGTCTATATGAGTGACCTCGAAGGGTTTGCCCAAATATGTCCAAAATCCCTCAGAGATTCAATGATTTTCTCATAGTGCAAATTTCAAAATTTTTTTAAAAATTCACAAATACAATTCAGAATTCTGAGTTATACAGTTAATTAGAGCAAACAATTGTCTTCCTTTTCAATATGGTCTATATGAGTGACCTCGAAGGGTTTGCCCAAATATGTCCAAAATCCCTCAGAGATTCAATGATTTTCTTATGTGCAAATTTCAAAATTTTTTTAAAAAATTCACAAATACAATTCAGAATTCTGAGTTATACAGTTAATTAGAGCAAACAATTGTCTTCCTTTTCAATATGGTCTATATGAGTGACCTCGAAGGGTTTGCCCAAATATGTCCAAAATCCCTCAGAGATTCAATGATTTTCTCATGTGCAAATTTCAAAATTTTTATAAAAAATTCACAAATACAATTCAGAATTCTGAGTTATACAGTTAATTAGAGCAAACAATTGTCTTCCTTTTCAATATGGTCTATATGAGTGACCTCGAAGGGTTTGCCCAAATATGTCCAAAATCCCTCAGAGATTCAATGATTTTCTCATGTGCAAATTTCAAAAATTTTTTAAAAAATTCACAAATACAATTCAGAATTCTGAGTTATGCAGTTAATTATAGCAATTAATTGTCTTCCTTTTCCATATGGTCTATATGAGTGACCTCGAAGGGTTTGCCCAAATATGTCCAAAATCCCTCAGAGATTCAATGATTTTCTCATAGTGCAAATTTCAAAAATTTTTAAAAAAATTCACAAATACAATTCAGAATTGTGAGTTATACAGGTAATTAGAGCAAACAATTGTCCTCCTTTCCCATATGGTCTATATGAGTGACCTCGAAGGGTTTGCCCAAATATGTCCAAAATCCCTCAGAGATTCAATGATTTTCTCATGTGCAAATTTCAAAAATTTTTTAAAAAATTCACAAATACAATTCAGAATTCTGAGTTATACAGTTAATTAGAGCAAACAATTGTCTTCCTTTTCAATATGGTCTATATGAGTGACCTCGAATGGTTTGCCCAAATATGTCCAAAATCCCTCAGAGATTCAATGATTTTCTCATGTGCAAATTTCAAAAATTTTTAAAAAAATTCACAAATACAATTCAGAATTGTGAGTTATACAGGTAATTAGAGCAAACAATTGTCCTCCTTTTCCATATGGTCTATATGAGTGACCTCGAAGGGTTTGCCCAAATATGTCCAGAATCCCTCAGAGATTCAATGATTTTCTCATAGTGCAAATTTTAAAAATTTTTTAAAAAATTCACAAATACAATTCAGAATTGTGAGTTATACAGGTTATTAGAGCAAACAATTGTCCTCCTTTCCCATATGGTCTATATGAGTGACCTCGAAGAGTTTGCCCAAATATGTCCAAAATCCCTCAGAGATTCAATGATTTTCTCATAGTGCAAATTTCAAAAATTTTTAAAAAAATTCACAAATACAATTCAGAATTGCGAGTTATACAGGTAATTAGAGCAAACAATTGTCCTCTTTTTCCATATGGTCTATATGAGTGACCTCGAAGGATTTGCCCAAATATGTCCAAAATTCCTTTAGAGATTCGATGATTTTCTCATAGTGCAAATTTTAAAAATTTTTTTAAAAAATTCACAAATACAATTCAGAATTCTGAGTTATGCAGTTAATTATAGCAATTAATTGTCTTCCTTTTCCATATGGTCTATATGAGTGACCTAGAAGGGTTTGCCCAAATATGTCCAAAATCCCTCAGAGATTCAATGATTTTCTCATAGTGCAAATTTCAAAAATTTTTTAAAAAATTCACAAATACAATTTAGAATTGCGAGTTATACAGGTAATTAGAGCAAACAATTGTCCTCCTTTTCCATATGGTCTATATGAGTGACCTCGAAGGGTTTGCCCAAATATGTCCAGAATCCCTCAGAGATTCAATGATTTTCTCATAGTGAAAATTTCAAAATTTTTTTAAAAAATTCACAAATACAATCCAGAATTGTGAGTTATACAGTTAATTAGAGCAAACAATCGTCTTCATTTTCCATATGGTCTATATGAGTGACCTCGAAGGGTTTGCCCAAATATGTCCAAAATCCCTCAGAGATTCAATGATTTTCTCATAGTGCAAATTTTGAAAAATTTTTAAAAAATTCACAAATACAATTCAGAATTGTGAGTTATACAGGTAATTAGAACAAACAATTGTCCTCCTTTTCCATATGGTCTATATGAGTGACCTCGAAGAGTTTGCCCAAATATGTCCAAAATCCCTCAGAGATTCAATGATTTTCTCATAGTGCAAATTTTGAAAAATTTTTTAAAAATTCACAAATACAATCCAGAATTGTGAGTTATACAGTTAATTAGAGCAAACAATCGTCTTCATTTTCCTTATGGTCTATATGAGTGACCTCGAAGAGTTTGCCCAAATATGTCCAAAATCCCTCAGAGATTCAATGATTTTCTCATAGTGCAAATTTTGAAAAATTTTTAAAAAATTCACAAATACAATTCAGAATTCTGAGTTATACAGTTAATTAGTACAAACAATTGTCTTCCTTTTCCATATGGTCTATATGAGTGACCTCGAAGGGTTTGCCCAAATATGTCCAAAATCCCTCAGAGATTCAATGATTTTCTCATGTGCAAATTTCAAAAATTTTTTAAAAAATTCACAAATACAATTCAGAATTCTGAGTTATACAGTTAATTAGAGCAAACAATTGTCTTCCTTTTCCATATGGTCTATATGAGTGACCTCGAAGAGTTTGCCCAAATATGTCCAAAATCCCTCAGAGATTCAATGATTTTCTCATAGTGCAAATTTTGAAAAATTTTTTAAAAATTCACAAATACAATCCAGAATTGTGAGTTATACAGTTAATTAGAGCAAACAATCGTCTTCATTTTCCTTATGGTCTATATGAGTGGCCTCGAAGGGTTTGCCCAAATATGTCCAAAATCCCTCAGAGATTCAATGATTTTCTCATAGTGCAAATTTCAAAAATTTTTTAAAAAATTCACAAATACAATTCAGAATTCTGAGTTATACAGTTAATTAGTACAAACAATTGTCTTCCTTTTCCATATGGTCTATATGAGTGACCTCGAAGGGTTTGCCCAAATATGTCCAAAATCCCTCAGAGATTCAATGATTTTCTCATAGTGCAAATTTAAAATTTTTTTTAAAAAATTCACAAATACAATTCAGAATTCTGAGTTATACAGTTAATTAGAGCAAACAATTGTCTTCCTTTTCCATATGGTCTGTATGAGTGACCTTGAAGGGTTTGCCCAAATATGTCCAAAATCCCTCAGAGATTCAATGATTTTCTCATAGTGAAAATTTCAAAAATTTTATAAAAAATTCACAAATACAATTCAGAATTCTGAGTTATACAGTTAATTAGAGCAAACAATTGTCTTCCTTTTCAATATGGTCTATATGAGTGACCTCGAAGGGTTTGCCCAAATATGTCCAAAATCCCTCAGAGATTCAATGATTTTCTCATGTGCAAATTTCAAAAATTTTTTAAAAATTCACAAATACAATTCAGAATTCTGAGTTATGCAGTTAATTATAGCAATTAATTGTCTTCCTTTTCCATATGGTCTATATGAGTGACCTCGAAGGGTTTGCCCAAATATGTCCAAAATCCCTCAGAGATTCAATGATTTTCTCATAGTGCAAATTTCAAAAATTTTTAAAAAAATTCACAAATACAATTCAGAATTGTGAGTTATACAGGTAATTAGAGCAAACAATTGTCCTCCTTTCCCATATGGTCTATATGAGTGACCTCGAAGGGTTTGCCCAAATATGTCCAAAATCCCTCAGAGATTCAATGATTTTCTCATGTGCAAATTTCAAAAATTTTTTAAAAAATTCACAAATACAATTCAGAATTCTGAGTTATACAGTTAATTAGAGCAAACAATTGTCTTCCTTTTCAATATGGTCTATATGAGTGACCTCGAATGGTTTGCCCAAATATGTCCAAAATCCCTCAGAGATTCAATGATTTTCTCATGTGCAAATTTCAAAAATTTTTAAAAAAATTCACAAATACAATTCAGAATTGTGAGTTATACAGGTAATTAGAGCAAACAATTGTCCTCCTTTTCCATATGGTCTATATGAGTGACCTCGAAGGGTTTGCCCAAATATGTCCAGAATCCCTCAGAGATTCAATGATTTTCTCATAGTGCAAATTTTAAAAATTTTTTAAAAAATTCACAAATACAATTCAGAATTGTGAGTTATACAGGTTATTAGAGCAAACAATTGTCCTCCTTTCCCATATGGTCTATATGAGTGACCTCGAAGAGTTTGCCCAAATATGTCCAAAATCCCTCAGAGATTCAATGATTTTCTCATAGTGCAAATTTCAAAAATTTTTAAAAAAATTCACAAATACAATTCAGAATTGCGAGTTATACAGGTAATTAGAGCAAACAATTGTCCTCTTTTTCCATATGGTCTATATGAGTGACCTCGAAGGATTTGCCCAAATATGTCCAAAATTCCTTTAGAGATTCGATGATTTTCTCATAGTGCAAATTTTAAAAATTTTTTTAAAAAATTCACAAATACAATTCAGAATTCTGAGTTATGCAGTTAATTATAGCAATTAATTGTCTTCCTTTTCCATATGGTCTATATGAGTGACCTAGAAGGGTTTGCCCAAATATGTCCAAAATCCCTCAGAGATTCAATGATTTTCTCATAGTGCAAATTTCAAAAATTTTTTAAAAAATTCACAAATACAATTTAGAATTGCGAGTTATACAGGTAATTAGAGCAAACAATTGTCCTCCTTTTCCATATGGTCTATATGAGTGACCTCGAAGGGTTTGCCCAAATATGTCCAGAATCCCTCAGAGATTCAATGATTTTCTCATAGTGAAAATTTCAAAATTTTTTTAAAAAATTCACAAATACAATCCAGAATTGTGAGTTATACAGTTAATTAGAGCAAACAATCGTCTTCATTTTCCATATGGTCTATATGAGTGACCTCGAAGGGTTTGCCCAAATATGTCCAAAATCCCTCAGAGATTCAATGATTTTCTCATAGTGCAAATTTTGAAAAATTTTTAAAAAATTCACAAATACAATTCAGAATTGTGAGTTATACAGGTAATTAGAACAAACAATTGTCCTCCTTTTCCATATGGTCTATATGAGTGACCTCGAAGAGTTTGCCCAAATATGTCCAAAATCCCTCAGAGATTCAATGATTTTCTCATAGTGCAAATTTTGAAAAATTTTTTAAAAATTCACAAATACAATCCAGAATTGTGAGTTATACAGTTAATTAGAGCAAACAATCGTCTTCATTTTCCTTATGGTCTATATGAGTGACCTCGAAGAGTTTGCCCAAATATGTCCAAAATCCCTCAGAGATTCAATGATTTTCTCATAGTGCAAATTTTGAAAAATTTTTAAAAAATTCACAAATACAATTCAGAATTCTGAGTTATACAGTTAATTAGTACAAACAATTGTCTTCCTTTTCCATATGGTCTATATGAGTGACCTCGAAGGGTTTGCCCAAATATGTCCAAAATCCCTCAGAGATTCAATGATTTTCTCATGTGCAAATTTCAAAAATTTTTTAAAAAATTCACAAATACAATTCAGAATTCTGAGTTATACAGTTAATTAGAGCAAACAATTGTCTTCCTTTTCCATATGGTCTATATGAGTGACCTCGAAGAGTTTGCCCAAATATGTCCAAAATCCCTCAGAGATTCAATGATTTTCTCATAGTGCAAATTTTGAAAAATTTTTTAAAAATTCACAAATACAATCCAGAATTGTGAGTTATACAGTTAATTAGAGCAAACAATCGTCTTCATTTTCCTTATGGTCTATATGAGTGGCCTCGAAGGGTTTGCCCAAATATGTCCAAAATCCCTCAGAGATTCAATGATTTTCTCATAGTGCAAATTTCAAAAATTTTTTAAAAAATTCACAAATACAATTCAGAATTCTGAGTTATACAGTTAATTAGTACAAACAATTGTCTTCCTTTTCCATATGGTCTATATGAGTGACCTCGAAGGGTTTGCCCAAATATGTCCAAAATCCCTCAGAGATTCAATGATTTTCTCATAGTGCAAATTTAAAATTTTTTTTAAAAAATTCACAAATACAATTCAGAATTCTGAGTTATACAGTTAATTAGAGCAAACAATTGTCTTCCTTTTCCATATGGTCTGTATGAGTGACCTTGAAGGGTTTGCCCAAATATGTCCAAAATCCCTCAGAGATTCAATGATTTTCTCATAGTGAAAATTTCAAAAATTTTTTAAAAAATTCACAAATACAATTCAGAATTCTGAGTTATACAGTTAATTAGTACAAACAATTGTCTTCCTTTTCCATATGGTCTATATGAGTGACCTCGAAGGGTTTGCCCAAATATGTCCAAAATCCCTCAGAGATTCAATGATTTTCTCATAGTGCAAATTTAAAAATTTTTTTAAAAAATTCACAAATACAATTCAGAATTCTGAGTTATACAGTTAATTAGAGCAAACAATTGTCTTCCTTTTCCATATGGGCTGTATGAGTGACCTCGAAGGGTTTGCCCAAATATGTCCAAAATCCCTCAGAGATTCAATGATTTTCTCATAGTGAAAATTTAAAAAATTTTTTAAAAAATTCTCAAATACAATTCAGAATTCTGAGTTATACAGTTAATTAGATCAAACAATTGTCTTCCTTTTCCACATGGTCTATATGAGTGACCTCGAAGGTTTTGCCCAAATATGTCCAAAATCCCTCAGAGATTCAATGATTTTCTCATGTGCCAATTTCAACATTTTTTTTAAAAATTCACAAATACAATTCAGAATTCTGAGTTATACAGTTAATTAGAGCAAACAATTGTCTTCATTTTCCATATGGTCTGTATGAGTGACCTCGAAGGGTTTGCCCAAATATGTCCAAAATCCCTCAGAGATTCAATGATTTTCTCATAGTGAAAATTTTTAAAAATTTTTTAAAAAATTCACAAATACAATTCAGAATTCTGAATTATACAGTTAATTAGAACAAACAATTGTCTTCCTTTTCCATATGGTCTATATGAGTGACCTCGAAGGGTTTGCCCAAATATGTCCAAAATCCCTCAGAGATTCAATGATTCATAGTGCAAATTTCAAAAATTTTTAAAAAAATTCACAAATACAATTCAGAATTCTGAGTTATACAGTTAATTAGAGCAAACAATTGTCTTCCTTTTCCATATGGTCTATATGAGTGACCTCGAAGGGTTTGCCCAAATATGTCCAAAATCCCTCAGAGATTCAATGATTTTCTCATGTGCAAATTTCAAAAATTTTTTAAAAAATTCACAAATACAATTCAGAATTCTGAGTTATACAGTTAATTAGAGCAAACAATTGTCTTCCTTTTCCATATGGTCTATATGAGTGACCTCGAAGAGTTTGCCCAAATATGTCCAAAATCCCTCAGAGATTCAATGATTTTCTCATAGTGCAAATTTTGAAAAATTTTTTAAAAATTCACAAATACAATCCAGAATTGTGAGTTATACAGTTAATTAGAGCAAACAATCGTCTTCATTTTCCATATGGTCTATATGAGTGACCTCGAAGGGTTTGCCCAAATATGTCCAAAATCCCTCAGAGATTCAATGATTTTCTCATAGTGCAAATTTCAAAAATTTTTTAAAAAATTCACAAATACAATTCAGAATTCTGAGTTATACAGTTAATTAGAGCAAACAATTGTCTTCATTTTCCATATGGTCTATATGAGTGACCTCGAAGGGTTTGCCCAAATATGTCCAAAATCCCTCAGAGATTCAATGATTTTCTAATAGTGAAAATTTCAAAAATTTTTTAAAAAATTCACAAATACAATTCAGAATTCTGAATTATACAGTTAATTAGAACAAACAATTGTCTTCCTTTTCCATATGGTCTATATGAGTGACCTCGAAGGGTTTGCCCAAATATGTCCAAAATCCCTCAGAGATTCAATGATTTTCAAATAGTAAAAATTTCAAAAATTTTTTAAAAAATTCACAAATACAATTCAGAATTCTGAGTTATACAGTTAATTAGAGCAAACAATTGTCTTCCTTTTCCATATGGTCTATATGAGTGACCTCGAAGGGTTTGCCCAAATATGTCCAAAATCCCTCAGAGATTCAATGATTTTCTCATGTGCAAATTTCAAAATTTTTTTAAAAAATTCACAAATACAATTCAGAATTCTGAGTTATACAGTTAATTAGATCAAACAATTGTCTTCCTTTTCCATATGGTCTGTATGAGTGACCTCGAAGGGTTTGCCCAAATATGTCCAAAATCCCTCAGAGATTCAATGATTTTCTCATAGTGAAAATTTCAAAATTTTTTTAAAAAATTCACAAATACAATCCAGAATTGTGAGTTATACAGTTAATTAGAGCAAACAATCGTCTTCATTTTCCATATGGTCTATATGAGTGACCTCGAAGGGTTTGCCCAAATATGTCCAAAATCCCTCAGAGATTCAATGATTTTCTCATAGTGCAAATTTTGAAAAATTTTTAAAAAATTCACAAATACAATTCAGAATTGTGAGTTATACAGGTAATTAGAACAAACAATTGTCCTCCTTTTCCATATGGTCTATATGAGTGACCTCGAAGGGTTTGCCCAAATATGTCTAAAATCCCTCAGAGATTCAATGATTTTCTCATAGTGCAAATTTTAAAAATTTTAAAAAAAATTCACAAATACAAATTCTATATGTATGTATATACAAAAAAATTTATAAAAAAAATTATTTTTGTTATTAATTTTTTATTATTTGATGTTTTTGAATTTAGAATATCTTATTTTTGTTTAGAACATCGTTACGTTGAAACATATTTAACTTTTGAGTTAAATATGTCGTTACGTCATAACATATTTAACTTCTGAGTTAAATATGTTCTTACGTCAAAACATATTTAACTCGGCATATTTAACTTCACACACATATTTTTATTTACAAAGTTTTGTAAAATTGGTAAACATTATTTCTAATTGCAATCAGTTCTTCCGTAGAAAAAAAATGCAAGAAATGACTAACAAACCTACGTTTTTCATGTCATTTTGGAGCCGATAAGTTTTAGTTGTTATTATCTAATATCCTCTACTTTGCAAAATTGCAAAGAATTCTCTTTTCAACGCATTCAAATAATTTGTTGCTTTTGTTGTTTTTTTTTTATAAATACAGTAATTTTTTTTTATTATTTTTTAAGAAGTCGAAGTAAGATGAAATAAAATAATTTGTTGCTTTTGTTGTTTTTTTTTTAAATAGTTGTTTTTTTATTATTTACTTAGAAGTCGACGTAGGCTGGAACAAAATAAATTGTTGCTTTTGTTTTTTTTTATAAATACAGTTGTTGTTTTTTTCATTGGACTTTTACTATAGTTGTGATTTCAAGGGAATTTATTGAAATCACATGATTTCAAGGGAACTTGTTGAAATCACATTATTTCAACAAAAATTTGATTGCAATCGAATTGATTGCAATTAAATTAATTGCATTCAATGATTTCTAAAAAAAAATGATTTCAAAATGATTGCAATCAAAAAATATTGCAATTTTGACAAGATTTCATTTTGAAATCTGAAATCATTTAGAAATCAAAGAATGAAATCAGTTTGGTTGAAATCACTTTGATTTCAATGTCAATTGATTGCAGCTTTTTACAGCTCTGGTAATGCGTAGCCCCATTAAGTTAGAACCATCGAAAACAAGACAAGTAACCCTCGCATGTTGTGTACTGCACAATTTTTTAAGGATTCGCAAAAGTACCGTTTATTTTAATGCAAATCTTGTGGATCACTATGCGGAAGATGGAACTCTAATTCCTGGTGAATGGCGCAATGAAGAAATTGGCACTAATCTTCTCAATCTGCAGCCACATCGTTCTTATATCACTGAAAACACTTCAGCAATTAGAAATGAATTTTCGCAATATTTTGTAGAACAAGGTGAAGTAACATTTCAATATAGGCATATTTAGAAAAAAAATTATTTGTAGTAGAAGACATAGGTGAGTACATGTTTGTATCTCTTAAAAAAATATTGCATAGCTTTAAACAAGTCTGGATTTATAAAAGTTAATGGAACAAATACAAGGGACAAAATATTTAATGTATCTTATTGTTATTATTAAAACAAAAAATTTCAACAAAAACATAACTCTTTTATTCATAAATCTTTTATCTTTGTCTTTTAAATACAAAAACAAAAATATTTCTACATATATATGTATGTATGGATTTAAATTATTAAATAAAATTAATAAAACAAAAACAAAAATTAAACATTTGTACTTCAATATTTCAGACCATTATTACTATGGCTCAGGCTTATAATAAATACTTTGTATCTTTTAAATAGAAAAACAAAAATATTTTTACATTTATATGTATGTATGTAAGGATTTAAATTATAAAATAAAATTAATAAAACAAAAACAAAAAATAATACATATGAACTTCAATATTTCAGACCATTATTACTATGGCTCAGGCTTATAATAAATACTTAAAACTGCTTAAAAGTTCTAGTAATTGTATTGTAAAATCAGTAATAGTAAAGTTTTAGTTACAATTTTTTTACATTAAGTATCCATTACTTTTTTAAAAATTATTTCTTTGAGAAACGTAAAATTTTATCTAACAAATTAATTTTGGAAGCAGTCCAAAATTTTGGGACACATCAACAATTTTAAAATTACTCATTGATTTTGTTCTTCTAAACACTGTAAAAAAAATTCGTAACTTTCATACGAACGTTTGTTGCTGCATCTTGACTGAGAGCTTTTAACTCGCATACCAAATAATTCGCAAATGAAATGTTTGGATCCATTGCGTTTTGGTTTCTTTCCTTTATAGCTGCAACTGCCTCGCGCATTGATTCCGCAATTAGTGTTGAGACTGATTGTGATGTGCCGTATCGACGTGATGATACTGTTGCAGCTTGACGTGGGGATGGCAAGGGAGGTGTTGCTGTTAAAGTACAGTCATGAGCTACAAAATAATGCATTAATTAGTTTTTTAAGAATTTAATTCATAATAAAAAGTTATACTTACAACTACTGTCCGATTCCGTTTCAAGAACTAAATTGGATGTGGTTTGCTGAGTTTGACGATCTTCAGCTCGACCTACGAAATGCATTGCATTAGAAAACTTCCACTTTACTGGTTCCACTACTCCCTGACCAGACTTTGTTTTGGCTCTGGAGGCATAGCTTCGAAACTGGATACGTAAGTTTGTCCATTTAGCGTAAGGTCTGCTGTATCATAACGTGTTCCAAAATGTTCGCTTATTTTTCCCCAAGCAACATCACGCATTGTTTTGTTATGGTAGCCTTCAACGCTAGCATTCCATATACAGGACAACAAGATAAATCAATTTGAAAATGTCTTCATCTCGCCAATCTTTTTGCACCTTCGATTTGCGCGATTGCTTATTTGCAGGACTATCTGTTATATTTTCCATTTTTTATCTACTTATAAACTATCAAAATATGTTAATAATTTTGTAAATATTAATAATTAATTGTACTTACGGCTTTTTTGTTGAATGTGTTGCTTTAACAAATAAATTACTAATCATACACAGCTGGTTATTAAAATAACAATGTTACACATTTTGCGTTTGAAAAAAACACAATTTAAACCTACGATTATTTTTAGTTTTGTTACAATAATTGTGATTACGGTTACAAATAATCTAAAAAACTATGTTTCTGCTATCCAAGGATAGGTATCGGATAGTAGTTGCTTTAAATGTTCTAAAGAGGTGTACAATAAAATTTCATGAAAGATCTACTTTATATATTTTTGTAGCATATTTTCATTTAACAAATTCATTAGTTAGGTTGAAAAGGAGGGGTATAAAAGCCCAAACCCATGACAGGTATGCACTTATGCCCAGTTGGTATGTTGTGCGCTCCATATGGAAAACGGAATTCCCAAAAACAAATTCATTAACTAACCGCCATTATCGCTAAAAATAGATTTTAAGCCTACTGTTACAGCTTCGTGTTTCACCTCTTTCGGCTTCTTAACAAAAATATTCTATAAAAAGTATGATAATTATGCTTATGTTTGTTTACGAATAATCGTGCAATGAGAGATTAGAATCTTAAAACAAAATTGCAAAAAATAAAAATAGTCATTAAAACAAAAACAAATAACAATAATTAAAAAACATGTATGACCAGTTTTTGACTCTGTATGTCTTCGTCTACACATCCAATTTTAGTTGCGCAATTCTTTAAGTTTGAATGAGAAAGACAAGGACAGAAACAAAGCAGTACACAGTTGCTTGTACTCGCGATTTTTTTCATACCCGCCACCAAAAAAATTGTGGGGGTATATTCATTTTGTCATTCCGTTTGTAACACATCGAAATATCCATTTTAGACCCCATAAAGTATATATATTCTAAATCGGGGTTTAATTTTATGACGATCTAGCTATGTCCGTCCGTCTGTCCGTCTGTTGAAAGCACGATAGAGGTCGCACCGAAAAAGCTAGGGACCTCAAATTTTGCCAGAATCTTTCTTATAGACAAGGTTTGTTTGGTATTGAAAATGGGCTAAATCGGAATATTAGGAAGAGAGTTATAGCTCGAAAAGCAAGAGTAGGTCGAAAAAACCGTGTCCTTCGAACATCGAATAAAATGGAATTGTGTTCAAACGCCTTAATGTAGACTCATGAAACTTCGAATATAGATTTCCTGGGTAAAGACAATATTTTTCCCCGAAAATTGTCTAAATCTATACATTAGGAGGGGAGTTATCGATCAAAATGTACGAAAATTAATACCGCACAGCGTATTTTTCGGTATATTTAAAAACAAAAACGTCATAAAAGCAACAAAATTGGATGTACGACTCTGAAATTTTGCACACTTTGCTTTTTGGTGACACGCTTTCTTGTGATGGCAAATCAATGTGCCACGCCCACTTTTACGCCCACCTCCCATATAACGTTTTAACTAAAATTCATATAATTTCTCTACTAATAAAGATTTTGGAATAATAAAGGCCTATATTGAAACACCTCAGTTGTACTCATTCGCAAAAATAACTTTGACACGCCTACTATAACGCCCACTTTTCACGTTATCTACCGTTAATGAAATTTAAAAGCTCATAAAACCGCTAAAATTAGAGGTATAATGATAAAATTTGCTACGTATATCCCCCTAGGCAATTTCATTACTATGCCAAAAAATTAAGGTGCCACGCCCACATTTTCGCCCACCTCCCATATAACGTTTTACTTAAAATTCATATAATTTCTCTATTAATAAAGATTTTGGAATAATAAAGGGCTATATTGAAACACCTAAGTTGTACTCATTAGCAAAAACAACTTTGACACGCCTACTATAACGCCCACTTTCACTTTTGAATTGTGTCCAGACGCAAAAACGTAGTCATGAAACTTCGAATATATATTTATCGAGTCAAAAGAATATTTTTCCCTGAAAATCGCTTTAATCTATGAATTAGGAAAAGAGTTATAGATAAAAATGTACGAAAATTTATACCGCACAGTGTATATTTCAAATTTAAAACGTAATAAAACTGACAAAACTATATGTACGATTCTGAAATTTTGCAAACATGGCTTTTTGGTCAAAGTCTTCGTTATAACGGAAAATAGATGTGCCACGCACACTTTTTTCTTTAAATTTTTTTAAAAATATATTAGTCATATATATTAGCATTTATTCATCTTACACTGCGCCATTTATTGTACTGTAGCTAAATATAAGATAAAGATGATAAGATAGATGACTCTACTAGCAACTACTAGATGGCATGCTAACAACTTATGCTTATGTTCTCCTGAAGTTATGCTCTATTAAAAATGGGAATTTAGGAAAATTTTGACCTAAGTAAAAAAAATTATCTCTAAACATTATAAACAATTTATTTTCATGTACTAATGGCTAACAAATTTTAAAATTATACAAAACTTATTTCGTTTGAAAATCTTTTAAAAGCAAAATGTTATAGAAGTTTAAAAATCAAAATCTTACTAATAAATTTCCCGTTTTAGAAAAATGCAGAGAATGTTTATTTTAAATCACCCTGTGGCCCTTAAAATTTAACCTTAAATTCACTTTCTTCCTCTTAAATTCATGTAAATTCTCTATGAATAAAGATTTTGGAATACTAAAGGACTATATTGAAATATCTTAGTTATGTTTATTAGCAGAAACTTTATTGACACGCGTATTTTAACAGCCACTTTCATTGAAAGACTAAATTTACGAAAACATTTTACTACCATACCGAAGTTATAATGGGTGGTTTAATTTTAAGGGACTATGTTGATTTTGAATAAAACTATTATGAAATTTTTATCATTTATTTTTATAATGATAATATTTGTATGCTTCAATTATGTATGGAACAAAATATCGGCCAAATGGCCGCCCAACCTAGGCGGCACACCACGATCCGACAGTCCAAATTTTCAATGACACTGTTGATGCTCGATTGTTGGGCACGATGATGAGTCGAGGTTGATTGCTCTTTTGCCACGTTATCGTGAAAAACAGCAATGTTTCCCATTCAACGAACTAAGATGGCATTCACAGATGTTTTCACATTTCATACAGACCTGCTTTGCAGACATTTAAATATTTTTTACAATTCTCACGATTGTGGGCGAATTCGAACGATTATGTTGACCAAAAGAATCACGAAGTGCACGAAATGCATTTTGATTTGAACGCCCATTTTTATAAAAATCTTTAATATTTAAAAACGTTGCTCGATTGCGTATCTTTCCTCGGTTCAAATTGAGTTAGTCTGAGATTGAGAAATGTCAAATGAAACACAAGAAAAAAGTTGAAGTTTAGATGTGGTTCACCTTAAACATGGGCCCTTAAAATTTAACCACCCTCTACAAAGAAAGTGATACATATTTTATGATAAAGAGATTATTCTATAGCGATTAACAAAATAATAAATATTGTGCTTTAAATGTACACAAAATTGGTGGTGGGTATAAAAGATTCGGCACAGCCGAATATAGTGCTCTTACTTGTTTGTTCTTCATGTTTCCAATGCTTGTAAAATGTATGTAAAAAAACAAATGTTTATCAGTTAAATTTAATTTAAATTTAAGTTGTATTTAAATATGATTTGAGTTTTTTCAGTCAAAAGCTAATTGAAGTATTTGGTTGTTATAAATACATGGAAACATTATGAAATGTCAAAATGGAATCGACAATAATCTCATAAAGATCTGTTAAAATAAACAAATCGTAAAAAGACGTGTAATAATAGTGACAAACAAAAAAGGAAAATCAACTCTTTATTCAATATTGTTGGAAAAGATAAATTAAATAGCTTTCAAATAAGTTTTAACATTTAGCAATATACTGCAATAATGTTTTATTCTTATATTTTAATATTAGCAGACTTTATGTGGAGTTAAATTTTTAAAAGTTGACAACACGGCATTCCCCAGCTGTTATTTGCCAGTATTTGTTCTTACAATTTTTTTGTAAGATCAAATAAATGTTTGTCAAAAAATGAGGCAAATATTTGTTCTTTTGTGTTCACACTTTGTTCACATTGGACAAATATTTAAAAAATTTGTTTAAAAAAATGTAAAAAAAAAAATAATAAAATATAAATAATATATTAAATAAAATAAAATTTTTTTGGCTCAGCTGGGATTCGATGCCACATTTATTCTAACCAGTATACACAAATGTACGTATTTTATATGAGATGAATGGTGATACAAACAAATGTTATTACATGATTACACGTTGTGAAGGGTATATAAGATTCGGCACGGCCGAATATAGCACTGTTACTTGTTTTTTTTTATATTCTTTATTAGTATTATAAATACTTTATATTACAAAATTTAATTTACTTAAGCTATGAGGTATTATTTCTTAAAAATTTTACACAATCTTTCGTAAATATATTTAGATTTCTTTCATTTTTCAAATAAATTGGCATAGCTAAATGGACTTCCCTATTCATAAGCTTTTAGATATTATATATGGGGTCGGAAACGAAAATTTCATACGGAATGACAATTCTATATATGGGCATTTCTACAGAAATGTCAACCGCAGCCAAAAAAAGCAAAGTTTAAAAAAGTATGTTGTTTTTACATATTTTTATAGTGAATCTATCAAATTTATGAGTAATATAAACAAATTTTTCATTTATTCATAACATATTTTGAAATATTCGAATGCAAAGTCGAACAAGTGCAAATGTTCTGTTTTAAACATTTTCATTTGATGTTTTGTTGAGATTAATAATCTTAATGAGAGACATTATGCACTGATAGTTTTTCTTTAGAGTATCGGTTAACACTTAAAGATTATAAGAAGAAGAAAAAATGAATGATGGGACTACCAATTACGGCAAATTTTATTTTGCTTTATCCTATATTTCGATGTAGTGTGCGACATTGAAATAGAACATTAAAAAATAAGGAAAGAATGGAGAAAGCTAGACAGACGTGGGGAGCACTGGCTGAAGGTAAAGGATATATAATTCAAGAGAAACGAAAATATAATCGCATAAGACAACGGGAGAGGTGCAAAAAACTTTTAGAACATGAAATGCCATACGTACGTCAAAGCACGAAATGGCAGAAAGTGAAAAGCATTCCAGGTATATCCCAGTTGCGTTCGTTTTGTTGCGATGGCCAACAGCTAAAAGCAGCTAGGACTACATATTCCTTTAAAAAAACTTTATTTGCCATTAGTAATACTATTGTCAGTGGAGTGCATAGAATACAATTATCTTTTTTTTTCTTTATTGAAGTTATTTTGTAAAGTTAATATATTTTTGTGCAAATATATATACATATATTGAATATAAAAAATCTTAATAATTTTATGCAAGTCTAATTATATAAAAATTAAAAAAAAATAAACTCAAAAAGTATGATGGAACAAAATTTCGCATGCGACAGTGATTAAAGTTAAATAAAATATAAACTACTTAATATTTTTAAATAAAATAAAAAACCTTATTAAAACACATCAATGCATAACATTTAAAAATTATTCGCATAAAAATATTCCTTCAGCTTTCGATGTAATCATCGTTTGATTTGTTGACTTTGAAAGCGACTTTTTTGTCGCATGCGAATCTCTTTGTTTTCTGTAATTATCTTGAAAACGAACAATTGGTTAGAGTCAAACTTAGAACTAATTATGGCGCTAATCAAGTGCTATAAGCTTCCCGTTTTGTCAAAATAAAATAATGTTTTTGCGCAAAATAAAATAATGTTAAATGTGTACGAATGTCACATTCGACATTGGAAAAATGCCCATATACCCTTTTACACTTTTTTGTGAAGGGAATATAAACAAAATATAAAATAAAAACAATGAAGAAAAACTTTTTTAACAAATTTAAGGTGGAAAATTTTTTTGACGATATTGAATTCGCTCAACAAATAGAAATATATATACACAAGTATATTCATTGTATTGCCAAGAACAACATAATCCTGCCATAAAAGAGATAAGGGAACGAATGAAAGTTAGTATATTGTAACATTTCTTAAGTTGTGCTGAATTAACCATTTTTTATTTTAATGTATACATGCAGTTTTGGCTGAGATTCTTCAAGGCAGTGACAGAAAGAAGCTGATTAAATAATAAATATTTATAACGTTTAATTTTAAATATTTAAGAATGATAAATTAATATTTACTCGAACTTTTTATTCTTAAATTTATTATAAACCATTTTAATTCTGGCTTAAATTATTTTTCTATTATTAAGCTTCCTAAAACCTTTATTAAATTGTAACCAATTAAGAATATTAAAAAACTAATCCATTATTAGCCGAGTGTAATGCATTTTTGATTTCAGCATTAGCACTCTTCATTGGTATACTCATAGAAAAAAAAAATATTTAGTCAGTCATGTATTTAAAAGGAATGATTAGTCAGCAGGGGTATTGCAGGGTTATTTTCAACAACTGTTGAATAAGCAGTTCAGATATGTTTTTGACTAGTGCACGAAGTTTGCAAGTTAAAAATAGAAACAAAATCATACGCACATGAAGTTTACATCAGTTTTTTCACATTTCCCTTAATAAAATGATAGCAACTACTAATGTATTAACTTATCAGCTGTGCAAATCATTTGAAGCATCATGTGCTGGGCATGTGGCCATCACTGTTCTTATAGGTAGTGACCAGTGACGTCATTATTTTTTAAATATATAAACCTTAAAATTTTTTGTGCTCATGAACGTTGCATTTTGATTTCAAATAAACTGTTTGTATAGACAATTTTTTTTTTATATCAATGTAGGTTGACGTCATTCCATTGAAGAGAAAAGTTTGTTCGAAAAACTCAAATTAATTTTTTATCGAAACAAAATTGGCAAACTAGATTGTTCCCATGGTGTAATTACATAAGGTGATAGCGTAAAGGAGAGCAATTTTTGTCTCTCTTTTTTTATGTATGGAGTTTGACAATTTCCGAAGTTGAAATAATTTTTTTAAGTATGTATTTTGACATTCTCCAGAACACAAAAAATAGTCAGCTGGGCTTGCACCGCCACCTTGTATAAGTGTACCCTGGGTGTAATTACATAAGGTGACAGCGTAAAGGAGAGCAATTTTTGTCTCTCTTTTTTATGTATGGAGTTTGACAATTTGGAAGTTGAAATAATTTTTTTAAGTATGTAGTTTGACATTCCCAAGAACACAAAAAAATAGTCAGCTGGGCTGGCACCATCACCTTGTTCCATAAATTTAACTTTAATCAATTAATAATTCAAAAAGTATTCTGCATTTTTACGATTATTTAAGTTATCACATAAATTAAATATTCTATTTACATTACGTCTCGCTTTTAACAAAATTTAGGATAGAATTTTAAATAATATATTTTTCGTACCTTTCTTCCATCAAAACAATCACGTGTTGTACCCACAAACAATGATATAGCTCCACAAGAATCTTCAGCCACGATGTTAGTAATTTCGGCAATGTTTAAGGTTTCAAGCGTTAGTACTATATGATTCATTTTCGTTAAAATAAAAACACAAGTAATGCAAATCTTATCCACCACTAATTGGAGGTATGACGGCAATTTCGTCACCTTCTTTCAATATTAGTTCCGACTCTAAATCTTCACAGTAGTTTTCGTTGATCGCAAGAATTAAACTTTCTTGGATAAATTTCAAGTGATATTTTCTACAAATCTCGTGCAACAGATGGGATGCTACAACTTTTGAATTAATTAATTGGTATGTTACTTCACTTTGTCCAGACAGTTCACGCGTTTTCGCAAAAAATAATATTCGGACATTTATTGGTGTAACATTTGTACACATTTTTAACATTCAGTAACATTTATCACGCACAAGAAAAAAACAAGCATTAGAATTATGACAAACATATTTCCAGAGTTGCAAAGAAGGTAGTTTTTTCTAAGAAAATTAAAAAAAAAATGCCACGTGCTCAAAAAAAAACAACACAAAATCATAAAAAAATGTAAACAAAGTAGCACGTGCTTAATAAAAAGAAATATTTTATCCTAATTTTAACTAACTAAAAACCAAATTCTTTTATTATCCCTAAAAACGTAACTATTAATAAAACATTGACAACAAACATTTAAATATTATAAAAAAAAATATACAAAATTATAAAAAGTTTTTTTAAGAATCATGAATGAAAAGTTTGTTGAGCCCTATATTGGCATATATGTGCTAATAGTGGACACCAATTAGATTCCAAAAATGTATAGATTACCCTCCCAAGTACTTACAGACAGTTGCTATACCCTAACAAACAATTGCCCATACACAAAAAAACCTACGGAAAATGGTAAAAACTTTTTTTTATAATTTTTAAAATATTCGTTGAGCCCTATATTGACATATGGCTGCTAATAGCGGACACCAAGTAGATTCCAAAAATGTATAGATTACCCTCCCAAGTACTTACAGACAGGTGCTATACCCCAACACACAATTGCCCATACACAAGAAAACCTACGGAAAATGGTAAAAACTTTTTTTGAATAATTTTTAAAATATTCGTTGAGCCCTATATTGGCATATGGCTGCTAATAGTGGATACCAAGTAGATTCCAAAAATGTATAGATTACCCTCCCAAGTACTTACAGACAGGTGCTATACCCCAACACACAATTGCCCATATACAAAAAAAAACCTACGGAAAATGGTAAAAACTTTTTTTGAATAATTTTTAAAATATTCGTTGAGCCCTATATTGGCATATAGCTGCTAATAGTGGATACCAAGTAGATTCCAAAAATGCATAGATTACCCTCCCAAGTACTTACAGACAGCTGCTATACCCCAACACACAATTGCCCACACACAAAAAAAACCTATGGAAAATGGTAAAAACTTTTTCTGAATAATTTTTAAAATATTCGTTGAGCCCTATATTGGCATATAGCTGCTAATAGTGGATACCAAGTAGATTCCAAAAATGCATAGATTACCCTCCCAAGTACTTACAGACAGCTGCTATACCCCAACACACAATTGCCCACACACAAAAAAAACCTATGGAAAATGGTAAAAACTTTTTCTGAATAATTTTTAAAATATTCGTTGAGCCCTATATTGGCATATGTCTGCTAATAGTGGATACCAAGTAGATTCCAAAAATGTATAGATTACCCTCCCAAGTACTTACAGATAGTTGCTATACCCTAACAAACAATTGCCAGTACACAAAAAAACCTACCGAAAATGGTAAAAAGTTTTATTGAATAATTTTTAAAATATTCGTTGAGCCCTATATTGGCATATGGCTGCTAATAGTGGAAACCAAGTAGATTCCAAAAATGTATAGATTACCCTCTCAAGTACTTACAAACAGGTGCTATACCCCAACACACAATTGCCCATACACAAAAAAACCTACGGCAAATGGTAAAAACTTTTTTTGAATAATTTTTAAAATATTCGTTGAGCCCTATATTGGCATATGGCTGCTAATAGTGGACACCAAGTAGATTCCAAAAATACATAGACTACCCTCCCAAGTACTTACAGACAGGTGCTATACCCCAACACACAATTGCCCATACACAAAAAAAAACCTACGGAAAATGGTAAAAACTTTTTTTGAATAAATTTTAAAATATTCGTTGAACCCTATATTGGCATATGGGTGCTGATAGTGGACATTGAGTAGATTCTAAAAATGTATAGATTACCCTCCCAAGTACTTACAGATAGGAGCTATACACTAACACACAATTGCCCATGTAAAAATCCAATAGCAAATGGTAGGTATTTTTGAGAATTTTTAATGAAAGGTCGTTAAACACTAAAATGTCAATTGACCACTAATAGGATTACTAATAATTACTCCAAATATAATACATATAAACAAGTTTTTGTCTTATATGTGTGCAAATATTAAAAATAAAATATATTAGGAGTAATGTTTCTGTTTTATTTACTTTTTTTAATTGGGGTGGGTTTTAAGTGTTGTGTACTCTAAAAAAAAAAACGTAATTTTTAGTTTTGGTAAAAGCACACTAATAGCAAATTTTTATGGTTTAAAGGCGTATAGTGAAATGATTAAAACATGGTGTAATTATGTGTTCCCTGAATTAAAAAAAATGTTTATATCTAAAACTTTTAATTGCGAAAAATAAAATAAAAAGTAAAAGTTTTACAAATTAACAATTTGTAGAGAGTTTGTCATAAATTTTGAGATTTAATAGATACAAACATTTAAATCATAGACAAAACAACTTGTTTTTATATAACTTACTAGTGGCCCGGTAGGGACAATCGGGTTCTCTTTCAATGTATAGCTCCACTAAGAAGGGATTTTCGGAAATTTGAACTTTAAGGAGGTAAAAACGGGTAAAAGGGGTAATCCTATACGTACTTATCTAAAATGATACAAATTAAATCGAAAAGTATTGTAATTTGCACAAAAAATAAGCTGACAGGTGTCTGGCCGTTTTTTTTAATTTTCAACCCCTAAGGGGGAAAGAAACTATAATATGGTACTTTTTTGGTACCCTATGTAACTTCCAAACACATAAATCTAGGAAAAAAAATTAAACTGTATTACTTAATCCGCGAAAAAAAAATATTATTAGGATTTCGAAACTTATTTTAAATTCGCATGTATAAGGGGTAAAAATTGTCCCTATTTTTGTTACTTTTTCTAAAAGAAACTTTTCTAATATTATTTAATTGGACAAATTTTGATAATTATTATTGCTTAATATAATATGGACAATTATTTAGGTGACATTTTTGGAAACTTTTAGGGGGACGAAAAAGGTACTAATTACAGGACCGATTTTCATAAAATTTGTAATTGGGATTTTAACAGACATTATGTAATTTAGTAAAAATTTAAACACATTCATAAACAGTTTGGTACTTCTTAGAACATAATTACTTTTATGGAAAAAAGAGTAAATTTACTAACTTTAAATAATGTCTATTAAAATATTTTGTTACATAGATATTTGAACATATTAAACTTGAAATTTTGAACTTGTATTAAAAAATGTAGTTTACCACATTTTTATTGTACTTTTTGTGTTTTCTAGGTTGTTAAAGACTATTGATTCCAGGTAAGACTGAAAATGTTATGGGTGATCTAAAAGGTACTTTAGGCATTTTTATGGTACTTTTTGTATTTTCTATGTTTATAAAGCTAGAAATTTGAAGTTAGCGACTATTCATACTAGGTGAGACTGAAAATGTTATGGGTGACCTAAAAGGTACTTTAGGAATTTTTATGGTACTTTTTGTATTTTCTATGTTTATGTAGCTAGAATTTTTAATTTAGCGACTATTAATACAAGGTGGGACTGAAAATGTTATGGGCGACCAAAAAGGTACTTTTTATTTTTTTTATGGTACTTTTTGTAATGTCAACATTTTTTGGAAGTTTTTATATTTTGTATACATAGAATTCTAAAAGTAGGTACTAATAATCCAAGTTGACTTTAAAGATTAGTGTGAAGAACAAAATGTTACTTTTATTATTTTTATAGTTGTTTTTGCATATTGTAAATTTAAAATATATCCCCGATATATCCGTAGTGTACTTTTTTTCTAACTAAAATGTATCAGAAAAACAAATTTTCATAATTTTAACCAGAAAATATTTAGTAATTAAAAAAAATTGATATTCAGTAAATAGTAAGAACTGCGCTATCGACGTAGCGGGTAGTATGCTAGTAATATGATAAAAATATGTATGTATGTAAATCATATCACTCTTATTGGAAAACCTTTTATATATCGTCTTAGGAATTTTTGGTGTACTTTGCTTTTATAGTTACACCATGACAAGGTATATCTTACCAAGGGCTCAATTCTCATTCTGTGAAATGCAAAGTTTTTGTACGGTAAAGGATATGGTGGCTCCATATGATATAACACACTAAAAGTTTTCACAGAACGAGAATTGATACCCATGACATAAGTTCTCGTTTTTTGAGAATGTGATTGTTTTTTAACTTAATAAAAATTAAGTGCACATTTTTCCAATGATATTTTAAAATGTTGAGTAAGTAAATACATATGTGCGTCTATATTAAATGTGTCACAATTTTCATTTCCGACTCTATAAAGTATATATTTTCTAAAAGCTAATGAATAGGGAGTCCATTAAGCTCTGTAAGTCTATCCGTCTGTCCTTGTGTATGTTGAAATTTTGAACTTTGAAGCCCCCCAACATCGCCTGGACCCGCGTAAGGTATTAAAATATCAGAAATATTTGCGAGCAGATCCGTATCGGAAATCCGAAAAATGGGTACATGAAGAACTGAGATACATATGAGGAAAAAACCACAACCACCTTGTTTTCTTCACAACAACAACATACAACACATACATACATACAAACGTGGTATACTGGTCGAGGCTCGGCTGAGCCAAAAAAATTAATTATTTTATTTTTTTTATTTTTTTATGTATATTTTTTATATACATGTTTTTTTTATTTTTTTTTTCAAAAATTTTTGTTTATTTTTTTACATTTTTAATATATTATAAACCTTTGTTAAGGAGAAACGGAAGTGGCACGCTGGTGATAGCTGCGGCTGTAGCTCGCCGGAAATGAGGGGTTCTTTTTCCGTTTAGGTTTACACATTTACTGTTCGTGCCTTAGAATTAAGAAAGAGAAAAAATAGCAGTCTATAGGATAGGGGACAAGTAAAAGCAACTGTCGCACAGGAGCGTTTCTAAATTATCTAGCGGACGGACATTTCTGTTAACAACTGTTGATCACGTAGCACCTGACATGATAGGATCTTGGGACATGATGGTAGTGTCCCTAACGGGCGGCCCACCCCTTATTACACATTTTCGAAATCCATGACATTATTCTGGTCCGTATGACAGAATTTTAAATAATGTCCCTAAGAAAAACTTACCACAAGTTTTCTCTTGTTACCTTTCAACCATATACAAATTTACTAATGCATCGTTATTTTTATAATCTTGTGAAATACAATTTTTTTATTTACGAACTTATTGTTAAATATCTTAGGCTATGTTTAACTGTAGTAAAAATCATGTACACAACAGGATTTACAATATATCGGAGTTACCAAAAACAATAATTTTTTTTTAAGAATAATCTATAGAGCCAACATAAAATAGGGCTACTATCGCAAACAAATTAGGAATTATTGTTTTTTTTTTTTTTTTGTAACGAACATATAATATTAAAAGTAATTTGTTATAAGCAGCTAAACAGCCTGAAAAGTCTTAAGTGCAAAAAAAATGGAAAAATAGAAAAATTTAGTTAGATTATCTAAAGATTCTTTTCTATACGGTATAATTTTCGTTTCATCAATTTATTTGTTCGTATTCTTACTATATAAATAAATAACATTTATTTAATTTAATTTATTTTGTATAGTTATATGTGTTCTTTTTTTTTTATAATTAATTCATTTTGTTATTAGTACTCTTATAGTGTTTTAATTTATTGTAGTTGTTGGTTTTATTTTATTTCTTTTTTTGTTTTTATTCTTTTTTTTTCTTTTTGCTAACTAATAGGTTTTATTAATTAGTATTCTTATTATATATATATATGTATATGTATATATATATATATGTATATATATATATATGTACATATAAATAATATTTATTTATTTATTTATTATTTTTTTTTGTATTAAGTTATTCAATGATGTCGTTATGTTATCTAATTTATTCGGTAAAGTTATATGTTTTTTTTTTGATATTTAATTCATTTTGTTATTAGTTCTTTTCTAGTGTTTTAATTTATTGTAGTTGTTGGTTTTATTTTATTTTATTTTTATTTATTTTTTTGCTAACTAATAGATTTTGTTAATTTTATTAATCAATTTTTCATTTATTATTTTATTTATTTATTTATTTTTTTTTAAAACTTTTCTATTAGTAACAAATTTTATTTCAAAGGAAATATATATTTAATTGCTAAGTCTGTATATGTACATAAATAATTTTAATTACTTTTACCTATACGTATATTTAGCACTCTAAAAGTTTAATTGTGCAATTATTTAATATTAATTATACAAACAAGAAACACGTTTGCTTATCCCGGACAGATCTTAAACCGATGACTAAATACAATTATATTAAAAAACTGAATCGTTCTATCGTTACCGACTTATGTTCCTCTAATTTTTTCTTTTCCTTTTTCTTCTTTTACGATTAGTACATATAATTTTTATTTCTTTTTTCTTTCGATAACCTTAAAGTATACTTAATTTCACTTATCTGTTTTAAGGCGATTATTCGTCAGACACTTATCTTTTGTCCGCTTCCCAACATTTAGTGGTAGTCACTGCTTGGCAGGATGTCGATATTATTTCGCGTAGGGTGTTCTATGGATCCCCACTGCTACTTCTTTCGTCATACCTATTTGAAATTGGTGTGGGTATAGTTGCTGCTGGAATAGAACTTCTTGGTGGTGTTTAGAATTAAGTTTCTGGGATTACGGCTTTGCGACTTTTACTTTATGGTTGTCGGCTATGATGCATTTGCAGTTGTGGTTATTATAAATTATTAACTTATTCGTTGAGTTTTGTTCTCTGCCGTTTGATGAATTCGGTGAGTAAATTGTGGTAGGCTCGTTTTGAGTTTTAATTATCTTTTAATAATTATTATCGTGTTCTTTTCTTATTTTATACGAAATATTAAGAAAAATGAAAAGATGGGCTCTTTAACTTTTTCGTTATCGGTTGAAGCTATAAATGTTTGCAGCGTCCCAGTTTGTGGCCAAGATTGTGTGTAATACAGTTTTTTTGGGTACTCTTCTTGTAAAACTTAAACTGGATGATCTTTAAAAATGTTTTTTTTTTCTTACACCCGACACTTGTAACTTCAATAGTTTTTATCTCTTTTCCTTTTAATGCACGTGGAATAACTCCTTCGCGCACAAGGCTGCTTATTTTTTCTTCTTAAAAGTTCTAATCAAAATCACGCCACACCAAAACCATATTTTTTATTTTTCTTTTCTTATTTTCGAATTAAATCTGTCAAAAAAAAAACGGTATTGCCATACTAATCAATTAAACATATGGTGCTTTCGGACAAACTTTGCGCTACCAGATTAAGATCCGAAAGGTGTGCGTCGTATAACAACCATGTAGTGGTGAAGACTTTAACATTGTGCCAAGAGCATTGAGGTAGCCGTCACAAAGCCAGCTCTTTTCATTTCGCCAGCGGAAGGCAAAGAGTTGGGAAAACATGGGTACATACGTGTGCCATCAAAACTACTTAAAGAACTTTTACACCAGTAGAACTTAAGCAAGGTAAGATGTTATGGAAAACAGAATCGAGGCAATCACTGTTTCAGGTGCTGGGCGTGTATCACTCCAATCAGATCACCCTTAAGATTTTCTATTTCATACTGGTTACTCCCAAGTGCTCTTCTTATCCTGCATTTCAACCAGGGTTTGCAAAGTTTTGCATTTATCCCTTTTGCAAAGTTGCTTTGAACGAAATTTTTTCTAAAAATCTCTTGTCCTGGAGTAAACTTGACGTGCCTAGTCCTTCGATTGTATGATTTCGCATTTCTCTTATAAGCATCGTGTAGTTTTTCACTTACTTTCTGGTGAATAATTTGCATTTGTGAAGCTTTCGGTAAAGTTATGATTTCTCCATCGTCAAAAGCTTTTAGTTTCCGAAGTATCTCGTAGGCATCTGCGTGCGTTACCATATTGAATCCCGTTAAAGCGAAGTAAGGTGTAATTCCTGTAGATGCGTGAACTGTCGATCTCAGAGAACACTCGATTTTTGACAAGTTTTCGTCCCAGTTTGATTGATCAGTATCTAGACAACTGCGTATTGAACTGAGGATAGTTTGGTTCACTCTCTCGCTTGCATTTGACTGGGGTGAGTAAATCGGTGTTTTGATGTGTTTTATACCAAATAACTTAAAAAAATCTTTGAATGCTTCGGACGTGAACTGTTTCCCGTTATCTGAATGTATCAGTTCAGGTACTCCAAACTTGTAAAACACTTCGTCGCGTAGAAATTTTATAACAGCTTTTGTGGTTGCTTTGAATAAAGATTTTAATAAGACAAATTTGGTTCTATGGTCTAAGACTATAAAGATGAAGATATTGCCAGACTTTGTTCTAGGATACGGGCCTAAAAAATCGACGTATATTTTCTGGAATGGTCTTTTAGTTTGTACTTCGTTTCCCATTGGTGGTCGTAGTATTTGTCTCGGATGTTTAATTTCTTTGCACGTGTCGCAATTAATAATGAAGTTTCGAATTTGTTTCACCATGGATGGCCAATAAAAAAACTCACGGATGTTATAAAGTGTTTTAGCCGTACCGCCATGTGCCGTGTTATTAATATGAGATCTTTTGATGACCTTGTCAGTTAATTCTAATGGCAGCCATATCTTCCAACAATCATCCTCTTCGTCAGCCTCATTTCGATTAAATTTCACTTTCTTGTATACTATGCCCCCGTCAACCTTTAAGTCTGGCAGGCGTTTCTGATTTTGTTCGACAGTGTCAATTAATGTCATGTAGTCCTCGGTTTTAAACGCGTCAGAATTAAAGTCGATCATGGGACTGTTATCTATCACTACTTCTTCCATATCCAGTCTGGATAGCATATCAGGGACCACGTTCTTAGATCCTTTTCTGTGCTCGATATTAAATCTGAAGCTCTGAAGTTTTAGACTCCATCGGGCCAGCCGTCCATTTAGGTCTTGTTGGCTCATCAGTAATGACTGTAAAGTTCATCATCTCAATATACTGCCTAAACTTTTCAATAGCTAACACTACGGCAAGGCATTCCTTTTCTGTGGTTGAGTAGTTTCTCTGAGCATTATTCAGTTTCCTAGAGAAATACTCGATAGGGTGTTCTCCATCTTCATCATCCTTCTGAAATAAAACTGCCCCTATTCCCACGTTAGAAGCGTCGCATTGCACAAAAAACGGTCTTTCAAAGTCTGGGCTTGACAGTATTGGACTGGTAACTAATAGGTGTTTAAGCTCCTCGAATGATCGTCGGGCGTCGTCTGTTAGATGGAACTTCGGAGTTTTTCTGAGTGTGTCGGTAAGAGGGGCTGTTAAAGTTGAGAAATCTGGAATAAAACGTCGATACCAACCTACGGTGCCTAAAAACTTTCTAACATCCTTTTGGCTCTTGGGGGGTTTAATATCCAACATAGCCTTTACCTTATGTATGTCGGTTTTCAGCTTACCGCCTCCAACAATATATCCTAAGTATTTAAGCTCTTTGTGACAGAATTCAGATTTTTGCATGTTAATTGTTAGGCCTGCTGCTGACAATCTTACACCCACGTTTCTTAACATCTCCATATGTTCTTCGAAAGATGATGACACCACTAACAGATCGTCAAGATAAACGAAGACTCGATCCTTTATTTCCGATGGTACAATTTTGTCCATTAAGCGACAGAGGCGTTGTGCAGCGTTGCATAATCCAAAGGGCATTACCTTAAATTGGTATTGAGGCCTGCCTGGAACAGTAAACGCTGTCTTTGGTCTACTCGCTTCGTCCAAGGGAATTTGCCAGAACGCGTCTTTAAGGTCGATGGCTGAAATGAAATGAGTGTCACCTAATCTTGCCAGCAATCCATCAATATTTGGAAGAGGATAAGCATCCTTCTTTGTAACTTTATTAAGTTCTCTTGCATCGAGGCAAAGCCTGTTTTTGTTTGGTTTTATAACAAGTGTTGTGCGATTATTCCATGCCGAGCCTGTTGTGACCTCAATTACGTCCAGTGCAAGCATTCTATCAAGTTCAGCGAATGTAAGTTTCTGAACTGCGGGGCTTACAGGATAGTGCCGCATTTTTTTCGCAAGGGCGTCTCCTGTATCAATAGTGTGCTCTTCTAGGCTGGTTTTTCCCAACCCATACTGAGTGTAGCATCTGAATGATAATTTTACGTTTTCCAAAGTTTGTTGTTGGCAAGATGTTAATGCGTGTATTTTATCGCTTTCGTTGTTTGTCTCCGAAATTTCGTTGATAGTTCCGTTTCCAAGACAGATTCTGAGACCTAATTGCTTCCAAAAATCAAAGCCTAAGATTAGTTCCTGATTCAAATTAGGTACTAGGTACAAAACTATCTCCACTGATTTATTACCATAACCAATTTTCGCTAAAATTTTACCGACAATGACTTGCTGTTTTCCATCGGCAGTTCTGACCGATGATTTAAAGTTTAAAATATTCGCATTCATCTTCCTAGCATTCTCTATACAATTTCTCCCCAAACAGCTTACCGAGGCGCCACTGTCCAAGAGGCTCTGGAACGAAAAACCGTTTACACTGACTTGCATATAGGGCCTTATATCTTCGTTCCCGCCAATCATTGTAGAAGCTATGCACTTTCTTTCAGCTTTTCTTTCTCCATACCTTTTTCTTGTTTTCTGTATTCTTTCGCTGGTTATAGGTTCATAATTGGCAAATATTTCTGCTCGCTTCAGGTTGTAGATTTCTAGCCGCTTTTTAAAAGGAAGTTTAAGACGAATATTTGGTGGACGGTTGAGACCATTTTCTGTTTGGTTTTCTATATGTGTCTTTATGCTTTCATCAATATCTCTAGGTTTAATAGTGTAATACTGGCAATTATTTTCATAATTTAGAGTTTCCATTGGCTGACGTGTCTTTTCGATGGTAGTTTCTCTCGTTATTAGGTTCGGGTCGTTTTTTCTTGTTGTACTTAATTGTTTTCCAGAATTTTCTTCCGTTTGTTTGTAGTCAACGCTGTTGTCGTTTGAAGCAGTGCTTTCGTCGCCTTGGGTGCCATTTGAGATTGTGGTATTAAAATTACGGTTAAATGATCCAATAAAAATTGGTGTATTGGTTTTGAGATTAAATTTAGTATCAAGTTCGGGATAATTCGTATCTGCAAGAATATATTGTAAAAAGTTGTCGTTTACTGGGCGATGTTTGGACTTGAACACACAGGCCCAGTTCTCCGCATGTTCTGCTTGTTGTTTTCCAAACATCTAGGACATGTTGGACTGGTTACGTCATCGAACCCACATCTGTAGCAGAAAACATTTCGCTGAGCTACTGGGCATTCAATAAATGAATGGCCAGGTGCTTTACAATTCCAACAGGTCAACTGTTTTGTTGTAAATTTTTCACGTTGAAGTGCTTCCACTTGAAGCATTTGTTCGTCTTCTACGCATGTGTTCGATTCTACTTCGTATATTTTCCTGTTAGTCGCCAGTGATATACGGTTTACCGACCGTTTGTTAATGTTTCTCTCCGCTCTTTTACATTCCTCTAGGAGTTGATCTAGTGTTTCTATTTTTATGGGGAAAACTAATTGAGAAACGCCGTCTTTTAGATTGTCTTTAACGATTTTTACTAGCTCGCTTTCCGCAACATGAACCCTCATTTGATTTTTCAACCGAACTATCTCTGATATAAACGTATCTGCCGATTCGTTTTGCAGTTGTCGACTCCGTTCTGATCGCAATGACTCTCTAATTATCTGTGGCAGCATTAGTTGCATATTTTGTACTTCTCTCATGATGGTGGCTTGTGCAGCCTCTACCGATGCACTAACATATTGCCTGAGATTTTCACTGACTCCCGCACTCGGATTAACCTCTGGATTGGCCGGTGGCAGATTTGAGTTTTGCTGATTCATGGTGTTCGTGTTCCGTATCACACTATCAATTTCTTGTTCACTATTTCCTCTGATTGTTAAGCTACTATAAGTAGGCATTATTATAGTATTGTCACTTCTTGGGGATGAATGTGTTCGCGGTCCAAAACCAGGCGGAAATCTTATCGCCAATAACGGTGTAATCGCGTTTGTAGTTATGACTGGAGCAGTATTTGTATTGGTGGTCGTAGTCCTAGCTGTATTATTTTCACCGTTTGCGTTTTTATTGCTTGAGGATCGGAGTCTTCTGGGACTCATTATAAGGAATGAAGTATTCGCAACCGAAAAGAAATGCTTCACAGTCTACGTAGTAAAAACGACAATATCCAAACAAACAAAAAAGGTTTGCGCGTGTATTTTTCGAAACGATTTAAGTAAAATTAAAAAGTATACGTAACCATCAGAATCTGGAGACTAGGTCCTTAATACCAATTATAATGAGAAAAACTTTCAAAAGCAGGATGAATCAATAGATGGATTTGCTTTTGGAATTTATTTCTTGACGTTAGTAATTATAAAGATAAAACTCTTGGTTGGCCGTAAAAGAAAATTTAATTGAAGAGTTTGAAAACTGAGACCGCTTGTTTGTGGAAATAATTGCAAAATTATTTAAAAAAATTTATACCAAAAATATAAACAAATTTGAAAGGTATATGTACGCGTTTTCTTTTTAACTGCAAATTAAGCCAGTTTAACTTACATACATAAACGAGTAAATAATATATGTATGTATGTACTAACGAATGGTTATAATTACGAATTTATAAGTATTAAATATAATTTAATGGTTGAAATTTTGTAACATGGAGAAAATAATAACTAGTGGTAATAATTTATTTTTTTTTGTTTTGATCCTAGTGTTCGAAAATTGTGTGACCTAACAGCACTCAAGTATTTCTAATTATAATTAGAATAATGAGTTTGTTATCTTTGATTTCGAACTGTAAAGTATTTAATCGTTTTCTTTCATTATAAAAAGAATGATAAGTTATTCTATTAATCATGTCAAAAAAAAAGTATGTATATAAATAATGTTTCTGTCTTAAGACTGTGAAATTGGCGAATCAACTGTTGTCCAGTAAAACTTAATAAGGACTGCGTCATTTGAGAAAAATTGAATCCAATAAGATTATCTCTCCTCTCCTTCAAACAAAAACAAATGAACTCTCGGCTATTTAGCACATCGGATCATGATTTCTGTCTGAATTTGATTCAATCTAAAATTAGTGGACTCCTTAGTATTAAGCAATCTTTTTAGATGGCGTCGCAACTCATGCATGGTTCTTTATTCTTACCTTCCAGGACTTACGTCATCTTCTAAGATAACATCATACTAAGCTAAATCATTTTTTAATGCTCGTACGTTGGGCGCCAAAATGTGATAAACCTTTGTTAAGGAGAAACGGAAGTGGCACGCTGGTGATAGCTGCGGCTGTAGCTCGCCGGAAATGAGGGGTTCTTTTTCCGTTCAGGTTTACACATTTACTGTTCGTGCCTTAGAATTAAGAAAGAGAAAAAATAGCAGTCTATAGGATAGGGGACAAGTAAAAGCAACTGTCGCACAGGAGCGTTTCTAAATTATCTATCGGACGGACATTTCTGTTAACAACTGTTGATCACGTAGCACCTGACATGATAGGATCTTGGGACATGATGGTAGTGTCCCTAACGGGCGGCCCACCCCTTATTACACATTTTCGAAATCCATGACATTATTCTGGCCCGTATGACAGAATTTTAAATAATGTCCCTAAGCAAAACTTACCACAAGTTTTCTCTTGTTACCTTTCAACCATATACAAATTTACTAATGCATCGTTATTTTTATAATCTTGTGAAATACAATTTTTTTATTTACGAACTTATTGTTAAATATCTTAGGCTATGTTTAACTGTAGTAAAAATCATGTACACAACAGGATTTACAATATATCGGAGTTACCAAAAACAATAATTTTTTTTTAAGAATAATCTATAGAGCCAACATAAAAAAGGGCTACTATCGCAAACAAATTAGGAATTATTGTTTTTTTTTTTTTTTTGTAACGAACATATAATATTAAAAGTAATTTGTTAGAAGCAGCTAAACAGCCTGAAAAGTCTTAAGTGCAAAAAAAATGGAAAAATAGAAAAATTTAGTTAGATTATCTAGAGATTCTTTTCTATACGGTATAATTTTCGTTTCATCAATTTATTTGTTCGTATTCTTACTATATAAATAAATAACATTTATTTAATTTAATTTATTTTGTATAGTTATATGTGTTCTTTTTTTTTTATAATTAATTCATTTTGTTATTAGTACTCTTATAGTGTTTTAATTTATTGTAGTTGTTGGTTTTATTTTATTTCTTTTTTTGTTTTTATTCTTTTTTTTTCTTTTTGCTAACTAATAGGTTTTATTAATTAGTATTCTTATTATATATATATATGTATATGTATATATATATATATGTATATATATATATATGTACATATAAATAATATTTATTTATTTATTTATTATTTTTTTTTGTATTAAGTTATTCAATGATGTCGTTATGTTATCTAATTTATTCGGTAAAGTTATATGTTTTTTTTTTGATATTTAATTCATTTTGTTATTAGTTCTTTTCTAGTGTTTTAATTTATTGTATTTGTTGGTTTTATTTTATTTTATTTTTATTTATTTTTTTGCTAACTAATAGATTTTGTTAATTTTATTAATCAATTTTTCATTTATTATTTTATTTATTTATTTATTTTTTTTAAAACTTTTCTATTAGTAACAAATTTTATTTCAAAGGAAATATATATTTAATTGCTAAGTCTGTATATGTACATAAATAATTTTAATTACTTTTACCTATACGTATATTTAGCACTCTAAAAGTTTAATTGTGCAATTATTTAATATTAATTATACAAACAAGAAGTAAATAATATTAAGTTATATATGCTAGTGAACGATTAATTGAGGAATACAATGGTAGCTGCAAGCTGCAGCAACGTGACGATAATTTGATATGGATAGGTACATAGCAAACAATATCTCAGAGATGAGAAAGTGTTCTAAAAAAAACACGTTTGCTTATCCCGGACAGATCTTAAACCGATGACTAAATACAATTATATTAAAAAACTGAATCGTTCTATCGTTACCGACTTATGTTCCTCTAATTTTTTCTTTTCCTTTTTCTTCTTTTACGATTAGTACATATAATTTTTATTTCTTTTTTCTTTCGATAACCTTAAAGTATACTTAATTTCACTTATCTGTTTTAAGGCGATTATTCGTCAGACACTTATCTTTTGTCCGCTTCCCAACATTTAGTGGTAGTCACTGCTTGGCAGGATGTCGATATTATTTCGCGTAGGGTGTTCTATGGATCCCCACTGCTACTTCTTTCGTCATACCTATTTGAAATTGGTGTGGGTATAGTTGCTGCTGGAATAGAACTTCTTGGTGGTGTTTAGAATTAAGTTTCTGGGATTACGGCTTTGCGACTTTTACTTTATGGTTGTCGGCTATGATGCATTTGCAGTTGTGGTTATTATAAATTATTAACTTATTCGTTGAGTTTTGTTCTCTGCCGTTTGATGAATTCGGTGAGTAAATTGTGGTAGGCTCGTTTTGAGTTTTAATTATCTTTTAATAATTATTATCGTGTTCTTTTCTTATTTTATACGAAATATTAAGAAAAATGAAAAGATGGGCTCTTTAACTTTTTCGTTATCGGTTGAAGCTATAAATGTTTGCAGCGTCCCAGTTTGTGGCCAAGATTGTGTGTAATACAGTTTTTTTGGGTACTCTTCTTGTAAAACTTAAACTGGATGATCTTTAAAAATGTTTTTTTTTTCTTACACCCGACACTTGTAACTTCAATAGTTTTTATCTCTTTTCCTTTTAATGCACGTGGAATAACTCCTTCGCGCACAAGGCTGCTTATTTTTTCTTCTTAAAAGTTCTAATCAAAATCACGCCACACCAAAACCATATTTTTTATTTTTCTTTTCTTATTTTCGAATTAAATCTGTCAAAAAAAAAACGGTATTGCCATACTAATCAATTAAACATATGGTGCTTTCGGACAAACTTTGCGCTACCAGATTAAGATCCGAAAGGTGTGCGTCGTATAACAACCATGTAGTGGTGAAGACTTTAACATTGTGCCAAGAGCATTGAGGTAGCCGTCACAAAGCCAGCTCTTTTCATTTCGCCAGCGGAAGGCAAAGAGTTGGGAAAACATGGGTACATACGTGTGCCATCAAAACTACTTAAAGAACTTTTACACCAGTAGAACTTAAGCAAGGTAAGATGTTATGGAAAACAGAATCGAGGCAATCACTGTTTCAGGTGTTGGGCGTGTATCACTCCAATCAGATCACCCTTAAGATTTTCTATTTCATACTGGTTACTCCCAAGTGCTCTTCTTATCCTGCATTTCAACCAGGGTTTGCAAAGTTTTGCATTTATCCCTTTTGCAAAGTTGCTTTGAACGAAATTTTTTCTAAAAATCTCTTGTCCTGGAGTAAACTTGACGTGCCTAGTCCTTCGATTGTATGATTTCGCATTTCTCTTATAAGCATCGTGTAGTTTTTCACTTACTTTCTGGTGAATAATTTGCATTTGTGAAGCTTTCGGTAAAGTTATGATTTCTCCATCGTCAAAAGCTTTTAGTTTCCGAAGTATCTCGTAGGCATCTGCGTGCGTTACCATATTGAATCCCGTTAAAGCGAAGTAAGGTGTAATTCCTGTAGATGCGTGAACTGTCGATCTCAGAGAACACTCGATTTTTGACAAGTTTTCGTCCCAGTTTGATTGATCAGTATCTAGACAACTGCGTATTGAACTGAGGATAGTTTGGTTCACTCTCTCGCTTGCATTTGACTGGGGTGAGTAAATCGGTGTTTTGATGTGTTTTATACCAAATAACTTAAAAAAATCTTTGAATGCTTCGGACGTGAACTGTTTCCCGTTATCTGAATGTATCAGTTCAGGTACTCCAAACTTGTAAAACACTTCGTCGCGTAGAAATTTTATAACAGCTTTTGTGGTTGCTTTGAATAAAGATTTTAATAAGACAAATTTGGTTCTATGGTCTAAGACTATAAAGATGAAGATATTGCCAGACTTTGTTCTAGGATACGGGCCTAAAAAATCGACGTATATTTTCTGGAATGGTCTTTTAGTTTGTACTTCGTTTCCCATTGGTGGTCGTAGTATTTGTCTCGGATGTTTAATTTCTTTGCACGTGTCGCAATTAATAATGAAGTTTCGAATTTGTTTCACCATGGATGGCCAAAAAAAAAAACTCACGGATGTTATAAAGTGTTTTAGCCGTACCGCCATGTGCCGTGTTATTAATATGAGATCTTTTGATGACCTTGTCAGTTAATTCTAATGGCAGCCATATCTTCCAACAATCACCCTCTTCGTCAGCCTCATTTCGATTAAATTTCACTTTCTTGTATACTATGCCCCCGTCAACCTTTAAGTCTGGCAGGCGTTTCTGATTTTGTTCGACAGTGTCAATTAATGTCATGTAGTCCTCGGTTTTAAACGCGTCAGAATTAAAGTCGATCATGGGACTGTTATCTATCACTACTTCTTCCATATCCAGTCTGGATAGCATATCAGGGACCACGTTCTTAGATCCTTTTCTGTGCTCGATATTAAATCTGAAGCTCTGAAGTTTTAGACTCCATCGGGCCAGCCGTCCATTTAGGTCTTGTTGGCTCATCAGTAATGACTGTGAAGTTCATCATCTCAATATACTGCCTAAACTTTTCAATAGCTAACACTACGGCAAGGCATTCCTTTTCTGTGGTTGAGTAGTTTCTCTGAGCATTATTCAGTTTCCTAGAGAAATACTCGATAGGGTGTTCTCCATCTTCATCATCCTTCTGAAATAAAACTGCCCCTATTCCCACGTTAGAAGCGTCGCATTGCACAAAAAACGGTCTTTCAAAGTCTGGGCTTGACAGTATTGGACTGGTAACTAATCGGTGTTTAAGCTCCTCGAATGATTGTCGGGCGTCGTCTGTTAGATGGAACTTCGGAGTTTTTCTGAGTGTGTCGGTAAGAGGGGCTGTTAAAGTTGAGAAATCTGGAATAAAACGTCGATACCAACCTACGGTGCCTAAAAACTTTCTAACATCCTTTTGGCTCTTGGGGGGTTTAATATCCAACATAGCCTTTACCTTATGTATGTCGGTTTTCAGCTTACCGCCTCCAACAATATATCCTAAGTATTTAAGCTCTTTGTGACAGAATTCAGATTTTTGCATGTTAATTGTTAGGCCTGCTGCTGACAATCTTACACCCACGTTTCTTAACATCTCCATATGTTCTTCGAAAGATGATGACACCACTAACAGATCGTCAAGATAAACGAAGACTCGATCCTTTATTTCCGATGGTACAATTTTGTCCATTAAGCGACAGAGGCGTTGTGCAGCGTTGCATAATCCAAAGGGCATTACCTTAAATTGGTATTGAGGCCTGCCTGGAACAGTAAACGCTGTCTTTGGTCTACTCGCTTCGTCCAAGGGAATTTGCCAGAACGCGTCTTTAAGGTCGATGGCTGAAATGAAATGAGTGTCACCTAATCTTGCCAGCAATCCATCAATATTTGGAAGAGGATAAGCATCCTTCTTTGTAACTTTATTAAGTTCTCTTGCATCGAGGCAAAGCCTGTTTTTGTTTGGTTTTATAACAAGTGTTGTGCGATTATTCCATGCCGAGCCTGTTGTGACCTCAATTACGTCCAGTGCAAGCATTCTATCAAGTTCAGCGAATGTAAGTTTCTGAACTGCGGGGCTTACAGGATAGTGCCGCATTTTTTTCGCAAGGGCGTCTCCTGTATCAATAGTGTGCTCTTCTAGGCTGGTTTTTCCCAACCCATACTGAGTGTAGCATCTGAATGATAATTTTACGTTTTCCAAAGTTTGTTGTTGGCAAGATGTTAATGCGTGTATTTTATCGCTTTCGTTGTTTGTCTCCGAAATTTCGTTGATAGTTCCGTTTCCAAGACAGATTCTGAGACCTAATTGCTTCCAAAAATCAAAGCCTAAGATTAGTTCCTGATTCAAATTAGGTACTAGGTACAAAACTATCTCCACTGATTTATTACCATAACCAATTTTCGCTAAAATTTTACCGACAATGACTTGCTGTTTTCCATCGGCAGTTCTGACCGATGATTTAAAGTTTAAAATATTCGCATTCATCTTCCTAGCATTCTCTATACAATTTCTCCCCAAACAGCTTACCGAGGCGCCACTGTCCAAGAGGCTCTGGAACGAAAAACCGTTTACACTGACTTGCATATAGGGCCTTATATCTTCGTTCCCGCCAATCATTGTAGAAGCTATGCACTTTCTTTCAGCTTTTCTTTCTCCATACCTTTTTCTTGTTTTCTGTATTCTTTCGCTGGTTATAGGTTCATAATTGGCAAATATTTCTGCTCGCTTCAGGTTGTAGATTTCTAGCCGCTTTTTAAAAGGAAGTTTAAGACGAATATTTGGTGGACGGTTGAGACCATTTTCTGTTTGGTTTTCTATATGTGTCTTTATGCTTTCATCAATATCTCTAGGTTTAATAGTGTAATACTGGCAATTATTTTCATAATTTAGAGTTTCCATTGGCTGACGTGTCTTTTCGATGGTAGTTTCTCTCGTTATTAGGTTCGGGTCGTTTTTTCTTGTTGTACTTAATTGTTTTCCAGAATTTTCTTCCGTTTGTTTGTAGTCAACGCTGTTGTCGTTTGAAGCAGTGCTTTCGTCGCCTTGGGTGCCATTTGAGATTGTGGTATTAAAATTACGGTTAAATGATCCAATAAAAATTGGTGTATTGGTTTTGAGATTAAATTTAGTATCAAGTTCGGGATAATTCGTATCTGCAAGAATATATTGTAAAAAGTTGTCGTTTACTGGGCGATGTTTGGACTTGAACACACAGGCCCAGTTCTCCGCATGTTCTGCTTGTTGTTTTCCAAACATCTAGGACATGTTGGACTGGTTACGTCATCGAACCCACATCTGTAGCAGAAAACATTTCGCTGAGCTACTGGGCATTCAATAAATGAATGGCCAGGTGCTTTACAATTCCAACAGGTCAACTGTTTTGTTGTAAATTTTTCACGTTGAAGTGCTTCCACTTGAAGCATTTGTTCGTCTTCTACGCATGTGTTCGATTCTACTTCGTATATTTTCCTGTTAGTCGCCAGTGATATACGGTTTACCGACCGTTTGTTAATGTTTCTCTCCGCTCTTTTACATTCCTCTAGGAGTTGATCTAGTGTTTCTATTTTTATGGGGAAAACTAATTGAGAAACGCCGTCTTTTAGATTGTCTTTAACGATTTTTACTAGCTCGCTTTCCGCAACATGAACCCTCATTTGATTTTTCAACCGAACTATCTCTGATATAAACGTATCTGCCGATTCGTTTTGCAGTTGTCGACTCCGTTCTGATCGCAATGACTCTCTAATTATCTGTGGCAGCATTAGTTGCATATTTTGTACTTCTCTCATGATGGTGGCTTGTGCAGCCTCTACCGATGCACTAACATATTGCCTGAGATTTTCACTGACTCCCGCACTCGGATTAACCTCTGGATTGGCCGGTGGCAGATTTGAGTTTTGCTGATTCATGGTGTTCGTGTTCCGTATCACACTATCAATTTCTTGTTCACTATTTCCTCTGATTGTTAAGCTACTATAAGTAGGCATTATTATAGTATTGTCACTTCTTGGGGATGAATGGGTTCGCGGTCCAAAACCAGGCGGAAATCTTATCGCCAATAACGGTGTAATCGCGTTTGTAGTTATGACTGGAGCAGTATTTGTATTGGTGGTCGTAGTCCTAGCTGTATTATTTTCACCGTTTGCGTTTTTATTGCTTGAGGATCGGAGTCTTCTGGGACTCATTATAAGGAATGAAGTATTCGCAACCGAAAAGAAATGCTTCACAGTCTACGTAGTAAAAACGACAATATCCAAACAAACAAAAAAGGTTTGCGCGTGTATTTTTCGAAACGATTTAAGTAAAATTAAAAAGTATACGTAACCATCAGAATCTGGAGACTAGGTCCTTAATACCAATTATAATGAGAAAAACTTTCAAAAGCAGGATGAATCAATAGATGGATTTGCTTTTGGAATTTATTTCTTGACGTTAGTAATTATAAAGATAAAACTCTTGGTTGGACGTAAAAGAAAATTTAATTGAAGAGTTTGAAAACTGAGACCGCTTGTTTGTGGAAATAATTGCAAAATTATTTAAAAAAATTTATACCAAAAATATAAACAAATTTGAAAGGTATATGTACGCGTTTTCTTTTTAACTGCAAATTAAGCCAGTTTAACTTACATACATAAACGAGTAAATAATATATGTATGTATGTACTAACGAATGGTTATAATTACGAATTTATAAGTATTAAATATAATTTAATGGTTGAAATTTTGTAACATGGAGAAAATAATAACTAGTGGTAATAATTTATTTTTTTTTGTTTTGATCCTAGTGTTCGAAAATTGTGTGACCTAACAGCACTCAAGTATTTCTAATTATAATTAGAATAATGAGTTTGTTATCTTTGATTTCGAACTGTAAAGTATTTAATCGTTTTCTTTCATTATAAAAAGAATGATAAGTTATTCTATTAATCATGTCAAAAAAAAAGTATGTATATAAATAATGTTTCTGTCTTAAGACTGTGAAATTGGCGAATCAACTGTTGTCCAGTAAAACTTAATAAGGACTGCGTCATTTGAGAAAAATTGAATCCAATAAGATTATCTCTCCTCTCCTTCAAACAAAAACAAATGAACTCTCGGCTATTTAGCACATCGGATCATGATTTCTGTCTGAATTTGATTCAATCTAAAATTAGTGGACTCCTTAGTATTAAGCAATCTTTTTAGATGGCGTCGCAACTCAGGCATGGTTCTTTATTCTTACCTTCCAGGACTTACGTCATCTTCTAAGATAACATCATACTAAGCTAAATAATTTTTTAATGCTCGTACGTTGGGCGCCAAAATGTGATAAACCTTTGTTAAGGAGAAACGGAAGTGGACCGCTGGTGATAGCTGCGGCTGTAGCTCGCCGGAAATGAGGGGTTCTTTTTCCGTTCAGGTTTACACATTTACTGTTCGTGCCTTAGAATTAAGAAAGAGAAAAAATAGCAGTCTATAGGATAGGGGACAAGTAAAAGCAACTGTCGCACAGGAGCGTTTCTAAATTATCTATCGGACGGACATTTCTGTTAACAACTGTTGATCACGTAGCACCTGACATGATAGGATCTTGGGACATGATGGTAGTGTCCCTAACGGGCGGCCCACCCCTTATTACACATTTTCGAAATCCATGACATTATTCTGGCCCGTATGACAGAATTTTAAATAATGTCCCTAAGCAAAACTTACCACAAGTTTTCTCTTGTTACCTTTCAACCATATACAAATTTACTAATGCATCGTTATTTTTATAATCTTGTGAAATACAATTTTTTTATTTACGAACTTATTGTTAAATATCTTAGGCTATGTTTAACTGTAGTAAAAATCATGTACACAACAGGATTTACAATATATCGTAGTTACCAAAAACAATAATTTTTTTTTAAGAATAATCTATAGAGCCAACATAAAATAGGGCTACTATCGCAAAAAAAATAAGGAATTATTGTTTTTTTTTTTTGTAACGAACATATAATATTAAAAGTAATTTGTTATAAGCAGCTAAACAGCCTGAAAAGTCTTAAGTGCAAAAAAAATGGAAAAATAGAAAAATTTAGTTAGATTATCTAGAGATTCTTTTCTATACGGTATAATTTTCGTTTCATCAATTTATTTGTTCGTATTCTTACTATATAAATAAATAACATTTATTTAATTTAATTTATTCTGTATAGTTATATGTGTTCTTTTTTTTTATAATTAATTCATTTTGTTATTAGTACTCTTATAGTGTTTTAATTTATTGTAGTTGTTGGTTTTATTTTATTTCTTTTTTTTGTTTTTATTCTTTTTTTTCTTTTTGCTAACTAATAGGTTTTATTAATTAGTATACTTATTATATATATATATATGTATATATATATATATATATATATATATATGTATATATATATATGTACATATACATATATATATTTATTTATTTATTTTTTTTTTTTTTTGTATTAAGTTATTCAATGATGTCGTTATGTTATCTAATTTATTCTGTAAAGTTATATGTTTTTTTTTTGATATTTAATTCATTTTGTTATTAGTTCTTTTCTAGTGTTTTAATTTATTGTAGTTGTTGGTTTTATTTTATTTTATTTTTATTTATTTTTTTGCTAACTAATAGGTTTTGTTAATTTTATTAATCAATTTTTCATTTATTATTTTATTTATTTATTTATTTTTTTTTTAACTTTTCTATTAGGAACAAATTTTATTTCAAAGGAAATATATATTTAATTGCTAAGTCTGTATATGTACATAAATAATTTTAATTACTTTTACCTATACGTATATTTAGCACTCTAAAAGTTTAATTGTGCAATACTTTAATATTAATTATACAAACAAGAAGTAAATAATGTTAAGTTATATATGCTAGTGAACGATTAATTGAGGAATACAATGGTAGCTGCAAGCTACCATACATAGCAAACAATATCTCAGAGATGAGAAAGTGTTCTAAAAAAACACGTTTGCTTATCCCGGACAGATCTTAAACCGATGACTAAATACAATTATATTAAAAAACTGAATCGTTCTATCGTTACCGACTTATGTTCCTCTAATTTTTTCTTTTCCTTTTTCTTCTTTTACGATTAGTACATATAATTTTTATTTTTTTTTTTCTTTCGATAACCTTAAAGTATACTTAATTTCACTTATCTGTTTTAAGGCGATTATTCGTCAGACACTTATCTTTTGTCCGCTTCCCAACATTTAGTGGTAGTCACTGCTTGGCAGGATGTCGATATTATTTCGCGTAGGGTGTTCTATGGATCCCCACTGCTACTTCTTTCGTCATACCTATTTGAAATTGGTGTGGGTATAGTTGCTGCTGGAATAGAACTTCTTGATGGTGTTTAGAATTAAGTTTCTGGGATTACGGCTTTGCGACTTTTACTTTATGGTTGTCGGCTATGATGCATTTGCAGTTGTGGTTATTATAAATTATTAACTTATTCGTTGAGTTTTGTTCTCTGCCGTTTGATGAATTCGGTGAGTAAATTGTGGTAGGCTCGTTTTGAGTTTTAATTATCTTTTAATTATTATTATCGTGTTCTTTTCTTATTTTATACGAAATATTAAGAAAAATGAAAAGATGGGCTCTTTAACTTTTTCGTTATCGGTTGAAGCTATAAATGTTTGCAGCGTCCCAGTTTGTGGCCAAGATTGTGTGTAATACAGTTTTTTTGGGTACTCTTCTTGTAAAACTTAAACTGGATGATCTTTAAAAATGTTTTTTTTTTTTCTTACACCCGACACTTGTAACTTCAATAGTTTTTATATCTTTTCCTTTTAATGCACGTGGAATAACTCCTTCGCGCACAAGGCTGCTTATTTTTTCTTCTTGAAAGTTCTAATCAAAATCACGCCACACCAAAACCATAAAAAAACCCGTTATTTTTCTTTTCTTATTTTCGAATTAAATCTGTCAAAAAAAACGGTATTGCCATACTAATCAATTAAACATATGGTGCTTTCGGACAAACTTTGCGCTACCAGATTAAGATCCGAAAGGTGTGTGTCGTATAACAACCATGTAGTGGTGAAGACTTTAACATTGTGCCAAGAGCATTGAGGTAGCCGTCACAATAAGTATGTTTTTTATATGTATGTACGTATATCATTTGAGGTAAATGGTGATACAAGCAATTCATCAGATTCTGCCTTATAGTTAATTTTAAGTGTTGATGGTACATTAATAATTTGTAACATTTCTAACATTAATCTACGTTTATAATTAACTGAAACATTTTCAAAATTTGGAAAATGATTTAATTTAAAACTGTGAATGTATAATGCTGTCTTTTAAAAATTTGCTTGTAGTTTTCGATTGCAATATATATTTATTTTTACGCACCTACACTTGTACGTACTACAGCAGGGAAAGCTACTTTAACATCTTAAGAGACTTAAGAGAGATAAAAATATATGAACAGAAACACATAGAACTAAAACTATGCATATATTAACGAAAAAATAGAAATTCGCATGTTCTGTATTCCATGTGAAACTAGTGTTATGAACTTTCAAACTATAATATGGAATTTAGTCTGTTAAAGAAAAAATAAAATTTAGAAGTTATCAATAACTAATAAATAAAACTCATACATTATTGATCATTTTACAATAAAAAAATCATTATATATAACAAAATAAATTAAATTGTAATTTTTGTAGTATTACTTATAATCGTTACGGTTTATGATTTTCTCATAAACATTTTATATGCAATTGCATATATTAATAAAAAAATTGATACTGGAGATTTTTACAGTAGAATTTAACGTTTTTCATTATAGCAACACTGCAAGTTAAAAATATTTTACTAAGGCCTATTAACATAATATTCAGTTAAATAAATTTAACGTAAAAGTTTACTAACTTTCAGTAAGCTTAAACTAAAGTTTTAACTATAAATTAAAAATGCTCGTTAACAATAGGCTAGAGTTAGTTAACTTGTAGTTATCAATTATTATGAATGAATTTCAAAAAGAAGAAGAAATGTATACATAAATAAAAATTCTTAATGTGCACCCATCTGCTAATAAATTTATTAAAAATTGAATGTACTTCAAAATAATTTTTGCTATAAATTTAACAATTCTCTTAGATAAACGATATCTCATGAAAAACTCTGCATCAGGTAAATTAAAATGATCCATTCGACTTCTGTTGTTATATTTTCTTTTCATACCATAAGAAATATTTACTTTATATAAATTATACAAATGTGTAAATCTTTTAAATCGTAGAGGCATCTTTCAATGGTGTAAAAATAGCAAAAATATAATATATTTATATTCAAACATCAAATATTTTCTTACAGTTAAGAACTTAAATGCCAAGTAGTACTCGGTTAAATTTAACTGAATATTGGCAAAATAATCTATAAGTTATAAGATAACTGAACTTTGTGTTAATGGGTTTTGGCTAACCAAGGTTTTAATTTTGAGTTTAGTGTTAACTGTAGGTTAATTTTTTTATTGTTAACGGCCCTAAACAGGATGCAAAAAACAAGTGCTCACACGTATACAGACAATATCCTTTTTTTTGCAACTGTGAAAATTGTTTGCCAGAATATGAAAATTGTTTGTTCAATTGTTTGTTATCTTCATGGCGATCATCTTGAATGTATGTATGTGTGTTTTGTACTAAATGTACAAAAAGTTGGGTGTGTTTAGTTGGTTTAGTCAGTGTTGTATTTCCATTATAAATTTCTACAGTGGGTAGTAAGCCTATTTATTAATGAAAATACAAATATGTAATAGGACGAAATAAAGGAAAGAGAAAAATATAGGGTAGATGATAATTTTTTTTTATATTTGTAAAATAATATATAGCAACAAGTGAAACAGGATTCTTCCAGGATATGGTTGAAAACCGCTAGATATTACCTTAACCGAACTAGAATTTAGATACAGAAAATATTGACAAGACACCTGTAAATTAGTGTAGTAAATGTTCGTTCCGTGCGGGAAATAAAAAATAATTTTTAAAAGTTTAAATTTATTTTTTTTTTTATATAATTAACAATTAATGTTAATTTTTATTGAACTTTCAACACTTAAAATGATTACGTGAGTATATACCAGCGAATAATAGTGTAGCTTGTGTTTTAAAAGTGAAAATTTTAAATTTTATAGCTGGCTATATTTCTCGTTCAAATGAGGAAAATCTTGGGACTTATCCCAAAACCGCACGGATGAAAAGTAGCCAGGTAATATTTGTATATATATTTGAAAATATTTTTTGCGGCTTATCCTAAATTGTGGCTCAAGTTGTGCAAAAGTTAAATTTATTTATTTTTTAATAAATTATAAATTATAAAAGAAATATTAAGTGTAATGTTTAATGTTAGTGTTTGTGTGTGTGTTCTTTTATGTTGTTTTGTTTAGTTAAATCTGACCCTCGGTAGCCGGCAATCTAAAATAGTAAAGATAAAGAGAATAAAAAGGGAAAAGTTAAAGAATAGAAATTTTAAACTTATCTAGGGCACAAGTGATATCTACCCAATTTAGAGAGCTCTTTAAATTGTAGGAAAAATAGTTAAATAATAAAATATATATGAAATGGAAACTTGAGCGCTAGAAAGGATTGTGATAAATAAATGAAAGTATAACGGTTGGAGGAAATTTAAAGTGAGGGAATGATATTTTTTGTTCATATGTTTGTAAATTTTGTATATTATGTTATTGCTATATTTTTGTAAATATTATTTTTATTACTATTATTATCACCATTATTATTTATATTGTTTTTGTTATTTAAATTTTTGTTCATTATTATTGTATTTGTTTAATTTTAATATTAACTTTAATTATTATTTTTATTATATTTTGTTTTTTTATTTATAATAAATTTTTGTAGTTGATATAGTTAACAAAAATCTTTTTATTTTAACTGAAGAAATGATGATGGAAAAGTAAGTGGTTAAGATGAGGTCATGTGGATTTCGGGTCGCAGAGAGATTTTACAGCGGATGCTGCTGCGACATGGTTGGGTGGGCAAAACGGGAGTAAACACCTGACTCTCGTAAATTCTTCGTGTGGTGAAGTTTGTGTAGTATTTTCTGTAGTAGTTTTTGTTGTATTTTTCAGTTTCGTTTTATGAGCGAATGCGTGGCCAGTGAGAGGGTTGGAACCTGCCTGAGCTATCGCCACGAACAAGCTAGTCGGAAACCTCACTGGGCCAAAACGGTTTATATAATATATATTTAAATTGCATATCTATCATTCGAAATGTAGAAACATCAAAAAGTTGAATGTTTTAATATAAAAAATAATCATACAGTTAACAATTACATATGAATCAAAGTATTTTAGTAATCATTATTATTATTATACAGAATAGGTTTCATATTTGTATTTATACCTTAATATATTTTTAAATTATAGCATGAATATTCGTTTAACTTTAAGCAATCTTTTGAATATAATATACCCTTAAGAGTGCTGTTATCTAATCTATTTCTATATTTTGTTTTATTTAAATTTAAAATATTCGTTCAACATTTGCAGAAGAAATATTAGGGTTTTAACAAATTTTTACAGGGTCGAAAAAGCTAAGATCTTGTCAGCTCGAGTTATTTTTGAGTCTTCTGACCAAAATTCTTCACAACTTAGATTATCTAAAGTTGTAAAGTGTTCGTCGAAGTGGAGAAGACGTAGTTCTCTAAACTCGTCTTCTTAGTTTCGAATATCATTATCATCAATTGAATAAATTTGAAAAGTTTTGTATTAAACCTTTTGAAGAAGCTACTTTTCTATTAATTATTTTTAAAGGTTCAAGACAAAATAATGAAAAAAAGGTTCTTTAAAATAATTATGGTTAAAATCAAATCGTTTCAGTATTTGCTTACACAACTCAATGTAAAATGAAGTACAATTTTCAACAATTTTTTTTATTTTTATTATCTCCAAGATTAAAATTGGAAATTTTTTTGTTTTACAAATACAATCAAATAAATGTCTTCGTTTTGTAAACGAAAAAATTCCAAAATCAAGTTCATTAATTAAATTGATGTTAACGTAATTTGGTTTTATAAAATTATCTAAAATTTTAAGATAAATACATCACATTTCATTATAAATTCTTTGTATTTAAGAGGATGTGGTTTCAAAAATTATGTTAACTTTGTTTATTATGTTGAGAATAGAGTTCGACCTGTTTTTAATAAACCTGTGACAAGCTGATATAAAACTTTATTGGTTTAAAATTTGATTGTTGATAAGAATTGTAGAAAAATTATGGTTCGTATCTACAACTTAAAACAAAAACAAGTAAGAGCGCTATATTCGGCCGTGCCGAATCTTATATACCCTTCACAACGTGTAGTCACGCAATAACAGTAGTTTGTATCACCATTCATCCCATATGAAATACGTACATACATATAGAAAAACATACATATATAAAAGCATCCCATTGTAAAATTATAAATTTACGTATGTATGTTAAATAAAAAAAAAATTAAAAAAAAAAATTAAAAAAAAAACAAAATTAAAAAAAAAAATTAAAAAAAAATTTAAAAAAAATAATTAAAATATATATAATAAATATAAAACAAAAAAAATTAAAAAAAATTAAAAAAATAATAATAAAAATAATATATTTAATAAAAAAAAAAAACATTAAGAAATTTTTTTTGGCTCAGCTGGGATTCGATGCCACGTTTTCTCTTACCAGTATACACGTTTGTATGTATGTATGTTGTTGTTGTAATGTTGTTTTTGTGAAAAAAAAATCGAGGTGGTCGTGGGTTTTTGCTCATATCTCAGTAGTTTATGTACCGATGTTTCTGATTTTCAATACCGATCTACTCCCGAATATTTCTGATATTTTAATACCTCACCCGGGTCCAAGCGATGTAGGGGGGCTTCAAGAAGTTGATTTCAACATACACACGGACATACTGACAGAGCTTAATCGACTCCTCTATTCATAAGCTTTCAGAAAATGTATACTTTATGGGGTCGGAAATGAAAATTGTAGAAATTTCACACGGAATGACAAACCTATATATACCCTTTTTCACTGTGTGAAGGGTATAAAAATATTATTTCTAAAAATAAGAATCATTATATTGGGGGAAAAGTTCATAAATCATATTTTAGCAAAAAAAATCCTTAAAAATATGACAAAATCATGATTATGGCAACGCTGGGCACAAATGACAAATTGTAAGAAAATAAAAGCTTAACAAAACAGAAAAATTGCCAAAGAAATTGTCGTGTGTGAACATAAAAGCAAGTTCAAAAGAAGATATGGAAAAAGTTGGGCAATTAAAATCGACTCAGTAAACACCAGAGTATCAATTATCGTTCTATGAAACTATGAAATGAAAAGTTTTTGTGTGTAATATCATATGGTGCCACCATACCCTTTGCTATACAAAAACTTTTTCATTTCACAGTTTCACAGAACGAGAATTGATACCCATGGACTCAATTCTCGTTCTGTGAAACTGTGAGATAAAAATGTTTTTTCATAGCAAAGGGTATGGTGGCACCATATGATATTACAAACAAAAACTTTTCATTTCATAGTTTCATAGAACGAGAATTGATACCCAGGACAAGTATTAAAAGCATTTTGCTTTAAAAACTTTTTTTGCTTGTTTTTTATATTTTTCACTAAAAATGCTTTTTTAGTATATCATGCTTAAATTTACTTTTTTCGAGTTGGCAATATCGTTTTAAAAAATATACAGTCTAGGAAAAAATACACCATACTTTTTTGGGTGTTTAGAAAATTTGAAACAAGAATCACCAAAATTTGTATGCTATCATTTAAGCCACCAATAGCTTAATTTATTTAAAAAACAAAAAATTATTTCAATAGTGATATGATAATAAACAAAAATTCAATTGAAAAAAGGCTACATACAGTATGGTAGCTCCATACAGCATGCAGAAAATGATGATCAAAGGAGAAAAGATTACCGTTATTTTTAATTTCTACTGGTTCTTTATGAATCGTGTTCATTTTATTTTAAAAAGTGAAGTGAAAAAACTAAAGGTTTTTAAGTTTGAACTATTAAAATGAAACAAAAATAAGAAACATCGTGGTCAAACAGCGAAAAGAAGGCAAGTCTTATGGAGAAATTGTCAAACTAGTAAAACTTACTAGAGCTACGGTGCAGACAATCGTACGGAATTACATGGCAACCAACACAATGGAAAATAAGCCGCGCACTGGCAGACCCAAGAACCTTTGAGACGTAATGTTAGCAGTACGGTCAAAGAAGTTAAGCGAGACCCAAAGATAAGTGCTCCAAAACTAGCAGAACATCTTCAAAAATGCTGCAATGTTACTGTTATACCGAAAACAGTTATAAACGTTTTGCACAACAATGATCTGAGAAGCACAGTAGCACGTAAAAAGCCACTTATATCTGCGAAAAATCATAAGCTTCGACTTGAATTCGCTCGGCACATCTTAACAAAGATATGGATTTTTAGAGGTAAGTAATATTTACTGATGAAAGTAAGTACATTTTTGGAAACGATGGAAAAACAAGGGTTTGGAGAAAACCCAACACTGCGCTTGATCAAAGCAATATCATACTGACAGTTAAACATGGTGGCGGTAGTGTTATGGTTTGGGGTGGCATGGCATCATACGGAGTTGATCGACTTGTCTTCGTTGAAGGTCACATGGATCGTTTTCAATATAAGAACATATTGGAACAACATTTAAAAGCATCCGTGGTCTTGGCAATCAATGGAGTTTTCAAAAGGATAACGACCCGAAGCATACCGCTCATGTGGTACGAGACTGGCTTCTCTATTATGCTCCAAGACAACTTAATTCTCACATATGCGACGTTTTAGAAAAAAAAAGTGCGGAAATATGACATCAGCAGTCGTGAAACCCTTAAGAGTGCTTTTATTCGCGCTTGAGACGAAATAACGCCCGATGTAACCGAAAATTTAGTGAATTCTATGCCTCGTCGTCTTCAAGCAGTTATCGATGCCCGGGGTGGGCCAACAAAATATTGAATAATTACTTTAAATATTAAAAAAATTGAGTTTTATATAATTTTTACTGCTATATTTAAACTTTTTTCTTATGAATTTTTTTGTTGTTTTTATTTTCATATCACTATTGAAATAATTTTTTGTTTTATAAATAAATTAAGCTATTGGTGCCTTAAATGATAGCATACAAATTTTGGTGATTTTTGTTTCAAAGTTGTTTTTTAGTCATTCTGTTTAAGTATTTCACTTATTAATACTAATATTACACTTTTTCGCACTTATGTATTTTCAATTTCAATGTTTAACCAAAAATGCAACAAGCTGCATTATATTTGTTTTTGTAAAAAAAAGGGAAATATTTGACATGTTGTATACTTTACTAACCCTACGTTGCCACAAGCAAGTATTTACTTGCAAGTAGTGTATACGTATTACTAACGAAAATCAGGAGAAATTCCAAAAAAAACACAAAAATTTTTTGAGTGGCTACACAGCACAGTGCAAGTTCATTTTTAAAATGTCGTCAACAAATAAACTTCAAACAAATTTAAAACAAATGGCGCTGCTTCAATTGGTAATTAAGTGTTGTCAATAGCCACTATTAAACGTTACCTTTAGACATATAACTTTTTAATATAATTTTTTTTATTAAAAATTTATATTTATATTAAAACTTACATTTTAAATGAATATTTATATTTTTTCTTAATATTCTTCATATAAATATATACATATTTATTAAAAAAACTAGCTGAAATATTTACCACAACTGTATGATATATTAGTGAGTTAACAAAAAACTCAGTATTAGACAACACTGTTTTTCGTCTTGTCACTTTACTTGCCGTAACTGTAAAAATTTTACTTGCTTAAAAATTTCTTCGCAAGCTGAGTCGCAGGTTGCCAAAGTGTAGTTGTGTTAGTAAAAAAGTGTTAGTGTATTGGTTTTTTTCACTTGCACTTGCATGTGGCAACGGTAGGTAATGTATTTTGTATGTGGTACAAGTTAATTTAGTACATTGAAATTTGTTTTTGACAACTGCCGAAGTTTCGAGTGTTTTATATTATAAAAAAAACTGATTTTAACTGAAAAGAAAATGCCGAAAGAAGCAAAAAAAGAATTTAATGGCCATATGGCAAAAGAATACTCAGAAACATTAAAAGCCGATAATTCAATTTTGTTTTGTGTGGTCTGCGAATGTCCTATTAGTGGCGTGAAAAACTATGACGTTCAACAACATTTTGGAACATCAAAACATAAAACGGCTGCTAAAAAGGAAAAACAGAATTGTGTTAAATCATTGTTGACTACTTACATATGTAGATGATCAAACTATAAATCCATTTAATATGGAGATATGCAAAATGTTTGTGACTGCAAATATTCCATTGTATAAAGTTAATGATATGAGAATTTTTTTTTTTTTTGATTTTTAAAATTTAATAGCAGAGGTACATAGCCCAAAAACCAGGGTATTCACTAGGTTCCTTCTCCGTGGAACGACCTATACCTTTGTATAGGAAGTCGGAGACATTGAAACAATAAATAAAATAGAGTTATATGGTTCTCCTCCAGTTACAAAACTTTGGTTCAGGTACCGCAGATCGACCTATAACCCTGTGTAGAAAGTCGGAGACACTCGAACAATAAATAAAAATTGAGTTTAATGGTTCTCCTCCAGTTACAAAACTTTGGTTCAGGTACCGCAGGTCGACCTATACCATTGTATAGGAAGTCGGGACGTCTGAACAATAATTACTGCTGAGTTTTATGGAACTCCTCCAATCACATGTAAATTGAGTTTATTTGGTACTCCTCCAAAACACGCGGTTAACTTTAGAATAGTCTGGAAACTGTATCCAAAGCACAGTTACGCGACGCCACACAGTCATAGCTGCCAGATAAAATAGGGGCATAATTTGGGGAAAAAAATCGTCAAATAGTTTACTCAAATCGTCATAAAAACGTCAAAATAAAAAAACGCATTTTTCAAAACAAAACATTTTTTATTTAATGCATAACATAACAAACTTTTTAAATCCAGAGAGATCAATGGTTTTATTAGACCCTTTTAAGTTAAGAACATGACAATAAATATAATACAATTTAGAATTAATTTCGAAAAATAAATATTAATATGTATATAAATACAAAAAATAATAAATAATGAATTGGCTGCATCTAATTCAGACTAATTGACAAATAATTATAATCATTTCTTTCTAAAGTTTCTACCGATTAAGGTAGCTTTAGGCAAGTGTAATACGAGCACAACACCAAAATAAACTACATCGTTTCGCTTTTTAGCCCATAAATTTATTTCTGGATCTGCAAACCAGTCTTCCTTAATTTTCTTCTTGTTGGTTACCTGTGAAAAACACCATTAAAATTTAATTTTAGCTACTACAAAATTTTGTATAAAAAATGGATGAAATTTCTACTTACAGAGGAAGAGCTGCTAGAATTTTCATCATCTTGGTTTTCTATTGAAAATATAATGTTTGATTTTTAAGGTTTCAATGTATAATTAAAAAGAACTTACCATTTTTTTTTAAGTATTTAAGCATATTAATTTGTCACTTAAATAATTTAAATAAATTTACTAAAAAAAACTAAAATTGTTTTAAACGCATTTCCAAATTTATATTTGTTCGTGTTGTAGGTATCAGTTGATAATATGTGGCATATACTATGTTAAAAATGTACAAAGTGGAAAAATTACCCACACAAACACATTAAATAATGATCGATGTATCTCTTTCACTCTGTTCTATTATTAATAACATAAAAAACCGTTACATTTTTTTAGTTTAAGGTTGATATAAATGTAATGAAAAATGTTGCAAACTTGAATTCTTGAAAATCGTCAAAAACATAGCATAAATCGTCAAATCGTCAACACTTAATTTTAGCACGTAAAATCGTCAAAATGACGATAAATCGTCAAATTTGGCAGCTATGCACACAGTTAAACTCGCGAAAGTGAGACGCAAAACTCTCGATAAGAAAACATATGACTGTACAATGTAGCAAAAATTTGCTACAATAAAAGTTAAAAATTATTCATATTTAGTATTTCTTTTTGTGTTCTTTTTTTTGAGAAATTTTGTGCTTTTTACTTGCTTTTTTTAATTTTTGTTTGACTTGACCTGGTAAACACCAAAGACGGTGAATACAACTGTCATTATTTTTCACATAATATTTGACAACTCAGCTAGCATTTATTCAAAGAAAAAAAATAGATCAGCGGCATTGTCAACACTACCTGATAACTTAATTCGTCTTATATTACCTTAAGATATTTCTCGAAAATTTGTGATATCATTTTGAATTTTTGAGAAGACGTTTTAATTTAGTTAAATCCGCCGCATAAAACCTGCTCAGCTTCCGACGCCAAAAATTTTTAATCTACTTGTTTCTCTGGTACAAATAGAATTTAATTAAATTAAAATTTAATAGACCTTGGAATCAGGGACCGAAAATAACAGTTATTTTGAAATTTTTAAACAAAAAAAGCATATAGAATTAAATGTCGGAAAACGGATTCAAGTATACCATATTGATCCTTATGCATTAGTCTATGATAAAATATGTTGCTTTTTAAAATTTTTATTTTATGAGTTTTTTTTGTTTTTTATTTTTTGATCAAAATTAAAAGTTACTTTTGCTTCTTATTTTTTTGATCAAAAATAAAAGTTATTTTTTGATTTTTATTTTTTTGATCAAAAATAAAAGTTATTTTTTGATTTTTATTTTTTTGAGCAAAATTAAAAGTTATTTTTTGATTTTTATTTTTTTGAGCAAAAATAAAAGTTATTTTTTGATTTTTATTTTTTTGATCACAAATAAGAGTTATTTTTTGATTTGTATTTTTTCGATGAAAAATAAAAGTTATTTTTTGATTTTTATTTTTTTGAGCCAAAATAAAAGTTATTATTTGATTTTTATTTTTTTGAGCAAAAATAAAAGTTATTTTTTGCTTTTTATTTTTACGAGCAAAATTAAAACTTATTTTTTAATTTTTATTTTTTCGAGCCAATATCAAGTATCAAATAAACATCAGAATTTAGTTTTACTATCATGAGAGCTTCCAAATTGTCCACTGACAAATTGTACCGCAACTCTCCTAGAACCAGCTTGAGGGCTGAAAAGGATCTCTCTACAGTAACTTGTGTCGCAGGTAGAGAATGCACAAAAAAATCCAGTCTATGTAGCCAGGGAAGTACATATTTCTTACTGTTGTTTTAAAAACTTTTCAGCAATCATGTATGATGACTTACTAAATACCTGAACAACTTCGTAACTCAAGCAAACCAGCGCCCACCATTGATATAGAATACATAGTATACAAAAATGTGAGAAATGCACATTAAAATAAATATTTGATATTAACTAAATTATTGTAACACGCACATTTCGTTAGAAAATAACTTTTATTTTTGCTTAAAAAAATAAGTATCAAACAATACCATAAATTCTTGCTCGAAAAAATAAAAAGCAAAAAATAACTGTTATATTTGATTAAAAAAATAAAAAACAAAATATAACGTTTATTTTTGTTTCAAAAAATAAAAATCAAAACATAACTTTTATTTTTGATCGTAAAAATAAAAATCAAAAAATAACTTTTATTTTTGCTCAAAAAAATAAAAACAAAAAATAACTTTTATTTTTGATCAAAAAAATAAAAATCAAAAAATAACTTTTATGTTTGCTCAAAAAAATAAAAATCAAAAAATTACTGTTATTCTTGCTCGAAAAATTAAAAAACAAAAAATAACTGTTATCATCTAATTTTTATTAAAAAAGGAATAATTGTTACGGTCCCTGCTTGGAATAGTCTGCCATGTTGTCTGTGACAAATAGCTCAGTGGATCAAGTCGATCGGCTCAGAGCCGACGGTGCGCTCTCGCCGAGATTTTTCATTGTCCACGCCGCCGGTATTTTTCTCGGTTGAAAACGGCTCAAGAAAGACGCCGTTGATCGGCTTCTGTCGACTCAAGAAGATAAAAGAGATGAAACATTTAGTAATATATTACTGTTCAGCACTGTTGGCAAAAGTGGCACAATCGTGCCATTTTTGGCCTATTGATTGTTTAATGGCACTGTGGCACGCTCATTAAAATTTTGGCACTTTTTCAAACAATTAAAAATATATAATTTTACTTAGTTTTTAAGAAATATATTTTTTAATAATAAATAAATGATTTTTCTCCCTGTTGTATATACTAATATGCGAAACTACGGACTGCACAGTATTAAAAATTTTGCCATTTTAGTACGTTTATATGTTGGAAAATGTGTTTATCGATTTTTGATCTTAGTTCAAGTACCTGATGGTTCCAATCAATTTGTAATGCCATTATGAACGTTTCACAGGATAATGAAATTCCTATAAAAAATTTAGGGCCGTATTCATAAAAAATATTTTAGGTTTATTAAAGGCTTATTTGACATATGTTGTAGAGAAATTTGTCAAATAAGCCTTCAATAAACCTAAAATATTTTTTATGAATACGGCCCTTAATCGGATAATTGTTCGGTTATGATGGGAAAGAATAATTGTTTGCAGGCTCTGCTTAAAGAAGTTTAATTTGAATTTAGTGTTTGGCTTCAGGTAAATACTAGTATCATCATTAATTTGATCTCAGGGTATCAATTCTCGTTCTATGAAACTATAAAATGAAAAGTTTTTGTGTGTAATATCATATGGTGCCACCATACCCTTTGCTATGCAAAAACTTTTTCATTTCACAGTTTCACAGAACGAGAATTGAGCCCCAGGATTTATTAAAATCCAACTCAAAATGTTGTTATGACAGGGATGTCTAAAAATAATTACCCAAACAAATGTTACAAATACAATTTTTGTAAACGAGGTTTTACTAGAATTTTATAACTACATACATATCGATGCCCTACTTCCTCAACCTCGTATCTTAAAAAATACTGTTCTGACTTTTTCATATCAAACGATTGTTTTATGCTTTAACTAAAAAAGATTAGTATATTATTACTACTAATATACATAAATACAATCAATTCCTTAATAATTGCATTTAAACTTTTTATACACCGAAGTATAAAAAGATTAACCGTTTTTTTTTTCTCCTGAAAAATTTTATTTTTTAAGATACGAGGTTAAGGAAGTAAGGCATCGATATATTTAATGTTATTTAACAATATATATTTAATATATCCCTATTTTGGAATAAATATTTAACATTACATATGTGTATATTTAATAAATAATAATCCTACTATAATAATATAATAAATGTGAATGTTTGTGTGTTTGGATGTTTGTTACTCAATCACGCAAAAACGGCTGAACGGAACTTTTTAGCTAAAATTTTGTCACAAGACTGAAATTCTCATATACCATCACTGCTGTTCAGTCGCGATTCAGCTCTGGTCGGGTTACTGTTAGATTTTTTTTTTAAATTCTTTACTGACATCCTAGGTATATTAACTCCAGGTATACTTAAGTCTACAGCTGATCATTGTTTTGTTTATTCATTTCTCTTCCCAAATGTCAAAATTTGTTTACCTTTTTTGTACGTTTACATACGATGTATCATAAATATTTTTTATTTACTAACACTTTGCTACTACTTTTATCAGCTGTTTAAGGTTTTGTTTTGACATTTAGGAAGTTTTTTGTAGCAACAAAATATATGGTGCGTCTACGTGGAGTACATATACCTTGTTGACGTCACTTTATAATTTTGAGCCGCCGATTTTAATTTGTTATAGCCAACGCCGCTTTAGAACTGCTCAGCCGCCGCCGCCGAAAATTTTGCCTTGGATTGTTTCACTGAAGCGTGCGTGAACAAAACATACCGGGAATACACTGTTTTTAACATACTTTTTTGAACAGTTGTAAAAAACCGTATTAACGAAAAAAAGTACCAAAAAAGGGGAAAAAATTACAAAAGTGCTTATTTTTGCAACCATTACAACTTTTTTTTTTAATTTTATTTCAATTTCATTTCGTTCCTAACATACTTTAATAATAAATTATTATATAAATTTAGTTTTTTGATCCACAAAATCGATAACTTTCGCTCTCTCAAAAATTGGAAAGTGTATTTCGATAGTCAAATACCATCTAAATCGCGCTATAGGGTTGTCACTTTCGAGAAATTAGCCGTTTATAGGGTATACCCAAAATAGTGTTATATAGGTAAAACCATCTATATAAAGTATGCTAATCGATAAAATCGATAACTTTCGCTCTCTCAAAAATTGGAAAGTGTATTTCGATAGTCAAATACCATCTAAATCGCGCTATAGGGTTGTCACTTTCGAAAAATTAGCCGTTTATAGGGTATACCCAAAATAGTGTTATATAGGTAAAACCATCTATAAAAAGTATGCTAATCGATAAAATCGATAACTTTCGCTCTCTCAAAAATTGGAAAGTGTATTTCGATAGTCAAATACCATTTAAATCGCGCTATAGGGTTGTCACTTTCGAAAAATTAGCCGTTTATAGGGTATACCCAAAATAGTGTTATATAGGTAAAACCATCTATATAAAGTATGCTAATCGATAAAATCGATAACTTTCGCTCTCTCAAAAATTGGAAAGTGGATATCGATAGTCAAATACCATCTAAATCGCGCTATAGGGTTGTCACTTTCGAAAAGTTTGCCGTTTATAGGATATACCAAAAAAGTTTTTTTTTTAATTTTGTATATAATATTTAATTGACTTTAAATATTTATTTACAAAAATGTCTTATTTAAACTTTAAATAACTTAAAATTTAATTTCATATAAATCTCAAATTTACTTTCTTTTACGACTTATATTTTATATTTTAATCAAAATATTAATTTTAAAACAAACAAACTTACTAATAAAACAACACTTGTTTTTTTAGTAATACTACATTTACACCTAAGAGAAATCTAGTAAATTTGATTTAAAATCTTTATTAAAATCTAAACCGTTTATACCACTGTTTTTTGACATTTTGCAAGATTTCGTTTTCAAAACAATATACTCATTTACAAGGTGGTCTGAGAGGCTCTCTATGTTCTGCTTCTCGAAAATTCAAACTCCATATAAAAGCAATGTAAACAATAAAGTACTTGTGCAATTGCAACCACCTTACATGTTATGATTGAATTTTTTTGTGTGCAGCGTAGTATATTTTAGTACAATTTAATAAAAACCACAGTTGCATCACGAAGTAGTACTAGATTTTAAGTAGATTTTGCCAAAATCTAGTAGCGAAGTAGATTTCGATTTGTATGGGAAATCTGGTAGATTTCGCTTAAAATCCCTTAAGTACTAGATTTTGTGTAGGTGTAAATGTAGTATAAGTGTTTTTTTAAAACGGTATTTATCGTAAGAAATATACCGCAATAGTCATAACCAGTTTTTAAAAATAGATTTTAAAAAGACATTTTGCATGAAAATATTCTTAATATAAATAATAACATATTTTTAATTTATAAAATTTATTAAGAATTTGAGTGATAATATCTGAAATAATATTCTCTCAGTTATAAACGTTTGTATATAATATATTTTAATTAATATATTTACAAATTTATAAAAATTTTATAAATGTAATTAAATAATTTTCATAAATGATGTCAAACATATCAGTTAAAACGAATTTTTGCAAATTAAGAATAAATAATATGAAATGATACACCGGAAAAATTCAAAACTATCTTAAGCTCTAAACACATAGACGCCAGCAGACTTCACAACTTCAAGGCTTCAAATGCTGCCAACTTCAAATGCTGCTCTGAAGTCAGCTTCATAATTATTTTGAAGACAGCAACAACATAATAATCAGCTGATGTGCATTTTAGCAATACAAATTTCAGGGATGCCGCATATATATTTTATAATGAATAATATTAAAGTTATTGATAAAAAAATGTAATAATATCACGAAAAACTATAAAAAAAACACATACACTTATTTCTTTATTGTATTTTTGTAATGTTCTTTTATGTTTAATATCAAAAATAAGTTTTTTTTCTTTTTTTCCAATTTAATATATATAATGGCAACACTATATTTGTTCTTGCTGCCCGTCAAAATAGAAAATAGCCTAAGTTGGCAGCAGCAGCAAATGCTGTTGTGCAGTCGTGCTGCTGTGGTGCCGTCAAAATAATCGTTTTCATTTAAACACATGGATTTTATTTTTGACATATTGCTGCTTGCTGTCTGCTCTCGTCTATGTGTTTAGAGCATTACACTTAAAAAATTTTATAAAGGAAAATCGGTTCGATCTGGCAACTACGAAAATATTTTGTTTCATTCAGTAATGGGTACTTTTTGAAACAAATCCCGCTAAATGTGGCTTCAAAATCGCTAGTAAAAAGTTGCTATTTTATTTTAAAATTTTAGTGATCGGCGATTTATCATCCATATCGTGGTACAAAATAAAAATTCAAGAAAAGTTCGGTACATTTTAGAACACGAGTTTTTATGCAAAAAAGACTGGATGTAAATACTAAATCCAATTTTAATCATGTTTATTAATATTATTAATTATTAACTATTGATCCAATTTGAGATTGAAAAAATATTGTACGAAAGGAAAGGTTATTTTTCACTTTTTTATATTACTTTTTTGTTTTCTACGTTTATGAATCTGGATTTATTTAATTACAACTTAAATTTTTATTCTATTTTTATATTTTCTATTACTTTATCCAAATTTTTTTGTAATTGGAGGTGTGTTGGTAAACTAAATATGTTTTTATATTATATCAAGCGTGAGTTTGCTTTTTATTAAATTCAATTGTGATTAAGTGTATAATTGAAAAAATTATCTGAAGCCAATACTACAGAAACACTATATTACCTTTTATATTGTACATTTCACGACTTTAATTTTTATAACCGCCACCAAAAATATGGTAGGGTATATTAATTTTGTCATTCGGTTTGTAATACATCAAAATATTCATTTTTTACCCCAAAAAGTATATATATTCTGAATCGTGGTTTCATTTTATGACGATCTAGCTATGTCCATATGTCTGTCCGTCTATTTAAAGCACGATAGACGTCGAAGGAAAAAGCTAAGGGGCTCAAATTTTGCCAGAAAAGGGCTAAATCGGAATATTAGAAAAAGAGTTATAGCTCATAATGCAAGAGTAGGTCAACAAAACCATGTACTTCCAACATCGAATAAAATGCAATTGTGTCCAAACGCAATAATGTAGAGCCATGAAATTTCAAATGTATATTTCCTGAGTAAAAACAATATTTTTCCCCGAAAATTGCTTAAATCTATTCATTTGGAAATGAGTTATAGAACAAAATATACGAAAATTTATACCGCACAGTGTATTTCTCGGTATATTTAAAATTTAAAACCTAATAAAACTGACAAAATTGGATGTACGATTCTGAAATTTTGCAGGAATTGCTTTTTGGTCAAACGCTTTGTTGTAACAGAAAATAAATGTGACACGCCCACTTTTACGCCCTCCTCCCACATAACGTTTTATCTCAAATTCATATAATTTCTCTATGAATAAAGATTTTGGAATAATAAAGGACTATATTGAAATATCTAAGTTGTACTCATTAGCAGAAACAACTTACACACGCCTACTGTAACGCCCACTTTCATTGAAAGACTAAATTTACGATAACATTTTACTAGCATATCGAAGTTATACAAAGAAAGTGATAAATATATTAGTATAAAGAGATTATTGCATAGCGATTACTGTTAATAACAAACAAATACATTTTGTGCTATAAATTGGGTTATTTCCCGGGAATTTGAGCTATTTAATCATCCCGATTTCCCGGGATTATTTTTCGGGATCCCGGGAAATAAAAAAGGTGGCTACGATTCGAAAGCAAATGTTTATATTGAAATTGAAACCTAATGATTTTTGATCTCATAGCTGAAGTACCTGTATTTTTTATTTTTGTGCTCATATTTGATCTTGTATCTAGAGAATAATATTTTTTTCAATAAAAAATATTTTTACTAAATTTATATTTTAAGTTTCTTTATAAAGTTTTATAGTTTTGAAGTGTTTCTTTTACATTATAAACTATTTTATGCTTTTTAATAAAAAGTTTTTTATTAATTAAAAAAAATTACTTTTTATTTGTTTTGCTGCGGGATCCCGAGAAATTAAAAAATAAATCTTGCATTCCCGGGAAACGAAAAATTGCGGGAAAAAACCCTAGGTATAAAAGTACACAAAATTGGTGGTGGGTATAAAAGATTCGGCACAGCCGAATATAGTGCTATTGTTTGATATTGCGGTTGACAATTTAAGCCACACAATTATTAATGAACTACTATAGTAATACAACCTTATAAATACCACCTTTGAACAATTGAGCACTATTTAAGTGCTTTTTAAAATTATTGACGCAAAAAATTTTTAAGTCAGATTTTTTTTTAATTTATAGTGGTTTTCTTTTTTCTATGGTGATACCAAATACAAAATTTCAAATTAATTTTTTTAATAGAAAAAATTTTTTTTAAGGGTATATTAATACAAAAAAAAAAAAAAAAAATTACTCATTCTAGTTAAATTTAAATTATAGAAAATTTATTTATACTATTATTTAGAAAAATGATAAGGATTGATGGTACAGAATATTTTTGTTATTATTGTTTCAAACTAGCAACCATTTAAAAATATGTTATGAGTACATTATATATGTTACATTATTTATTATAATTAAATTGTGATACTCGTTTTTTGATATCTTGTATGGTTTATGAGGCATAAAGGACCAACTTTTTATAAAATTATATTTTCACGAGAACTTATTATGTAAGTAATGTTTCAAATCGATCGAACTTATTAAATAAATAAATAAAAAATTACATTTGAATATCAAAAAACGTTTCACTTGATGCATAAAAAAGAAATTGATATTCAAAAACTTTTCTGTTTAAAATTTTACAGAGCAACAATTGACACCCTATTATTACCTTGATAGAAATTTTCATATTTATAGCACCATGATATTTGGGCAATTAACGTTCTTTGAATCTGTGAAATGAAAAGTTTTTGCGTGTTATATCATATGGTGCCACTATACCTCTTGCTGTACAAAAACTTTTCATTTCACAGAATGAATGAGGATTGAGCACCAGATGATATTAATAGTAGAATATCTTTAGACTTATAGGTCAAACATCGTTAGGAATACAAATTCAGTTTTGTTGCCAGTTGCAAGACAGAGACAATTTATTATTAAAAATAAAATTACTTTTAAATTTATTTGCTCCTTATGCTTTTAATAGGAGCGATGGTTGCTTATTATGTTTTTTTATGGAAATTTATAATATTATGAAACAAATAGAATCAAAAGTAAACAATTTTTAAAACAATGATTTTTTTTTTTAAAAAACTCCGTTTTCTTGGTATTGGTGCTTTTTGAAATTTCAATGCTGACAACACTTCATTTGAATATAGTGTATACTGCTGTTTCATTTTCAATGTTCCAAGTGTTACCTTTTGTTGCCAGACTTTTCTCTTTTATTGTAAAATGCCACACTGTTAATGCACTCAACAAAATTAGTGTAAATTTTGTACAGCTTGACTGTGGTAATAGTTTCTTTAAACATATTATCCATTTATCTATGGGCGAGTTTATAATGGCAATTAATTATTAATTTATTTGATTTGATGGTCTGATTTTAAATAACCTTATTTTTTAATTATCTGAAATGTTTATTTATGCAATAGATGTAAAACATTTTCCAAATATTTGATTTCGTTTATTAAATTTATTTGTAATATATGTAAAGTAAGTTGTATTTTATGTAATATCAATCCTGTTTTGAGCCTATTTACCGAATCTACGCCTTGCTATTCAGGCGTCAGTCTATTCATGTTGAAATGTCAAACCAAGCTAAACATAAATTTGACAGCTGACAAAATAGCCGCCAGTTAAAAAAGTATTGCTAACTTAAAAATCTATACCTCTATAAAAAATACTTTATCATTTTCTTTTCTAATAAATTTAACTTATAACCGCAATTATTTTACAAAATCCAATTTTGTACATATTTTTTTAGCAAAAAATTTCTTTGAGTAACAGTAAACTATAACAAAAATGTTGACGATATCTTTAAGGAAGGTATTAAAAAAAGTTTTATATTTCATTATTTTTGCTTCATATTTACGTACATTATTAATCATTAATGTGAACGATTTTAAAATATCAAAAAAGTAAATATGTGTTATTATTTTTAGTTCAATAAATTGATCTAAGGAGATTTTATTTCTTTTATTAGTATAAATTTTTAATTTAATTGTATTTAACTCTTTTGAGGTGCAATTTTATGAACTCATAACATTTTTAATCATACAAGATTAAGCTGTTCAAATTTTTCTCATGACAATTTGACTGAGTTCAACTCCAAAAAGTTTGTCCTTATAAAAAAGCAGTATTACAAAAGTTTTCAACCAGAAAAAATTGTTGTCGAAAGTGCTACTACAATAACAGCTGCGCTAATAATCTAACTTGCATAAATATGGCTTGATATAATTTAATTATAGTGCTATTTTCTATGTAATATCATAATAAACCTTAATATATTTACATTCTGTTTTTCCTGTAACGTTAAAAATAACCTTAATACATTTTTACATAACATTGGAATTATATATAAGTTTATACAGCAATTTTCTCTTTACTACGTAATTTACTAATTTTTTAACTATATACATTTTTTTAAGTGTAATTTTAAAATTGGCTTAGGAACGTTAGGAAATTAAAAAAAAACATACTTTTTTACAGAAAAATACTTTTAAAAACGTACTTTGAAAAGTACGTTCAGAGTACTATTTTTTACAACTATGGTAAAAATGGATTGGAGTACATATACCTTGTTGACGTCACTTTATAATTTTGAGCCGCCGATTTTAATTTGTTATAGCCATCGCCGCTTTAGAACTGCTCAGCCGCCGCCGCCGAAAATTTTGCCTTGGATTGTTTCACTGAAATAGCTACGTATAATAATAAAAGTAAAAAGCAAAAGCTTAAAAAGATGAAATTGAGATTTAATTCGTTCGATATTGTTTGCGGGGTGTCAGAATTGCAGTCGTAAGTTGATTTAACTTTTTTTTAATACTTATAACGTTTACAATACTGTGTGCTATATGTTGTCAATATTAATAAATATATTGCAGGCTTGTTGGGTTGCGAGTTAACCAAATCTATGACATCGACAATAAGACATATTTAATTCGATTACAAGGTGGTGGAGAAACTAAAAAAATGCTTCTTATTGAGTCGGGAATACGTTTTCATATAACAGCTTTCGAATGGCCGAAGAATATGGCTCCTTCGGGATTTGCTATGAAGTTAAGAAAACATTTGAAAAATAAGCGTCTAGAGAAGCTGCAGCAGCTAGGTGTTGACCGGATCGTAGACTTTCAATTTGGTATTGGTGAGGCAGCTTGTCACATTATAGTTGAGTTATATGATCGCGGTAATATTGTTTTGACAGACCACGAAATGATAATTCTCTATATACTACGCCATCATGAAGCCGACGAAATACGTTTTGCTGTCCGTGAAAAGTATCCTTGCGAACTAGTAAAAAAAGAATCTGTAATGCCTAATGAGGATCTACTACGAACTGCAATAACAACATCTCAGGAGGGTGATAACTTAAGACATGTACTCATGCAAATAGTTGACTGTGGTCCCTCGGTTATAGATCATGTTTTAAAAAAACATAAACTTGACACTTGCATTATTCCAAAAAGTAAACCTTTGGAGAGGACTAATGAAAATAGTGAAATTGCGAGTAAGAAGAAATCAAAAAAAAAAAAAGGCCAGCAAATAAATACTCGAGATTTTAATATGGAAAATGATACAAAAACATTAATGTTAGCGTTACAGGTATGTTTAAAACAGGTTTAATGTTTTATATTATATCAGTACCCAAATCATTTGAATAGATAATTGTAACGAATATTTCTTGTTGTTTTCTAAATTTTATAAATAAAATTCGCCAGACAACACAAACTTAAAAAAATTAAAAATAAATTTCCACAATTTAAATTCATATTAAATATATATTTATTTATTTATTTATTTAAATTTCGGCAACCAAGCCTCTAGGCCATAATTGGCTACAAACTTCTACTAAAAAAAAAAAAAAAAATTTACAATGCTTTTTACTTAAACTATAAAAATATAATGTAAAAATTTAAATATAAGGGAATTAAAAATATAATGACAAGAAAATTGCACAGAAAATATAAGCCAAACTAACCAAACTTCAGACCAAGATTGAAATATGTAAATGGATAAAGAATGATCATTCAATTAAGTACTATTATCAGACAACTCGCGAAAAAGTTTTTTCCTAAAAGAATCAATGTTAACATCAAACGTCCTTAAAGTATCCGATAACCTATTATAAGTTCGTGCCACTCTCACACAAAAAGATCGTTCCAAAATTGAGGTCAATCAAACAATATTAAACACTTAGTTAAGGTAATCGAAAAATTTAAAAATATTTAATAATTTACTAGATTATTCCGGATATGGTCCCATAATTTTTCAATGATATTTATTTGGTTGTTTGGTTTAAGCTGGTTTATATGCATTTTACTGGTGCTTATGCCAGATCATTAGTAAACATTTTACCCAAAAATTCTTGAAAAATTTAAAATGTTATAAATTATATTTTCAAATTCTCATTAACAAAATGAGAATTCAAAAATAAAACAAAAAAAAACTATAAAAAACTTTTTCAAAAACCCAAGCAACCTTTTACCTTTTTTAAGAATTTTTGGGTAAAAGGCAAGGCATATTAATTTAGCAGGTAACCGCAGTTCAAAAATAAAATGTTTGAAAATATATCGTCTAAATTTCTTGATCTTTTTAAATTGATTATATTTGATTTTTATTCAAGGTTAAGATCAATTTTTTTGTATTTTGTTATAAATTATTTATTAGTTTATTTATTAGTAACCAATATGTAAATATGTACATATTTACCCTCAAGAAGCTACTAACATTTAGTGTTAACCAACGGTTAGCCAAGTGTTAAAGGGATTAGAAAAATAAAATAAATTAATACTGAAAAATTGTTGCTTGGGTTTTTGAAAAAGTTTTTTATAGTTTTTTTTGTTTTATTTTTGAATTCTCATTTTGTTAATGAGAATTTGAAAATATAACTTATAACATTTTAAATTTTTCAAGAATTTTTGGGTAAAATGTTTACTGATGATCTGGCATAAGCACCAGTGAAATGCATATAAACCAGCTTAAATCCACCAACCAAATAAATATCAATAAATATTATTTTTATTTTTCTTGAAGAATAGGAAGCAGCGTTGCCATTGTAGTTTTTTATTTTTGTTATGCTAATGAGGACTATTTTAATGATTATTAAAAAAAATTTAAAAATTTTTAAGCCTTAAAGTTTTTCAAACATGCGCCGCCTCCTGCTTATTAAGATACTTTGCAATCGTTTAAAATGGTAACAACTTTTTCCAAATAATATGGATATTTTTAGAATTGAAAAATTAATTTCAGCTGCTTTGTGTACCTCGACTTGTGTAGAGGCAGTTTGAAGTCTGTAAAAGATAGGAAACGGAAAACATAAGAGCGGCTTTAAAAATTTTTTTTTGTGAATAAATACAAAGTCTTCGCTTGTGTATTACTGATTTTTTGTGTGAATAATCGGTCAAAAGTTTTTCATCAATCTTGCCGGCTTTTACGAAATGTAATTGTTCGGCGTATATCCGACGGTTTAACAAAAAGAAATATCATACTAATATAATAAACGTGAATGTTTGTATGTTTAGATATTTGTCACTCAATCACGCAAAAACGGCTGAACGGAACTATATGAAATTTGGCACATAGATAGATAACAACCTAGATTAACACATAGGCTACTTTTTATAGCGATAGTCGTTGGCAAACTCATCATAACACATCCTAAACGGGTTGTTTGTGTTGTAATTATTTTTATTTTTGTTGTTAATACTAAGTCTACCTTTTATCCCGATAACTACGCAGACGAAGTCGCGGGTACAACCTAGTTAGAAATAAAACACAAATTAATTTCAATAAATATAAAATATGTTTTATTTATGTCTTTTTCTCTATAAATAATAAATTTTCCGGTAAAGGTTTTATAAGCTGTACAGAAACTTTTTTTAACAATTGTAATCACACTTTATAGGTATATTTTTTTACGTAGTGCTATGGCTTTTCGATCAACGAAAGAACTATATTATACATAATTAATTTAAAATGGCAAGCAATCTGTACTGTTAACGGTTTACTCGTTGAAAACAAATATAAAGGTTCTCTAACACGGTTGAATCAACAAATACGTTTTATTTATTTACAACACTTACAAAAGATAAACATAAATCGCGATAAAAATAATTGAGGCATTAAGGACTCCTGTTGAGTTTAGTTAAAGCTTGTTACGTGAGTCAGTAAGGACTCCTGTGGACAATATTAAAAATAAATGTTTTATTATATAAATAGGCCATTAAGGACCCCTGATGATTTTGTAATTAGTTTCTTGAGTCATGATGAACTCCTGATGCGATCAAGGATCGATTAAATATAAAAAACTCAGTACGGCAATAAACCCGAAATAATCCATACAAAAATTGTGTACTGCGCAAGTGGAAGTCCCGGGCTTGCTTCTATTTTATCCTTCATTATTAAAGTCTTCAAGTCCTAAGACCAAGGCCACGTTGCCTGAATGATTGAAACTAATTGAAGCCCTTGAAATGGTTCCAAAATCTAATCACACATTGACACAGAAGACACCTTCTTTATTTATTTCATATAATCGAGCCGTGACAAAAATTCGTTGCGAAGTGTTATGTATTGTCTTGAGTCTGGTGACCAATTCTTTATATATGTAACTGTTTTGGCAACATGCATCTAGAACAGCACGCAGCGGAATTCGGGAACGACCTTGATGAATTTTTACCCGAAGAGTTGGTGAAAAAGACACTTCCTGACGAATCGGGAGAAAACTGTGAGTCGATACGGTTTTGACACGAATCTTTAATGGCTAATTTTTCACTACTTTATGCTCGTGAAGCAAAAAATTATGGTTCTGTTTGCAAGTTGCCACACTCTTGTGCAATCCAAGTCGTAGTCTCGAAAAAAATTAACTAATTGGTTTGAAACTAAGTGAAATATAAGCACAAAAACACATAATTATGCTTCGGTACTTTTTCTAAAATTTACAAACGAAAATTGATTTTTTTCAGCTTTTTGATAACAGAGAGGAGTGATATGGGTGTCAAAAGAGAAATCTAGTAATTAAAAATGTATCCACTTCAACCGCCTCAATATTAGTATTAAATGAAAGAACATAGCCAGTAGAATCAGTTAACAATAGAAAAGTTAAAATAAATGGCGTCCGAAATAAAATGGTGGATATATGGATCAATAATAGTAATTGCGTTTAAATTTCACATGGCGTCCTCATTAAAAGCAGATATTTTTTCCCCAAACTATTAATATGAGTATAAAATGAAAGGTCTTGACTACTATAATACAGCTGGCTATGTAAAAGTTCAATATCAATGATGCATCAAAAATAATAACGCAAAATGACATTAACATTAAATCTAAGCTAAGCTACGATGTGATCACTATACCTAAATACATGATGAAGTTTATTATCAAATTATATATATATATATAATTATATATATATCTTTCTAACTTGTTTTTTTCTTATGCTCTTATTTTGAGAAAGGTATTCTCTCAATAATGTTACCATATTTTTATTCAAATTTTTTTTAATTTTAACCCAATATGTTATTGTTGATTTGGCACAGGAGAAAAATAATAAAAGAAAATTAAACAAAAAATTAGAGTAAATAATGTTACTTCCGTTGATTAATATAATACAAACAAAGTTATTTTTAATTTATTTCCTATTTTCTCTTCTATTAAGGATATATCTCAACTTATGAAAGACGCTAAACAAAAAGTTAGTAAGGGCTATATAATACAAAAGAAGGAAGAAAAGTCTTTAACGGTAAATGGAAAAGAGATTGAACATTTTTATCAAAATATAGAATATCATCCATACAATTTTTGTCAGTATGAGGGAGAATCAATTGCTCAATTCGAATCTTTTATGTTGGCGGTGGACGAGTTTTATTCCACTTTAGAGGGTCAAAAAATTGATATGAAAACATTACAACAGGAGCGAGAAGCACTTAAAAAACTATCAAACGTAAAAAAAGATCACGCTAAACGTATTGTAGACCTCAACAAAGTACAAGAAGGTGACAAGCAAAAAGCCGAACTAATAACAATGAATCAAGTCCTTGTCGATAATGCCATATTGGCAATACGATCAGCAATTGCAAATCAAATGTCTTGGCCTGACATACATGAGTTGGTAAAAGCCGCCCAAATAAGTGGAGATCCAGTTGCAGGTGCAATAAACCAACTAAAATTGGAAGTAAATCATATATCTCTTAAATTATCAGATCCATATAATGCTTATTCTAATGAAGATATTGGTGACACAAATGACATCGGAAATAATGTTAAATACGCTAAGATAGTAGATGTTGATCTTGCACTGTCTGCATGGGCTAATGCGCGAAAATACTATGATCAGAAAAGATCAGCAGCTCAAAAAGAGCAAAAAACAATAGACGCTTCTCAAAAAGCACTGAAATCTGCAGAAAGAAAAACTGAACAGACTCTTAAGGACGTCCGCACTATTTCTACTATTTCGAAGGCACGTAAGGTGTACTGGTTCGAAAAGTTTTTTTGGTTTATTAGTTCTGAAAATTATCTTGTTATTGGCGGTAGAGATGCTCAACAAAATGAACTCATCGTTAAAAGGTTAGTATAAAGATTTAGATAAAATAATCCATATCCAAACCGGTAGTATCTCAATTAACTAAAATATATCGAAGAATAGCGTTTAATACCATTACCCTAGATTTTTTTTGCAAAATATTTTGCACACAAGGATTTTGCTTTGGTATACATAAAAAGATTTTTTACATAATAATACACAATCCACCCTTTAAATGTTCCACTTATCTTCTACATAGAAATAATAAGAAATTTGCTGAACAACCACATATTTTAGTGATTGTTTTAAAATTTCTTATAAGTTGATATGAACAACTTTTCCTTAAAATTGTGGTATTAGTACTTAGTTTATTTAATTAATCAAATGCTAATTGTTTGTAAATTCTCATAACTTTGTCAATAACATTGGTAAAATTAATAAGTTTTAATACCTAAATAAATAAATAAATAAAAAAATTTATTTATATTGGTTGTATTTTAAATGCATACAAATTTTTTAAATAAAACAACCGATTCAACTGAAGGACCACATTTTTGGCTTTATATGTTCTCATTTAATACTTAAAAATAGTTTCTAGCCAATGCGCCTTATTAAGAACATCTTGTTGATACAATCCTTTTTTTTGAGCATAGCCTGTCTTATTTCGTAAATAGAGCGTCGAAAGTAGGCTTCTAAATGATCAACCGTTGCTGGTATATCAACCCAGCAAGAACACTGTTGATGGGTTTATACATCAGTAGTTGATATCGTTTTATTAAGGGTAATGTGAAAAAACTGATGTAAACATTAATGTACGTGTGATTTTGTTTATCTTTCTAACTTGTGAACTTCGTGCTCTAGTCAAATATATATATGAACTGCGCACGCTACAATGTTTTTACTAATGTGCAAATATCACTGCTGACTAATCATTCCTGATCAGAATATTGTCAGGACTGACTAATAATTAATGATAAATACATCCATCATGACTGACTAATCATTCATGATGTATATATTATTATGCGTGATTAATCATACCTGATAAATGATTCCATCAGATCTGAACTATCATCCATGATGTATAAAGGAGTTAAAGCTGACTTGTACATAATTTATTAAATAAATTCGTTTCTAATTTATAATAGTAAATACATTTTTGAATTATTTATTTAAAAGAATGAGTAATATAAAATATATTTTTATGCAAATTGAATTTTCATTTTTGTTGAACTTTTCTGTTTAAACTAATATTCTTAATCAGGCTTGAGTTCATATTTAATATTCTTTATTTTTACAAAGAATTTTAAAATTGTGATAAATGAAAGAATAAATCTTGAAAAATTATATTTTTACCGACACTACCCAGCAAAAAAATCTATGACAAAGAAGTGATTTTGCAGGGGTTCAACTGGTGACGAAGTGATTAAATTTAGGTGAAAACACTAATGATTTTAACAATTGATTTAGAAGTCTTGAAAATGCAATTCGCTTTGCACTACTTCTAATTTTTTTTGCTGGGTAGCCGAGTGGAATGTATTTTCGAAACCAGCTACGATTTCATCATCAGCACTCTCTGATCGGTGGTTACATGTTGGTTGTAAATATCATCTATTTAACTCACGGGACTTATGTTAATTGAATTCGGTATCTAATTTTTTAGTTTTTCCTATTTCATATATTTTACCACAATGAGTTAGATTGAAATTTTAACCAAGCAGCAACCCTTTTACTTTTGTTATTATCTTTCATTTATATCACTATTTTTGTCCTGCTCTAGCCACCGGTTAGGTAGCGATAAGAACAGATAATTGTTTTTAACAATCAATGTTTATAATCATTTGTTTTATTTTCTGTGAGGTGAATGAATGAGGTGTGAATGAATGATTTTTTTGCACCGTGCCCTGTGTTTTATGCAAATTGAATTTTCATTTTTGTTGAACTTTTCTGTTTAAACTAATATTCTTAATCAGGCTTGAGTTCATATTTAATATTCTTTATTTTTACAAAGAATTTTTAAATTGTGATAAATGAAAGAATAAATCTTGAAAAATTATATTTTTACCGACACTAGTTACCGAATTCAATTAACATAAGTCCCGTGAGTTAAATAGATGATATATACAACCAACATGTAACCACCGATCAGAGAGTGCTGATGATGAAATCGTAGCTGGTTTCGAAAATGCATTCTACTCGGCTAGTGTCGGTAAAAATATAATTTTTCAAGATTTATTCTTTCATTTATCACAATTTAAAAATTCTTTGTTAAAATAAAGAATATTAAATATGATCTCAAGCCTGATTAAGAATATTAGTTTATATATTTTTATGAACAACCTTTAGTCAGCTTTTTGGAAAAGATGTTTTCTTCGTTCGATTTCTCCACTACCTTTTAACATTTTCTTTCAAATTGATAAGATCTTTTCTGTTCAAAAAGTATATATACGTAATCTATAATTAAAGAATATTAATATTCAAATACCGTTCAAAATTTGATTAAACATCACGAGTTCCCCCAGCGACTCAAATGTCCTTTTGTGTCTTGAAAGACAGTTTTGAAGATTCCTTTTCTTCATGCTTTCTTTTTTTAGTTTTTTTTTATAATTCTTTTGAACACTATTTTTTTAATTTGTTTAAGTTTTTTTTTAACAAACTCCTTAATGTTTTGGTTTTTTGTTTTTAGTTCTTTTCAAACTCTGTTTTTTTTTTAAATTTGTTTATTTTCTCTTTGTCCACTTTATTTTAATTTGTCTTTTTAAAAATATTAATCACTTTTTAATAATAAATTTTCTAAAACTAATGAAACTTGAATATTTTTATTAAATTTTGACTTTGAATAAACTTTTTTATAACTAATTTTCAGCTGCCGGGAATTTACAAAACTTACACTTAAATTACATCACATTATTCAGAAAATGCAACTCTGCAACTTACATTTTGATGTATTATTGAATTTCTCTTACATAGCCCAAAATTTTTCAATAAAATAAAATTTTATAAACCTAATTATTATGAACTAACTTACATATTTGTAAAAAATTCTTTGTTAAAAAATGCGAAAAGTTTAATCTTTGAAAAGTAAAATAGTAGTAACTATGGTAACCGGTGGATGATGATAATTAAAAAGGCCGGATATTAATTCATTAATTATAGTATATATTTTAATATTAATTCAAATAGACAAAAAAATAGTATTATTTTTTTTTTGATTATTAAAAAGTTTTTTTGGCTGCCTAAGTAAGCATATTGCCAGGTTATCCCTCAAAAGGTGTTTGTAGTGCACTTACCGGTCATAAGGTGTGTAACCAGTGATCAAGTAAGTTATTTTATGGTGTATAAGGCATTCTTTAATCATTTGATGAGAAGAGGTAATTTATAAATTTGGATTTTACTATATGTTATAAAGTATACGAGATTTTCATTGGTAATTTAACGAACACAAGCGTGTTCAGAATTTAAAGCGACTTCACTTACGATGAATTGCAAAAGTAAAAGTTATCCTTTTTTTCTTTTTCCTTTTTTCTTTTAAATTTCGTTCTTTAGATATCGATCTTTGCTTCCATTACAAAGTCCGCTAAACGGGATATATAAACAGTTGTTTTCAACGTGAAAACCTCATCAAGTTGTTTGAATTTCGATATAAACTCAAATTTTTCCTTATTATACTATACTTCTTACAATGAAGGATTGCGTGTTGACTCGATTCGCTCAGACAAAATGTGTCACAGAAAATGGTGTTTACAGCTCGTATTTGTATAAATACGTTTTGTCATATGTATGACCTGTCATACGTCTATTTATTAATTTTAAAATTTCATTGAGTGTTTAATTTCCCATCCTGTATGTAGCTGTTTTAAACTGATTTTTAAAGTTATTATTGATATTTATACAGTTTGAATCAATCTTGAGATTATTCATTGTATTCAAAAGTTGAAGAAGGTAAGGTAGGCATGCGATGAACGAGTTCAAACTTAAGGATGGTGAAAGGTATATTGAGCAGATTACAAGGTTTGTCGTTAAGTTGAGTGTTTTAACAATTACAATATCTTGTGCAGACATAAATTGTGTTTTTTTTTTTCTTTTTTAAAGAAATTTTTCCTCAGTCCTATGGCAACACCGCCATAGCCATCAGATCTATTTCTTCTTAATAATATTAATATTGCAAATTTTGTCAGGTACATTGTTATCTCGCGAGGAGACCTCGCTGAGATAGCAAATATCATAGTCTTTATTATCTAAGAAAAAGGTAATGTTATTTTAACGATTGGCAATTACATTGTAGGATCTTCATTTTGATGACTTGTTATAGATTGACTGATCACCTCGTGATCAATTCCAATGGCAATTTTATTTACTCTATTCGTAAAGTGGTTAATGGCATCAATTCCCCGCTGATCCTCAGCAGTGATGAAGTAGTCTTTCATAAATTTCAAAATTTCAGTTGTAATTTTCTCCAATTCACTTACCTTTTTGTAACTTGAATTGTCGAAAATTGGTTGTGATGGTTGCACAGTTTCGAACATACGTTCCTGGTTGACAAAATTAGGTTTGATCAAGTCAAATCCAGGTTTTCTTTTAGCAACTGAGCTATAGCTTCTAGACACAAGGATATTATTAACTATCCTATCAATATTTTTCACATTTGAATTGGAAGATTTAAGTGCCGGAAAATCTTCATTATCCGCTAACAAGTCAAATCTGTTGTTGGTGTTGCCATAGTTTTCTAAGACTTCCCTTTTAGACATTTTTTTTGCCGTCATAATTTTATTGATAGTCTGCTCTCTATCCCACATTGGAAATTTTTTTTGGTTCTTCGCATCATGTTCTTTGCTGCCACATAAAATGCACACAAATTCACTACAGTTTCCATCACCACAGGCCTCCCTACCACACCGAAGACATCTGCTCCTAGATTTGCAGGCATTTTTTGTGTGACCCAGTCTTCCACAGTTGTGACACTGTTTAATTCTTGGATAAAATATATCAACTTTAAGACAACTAAAGTTTAGAAAAACTTCGTTGGGAATTGTGTTGCCAGCAAAACCTATTTTAACTGCATATGTAGGTCTTAACGTACCTTGTTCAGAATTCTCCATGATAATTTTTCTCTGAAATCTTCTTACCGTCAAAACTTCAACATCAGATACAACGTTATGTAAGATATCTTCATCAGACAGGTATAAAGGCACATCTCTAATGACCCCATAGCTTTCTGTGAAAGATCTTGGTATAAAAGCTCTCAAACTAATTTGCGCTATCCTTTCATCCTTAACAAATGCATTTGCATCAGCAGCATTGCCAAACGTAATTTTATACATGGTAAAACCTACCGCCTTAATATTTTTAATACCGTTTATTTTGAGTGGTCTTATTTTTTCAAACAAAAATAAGCCATTTCTCACTCTTTTATTTTCCTTATCTACTTTAGACGTATCCACCAATACTGAAAAGTCACCAGTATGATTAGGGGAGTACAGGGGAAAATCACTGCTTTGAGTATTGCTATTGTGAATGTCAGCTTTTTCACTATTGTTATACGTTGTAGCAACAACATTTGAGTCAACTTGCATACTTGTTTTTTCCGCCATATTTTTTTCTTTTTCTTTTAAGATGTCTGCATTCTTAAGCGTCCCGTTATCGACATTAAGATGCGTTGTCAACTCGTTTTCGTTACATTTCGAGCTAAAGCCGTTAGCTTTTTTGTTATATATTTTGAGGAAGTCAACTTTATTAATTTTAAGGTTATTTCTCTTCTTTCTTAACATTGCATTTTGCCTTGATATAGTCTTACCTTTTCTGTTCCTTACTGTTCTGAAGGGTTCATCATTGGTCGAATTGTCGAAATAATTATTGACGCCTGAGCGTCCTTTTCCATATTCCTCTACCAGCTCTGTGGTACAGTGTACCCAGAAATGACAAGTGTTATATTCTTCCACTTGCAAACCACTCTTCCTTTGTATAACACACTTTCTCAAAAGAAATTTTTTAAACACCAAAAGAAAAATTAAAGTCCACACTATTTTGTTAGAGTTAAACACAACCTTATGACCCAGCACTATTTAAAACAACCTTTCGTGATCACAGTTAAAATGTATGCGAATTCCACAATTATGAAAAAAAATAGTATTAGCACGAGCAATGATTATAAAAGAATGAATCTATGAAAAACTGTCAAATTCGTACATGCACTTGCAACTCATTGCATAAAGTTAACAAACGTATGAAGTTGACAACTGTTCATAAATCAGAGATGTATATAGTGTATAATAGTAACGATTTTCAGACACTTTGGGATAAAAATAAAAAAAACTCAGTATTAAGAAGCAGTTTTTTATAATATAAAAATTCATTTATGATGTAAAAACTTCTATAGTACCATTTTTTTTCAAGAAGAGGATACAAATAAGCGTATGAAAAACATATATGTAAAGAATGAGATCAGTGAAACCTTAACACACATTTTTAATTCCACCTTTCTTCATGCACAAAAAATATAACTGTTTATGATCAAGTTTGCATTTAAAAACTTGTCAAATTATGTGTACAAAATAATAGCATAATCGGATTATTAGTTTGTTTGAAAATGGATTCCGAAGAAAAAGTGCGTGAAAAAATAATAACAATTTTTTTAAAAAATCCCAGTCGTACTTACAATTCTATTGCAAATGAGATAAAGGTGTCACGACAAACAGTTTCGCGTGTGATAAAAGTGTATAACGAACGTCGTAGTATTAAAAGGAAAGCTGGAAGTGGAGCTAAAAAAGGTATAACTGACCCACATTTAGCTTCAAAGATTGTTAGTATTCTAAACCAAAATCTCAACCTCTCAAACCGTAAATGGAGATGCAAAAAGTCGTGCCAAAGAACGGCTTAGAAATTTTATCAACAAATATGAGTGTTGTATTATGGATGATGAGACTTACGTTCTTGCCGACTTTTCTCAGCTCCCAGGGCGAAGTTATTATGTGGCCGATGGAAGAGGTAATGTCGATGACCAATTTAAGTTCCAAAAAAACACAAAGTTTCCAAAGAAGTACTTAGTTTGGCAAGCTATATGCACGTGCGGAGAAAGAAGCAGTAAATTTATTACTACTGGGACTATCAACACTGATATTTACATCAAGGAGTGCTTGCAGAAGAGGTTGCTTCCATTCATACGAAAACACAATAAGTCAACATATTTTTGGCCCGACCTAGCGTCGAGTCATTATAGTAAATCTGCAGCAGAATGGTATGAAACAAATAATATAGTGGTAGTGCCAAAAGAAGTAAATCCACCTAATTGTCCAGAACTAAGGCCCATCGAACGTTACTGGGCTTTAGTCAAAAGAGTGCTGAAGGATACAAAACAAGTTGCTAATACTACTAAAATTTTTTCCCAGAAATGGTCTTATTCCAGCAATAAAGTTACTAAGGATACCATCAAAACCCTCATGGTCTCAATTCCGGAAAAGGTGAAACAGTTCATCAAAAAAAGCTGAATTTTTACAAAAAGCATTAATATTTTAATTTACTGTTATTTTATTGTTAAACCACGCTATTTTCATTAAAATGGATTAATTCGTTTCAAAGTTATTGCGTTTTATTCGTGTTAGGGTTTTATCGATCTCATTCTTTATCAGCATAATTCCAAATTACATAAACGAAATTATTAGAGATAAATAATCTTGCGGAAGATGTACTAATTAATATCTAATGGCAACGCTGGAATCAATTATTCCCAATAAAATTGTTTTACATGTGTTAGTAAATAAATTGTGCAGGTGTTAGTTATATCAACCATTTCTTGTAGGGAAGACAGACCAGAAAAAGTACCCCCACAAAAAGTGGTCCAAAGATGTTAAATCACACGATCAAGGTGGATAATTTCCAGGTCCATTTAAAGAAAAACGCAGAACGCGTCATTGGCCCGCTCTAAAAAGTGATTTTTTTCGGGAGTACCTCGCGAAACCGTAAAAATTAAATAAGTACCCATGCAATTTATTCAACTTTCTTGACTTTAACGGTGTCCCAAAACGACAAATCTCAAGCAAAAGTCTTGAAAATTCACTAAACAATGCAAATTTTTGTTGTCTGTCGAGCTGCGTACTTAAATTTTTACATTTCTTTAATTTCACTTTTGACCAAATGTCCGGCTAGATTGACGAAATACCCTTATGTGCGTCGTTTAAACCAGCTCAAATTTCTGCTAAGATCCGGTAACTCTAAGCAAGTAACAAATTAAATTTGTTTTTTGATGTTTATAAAAACTTAGCTCAAAAAAAAAAAAAAAAAAAAATGGGTACAGTTTTGTATAAAAAAACTATGATTTTTGCGGATTTTACCTATAAAAATATTTGCAGCACTGCGTAGGAGTTGTATGTCATCGAATTTAACAACAGTTGTATATGTTTTGTTGATAATTTATCTACTAATTTATCTACTAATTCAACATATACAACAATTATACTCATGTTTTTTTAGTCGTATAAATACATTAGAGATGGAAAAATTAATCCTAATGAAGCTGAAAATTTTTGCATTAGGTAAAGAAATAATCAAAAAACTTATTTGAAAAATATGGCAAATATAGAAATTTATAGTTTGTTTTTTAATTTCCATAAAAGTTTAGGCCCAGAAATTAATTAATTTAAGATTTTAATACCTATTGTCATTTTCTTAATATAAAAAAATCCAATAAATGAATATGACCAAAAAGCAATGCTTACAAAATTTCAGAATCGTACATATAATTTTGCCAGTTTTATTACGTTTTAAATTTTAAATAGATTTTAGCAATTTTCAAGGAAAAGTAGTCATGAAGTATACCTGCGAAATTTTTAACTCTACGCCAATGTGTTTAGACACAATCTCATTTTATTCGTTGTAAGAAAGAAATTTTTTTGACCGACTCTTATATTACAAGCTATAATTCTGCTCCTAATATACCGATTTACCCCATTTTCAATACCATTCCTTATGTATTAGAAATATTCTAACAAAATTTGAAACCCTTAATTTTTTTGGTTCGAGCTCTATTGTGCTTTCAATAGATGGACATACATAGCTACGTCGTCCTAAAATTATACTTTTTTCGGGAAGGGGAAAAAACGCACGACGCATCTCAGATACTTTCGTCAAAGTTCTGGTATGTGGAGCTTGCATCTACTAAAACCCCCTGGAACCGCTTTCGCATTGCTTCAGGACAGGGCTCCTCTTTTGTTCCTATCGAACAACCGTCGTTATGTCTACGTCTAGGTCCCGCTTTTCGCAAGTAATATCCTCGCAATATATTTTGCCACGTGTTTCCAAATAATCTCATTTCCATTATGAGATCCACACTCCATCTCTCACATTTGAAGAAAGTGTGCTCTGCATCGTCTATGCAGTTGTCTCCATATATACAGGTTGCAGTGTTTACTTTTCCCATTCTGTGTAAGTTATATAGGAAGTATTCATGTCCAGAAAGCATCTGTTACGAAATAGTTTATTTCGCCATGCTCTCTGTTTATCCATTTATCGAGGTCTGTTTTCAGGCATATCGCTGTCCATCTGTCTCGTGATTCGTTGCAGCATATTCGAGATGGTCTCGAAACGTTAGTCTATAATCCAACCTTCAACCTCTATATTTAATCCAATCGCTTGTCTTAATTGTCTCAGACAAGAGCCTCATGTCCACCTCCAGAGGGATGTGCTTTCTTGTAGGTAGGAAGGTAGTTCCGTTTTCTCCGTGGCTAGCTAAGGTTATCGAGGGAATCGAGCCCTGTGCTGCTCTTGCAGTAATCTGCTATTCCCGTGTCCTACCAGCATTTTCGTATATAAGTATACGGTTCCTCAGGTAAGTCCCAATCATCCTAATGATGTATGCTGGTGCTCTAAACCGTGTCTCCAGAGCCTCTACCATGTCGGCCCATGATGCGCTGTTGAAGCAATTTCTAACTTCCAGAGTCGCCAATAAAACAATGCGTCTTGAAAAATGGTTCCCCGTTTGTGCTCTTTGGACACCCTCCATAACTTCTTCGATCGCACCTATCGTTGACCTTCCAGTCCTGAATCGATATTGTTTCGTAGAAAGGCCTCCAGCACTTTCCAATGTCGCGTGTTTCCGAGGTTTAAGCGAGAAGTCCGGTGTCCAGTATGCACAAGGATCTATACGCTGCACAGAGCAGTATTTGGCCTGAAAAGCTGGCCAAAAAAGCAAAACTGAATTTTAAGAAATCTTAAAAACTTAGTACGCAGCTCTACAGACAACAAAATTTACATTATATTGAAAATTTTGAAGACTTTTAGTAGCGATTTGTTGCTCTGAGACCCTGCTAAAGCCAGGAAAGTGAAAAAAATTATATGAGATTTAAATGTTTTTTTCGGTTTCTGGATGTTTATATGATATTTTTTTGCGGCTAAACGAATAAAGGTTTAACAATCATTTTTTTTTTCGCTGAAAGGTTTGATCATAGGTAGGTAGGTAGATAGGAAAGGCTGGTGCAAAGTTACCCTCACACCTTCACTCGGAGACCATTACGGTCCATTGTGACGCCTTAATAGAGAGAAGAATAGAAATATTTAAGATAGAAGAGAAGGAGAAGCAGACCATTCCAGAGTCTCCGGCGGGAAATGAACCCGCAACCCCCAAACAACTGACTTGTCCTGTACTGACTAGTCCACAGGGGGTGCGAAGTTACCTTCACCCGGAGACCATTACGGTCCATTGTGACGCCATTCCAGAGTCTCCGGCGGGATACGACCCGCAACCCCCAAACAACTGACTGGTCCTGTACTGACTAGTACACAGGGGGTGCAAAGTTACCCTCACACCTTCACCCGGAAACCATTACGGTCCATTGTGATGCCTTAATAGAGAGAGCAGTAGAATAAGAATAGAAATATTTAGAATAGAAGAGAAAGAGAAGCAGACAATTTCAGATTCTCCGGCGGGAATCGAACCCGCTACCCCCAAACAACTGACTTGTCCTTTACTGACTAGTCCACAGGGGCACTTTGATTATAAGTTATTTAAAAAAAAAATTAAATATGTTGAATATTCATGTTGAAACAATTCGTTCAAAAGCTAAAAAAAATTATACACTTCTTTTTGCAAAAAAAGAAAAAGAAGAGGTTTTTAAAAGTGAGGTTAGCATCTCTACGAATTATGTTTGATACCACAATAAAATTTGGAATCTCTAATTTTAGAAACAAAAAAAGTGTGCGCAAGTTTGCGCCATTATTTTTAACGATTTTTTTAAATTTTCACATTTCTTCTATTTTTGCTCATCAGGCACTTTTTCTTATACATATATAACGTCATAAACTTTTATGTATTTTGAATTATTGATTTCAACTGTTATTCACATCACTTTTTACACTTTACAATGTTAATACCTGCCTATAATTATAAATTTGAAAAATTCTTTATTATGGATAGTAGTTATTAGGGAATGCCCCACACATCCCGATAAAAGATATTTTTATATACCTGCTCTACAAAACATTATATGTTAAAAAAAATAAATATACGTACCTAATAAAAAAAATTATTAAAAGCATTAATCACAAAAATAAGTTTACAAAAAATAAATACAGGTATATAAAAAATACATGGGCACCCAGGTATTAGGCTAACATCCAATTGTCAGAAGAAACTGCCGAGGCCAGAAATAAGCACTTACGATTATATCGTACGAATTATTCGAGGAAATTCAGCCGAAGCGATACAAATCGCGATGTCTTGAATAGGTTATTTCTAAAGGCCATGACTGACTATCCTACAAAGTCGCGCGATTATGTCAAATAAAAATCTGATGGAGTTCTGTCCTACATGAGAAAATCGCAACAAAATGTGTGATTCGGTGCCACACTGTCATACAAAAAAGATGCAAAATAAAAAAGCAACTCTGATCGCACAGAAACTACTATTTTATGAAAATTTCCAAAAGATTATCAAATCGGACACACTTGTCAAAAAATCTGTCGCACATATGAATCTTTTGTCCACACTATCACACTTTCTGAACACACATACAATTTTTGACATATCGAACTACTAAATCTAATAGTCAGTCATGGCCTTAAGCAGTGACCCTTTTATAAGCTGCAGTACGCAAAGAGAACGGATTATAATATAATAAAGCCTTTTTTTTTTTATAAAAAATACTGTTTTATAAGAGCCTTACAATTTTCAAAAAAAAATTTTTTTTAGTTAGACCGTAAATCATATGTATGCATGTACACTCTGTCATGAAAGAGTTTAAACCTTTAAAATCAACATTTGTTAATTGAGTTTTACTATTTATACCGTCTTTTATTCCTTAGGAATGTGGCTTTTGGAAAAATCTTAAAAATTAAACTTTTTGGTTGTTGAAATTTTTTTATTGCATTTTGAAAACAAAAAATTTCACGAATTTAGCAGGAAATTTTTTTTTCGCCATTAAATTTTTAATAACTTCGAAATAGTAATAGATAGAAAAGAAATGTGTTTGGTTAGTTTAAGCAGAATTTTCCGGTGCATCTTCTGATTCTCAAACTTAACGATTTAGGGGGTGAAATATGCCACGCCTTTAAAAGAAAATCCTTACGTGCTAGAGAAAAACAGGAAACAGATTTGAATTAAGGGCATCAAAATCCATATAGTCCACATACTTTTATTTCTATTTTTTGTTGCGCAGTGTAATTTTTTTAAAATCTGCCACTAGAAGTTTTATATCATACTACTAGCAAAAAACTGAAACTTTTAATTCAAAAAAAAAAAACGTTTAATAATTTTGGCCAGCTTTTCAGGCCAATACTCCTCTGTGCGCTGATGGTGACAATGTTTTTTTCCCCTTACTTATTAGTCGTTGTCGCTTCCAAACTTCCGGAAAAACACTATCCTGTAGCAACTATTGTACATTCTCAAAAGCATATTCCGTTTCTCCTCGGCGAGTATTTTAAGAATTTTTGCCAGAATTTTGTCCGGACCTGGTCCCTTTCTATTTTTAATGCCGTTATAGCAGTCTTGAAATCAGTTAAAGTGAATAGTGGAGGGGCAACCTCGTTCGACTGCGGGCCACTATTTCGTACTTCTTCGTTTGAAGGAAAAAGGTTAGTCACAATATTTTCCATCGTGTCCTCTCCTAAATCTGGGGCTGAAGAACGTGCCGCAAGCTTTCGCCTGACTAGTTTTTATCCTAATCTCCAGGGATCATTGTTGAGATCGGCTCTTAATTTCTTCCATTTTCGCCCTCTTCAGGCCCAGAAGTAACGTAGAGCCCGCCGAGTTCAATTTGGGCCTTAAAGCCCTTTTGTTCCTCCATGCCATCTCAGCTCTGTAATGACTGATCGGTGGTCTTGCCACCTTTGCACGTCGAACATAGTGCCGGTCCAGCGCGTGAAGGTAGGTAGGTAAGTCTGGTGCAAACTTGCCCTCACCCGGAGACCATTACGGTCCATTGTGACGCCTTAATATAGAAATGAAGAGAAGAATAGAAGATAAACAGACCAATCCCCAAACTAGCAGACCATCACACTAGTCCACCGGGGCACCTTAAAATCCAGCGCGCGCAAGTTCGTCAGAGATTTCATTGCCGACAATTCTACAATACTCTGGTACCCAACACAATCTAACGTTGAAGAGGCCTATGACTATCAAGTGCCCTCCTACTTTCCCTAACCAGCCGTGATTTGACTTAATGTCCCTTCAAGGCCCTGAGCGCCCGCTGACTATCCTCGTAAAGTGTAAACTCCCTACCCCGCGGAGCACGTTCCAATATGAGATCCGTTGTCCTTTTATATTGTCGTAAAAAAGACGTAAAGTTTTAAGACTTTTTTGTGAAGAGTCAATAAAAATACGTTAATCGACTGAGTTGTCCTGTATGCTCACTTCATTCATTAAGACTACAATGTCCGTACAATAAACAAATGTTTTGGCTTCGTTTACTGTAATGAATTGATGAAATGTATTCTGTCGCGTACTGAAACTAGAAACTTTCATTCCAGGTTGGAGCAAATAGAGACTTTTTTAATAGGCGTCTAATGTTTCTGCATTATTTTTTAAATAGTCCATATTTTCTCACCAAAGCATTTAAATGCTGTTGTGACATTACAAAAATTGTACAAAATAAGAGACGATGTTTTGGGTTTTAACTCCTTTTACAGGTTCCCAAAAAAGAGACTGGGAACATGTAGTGCAGGTACCGGAAGCATTTCCCAATGTGGCACTGAAAGCAAAGCTGATGGCATGGCTTTGTACAAAAAGCTCTTTTGATTATGCCTATTTAATTTCATAATTCTCATATTTTTCAAACATCATATGTCGTGCTCGCCTACATGCGAAATGCCAAAGTTCATTGAGTTTTGTTAACCTAAACCAATAATTTCACAAAATTATTCTCAAACTAATAATATCTATCAAAACTTGCATTATCAAACTGTTATAACAAATTCGACAGATATTTTTTGGCAAAACTAAAAAAAACAGTTCAAAATAAAGTTAATATATTATATATAATTTTTCAAACAGCTATTAAGAATTCATCAAGTCCTATAAATCCAATTTTCATAAAAATCAGTCTTAACCTTTGTAATGTAATATACCTGATAAAATCCAAATTTTTTTTATTTGTTAATAATATAGATATATGCGCCTATCTGATATTTATGTACATGCTGAGATTCAGGGTGCTTCAAGTGTGGTTGTTCGAAACCCTACTGGAAATGATATTCCTCCAAAAACTCTTTTAGAAGCAGGCACAATGGCTATTTCGTACAGCGTTGCTTGGGATGCCAAGGTAGTTACGAACGCCTACTGGGTACGAAGTGACCAAGTTAGCAAAACAGCACCCACAGGCGAATATCTGGGCACAGGTAGCTTTATGATTCGTGGAAAGAAAAACTTTTTGCCTTCTTGCCATATGATAATGGGCCTTAGTTTGCTATTTAAACTGGAAGACAGTTTTATTGAAAAGCATCTCGGAGAGCGAAGAGTACGCAATTTTGAAGAAGAGCAGGAGCATTTGATCGAAAACCATTTGAAAATAATGTCTTTAGTCGACGACAATCTCAATGATATCACAGAAGAAAACGAAAAAGAAGACATTAATGATGAAGAAATAGAGAGGGAATATGGTGAAGAGGGCATACAACATAATGTAGAATTTCCAGACATACAGGTTAAAATTGAACACCATAATAGGCGAATATTGGTTGAAAACGAGTTGATAAAATCTCATGGTAGATTAATATACAATAAAAGCAGTGGAAATTCGAATGAAGAAACTTTGGTGAATGAGGAGCAAGAGGAATCAACAATTATTCCAGCCATGCTCTCCCGCAAAAAACAGCAACAAAATTCTAAAAAACGCAGGGATGATAAGGAACATAAATCAAAAAAGGAATACAACCATCAACTTCAGAAACAACAATTGATGGACAATAGTCAAACCAAAAATAACGCTCAGCTAATAAAGCGTGGTCAAAAGGGAAAACTCAAAAAGATTAGATCCAAATACAAGGATCAGGACGAAGAAGAACGTCAACTACGCATGCAAATTCTGAAATCTGCCGGCAAAGTACCTGAAACTACAACTTATACAAATGACGACAAGGAATCTTTGCTCATTAAGAATAATAGTTTGAAACGTCAAAATGAGCAAAATAAATTCCATCAGGGAGATGTTGAAGAAATTGATGATGTTCCCACAGGTACTGACGTAGAAATGCTTGATTCTCTTACTGGTCAACCATTCGAACAAGATGAATTAATATTCGTTATACCAGTAGTCGCTCCCTATCAGGCTCTTCAAAATTACAAGTAAGTGTAACTAAAAATCTATATCACTGAGTATGCTGAAGGTTCTAAAAGTTTGTGTACAATCATTATTATTTTAAACATATTCTACTTAATGCTTTTTGGTCTCATAAAACGTAAACATATGTATTAATACAAATTATTTAAGCTTAAGGTCTTTCAATTAAAAAAATAATGTAATATATTTTTGTTGTTTTGATTGTAATAATAAGAAGTGAGTCAAAAAAAAAAAAAAACAAGTAACAGTGCTATATTCGTCCGTGCCGAATCTTATATACCCTTCACTACGTGTAGTCATACAATAACAACTGTTTGTATCACCATTCATCTCATAAAATACGTACATATGTACTTTTAACCATACTGTCTCTCAGAGAGAATTTCTTCGCTTCTCACCTCTCAGAGAGAATATTTTCTATTTTCTTCTTTCCTGTATACATACAATTTTTAACAGCGTCATCTCTGTCTTCTTTCTTATATTAAATACATAATTAGTTAACAAAAGGTGTTCAAAGTCACTAGTCATATTAATATGAATTATATGACATAGTACAATATGAGAGTTTACTTTGAATTGGCCCAATATATTTTTCATATTTTGTAGGACCACCTTGGGCTTCAATAACCGCCTGAAGACGACGTGGCATAGATATCACCAAATTCTCCGTAATATTGGGCGCAATTTCCGACCACGCCCGAGTTAGGGCACTTTTCAGGGTTTCACGATTTCTGATATCGTTTTTTCCAAAAAGTCCCAAATATGCTCAATTAGATTGAGGTCTGGTGACTGGGGAGGTGTATAGAGCTGTCTTGGTGCATGATAAAGAAGCCAGTCTCGAACAGTATGCGCAGCATGCTTGGGATCGTTGTCTTGTTGGAAAATCCATTGGTTTCCCAGGCCCAAGCTTTCCACAGATGTCTTCAGATTTTGTTCCAATATTGTCTTATACTGATATCTGTCTATAACGCCTTCAACAAAAACCAATCGACCAACTCCAAATGCCGCCTAGCTCCCCACACCATAACACTGCCCCCACCATGTTTCACACTTGGTATAATATTTTTGGGATCGCAGTATTCGGTTTTCGCCAAACCTTGTTTCGGCCATCAATCCCGAAAATATTATACTTTACCAAAAATCCATTCCTTTCTGTAAATGTGCCTTAGCAAAGTCCAGGCGAAGTTGACGATTCTTGGCTGAAATAAATGGCTTTTTGCGTGCTGTTCTACTTTTAAAGCCGCTATCAGTATGAAACAGTAATATTTGAACTTCTTGCAAGGTATTCGGCTAATTTTGGGGAACTTATTTTCGGATCCTTTTGGACTTCTTTAAGGACACTACTAATATCGCGTCTCGAAAGCTTCTTTGGTTTTCCAGATCGTGGCTTGTTATACCCTTCACACAGTGAAAAAGGGTATATATAGGTTTGTCATTCCGTGTGAAATTTTTACAATTTTCATTTCCGACCCCATAAAGTATATATTTTCTGAAAGCTTATGAATAGGGGAGTCGATTCAGCTCTGTCAGTCTGTCCGTGTGTACATACACATGTAGGGGGAATATCGAAGCAGACCACTACTATCAGGGGTCCCTTTTCGACCCCCTTCGTTCCTCAGTGATTTCGTGTCTACCGATCAGTATACCTTCAATCACTGAGTCCCGCGCCACAACCGGCGTTTGCTCTGGACCAGAAAAAACGATTTCACACTGCCGACTGGTGATTGTCGACAATCCTCATCTCACAGTCCTTTGTAATCGCCAACATCTCCCTAAGACCAAGGTCCCCCATCGCACTCACACCCAACGTGTGCTTGCCCGTGATCCTCAATCTTACGCTCGCCAACGCCGGACACTCGCATACCACATGCGCTGCCGTCTCGGCACCCTCCAGGCACATTCTACAAATATCATCATCCACGATCCGCATCCTCTTCAGATGATATTTGAAGTTACCATGTCCTGTAATCAACGCAGTGATCCAGCTCATCATACTCCGATTAAAACCGAGTATCTTCACTGCACCCCTGCCAAGTGGCTCCCTGAGCACCATACGAGCCTGTCTACACGTCGTTCCCTCCGTCCACCTTCGCAAGTTCACAGAGTTCACCCATTGAAAGATCCTCGCCCGCACTAACCCATTGCCCAGAGCAACTCTGGGTTCCGGTCCGCAGAATGCAGCCTCAGACCCCTTCCTCGCAAGTTCGTCAGCAGCCTCATTCCCAGCCATGCCCACGTGTCCCTTGACCCACATCAGCGTTACCTCATTTGTAGAGGCACACCTATTGAGCTTCAGAACACACTCAAGCACCAAGGAGGAGTTCACATCCATCCGCTGCATACGTTTTATAACCGACTGGTTGTCAAGTGCAATAAGAATTTTCCTCCCATACACTCGACATTCCAACAGGTGGTCCAACGCATGCAGCAAACCAAGCATTTCTGCCTGATAGACCGACACGTACTCCCCCAGACTCAGGGTGCAGGATAAGTCCAACTCAGATGAGTACACACCAGCACCTGCCCTACCGTCCATAAAGGACCCATCAGTAAAGATACTGATGTCATTCTCCATGCACTCATTGTGCATGAATCCATCCGCTATGAGCGTGTGATGTAGCCTTTCGACCACTTTCACCCGACTCATGCGCTCCATCGGCATCTGAGTCTCCCTAACCTCTTTATCCACGAGGTCCAGGATTCTCCTATGCCCCAAAACCGATCCAAAGCGATACCACATGTCATCGCTTCGCATCCGAATCGCCGATCTTGCCGCCGTCTCCCTTACAAATAAGTCCAACGGCAGCAGTCCCAGCATTGCCTCCATCGCCTGCGTTGGTGTGGTACGTATCGCGCCATATATACTAATGCAAGCAATCCTTTGAACCCCGTCCAACTTCCGCCTAACCGTCGCCTGAGAGGCCTTCGGCCACCAGACAACAGATGCGTAAGTGATCGTCGGTCTCACCACCACTGTGTAAATCCAGTGTGCAGCCTTAGGTGAGATTCCCCACTTCCGACCGCAAACCCGTTTACACTGATGCAGAATCCTCTTTGCCTTCTGTACCCTTGTCTCAACATGATCATTCCAGGTTAGTTTCATATCCAGTGTTACCCCCAGATATTTCACCTTCCTGGACACATTGATCTCAGTCCCAAAAAGCATTAAGGATTCAATCTCTATGCCCTTCCTTCTCCGCGTGAAGAGCATAGCATCCGACTTGCCAGCATTTATGGTTAGTCCCTGTTCACAACACCATTCTTCGGTTACTCTGAGCGCCCGTCTCATGCAACCTAAAATGGTCTCCATGAACTTACCACCAACCATAATTGCCACATCATCCGCATACCCTACCGTATGTATGCCCATTACCTCCAGTCTTCTGAGAAGGCTGTCCACAGTTATGTTCCACAGCAGAGGCGATAAGACCCCTCCTTGCGGACATCCCCTGACCACCCTTCCCCGAATCCTGGTGCTCCCGCTCCTGAGATTCACTGCCCTACATCTGAGCATGGCGCCGATCCACTTCACCACAACAGAATCAACCCCTCGCTCATCGAGAGCATTTCCCAGTCTATCAAAAGAGATCCTATCAAAAGCACCTTCTATGTCCATAAATACGGACAAAGCCAGATCACCATTGAAAATCTCCCTCTCAGCAACCCTCACCAGTTCGTGCAGGGCTGTCTCAGTAGACCTCCCAGCTCTGTAAGCGTGCTGACTCCCACTCAATGGCCTATCCATCAGCGTGTTCTCCTCCAGGTAGTCAACCAACACCCTTTCCATTGCCTTCAATAGAAAGGATGTAAGACTGATCGGCCTGAACGACTTAGCCTCCGTATAGTCCCTCCTCCCGGGTTTGGGGAGAAAAACCACCTTGGTCTCCCTCCACGCCACCGGAATATACCCTGTCGAAAGACAGGCAACAAATATTTCCCTAATCACCACAAGTAGAGTGTTCATACCCCACTGTAGTAATGCAGGAAATATCCCATCCATCCCAGCCGCCTTAAATGGGGCAAAAGACAAAATTGCACTTCTAACCCCATTAAGAGTTACTATCCTTTCAGCGTCCCTTCGCCTTACCTCACTGGCTCCCCTGTTAACGGGAACCCATGAGTCATTCGAAATGAAGCTTCCAGGAAAATGTACCTCCATCAGCGACCGTAATGTCCCCTCCATCGTCTCCGTCATGCCCCCATCGCTCCCGCGACTAAGCCCCATTCTGGAGACAGGGTCTCTAGACACCATCCTCTGCAGTCTCCCCACTTCAGATGTATCCATCACGCCGGAGCAGAATTCCCTCCACGTACTTCGTTTCCGAAGACGTATAGTCCTCTTCAGCTCCTTCCTCGCCTTATACTCGTCCCATAAGTCAGGATTCCTCCCCCTCATGTAACGATTAAAGGCCCTCCTCGTGTCCCTCTTCATGGATTCCAATTCACTACTCCACCATGGAGTAGAATCCTTCTCATCCACTACCGTGAGAGGACACGCATTCTCGAAGGCAAGTCCGACAGTAGAGTTTACCCTCTCCACCGTCCGCTCAATATCCTCCGTATTCCGAAGTGCCCGGTGTGGAACACTCCCCGAAAGTCCCGAGAGGCACTCCTCGTACCTAGTGCGATCCGTATCCCTCGGTACCCTGATACGCCTACGCGCCTTCCTCCGCCTCCTACCATACAGAATCTCAAACTGGATAGCCCTGTGGTCAGACATGGTCAATCTGTCCACCACTCTCCAATTCCCAACTCTATCCAGCATTCCAACAGAGCATAAGGTGATGTCGATTACCTCCGCCCTACGTGCATCCACGAAGGTGGGCTCGACACCCCTGTTCAGGACCAGCAGGTCATGACACTCCACAAACTCCAGCAATTGCTGTCCCCTGTGGTTATCGTCCGTACTGCCCCATACAGTACTGTGTGAATTAGCATCACAGCCCAAAACAAGAGGCATACCCCTCAACCTACAGAACTCCACCAGATTCCTAACCTCCCCCGAAGGATGGGAGTCCGGTGTGTCATAGGGTAGGTAAGCCGACGCCACCAGAAACGATCCCGAACCAGCGCCTATCATCACAACCGTAAGATCCGGCGAACAGAGATGCGTCATCGGCACAGCACACACACCGTAACGCACCAGGATACATGTCCTTAACCTCCCCCCCGTCTGTGAGTGAAACAGACTGGCGGTCCGACGAGACAGGCCCATGATGTTATCCCTAACAATCCATGGTTCCTGCAGTAAAGCTATATCCAACCCATCCTCCACAAAACATCGCATCATCACCGCCGAAGCCGCTCTGCTATGATGCAGATTAAGCTGGTATACACTCAGAGTCTCCCGGTATGGGCCCACCACCTTCCCTGATAGACTCCTAGAGGCGTCTACCCCCGCACCAGGTAGGACGTCCTGCTCACAATCCATCTCCTTTGAATTTTACAATAGCCTGATCAAGACCGCAGTTGAGTCGCCTCCCTGCTTTCTTGATGGCCATCGCATCCTCATTCGGACACCAGATGGTAAGCACCACGCCCACTTTCTCTGCACCTGCAAATTTTTCAACGTGAGTGACCCTCCATTTAGAAGTGTCCTTCACGCATCCATTTTGCCTCTGCAGTCTCTTCAAAATGATGTCCTTGCCCTCGGTGGCACCATGAGCAATGACAACCATTTTGCTCTCATTCCGAAGCACCCCTAGACTATCGATTCTCAGCCTCGCCCCTTCCCATAAATTGGTCAGGGATTTTGCTGATTCGATCGTCCAGCTCCTCGTCGACTGATTCTTGCACGTAAGTACAATGAATCCATCAATGAGTTTGGCGTTTCCTACGAAACCTATATCAACTCCATCCTCCGAGAGGTTGTCTAGAGCACACAGCAGAGATGTTTTAAACACCCTCAGATGTGATTCATCCAGAGGACCCTCTAGTGATAGGTCGGTGATACCTAACGTGAGTCCACCTTCCGCCACTTGGGCGTAGGTTTTTCTCGCCTTATTGCCAGCCTTCGGCTTTGCATTAGTCCTAGAACTACTACTCGGCTTCTGGTCAGCATCTTTCACGGCCACTTTCCGTAGTTGGTTCGAGTCCAAGTTCCTGGGTTTATCACCCTTAAACTTTTTCCCTGCACCCTCTACTTTGCCAGCCTTCGGCTCTGCATTAGTCCTAGAACTACTACTCGGCTTCTGGTCAGCATCTTTCACGGCCACTTTCCGTAGTTGGTTCGAGTCCAAGTTCCTGGGTTTATCACCCTTAAACTTTTTCCCTGCACCCTCTACTTCAGGTGTCGTCTCCTCATCCATAAGGCTATCGATCCGATTTGATATCTTTTCAATAGCCTTCCTACTCCTCCGACGTTTCCTCTTTAGTCTTTGCCTCTCGGTTTTATCCAAGGGCATAGACTCAGAGTTCGCGTCGCGGTCCGAGGTTTCCGTGATCTGGACAGATGCCTCCACTCCTGCTGGGGCGGATACATCAATGTCCTTCACCGTCAACTCTCTACCCACTGGAGTATCTTCAGAGATTAACCTCTCCGCCTCTTGCGAAGCTTCAATGTCCATCTCAATCCGATCCCTCCATTGGCCACGTCTAATCAGAGTATCCTCAGAGACTAACCTCTCCACCTTTTGCAAGGCTTCCTTGTCCATCCCTTTCGAATTTCCCCGATTATCACAATTTTTATCAGAAATATTTTCAGTTGAATCTATTTTGTTCCCACGAGTATTGGGGAAAGAAAAGTCGACCCGCACAGAGCCCCACATGCACAGGCAAGTCTAAATTGAAACTGGAGGTCAACTGGTATCCAGAGTTCACATACTAGCGACCAGGCTCCCTCCTGGCCACGCATCCCTTGGCGTATGTAGTCCCACCGTGGATTAGGGTAGATTTTCACGAGTCTACAACTCCCTGGCGGGGTCGTGAAGACCAGCCGTGGTCCATAGGGCCAATTACAGCAACACTGGGTGGTCCAATCTCAATGAGAGCGGGAAAACCACCCAGTGGCCGAGTCCATCAGCCGCCCCAACATAGGAGGAAACAGACGCTGACAGACAGGGAAAGGTAGTTCTTAGTTGTGCAACACTGCACGTAAGCCCCCGCATCGCTTCAAGATGACTACCCATCGCGAGGGTCCGTCCGTGTGTACGTTGAAATCAACTTTTTGAAGCCCCCCGACATCGCTTGGACCCGGGTGTGGTATTAAAATATCAGAAATATTCGGGAGTAGATCGGTATTGAAAATCAGAAATATCGTTACATAAACAACTGAGATATGAGCAAAAACCAACGACCACCTCGATTTTTTTTTCACAGAAACATTAAAACAACAACATACATACATACAAACGTGTATACTGGTTAGAGAAAACGTGGCATCGAATCCCAGCTGAGCCATAAAAATTTTTTTTTTTATTTTTTTATTTTTATTTTTTTTTTTTTAATTTTTTATTTAATATATTATTAATATTTTTATTATTTTTTTTTAATATTTTGTTTTTTGTTTTATATATATTATATATATTTTAATTATTTTTTGTTTAATTTTTTTTAAATATTTTTTTAATATTTTTTAAAAATTTTTTTTTATATTTTTATTTTTTTTATTTTTGTTTTTTTAACATACATACGTAAATTTATAATTTTACAATGGGATGTTTTTATATATGTATGTGTTTTATATGTATGTGTTTTATATGTATGTACGTATTTCATATCGGATGAATGATGATACAAACTACTGTTATTGCATGACCACACGTTGTGAAGGGTATATAAGATTCGGCACGGCCGAATATATCGCTCTTACTTGTTTTCGGTACTATTGGTGTTTTGATGGTTTTTGACAATAGTTTGCACTGTTGAAAGACTTAATTTTACTATTTTAGCAATTTCTCCATAAGATTTGTTTTCTTTTCCAAATTTCAAACTGATTGCTGTATTTCTTTTCTATTTACCATTTTTAAAGTTAAAACGTGTTTCACAAATTGCTTTTGGAATTTAAATAACTGTAATATTTGAGAAATAAAGCAATTCAAGAAAACGAACGGTTTTTTTCTCTTTGTATTCTTCATTTTCTTATTAATTTTAAGAGATGCCAATGCTGTATGTAGACTTTTTTCCCACCGATTTCTATGTTTAAAGTTAATAGTTTATAAATTATCATAATTTCTAAACTTTTTTTCCCTCCAACATTCTTAACTATTAATGTCGTGCACATTGCAATCAAAATTATGTTTAATATTATCACTGGTTCTCTAAAAGTTCAAAATAGTAGAGTGTATGTAGAGTTTTTTCCTAGACTGTATATATACCCTTGTGCACCACAGGTGAAGGGTATAACAAGTAAATAAAATAGAATTTTTTTTGGCTCAGCTGGAATTCGATGCCACGTTTACTTTAACCAGTATGTATATGGGTTGTTGTTGTAATTGTGAAAAAAACGAGGTGGTCGTGGTTTTTTGTTCATATCTCAGAAAGTTATGGGGCGATTGTGCTGAATTTCAATAGCGATTCATTCCTGGATATATCCAAGAGATTGATACCATATACAGATCTGAGGAACATAAAGTTGCTTCTAAAAGTTGATTTCAACCAACACACGGACAGACGGTCAGGGCTTAATCGACTCCTCTATTCATAAGCTTTCAGAAAATATATACTTTATAGGGTCGGAAATGAAAATTGTAGAAATTACAAACGGAATGACAAAGCTATATATACCCTTGTGCACCACAGGTGAAGGGTATAAAAAAACGTATGCACACTATTCAAGCCAAAACTTATTCTTGGGCCAGAAAATAGCGAAAAAAGTATTAAAAAAATTAAAACTTAAAAAAACCCAATACGAACTATCAGAAATTAGAAAAATACCTAAAGGTTCATCGCTACACTGTTTAAAAAGCCATTAAGCAATATAAAGAAACCTGAACATTGAAAGAAACCTGGATCAGGAAAAATCAAGTCACAATTTTGAAATCCACTACCAATTTTGTGTACTTTTATAGCATAAAATTTATTAGTTTGTTATTAACAGTCATCACTATGGAATAATCTTTATATTCTAAAATATATATCAGTTTGTTTGTGTATCTTTGGCTTGCTATTATTTTTTTTTCTTAAATTTAGTCTTGAAACCTTAAGTATTTCCACATAAGGAGTGATGCAGTGTTGTATTTTTACGGAAACTGAAAAGCAAAATTTAGTAGCCAGATGTAGTTAACAAATAATATTAGCTTTGTGTGAGCAAATAATACGTCTTGAATTACACTAAGAATATCCTTTATAGATTTATTTTTTCTTCCACAAAAAATAAATCGTTTATCATCTTATACATATATGTATTTCTATGTTTTTTTTTTTCACTGATAGCAGCGTTAAAGGAGGCGTGTCAAAGTAATTTCTGTTAAAGAAATTAACTTAGATATTTTAATCTTGTTAAAATGAAAATAAGTCTTTCGTTTTTTTATTTAGTAACGCGTGCTTTATTTAGCAAAGTTCAGCTCAAGACTAAGTACAAAATATCAGTTACAAAAATCAGTTCATTTTAAAGTAGCATAAAATAAGAAAACAATAAAGAATAAATGTCATAATAGTGTTGCCATTATTTTCAAATACTTCGCATGTTCCAACACCTCCCCTCGAAGTATGGAGAATAATGATTCTAATGGTTCTCTACACTGGTAAAACCCAAGGGAGCAATAAACTTCGCATGGTTTTCAGCACACAAGCCTTTCGTCAACACATCCGCAGGCATGTCCTCAGTAGAAATATATTTAAGGATGATTTCACCTTTTTCTTTGTTTGTCTAATGAAATGATGTCTTACGTCTATATGTTTTGTACGGGAGTGGAAACCAACATTGGCTGCTAGCTTCTGAGCACTATGGCTGTCGTTATAGAGTGGTACAGCTTCATTTTCTAGACCAATTTCACGGAGTAGTTCTTTCAGGTATGTAGCCTCTTTAGTCGCTTCCGATATGGCTAAATATTCGGATTCGGTACTGGATAGAGAAACCGTTCTCTGCTTGCGAGCTTCCCAACTTATAGCTGCACCTGATAATATAAATGCGTAACCAGAGTATGATCGTCGGTCTGTTATGTTCGCACCCCAATCGGCATCAACCACACCATAGAGCTGATCGCTGTTACGTTGGTACAGTAAACCACTATCTATTGTGCCCTTTAAGTATCGTAAAACGCGCTTGGCGGCCTGCCAATGTTCTTCATTTAAGTTGGTGTTAAATTGGCTCAAAAAATTTATAGTGTATGCAATGTCAGGACGAGTATTAACAGCTAAGTACATTAAAGCACCGATAAGATTCTGGTAAGGAAATTTCATCATCACGTTCTCATTTGGATTTTCAGGTTTCTCAAGTTTACAGTTCGAAATCATGGGAGTGCGAATGGGTTTACAGTCACTCATATTATATTTTCTCAATATACTCTCAATATATTTGCGTTGGGTCAAAAATACTGTGTGTTCATTCATATTTTGTTCGAATTCAATTCCCAGACATAACGTAACTGGTCCAAGGTCCTTCATCTCAAAGGATTTAGCTAGGGATGTTTTAATTTTGTTCAACAAAAATTTAATGTTCGAGGCTATTAACAAATCGTCTACGTATACGGTAACGAGTACGATTTTCTCGTCCTTTTTTAATACAAATAAGCATGGATCTTGTTTAGACGGTTTAAGATTAAGTTCTTCAAGCTTAGACGTTAACTTATGGTACCATTGTAACCCAGACTGACGTAGACCATAAAGTGCCTTTTTAATCTTACATACTGGATACTTACAAGATTTATATGCGTCTAGCCATTTTTTCGCAACATCTTTTGCTTGCCTGAATTTTTCTATAAAAGAACCAATCATCTCATTCAATTAAAATTTTTCTAAGATCTTAATTAAATATTCAGGTATCTCCATAAAAACTTCTTTATTTAGTTCACTATTAAGGTAGGCAGTGACAACGTCCATTTGATGAATTTCCAGATTGTATTTTGCAGGTAATGCAGATAACAATCTAACTGAGGTAGACCGTACTACTGGGGAGTACGTATCACAAAATCCGCACCTGGTCTCTGTGAGCAGCCCTTGGCAACTAGTCGAACTTTTTTCTTATTATTCTTCAACTATTTCCCATGAATTGTTTAGCAATTGAGCAATATACTCATTTTCGACTGCTTTAATCCACGATTCGTCACTGCTTTGCATTTTTTCAGTAATAAATCCTTAGAAAATAAAAGATTGTTTTATTTTAAACAAAGTATTTTAATTAACAGTTGAAAGTTTGTCAATACAAAGAATGATCTAGAAAAATAATAATCGCTTAAACTAACGGAGATGCCAGATTAACTGAACTCCTGATAACACGGAATGATGGCAGATTAATACATAACATTTCTTCCCTCGCATAACTGCTTTTCACGGTGAAAATCTTATTCTGCGTCTTCGCATTCTGGTAGATCTACGTAAAGGAATTTCATCGTTTCGGCCCGAGGTAATTGGATCATTTAGGGTACTACCGGGATCACTTCCCATATTGGCCTCATCTTGTCGTCGTTCAGATCCGTCACGATGCATATCATCACTATCTTCTCCCGAGAAATCAAAACCTCGGAAATTTGACTGAGGCGTAGAGAACCAGCAACCGATGAAGACTCATACGTAACGGGCGAATTTAGTTGTGGGGTGGAAGACACCTGTGGTGGATCAAAATTTACACTTTCCTGCTGTGCCGATGCGTTTAGGGTATCCAAATCGACATGGGACCGTCGCCTACGTTCGATTTTTTTTGCTTCAGCCTGTTTCATTTCGTTTCGTACATTCACATTCGGTAAAGCATTACCCCGAAGCTGGTCAATGTGGCGTTTAAGACATTTCCCGTTGTATAAGATCTCGTAATGTAAATCCCCAATGCGATTTAAGATTAAGCCTGGTAGCCATTTGTCCATACGAGAGTTATTTGAAAGAAAATAAATATTCTGCATTGGTTCAAAAGATCGGAATGTGGGGTTAAACTGCATGTACTGCTAATCAGTCATCCGTGTAGTTAGATTTTCAGTAAGAAGAAGATCCCAACGCGTACGAAAAACACGTCCCAGGAATAAAAGAGTCGGGGCCTTGCCAGTTGTTGAGTGCGGAGCAATTCTATACTGACGTAGAAATATATTCAGATGCTCCCGTAGATTGTTTTTGTTTGCACCCAACGACTTGAGCGCAGACTTCACCGTTTGCACTGATCGTTCCGCTTGACCATTCGTGGATGGATGGTATGGTGCGGTAAACTTATGATATTTCACACCTACGTTAATGAGAAACTCCTTAAATTCTGCTGAGGCGAAACAAGTCCCATTATCCGAGACAACAGTAACGGGTACCCCATTGCTCGCAAATAACTCATCTAGGATATTGATTGTAGCAGCCGATGTGCTTGTAGATGTTATCTTGACATCAATCCACTTACTGTAAGCATCTGTGATTATAAGTAGCATGGAACCCAAAAACGGGCCTGCGTAATCCACATGGATGCGTTCCCATGGCGCCTTTGGATATTGCCAATGATGTTCCCTAAACTTAGGAGGGTCATTTGCCACCCTGGCACAATCAACACAAATTTTCGCCACACTTTCAATATCCTTATCGATGCCTGGCCAATATACAAAAGATCTAGCGATACCCTTCATTTTGACAATACCCAAATGAGCTGAATGTAGGTCATGAAGAATCTTGAGACGCAGCTTGTCAGGAACAACCACCTTGTGTTCGTAAGTCAAGCAATTGCCAGCCATTTTATAATTTATTTCGGGAGACTTATAACCATATGAGTGTAACGATTTACCGCCTTCCAAAAGTTTAACAATCGCTCCAAGCTTGTCATCTTTTCGCGTTTCCGCAGCAATTTTATCCGCATTTGTTGGAAGTTGATTAATCTGTCGTATTACGAATGTATCAAAATCATCGAAGTCCTCTGCCCGTGCTACTACATTTACCATATCATCCTTGACCGCTCTTGAGCAATAATCTGCGTTTAAGTTCGCTTTCGTCGTCTTAAACATTACGTCGAAATCTAAATATCCTAAGAAATCTGAATAGTTGGCCATACGGCTGATACACAACACCGGCAGCGATTTGTAGGGATCCAAAATCTGAGAATGTGGTTTGTGGTCCGTTATAAGAGTGAAATGACGAGCGTATAGATATAAAAAGAATTTCTGTACGGCCCATACAATGGCAAGAGCCTCTTTGTCCATCTGCGGATATTTACGTTCAGTACCAGTTAAAGTACGGCTAGCATAAGCTATGGGTCGCTCCCGACCATCGGGTAAGCGATGGGACAAAACTGCCCCTAACCCTATTTGGCTTGCATCTGTAGCCAGCAGAAGTGGCAAGTCCGGGTCGTATGGCATTAGTACCAGCGGGGATATCAATGCGTTCTTAATATCCATATACGCTTTTTTAGCATTCGGAGTCCACCTAAACGGCTTTTCCAAAAGTACATCACGAAGTGGTCTGATACGTGTTGAGAGATCCGGTATAAACGAACCATATTACGTCGCCTTCCCCAAAAATAACTGCAGCTCATCTGGAGAAGTAGGTTTAGGAGCATCTCTGACTGCTTCTACGTGCTTATCGGATTTGTGAATTCCATTGCAATCAATCTTGTGTCCGAGAAACTCTACGGCGGGAGCAGAAAACACACATTTATCACGGTTCAACTTCAATCCTTTTTCCTGTAACCGTTCAAGAGTTGTCTGCAAGGTATATAGTAAATTATCAAAATTATCTGCATATATTAAAATGTCGTCAAAAAAAATGCACACATTTGGAACGTCCCGTAGGACAAATTCCATGGCCCGTTGCCAAATCGCTGGTATATTGGCAGCACCATAGACTGCTCGGGTTGGTCGAATCAAACCATGGCTGGGGGTGTTAAGCGTAAGAGCATGTGCCAACTCCTCGTCTATTAGTAAATGCGAATATGCATCCGTTATATCAAGGTGGCAAAACAGTTTACACCCGTTCATTTTATTAAAAATATGCTCCGGCTTGGGTATGGGGTGTTCGTCCACGATAATCCTCGGGTTAACAGTCGGTTTGTAATTTCCTGTTATCCGAATTTTTCCATCCTTTTTTAAAACGACGTGTGTCGTTGATGCCCATTCAGAAAAATCGACTCTCTTGTAAAAGCCAGTGGCAATCTTCTTATCAATTTCGGTGGCATATGCCTCTCTTAACGCAAATGGTATTTCCCTGGCCTTGGCAAATACGGGAGTGGCATCCTGTTTCAAATGTAACTTAATAGGAGGAATTTGTAACTTACCAGCTGTATCACTAAAAATGTCATCAAAACGAGTTAGCATCTGTTGTAGCCTCTGAGTTTCACTGGCTGATAAATGAGGAGTAGCCATTTTGACAGCCCCAACCGGTTCCGTTGCCGAAAACAATTTTACAAAGTCAATTTCCTCAACAAATTGTGCTATCCACTCTCTACCGAATAATGAATCAAAATCACCGTCAACAACGTACAAATTAAGTCTGCGCGTGATAGACCCAACCCTGACGTTTACCACCACACGGCCAATGCACTCAATTCTATGACCGGTATAGCTTGTGAATCTTCTTTCCGTCTTTAATAACTTAGGATTTTGAATAGCCGTTCGCAATGTAGACTTACTCATTATTCCACAAGGAGCGCCAGTGTCCAATTCCATACTCACTATACTTCCATTTATAGCTACCTCAAGCATGTGCTTATTAAATTTGGCCTCCTTTTTACCACCAACTTTATTCAAGCGTTGAATGAAATCGCATTCGTTTTCCGTTTCCTCATCTGAAATTTGTGCAGTTCTTGATTTGCAAACCTTTGAGATGTGCTCCGTTTTGTTGCAAACATAACATTTGGCATTGCGAAATTTACATTGACTTCTGGTATGATTGCCCCCACACCCATAGCAATTTGCCCCTTTTGTTTCACACTCGTCTTTTTTCGGCTGACTGCATTCTGCTTTGACTTGTTTTTAAACTTTGTTGAGTCATAACCAACCCTATATGTAGGTTCCATCACAGAAGAACTGGATACACTACTTTTCATTTCCACAGCTGATTTGTGCGATGCCTCCAACCTTTGGGCAATTTCATAAGCCTCCCTAAAATTTGCCGGCTCCTTTGCAATGATTTCATCACACGTACTGCGGGACTCTAAGCCAAAAAGGAGTTGCTCGGTAAGCATCCGATCTAAATGAGTACCATAATTGCAATCTGTAGCCGCTTGCCTTAGGCGCAATGTGAAATTGGACAAGGTTTCCTCTTTTCCCTGTACTAGCTGACGAAATTTCACGCTTTCAGCATATTGATTCTTCTTCCTGTCAAAATGATCGGTCAGTGTTGTTTTAATCTCTTCATATGTTAGCTCCTCAGGCACTTTTGGACTTATCAAAATCTTGAGGGCATTTTCCAATTCTGTACCCATATGTGCAAGAATGTAGTTTTTGTATTCTCCCACTGCAATACGACTTAACTGGAGTGCCCGTTCGCAGCGAACAAAATAATCATGTACGGATGTGAAGTCACCTGTCCTGTAAGCAGAAATAGTGACAGGTGGTGTTGATGTTCTTATTGTTGCATTTTGCTGGAAACTCGTGGATGCTAAAGATGAAAAAGATGGTTTGTTCTCATTTAACAACTCTACATCGACACATACATTCTCGACATCATTTTGTAATCTGTCTTCATAAATATCTTCGTATTCATATTTAAAATACATCTCGTCCAATATTTTGACGTCACGGCTTATTACAATGTTTCGTTTCCGAGGGGACCACAAACGGTAGGCTTTAGCTTCATTCGAGTAACCTACTAAGACACATACTTCAGATTTTGAACTAAGCTTACCTCTTGAATTGCCTTTCATTAAAACATATGCTTTTGCACCAAAAACATTTATGTATTTAATTGAGGGTGTTTTTCCAGACCATAATTTGTACGGTATCTCACCGTTCAATGATTTTGTAGGGCATCGGTTTCTAATATAACAGGCAGTATTAATTGCCTCAGCCCAAAACTGTGGTGGAGCACCTGCATGTTTTAACATACATCTACCCATCTCGACGAGCGTCCTGTTTTTACGTTTAGAAACGCCATTTTGTTGTGGTGTATGAGGAGCACTCAACCGTCTTCGAACACCGCACTCTTCCAAATATTTGTCGAATTCACGATTGCAATATTCACAATTGTCTTATTGCAACATCTTAATTTTTCTTTCAGTGAATATTTCTGCTGCATTTTTAAAAATTTTAAAAGCGTTTAATACATCGGAATTTTGTTGGAGCATAAAAATTTCGCAATATCTTGAGTAGTCATCCGTGAACGTTACAAAATATCTAGCACTGAAATGGGAGGGGGTCCTCATTGGTCCGCAGACATCACTGTGTACAATTTCCAATAAGTCTTTAGTTCGTTGACCACTGGCTTTTGGAAATGATTGACGAACTTGTTTTCCGCTAAAACATATATCACATGGCGACAACTTTTCATTCTGGTTGATTTGCATACCGTGCACCAAATTTTCTTTTGACAAGTTTTTCAAATCGCGTTCGTTCAAATGACCCATCTTAAAATGCCACATATTTATGTCACTTTCAATTTTTACAGCTCCTGCTCCAATCATAATTGGTGATCTTAATATCCGTATTGGAAATATGCAACAAGCTTATACAGAGAAGTATTCAAAGCTGGAAGGGACTTTAGAAAATCAAAAGATATTGTTGTGAATGCCAAAGGGAAGCAGTTTATGAAATTTTGTTTTGATGAGAGTTTGTTTATACTAAACGGACAAAATAATGGCGATGATGAAGGCTATCTGACATATGTAAGCCCTGTAGGAGAATCTGTAAATGACATTTGTGCGGTACATTTAGAAAGTCTACAATACGTACAACAGTTTTGTATTGATGAGAAAATATGGTCAGATCACTTTCCAATAAAATTGACACTACAACTCACTTTATCCAGTGCATCAGCAAAGAATATAAACTTACTTCCTAAAATTAAATGGTACAAAAAAGAAAAGCATAAATACCAAGCAAAACTTAATGAAAAACTACAGTCTCAAAATAATGATAATATTAATATTGCATCTCTAACACAAATTATTAAATCATCAGCTATACCAACAAAAGTTAAAAAATTTGAACCAAAAAGTAAATGGTATAATAGCGAATGTAATAAGGCTAGAGTATCAGTTATGCAACATTTAAAAATATATAGGGCAACCAGAAATATCGTTGATAAACAACTTTTCTTAAATGAGCAAAAGAAATATAGAGCAATATGTATGCAGTATTCTGCAGTAGCTGCATTCTAAATGAAGCGTTTTCTAAAACTGTCGTATTTCCGATATATAAAAAAGGAGATCCTAATATGCCGGAAAATTATAGAGGTATATCTTTTATGAATTGTGTTGCAAAGTTAATGATGGGTATTCTCAACAACAGACTGTACGAGTGGGCCAATAGAAATAATGTTTTGACAGAATATCAGGCTGGATTTCGTAAAGGGTACTCCACGGCTGATAACATATACAATTTAGCCGGAATGTGTAATTTAAAGTTAGCCGAAAACAAGAAAGTATATGAATAGAAGGCATACCTGTCCGTCTATTAATGTATGCAGATGATATAGTCATCCTGTCAGATGATATAGATACCCTTCAGAGAATGATTAATAACTTAGAAGACTACTGTAATTTATGGAATCTTGAGGTGAACCTAAACAAATCGCAAATATTAATATTCAGAAATGGAGGACGCTTGAAAAATCAAGAAAACTGGAAGTTTAAAGGAAATTTTAAAAAATAAATCACTAATGAGTACAAGTATCTGGGTGTAATTTTAACGCCAAAAATGAAATTTTCAAAACATATTGAAAACAGAAATAATCAGGCTAAAGTCGCTATACATACAACCTGGAAATCATTTATATCAAATACACAAATTCGGTTACAGCAAAAGTGGAACCTTTTTTTAGCCGTATGTAGGTCAATTCAATCATACGCGGCACAGGTGTGGGGTTTCGGACACTTTGAAGACTTCAATAAATTACAGCGTTATTTTTTAAAAAAAGTTTTAAACCTACCAGAACATACACCAAATTATGCGCTTATGTTAGAAACTGATATTGTTAGTAACCATTTTTACACCTTGCAATTACACTTACAATACATACAAAGAGTTATGTTCGAATATCATGCCAACCGACTTCCGGCTCAAATTACACAAATATTGTTACGAAAGGAACTTTTCTGGGTTAGAGAACTGCAAACAATTGCGGAAAACTGTAGTATACCATGATCAAATATGCAACCAAATAAACATCGTTGGAGAAATCAATGCAATCTACTTTTAAAAGCAATATGGGAGAAACAACAATCTGAATTTTTGTATAACCAGGAAACAACCTCTAGAATATACAAGAACTTAGATCATACAATAGGTATCTTTTACTTTAAAGAGCAAACCAAAATAAAAAATATTACTTGGATTTTTAAGGCAAGATGTGGTCTAATTTTGTTAAATGGCAATACTTTTGGGTCAACAGAAGCGGATAAGGTATGCAAGCTTTGTAATCTTCATGTGGTGGAGGATATGGAACATTTCCTAGGTCAATGTCCTGTGTTTCGAGAGTTTCGACTTGCTAGTTTTGGAAAGACGACATTAAATTTAACAGAAATGATTCAAATATTGAACGGAGTTAACACATTGGATTGGAAATATTTAGTCCAGTACTTAGAAATTTCACTTGAATATAGAAAATATTTACTACAAGAATTCAATTAAAAGCTTTGAAAAATCTTTGATAGCTAAACTTACTATGCTTAATTGACAGACGTTTTATATAACATTGTCAAATTAAATACATATCTAATTCACTTTCTTTTTTGCAATAAAATATTTGTTTTTATACTTATATATTTGTATCTACATATATGTATCTTATTATATTTAATTGTAAATAAAAAGAACTTTACTACTACTACTACTACAGCTCCTGCGAAATTTGTACAATTTTTCATGTAGTATAAATTACCAATGCGGTATATAAAATTTTGCCTTTTTTCCATTATATGTGCTTTCTCTTTGTAAAAGCAAACATTTTATTTATTATGTTATTTTTAAAATTGACAGCAAATTTGTTCTTAAATCTTCAAAGTAAAAAACTTCATGTAAGTTTATGCGCTCTTTGCAGCCTCCCTCGTTCAAACACAACTTAACGTTGCCAACGCCGGTTATTTTTGTCGAATTTTCATTAGCGAAAATAAGCGTCTTGTCTAATTTTTCGAGATTAAAAAAATTGTTTTTGTAAGCACTCATATGAGCCGTGCTACCGCTATCACGACACCAATAATCTTTCTCACATGAAGAGAACATTGTAGTTTCAGTTGTGTTATGCATTAGTCTTTCACCAACGTGACATGCACTCGCCTGTTTTGTGTGTCTTGTTTTGCAGTTTCTTGCAAAATGCCCAACTTTGCCGCAATTATAGCAAATCAATTTTTTCTTTGCATATGTGTGTGTTTTTGTAACGTCAGCATTGTTTCTGTTCTGCTTTTTATATTTCGCGTATAATGCATTTTGTTCTGCTCTTTCATCTTTCGCCTTTCTTGCCTGATCTTCTTCTAAGTTTTTTTTCGTAAGATGCTAGGATTTGGCAGCTCATCCCTTGTTTCTAGAGCACAACGAAAGGTTTCATACGATTCCGGCAAACTGTACAGCAACAAAATAGCCAACAGGTCATCACCTACGATTACATTAATCTCTTTCAGTTTTGAAACAGCGTCAAAAAAATTATTCAAATGTTCTTTGACATTTTCCCCTTCCTTCATACGGGCTAAAGCTATTTTTTTCAAAAGGGTGGTTTTTCGGGCTGGCCCTTTTGATTAAAATGTAGACTCCAATTTTTGCCACATTTCCAATTATGTTTCACAGTCAGAAATGAGCCCCAACTCTGATGGCGTCACTGACAAAGTTATGTCGGCACATGCCTTCTGGTCAAATTCTTGCCATTTTAAACGATTTTCAGCATTTACTGTTGAAGGGATAGTTATCGTGCCATTCACATATGCCCACAGGTCATTCTTTATCAGGATAGCTTTCATCTGAAGCTTACGAGAATTTTCGCATTCAATTGCTGTATACGAAATCCGGCACCAGACATTTTAATTTTTTCGTTTAAAAAAAAACTTAGCACGATAGAAATTACACTTTCCTTTCTTTTTTCACAATTGTCTATATGAATTTTCACTTGCACAGGGCTCTTCTGGGCCAATAACCTGTTAAAATGAAAATAAGTCTTTCGTTTTTTAATACCCGCCACCAAAAAAATGGTGGGGGTATATTCATTTTGTCATTCCGTTTGTAACACATCGAAATATCCATTTTAGACCCCATAAAGTATATATATTCTGAATCAGGGTTTGATTTGATGACGATCTAGATATGTCCGTCCGTCTGTCCGTCTGTTGAAAGCACGATAGAGGTCGCACCGAAAAAGCCAGAATCGTTCCTATAGACAAGGTTTGTTTGGTATTGAAAATGGGCTAAATCGGAATATTAGGAAGTGAGTTATAGCTCGTAATGCACCAGTAGGTCGAAAAAAACCGTGTCCTAACATCGAATAAAATGGAATTGTGTCCAAACGCATTAACGTAGACTCATGAAAATTCGAATATATATTTCTCGAGTCAAAACAAAAATTGCTTACATCTATGCATTAGGAAAGGAGTTATGGATAAAAATGTACGAACATTTATACCGCGCAGTGTATTTTTAGTATATTTTAAATTTAAAAGCTAATAAAACGGACAAAATTAGATCTACGATTCTACGATCGATCTACGATTCGATGCCAAAGGGAAGCAGTTTATGAAATTTTGTTTTGATGAGAGTTTGTTTATACTAAACGGACAAAATAATGGCGATGATGAAGGCTATCTGACATATGTAAGCCCTGTAGGAGAATCTGTAAATGACATTTGTGCGGTACATTTAGAAAGTCTACAATACGTACAACAGTTTTGTATTGATGAGAAAATATGGTCAGATCACTTTCCAATAAAATTGACACTACAACTCACTTTATCCAGTGCATCAGCAAAGAATATAAACTTACTTCCTAAAATTAAATGGTACAAAAAAGAAAAGCATAAATACCAAGCAAAACTTAATGAAAAACTACAGTCTCAAAATAATGATAATATTAATATTGCATCTCTAACACAAATTATTAAATCATCAGCCATACCAACAAAATTTAAAAAATTTGAACCAAAAAGTAAATGGTATAATAGCGAATGTAATAAGGCTAGAGTATCAGTTATGCAACATTTAAAAATATATAGGGCAACCAGAAATATCGTTGATAAACAACTTTTCTTAAATGAGCAAAAGAAATATAGAGCAATATGTATGCAGTATTCTGCAGTAGCTGCATTCTAAATGAAGCGTTTTCTAAAACTGTCGTATTTCCGATATATAAAAAAGGAGATCCTAATATGCCGGAAAATTATAGAGGTATATCTTTTATGAATTGTGTTGCAAAGTTAATGATGGGTATTCTCAACAACAGACTGTACGAGTGGGCCAATAGAAATAATGTTTTGACAGAATATCAGGCTGGATTTCGTAAAGGGTACTCCACGGCTGATAACATATACAATTTAGCCGGAATGTGTAATTTAAAGTTAGCCGAAAACAAGAAAGTATATGAATAGAAGGCATACCTGTCCGTCTATTAATGTATGCAGATGATATAGTCATCCTGTCAGATGATATAGATACCCTTCAGAGAATGATTAATAACTTAGAAGACTACTGTAATTTATGGAATCTTGAGGTGAACCTAAACAAATCGCAAATATTAATATTCAGAAATGGAGGACGCTTGAAAAATCAAGAAAACTGGAAGTTTAAAGGAAATTTTAAAAAATAAATCACTAATGAGTACAAGTATCTGGGTGTAATTTTAACGCCAAAAATGAAATTTTCAAAACATATTGAAAACAGAAATAATCAGGCTAAAGTCGCTATACATACAACCTGGAAATCATTTATATCAAATACACAAATTCGGTTACAGCAAAAGTGGAACCTTTTTTTAGCCGTATGTAGGTCAATTCAATCATACGCGGCACAGGTGTGGGGTTTCGGACACTTTGAAGACTTCAATAAATTACAGCGTTATTTTTTAAAAAAAGTTTTAAACCTACCAGAACATACACCAAATTATGCGCTTATGTTAGAAACTGATATTGTTAGTAACCATTTTTACACCTTGCAATTACACTTACAATACATACAAAGAGTTATGTTCGAATATCATGCCAACCGACTTCCGGCTCAAATTACACAAATATTGTTACGAAAGGAACTTTTCTGGGTTAGAGAACTGCAAACAATTGCGGAAAACTGTAGTATACCATGATCAAATATGCAACCAAATAAACATCGTTGGAGAAATCAATGCAATCTACTTTTAAAAGCAATATGGGAGAAACAACAATCTGAATTTTTGTATAACCAGGAAACAACCTCTAGAATATACAAGAACTTAGATCATACAATAGGTATCTTTTACTTTAAAGAGCAAACCAAAATAAAAAATATTACTTGGATTTTTAAGGCAAGATGTGGTCTAATTTTGTTAAATGGCAATACTTTTGGGTCAACAGAAGCGGATAAGGTATGCAAGCTTTGTAATCTTCATGTGGTGGAGGATATGGAACATTTCCTAGGTCAATGTCCTGTGTTTCGAGAGTTTCGACTTGCTAGTTTTGGAAAGACGACATTAAATTTAACAGAAATGATTCAAATATTGAACGGAGTTAACACATTGGATTGGAAATATTTAGTCCAGTACTTAGAAATTTCACTTGAATATAGAAAATATTTACTACAAGAATTCAATTAAAAGCTTTGAAAAATCTTTGATAGCTAAACTTACTATGCTTAATTGACAGACGTTTTATATAACATTGTCAAATTAAATACATATCTAATTCACTTTCTTTTTTGCAATAAAATATTTGTTTTTATACTTATATATTTGTATCTACATATATGTATCTTATTATATTTAATTGTAAATAAAAAGAACTTTACTACTACTACTACTACAGCTCCTGCGAAATTTGTACAATTTTTCATGTAGTATAAATTACCAATGCGGTATATAAAATTTTGCCTTTTTTCCATTATATGTGCTTTCTCTTTGTAAAAGCAAACATTTTATTTATTATGTTATTTTTAAAATTGACAGCAGATTTGTTCTTAAATCTTCAAAGTAAAAAACTTCATGTAAGTTTATGCGCTCTTTGCAGCCTCCCTCGTTCAAACACAACTTAACGTTGCCAACGCCGGTTATTTTTGTCGAATTTTCATTAGCGAAAATAAGCGTCTTGTCTAATTTTTCGAGATTAAAAAAATTGTTTTTGTAAGCACTCATATGAGCCGTGCTACCGCTATCACGACACCAATAATCTTTCTCACATGAAGAGAACATTGTAGTTTCAGTTGTGTTATGCATTAGTCTTTCACCAACGTGACATGCACTCGCCTGTTTTGTGTGTCTTGTTTTGCAGTTTCTTGCAAAATGCCCAACTTTGCCGCAATTATAGCAAATCAATTTTTTCTTTGCATATGTGTGTGTTTTTGTAACGTCAGCATTGTTTCTGTTCTGCTTTTTATATTTCGCGTATAATGCATTTTGTTCTGCTCTTTCATCTTTCGCCTTTCTTGCCTGATCTTCTTCTAAGTTTTTTTTCGTAAGATGCTAGGATTTGGCAGCTCATCCCTTGTTTCTAGAGCACAACGAAAGGTTTCATACGATTCCGGCAAACTGTACAGCAACAAAATAGCCAACAGGTCATCACCTACGATTACATTAATCTCTTTCAGTTTTGAAACAGCGTCAAAAAAATTATTCAAATGTTCTTTGACATTTTCCCCTTCCTTCATACGGGCTAAAGCTATTTTTTTCAAAAGGGTGGTTTTTCGGGCTGGCCCTTTTGATTAAAATGTAGACTCCAATTTTTGCCACATTTCCAATTATGTTTCACAGTCAGAAATGAGCCCCAACTCTGATGGCGTCACTGACAAAGTTATGTCGGCACATGCCTTCTGGTCAAATTCTTGCCATTTTAAACGATTTTCAGCATTTACTGTTGAAGGGATAGTTATCGTGCCATTCACATATGCCCACAGGTCATTCTTTATCAGGATAGCTTTCATCTGAAGCTTACGAGAATTTTCGCATTCAATTGCTGTATACGAAATCCGGCACCAGACATTTTAATTTTTTCGTTTAAAAAAAAACTTAGCACGATAGAAATTACACTTTCCTTTCTTTTTTCACAATTGTCTATATGAATTTTCACTTGCACAGGGCTCTTCTGGGCCAATAACCTGTTAAAATGAAAATAAGTCTTTCGTTTTTTAATACCCGCCACCAAAAAAATGGTGGGGGTATATTCATTTTGTCATTCCGTTTGTAACACATCGAAATATCCATTTTAGACCCCATAAAGTATATATATTCTGAATCAGGGTTTGATTTGATGACGATCTAGATATGTCCGTCCGTCTGTCCGTCTGTTGAAAGCACGATAGAGGTCGCACCGAAAAAGCCAGAATCGTTCCTATAGACAAGGTTTGTTTGGTATTGAAAATGGGCTAAATCGGAATATTAGGAAGTGAGTTATAGCTCGTAATGCACCAGTAGGTCGAAAAAAACCGTGTCCTAACATCGAATAAAATGGAATTGTGTCCAAACGCATTAACGTAGACTCATGAAAATTCGAATATATATTTCTCGAGTCAAAACAAAAATTGCTTACATCTATGCATTAGGAAAGCAGTTATGGATAAAAATGTACGAACATTTATACCGCGCAGTGTATTTTTAGTATATTTTAAATTTAAAAGCTAATAAAACGGACAAAATTAGATCTACGATTCTACGATCGATCTACGATTCGATGCCAAAGGGAAGCAGTTTATGAAATTTTGTTTTGATGAGAGTTTGTTTATACTAAACGGACAAAATAATGGCGATGATGAAGGCTATCTGACATATGTAAGCCCTGTAGGAGAATCTGTAAATGACATTTGTGCGGTACATTTAGAAAGTCTACAATACGTACAACAGTTTTGTATTGATGAGAAAATATGGTCAGATCACTTTCCAATAAAATTGACACTACAACTCACTTTATCCAGTGCATCAGCAAAGAATATAAACTTACTTCCTAAAATTAAATGGTACAAAAAAGAAAAGCATAAATACCAAGCAAAACTTAATGAAAAACTACAGTCTCAAAATAATGATAATATTAATATTGCATCTCTAACACAAATTATTAAATCATCAGCTATACCAACAAAAGTTAAAAAATTTGAACCAAAAAGTAAATGGTATAATAGCGAATGTAATAAGGCTAGAGTATCAGTTATGCAACATTTAAAAATATATAGGGCAACCAGAAATATCGTTGATAAACAACTTTTCTTAAATGAGCAAAAGAAATGTAGAGCAATATGTATGCAGTATTCTGCAGTAGCTGCATTCTAAATGAAGCGTTTTCTAAAACTGTCGTATTTCCGATATATAAAAAAGGAGATCCTAATATGCCGGAAAATTATAGAGGTATATCTTTTATGAATTGTGTTGCAAAGTTAATGATGGGTATTCTCAACAACAGACTGTACGAGTGGGCCAATAGAAATAATGTTTTGACAGAATATCAGGCTGGATTTCGTAAAGGGTACTCCACGGCTGATAACATATACAATTTAGCCGGAATGTGTAATTTAAAGTTAGCCGAAAACAAGAAAGTATATGAATAGAAGGCATACCTGTCCGTCTATTAATGTATGCAGATGATATAGTCATCCTGTCAGATGATATAGATACCCTTCAGAGAATGATTAATAACTTAGAAGACTACTGTAATTTATGGAATCTTGAGGTGAACCTAAACAAATCGCAAATATTAATATTCAGAAATGGAGGACGCTTGAAAAATCAAGAAAACTGGAAGTTTAAAGGAAATTTTAAAAAATAAATCACTAATGAGTACAAGTATCTGGGTGTAATTTTAACGCCAAAAATGAAATTTTCAAAACATATTGAAAACAGAAATAATCAGGCTAAAGTCGCTATACATACAACCTGGAAATCATTTATATCAAATACACAAATTCGGTTACAGCAAAAGTGGAACCTTTTTTTAGCCGTATGTAGGTCAATTCAATCATACGCGGCACAGGTGTGGGGTTTCGGACACTTTGAAGACTTCAATAAATTACAGCGTTATTTTTTAAAAAAAGTTTTAAACCTACCAGAACATACACCAAATTATGCGCTTATGTTAGAAACTGATATTGTTAGTAACCATTTTTACACCTTGCAATTACACTTACAATACATACAAAGAGTTATGTTCGAATATCATGCCAACCGACTTCCGGCTCAAATTACACAAATATTGTTACGAAAGGAACTTTTCTGGGTTAGAGAACTGCAAACAATTGCGGAAAACTGTAGTATACCATGATCAAATATGCAACCAAATAAACATCGTTGGAGAAATCAATGCAATCTACTTTTAAAAGCAATATGGGAGAAACAACAATCTGAATTTTTGTATAACCAGGAAACAACCTCTAGAATATACAAGAACTTAGATCATACAATAGGTATCTTTTACTTTAAAGAGCAAACCAAAATAAAAAATATTACTTGGATTTTTAAGGCAAGATGTGGTCTAATTTTGTTAAATGGCAATACTTTTGGGTCAACAGAAGCGGATAAGGTATGCAAGCTTTGTAATCTTCATGTGGTGGAGGATATGGAACATTTCCTAGGTCAATGTCCTGTGTTTCGAGAGTTTCGACTTGCTAGTTTTGGAAAGACGACATTAAATTTAACAGAAATGATTCAAATATTGAACGGAGTTAACACATTGGATTGGAAATATTTAGTCCAGTACTTAGAAATTTCACTTGAATATAGAAAATATTTACTACAAGAATTCAATTAAAAGCTTTGAAAAATCTTTGATAGCTAAACTTACTATGCTTAATTGACAGACGTTTTATATAACATTGTCAAATTAAATACATATCTAATTCACTTTCTTTTTTGCAATAAAATATTTGTTTTTATACTTATATATTTGTATCTACATATATGTATCTTATTATATTTAATTGTAAATAAAAAGAACTTTACTACTACTACTACTACAGCTCCTGCGAAATTTGTACAATTTTTCATGAAGTATAAATTACCAATGCGGTATATAAAATTTTGCCTTTTTTCCATTATATGTGCTTTCTCTTTGTAAAAGCAAACATTTTATTTATTATGTTATTTTTAAAATTGACAGCAGATTTGTTCTTAAATCTTCAAAGTAAAAAACTTCATGTAAGTTTATGCGCTCTTTGCAGCCTCCCTCGTTCAAACACAACGTTGCCAACGCCGGTTATTTTTGTCGAATTTTCATTAGCGAAAATAAGCGTCTTGTCTAATTTTTCGAGATTAAAAAAATTGTTTTTGTAAGCACTCATATGAGCCGTGCTACCGCTATCAAGACACCAATAATCTTTCTCACATGAAGAGAACATTGTAGTTTTAGTTGTGTTATGCATTAGTCTTTCACCAACGTGACATGCACTCGCCTGTTTTGTGTGTCTTGTTTTGCAGTTTCTTGCAAAATGCCCAACTTTGCCGCAATTATAGCAAATCAATTTTTTCTTTGCATATGTGTGTGTTTTTGTAACGTCAGCATTGTTTCTGTTCTGCTTTTTATATTTCGCGTATAATGCATTTTGTTCTGCTCTTTCATCTTTCGCCTTTCTTGCCTGATCTTCTTCTAAGTTTTTTTTCGTAAGATGCTAGGATTTGGCAGCTCATCCCTTGTTTCTAGAGCACAACGAAAGGTTTCATACGATTCCGGCAAACTGTACAGCAACAAAATAGCCAACAGGTCATCACCTACGATTACATTAATCTCTTTCAGTTTTGAAACAGCGTCAAAAAAATTATTCAAATGTTCTTTGACATTTTCCCCTTCCTTCATACGGGCTAAAGCTATTTTTTTCAAAAGGGTGGTTTTTCGGGCTGGCCCTTTTGATTAAAATGTAGACTCCAATTTTTGCCACATTTCCAATTATGTTTCACAGTCAGAAATGAGCCCCAACTCTGATGGCGTCACTGACAAAGTTATGTCGGCACATGCCTTCTGGTCAAATTCTTGCCATTTTAAACGATTTTCAGCATTTACTGTTGAAGGGATAGTTATCGTGCCATTCACATATCCCCACAGGTCATTCTTTATCAGGATAGCTTTCATCTGAAGCTTACGAGAATTTTCGCATTCAATTGCTGTATACGAAATCCGGCACCAGACATTTTAATTTTTTCGTTTAAAAAAAAACTTAGCACGATAGAAATTACACTTTCCTTTCTTTTTTCACAATTGTCTATATGAATTTTCACTTGCACAGGGCTCTTCTGGGCCAATAACCTGTTAAAATGAAAATAAGTCTTTCGTTTTTTAATACCCGCCACCAAAAAAATGGTGGGGGTATATTCATTTTGTCATTCCGTTTGTAACACATCGAAATATCCATTTTAGACCCCATAAAGTATATATATTCTGAATCAGGGTTTGATTTGATGACGATCTAGATATGTCCGTCCGTCTGTCCGTCTGTTGAAAGCACGATAGAGGTCGCACCGAAAAAGCCAGAATCGTTCCTATAGACAAGGTTTGTTTGGTATTGAAAATGGGCTAAATCGGAATATTAGGAAGTGAGTTATAGCTCGTAATGCACCAGTAGGTCGAAAAAAACCGTGTCCTAACATCGAATAAAATGGAATTGTGTCCAAACGCATTAACGTAGACTCATGAAAATTCGAATATATATTTCTCGAGTCAAAACAAAAATTGCTTACATCTATGCATTAGGAAAGGAGTTATGGATAAAAATGTACGAACATTTATACCGCGCAGTGTATTTTTAGTATATTTTAAATTTAAAAGCTAATAAAACGGACAAAATTAGATCTACGATTCTACGATCGATCTACGATTCGATGCCAAAGGGAAGCAGTTTATGAAATTTTGTTTTGATGAGAGTTTGTTTATACTAAACGGACAAAATAATGGCGATGATGAAGGCTATCTGACATATGTAAGCCCTGTAGGAGAATCTGTAAATGACATTTGTGCGGTACATTTAGAAAGTCTACAATACGTACAACAGTTTTGTATTGATGAGAAAATATGGTCAGATCACTTTCCAATAAAATTGACACTACAACTCACTTTATCCAGTGCATCAGCAAAGAATATAAACTTACTTCCTAAAATTAAATGGTACAAAAAAGAAAAGCATAAATACCAAGCAAAACTTAATGAAAAACTACAGTCTCAAAATAATGATAATATTAATATTGCATCTCTAACACAAATTATTAAATCATCAGCTATACCAACAAAAGTTAAAAAATTTGAACCAAAAAGTAAATGGTATAATAGCGAATGTAATAAGGCTAGAGTATCAGTTATGCAACATTTAAAAATATATAGGGCAACCAGAAATATCGTTGATAAACAACTTTTCTTAAATGAGCAAAAGAAATATAGAGCAATATGTATGCAGTATTCTGCAGTAGCTGCATTCTAAATGAAGCGTTTTCTAAAACTGTCGTATTTCCGATATATAAAAAAGGAGATCCTAATATGCCGGAAAATTATAGAGGTATATCTTTTATGAATTGTGTTGCAAAGTTAATGATGGGTATTCTCAACAACAGACTGTACGAGTGGGCCAATAGAAATAATGTTTTGACAGAATATCAGGCTGGATTTCGTAAAGGGTACTCCACGGCTGATAACATATACAATTTAGCCGGAATGTGTAATTTAAAGTTAGCCGAAAACAAGAAAGTATATGAATAGAAGGCATACCTGTCCGTCTATTAATGTATGCAGATGATATAGTCATCCTGTCAGATGATATAGATACCCTTCAGAGAATGATTAATAACTTAGAAGACTACTGTAATTTATGGAATCTTGAGGTGAACCTAAACAAATCGCAAATATTAATATTCAGAAATGGAGGACGCTTGAAAAATCAAGAAAACTGGAAGTTTAAAGGAAATTTTAAAAAATAAATCACTAATGAGTACAAGTATCTGGGTGTAATTTTAACGCCAAAAATGAAATTTTCAAAACATATTGAAAACAGAAATAATCAGGCTAAAGTCGCTATACATACAACCTGGAAATCATTATAACAAATACACAAATTCGGTTACAGCAAAAGTGGAACCTTTTTTTAGCCGTATGTAGGTCAATTCAATCATACGCGGCACAGGTGTGGGGTTTCGGACACTTTGAAGACTTCAATAAATTACAGCGTTATTTTTTAAAAAAAGTTTTAAACCTACCAGAACATACACCAAATTATGCGCTTATGTTAGAAACTGATATTGTTAGTAACCATTTTTACACCTTGCAATTACACTTACAATACATACAAAGAGTTATGTTCGAATATCATGCCAACCGACTTCCGGCTCAAATTACACAAATATTGTTACGAAAGGAACTTTTCTGGGTTAGAGAACTGCAAACAATTGCGGAAAACTGTAGTATACCATGATCAAATATGCAACCAAATAAACATCGTTGGAGAAATCAATGCAATCTACTTTTAAAAGCAATATGGGAGAAACAACAATCTGAATTTTTGTATAACCAGGAAACAACCTCTAGAATATACAAGAACTTAGATCATACAATAGGTATCTTTTACTTTAAAGAGCAAACCAAAATAAAAAATATTACTTGGATTTTTAAGGCAAGATGTGGTCTAATTTTGTTAAATGGCAATACTTTTGGGTCAACAGAAGCGGATAAGGTATGCAAGCTTTGTAATCTTCATGTGGTGGAGGATATGGAACATTTCCTAGGTCAATGTCCTGTGTTTCGAGAGTTTCGACTTGCTAGTTTTGGAAAGACGACATTAAATTTAACAGAAATGATTCAAATATTGAACGGAGTTAACACATTGGATTGGAAATATTTAGTCCAGTACTTAGAAATTTCACTTGAATATAGAAAATATTTACTACAAGAATTCAATTAAAAGCTTTGAAAAATCTTTGATAGCTAAACTTACTATGCTTAATTGACAGACGTTTTATATAACATTGTCAAATTAAATACATATCTAATTCACTTTCTTTTTTGCAATAAAATATTTGTTTTTATACTTATATATTTGTATCTACATATATGTATCTTATTATATTTAATTGTAAATAAAAAGAACTTTACTACTACTACTACTACAGCTCCTGCGAAATTTGTACAATTTTTCATGTAGTATAAATTACCAATGCGGTATATAAAATTTTGCCTTTTTTCCATTATATGTGCTTTCTCTTTGTAAAAGCAAACATTTTATTTATTATGTTATTTTTAAAATTGACAGCAGATTTGTTCTTAAATCTTCAAAGTAAAAAACTTCATGTAAGTTTATGCGCTCTTTGCAGCCTCCCTCGTTCAAACACAACTTAACGTTGCCAACGCCGGTTATTTTTGTCGAATTTTCATTAGCGAAAATAAGCGTCTTGTCTAATTTTTCGAGATTAAAAAAATTGTTTTTGTAAGCACTCATATGAGCCGTGCTACCGCTATCACGACACCAATAATCTTTCTCACATGAAGAGAACATTGTAGTTTCAGTTGTGTTATGCATTAGTCTTTCACCAACGTGACATGCACTCGCCTGTTTTGTGTGTCTTGTTTTGCAGTTTCTTGCAAAATGCCCAACTTTGCCGCAATTATAGCAAATCAATTTTTTCTTTGCATATGTGTGTGTTTTTGTAACGTCAGCATTGTTTCTGTTCTGCTTTTTATATTTCGCGTATAATGCATTTTGTTCTGCTCTTTCATCTTTCGCCTTTCTTGCCTGATTTTCTTCTAAGTTTTTTTTCGTAAGATGCTAGGATTTGGCAGCTCATCCCTTGTTTCTAGAGCACAACGAAAGGTTTCATACGATTCCGGCAAACTGTACAGCAACAAAATAGCCAACAGGTCATCACCTACGATTACATTAATCTCTTTCAGTTTTGAAACAGCGTCAAAAAAATTATTCAAATGTTCTTTGACATTTTCCCCTTCCTTCATACGGGCTAAAGCTATTTTTTTCAAAAGGGTGGTTTTTCGGGCTGGCCCTTTTGATTAAAATGTAGACTCCAATTTTTGCCACATTTCCAATTATGTTTCACAGTCAGAAATGAGCCCCAACTCTGATGGCGTCACTGACAAAGTTATGTCGGCACATGCTTTCTGGTCAAATTCTTGCCATTTTAAACGATTTTCAGCATTTACTGTTGAAGGGATAGTTATCGTGCCATTCACATATGCCCACAGGTCATTCTTTATCAGGATAGCTTTCATCTGAAGCTTACGAGAATTTTCGCATTCAATTGCTGTATACGAAATCCGGCACCAGACATTTTAATTTTTTCGTTTAAAAAAAAACTTAGCACGATAGAAATTACACTTTCCTTTCTTTTTTCACAATTGTCTATATGAATTTTCACTTGCACAGGGCTCTTCTGGGCCAATAACCTGAAATGAAAATATGTCTCGTTTTTTAATACCCGCCACCAAAAAAATGGTGGGGGTATATTCATTTTGTCATTCCGTTTGTAACACATCGAAATATCCATTTTAGACCCCATAAAGTATATATATTCTGAATCAGGGTTTGATTTGATGACGATCTAGATATGTCCGTCCGTCTGTCCGTCTGTTGAAAGCACGATAGAGGTCGCACCGAAAAAGCCAGAATCGTTCCTATAGACAAGGTTTGTTTGGTATTGAAAATGGGCTAAATCGGAATATTAGGAAGTGAGTTATAGCTCGTAATGCACCAGTAGGTCGAAAAAAACCGTGTCCTAACATCGAATAAAATGGAATTGTGTCCAAACGCATTAACGTAGACTCATGAAAATTCGAATATATATTTCTCGAGTCAAAACAAAAATTGCTTACATCTATGCATTAGGAAAGGAGTTATGGATAAAAATGTACGAACATTTATACCGCGCAGTGTATTTTTAGTATATTTTAAATTTAAAAGCTAATAAAACGGACAAAATTAGATCTACGATTCTGAAATTTTGCACACTATGCTTTTTTGTGAGAGGCTTTTCTGTAACGAAAAATCAATGTGCCACGCCCACTTTTACGCCCACCTCCCATATAACGTTTTACCTAAAATTTATATAATTTCTCTATTAATAAAGATTTTGGAATAATAAAGGACTATATTGAAACATCTAAGTTGTACTCATTAGCAAAAACAACTTTGGCACGCCTACTATAACGCCCACTTTTCACGTTATCTACCGTTAATGAAATTTAAAAAGCTCATAAAACCGTCAAAATTAGAGGTATGATGATAAAATTTGCTACGTATATCCACCTAGGTAATGTCATTACTGTACCAAAAAATTAATATGCCACGCCCACTTTTACGCCCATCTCCCATATAACGTTTAACCTAAAATTCATATAATTTCTCTATAAATAATGATTTTCAAATAATAAAGGACTATATTGAGGCATCTAAGTTGTACCCATTAGCAAAAACAACTTTGGCACGCCTACTATAACGCCCACTTTTCACGTTATCTACCGTCAATGAAATTTAAAAGCTCATAAAACCGCCAAAATTAGAGGTATGATGATAAAATTTGCTACGTATATCCCCCTAGATAATGTCATTACTGTGCCAAAAAATTGATATGCCACGCCCACTTTTACACCCACCTCCCATATAACGTTTTACCTAAAATTCATATAATTTCTCTATTAATAAAGATTTTGGATTAATAAAGGATTATATTGAAACATCTGAGTTGTACTCATTAGCAAAAACAACTTTGGCTCGCCTACTTTAACGCCCACTTTTCACGTTATCTATCGTTAATGAAATTTAAAAGCTCATAAAACCGACAAAATTAGAGGTATGATGATGAAATTTGCTACATATATCCTTCTTATCAATGTAATTGTTGTGCCAAAAAGTTTAGGTGACACGCCCCATTTAACGCCTACCTCCTATATAACGGTTTATCTTAAATTCATGTAATTTCTCTATTGACAAAGCTTTTGGGAAAATAAAGGACTATATTGAAATATCTAAGTTGTATTTATTAGCAGAAACTTTATTGACATGCCTACTTTAACGCCCACTTTCACTAAAAGATTAAATTTACGAAAACCTTTTACTATCATATCGAAGTTATCAGGGGGGGGTTAAATTTGAATGGCCGATGTTGATTTTAAATAAAACAAATTATTTAAGAAATTATTATCATTTCTTTTTATAATGATAATATTTATATGGTTAAATTATGTATTTAACAAAATATCGGCCAAATGGCCCAACAATCCTTGGCGCCACTCCTCTATCTGATGGTCCAAATTTTCAATGACAATGTTGATGCTCAATTGTTGGGCATGATGATGAGTCGAGGTTGACTGCTCTTTTGCCACGCTATCGCAAAAAACAGCAATGGTTCCCATTCAACGAACTAAGAAGGCATTCACAGATTTTCTTACATTTTATGCAGACCTGTTTTGCAGAAATTTAAATATTTTTTACAATTCTACCGATTGTGGACGAATTTGAACGATTATGTTGATCAAAAGAATTACGAATTGCACAAAATGCATTTTGATTTGAACGCCCATTTTTATAAAAAAACCTGAATAACTTTAAAGCGTTGCTCATTTCCGTATCTTTCCACGGATCAAATTGAGTAATTTTGAGACTGAGAAATGTCAAATGAAATGCAGAAAACAAATTTAAATACTAGGTGTAGTTCACCTTCAACATGGGCCCTTTAAATTTAACTACCCTCTACAAAGAAAGTGATACATATTTTATTATAAAGAGATTATTCCATAGCGATTAACAAAATAATAAATATTGTGCTTTAAATGTACAAAATTGGTGGTGGGTATAAAAGATTCGGCACAGCCGAATATAGTGCTCTTACTTGTTTAATTTATTAACGCGTGCTTTATTTAGCAAAGTTCAGCTCAAGACTAAGTACAAAAAATCAGTTCATTTTAAAGTAGTATAAAATAAATAACATTTTATGCAGACCTGTTTTGCAGAAATTTAATTTTTTTTTACAATTCTACCGATTGTGGACGAATTTGAACGATTATGTTGATCAAAAGAATTACGAATTGCACAAAATGCATTTTGATTTGAACGCCCATTTTTATAAAAAACCTGATTAACTTTAAAGCGTTGCTCATTTCCGTATCTTTCCACGGATCAAATTGAGTAATTTTGAGACTGAGAAATGTCAAATGAAATGCAGAAAACAAATTTAAATACTAGGTGTAGTTCACCTTCAACATGGGCCCTTTAAATTTAACTACCCTCTACAAAGAAAGTGATACATATTTTATTATAAAGAGATTATTCCATAGCGATTAACAAAATAATAAATATTGTGCTTTAAATGTACAAAATTGGTGGTGGGTATAAAAGATTCGGCACAGCCGAATATAGTGCTCTTACTTGTTTAATTTATTAACGCGTGCTTTATTTAGCAAAGTTCAGCTCAAGACTAAGTACAAAAAATCAGTTCATTTTAAAGTAGTATAAAATAAGAAAACAATATAGAATAAATGTCACAATAGAAAATACGTAAATTAGTGTTGCCATTATTTTCAAATACTTCGCATGTTCCAACAAATATGGACTCCTTTGTTTTGTTGATAGAGAAATTATATAATTTTAATATAAAGTCTTATATGGTGGGTAGGTGCGAAAGTGGGCGAGTTTAATTTTTCGTTGTTACAAATCTATTTACCAAAAAGCAATGTTTTGAAAATTTCAGAACTGTACATCTAATATTGTCAGTTTTATTATGTTTTAAATTTTAAGTAGGCCGAAATAGACACTGTGCGGTATAAATTTTCGTACAATTTGATCTATAACTCTTTTGTAATGTAAAGATTTGAGGAAACATATTTACGAAATTTTATTGCTCTACGTCAATGGAGGAAGGACATTGACGTACTCTTGCATTACAAGCTATAACTCTCTTCCTAATATACCGTTTAAGCCCATTTTTAATACCAAACATTCCTTATGTGTTAGAAAGATTCTTGCAAAATGTATCGATTAAAGCTTAATCGTGCTTTCAACTGACGGACGGTCATAACTAAAATGAAACCAGGACTCAGGGATCTAAAATGGGTCTAAATTTGTTACAAACGTAATAACAAAACTAAAATTCCCCCCACCATTTTTGTGGTGGTGGGTATAAAAAAATTTATAACAGGTATCGGTAAAGCAAAAGTAGTCCAACAACTTTTTCGGAAAGCACCGAACTTTTAAATTCTCTAATTCTTTTGTTCACAGAGCCAAAGCTGATGCTGGGTTGAAGCCGTATATAGTATAGAAAGTTCCATAGCGCAAAAAAGCCAATCATTTGTGACTTCATGCACAATAAACACTAAAATATATATTACGTAGTCTACAAAAAAAAAACGGCTTTTTACTATTTTTAAATCGAAAAGGAAGTAACTAAAAAAGTAATCTATATATATAAAAGTGAAACTCTGTGTGTGTGTGTGTGTGTGTTAGCTATAGATTTCGAAACTGTAAAACCGATCGGGATCAAACTTCGGTAAGTTGTTGTACACATACCAGGGAGTGTTTATGGTTGGAAAAAAGTGGGCGGGGCCACGCCCATAAAAAATTAGTTATCACTTTAAGCTACTTGCACATGACCGATTTTTCTGAAACTTTGCACACATATCGAGCTGTCATGACTAAATAATTTCGTGATAAGAAAAGTGGGCGGGGCCACGTCCCTAAAAAAGTTTTAATTTTGAGGTACTTGCACTGGACCGATTTTTCTGAAACTTTGCACACATATTGAGCTGTCATGACTTTATAATTTCGTGGTTAAAAAAATGGGCAGGGCCACGCCCATAAAAAAAAGTTATAATTTTGAGGTTCTTGCACTGGACCGATTTTTCTGAAACTTTGCACACATATCGAGCTGTCATGACTAAATAATTTCGTGATTAAAAAAGTGGGCAGTGCCACGCCCATACAAAATAAGTGATATTTCTTAGCTCTTTGCACTAGATCGATTTGTCTGAAACTTTGCACACACATATTGAGATGTCATGACTATATAATTTCGTGATTAAAAAAGTGGGCAGGGCCACGCCCATAAAAAAAGTTATAATTTTGAGGCACTTGCTCTGGACCGATTTTCGTGAAACTGCACACATATTGAGTTGTCATGACTATACAACTTCGTGATTACAAAAGTGGGCAGTGCCACGCCCATTAAAAAAAGTTATAATTTTTAGCTTTTTCACTTGATATTCAATTTAAATTCAGAATGCATTTTATTCATAAGGGGCGTAGCAACGCGCGCCGGGCTTTTCTAGTATGCTAATATTTTACAGCCTTATTCATTAAAAAAAGTTGGCATAAAGTTAGCATAAAATTTATTAATAACACACATGCCAAACTCTGCATAACAATTTTCTGAACTCTTGTTCACGAGCTGCCAAACGTTTGCCACCTTGTGAAAACAGCTGTTCTGTATTTTTGTTTTACATTACCAAGGTTTTTAATTACATTTTTATCCTTTTCTCAATTTACAGACCGTTGCTTTTCTTTTCCTTGCTTTTCCAAATTTCTAAAAAATGTCAAAATCAGGGATGAGATACGAAAAATGGTTGCATTTTTGAGGAGTATCATGCAATTTCAGAGTTGTTTTATGAAAATTTGGCAGACGGATAAAAGTTTCTTATGAATTAACTCTATGCCAATGAGCTGCCAAGCTTAATAGGCATTCTTGTTAGCAGCTCGTTGTACGTAGTGTATAAACTGTGGCTAACTTTTTTTATTTTTTTTAATTTTTATATTGAACGGTTTAAGTGTTATTTAATTTAATACGAGTATAAGTTTTTTCTGAATCATTATTTATTAAATAACAAATTTTAAAATTTCAATATTTTATAATATGAAAAAATGTGTAAAAAGTAAAAACTCAAATATTAACAAATAATTTAACAATATTACATAAGAATTTATGTGTAAATATATTAAAAAAATATTTTAGGTTTATTAAAGGCTTATTTGACAGATATTGAACAGAAATGTGTCCATAAAGCGTTTAATAAATTGTAACGACACGTTTCCGCTGGTTGCTGGGGTCGTTAAAAAAATAACACTGCACGTGATTTCGTTCTACCGTATTTATTTTATATTTCTATCTACTACAGTAAGACCGACTGCGGACGATAGTAATGCCATGGAGACGACGCGTGCCGAGTAAGAAGGCCGCAACTCAGTGTACCACACAGTGACGCGGCTGGGGAAAGTTGAGTGGGGAGTTAGAAACTCCTCACCAATCGTTTTCCCAGCACAGAGTATCTTGCCTTGTGGTCGTGTATTAGAAGAATACTTGGGGAGTTCACAACTCCTCACCAATTACCCTTCTAGTACGTTGAGCTCGTGGTATGCAGATAGTACAGGGAGTTCACAACTCCTCGCTGCACCACCTCTTACCAATGACCAAAACTTGAATGTAAGATGTATTTTGGGTAGTTAACAACTCCTCCCAAACTATGTCTTACCTGCAAGATGTCGGCTGACTAACTACACTAAAAATGCAAAATGTACGCACTTTTATACCCTTGGTGTGGGCACACACATTCACACCTACATACGTAGGTTGTTTGCCATACGTGGTGTGTTGTGCAAAACAAATACAATCCCACACATATACACGTAGAACTAATTGTGTGGTTGGTATGCCTGCAATATATGACAATCAGCTGTCTTGTTATTCACCATGATTGTGATGTACATATTGTAGTTGCCATGCAGGTGGCATTGCTATGCGTTCGACCGTTAGATTTAAATTTACTTATAGTTAATTTATAAATAATTAATTCAATATAAGAAAATTAATAATACTACAAGATGTAATTAGTATTAGTAATTAAATTAATAATTAATTTGTTTATCAAATAATTCATTTCATATAAAATAACGAATACAAAAATAAAATAATTAATATAAGTAATTACGTTAATAATTAATTTTTTTTATCAAATAATTAATTTAAGGTATAAAGACGTACAAAAGGAAAATAGATTACAAAACAATAATTACACTGCTCTGCCAAAAATAATTTTTTGTCTTCCCATTTAATAAAACTATGTGCACTATATGGATTTTTACGCGCTGAACTCAAATCCGTTGTCGGTTTTTTTCCATCAGATCGGGATTTTTTTTATGGGCGTGGCAAATTTTCCCCCCTAAATTAGTCAGGTACGGATACTTATTTCCTCCTAACTCGAGAATCAGTCATCCGATTTTCAAAAATAAAACGCCAAAAAATGTGTAACAAAATTGTATTTATTTCAGTGGAATACAATATTTCTCTATCTCTCATCGTTTTGGAGTTATTTAGAATTTTTTTTGTGCAAAATTCGTAATATTTTTCAATTTAAAAATGGAATTAAAAAAATATAAGGCAAATATTCAACATTTTAAAGAGCTACTTATCTTGGAAATAAAAAATACCATAAACCATAAAAATCGGTTAAAAAATGTGGATTTTATTGTAAATTTACCGCAGGTACCCAATATTGACCAAATATGTGTAATGCAGCAAACAACGTCAGAGTGGGCGCATTAAAGCGCCTTGGCAATTTTTTACTTCTATCTATTTTCGTACAACAAAAACAAATACAAGCAAAAAAATTTGCCAGATTGTAATTTTGTAGCAACGCCTCACTTAAAGCACCCACCCTGTCGTCACCCGTAGATAACTTCAAATTACAATAAAAAATTAAAATATTTTACTTAAAATAACACAAAAATTTTGTTAAAATTTATTAATTTTTATTTCGGAAACATTGTTAAAATAAAAAAGTAGCTTAAGCTGTCCATGCCCTTTCGTCCACATCATTCAATTTCGTTCGGAAGACCTCGTCCTTCATAAGCTGTCGTATTTGTGGACCTACAAATATGCCTTTTTTTACCTTAGCATCTCTGATTCTAGGAAATTCGCTCTTAATGTATAGAAAGGCTTCACCATCCTTGTTCATTGCTTTGACAAAATTTTTCATTAGGCCTAGCTTTATATGAAGAGAAGGGTTTGTTCCATTTGATTTAAAGGCTCTTCTGCTACATTTTTTTCTCCTGGAATAAAATTTACTCTTTTCAGTCAAATTTTAACATTGTAGTGTGTTTCTTTTGCGCGGCTATCCCATTTACATAAGAAGCAACAAAACTTAGTATATCCACTTTGCAATCTATTTAACATTGCTACAACTTTCAAATCTGCACATATGTTCCATGAGTAATGTGAATATTTAATTATTTTGTATATCATCTTCATGCTACAATAGTTTTCTTTCATATTTCTTGCATACGCGAGTGGGACTGATGGAAATTTGTTGCCATTGTGAAGTAAAACGGGTTTCAAACTTGTCTTGGATGAATCAATAACAAGCCGCCAATCCTCAGATTTATGACTGAAACACAGTTGTCGCAAAAGTCCATCAGCATTATCGCAAAATATCAAACCCTCCTCTTTGCTGAAATATACATATTAAAAAAGGTTGTTCTTTATTTCGAAAGTAAGAGACGTTAACGTCCGTTTGCATTAAACTCCATTATTTTCATTGGGATGCAAGAAGCTCAGACTTGTTTTATTAAAAGCCCTAATTTGTTTATATATTTTATTTTATTTAAAAGCCTAAGTTATTCATATCAGTTTAATACGGAAAATAAGGTTTACTCGTTGGACTTCCAAATGAATGCGAAGAAACACCCATGCTGGCGTAAGTGGATTCAGTTGCTGCAGAAAGCCCATCTTCTTCATCGTCTGTAGGAGGCAATGGAGGTAAAAATTCACTTGTAAACTGGAAAACTGGTCGTTTGACGCATAAAGTATTTGGATATGTAACTTTAGTTTTTGTTTTTTTCGTAAACCCACGTATTATAGTATGGCAGAAGTAGCAATCATTTTGATGATTTTTGGTTAACTCCAAATCGCTGGCTTCATAAAGACTTATGACTTCCTTTTAACCAACCTCTTAAAGACTACTACAACATATATTCGGCAGCCAATTTTTATCTCTATCATCGATACGAAACCCAAAATAACGGCAATAAACATCTTTAAGCTTGGAAGATATTGTCTCCCGTTGAGAACTTAAAGTTAGATCGCCACATACGTAACAAAATTAATTTAGAGATTTGTTACAAATCCCTGACATTTTGTGAATTCATTAATTGCTTATTTCTTTACACAATAAAAAAGTACGCTATAAGATCTATTTACTGTTGCCGATTTTAACCGCACGATATACAAATTAAAAGTGACTTACTTATTGCCTATTAGCTTCCATATATATAATAAATACCAGAACAAATACTGTTATAAATATTAATTCCAAGAACTATGTAAAATACAGTTGTACTTTAGTTCCATTACCTGCTCACATAACGAAATGTTACATATATCATATGCAAGGCTGGTTACATTACAATATCGGGTACCTGCGGTAAATTGACAATAAAATCTAAATTTTTTAACCGATTTTTATGGTTTATGGCTTTTTTTATTTCCAAGACAAGTAGCTCTCAGAAAAAAGTTTAAAATGTTGAATATTTGCCTTATATTTTTTTTTAATTCTATTTTTAAATTAAAAAATATTACGAATTTTGCACGAATTTCTCCATTAATTTCTAAATGACTCCAAAACCATAAGAGATAGAGAAAAATTGTATTCCACTGAAATAAATACAATTTTGTTACACATTTGTTGGTGTTTTATTTTTGGAAATCGGATGACTGGTTCTCGAGTTAGGAGGAAATAAGTCTCCGTTCCTGACTAATTTAGGGGGGAAAATTTGCCACGCCCATAAAAAAAAATCCCGATCTGATGGAAAAAAACCGACTACGGATTTGAGTTCAGAGTATCAAAATCCATAAAGTCCACATAATTTTTTTAAATTGAGGATTTTTCTGCAGAGCAGTGTTATAGGGCAAATAAATATTGGTATTGGCAAAAACGAGGACGCTGATTTTTGCCGTTACACTACCCCCGTTCGTCGAAGGGGTGGCAATGACGTGGGCCACTTCAGGGGCGACGTCATATTATAAGCACCTTGCCGCTTCGTGCCACATCCTCTCACATGACTGGTTCAACTCAGTTGCTGGCCTAGACCTCGATGTTGCTACATGTCGTAAAAGGCGTGGAGTTCTTGAGGAGCTTGCCGTAAAGTTATTCGGGCTGTTGGGGAATAATGGTGTAGTTATTGACCCCGGTAACATCCATCTCGGCCAATAATGATGTTGCTGGTGGAACCAATGGGCGTACACCGGCAGATATGGCACTAAACGATATCTTCTCTTGGCTTGCGAAATTATCGAGCGCTTTTGAAAGGGGGTGCAGGCGTACTAACACGGTGTCGCCAATCTTTGGCTGCCATCTACGACGCCTCAAATTGTAGTGGTACTTCGATTTCTCTGCCGATCTGACCAGGTTTCTTCTTACCACGTGAAATACTTCATGCAATTCGTTACCTCGTTCAGTGGCTGTCGGGTTTCATGCGCCAGTGCCTCTAGCAACTTGATCACCTAGGGGTTGCGGAAGTCGTGGTTGCCTACCCTGTGTGAGATAGGCCGGTGTAAACCCCGTTGATTTGGCGACGCTGATATTGATGGTTAGCATGATCTCGGGTATTGCTTCATCCCAGGTATAATGCTGCCGACCTGCGAACTTCGCCATCATGGCTCTAATCGTCCTTTTGGCTTGCTCTGTCGGGTTTTCTTGGGGAGTGTACGAACCGGTAAATTGTCCGATGTCCTCTAAGTATTTTCGAAACTGCCGGGAGGTAAACTGAGAACCATTGTCAGTAATAATCCTTTTGGGTACACCATAGCGAGCTACAATGTGTTCCCGGAATGCCTTCATTAGTCCTGTGGACGTGGCTTTAGGAAACGGCACCAACTTGCACCACTTAGAAAAATTGTCGAATATTACCAGGGGCATGGTGTTGCCGTGCTTTGCTCTTGGCAACGGACCCACAAAATCAGCGCAGACGGTGGCCCAAGGCTCTTCTGGGATGCGGGTGAGCATCTCGACTGCGAGCGGCTGTTGGTCGGTTTTACACCTTTGGAAGGATTCGCATTTCCGGACGTAACGACCGATGTCTCTGGCCATACCCGGCCAGAAATAGCGATTGGCGACCTTTTTTAATGTTTTCCTGGTACCCAGGTGTCCACGGGCTGCCGTATCGTGATTTTCACTTATGACTTTAGTTTTGAGAGGGGTGGCCACACAAAGCTTCCAGGACGTGAAATCTTCGTCATTTGCCAATCGTGGCATGTGTTTGAAAAGCTTATTGTTTACAAGGGAAAAATTTGATAATTTTTCTGGATTTAACTTTACGTCGGCCATACGACGCTTGATCCAGTCGCACCTTACGGGATCTGCTGTTTGTACCAGGTTAATGGTAGCTACTGGTGTGCGTAACAAAGCATCGGCCACAATGTTTTGTTTACCTTTTCGACACTGCATCGATGATAGCCTGCATCGGAGGATTACGTTGGGCGTAACGTATTTTGACGGGGCGGTCGTCCTTCATCACGATTCGGTGTTGGGAGATCTGTGAGGGGGCTTTAATCTGGTTAAATTTAGGCAGCTCGTCTTTTTTACCTTTATCTTGTGTGTTCGGGGCCGAGTCCGCCTTTTAATTCTTCTAGACGTAAAAGGGACACAACTTGCTGTCAGTCCTGCGCAACTAAAAGTGGCGTTAAGTAGTCTTACGGCATCCAACCCTAAGATGATATCCTCCATGGCTTCCCTCATGACAAGGAACTCACACAAAACGGTGGTGTTGCCCAGTGTAACGTTTAATTTAATCGTTTCGTTGATTTTCTTCTTCGACCCATCCGCTAAGAACAGTTCGACTTCAGTTGGTCGCTTAGGTAGTCGCTTGGCCAAGCTTCGCGTGGCCCCAGTATCAACGATGGTGGAGAGTGCCTGTCCTTCGATTAATACGAACGCGTTCAATTTTTCTGCCTCCCATAGTAGATGGGTAACATCGGACGCTAGCGATTTTGTTGTTGGGGGAAGAGAGTGCGGTTCTACGTTTGTAGCTGCTTTCCCTCGGACCATTCGGTGATTTTCCCCTCGAGTAGTTGTTGCTGAGTTGGTGATACTCTCAAGTTCGTCGGCCAGCTGGATGAGTTCGGATAGCGTTGTAAAATCTTCGGCGGATGAACCATTGGTGAACGGTCTGAGCATTCCGGAAAATTCGTTCGAGTTTCTGTTGCTCAGTGAGGTTGGTTGGCCTCATCAGATTCTGTAGCCAGCAGGTAGTCCTTGAAAGATTCCTTCGGACGTTGTGTTCGTTTGCGGATCTCATCTTCTAGATTCTCGAAGTAGCGGGGTGGGAGGAAAAATGCACAGAAGTCTGTCTTAAATTCCTTCCATTGTGCCCAGTGTTGGTTATTGTTTCTAAACCAAAGTAGAGCCTTCTCCCGCAATAGTTTAGGCATTACGCTGGGGAGTTGATTGATATCGACATGATACATTGCAGCCAATTCTTCCAGACGCTCCACGAAACCTAACGGGTCCTTACCTTCATCATATTTTACTCTCCACTTACGAACCGACTCGATAATGGTGACGCGCTCTCCACTGTCAGGCGATGACCTACGGGCTGACCTGGGTGCTAAGGTATTGCGCTCAGGAATAGGTTCCGTAGGGATCGGGCACGTATTAAACTCTTGGCCTTTCGTATTAGCGGTGCGGCCAGTAGACTTCGTTTTTACGGGTGACAAAGGTGCACTTTGGCTTGTTGGGGTGCGGGCTGGGACTTTAGGCTGGAGGGGTTGTAGACTGTACTATGACCAGTTTCATGCCTCGCCTGAATTTCTCTTATCTGCTGGAGTCTACCCTCATTATGTTCAGCAGACAGAAATTTAGCGAACCTCTTACGCAGCTCTTCAACATTACCTGTAGCGTCCAGCTCAAACTGACCAAAGTAGTTGGTGAGCTCTTCCCTTCTCAAGGAATACGTCCAGGACGTCTTGATCATGGTGAGCGTAGCGTTTATGAAAGATGGGGTACGCGAATCACTCCCAAAAATGCACAAACAACTCTAATATTTTTATGATATTAAAAATGTTTATTAATAACTGCACAGTTTTTTTCCGACAAAAATATTTTAGTCCCAAATGTGAGTAACAAATAAGGTTCGATAAAAAATGTTTTTATTAACCGATGCAAAATCACCAGTAATTTTGTTTCTTTTATTAGATAAAAATATTTTAGTCACAAATGTAAGTAACAAATAAGGTTACTATTTTTATTAGATAACAATGTTTTCTTTTTTTTTAATAATGGAGCACGAATTTTAGTGTTTGTATTGTTTATTTAAAAAAAAAGCACTTTAATTTTTGCTCGGGTTTTATTATTTTTTTTTTTAGTAAACTGAATTTTGTTTTTCTTTAAAAAAAAAGACCCTGCTCGGGCGCCACTGTAACGACACGTTTCCGCTGGTTGCTGGGGTATGCTCATCGATGTCCAGGGGTCGTTACAAAAAAAAAATAACACTGCACGTGATTTCGTTCTATCGTATTTATTTTATATTTCTATCTACTACAGTAAGACCGACTGCGGACGATAGTAATGCCACGGAGACGACGCGTGCCGAGTAACAAGGCAGCAACTCAGTGTACCACACAGTGACGCGGCTGGGGAAAGTTGAGTGGGGAGTTAGAAACTCCTCGCCACCAAATATCCGCACTGCCTCTGATACAGTGACTGGAGAGTTAGAAACTCCTTACCAAGCGTTTTCCCAGCACAGAGTATCTGTACGCCTTGTGGTCGTCTATTAGAAGAATACTTGGGGAGTTCACGACTCCTCACCAATTACCCTTCTAGTACGTTGAGCTCGTGGTATGCAGATAGTACAGGGAGTTCACAACTCCTCGCTGCACCACCTCTTACCAATGACCAAAGCTTGAATGTGAGATGTATTTTGGGGAGTTAACAACTCCTCCCAAACTATGTCTTACCTGCATGCTGCCGGCTGACTAACTACACTAAAAATGCAAAATGTACGCGCTTTTATACCCTCGGTGTGGGCACACACATTCACACCTACATACGTAGGTTGTTTGCCACACGTAGAGTGTTGTTGTGCAAAACAAATACAATCTCACACATATATACGTACAACTAATTGTGTGGTTAGTATGCCTGCAATACATGACAATCAGCTGTGTTGTTATTCACCATGATTGTGATGTATTGTAGTTGGCATGCAGGTGACATTGCTATGCGTCCGACCGTTAGATTTAAATTTACTTATAGTAAATTTATAAATAACACTGTGCAAGAAATTGACACTTTTTTTCGTGACAAGCTGGGCACCTGGCGTTTTAACATAATTCGGGTACGCTGAATACAGTGGTGCCCGCGGTTTTTTAAGATTGGCTCTGGTTTTCGAGGTACACCGTTATTTCGAAAATGGAGGAGGTTGCACAACATATGTTCGCGTAACTCAAAAACGCTTTAGCTTATTGAAAAAATTTAAAAAACCGAAATTCCGCAATAAAAATTCCTTTAAGCAAAGTAAAACTTCTTTCTAATATCCGCAGTTGTTTTAGAAACATATATGTATTTTTTTTTTTCAATTAATTTTTTTATCGCAATTTCGAAATTTTTGTTTTTTAAAAATTGATAAAAAATTAAAAAATGCAGCAAGGATTCTAATTTTTGCAGACATATAAAAAACGAAGCTGATAATAAAACAAGCCATAAATGTTTAAAATCTGTTGGCAACTTTTGATTTTATTCACAAAAGTCGACAAATTTTAATTAATTTAAGAATGTCATAAAACGCAATATTTGTATGGGAGCCCCCCTAAGAAGTGGAGTTACCGATTAAAAAATTCTTAGAATTAAGAAATAAAGTCATAAATGCTTTCATCTTTGTATGTTATTGTGCTTACAAAACCACACAAATCGGTCTTTTATTGTGCAGTCAAAACCGCACTAATCGGTCTTGTAAATAACTTAAATAACATATTCTATTGTTATACCTGGAACAGGTAGAAATATTATTCGTCCTGGTTTTTTTTTTACAAAACATGGTCATGAAGGTCTCCACAGGTACTTTGATTAAAACAATTACAGTAAAAATAAGAGTTCCTCAACCCCTTCACTGTCATATGGAAAGCGCTTGCGAAAGTGATTAGTGAAGTTTAAAGCCTTTGACAGTCTTGTATCCAATCAGTTATATTGAAATATCTAAGATGGAGTCGTGTAAAAAGTTTAATTACTTTTGTTATGTGTGTGGGAAATATAAAAATATGCCAATTCGCCGTAAAATCACTACTGAAACAAGTACCTTGTATGAATCATATTTTTCTTTAAGTGTTATATATGGTAAGAGTTGGACACCATCAATAGTGTGTACACACTGCATTTACCATTTAAATAAGTGGGGCAAAAATGAAGACGCCATGCCATTTGGTGTTCCAGTGATTTGAAGAGATCCCATAGTTCATGTTGAAGATGAGTGTTATGCGTGCATAAATTATACAGCGGGTATGAACAGAAGAAAAATGACTTATATATCTTATACTGAAACAGCATATGCTCGATTTCCGCTGCCACATTCTGATGAAATTCCTGTTCCGGATGGCCATATACCAACAGAACATATTTCCTCAATAACTGATTCTGTTGAAGCGGGTGGACCAGCTACTTCAATGTATCAACCGTCATGCATCACGGTTTCATGCAGTCACAATGAAATCACGCAAGATCGTCTGTATATAATGGTACGGCGTCTAAAATTATCTCAAAGACAGAGCATTCTCTTGACAAAAGAGTTAAAACGAGCTAATATTTTAGCACCAGGTGTACAAATATACGGGGCTATCAATCGCCATAGACGATTTACGACTTTTTTTAAATCTATTGAGAATAATTCTATCGCGTAAGCAGAGAAACAATGTTATTGAATTACCACTTGTGCCGATGGAAAAGATTTTGCTTCCTCCACTCCACATCAAACTAGGTATTGTAAAAAATTTTATAAAAGCATTGAGCCCAGCTGGTGTTGCTTTTACCGAATTGCACCGAATTTTTCCACGGTTAAGCGGCATGAAAGTAAAAGAAGGTACGAACTCTAACTACTTTATTAAATTAGATTTTTATTTCATATCATAATGTTTTTATTTTACAGGAACTCTTAATGGACCGGACATTCGTCGTCTTATGAAGGACCAAGAATTCGAGGGTGCATTGAATGATATCGAGCTATTGACCTGGAATTGTGTGAAATCAGTAATAGAAAATGTATTAGGAAATCATCGGTATGAAAACTGGCGAATTTTAATCAAAAATATGCTAACCGCATTTAAAAACTTAAACGTTAGAATGTCATTGAAAATACATTTTTTGCATTACCATGCCGAAAAATTTAATTAGCAATCACTAGCCGAGTCTGATGAACATGGCGAGAGATTACACCAAGTAACAGCCAGGCTCGAACACTGGTATAGCGGCAAACAACTTGATTCGCTATTAGGAGATATTTGTTGGAATCTGCAGGAGGAAGAAGAATAAATTTCTAAATAAAAACTTTAACATTAACTACTTAACAACAAACATTTTTTAGTTTGGTTATTATAAAAAATTAAAAAAATTTCATCTTTTCTGAAAAAATCAAAAGTTGTAGACAGACTTTTATCACTAATAGCTTCTTTTGTTTGGAACTTTGTTTTTTATACGCGTAGAACCCTAGCCTTAAATTTTGCACCTGCAGCGCCTGAGATACCCCTAGACGGGCCAAATGTATGACCATCGCAACTTTATTTTTCATTTCCATCATTTGTTTCTAAGGCCTAGGATTCACTCCTAGGGGGATAAAATGTATGACCGACCTCCAATGTTTTCTGTTCTTAACATTTTCTCAAATTATACTTTCCCTTTATCACCATCCCTTAGGGGGGTTGCGTTTTATGACATTCTTAAATTAATTAAAATTTGTCGACTTTTGTGAATAAAATCAAAAGTTGCCAACAGATTTTAAACATTTATGGCTTGTTTTGTTATTAGCTTCGTTTTTTATATGTCTGCAAAAAATTAGAAGCCTAGCTGCATTTTTTTAATGAATTTTTAAAAAACAAAAATTTCGAAATTTCGATAAAAAAATAATTTTTTTTTTTAAATTATGTTTCTAAAACGACTGCGGATATTAGAAAGAAGTTTTACTTTTCTTAAAGGAAATTTTATTGCGGAATTTTTAATAAGCTAAAGCGTTTTTGAATTACGCGAACATATGTTACGCAACCTCCTCCATTTTCGAAATAACGGTATATCTCGAAAACCAGAGCCAATCTTAAAAAACTGCGGGCACCACTGGATTGAGCGTATCCGAATTATGTTAAAACGCCAAGTGCCCGTCATGTCTGTTTTTTCATTTAGCATAGTGTAATAATTCAATGTTAGAAAATTAATAATACTACAAGATGCAATTAGTATTAGTAATTACATTAATAATTAATTTGTTTATCAAATAATTCATTTCATATTAAATAACTGTTGAAAATGAACCTGCTATATGTTTTTTTGTTCTTAGTACTTTTGTACTTGCAATATGCTCTGTGCATGCATGGTACTTATGTAATACATTTATGCTCACTGAATGTAGAATATTGTATTACTACCTTTTGTGTACAACTAAGCTTATTGTTTATATACTCTTTATAAATTTAAGTGAACCTTTTTTTAGCATGGTTAAATATATTAAATTGAACTTTTAATACATTAGGTTATGGCCGCATGTCACGCTTTAAATTAATTAAAAAGTAAAGTTTTTCTTTTAGTTAAATGCGGTTCGTTTAAAAAGATTAAGAGATAATGGCAAATCTTCTTTCTGGTTGTTCAATTGAACGACTGAAGGGACGTGAAAATTTTGATGTCTGGAAGAGACAGGCGAAATCGTCTCTGGTAATAAGAGGGTGCTGGGCCGTTGTACAATATGGTTTGGCTGCGGATGCAAAAGATGCAGAAAAAGTGTTAAACGAACGTGCGCTGGCTGAAATAACGCTCATGATTGAGCCAAGCAGTTTCGCTCATATTGCAGATGCTAAAACAGCTAAAGAAGCTTGGGACAATCTGGTGAATGCCTATGAAGACAATGGATTAACGAGGAAGGTCGAGTTATTGAAACAGCTTGTTCAGTTCAAGCTTTGTGATTTTGAATCAATGCAAGACTACGTTAATGCCATGATAATGACGTCTGTAAAAGTAAGGAATGCAGGCTTGAAAATTGACGATGAATTAACTGCGTCCTTGATGTTGGCTGGACTTCCTGATGAATATCGTGCTTTGGTAATGGCTGTTGAAAACTCAAAAAAAGAGTTAAGTGTAGATGTTGTGAAAAATTTGTTGCTTCAAGATGCAAAATTTGACACTAAAGGCAGTGAACAAAATGCTTTTGTATTAAAAAAGCGAAACAACAAATTTAAATGCTATTCATGCCATCAGGGGCCGAATTACGGCATTCGAACGTGATCGAAATTGTAAAATTCTTATTAGAATCTCTATACCTAAAACACAGCGAACTCGATCGTTCGAGTAAAATTTCGATCGTGAACGAATGCCATAATTCGGCCCCAGGTCGGACACCTCAGTAGGAATTGCCCAAATAAAAATACAAAAAGAAATGAAAAATCTAAAAATTTTTCGAAATATAATAGCAATGTGTTTTCGGGGCAGAAAGAATCTGGCAGTTCATTCATCATAGATTCGGGAGCTACAAATCATATGACAAATAATGAAAAATTTTTGTACAACAAAAAAGGCACAACCAATAAAGAAATTGTTGTTGCAAATAACAACAAGATGTCGGTATCGTGTGTTGGTGATGTAAAGATGCTGCTGAAAACTGAAAATGCAAATTTAGAAGCGTTTGCAAAAGATGTTGAATACGTTCCTGAATTATGTACAAATTTACTTTCTGTTCGCCAATTAACAAAAAATGGAAACAAAGTCATATTTGAAAAAAGCATTTGTAAAATTTTTAATAAAGATAATGTTTTAATTGGTGAAGGCTTTATGGAAAATGATTTGTACAAACTAAAGTGTGAAATACTGAATCAAAATGGAAAAGTATTTACTGCAAAAGAAAATTCAACATTATGGCATCGTCGTATGGGTCATATTTGCAATGAAAACCTTAAAAGAATTAAAAATGTATGCAATGGCATAAATTTTGATGTAAACTCGAATGGACAATGTACTACGTGTGTAAATGGTAAACAAACAAGAAAACCTTTCACAGAAGTTGGTAATCGTGCCAACAGTTTACTTGAATTGGTTCATTCTGATGTTGTTGGGCCTTTTAAACAAAAATCGTTTTCGGGTAAGAGATATTTACTAACAATTGTTGATGATTTCTCTCGAAAAGTTTTTGCCATCCCTATTAAACAAAAATCTGATATCTTTGATGAATTTGTTAAGTTGCTGGCTGAAAATCAATGCTCATCTAAAATTAAAATTTTGCGTACAGACAACGGAACTGAGTACGTAAATAAAAAATTTTCAAATTTTTTGCTTGATCATGGCATTGTACATCAAAAAACTTGTCCTTACACACCCGAACAAAACGGCGTTGCGGAGCGCATGAATAGGACGCTTGTTGAAAGAATGCGTTGTATGTTATTTGATGCGAATTTGGATGAGGTGTTTTGGGCTGAAACATCAGTTACTGCTGCTTATTTAATAAATCGTGTTCCATGTAGAGGAAACGATCACTGTCCTGAGGAAATTTGGTCAAATAAAAAACCAAATTTAAAACATTTGCGTGTATTCGGATGCAAAGCAATGGTTCATGTTCCGAAAGAAAAACGTAAAAAGCTAGATAAGAAATCCGTTGGTGGCATTATGGTGGGATACAGCTCTGAATCGAAGGCTTATAGAATCTTTGATCCTTTAACAAAGGATGTTATAACGAGTCGTGATGTGGTTTTCTTCGAAAATTATAGAGGCAACTTTGACCAAGACAAAGTAAGTGTACCTATTAACAGAAATTTTTATTTTTCCGAATTTGCCTATGAAGTGCCCATCTGTAACGATAGTACTGCAGTTAATACTGATGAAGATTCTGCTCAAGATTTGTCTGCTGAAACTACCGATTGCTCAATCTCATTGAACGAAGATTTTCATGGTTTTCCCGAAACTGAAGAAATTTCTAACGATTATCAACAATCTGTTCATAATGCTCTTGAAGTCAATGAAATTCAAGAAAATCATGATGATGATGTTGCTGCTGATGGTGTGAATGCTGAAGGTTCTGAACTTCGACGTTCTGATCGAATTGCTGCGAGATGCCCGAGCCCATCTACCTTCTGCGCTATTGAATTTGTGTCTGATGATCCGTCTACAATTAAAAAAGCATTGTCGTCACAAAATGCTGTTGAATTGAAACGTGCCATGGAAGAAGAATTCGAGTCTCTGATGCAAAATGAAACTTGGTCCTTAAGTGAGTTTCCTCCAAACAAGAAACCAATCTCATGTAAGTGGGTGTTCAAAACAAAAAAAGATGCGAATGGTAAATTTGTTCGTAGAAAAGCGAGGCTTGTAGCTAGAGGTTATAGTCAAGAAAAAGGAATTGACTATAATGAAACATTTGCTCCTGTGGTCCGATACGATTCGATACGTTATCTTGTTGCTTTGTCTGCCAGATATAATTTAGTTATTCATCAAATGGATGCTATAACGGCGTTTTTGAATGGTAATCTCAAAGAAGAAATTTACATGGCTCAACCTCAAGGTTTTGAAGATGGTTCTGGAAAATTCTGCAAGCTAAAGAAGTCAATTTACGGTCTTAAACAAGCAAGTCGTGTATGGAATGAAACCCTGAATAGAGTTCTACAAGATATGGGTGTCAAACGCAGTGAAGTTGACCAGTGTATTTATTATCATAAAACGGCTAACAAAATTTTGTTTATTGCCATATATGTGGATGATGTCTTAATTTTTTCGAATGACTTGGAAATGATAAAAAGCGTTAAACAAAATTAAATCAGTCATTTTAAAATGAAAGACATGGGAGAAGCTTCATCAATTTTGGGAATAAGAATAACTCGCACTGCAGATTCAATAAAATTGGATCAATCCCAATACATTTCTGATATGCTGAAACGTTTTAAGATGGATGATTGCAATACAGTTGATACTCCAGTTGATTGCAACCAGCGAATTTCTGAAGAGCTTTGTCCCAAAACTGAAGAAGATAAGGAAAATATGGCAACTATGCCCTACATGCAAGCTATAGGCTGCCTTTTATTTGCTGCACAAGCAACTCGCCCAGATATCTGCTATATTGTGAACGTACTTAGCAGATATGGTGGGAATCCTGGGAAGGCTCATTGGGCAGCAATAAAACGAGTGATGCGTTATCTTAAAGGCACAATAGATAAAGGCATCGTATATAAAAATGGTGATGGTGAGTTAACTGGTTATTGTGGCGCCGATTGGGCTTCCGATGTCAACAACTGGGTATTTGTTTACACTTCAATCTGGTGCAATCTCTTGGTCTACCAAACGTCAAAAAACAATTGCACTGTCTTCGACTGAGGCTGAGTTTATGTCGATGGTTGCTGCTATTCAAGAAGCTATATGGTTGCAGAGGTTGGAGAATGAAATATCACCAAATCATATTAAAAAGATGATTCTGCATTGTGATAACAAAAGTGCCATACATGTTGCTCTAAACAATGCATATTCATCTCGTACCAAACATATTGATGTAAAAGGTAAATTTATTCGTGAATGTTTTGAAAACAAAATTATTGAGCTGAAATATTTGCCAACTAATGAAATGCTAGCTGATTTGTTCACTAAAGGTGTTCCATATGCTAAAATGAAGACTATCACGGATAAGTTTGGCTTAAAATAATTTGGTATGATGTTTCTTTTAAAATTTTTTTAAAATATAATTTAAAATAAGTTTTTAAAAAAAAAAAAAAAAAAAGGGCATATAGCATGTTCTGGGAAGGTGTTGAAAATGAACCTGCTATATGTTTTTTGTTCTTAGTACTTTTGTACTTGCAATATGCTCTGTGCATGCATGGTACTTATGTAATACATTTATGCTCACTGAATATAGAATATTGTATTACTACCTTTTGTGTACAACTAAGCTTATTGTTTATATACTCTTTATAAATTTAAGTGAACCTTTTTTTATCATGGTTAAATATATTGAATTGAACTTTTAATACATTAATAACGAATACAAAAATAAAATAATTAATGTAAGTAATTACGTTTTAATTACGTAATTTTTTATCAAATAATTAATTTAAGGTATACAGACGTACAAAAGGAAAATAGATTTCAAAACAATAATTATAGGGCAAATAAATATTGGTGTTGGCAAAAACGAGGACGCTGACTTTTGCCGTTACAAAATCTAAAATAATTTTTAAGAATACTTCAGTTAATGTGTTATTTTTTATGTATTAAATGTCTCCGACTCTGAGCAACATTAATATACGTTGATACCATGTATTTATTTCTAAGTGCTGTTGGTATATTAATAATGTGTAACATTTCTAACATAAATCTACGCTTATAATTACATTCTCTGTTTAAAGCTAAAACATTTTAAAATTTGAAAAGTGATCTAATTTTGTTTTGTGAATTTATATTATCCCTATGTTTTTAGTGTGACCTATTTCCAGCCATTCTTGTTCTAAGTTTGCTTTTATTTTTACCTATCTATATACGCTTTATTACATGCCCCCTATCATTTCCACTAAATTGGACATATTTCATTTCTTGAATAATTTGTGTTAATATTTAAATAAAAAAAGTTATAAAACTAATTAAATAATTATTATACATAAACATTATTTTGCTTAATAATTTTTATAAATCTCATAAAATCAATATTTTTATTTTTAAAAGCTTTTGTGGTCAAACATTCTTCATACTACATTAATGTTAGTACGCGGACTTTTTTACCACTATACATACATACATATGTTTATATGCATATCCATATCTGTTTATATAATTTTTTCATATTATAGATATAAAGTAAAGCTTACACCTGGTACAGGAAGACGAGGTCGTGCCGCAAAGACAGCTCTAACGTTGTTTTCAAAGGACAAAATGTGTACTCAGAGAGAACGAGATCTTTTTAAGAGTATTCGAGATGAGGCTTTAGCCCGTAACATACCTGGAAAGGTTAAGTTGTCCGCTCCACAGCTGCAAAAATTTAAAAAATAATTTATGTATTTATTTTAGTTACCCCTAAATTAAACATTACTTTTTGTAATTGTATTTCTTGTTTGTTGATTGTAAAGTTTTTTTTAGTAATAAAAAAATTAAATCAAAGAGAATATTGATAATAATTAGGCTATTGGAAAAATTAAAAAAAAATAGTAATTTATATTAAAAAAAAAATTGCTTATAAAACACTTAATTTTGCATAACATATTAAAAAATTTTATTGTAATCGATAAATTGGTCTTTGCCATTTACTTTTTAAAAATAACTTCATGTAAATGTTGCCCGCGGCTCCGGTTCAAATGGTCCATTCGTAAGGTCCAATTTTGCACCACTTCTTCGAGCATTTCGGCCTGTATTCCATGAATAACACGTGTTATGTTATACTCCAAGGCTTCAATCGTGTTTGACTTGTCCACAGAGACAAACGACTTCACATATCACCACAAGAAATAGTCAAGAGGCATCAAATCACATGATCCTGGCGGCCAACTCAGGGCCATTTCGAGAAATAAACTGCTTCAATATTTCCATTGTTTCATGAGCTGTGTGGTGGCACCGTCTTGTTGGAACCACATATCAACCAAGTCCAACTCTGCCAATTGGGGCAAAAAAAGTCGCGTATCATGGCTCGATATCGTGTGCCGTTGTGGGTAATGTTTCTTCCACGGTCGTCATTGAAGAAAAATGGACCGATGATGCAACCAGCCCATAAACCGCATCAAACTCGTTTTTTTCGGGATGCATCGGTAACTCTTGTACGGCATGTGACTGTTCTTCACCCCAGATGCGACAGTTTTGCTTGTTTACGTATCCATTTAGCCAGAAATCAGAATTTTTCGATAAAACAGTGGATTTCCTTCGAGCTGTTGTAAGGCCCATTTACTAAAAATTCGACGTTTTGGTAGGTCATTCGGCTTTAATTCTTGTACGAGTTGGATTTTATGGGCTTTTAAATGCAAATCGACACTTAAATTTTCCACGTGGTTGAATAACACATACCCAATACCTGAGAACGGCGACGAACTAACATTTCACTATCTCCATTAACAGTGGTCGCTGCGGCCGCAATATTCTTTTCGGTACGCACAGTAAATAATAACACTGCTCTGCAGCAAAATCCTCTATTCAATAAAACTATGTGGACTATATGAATTTTGACGCGCTGAACTCAAATCCGTTGTCGGTTTTTATACCCGCCACCAAAAAAATGGTGTGGGTATATTCATTTTGTCATTCCGTTTGTAACACATCGAAACATCCATTTTAGACCCCATAAAGTATATATATTCTGAATCAGGGTTTGATTTGATGACGATCTAGCTATGTCCGTCCGTCTGTTGAAAGCACGACAGAGGTCGCACCGAAAAAGCTAGGGGACTCAAATTTTGCCAGAATCTTTCCTATAGACAAGGTTTGTTTGGTATTGAAAATGGGCTAAATCGGAATATTAGGAAGTGAGTTATAGCTCGTAATGCAAGAGTAGGTCGAAAAAACCGCGTCCTTCGAACATCGAATAAAATGGAATTGTGTCCAAACGCATTAACGTACAGTCATAAAACTTCGAATATATATTTCTTGAGTCAACAAAATATCTCTCCCCAAAAATTTCTTACATCTAAGCATTAGGAAAGGAGTTATACAGAAAAATGTACGAAAATTTATACCGCGCAGTGTATTTTTCGGTATATTTAAAAACAAAAACGTCATAAAAGCAACAAAATTGGATGTACGACTCTGAAATTTTGCACACTTTGGTTTTTGGTGAAGGGCTTTTCTGTAACGGAAAAAAATAATTTCCCTATTGATATAGATTTTGGAATAATAAATGACTATATTGAAACATCTAGGTTGTACTCATTAGCAAAAACAACTTTGACACGCCTATTATAACGCCCACTTTTAACGTTATCTACCGTTAATGAAATTTAAAAGCTCATAAAACCGCCAAAATAAGAGATATGATGATAAAATTTGCTACGTATAAAAGCAACAAAATTGGATGTACGACTCTGAAATTTTGCACACTTTGGTTTTTGGTGAAGGGCTTTTCTGTAACGGAAAAAAATAATTTCCCTATTGATATAGATTTTGGAATAATAAAGGACTATATCGAAACATCTAAATTGCATTCATTAGTAGAAATAATTTCGTCACGCTTACTGTAACGCCCACTTTTCACGTTATCTACCGTTAATGAAATTTAAAAGCTCATAAAACCGCCAAATTTAGAGGTATGATGATGAAATTTGCTACATATATCCTTCTAATCAATGTAATTGTTGTGCTAAAAAGTTTAGGTGACACGCCCACTTTAACGCCTACATTCCATATAACGGGTTATCTTAAATTCATGTAATTTCTCTATTGACAAAAAAAATAAAAAAAAATTTTTTTGGCTCAGCTGGGATTCGATGCCACGTTTTCTCTAACCAGTATACACGTTTGTATGTATGTATGTTGTTGTTCTAATGTTGTTTTTGTGAAAAAAAAATCGAGGTGGTCGTGGGTTCTTGCTCATATCTCAGTTGTTTATGAACCGATGTTTGTGATTTTCAATACCGATCTACTCCCGGATATTTCTAGTATTTTAATACCTCAGCCGGGTCCATGCGATATCGGGGGTCTTCAAAAAGTTGATTTCAACATACACACGGACAGACAGTCAGACTGACAGAGCTTAATCGACTCCCCTATTCATAAGCGTTCAGAATAAATATCTTTTATGGGGTCGGAAATGAAAATTGTAGAAATTTCACACGGAATGACAAACCTAAATATACCCTTTTTCACTGTGTGAAGGGTATAATAATATTAGCTTTGTGTGGGCATGAGTTTTAAAATTATATAATTAATGTTTGATTCAACTTAGATCAGCAGTTACAGATTTTCTTTTCTATGAAAATATTTGTCCATAGAGAAATTATATGAATTTGCGATAAAGCGTTACATGGGAGGTGGGAGTTAAGGCCTGCGTGTCAGCTTGATTTTTTGAAATTCTATTTATATTGACAAGAAATGTATATACACAAAATTTTTTTATCATACATCTAATTCTGTCGCTTTTATATTTCATTAACAGTAAATTATGTGAGAAGTGGGCGTTGAAGTAAGCGTGGCGAAGTAGTTTCTGCTGATAAAATCAACTTGGATATTTCAAAATAGAGTCCTTTGTTCTTCCAAAATCTTTGTACATAGAGAAATTAAATTGATTTGAGATGAAGCGTTATATGGGAGGTGGGCGTGTCACCTTAATCTATATTATATTGGCTTATTAAAATTTACCAAAAAGCTATATATGTGAAATTTCATCATCTAGTTCATGTAATTTTGCCGATCTTATGAGCTTTTAAATTTCATTAACAGTAGACTATGTGAGAAATACGAGTTAAAGTAGGCGTCTCAAAGTAGCTTCTGCTAATAAATTCAACTGAGGTATTTTAATATGGGGTAATTCATTCAGTTAAAATCTTTGTCCATAGAGAAATTATATTTTTTGAAAGTGGTTCAAGGCCATTTGAAGTAATAATTAAAAAGTGTATCATATTCTATACTTTTAAGTAAGTGCTTAAGGTGACAAAATATATAGGCAACTTTATACCATTTTTTAAATATTTCGATTGAATTAATTCAAACATAAACTTTAAAATATCACCATATATGTATGTATGTACATGTGTGTACAAATCAATTTTGTCTTATTCAATAAGAATACCTTACAAATTCTTCAGTTTTTATCCTTTAACTCTTATTTTTCATTTCTTCAATTCAAATCTATGACGAAATAGCTTAACAATTCTTTGTTTCATTCATTTTGAAATATGTAGATTTAAGAATTTTTTTTAGGTTTTTCCAAAAACAAATATGCCAGACATAATGATTTTTTAAAGCAAATAAGAAAACATTAAGATTTTTATGCAGAAAGTTTATTTTTTTACGATTTATTAAAATTACTGTCTTTTTATACCCTTCACCTGTGGTGCACAAGGGTATATATAGCTTTGTCATTCCGTTTGTAATTTCTACAATTTTCATTTCCGACCCCATAAAGTATATATTTTCTGAAAGCTTATGAATAGAGGAGTCGATTCAGCTCTGACCGTCTGTCCGTCTGCCCGTCTGTCCGTGTGTTGGTTGAAATCAACTTTTAGAAGCAACTATATGTTCTTCAGATCTGTATATGGTATCAATCTCTTGGAAATATCCAGGAATGATTCGCTATTGAAATTCAGCACAATCGCCCCATAACTTTCTGAGATATGAGCAAAAAACCACGACCACCTCGTTTTTTTACACAATTACAACAACAACATACTTATATACATACATGCAAAAAACAAAAAACAAAACAAAAAATAAGAAAAAAATAATAAAAAAAACTACAAAAAAAATTTTTAAAAAAATTAAAAAAAAAAATTTTAAAAAACTTTTTAAAAATTTTTCTAAAAAAATTTAAAAAAAAAATATAAAAAAAATAATAAAATATAAATAATATATTAAATAAAATAAAATAAACAATTGTTATTGCATGACTACACGTTGTGAAGGGTATGTAAGATTCGGCACGGCCGAATATAGCACTGTTACTTGTTTTAATTCAGATTCTATACATAACAAACTATTGGAATCAAATATTTATTAATGTTTTTTTAGATTAACGTTTGTCATCACATAAAGATAGCGTTTTCGCAATATAAATACGGTAGGTATCAGTTTTTTATTTAAATAATATCAAAATTTTAACAGAGGATTTTATAAGCAATATAAGCAATAACGCCGTCAAATAGCCAATGTTCAAATTATATCTCTAGATGATGAACACGTACATACATAAATATTTTAATATACATACATATTAAATTAAAAATTTTGCTGTAGATTGTTCTGTAATTTTACAAAAAATATTGGTAAATAGATTTCACCAAAGCTACTAGATTATACATAAGTATTCTTTTACCATTATATACATACATATGTATGTACATACATATTTAAAAACTAAAATTTTTTATAATTACAATCTTTAATTTTAATATTTTTTCCTTTTTTTCTGCGGCGTTCTCTTATACATTCGTGTTGTTGTTAAATTTATTTCTTTGCAATTAAATTTGACAGCCTGTGTAAAATTTTTTTTTCTGATTCAGGTACAGATCCTAGCTTTTTTTTATGTTAAAAACATAATATGTGCAAGTTAAATTTATTTAAAAAAAAAAAAAAAAAAAATTATTCTTTATTAATAAATTTATATTTTATTAAATTATTCTTAATTAAACTGAAATTTTAATTATATTATTAAGCCTTCACAGGGACCCGTTCTTTGGGCTGGTGTATGTTCCGGCTTTAGTTGGTATTTTTAACCGACTTAAAACTTAATCTTCTAGTTAGCAAGAAGCATAATTTTGTGTATTGCCAAAGTTAAAAGCATCGGTTTAAAGTTACATTTAAAACCAAATGAAATAGTTATTGCAGACACTAAGTCAGCATAAAATAAGTTGCGTGCGTGTGTGACTTAGTTTTGTGGGAAAACAAATAATTTTGAAAAAAACTTGTTAAGATATGTGACTTCATTCCTTAACTCCTCCCCTTGTAAGATCAATCGACCGATTTTTAAAATCCTGGGAGATGCAAATTTTTATTAAAATTCGTCAAATTGATATACTTTATAGACTACACTAGCATTTAACCCGCTACTTCGTTAGCGCAGTTCTTACTATTTATTGAATACTCAAGTTCTATTTATAATTATTAAATATTTGAAAATTTGTATCTCTGATTCAATTAACTTAGAAAAATAAAAAGTAGAGTAAAGATATATCGCGCATATATTTCCTTACTAAAAGCAAGATCAATGCTACTGAGTTTCAAAAATTAAGATTCATAATTTGCAAAAATTACCCTAAAAATAATAAAAGGAAAATTTTTTCCTTCACTAAAACTTTCACTTGGTTTATTATTACCTTTATTCAGAATTCTATGTATTCAAAATATATAAAAAACAAAAAATAAATTTTGGTCGTCAATAATATTAGGATTTAGACTTCGGATCAAAAAACACTAATTTTAAGAATCTAATTTTACAAATGTAAAAATATAAGAAGTACAATAAAAATGCGAAAAGGCTTTCTTGTGTCTCCAATATAATTTTAATTTTCAAATTGAATCAACAATCCTTTATTTCAATATTTTAGCTTTATAAACGTAGAAAATACAAAAATTCCCATTAAAATTCAGAAAATTCAAAAAAGTACCTTTTCGGTCGCCCATAACATATTTAGCCTTACCTTGTATCACAAATTTCGAAATTCTTGCTTCGTAAACGTTAAAAATACAAAAAATACTATAAAAATTCAAAAAAGTAACTTTTTCGTCGCCCATAACATTTTCAGTTTCACCTAGAATCAATAGTCCTTGATTGTATAATCCTATCTTTATAAACGTAACATTTTCAGTTTCACCTGGAATCAAATGTCATTGATTGTATAATCCTATCTTTATAAACGTTGAAAATACAAAAAGTACCATAAAAATTCAAAAAAGTACCTTTTTAGTAGCCCATAACATTTTTGGTCTCACCTGAAATCAATAGTTCTTGATTGTACAATTCTACCTTCATAAACGTAGAAAATACCAAAAGTACCACAAAAATTCAAAAAAGTACCTTTTTGGTCGACCATAACATTTTCGGTCTCACCTTGTATCAATAGCCACTAATTTTAAAATTCTAGCTTCGCAAACGTAGAATATATAAAAAGTACCATAAAAATTCAAAAAAGTACTTTTTTGGTCGCCCATAACATTTTTGGTCTCACCTGAAATCAATAGTCCTTTATTTTACAATTCTATCTTTATAAACGTAGAAAATACAAAAAGTACCATAGAAAAGCGAAAAAGTACATTTTTGGTCCAAGTTCCAAATTCCAAGTTTAAAATGTTTAAATATCTATGTAACAAAATATTTTAATAGATATGATTTAAAGTCAGTAAATCTACTCTTTTTTGCATAAAAGTAATTATGTTCTAAAAAGTACCAAACTCTTCCCGATTTTTCCCTTTTCTACCCTGTTATGAATGTGTTTCAATTTTTACTAAATTACATAATTTTTTATGTCTGGTGAAATCCAAAATTAAAATTTTGTGAAAATTGGTCGTCTAATTAGGAATTACATACATTTTCCTGAATTTTCCCCTTTTTGGTACCTTTTGTATCCCCAAAAAAGTTTCCAAAAATTTCACCTAAATAATTTTCCATATTCTATTAGGAAATAATAATTGTCAAATTTTGTCCCATTGAATAATATAAGAAAAGTTTATTTTAAAAAAAGTACCAAAAAAAGGGAACATTTTTACCCCTTATACATGTGAATTTGAAAAAAGTGCCGAATTCCTATTAATATTTTTTTTGCGGATTACAAAATACAGTTTAAATTTTTTTCCTAGCTTTATGCGTTTGGAAGTTACTTAAAGTACGAATTTCCAAAAATCCCTTCTTAGTGGAGCTGTACATTGAAAGGGGAACCGATTGTCCAAATTTTATGTCTCTAGCTCTTTGCGTCTGGGCTGTGCGATGATGAATCAGTCAGTCAGTCAGTCAGTCACGTTACTCTTTTATATATATAGATTATATTTTCAAGCTGGCTCAAGTTAATTTTTTAAATTTCTCATTTTTATATGAAGAAATTAAATTTTTTTATTATCCAAAGTCATTTGTATATATATTACCCTGAAGAAGCTACCCATTGTTTGGTAGCGAAATATTGGTTAAAATAAATGATTTTTTATAAAAAAACTAAAAAAGTTGATCTCAAGCTTGGAAAAATCATATATAATCAATAAAAAAGATCAAGAAATTTAGACGATATATTTTTTTATTATCTATATATATAAAAGTGAACCTCTGTGTGTGTGTGTGTGTGTGTGTTAGCTATAGACTCCGAAACTGTAAAACCGATCGGGCTCAAACTTTGGTAAGTTGTTGTACACATACCAGGGAGTGTTTATGGGTAAAAAAAAGTGGGCGGAGCCACGCCCATAAAAAATTAGTTATCAGTTTTAGCTACTTGCACTTGACCGATTTTTCTGAAACTTTGCACACATATCGAGCTGTCATGACTTAATAATTTCGTGATAAGAAAAGTGGGCGGGGCCACGCCCCTAAAAAAGTTTTAATTTTGAGGTACTTGCACTGGACCGATTTTTCTGAAACTTTGCACACATATTGAGCTGTCATGACTTTATAATTTCGTGATTGAAAAAGTGGGCGGGGCCACGCCCATAAAAAATTAGTTATCAGATTTAGCTACTTGCACTGGACCGAATTTTCTGAAACTTTGCAAACATACTGAGCTGTCATGACTTTACACTTTCGTCATTAGAAAAGTGGGCAGTGCCACGCCCATTAAAAAAAAGGTATCATTTTGAGGTACTTTTACTGGACCGATTTTTTTGAAACTTTGCACACATATTGAGTTGTCATGACTATACAGTTTCGTATTTAGAAAAGTGGGCAGTGACACGCCCATAAAAAAAAGGTATCATTTTGAGGTACTTACACTGGACCGATTTTTCTGAAACTTTGCACACTTATTGAGCTGTCATGACTATACAGTTTCGTAATAAGAAAAGTGGGCATTGCCACGCTCATAAAGAAAAAGTTATAGTTTTTAGCCTTGCACTTGATATTCGCTTAAATTTTAGAATGCGATTAAAATTCATGAAGGGGCGTAGCAACGCGCGCCGGGATTGGCTAGTTTGTGATAAATTTGGAAGATTGAGTTTTTTTTTATCCAGCCGAGTGGAATGCATTTTCGAAACCAGCTACGGTTTCATCATCAGCTAGGCTTAACACATCCCAAAAGCCAGCCAGCTTGCGCTCAGCTAAAATGACCTTGATTTAACAAAATATCTTGACAATTAAAAAAACGCATACGTATAAATGAGCAGAAGAACTGCTTAATTTTATTAAAAATAAAAACATAAAAAATTATACAAAAACTTAAAAAAAAAATAAAAACGTATTACATTTCAGTTTACGTCAAATAATATTAACATCCTACAATTAATTTACATTTAACTGTGTTAATTTTTCCACATATATGTATGTACTTTGGACTTTTAGCAGCAGACTTAACTAGTCAATCAGAATATCTTTTGGCAAACACTTCAAGAAGAATTTGATATCTGTAAAATTTTTGGAAGCTCTGATAATATATCCCATGACAACAGAGATTGTTTCAGATTTAAAACAATATGTGTTTGTAAATTGATTCATCTCCGAAATCATATCGTTGCGCTAAGTGTGAAATAGCATTTGTTAATAATTTATTTGCTTCTAATTTAAATGCTTGAACATCATTATTTGAAATATTATTAAAAATAAACAAAACTCTACTTCCATAAAAACAATTCTTTCTTCGGCTTTGAAGACTATTCATAAGTTTACTCATTATGCTGTGAAGTTCCATTATTGTATAAGAATCATTTTCAAGCGCTAACATAGCTGAATGGAATTCATGCATTACATTATGAAAAAAAAACTAGCTGGACAAATTATATTTTATCTTGACACTTGATAGGACCTAAAAAATCTTGACAATCAAGCTCGTTCCAGGCCATGTGGCAACCCTATCATCAGCACTCTTTGATCGGAATGTCCAAGTGTTGGATGTAAATATCATCTACTCCACTCACAAGTATATATGAAATCGATTCTGTAAATCAAACATATCATACCTTTTCATATGTATATACTATAGTGAGTGAGAACGAAATTTACCACAACTTTTTTCCACATTTTGTTATTCTTTTTTTTTTATCACAATTTATTGTTGCTTTTAACCAACAGTCTGATGGTAATGAAAGCATGGTTGTTGTATTTACAACATTTATCCTTATATTAATCATATTTAATTGTTTTTGCCTAGTCAGTTATTCAACAGAATGTTGGTACTGACCGGTTCATATGGGAGAATCTCTTTTGGGATTCCTGTTAAAGTAAGCTTTAGATCAATAATTCCCTTTGTTCGGCTACTTCATTTATCATGTTAAACCCCTATTTGGGTTTAATCCTTATTTTACAAATTATTAGACAAATCATAGTAGTCAATGCAATGGACAAAATATTACTAGAGGAAAACATTAAGTTTCCTTTAGCTGATATAGAATTTACTTCGTCAATATTAGACGTTCACAATTTGCTATTTTATTTCGCTCTTGCATTGCAGGACGGGATTCAACCAACGGGATCCATTAGTGTCCTGATTATTGACTGCCTGTTCATTAAGATACAATCGGGGCCTCGTTATCAGTTTCATTTATTCATTTAATACCTTCCGCAATCGCCATAACATCAGCCTGAAAAACAGTATTGTGATCTGGAAGACAGAAGTATGTTCCTCTGTTTCGGTTCATGCCATAAAAGCCCAATTCTGTTCGGTCACGGTCCTGTTGACTTGTACATATAAAGATCGATGCAATGGGTATATCTTAACCTAGTAACTTCATCCCATTCTATCCCTTCCGGTATTATAGTGATGCAGTAAATATTTGTTTTCATATCTCAGTGGGATTATGTAAAACTTTACCTCTGTGATATTTCCCATCTGTAAGATATCGGTTATTCTCTGGTATCTGATCTTGTTGCCTCATACCAGACATTCACCCATTGCTATTAATATAGTAGCAGCCAAAGCTGCTTCATATTTCACCTGTATCTCTATTGGCAGAATTGATAGTGTATTGTACGAGTTACTTTAATTATTCGAGAAAATGGATAGGATCGGAGCAGGACGCATATTATCCAATATACAAAAAATGCATTTGATGTCATATGTAGGAAACTATAAACGAAATGTAGTTGAAACCATGTGCGAGCAATTTTAACGACAATTTCCTTATTAAAACCAAAAACGGTTACGATCTGGGCAGAGGTTCTGTTCCCTAACGAAGGAAATTTTTTAAAAACTAAAAAAATATCAATAAACTACATTAAAAAACTGCTTTAAATTATAAAAAATAAAGTTACATAAATATAAAATAAATACGTATAAATATAAAAAACAATACAAATTTCCTGTGCACCAGGTAAGCTAGTAAAAAATAAATATTCTATTCAGTCAAAAAGTTTTTTTAACCCAAAGTTGGTAAAGAACTGTATCTGTTAATTAATTTTTTTTTAATTTGTAAGGCTGTTAAACACGAAAAAAAAATCACGGGGTTTCTAAACATATCCTATACCTCAGATGCAAAGACAACATAGTTTTATATACCGATATGCAATTTTTTTCCGTCCCCATAGAGTATATATGTACGTCTGTTCATATGTTGATTGAAATCCACCTTTGGAAGCCCCCACATGTTACTAAAATCGCTATGCGGTATCAAAATTTGCGAATATCCGGGATTAAATCGATATTGAAATCTAGCACGACCGCCCCATAATTTTTTGATGAAATGTTTTTTACCACAAAAATTAAAATTGTTCAGCCCTTGACACTTACTACCATTGTACAAGAAAGCCAGGTAAACTCGTCCATATAATAACAAGTAAGAGCACCATATTCTGTGCCGAATCTTTTATACCTACCACCAATTTTGTGTACACTTAAAGCACAATATTTATTATTTTGTTAATCGCTATGGAATAATCTCTTTATAATAAAACGTTAATCACTTAAATTTTAAGGGCCCAAGAAGATGGTGAACCACACCTAGACTTTAAATTTGTTTTCTGCATTTCATTTGACATTTCTCAATCTAAGACTAACTCAATTTGATCCGTGGAAAGATACGCAAATGAGCAACGCTTTAAAGTTATTCAGGTTTTTTATAAAAATGGGCGTTCATATCAAAATGCATTTTGTGCACTTCGTAATTCTTTTGGTCAACATAATCGTTCAAATTCGTCCACAATAGGGAGCATTGTAAAAAATATTTAAATTTCTGCAAAACAGGTCTGTATAAAATGTTAGAAAATCTGTGAATGCCTTCTTAGTTCGTTGAATGGGAACCATTGCTGTGTTTTGCGATAGTGTGGCAAAAGAGCAGTCAACCTCGACTCATCATCATGCCCAACAATTGAGCATCCACATTGTCATTGAAAATTTGGACCATCAGATAGAGGAGTGGCGCCAAGGATTGGGGGGCCATTTGGCCGATATTTTGTTAAATACATAATTGAACCATACAAATATTATCATTATAAAAAGAAATTATAATAATTTCTTAAATAATTTGTGTTTTATTTAAAATCAACATTGGCCCTTAAAATTTAACCACCCTTAATAACTTCAATATGATAGTAAAATGTTTTCGTAAATTAAGTCTTTTAGTGAAAGTGGGCATTAAAGTAGGCATGTCAATAAAGTTTCTGCTAATAAATACAACTTGATATTTAAATATAGTCCCTTATTTTCCCAAAAACTTTGTCAATAGAGAAATTACATGAACTTAAGTTAAATCGTTATATGGGAGGTAGGCGTTAAAGTGGGCGTGTCACCTAAGTTTTTTGACATAACAATTAAATTGATTAGAAGGATGTATGTAGCAAATTTCATCATCATACCTCTAATATTATCGGTTTTACGAGTTTTTAAATTTCATTTACGGTAGATAACGTGAACAGTGGGCGTTATAGTAGGCGTGTCAGAGTTATTTCTGCTAATGAATACAACTTAGATATTTCAATATAGTCCTTTATTATTCCAAAATCTTTATTCATAGAGAAATTATATGAATTTTAGGTAAAACGTTATATGGGAGGTGGGCGTGTCACATTGATTTTCCGTTACAACAAAGCCTCTCACCAAAAAGCAAAGTGTGCAAAATTTCAGAATCGTACATCTAATTTTGTTCGTTTTATTAGGTTTTAAATTTTAAATATACTGAAATATACAATGCGCGGTATAAATTTTCGTACATTTTGATCTATTTGATCTATTGGAGAAATATTGTTTTGAATCGGGAAACATATATTTGAAGTTTCATGACTGTACGTAATTGCGTTTGGACACAATTGCATTTTATTCGATGTGCGAAGGACACGGTTTTTCGACCTACTCTTGCATTACGCGCTATAACTTTCTTTCTAATATTCCGATTAAGCCCATTTTCAATACAAACAAACCTTGTCTATGAGAAAGATTCTGGCATAATTTGAAACCCCTAGCAAAAAATAGGTTTAATAATGCTGTTTTAAATTTTATATCAAACTAGCCAAACCCGGTGCGCGTTGCTACGCCCCTAATGAATCGAAATGCATTCTGAATTTTAATTGAATATCAAAAATTATAATTTTTTTTATGCGAGGCGCATTGCCCACTTTTTTGTAAAGCTCAATATGTGTGCAAAGTTTCAGAATAATCGGTCCAGTGCAAGTACCTCAAAATGATACCTATTTTTTATGGCCGTGGCACTGCCCACTTTTCTAACCACGAAATTATTTAGTCATGACAGCTCGATATGTGTGCAAAGTTTCAGAAAAATCGGTCTGGTGCAAGTACCTCAAAATTATAACCTTTTTTATGGGCGTGGCCCTGCCCACTTTTTTCCACCCATAAACACTCCCTGGTATGTGTACAACAACTTGCCAAATTTTGAGTCCGATCGGTTTTACAGTTTCGGAGTCTATAGCTAACACACACACACACAGAGTTTCACTTTTATATATATAGATGGCGTCTGCCTTAATGTAAACAAACATTATCACAAATGTTGACAATTTGGTCCTAACAGCTGATAAAGCAGCGAAGTACTATCTCTTGCAAATGGAATTTATCTGGCAAATATTGATATTTTTTTACAACGGTTTTAGTTTTGCAAGTGAAAATGAAGCGTGTTTATTAGATGATGGTAATGAAGAGTGAAAATGAGATAAATTTCACATTAAACCGATATGTCGAAGTACATATCTAAAAATAATTCTTATCATCTGTCCGAGACGTATTTAATTTAGTTTTACAACGAAACAATTACTTTTGAAAACCTTTCAAATTCCTTCCATCTATTCTACAGCTTTCCTCTAATAAATCGTTGCTCGAGGAAGTTCTATATTTGGAAATGACAAAAAAATTATAAACAAATAATATTTACGAAGTTAATATCTCTGTTGGAGGAAACGACATGTTGAGCATGCGAGGAAAAAGACGAGACCTTTGTCATTGTCCTGTGTTTGTCGAACTTGGAATACCAAAGGAACTCAAACTGGAGATCCATAAGAAAATACATTAAGGGGACTGGGTTCTTAAACTAGTTGACTTTTATAGCAAAAACAGGATTATGGATTTTATTAGGGAAATTTTGTTTTCACATAGAGCGCACAACATGCCAATTTGGAATATGTTTATACCGGTCATAAGTTGGGGCTTTTAATGCCGCTCTTTTTCAACCTAACCTAACTTGTACAAAGTTGCTTTAGTTTTCTAAAAATGTCATAACATGTGTTCAATTTAAATATAAAACAAAAATATAATCTATGTCCGTTCGGAAGGTAGACCTAGAGCATTGGTGAAACAATTTTAGAGATTTGATAAGTAGTTTCGAAGAATACTCATAACATACAACTCACACATTCTCTTTATTATATGTTTTAAATAATAACTAAAAAATATGTGCATGTCTTTTTTTATTATTTTAAATGCATATTTTAAGATTTTATATGCCTTTTATAAATAGACGTTAAAAAACACTTTTTCAATTGTATGAAAATTCCGGTCGCTGATTATGATGAAAAGTGTCAAAAATATAATCAAATATATGTATATCAATTCATATAAAAAATTTAAGTTTATGAAAGATTTATTTGATATATTCGCCTTCAATAAACCCTAAAGTATTTGTTATGAATACGACAGAAAAAATGTTTAACTACCAACGGCCCCTTTCACAAAGTGCGATTTTAATTTAACATGAACATTAACCGTAAGTTAGGCAAAATTGAATTTCACAAAGTACGGTTAGCATATAACCGGCAGAGATTAATCAAAAAGTCTCTGTTAAATTTAACCGAACAAAATCTTCCGGTTAAAGGCTTTTATTTAAATAAAAATAAACAAGTAAGAGCTCTATATTCGGCTGTGCCGAATCTTTTATACCCACCACCAATTTGATGTTCTTTTATAGCACAAAATTTATTATTTTGTTTTTCACAATAATCGCTATGCAATAATATCTTTATACTAAAATATGTATCACTTTCTTTTTATTACTTCGATATGCTAGTAAAATGTTTTCGTAAATTTAGTCTTTCAAAGTGGACGTTAAAGTAGGCGTGTCAATAAAGTTTCTGCTAATAAATACAACTTAGATATTTCTATATAGTCCTTTATTCTTCCAAAACCTTTATTAATAGAGAAATTATATGAAGTTGAGATAAAGATAAAAATTTACGTTACAAACGGAATGACAAAATGAATATACCCCCACTATTTTTTTGGTGGCTGTTATAATAAGAATATTACAATAAAATAACATATAACAATTTATACTTACCAAGGAACTGTATTTAATCTTTTTTAAGTAAAAAATTTATTTTAAATATATATTTGTCTTTCATCAAAAAATTGCTAAGAATTTTTGTATAATATTTTTTGATTCTTTTCTTTCATTCCACTATTTTTCGTAAATAATAAAAACTAGTATTACCATACTTTTTCTATAATGTTAGTGTTAACTAACCGAAAGATGGTGAAACGCAAAACACTAACCGTATGTTAAAAAGTTTCGGTTAACGATATCGGCGGTTTGTTAATGTTCCTGTTAAATTAATATAATCACAGATTGTGAAAAGGGCCGTAAGTATAAATAAAACCGATTTCTTAAAATTTCAATTATTCAAAAACAGGGTTTCACAAAAAGTCAAACTGTTGTAGTATACTCCATTAAAAGGTTTTAAATTTGTTTGACTTGAAAACTTTAAAATAACAGGAAATAAAGCGCAACCGCAGAGAGAGAATGATTAGGAAAAAATATTAAACAATATTAGTATATGTATCTATACTAACATACATCCAGTGTATTTCAGTTACATAGATACATATGTATAAGTACTGCAGACAAAGTTCCCAGATTTCATTCGATTTGCATTCTTGTTTGTATCGCAAGAAGTCTTATTTGCATTTGTTTGAACCTTCAAATTTGATAGTTTACGTTTACACTAAACAAGTTTACTTGCATGTACTGGAAATTTGTTTTGTATTTTGTAATTTTAAATCTTACTTTAGGTGCAAATAAAAACAATATAATTTTTTGCAATAAAAACGTCGCTGTGTAAACTTAAAAGCAGGTTAAAAGAAGGTAAATAATAATTTTCTGATAGAAAAGTCAGTTTTGTTTCCGTTCTCGGAGACACGCTTTGTGCTTTCATTCTTATTGTTTACATTTGCTATGCTTTATGGCATTTGCTTTATTTCTTTTCGGCGTGCTTTGTTCTCTATGTTTTATATAAGACTTTGTTTGAATAAAAATAAAAAATGTAAAAAAAACAAATCTAAACTGGAATGTTTCCGACAACAATGTTTCCCTGTATTACCGCGAAGGAAAACACAAAATAGAATTCCAGATGTTTCCCTGTGTAAACGGGGACAAACTAATTTTTGTCCTGTTTATATTTAGAAACTTATATACTTTTAATATTCACAGGTAAACGCACAAAATATGTTTCAATTTTTAGGTGTTACATCGATTTGCTATTAATTTATTTTCCTTTAATTTATTATCCTTAAGTATTTCTACATTAGGAATGATACTACTGACTTATTTTGCCGAGTTCGCCGGTAAAAATTCGTTGTGTAATTACGTATAAGTAAACGTTTACAAAGAATGTCGTGGGTACGTGCAGTAAACAATAATACAAATAAAATTGTATAACAGCTAAAAAAAAAAAAAAATTTCACTTAAAAAACTTAAACATTTGCAAAAACACATATCAAAACAAATTTTTGTGGTTTTTTAAACGTTTTAAAATAAAAAATAAAACAATTATTAATGTAAAAACTAATTTAATTTTCTTAAAAAGTTGAGAAGTAAATCCAAATATGTAGTGTGCACCCTGTGTTGCGTTTGGTTGAATGTGGCAACCTTAACGGAATATATGAGTCATAAAAAAGTAACAGATGTTTATGACTTCTTTTGTTTACTTTCTGTTACTGTTTATATTTTTATGAGGGTCATAAAATAATAAAAATAAGTTGGCGGTATATGAAAAAAAAAGGAAAACAGTTAAAACGGTTGATAGGAATAATTTTGAGGATATATAAAGGGAAGGTTTTGTTTCAGAAAGGAGAGAGAAAAGAAAAGGGAGAAAAAGTTTTGATAGCGGCCAGTAAAGTTTGAGAAAAAGTTGGTGTTGAAGTTTTGTTTTGTGTCAGTTTTTTTTGAGAAAAAAAAAGTTGTAAAATTTAAGTTTTTAAAAAAAAATATGATTTATTGGTTTTATTAGAAAATTTTGTTGAAACATTTGTCGCAAATAAATAGACAGTAAATAATAATGATAAAAAAAATAATGTTACTTAAGAACTAAGTTAAAGCTAAAATCTTAAATTAAAATTATAAGCTAAATAAAACTAAAGCGAAATACACTAGAGCTAAATGAACTAAAACTAAATACACTAAAGCTAAATAAGCTAATACTAAATAAAACTAAAGCTAAATAAAAGTAAAGCTAAATACACTAAAACTAAATGAAGTTAAAAGATTCAAAATAAATTACATACATTACTACATAAAAGAATAAGCCGTGAAATAAATTAGTGGTGGTTCTGTGAAGAAAAAAATCGCTTGGTCTTGTTGCCGTCATCAGGATCATCATCATCTTTTTGGCGTCATCGTTTGGAGGTATCCCGTGAGTTGGAGCTGGCCAATATTCCTGGAAATAGAAGAAAACTTTTATTATTTGAGGTCAGGTAATCTGCGACATTAGACTAAAGACAGACAATAGGACGTTTCACGGACATTTATTTTTGAATATATATTGTTTTTTTTATAGTTTTTTTGATTAGGGAAAATTATAGTTTACCTTTGTCATTCCCCTCTGGAAATCTCGAGGGTGCGCGTAAATTGTGTAGGGTATGAGCTCAGACCTTAGGCTATCTATTCCGTAGGTACAGATTTTCCTTAACCTAAAAAGAGAAAAAAAGAAATAATATATATAGTTGAATTTGGTTTTACACTTAGGACAGGGACTAATAACACATATACTACGAACTAGCAGGTTCCTGAAATATAGGCTAAATTTGCAATTTTGTTTTTTTCTTGAGATTTAATTTTTCACTACTTTTGTTTGTTTTTTTTGTTTGTTATTATTTTAAAATTTAAAATTCTTTTTTTATTTAACTCAAATATTTGTTTTAAAGCTTGTTCTTTATTAAATTTTGTGTTTTTTGTCAATATTAATTTTGTATATTAAATTTTCTTAGTTTTTGATTTTAATATAATTTTAATTTTGTTTTTAATAAAATATACATACCTTTTTTTATAATGTTTAAATGAATTGTTTTTGAGTTATCATTTAATATGATGGAGTAGAATTTTTCAGCTGGGGTAAGTAGGGGGAAATAATCCTATTATAAGGAGATGTTTGGGACACCCAAAATCCTTAGCATACGGTGTCATGGAGAGACTTGCCTGTCTCTAGTGGGAGGGTGTATTTTCCTGACGTAACACCTGTCAGAAGTCCGATGTGTGTATGTGAAAGTAGGGAGTTGCATCTGCTTTGGGTTCCCGCATTATTTTGTTTTTTTTTTTTGCTGGTATGATTTTTTTTGTAAGTTGGTGAGTGCCGGACCAGTTAGTTGGCAAGAACCACCCCGTTCGGCGAGCTCTAGCCGGAGCATACGCGAGCATACCAGCGCCGCCGACAATCTGGCCACTCGATTTTATTGGTAAACGTTTCACCACACTCACCGTCATTACAAAAATGGCGCCCAACGTCGTAAATGTTGTAACCTAAAGGGTTAAATTATGTTAATTTTATAAATATTTTAAACTTACCTTGTTTCAATCTCTTTATTGTTTTTACACGGGGCTGAAAAAGAAGAAGTTACAATTAGTATTATTCTTTTAAATTAATAATTTTAATTGTAGTAAGGAATTTAATACATTCAGTACTTACCATGTTCGTCCGTCCTCGTGTTGGTTTCCATTATAGTATTTTTGACATTTTTCGCTTTTATTCATTCACAATTATTTTAGTGTGGTCACTTTAGCGATATTGCATATCTTAGCCAGGGTTGTACATAGTGGTGAATATCAGTATAAGTGTTACCAGTGTGTTAGGGTTACCTTAGTGTCCATTTGTAAAGTTCGTTTTTTGATTTGGAATCAAGGATTTTCCCTCCCATCCTGGCTCCATATAAGGACCACAGGAATGGTTGGGTTTTGTAGTGTGCACCCTGTGTTGCGTTTGGTTGAATGTGGCAACCTTAACGGAATATATGAGTCATAAAAAAGTAACAGATGTTTATGACTTCTTTTGTTTACTTTCTGTTACTGTTTATATTTTTATGAGGGTCATAAAATAATAAAAATAAGTTGGCGGTATATGAAAAAAAAAGGAAAACAGTTAAAACGGTTGATAGGAATAATTTTGAGGATATATAAAGGGAAGGTTTTGTTTCAGAAAGGAGAGAGAAAAGAAAAGGGAGAAAAAGTTTTGATAGCGGCCAGTAAAGTTTGAGAAAAAGTTGGTGTTGAAGTTTTGTTTTGTGTCAGTTTTTTTTGAGAAAAAAAAAGTTGTAAAATTTAAGTTTTTAAAAAAAAATATGATTTATTGGTTTTATTAGAAAATTTTGTTGAAACATTTGTCGCAAATAAATAGACAGTAAATAATAATGATAAAAAAAATAATGTTACTTAAGAACTAAGTTAAAGCTAAAATCTTAAATTAAAATTATAAGCTAAATAAAACTAAAGCGAAATACACTAGAGCTAAATGAACTAAAACTAAATACACTAAAGCTAAATAAGCTAATACTAAATAAAACTAAAGCTAAATAAAAGTAAAGCTAAATACACTAAAACTAAATGAAGTTAAAAGATTCAAAATAAATTACATACATTACTACATAAAAGAATAAGCCGTGAAATAAATTAGTGGTGGTTCTGTGAAGAAAAAAATCGCTTGGTCTTGTTGCCGTCATCAGGATCATCATCATCTTTTTGGCGTCATCGTTTGGAGGTATCCCGTGAGTTGGAGCTGGCCAATATTCCTGGAAATAGAAGAAAACTTTTATTATTTGAGGTCAGGTAATCTGCGACATTAGACTAAAGACAGACAATAGGACGTTTCACGGACATTTATTTTTGAATATATATTGTTTTTTTTATAGTTTTTTTGATTAGGGAAAATTATAGTTTACCTTTGTCATTCCCCTCTGGAAATCTCGAGGGTGCGCGTAAATTGTGTAGGGTATGAGCTCAGACCTTAGGCTATCTATTCCGTAGGTACAGATTTTCCTTAACCTAAAAAGAGAAAAAAAGAAATAATATATATAGTTGAATTTGGTTTTACACTTAGGACAGGGACTAATAACACATATACTACGAACTAGCAGGTTCCTGAAATATAGGCTAAATTTGCAATTTTGTTTTTTTCTTGAGATTTAATTTTTCACTACTTTTGTTTGTTTTTTTTGTTTGTTATTATTTTAAAATTTAAAATTCTTTTTTTATTTAACTCAAATATTTGTTTTAAAGCTTGTTCTTTATTAAATTTTGTGTTTTTTGTCAATATTAATTTTGTATATTAAATTTTCTTAGTTTTTGATTTTAATATAATTTTAATTTTGTTTTTAATAAAATATACATACCTTTTTTTATAATGTTTAAATGAATTGTTTTTGAGTTATCATTTAATATGATGGAGTAGAATTTTTCAGCTGGGGTAAGTAGGGGGAAATAATCCTATTATAAGGAGATGTTTGGGACACCCAAAATCCTTAGCATACGGTGTCATGGAGAGACTTGCCTGTCTCTAGTGGGAGGGTGTATTTTCCTGACGTAACACCTGTCAGAAGTCCGATGTGTGTATGTGAAAGTAGGGAGTTGCATCTGCTTTGGGTTCCCGCATTATTTTGTTTTTTTTTTTTTGCTGGTATGATTTTTTTTGTAAGTTGGTGAGTGCCGGACCAGTTAGTTGGCAAGAACCACCCCGTTCGGCGAGCTCTAGCCGGAGCATACGCGAGCATACCAGCGCCGCCGACAATCTGGCCACTCGATTTTATTGGTAAACGTTTCACCACACTCACCGTCATTACAAATATAATAAAAAATGGTCACCTTGTACTAGTTTGCTCCTCGTTCGCCGGCGTAAGAAATAGAAATAAATTTATTGCAGAGTTCGCCACAATTGTATGCATTCTCATATACACAAATGTGTTTTATTTTGGAAGACGAATATTTGCGACGAAAATTCGTCGTTAATCCCAATTGTGCGCCTAGCATAAAGTAGTAGTATTTCAGTATAGAGTCGTTTATTTTGCCAAAATCTTTGTCCATAGAGAAATTATATGAATTATATGAGATAAAGCGTAATATGGGAGGTGGGCGTGTTATTGCGAGTATTTCGATAAAAAAAAATTTCAGCATTGTACATCTAATTTTGTTAGTTTTATGACGTTTATGACATTGTGCGGTATAAGCTTTCGTAGATTTTGATCTATAAATCCTTTTGTAATGTATAGATTTGAGCAATTTGCAGGGAGATATATTTTTTTACTCAGGAAATATACTTTCACAGTTTCATTGCTCTACGTCAATGTGTTTAGACACAATCGAATTTTATTCGATGTTGGAATTTTATTGAACTTCCCTTGAATTACGGCCTATAACTCTATTTCTAATATACCGATTTACCCCTTTTTCAATACAAAACAAACCTTGTGTATGAAAAATATTCTGGCAAAATTTGATCCCTTTTACTTATTCGGTTCGAGCTCTATCGTGCTTTCAACAGACGGACGGAACTAAAATAAAATAAGGACTCTGAAAATATGTACTTTATGGGGTCTAAAATAAATATTTGGAAGTGTTACAAACGCAATAACAGTTTTTTTTTTCGGTGGTGGGTATAAAAATTATATTATTATAATTTTATCAGAAGAAAATTAAATAATAAAAAAAAAACTTTTACATTGTTCTTTGTTTTGGCCAATTAAGAAAGGTATATAAGTACTAAATACATGTTGAAGTTATAAAATGCAAATTCCCTTTGTTCTACACATTTAAATACGGGAAAATTTAGCTTTGCTTAAAGAAATTGACTTCTGTTTTAAAACAGTATTAATTTTCTCGGAAATATATGTATGTAACTTTTCCCTAATAAACAGGGAAAAACTTTTGAAAGTATTAAGCAGTTCTAACTTAATTTTAATCAGGAGAGGCTTTAAAGCTTGTGTTATTTATGCGAGATATTTCAAATTATTTCTGTACAACACATGATGTAAGGAGAAAATTAATCTTCAGATTAATTGTTACTTTTAGAAAAACATTGTTTTTTGTTCAGTTGGCTAAAAGAATGACAAACCACAATTATACCTTCTCCGCCACGGTACGGTGATATGTGTTTCAAAAAACAGATTTAAGAAGAAGTTAAAGACCCGAAGACAGTAGTTAGATAGTGTTAAAAAAGATGTTGAAAATAGTGAACAAATAAAACTGGAGATTTGCCGAAAATAGAAAAGAATGGGGAAAAATAATGCAGCCAGATTGTAACACTACATATGAACGTAATAAAATTGTTTTTATTTATTTAAAAAAATTTTATTTTTCTGTGACAATAAAAACGTTTATTAAACTTTTAATATTATTATTACTTATTTATTTCTTCCTTGCCTCTTGTTTTTTTTTTTTTTTTTTTTTGTTAAGAAACATACAAAAATAAAACAACTTTTGACAGTTGTACATAATAAAAAATAGCTCAGCTGATGATCAGCTGATAAAGTGCAATCACCTTTTTGATTACACTTTAGTTAGTACTTTATTACCAAGTAAAAACTAGCTTTATAGTACTATTTGAGCTGATAAAGTGTCGTATTGTCGTATTTAATACAAATTTTAAAAAATTTTACCATTTAAAGTTTTTGGGACATTATAACAATACGACATATAGGATTTCTTGTAAAAATAGCAAATATTAATTCATTGATTTTTGGCTTGAGTTCATTTTATAAATGACTTTTTATATTAATTTTTTTTATTTGTGGTAAAATAATAAACTAAAAAAGTAAGTTTTTTCCCTACACTAGTCAAGTGGAATTTGAAAGAATAAACTGACACCAGCCGAGGGGATTGCATTTTCAAAATGTTATAATGTTGGATGTTTTACGGTTAGATTTACAAAACAGTTACATACATACCTAAAGATATGAATATACGTGTTTAGTTATTTTTTATGTTTTAAGAAGTAAATGTTATAAAAATCAAATATTTTCTGCGTTTTGATTCTCTGGTTGTATATTTTAATTACATATTATACAAGTGAAAATCAGTTCCCAGAAAAAATTCATAATTTAGGTGTAAAGGCCTAATTCTGTGACGTGCAATTCTGCTATTTAATTTTTGTAGTTACTTTTTCTGTAAAAACTTATCTGCTTTACTTTAAAGGATAACTTTACAAGAACAAGCTTATTATATTTTTTGTATATTTTTCTCGTCAATGTCCATACATAACAAAAAAAAATTTGTAGTGTCAGATTTCATATATAAGCAAAGAGAGTCTTTATTGTAGGCACGTTAATAACAGCTGTTTCTCTTTCAATGGCCGTCACTTAACGTTAAATTCTATTTTTCTACAGGTTTGTCCGCAACAGAAAAGAACTAAAAAGTAACAACAAACCACACATGCAGATTTTCAATTGAACAGAAACAAAACAACTGATTCATAACAGCACAGAACGTACAAACTAATTCTGCCTTTTGTTCTCTAATCTGTCAGCTCTGTGTACAAACTAATTCTGCCTTTTGTTATCTAATCTGTCAGCTCTGTGTATACAACACTGCGAAAAAAAGGATTTTTTTTTGCCCAGTTAATAAAAACAGAGTTGCTTTTGTGCTTTTTATGGTATAATAAATATACATACATACCTACATACTTGTGTATGACTGTAAATTTACTGTTATCATACAATAAATTCTCTATCAACATTTTTTCCGTCATGTTATTGTTACGAATTTATTAAGCAAAATTAGGTGAAGGCAATGTGAGTACTGCCGAACGCTGTATATGTATGTACATATATTGTGTCAAACTGTGTACAAGCACAAGAGTTCGTATAACATTCGTCATTTTGTTCGTAACGGTGAGATGGTAGTTGTGGTGGTGATTTTCGATAGATATACATAATGATAGACAAAGTTTGTTATGTTAAAGTCCAACAACATTGTATAGATAAAAGTAAAAAATAATAAAAAGCAAAGTTGTTAAAAATTTAAGACTTAAAATAATAAAAAGTGTTTAAAGAATTAACAATCAGTGCAGTATGAACATAAAAAAAGTTTTGTAAAACTATTTGTACTCGGATTTAGCCATAATAATGGTACGATTTTAAGGAAAAAAATGAATAAAATTTTGTCATTGGGACAAGAAATCCTTTACACAAACACACATGCCCTTATGAGTATGTGTTTTCAGTTTGTTCTGCCAACACGAATACATGTTATATATTGAGGTATGTATGGATGTTTGTATGCATGGTAAAGTATATACAAATCAGTTATATTCAATGGTGAAAAAATATACATATTCTGGTGAAAAAAATGTCTAAAAAATTAATAAATGAATTTTGAAGAGATTTAAAAAAAATTGTCTTGTAACATTTTTAATTAAAAATAAATAAATTATATTCCATATCTTTTATGAGCAACAATATTTGTATTCGTGTCGTTGTCCCACCCAATCATTGGAGGGACTCGCAAATAAAATCATATATTGATTATTATTTACATATGTATGTAAATATGTATGTATATAAATATGGATCTACATGTGTATCAGTATTTACATACATATTTATGGGATTGTGTTAATATGTATGTACAAATGTTTATATTGCAAAAACTAATCTTCACATAACTATCATTACCTAAAACAATTAAATGTGTATAAATATGTACATATGTATGTAATTATGTACACAGAAAGAAATAAAAATGAGGTTTGATTACAAAATTCAAAGATCCTAACAAAAAATTTTTTTAATTATCGCTTATAACAAAATTTGTGATACTGATTAAAAGAAATTGTTATTGGTTAATCAATTTTTTTACAATAAATATTTAACAAAAATTTTTGTCATCCTGAATAAAAACGCTTTCCATTTATCACTTTCTTGTTGATAAAAAATATTGGAAAAAAAATATTGTTTGGTACAAGAAATTGTTATCTTGATTATCTCATTTTTTAGGAAAAAAATTGTTTTGATTAAAATTTTGTTCAAACCATTAATTGTTTTTGTTAAACTCTAAGCAGGTTGTAATTAAAATATACTTCAATTTGAATAAAAGTTTAATCGTTGTTATATATTTTCTATAGCCCCTGCATAAAATAAATGAAATTTCGTTTAAAAAATTGTTAATTTAATTATTATTTATTAATTTTAATAAAGTAAAATATAAATAAACAAGTAAGAGTGCTATATTCGGCCGTGCCGAATCTGATAATACCCTTCACCATCATGTACATAGTTATAATCCCACATGGTAGCGTAACCTATATTTCTTGTTATATGCCATTTTTCTTTATTATTTCCGACGCTTTCCTCGATTTTTAATTTGTACGTAGTTATCTGTATTCTACTAGGCAAGCCCTTTCATTTGACACAAATATTATTGGGGTAAAAAAAAAATTGTTCCGCCATTTTGTTTTAGACGCCATCTTGGATTTTATATTTTTTTTTTTATTAATTTACTGTATTCTACTGGTCAAGCCCTTTCATTTGACACCAATATTAAGGGTGTTCAAAAAGTTACATTTTAAAACACCAGATTTGACCCATATATAAATTTATTGTCCGCCATTTTGTAGTGGCGGCCAAAATGAATTTAATTGTTTTTATAGTGCTTATATTGCGCTCGTCAAGTCATTTCAGATGATACCAATATTGACTCTGTCGGTTGTCTAGAAGCTGAAAAAATTTGATTTTCGTTTGTAAATTTTTGGATTATATATTTTTCAATAAAATTTTTTGCCTATAACTTTACCGATTAGAGCCCGATTTATCTAAAATTTTTCATGAATATCTCTAGAGGCATATTTTATTTACCAATAGTTGTATGTAAATCAATGCTGTCCAAAACTCTCAAAAAATGAAATGCGTCTGTATTGGATATGATAATATTGCCCAGCAAACACAAAACTAAGCATTACAAATGTAATGAATTTTACTTTTAAAAGCAAAATAGAAATGATGTTTAAAAAAGTTAACAAAATTAAATACAATTTTTAATTTACAATTAAAACTTAAAAAATTAAGTGTATTTACGCATTATAAATTAAGTTTTCCAAATTTAAGGTTTCGTAACAATTTCTTATTAACAAAATATGTTTTAAATTTAAAGAACTTAATTTATTTCTCTGCTTGGAACAAATAAATTTTAAGTCGGAAAAAATTTGTTCGCAGCAATATGTAGAAGAAAAAAGGGATAACAAGGAAATTGGAAACTGACTTTATGAAATCTGTTCTATAATTTAACATTTGAAAAGTTTTTCGTAAAATATTTTTTTTTGCTAAAATTCCATCCATAAATGGTCTGCCTTGCAGAGCGATTTCCAAGCTTATTTGACTTGAAATCTCCATTTTTATTTTGCAAAATTTCCTCATTTTGTTCTTCTTGCAAAACCCATTCATTAATTTTTTGCATATAAAGGTTTTTTTGCTTAAGAAAAAACATTTTCCTTTTTTCCTCTTTTAATTTATTTATTTCTTTGTGAAAAAGGTCAAAATGCCTTTTAATTGAAAATGTTTTCTTTGTTTTAAATGTTTGGTAACATAAAATGCATTAAATTTTTGTCTTCCATTATACTATTTTGTTTGCTGGTTTATTTTGAAATTAAATCAAAGCTGAAAAAACAAAAAAAGCGGAAAAAAAGCGTACGCATCCGCACATGTGCACTCGTTAACACTCAACGACTGAAATCAAACTGAAACAGAAGAGAACAAGTGTCGGTGTGAGTTTTTTTTTTTTATTGTTTTTGTAGCACAATTGTGCACAGAAAATGAAGATTTGGACAGCGTTGATGTAAATTGTAAATTGCTGTATGGCTGAAAAATTTTAATTTGGTGGTAAAAATATGGGAAAAATTTATCATATCTCAGAAAGTTATGGGGCGATTGTGCTGAATTTCAATAGCGATTCATTCCGGGATATTTCCAAAAGATTGATACCATATACAGATCTGAGAAACATATGGTTGCTTCTAAAAGTTGATTTAAACCAACACACGGACAGACGGTCAGGGCTTTATCGACTCCTCTATTCATAAGCTTTCAGAAAATATATACTTTATGGGGTCGGAAATGAAAATTGTAGAAATTACAAACGGAATGACAAAGCTATATATACCCTTGTGCTCCACAGGTGAAGGGTATACAAATAATAATTGAGTTTACAACAACATAAACATTGACATTTTTTAAAATAGTATGAAAAAATATATAAATGAATTTCTTAGTGCTGTTTAAGTTTAATTATTTCATTAATTAAGGTAAATAATTAAGTTCATAAAAAAACGTTACAAAAAGTTATAAAATACATCAGATTATTTCGGAAACTTTAAATTAAACACGAAAAAAACTTTAAATAGAAAATCGACAGCAGTAATTATTTGTACCATTGGATATTTAATCTCATCGAAGTAAACAAATATTTTGAGACTTCACCAATAATTAAGAGCATCGGTTGAATATTGCATTTTTGAAGTTTTAGAATTTTTAATTTCATATCCAATTCCAGTTTTGTTTTTGCTATTAATGCAAACGAATCTTGAGAGTCCGCTACTGTGAATTTGTTTCAAATTTTTACTCCAGTTTTGTCCGCAATAACTTTTTACTGTGAAGGAAAGAAATGATGTGTAAAATATAAAATGGAAAAAATTCTTGATTCTGAAATTAAAAAAAATGGCAAACTTTTCTGAATTGGAAAATGATAAATTAAAAAATTAAGAGCTTACCATCATCCCAAAATGGTAGCTCTTGTAACATTTTGGATATTGAACCATTAGGTACTTAAATTTTAAGTATATGAAATTTTTTATTTTCAGCAGAAACCCATTTTGTTTTCATGTCTTTAGCTTGCGGATGTTTGATACAAAAATCAATTTTAATCTAGAAGAATAAAAAAGTAAGAAATATGCTTAAAGCCGATTTGCAATGTGTATCCAGAAGATTTATTGTATTCAGGCTACAATTTTAAAATTTCGGACGTAGTTGTTGACTTTATTTGCTTAAATCTGTATTGGGAACATTTTATTCAATACAAATCCATTTCTTCGTTGCTAATGTTTCCATTTCGAAGAATCTGGATAGCCCAATTGGAGTCCTTCTCTGGAACTTTAACAAATAAAACATATTTAGTCATATTTTAAACACACAAGAGTATTGAAAATAATCTCACCAAATTTCTCTCAATTTCTCTTAATATGTTATTGTAACGTCTTTTCAAAGCATTGTAACAATAACTGACACAACACGGATGAAAATCATAGTACAATTGTACTTTTTATGGAACATTTTTGACCTTGTTGGTACCGTGGTACTACCGCGAGCTACTTGGTACAATTTGAACATTTGTCCATGCTATTTTTAATTTTGTTTGTGTGTGTTTTATTTTATACTGTCAGCTTCTCTGTTTTTGTTGCAATGCTGTTGTTAAAACGATTTTATGTACCAGGTGGTGTCAAATCTGCAACAACAAAATCTGCCTAATACACTATTGCAAACTTCTTACAAAAATCACCTGTTAATTTGGCACCACCTGGTACATAAATTCGACTTGGGTGTTGTTATATGTATTTTATTTTATCTATGATTCGTAAGTATGTAAGGTGGACTTTATAATAAAGTACTAAAATGGTTCAATAAGTTTACTCCAGAAAAATATACTATGGGAAAAACAAATTCAATAGTACCTCTTCTGGTGAAAATGTTTCTAAACGAACAAACAAACTTTGAATCAATAAATAATCAGTACAGAGCACTAGCCGATTTCATTGAACTTAGATCGAACAAAGATTCAAATATTTTCTATTTTTGGTCTAAAGTAACACAGATGAAAAATTAATTAAATGAGTTCATGTTCCCAGATATTTCAAGAATTGCAATTCTGTATATTCTGCATTCCTCGGCCAACGTCGAACGAGTTTTTTCTTTCCAAACCCTAATTAAAACAAAGGAAAGAAATATACTACACGTTTCTACTGTTTCAAATTCTTGTTGCTTTAATTTTAATTAAAATTTAATATCTAAAAGTATTTAATAAATAAAATTTGTTAAATAACCGATCTCTACGTATGTACCTATGAATATAATATTTTTGTTAAGTTTCTGTTTTTTTATTGTTTACTTTAGAATTTTTATAAACATTTTTGTTAAGCTTATGTTTTTATTAAAAAAATTGTACCATCATGGCCTAAAAAGTATATTTTATTTTCATACTTTTTACAAAATCATAAAAGCCATTTTCCTTCCCTGTGACACAGTAACGACAAAACAGTGCATCAAGGCGAATTTATTTATCAGGTGGTGTTGACAACGCAGCTGATCTACTTTTTTATTTGCTTAAATGATGGTTGAGTTGTCAAAAATTATATATGTTTACATAGATTACTCCTTCCCGCGCAAAAAAACACAAACAAAAACCATGTAGTTTTTGAAACATCGGCAGTCAAAAGCAACAATAAAAAACCATGTTGTTTTTTTTAATATTGTATTTGTTTTAGAATTACCACTACCTGATAAATAAATTCGCCTTGCAGTGCATGTTGTAAATAAAAGCATAGTAACACAAAAAAAAAAAAAATAAGATTTATCAATTAGTCGGTTACTTTTTCCAATTTGTTATTTTCTATTAATTTTTTTATCATACCAACTTATTATTTTAACAAATTAACTATATTTTTAATCAACTATTTTTTGACATTATCAAAACCAAAAAACAAATTTGATATTCCTTTTTTTCTTTGTATTTTTTGTTACTAACACATAATCTTTATTCTTACAAGTAAAAAATAATAAATTTGTATATATTGTTACGTTTATACCTTTTATAAACGTTGGATTATTTCATTTAAATAATCGTTGAGTTATTTTATTGCAATCAAAAACAGTTGAAATTAGTTATAAAATTAAGAGCACTTTATTTAAAGACACTCAGATATTATTTTATAGCACTTTACTTATTTCACTTATCGTGATACACTTTTATTATCAAACTCACTTTGATACGCGCTTTACAAGCTCTACTGTTATACTGATCATGTTAGCTGTGTTGTTCGGCTATTTATAGTAACATAGTGGTGTTCGGTAACATTCGACAAAGTTCTCGTATGTACATTCTATTACATTCGAAAACCGTTACATTTAAATTAACACATTAAGTAATATGTAGGAATAATAGAAGTGCCTAAAAGTATGCTACACATAATAACAAACATAATTTTCGAACAACCAGCGAAATAAACTAATACAAATAAAACTACAGTAACTTAAACTACTACAACTAAAATAAATTAAAATGTAAATTAAGCTACTTAAAAATAAATCTGTAACACTACCGCCCGCTTAAGCCTGTTCGTCCCGAATAGGCACAAATTCACTTTATCCGTACTTAGCGAGGCGCTCGAGATGAACCACTTTCATCTTTGATCTTGGGCTCTTGTATTTTTGGATTCTATACACCACATCATTTATTCTCTTTATCACCTTACACGGTCCATCCCAATGATTTTGCAGTCCTTTATTGCGTTGTGGGTTATATAGTAGAACTCGCTGACCCTCATTAAAGCCTTCAGATTCTGCTGCACGGTCGAATCTGGCTTTCATCTTGTTGCTGGACATGTTTGTTTGCTCAAAGGGGCCGCTCAAGTTATACTTCTGCAATGGCTCACGACTTTTTATTGCTTGGCTTTTCGCTACGATGCATTGGGCGCAATTTTCTATCCAACCGGCTACCGATTGTTGACAGCCAACCCAATAGAACAGTTGCTTTAACTTTTTAAGGGTTTTTGTCATGCCAAAGTGACCTCCACTGAGACCTTCGTGAAACTCCCTTAAAACTTCGTCAACTTTAGAGCACGGCACCACAATTAGATTTGTGGCCGATTTTTCACTAGCACTTTCCCATATTCGATATAGACATCCATTAACCACCTTAAGGTTATCCCGCAGCGCCCAATAGGATTTCATCAGTGGACTTCCCGCTTTGCCAGTATAGGATCTTTTCTTTGCGCCACTGACCATTCACCGCTTTTGTCTATATGCGTAAGTCGAACATCTGTTACGCACTCTTCTTCCTCAGGTTTTGCACAATATTTGCTCTTCAAGCTGCAAAATTTTCGGGAACGTGCATCCGCATTGCCATGTTTGACCCCTTTTCTGTGCTCAATACTGGAGTTATTTCCTTGAAGTCGTTTAGTCCAGTAATCCAACAGAATCTCAATGTTCCGCAAAATCATAACTTTTCATCCCATGTTATGACTTATCATAAAATCAGCGCCCACGATTACTTCATCCACAATGTCAGCAACAACAAATACATGATTAACACTTATATTTGCAATAGTTAATTTCACCTTTATTTTTCCATAAACATTAGCAAACTCCCCAGTAGCTGTTCGTAAACTTACACCATATAGTGTTTCGATTTTCTTCTTGACTATATCAGGTCTAATAATTGATTGTGATGCTCCTGTATCAATTGTTAGAACATGCCTCCGACCATTGATATACCCACAAGCAGTAAGGTTGCTATTTTTCTGCTGCATAACTGATATGGAGATTGTGGGGCCCTCTGTAATGGGATCTTGCTCATGCCTATAAGTATTAACTTGTTTTAAGGGTAACTGCGTGTTTTCCAGCTTGCTGTACTCAGGTGGCGATACAAATCTAGCCCGCTTTCTTAATACTTTACAATTTCGCTGATAATGCCCATTCTTACCGCAGTTATAGAATTTGGCTTTTACTTTGCCTAGCTTCTCCTATAACTGCATTTTTAATTTCATTGGCTATATCTCCGTCTTTTTCTGAATAAAATTCGAGATTTCTCGCCTTACATATTTGTGGCCTAGAGAGTAATTTTGCGGTCTCCTGTGTCAGAGCGTATGCTGCAGTTTCTGCAAACGTTGATTTATGTATGCTAAACACCGCGTGCTTTATTTCTGGATCACGTATTCCATTAACAAACGTTTCAATTTTAAAATGATCCAAAAATGGGTGATTTTCACCTGGATATGTCAACTGCACCAAACGCTCGATCTCCGTTGCGAAATCTTGTAATGCCTCGTAATTCCATTCGGTATATATCTCGTTTGTGCTCGCCGCCATACTTACGTTGTAGCGCCACCATTATGTCATTGTAATTTTCTCTGCAGCCAATAGGTATACTTTCTAGAACTTGTGCTGCGTTGCCTTTTAATGCCAAAATCAGCTCTAAAGCCTTTTCTTCATTGTTCCACATATTTCTACTGGCAACTGTCTCAAACTGAAATTTAAAAACGTTAAATGGTGCACTGCCGGCAAAAGTAGGGGCCTTTATTCTACTCGATATTTCTGGAATTATCCGCACTGGTCCCTCGTGACATTGAAGATCGTTGATTTTTATTTCCAGATTTTTAAATTTTTCGTCAACATTTTTTACTTGTAACTGCAATTTTTCGTCAACATTTTTTACTTGTAGCTGAAATTTTTCGTCAACATCTTTGACTTGTAATTGTAATTTGCTATTGAAGTCACTTGCTTGAGTAACTATGCAATCTTCAAGGTCAGATATTTTTGTATCAATTTTATTAACTGGCTTTTCAATGCCCTCTACTCGGTTATTTACAGCTTCAGAAATTTCTTGAAGTTTCTCGTTTGTAGCTCTAGCTGTTTCTTGCACTTCTTCTTTAACTTCAGCTAATAATTTTTCATTATTAGCTCTAGAAGATTCTTGAACTTCTAGTTTAACTTCAGCTAATAATTTTTGACTGTTAAGTTCCATTTTTTCTATCATTGCTGCAAGCATTGTACTTAAATCCATGTTGTTTGTGGTTGCTCGAATGAAGACTTCCATTTCTTCTTTTTCGTCAAACTCGTAACTATCAATGTCAATATTACGCCGCTTAAATTCATCTAGAAGTGTCTTCTGCAATTCTACTTTATTACCTGTTGTCAACAATGCCAGCTTACTCAATTCCTTCTTGAGTTGTTCTACTTTAAGCTCCTCGAATTTCATGTCTGGTTTTTATTTTTTTTTTATTTTTAATGCAATTTCACTTCTCACACCAGTTGTTACGTTTATACCTTTTATAAATGTTGGATTATTTCCTTTAAATAATCTTTGAGTTATTTTATTGCAATCAAAAACAGTTGAAATTAGTTATAAAATTAAGAGCACTTTATTTAAGGACACTCAGATATTATTTTATAGCACTTTACTTATTTCACTTATCGTTATACACTTTTATTATCAAACTCACTTTGATACGCGCTTTACAAGCTCTACTGTTATACTGATCATGTTAGCTGTGTTGTTCGGCTATTTATAGTAACATAGTGGTGTTCGGTAACATTCGACAAAGTTCTCGTATGTACATTCTAGTACATTCGAAAACCGTTACATTTAAATTAACACGTTAAGTAATAGGTAGGAATAATAGAAGTGCCTAAAAGTATGCTACACATAATAACAAACATAATTTTCGAACAACCAGCGAAATAAACTAATACAAATAAAACTACAGTAACTTAAACTACTACAACTAAAATAAATTAAAATGTAAATTAAGCTACTTAAAAGAAATCTGTAACAATATGCACGACAAGATTTAATGGAGGTTAAGAGGATTCCAAATCAAAAATAATAATAATCAATAATACATAATAAGTATCTGCAGCTAGTGAATTGATCAATGAAATAAACGTTGTTTTTATTAGTTGACTGCATACACACATCCTCAAAACAATTTCTGTCCACAAATAGATTCATGTATATATTTTAGTTAGTAATATTTCTTTATTAAAATTGTGTCACCGCTGGGGGGAAACATCTCGCGACCTGTGAATGACATCGAAATATTATTCATTGAGTATTATTAAAAAAACATGTTCATACATATATGTATATAAGTGGGTACGTTTAAGGTTGAAAAATACACCATCCGTACATATTCGTTTGATATTCGGCATAAGTAAATACAAGTATCCGAAATCTAAGAATTATTTGTACAATTTTAAATTCCTGCACTATAATTATAAGACAAGGAGGTAATAAATAAATAAATAAATAAATAAATAAATAAATATATAAATAAATAATATGAAATATTCGATATTGTACATAGTACAACCAAAGGCTATAGTCTATAGTCTTTGGTACAACTATGTCATCGGGTATCTGTAAAAAAGCGAGTAAAATGAGTAATTGTTTTTATAATCTTAGCGAGAGCTTTAAGTTGAAAATTTCCAAGCGTTTTGGTTTAGTGACACCCCTTTCTGACTAGGCAAGTCACTTGCGCAAGAGACTTGCGCAAGTCTTGTGTTTATAGACAAAAGGGTCGGGTTAAGAGGAAGAAACTTGCTCATATTTGAGTATACACTTGCCTGTACTCGGATAGTACGAGCAAGTTTTTGTTGAGAAACCAAAAACAAAAAAGAAATAAAAACAAACAAGAGTGCTATATTCGGCCATGCTGAATCTTATATACCCTTCACAACGTGTAGTCATGCAACAACAATTGTTTATATCATCATTTATCTCATATGAAATACGTACATACATATAAAAAAATATATATATAAAAACATCCCATTGTAATATTATAAATTTAGTTTACTTATGTGTTTAAAAAAAAATAAATTAAAAGAAAAATTAAAAATAAAACAATAAAAATTTGAATAATATAGGTTTGTTCGACGTACGTTACCGCGGAAACCCGCGGGCTCCCAATTTTACCGAAAAGCGTTTCTTGTGTTGAAAATTGGGTAAATTGGGTAAATGAGAACGTTCATGAGAGAGTAATTTGTGTTTCTCTTTTTACCAGACTTTACCCGTATTTTTTTTGCGTGTAAAATGGGAAAACTGTCAGATCACTAAATCAGCTGTTTTCAAATTGTAAAAATATAAAAGGTTGAAAAGATTTTTTATTTTTGTAAACAATGGAATATACTTTGTCTGAGAATATAAATAGAGTTTTTGTAATTTGAATAATTTTAATAACTAATAAAACATATGCATTTCACTCTAGTGTTTGTTAGGACATACCTTAACAAACATTAAACTTAAAAACTAATAATTTGTTGAACAATTTTTTTTTAGCAAAAGCAGAGGTCCAAGCTGTTGGTAGAAAAACGGCGTGGTGGCGACTAAGTGCAAAAACTACCGGCGCACAGTGAGACAGCTCTAAAGTAACAGCGGCAAAAAATAGTTTTTGGCGTGTCGTCCAATTTGGATGAAATTTTCACAGTATATTAACAGATATATGAGTAACAATTCCCTGAAATTTGAGATTCATAACTTCATTACTTTTTGGTCTAGAGCAAGTCAAAGTTGAGGTATGCTAACGCGCTTGAAATATGTTGGTTCAATATGTAATATTCAAAAGCTTATCAATAAAAAAATACATAATAAATATAACCTTAAAGTATTTTTTTAATTAATTTAGTTGTTGTAGAATGAGTAGATAAAAAAATAAATTTAAAAAAAGAAACACAAAAAAAATTTCTTTACAACAGAATTGTGGTGTAAAAATTTAACATTTTGCATTTTCAATGGACTAGGAAATATAGAGCAGCCCCTCGCCCTAGGTGCAGACTTATATCAAATGAAAGATTAAAGTCTCAGCTTTCATTTAAAGTAGAGGACATATAGCAAAAGTTTGCAAAACTACTTTAAACATACAAAAAACTACAAAAAATACGCAACGTGCACATTTTGTCGCTATTCGTATGTACATATGTTAGCATGCAATAGCATGTTTATAAATTTTTAATTTTTTTTTAATTGTTTGTTTGATATTTTATATTGTGCTCACAAGCTTTTTAAAAACAAACTGTAAAAAAATATTACATTGTTGTTGTTTTAAATATTATTGATCAACAAACGGTAATTGCAATTATGTATATGTTTAATTCACAATATACATACAGTGAGCAAAAAAACAACTTGTACACTCAGTAAATTTAAATAAATGATCAAATAATTAAAACTGAACTTACTTATTTTTAACATGTTATATACGCAATGAGAAGAAATGTTGTCTATTTTTAAATGTGTGCTTAAAACTCTTCTTTCCGTTGATCGTTAAGAAGTTATTGCAGAAAATGAGTTAGGTGGCAGCATTGGTCTGCCAAAAAAAAAGTTGTACACTTGTTGTTTTCTGTTGAAAAAATGTACCGTTATTAATTTATTGAACAGAAAATTATGTATTTTGAATTGTAGTCAGTAGTAAGTCTATAAATGGAGACAGTTTAATTAGTTTTTGTGCTCAAGATATATTAAAAAATATGGCGGGAAAACAAATATCAAAAGATTTGAAAGAAATTATTATAAAATTGTGGAAAGAAAATAATTCAATGCGGGAAATCGGTAAAATAGTAAATAAACCGCATACCACTGTCCATTATGTAGTAAAGACATTTCAGAAAAGTGGATCTGTGGAAAGACCTAGAGGAGGCAGTCGCCCAAAAAAGTTAAATACTCTTCAAATTCAGCGGAAAGTTGTTAATTATATAAAAAAAAGATCCAAAAATATCTGCTGTCGAAATTGCAAAAGATCTTAAAAATGCAGAAATAGTCGATGTGACTCCACAGACAATAAGAAACTTCCTCCATTCGCAAGATTTGAAGGCCTACGCAGTTCGAAAGAAGCCTCTCCTTTCCAAAGCGAATATTAAAAAACGCTTAGTGTATGCAAAGGAGTACTTACACAAAGAAATTACATTCTGGGAAAATGTGATCTTCACAGATGAATCAAAATTCAATATATTTGGCAGTGATGGACGTAAATCTGTCTGGAGAAAGGAAGGGGAAGCACTTAATCCACGAAACATTTATCATACTGTTAAGCACGGTGGCGGAAATTTTTTGGTTTGGGGGTGTATGAGTGCTAATGGAGTAGGTAATCTCGTGTTTATCGAGGGAATCATGAATAAAATAGATTATTTAAATATCCTGAAAAATAATTTGAAACAATCCGCCCAAAAAATGGGTTTAGGGAATGATTTTGTTTTCATGCAAGATAATGATCCAAAGCATTCGGCCGTCATCGTAAGGGAATGGTTGCTTTATAATGCAAAAAAAGTTTTGCCTCATCCTCCCCAGAGCCCGGATTTAAATCCGATTGAGCATCTGTGGGCTCATATGAAAACAAAATTAAGAGATTATCACATATCCGGCAAAGAATCCTTAAAAAACGCTCTCAAAGATATCTGGAGTTCTATTCCCCAAGAAGTTACAAGAAAACTAGTCCATTCGATGCCAAAAAGACTTCTATCTGTTAAAGAAGCTAAAGGACACCATACAAAATACTAAAAACCAAAATATTTTAATCTTTTTTAAAGTTACGTTAAGTTTTTTGTTCTGTACAACTATTTTTTTGTTTATGAGTTTTAGCATATTTATGTTTTTGTTGTTTTTTTAACGTTAAAATATACAAAATGAAAAAGAAGTTTTATTTAAATTAAAATATAGATTTAAAAATTAAATTAATGTGAAATAAAAGTTATAATATGGTTTTACTTTAAACTCTGTGTTTTCATTTATTTTAATTTAACAAGTGTACAAGTTGTTTTTTTGCTCACTGTACATATTTAAGAGTGCAAGTTTATACAAGTTTATATAAAGTGTTAAAAAAAGTTTACAAGGTCATGGATAATTCAATAATTTTTTATAGTGCAATTTCTGATATTTGGATCGATAGCAATAAAGATATTGAAAAAATTAGAATACCATGATGATATTAAAAAATTATTGATAGAATGAAAAAAATTGTTCTTTTTTATTGCATTTTAATGGGAAGTGGGTGTAAGAGTGGGCGTGTTATTGTAATTTTTGCATGAAACATTTTGAATTATATAAATAATAATAATATCAAATTTGAAGATTGTACCTAAAATATTTTAGAAAATATGGCACTTTTTATGTTGAGGTTGTATGGGGGGTGGGGGTAAAAGTGGGCCAAATTCCAAAACTTTATTCCGATAATGTTTGTAACAATATAACATTCAAGTATACCAAAATTTAAAGTTATCCCTTAAGTATTACGGACAATACGGCATTTTACAAATTTCGATTGTATGGGAGGTGGGCGTAAAAGTGGGCGAATTTTCTTAATTTTTTTTTTAAACTGGAATTGTCTCAAAAGTAACCTGTGCAAAAAGTAACTCTGCAATTACTCCTTGTATTTAATGCCAGCGTTGTCTCACTGTGCGGCGGTAGATTGGAGCTGGTTTAAGAAATTATTAAAATAAAAAAAACCGAAAATAAGTGTTTTAACGAAATAAGTAGGTTTTGCGTTAATCATATTGTGCAGTCATATCTTAACGATTACAAAAACTTAGCATTCCACTATTTTTTATAACAAGAGTATTGATCCAGGATATTTTTTAGTAAAAATCAATATATTAAATTTTAATGTGATTAATTTTTATTTTGGCTTAAGTTTATTTATTCTTTTATTTAATTTTATAATTCAAATTAAATTAAATTGTAACCATTTTTAGGAATATATAAAGAATACGAACATGTTAAATAAAGAATTGTCATTTGATAGGTGAAGTAAAAAATTCAACAAAAATTTGAAAAATAATACTAAGATTCACTAATTCAAATTTCATTGAATTGTAACATAAATATAAATTTTCAATAACATAGTAGTATACCGATAAAGAGTGCTGATGATGAAATCGTAGCTGATTTCGAAAATGCATTCCACTCGAATTTAGAAAGAATATTCTAAAAAATGGTTACAATTTAATTTAATTTGGATTATAAAATTAAATAAAAGAATAAATAATCTCAAGCCAAAATAAAAATGATTCACATTAAAATTTAATATATAGTAAAAAGTTCGAATAAAATATAAACATAAAACTCAATATAATTTCCTATATCAAACCTAATAATGATTAAACTATTTTAACGTTATCATACAGAAACTTCTGTTTTTTTATAATAGAAAATTAAATTGATTTCGTATTACCATATATGCACGAATGAAAGCGAGTTGAAAAAACAACGATATATGTTAATATGTTTTTCTTGTAGTTTTTAGTGCAGCCGTAATATATATACATATACTCTGTTGTTTGATTGCGGACATAACAGAGTTATTTTAAATCTTTTTCATTAAAATTTAGTGCTAAGTCCCCTTTTACAATAGAGAAACTGAAAAGCAGACGTCGAAATTTGGTAGCAACGGGTGGAAGTGCATAGTACACATTTATTTCTCTTTAATTTTTTATATATTTTTTCATATTTCATATTATTTTTTTATCTCATCATCTCTTTAGCAGTGAACACCATACGACAGCAAAAAAAATTAGAAAAATAAATTTCTTAATTTTAAAAATTTTAGGAAGCTTTAAAAGAGAATGAGAAAAATATATGCCTCTCATTTCTAGTTTGTAAAAAGAATTTAACGCCATCAGTCGAGATAGCCTGATGCGGTTCATCCGAACAAAATAATTCGGCGACAGCGGTAAGCCGGCTGGGGGCATATCAACAGCCGTACAATTTTGACGTTTTTTTTCGGGCTTGAAATGTGGTTTTTTGCGTTCCAGCAAATTTTGGTAAATTTATCGTTTTCTGAGAGAATTTTTTGTTTACTCTCATTTTACCTGACTTTACCCGGATTTACGTTGAACAAACCTTATATAAAATAAAAAAAAAATTTTTTGGCTCACTCTAACCAGTATACCACGTTTGTATGTATGTGTAGATAATTGATAATTGTAGAAATTTCGAACGGAATGACAAACCTATATATACCGTTTTTCACTGTGTGAAGAGTATAATATGTAAAAGAGAACGAAACTTGGGCAAGTCAATTGCTGAGTCTGAACGTAAGTTCAAGAAAAATAAAAGAAAATAAAAAACTAACTTGCGCAAGTGACTTGCCTAGTCAGAAAGGGGTGTGACACTGCACTTGTTTGGCTTATGAAAACAGTAAAAACTTAATGGTACAAACGCACACATACATAAATATTATGGTAATACATTTATTTGACGATCGTATGCATGTTTATGATCATTAGTCTAATACTATTTATGTTCACACACGCGCCTTACTTATAAATTGAGCAATATATACTTTAATTTTTCAGTTATTGTCCAAAACTCGATATACAACTCTTCAGAAGTATGTTCAGTGAGAAGAAAATTCTATAGGTGACATTTCTAATGTCAAACAAATAAATATACAAAAAAAAAAAAATTTTGTAAAAAAATTAGTTTCCTTGGAGTTGATGGAAATTTTAATAAAAAGTTTGAATAAATTTTTTTTGTTTGTTTTTCAGATTGGCTTCCCCATAAATTTGTAACAGGTATCAATGCATAATTTCAGTTGTCTAGCTGTACTGGAAGAGGGTGCTCAATCGAGTGCTTTTTTTAAAATTTTTGAGAAAAATGCTTAATTTTTATTTTTAAATGTTTTTATTTAACAATCCTTGTCTGTTTGTTTTTATATTTGTACCGGATTCTTACGATCAAATTTTCACTACCTTCCCGTAGCTAGACAATGATAATGCAGTACACCTAATTCTGTTTTTACATGGTTTTGATATAACACGGTTTGAAAATACAATTTTTAACCGGTTTTATTCCATTTAGCACGATTCAAAATAATACAGCACAAATAAACAAAAACGCAAACTGCTGAAACCATACGAAAACAAGAAAGAGCACAAAGTTTCTCTTTCGTTTTTTTTTGTGTATAAATACATACAAGAAAATTTACTGGTCAGAGCTTTTGTAAATAGCACAAATTTAGGGGAATTCCCTTTTTGTGCATACAAGCAAATTTACTTACCAGAGCAATTGAAATGTTTAGTATGTTGTGAACTATAATTGCAATCATACATGCTTGGTCAGACTCAGTGCAATAAAATGAGTTCATCAACTCGAAAAAAAGACGATATTTATCTACTTGGATGTCGGGATCTTGAGTCATTCGTAAGGATTAACGAACTTCAAACTCTTCGGCAAGTTCTACGTCGTTATCACCACACATTAAATGAATCAAGGAATGTGAAAGATTCTGCGCATATGCTTATTCAAGAAGTCATAGAAGTGTGGGGCAAATCTGGTATTCCAACGAGGCAACCAAATCAGTGCGTTGAAAAAATTATAAAAATTCATAAGAACTGGCTGCTTTTAAAGAAAAATAAAACATGAGATTCGCAAGCACAGAAAAATATAGAGCATTTGTTTACAGAAGAGCTAGACAAACTTTTCGATATCGCTCATGCAAACGCTATGAATTTAATCAAAATTGCAGAAGACAGAGAATTTCTCATGGATCAAAGAAGTGATCGTAAGACGATCATGACATCGATTGACAAGAAACTAGCAAAGACCAAAGAACGTTCTCTCAAACGAAAACAAAGAGCTGAAGAATTAAGAAAAAATGCCGCTAAACATAATGCTTTAATTTCATTAGTATCAAGTCAAGAAATTGAACTTGATTTAAGCTGCAGTAGCACTTCGAGTGCAAATACCAATATGAAGGATAAGCAAGAAGATGATTTTGTGGTTACTTTACCAAATAAGAAACAGGTCGCTACAAGTAAAAATGTCTTTGAGCCATCGACTAGTGGTATATTTACACATCACGTTACCAGCGCTCTGGATCGTAACAAAATAACCGACAGAGAAGCAGTGCGGCTGATTATTCCATTGTCTGCCGCACTTGGTTTTAATCCTGCTGCACTCCCAATCTCCCGAAGCACAATTCGACGTGCAAGAAAAAAAGCAAGGACAGAATTCAATGCGAATATAAAAGAACTATTCGACCCGAAGTATCCACTTGTAATACATTGGGATAAAAAAATACGGCCTGATATAATAGGCAATAAGAAAGTAGAACGCCTTCCCATTCTTGTCTCCGGCAATGGTTGCGAAAAACTTGTGTCAAAGAAGGAGCGTGCACCCTACTCGAAGCAAAGACGGGTCGTGATCTTTTATGGCTTGCTTGTCGTCATCACGTGTTTGAAATAATGCTTTCAAAAATATTTACACTGTGCTTTGGGCCATCAAAATCTCCTAAGATTCCATTATTCAAAAGATTCAGCGATGTTTGGGATACATTACCAAAAGACCACTACGTTTGTCTTGACTTCAGTACTAGCACGAAACAGTTTGCCGAAAATACTTTCGAGAGTCTTATGACTAATAAGATAGAAAAAAACAAGTTCGAGGTGACTACAACGAGCTAATAGAGCTCACAATGATTGTTCTGAACAAACCACCTGCAATGATTAGTTGGCGTACTCCGGGACCAATACATCATTCTCGATGGATGGCAAAACTGCTGTATGCAATGAAGATTTTTCTCTTTCGAAATAATTCTCAAGCATTTAAGCTAACCAAAAGAGAACGAAAACAAATTGTTCGATTTGTTAGTTTCGGTGCACTCATATATACGAAGATTTGGATCGAAGCGCCTTTGGCAGAAGATGCAGCCATTAATGACCTCCAACTTTGGAAGAGATTAAAATTATACGAAGTCATTGATCCCGAAATCAGTGCAGCAGCAAGGGTTGTCTTAGAGCGTCACTTGTGGTACTTATCCGATGAGCTAGTTGCCTTTGCCTTGTTTTCCGACAAGCTGTCTTATGAAGAGAAAATGGCCATTGTTGTTGACGGCGGTTCTCGTTTAATAAGAGGTGACTCTGCCAAATTATCAATGGAAGCCACATTAGAAGCCTTTGCATCGCAAAGAACGCTGAAAACGCTCTCAGTTCTAGAAATCATGGACTCTTTCTTGCAATTACCTCCTGAGGCTTGGGATGACAATGTTGATTACCTTCAAGGTAAAAGTTGCATAAGAAATTTGCGTGTGGTTAACGACACTGCGGAGAGGGGTGTAAAACTATTCGAAGATTACAATAAGATACTCACTAACAATGAGGAGGAAAAACAATTTTTACTTCATGTCGTTGAATAGAACAGAAAGATCATTTCTACTGAAACTTTAAAAACGATGCTAACAAACTTAGTTTTAAGTTGAAAAAAAATTAATTAACACTATTTTTAAGTATTTCTTTATTTATATTATTTTGTGTGTGTTTTAATACTATTTATTTTATTTATTTATTAATTTTTTTTTCTCAGGATTTTTTCATAAAATTCAAATATTTTAAGTTGCTGAACTTTTGAAGACAACAATATGAATGGTAGGTGTAACAAAACTAGAGGGTGGCGTAACTTCTGAATTTCTTTAAACTTGCTTTTTTGTTCACACACCACAATTTCTTCGGAATTTTTTCTGTTTTGTTTAGCTTTTTTTCAATTCTAAAATTTTTTTCAATATGTAGCACGCCTTAAATTAAAATTTTTTCACTAAAATAATTTTTTTTTGTTGTTTTCTATTTTAAATATTTAAAATGTTTTTTTTGTGACGTTTTTAATTCAAATTATAAATAATTTACACACCTAAAACCGAAACACAGAATGAAAAGAAATATTTAACTAAAAAAAATTGCTTCAAAAAGCCGAGTAGCGGCGATTATTTTTCCCTTTTTATTCCCCTCACCTTAAACTGTAAAAAACATTCATAAACTTAAGGATTGCCCTACTATAATCGTCGTGTGTGACCTTAGACTAAGTAGCCATAGTTGCCAGCAGGGATGCCTCAACTAAAATATTATTTCTACCAAGTTTGTCTAAAAATGCACTGAAATATAACAAAAATTTTATTTTTGAACAATTTAGATAAAATTTATATATAAAAAATAAGAAGGAAAGTAACATGGTAGAAAAAGGATATAATTTATCAATTAAATATATAATATTTATTTTATTTATATTGTTACAGATTTATTTTTAATAGCTTAATTTGCGTAATAATTTTATTTTGGTTATATTAAAAGTAGTTTAAGTTACAGTAGTTTTGTTTGTATTAGTTTAGGTACATTTAACATTTTGTTTGGTTCGTACGTATGTACACGCAAAGAAAACCATGGATACGACATGATCACGACGGTCATATTATATTCTCTAAAAAAATATTTGGTTGTCGAAATCAAGAAATAGTTATTTTTATACCCGCCACCAAAAAAAATGGTGAGGGTATATTCATTTTGTCATTCCGTTTGTAACACATCGAAATATTCATTTTGGACCCCATAAAGTATATATGTATATTCTGAATCAGGGTTTGATTTTACGACGATCTAGCTATGTCTGTCCGTCTGTTGAAAGCACGATAGAGGTCACACCGAAAAAGCTAGGGGGCTCAAATTTTGTCAGAATCTTTCCTATAGACAAGGTTTGTTTGGTATTGAAAATGGGCTAAATCGGAATATTATGAAGAGAGTTATAGCTCGTAATGCAAGAGTAGGTCGAAAAAACCGTGTCCTTCCAACATCGAATAAAATGCAATTGTGTCCAAACACATTAACGTACAGTCATGAAAAATTGCTTAAATCTATGCATTAGGAAAGGAGTTATAGATCAAAATGTACGAAAATTTATACCGCACAGTGTATTTTTCGGTATATTTAAAATTTGAAACCTAATAAAACTGACATAATTAGATGTACGATTCTGAAATTTTGCAGGAATTGATTTTTGGTTAAACGCTTTGTTATAACAGAAAATAAATGTGACACGCCCACTTTTACGCCCACCTCCCATATAAGGATTTATTTCAAATTTATATAATTTCTCTATGAATAAAGATTTTAGAATAATAAAGGACTATATTGAAATATCTAAGTTGTACTTATTAGCATAAACAACTTCGACACGCCCACTATAACGCCCACTTTTCACGTTTTCCACTGTTATTGCAATTTAAATGCTCATAAAACCGACAAAATTAGAGGTATGAGGATGAAATTTGCTACATATATTTTTCTAGTCAATATCATTGTTATGCCAGAAAATTTAGGTGAAACGCCAACTTTTACGCCCACCTGCCAGATAACGTTTTTCTCAAATTCATATAATTTTTCTAGGAATAAGACTTTGGAAAATTAAAGGACTAGTATATGGAAATATATAAGTTGTACTTATAAGCAGAAACAACTTTGACACGCCTACTTTAACGCCCACTTTTCACGTTACCCACTGTTAATTAAAATTAAGAGCTCATAAAAATTACAAAATTAGAGGAATGATGATGAAATTTGCTAAATGTATCATTCTCGTTAATGTCATTTAAAATTTAGGTGACACACCCACTTTAACGCCTACCTTCCATATAACGGCTTATCTTAAATTTATATTATTTTCTCTATGGACAAAGTTTTTGGAAGAATAAAGGACTATATATAAATATCTCAGTTTTATTTATTAGCAGAAACTACATTGACACGCCTACTTTACCGCCCACTTTCATTGAAAGACTAAATTTACGAAAACATTTTACTAGCATTTAGAAGTTATACAAAGAAAGTGATACATATTTTAGTATAAAGGGATTATTGCATAGCGATTACTGTTTATAACAAACAAATACATTTTGTGCTATAAATTGGGTTATTTCCCAGAAATTTGAGTTATTTAATCTTCCCGATTTCCCGGGATTATTTTTCGGGATCCTGGGAAATGAAAAAGGTGGCTATGATTCGGAAGCAGATGTTTATATTGTAACATTTCTTTTTCATAAAAATGTTTTCTTCAAGGTTTTTTTTAACTTTACATTTAAAAATATTTTTTACATAATTTGATGTACTTTTTGCGGTAATTTGTTAAAAAGTAAAAAAACTCAACCCACGTTACCAACAATTAAAAATTTATTTAAAAAAAGAATTAGAATTTTTTGAGGAAAGTGATAAAAAAACTCAAATGCAAATGTTAAATGCAATTTTAACTATTCGTCCAACATCGATATAAAGTGAATGAGTGTTTTCTGTAACAGGGCAATTTATTAATAAAATCAGAAATGGACTTTCTGACCAGTCAATAAACGCTTTGAGCATATTAAAAGATTATTTTCTAAGTCGTTAAAAATTTTTTTAATTATACATTGTAATAACATGTTTTTGAAATTGAATTCTAATGATTTTATTTTTAATTACCTGTATTTTTGTTTTTTGTTCTCATATTTGATCTCGTATCTAGATAATAATAATTTTTTCAAAGAAAATAATTTTTTTACTCAATTTATATTTTTAATATATGTTTATTAATTTTTATTGTTTTGAAGTGTTTCTTTAACATTATAAACTTTTTTATGCCTTTTAATAAAAAGTTTTTTATTAATTAAAAACAAATTTACTTTTTATTTGTTTTTCGGCGGGATCCCGGGAAATTAAGAAATAAATCTCGCATTCCTGGGAAACAAAAAATTGCGGAACCAAAAACCCTAGCTATAAATGTACGGAAAATTGGTGGTGGGTATAAAAGATTCGGCACAGCCGAATATAGTGCTCTTACTTGTTATATATAATTTCATCATATATTTTGCCACGATAACCAAGCATTTGTTTGCATTGTATCATTTAATGTTTCCTTTTCCTAAAAATTTCGATATGGTTGCCATTTAAAAATATAATATATAAACCACCACCATTTTTATTGTTGCGGGTAAAAAAAATTTGCGAAAGGGTAAATTATTTACGAAATAACGCTACAAAAATAAAAAAATACTAAAACTTTGTATAAATAAGGAATATAATAAGTAATAACAATAGACAATATTTTTGTTATAAAGATCCTTAGCTTACTATTATTTTATACCAGCAACCATTTAAAAATCTGGTTATTATGAGTAGTTATACATATATGTATTTTATATTATTAATTATAATTTAAATATACTTGTTTCTTGATATCTTGTATGGTTAAAGAAACATAAATCACCAACTTTTTTACAATTATATTGATACGGTATTACAATATGTGAGAAAGTATTTCAGTTGATTAAATGTATTAAAACTACTAAAAAACAAGTAAGAGTGCTATATTCGGCCATGCCGAATCTTATATACCCTTCACAACGTGTAGTCATGCAATAACAATAGCTTGTATCACCATTCATCCCATATGAAATACGTACATACATTTAAAAAACATACATATGTATATAAAAAATTCCCATTGTAAAATTTTAAATTTACGTATGTATGTAAAAAAAAAATAAAAAAAAAAATTAAAAAAAAAATTTTTTAAAAAATAATTAAAATATTAATAATATATTAAATAAAAAATAAAAAAAAATATATAAAAAAAATAAAAAATATTTTTTTTTTGGCTCAGCTGGGACTTGATGCCACGTTTTCTCTAACCAGTATACACGTTTGTATGTATGCACATATGTTGTTGTTGTAATGTTGTTTTTGTGAAAAAAAATCGAGGTGGTCGTGGGTTTTTGCTCATATCTCAGTTGTTTATGTACCGATGTTTCTGATTTTCAATACCGATCTACTCCCGAATATTTCTGATATTTTAGTACCTCACCCGGGTGCAAGCGATATCAAAAAGTTGATTTCAACATACACACGGTCAGACGGACAGACTGACATAGCTTAATCGACTCCCTAATTCATGAGCTTTCAGAAAATATATACTTTATGGGGTCGGAAATGAAAATTGTAGAAATTTCACACGGAATGACAAACCTATATATACCCTTTTCACTGTGTGAACGGTATAATAACTCTAGAATATTAAACATTTTTCAGTTTGTATAGAGATGCACGTAAAAAGCAAAAGTCAAAAAAAAAATTGATAAACAAAAACTTTTGATTTCACAATTGACATTAGGGCAGCTAGATTTGAAATTTGTAAAAACAGTACACTCACGATAAATAAAGAAAAAAACGTAGATTTTTTTAAGAAATCATAACTATCTACTTCACTGATAGCCATGGTTTCTTCATTAGCTCTTGCAAGCCAGTTGATGTGGTTTTTCCAAATCTCTTTAAATTTATTTTTGCGTCGATTATTAATCTCTTTTAATTTATTTTTACGTCGACTACCAATTTGCTTCCTTCGTTTAAAATACGGCGTGCAAGCTGTTTCTTCAACATCTGCAGTTGAGCTATATGATAAAGATTCGTCGGAAATGATTTTTTCTCCATCCATTTCTAAAAATAATTTTTTTAAATCAACTATAAACTTATAAGAGTATATCAAATTCATCTTACCGTTATGTTTAAATGTAACTCAAAACTTTGTAAAGTTGAAGTTTTTTCAATCATAAACTTACTGTTTTTTCAAAAATATGAATACACAAAAAATAGTAACAACGTTGTTAACAAACGATGTGCTTTATTAACTATTACAGAGTGTTTCAAATTATCTTAGGTTTTTTTCACACTGATAAAAATTTGTTAATCAAATATTAAAATAGAAAAATTTTATTGTTTTATAAAAAATATTCATAAAAACAGTACAAAAAACAGTACAAAGTGTGAAAAACAGTACATTTGCGTACTGTTTTAAGTGTTGTGCATAAAAAAATTCAATAAAAAAAAAAAAAAACAGTACATGTCCCAGGGATGTTAAATGGGGTTTTCAATTTTGTAACAAACCACCAAAAAAAAATGTACTTTTTGGACCATCACGGTACCACTTTTTTTTTTTTAATTTTATTTAGTAAAATAACAAAAAAAAAACATAAAAATTCACTTGTAAAAAAAAACTTAACATTAACATACATTATACATATGTATGAATAAAACAAGGTACATAAAAGTCTTATAAATATATGAGATCAAAGTCAGGCACTTATTTGTTTAGTTAACAAACTATTTGGAATTTTTACATCATAGCAGCATGAATTTGTGGATCTTAGCCAATCGTTTGTCTGTATAAGACATGATAATCTTGGCACATGCAGCCTTTTTCTTTCCTTAGTTTTTATTATATTTTGAAAAGAAAAAACTCTTTCTACATTTGCAGACGAATGTGGAATGGATAAAATTCCAGCAACGATTCTAGAAATGTCTGGAAACATATGGACATCCAGCTCATTTTTTAAATTAGCTACTACCGACCAAAAACTACAAATGTTTTCATTTTTTAACGACTTCAGTTGCTCGACATCTGCCAACGCTCTAAATTGATTATTGATTGAATCAAAATTTGCAATTTCATTCGGGAACATTTTTACAAGAAGCGGTACAATACTACTTGTCTTACCAGATATAACATTTTCAGGAGTAAATTTATGGAACCACGTTAACACTTCGTTATTAAAGTTGACTTTGGTTCTCAAAACTTCGCAAAATTTTATATAAAATTGTTTTGCATTTTCTTTCATATCTTTAACAATATCAATATTGATATTATTTGTAGAAATATATAAATCCACATCGGTTTCGCAATAAACTTCTTCAAAGGGCATGTGATTTTTGTTAAGGTCTACGATAGATATATCACATTCATCCAAAACATTTTTATTCATGAAAATACGTGCTATTTGGCTGAACAAAAAAGTTAGCCTTTGTAAAAATACATGCATTCGCGCATCTTCTGATTACATCTCTAAATTAACCGTGTTTATTATTTTCAGAACATATTGCATGAATAAAAAATGAAATTTAAAAGAAGGATTTTTAAATCCTGATGAAAGAAACAATAATTTTTCCTTTTTGGCATCCGCCTCAAAATTTGTTAAGGTAAAATAATATGTTAGTGGCTCCCATTATTCCATAATCCGGTCAACGACTTCCTGCCGGGCAAGCCATCTGGTTGTGGCATATTTAAAAATTATATGAATATCTGCTCCGAAATATTCTTGGAATTTAACAAAATCGTCTTTTCGACTAGCACTGTTGCAGAAATGGTAGTTAATGACTCTTATAAACTTATCCATCTCGATCGGAATTCCGACTTTTCCGGCGGCCAAAGAAGCTAAATTTAAAATGTGGCAAATACACCAATTTAAAAATAATTGAGGCACTATATTTTTAAATTTAATTTGGACTCCATTTTGAGATCCGAACATGACCGCACAATTGTCTGTTGTAATGCCATCCATTTTTTCAATGGGAATATATTTTTCACGTAGTGCTTTAATGGTGCTTTCAAATATGCCATTTGCAGTAGAGTCCTCTAGCTGCACCATCCATAAAAATCTATCTCGGCATTGACCATCAAATGTTCGAATAACTATCGCTAAGTTTTTAGATATGCTAGAATCGGTACTTTCATCTTTGACTAACGAATAGTAGTTATTTTTGCAAAATTTTGAAATTGAAGTGGTATTTTCAGATCCAGTTAGATTTGTTACGATTTGCTGGCCTTTTTTAGTAATTTGCGAGTCGGGTATTCCATTTTTAATTATGTGGTTGAGGTGGTCTAATGTGGCAAATGGAATGTTATGCCCAGCTACAAATATACTGAGCATTATTTCTAATTTTCTATCTGACTCTGCTACAGGACATTTGGCAATGGTCAAAAAATTATTAATTTTTGGGGTAGTTTTCGTGGCATTCATGTTTTTAACGTGGGCATCCCGTGAGGCATGTCTCTTTATATGGGCAATACCACCAATTATGGGAACTCTACAGAGAATAAATCTTTTGCCTTTTCTGTCTTTTTCTTTTTCTAGCCATGGAAATAATTTTGCCCAATCTTCCCGAAATGGTACAACGTACGGTTTTGTCTGCTTGCTTGTTCTACAAAAAATAAAATTAACTTTCAAATACCTTGATAATATGTACTTAATATTTTACCCAACTTCATCCATCAAAATCCATTTCTAAATATAACAATAATCAAGTTTTTTAATTTTTAATTAAAAAACAAAAATTAGTTATTTATACTAGAAACTTTATTTCAACACAAAAATATTTTCACTTTTTTAGAATTTTTATAAGCACAGAAAATAGTTCAAAATAGAAGTAAAGTTGGCTGCAACAAACAAGTGTCAATGTATTTAAGCGCTCCATACACAACAATACTAGTCGCGTATACTTAAGCCCCCATTACATTAAAAAAATTTGTTGTGCATCATGAATGCAATGAAAAGTACACAATAATTTGTTACTATACTTAGAATTGAAAAAGGGGAAAAAACTAAAATTTTTAGATTGTACCAAATGAGTCGCGGTAGTACCACGGTACTTTTGATGGTCAAAATGTACCAAAAAAAGTACAATTGTACCAACTTTAACATCCCTGACATGTACTGCTAAAAACAGTACGTCTGGCACCCCTAATTGATATCCTAATGAATTAAATGTTTTCCTTGATACCAATTTTCATATTAATAGACTTAGGGCCATTATTAAAATTTGGAATTAGTTAAAAGTAGGATCTTATCGGCCGGAAAAGGAAACTTCTTTGAGACCTAAAGGTTCTAATCAAGAAATTTATAATTTTACGAAATAAATAAAATCGAAAATTTAATATTATAAAACAATAGCAATTGGTTTAGAGATGTTTTTAAAACCAACATTTTGCCTTATATTCGTCAAGTACGAATAAATCCACATATGTAATTGAGTTCTGTGTAAATCCCATTAGATCAAATTTTTTTATTAGAAGTTTATGGCTGTGCCAAAGTCAGTGTAAATTACTTCAGTTTGCTTTTGTTCAATAAAACCACGGTTCACCAGTTTAGTAAACTACAACAGATTTGTAACAGTCGAACAACCCTTCCGAAAACCATGTTGTTGTTGACAATATAGATGTAACATGATGGCAAAGATGCTCAGTTATAATTTTCTTAAAAAGTTTAAGTATTGTGCTATGTTAAGCAATACTTCTGTAATTAGCGATATTAATTCTGCAGCCAGACTTAATTTATGTTATAATGAAAGAGTCCTTCCACATAGTAGGAAAATAACCGGATTTTATTGACATATTGAAAAGTAAACTAAAGCCTCAGCACATTAAATAAGAAGGCTACTCGGAGTTCTATCGAATTTGAGATTTTTTAAATTGCTGAAAACCGTTGATTCATCAAAAAAAGGAATTGATATACTTAGATGAATTTGATAATTTCATTAGTGAACAGGATTTTGATTCATCGAATTTAGCGTCAGAAAAAGTGGTAGAAAGAAGTCAGCAATTAGATTACTTAATATTAAAACATAATCGGATTAAAAATATATGTACTTTATAACAGTTGGAAATGCAATTGTCCTCCTTTTGCAATTAGCAAACTTGTAGAAGCTCTTTCGATCAATTTTCTAATTTTGTTTTTATTTAAGTAACTTAAGTAACAACACTGATTTATGAACTAAATTGTGCACGAATAACCGAATATTTGGCATAATCGATAGAAGATCCAGACTTTTTGTATATTTTACAAAGCTTGTTGTTTTTATTTTTAACGGTAGAGAGATACTTGGAGTTCCATGGTGGGCCAGATTGTTTTAAAACAAAAGTTTTCGGAGTGGTTTGATTTATATATAAATAGATTTTATCATAAATCTTTTTCATTACGTTGTCGAAATCGACTCGATTACTTATAATACTCCACCTCCTCAGATATTTCAGTGTTTAAACCATTTTCCAGAAGCCATGTTTCGGCAAACACAATAACGCTGTTTGTAAAAGCGAAGCTATTATTAAACAGGGCAGATAATTTGGTATTTAAACCACGGACGTTTTGATAAATTATTGAAATATAAGCAGACAAATTTAGTTTTTTGGAGTCGTTGAGTCACGAATTGGGACACGTTTAAAGATATCTTCAGGTACAGCAATTTTAAACCACGTTATTGTTCTCGGTTGGGATACATATTGTTACAGATTTATTTTTAAGTAGCTTAATTTACATTATAAATTATTTTAGTTGTAGTAGTTTAAGTTACTGTAGTTTTATTTGTATTAGTTTATTTTGCTGGTTGTTCGAAAATGTTGTTTGTTATTATGTGTAGCATACTTTTAGGCACTTCTATTATTCGTACCTATTACTTAACGTCTTAATTTAAATTTAACGGTTTTCGAATGTACTAGAATGTACATACGAGAACTTTGTCGAATGTTACCGAACACCACTATGTTACTATAAATAGCCGAACAACACAGCTAACGTAATCAGTATTACAGTAGAGCTTGTAAGGTGCGTAAAGTGTGTTTGATAATCAAAGTGATAAGTGTAATAAGTAAAGTGATATTAAAGCAATCTTTAAATGTGTTTAAGTAAATAAAGTGCTCTTAATTTTATAACGAATTTCAACTGTTTTTAATTGCAATAAAAGAACTCAAGAGGTTTATTTAAAGGAAATAATCCAACGTTTATAAAAGGTATAAACGTAACAACTGGTGTCAGAAGTGAAATTGCATTATAATAAAAGATATGAAATTTGAGGAGCTTAAAGTTGAACAACTCAAGAAAGAATTGAGTAAGCTGGCATTGTTGACAACAGGTAATAAAGTAGAATTGCAAAAGAGACTTCTAGATGAATTTAAGCGGCGTAATATTGACATTGAGGGTTACGAGTTTGACGAAAAAGAAGAAATGGAAGTTTCCACTCGTGCAACCACAAACAACATGGATTTGAGTACAATGCTTGCTGCTATGATAGAAAAGATGGAACTTAACAGTCAAAAATTATTAGCTGAAGTTCAAGAATCTTCTAGAGCTAATAATGAAAAATTATTAGCTGAAGTTAAAGTTGAAGTTCAAGAATCTTCTAGAGCTAATAATGAAAAATTATTAGCTGAAGTTAAAGTTGAAGTTCAAGAAACTTCGAGAGCTAATAATGAAAAATTATTAGCTGAAGTTAGAGAAGTGCAAGAAACAGCTAGAGCTACGACCGAAAAACTTCAGGAAATTTCTGAAGCTGTCAATAACAGAGTAGAGGGCATTGAAAAGCATGTCAGTAAAATAGATAAAAAACTGTCTGATCTTGAAAATGACATCGGAGCACAGGCTAGAGATGTTGACGAAAAATTGCAGTTGCAAGTGAAAAATGTTAACGAAAAATTTAAAAATTTGGAAGTAAAAATTAATGATCTTCAATGTCATGAGGGACCGGTGCGAATAATTCCAGAAATATCTAGTAGAATAAAAGCCCCTACTTTTGATGGTAGTGCACCATTTAATGTTTTTAAGTTTCAGTTTGAGACAGTTGCCAATAGAAATATGTGCAACAATGAAGAAAAGGCTTTAGAGCTGATTTTGGCATTAAAAGGCAACGCAGCACAAGTTCTAGAAAGTATACCCATTGGCTGCAGAGAAAACTACGATGACATAATGGTGGCGCTACAACGCAAGTATGGCGGTGAGCACAAACGAGATATATAAAAAGCTAACGAGTATAAAAAGCTAACGAGTCATTACAAGATTTTGCAACGGAGATCGAGCGTTTGGTGCAGCTGACATATCCAGGTGAAAATCACCCATTTTTGGATCAGTTTAAAATTGAAACGTTTGTAAATGGAATACGTGATCCTGAAATAAATCACGCGGTGTTTGGAACGCATAAATCGACGTTTGCAGAAACAGTTTCATATGCACTAACACAGGAAACTGCAAAATTGCTTTCTAAACCTCAGATATACAAGGTGCGAAATCTTGAAATTACTGCAGAAAAAGGCGGAGATATAGTCACCGAAATTAAAAATGCAGTTATACAGGCGTTAGAGGAAAAGCAAGGCAAAGCCAGAGCCAACTGCTATAATTGTGGTAAAAGTGGACATTTTCAACGAAATTGCAAAGCACCAAGGAAGCGGGCTAGATCTGTTTCGCCACCTGGAAACAGCAAACGGGCAAACACGAAATCATCAAATAAGTCACCGTTAAACTAAAACGAGCTAGCACTACGGGGCAAGAGCTACCTCCCATAACCGAGGGCCCCACAATCTCCATATCAGTTATGCAGCAGAAAAATAGCAACCTTACTGCTTGTGGGTATATCAATGGTCGAAGGCATATTTTTACCATAGACACAGGAGCATCGCAGTCTATTATCAGGCCCGATTTAGTAAAGAAAACAATCGAACCGTTATGTGGCGTAAGTCTGCGAACAGCTACTGGGGAGCCTGCTACTGTCTATGGTAGAATAATCGTAAAAGTAACTATTGTCAACATAACTGTCAATCATGTATTCATCGTTGCCGACATTGTGGACGAAGTAATCATCGGTGCAGATTTTATGATTACTCATGGCATTAATCTGCACATGGGGCAGAAGGTAATGATTTTGAGAAATGTTGAAATATCCTTGATATTGGTTATGAAAATAAGGTGCATGTAAGGAAACTAGTTGCTACAGAATATGAGAAGATACCACCACAGTCAGAAAGTGTAGTATGGGCGCGTATAGAGGGAGATTGTGTGGACAACCGGTTGTGGGTGGTAGAACAAACAGATATAAAAAGTGACTTAATAACAGCAAAAGCCCTTGTCAAAACCAGAAATGATGGAAGAGTCCCTGTAAGAGTGCTTAACCTTTCCACCTGTGAAAAAGTCGTCAAGCCAAAGTCCGAATTAGGTCAATGTGCTAAAGCTGAGGCAATAATTAACTGCGAAATGAAATCGGGTCCTGTCAGTATGTCAAACAAAGAGCAGGAGATGCTAGCAGAATACGTAGAGAAGTGGGTTAAAGGATTATCGCCGTCCGATAGGAATAAAGCAAAACAGCTACTCAGAAAACAAGCATCCATCTTCGCTCTGAAAGGTCAACATCAAGGTAGAACATCACTTGTGAAACATCAGATAAATACCGGCGATGCAAGGCCTATAAAACAAGCTCCTAGAAGTATTCCTCTAGCAAAACGTAATGAAGTCAAAGAGCTTGTCAACGAAATGGAGCAGAATGGAGTAATAGAACCTTCTTCAAGTCCTTGGAGCTCACCGGTAGTTTTGGTTAAAAAGAAAGATGGCAGCACAAGATTTTGCGTCGATTATAGAAAACTGAAACTGGTGTATCTTGATGACATACTTGTCATGGGTAAAAGTTTTGACGATCACCTGAAAAATCTAGAAGAAGTTCTTAAACGAATATCAGTGGCTGGACTTAAATTAAGCGCAAAGAAATGTGCATTGTTCCAAAAGGAGGTTAAATACTTGGGGCATCGAGTTGCAGAGGATGGTATATCAACTGACGAAGATAAAGTCCAAGCTGTGAAGGACTGGCCTCGCCCGAAAAATCTTCATGAGTTACGTAGTTTTCTAGGCCTCTGTACCTACTGCAGGAGATTTGTGCCGAATTTTGCTAGTGTCGCTGCCAGTCTACATGAGCTCACCAAGAAGTCACGACCATTTCTGTGGGCTGAAGCACAAGAACAAGCATTTCAGAAGCTCAAGGAGTTGTTATGCGTAGCACCAGTTTTGGCATATCCTATCGCTGGAGAGAAATTTGTATTGGATAGCGATGCGAGTGGCTACGGGATAGGTGGTGTTCTTTCGCAAGTTGTCAACGGAACAGAAAGGGTCATAGGCTTCTACAGTCGGACACTCTCGAAGCCTGAAAGAAATGATTGTGTAACACGACGAGAGCTTCTGGCAGTTGTGGAGTGTGTAAAGCATTACCACAAATATCTGTACGGACAACACTTCGAACTAAGAACCGATCACTCTGCACTCAGATGGTTGGAAGGTTGGAAGGTCGGAAGGACAGCTAGCCCGTTGGATGGAACGTCTCCAGAGCTACGATTTCAGCATTGAGCACAGAAAGGGCACTAAACATGGAAATGCAGATGCACTCTCCCGAAGACCGTGCAGATTGGAGTGCAAACATTGTGCAAAAGCTGAAGGAAAAGAATGTGTCGTCGACGTTCGACTAACACATATAGAGACAAGTGACGACTGGTCAGCGGCGCAAAGAAACGATCCCATACTGGCAAAAATTATGTCAGCAAAAGAGGAAGACAAAAGGCCAACCCGTAACCAAATATCAGCGGAAAGTCCACTGATGAAATCATACTGGGCGCTATGGAATAGTCTTCAGGTTATTAACGGATGCCTTTATCGCAAATGGGAAAGTACTGATGGTAAATCGACAACAAATCTGATTGTGGTGCCATTATCTAAAGTCAAAGAGGTATTGAAGGAGTTTCATAATGGTTCAAGTGGTGGTCATCTTGGTGTAACAAAAACCATAGAGAAGATAAAGCAACGTTTCTATTGGGTTGGATGCCAAAAATCTGTAGCTGATTGGATAGCAAATTGCGCACAATGTATCGCAGCCAAGGGCCCAGTAAGACGGAGTCGCGGAGCGCTGCAGCAGTACAACTCAGGTGCTCCGTTTGAGCGAATAGCAATGGATATAGCAGGCCCTTTTCCTGTCAGTGAGGCTGGAAACCGTTACGTTCTAGTTGTAATCGACTATTTTAGCAAATGGCCAGAGGTATACGCAATACCAAACCAAGAAGCTAAAACTGTCGTAAACGCATTTGTAAACAACTGGGTGTGCCGTTATGGAGTTCCACTTGAGCTACATTCTGATCAGGGAAGAAATTTTGAATCTGCGATATTCCAGGAAATGTGCGAACTATACGGTATCCGAAAAACGAGGACTACGCCACTGCATCCACAATCTGACGGCATGGTCGAGAGATTTAACCGCACGTTGGAGGAACACTTGAGGAAAGTGGTCAGTGCATACCAAAGGGACTGGGATGAGCACATACCAAAATTTCTGTTGGCATACAGGTCAGCCGTTCATGACTCTACCTCCCGAACACCTGCAAAAATCTAGACGAAATTCATAAATTCGTTCGTGGCCGAATAAAAATGATCAGCGACAAGATGAAGGCCAGATATGACAGAGCAGCAAATTCTGAAGGCTTTAATGAGGGTCAGCTAGTTCTACTATATAACCCACAACGGAAAAAAAGGACTGTCTCCTAAATTGCAAACTCATTGGGATGGGCCGTATAAGGTGATAAAAAGAATAAATGATGTCGTGTATAGAATACAAAAGTACAAAAGCCCAAGATCAAAGATGAAAGTGGTTCATCTCGAGCGCCTTGCTAAGTACGGAAAAAGTGAATTTGTGCCTATTCGGGACGAACAGGCTTAAGCGGGCGGTAGTGTTACAGATTTATTTTTAAGTAGCTTAATTTACATTATAAATTATTTTAGTTGTAGTAGTTTAAGTTACTGTAGTTTTATTTGTATTAGTTTATTTTGCTGGTTGTTCGAAAATGTTGTTTGTTATTATGTGTAGCATACTTTTAGGCACTTCTATTATTCGTACCTATTACTTAACGTCTTAATTTAAATTTAACGGTTTTCGAATGTACTAGAACTTTGTCGAATGTTACCGAACACCACTATGTTACTATAAATAGCCGAACAACACAGCTAACGTAATCAGTATTACAGTAGAGCTTGTAAGGTGCGTATCAAAGTGTGTTTGATAATCAAAGTGATAAGTGTAATAAGTAAAGTGATATTAAAGCAATCTTTGAGTGTGTTTAAGTAAATAAAGTGCTCTTAATTTTATAACGAATTTCAACTGTTTTTAATTGCAATAAAAGAACTCAAGAGGTTTATTTAAAGGAAATATTCCAACGTTTATAAAAGGTATAAACGTAACAATATATTTGTACACAGAGATTTCACAATTTGTTTGAAGTATTGATCGAATGTAATATTCAACATCCTGATGTAGATCCCGATACAAAGTTAATTTGGGCGAATTTTTTGATAATTCAGACCTAAATGCATTTTTTTGCGTTTAGGAGATAGATTTTGTTGCATATTGACGAAAGTTTCTAAATTGGGGTAATTATTATAAAGTTCTCTTATACTATGTTCACACAGGCGCCTTAATTGCCAATTTATAATATTATCATAATTAAAGGCCTTATTGAGCTCAATTTGCCATACTAAAAATTATTTTTAAATTGAGCAATGTGTACTTTATTGTTTCACTTATTGTCTAAAACTCGAGATACAACTCTTGAGAAGTATGTTCAGTGAGAAGAAAATTCTATAGGTGGCATTTCTAATGTCAAACAAATAAATATACAAAAAATAAAAATTAAGAAAATGAAAAATTTTTGAAGAAAATTTTAAAAAATGTTTGAATAAATTCAAATACATACATATAAGTTTATATTGTATGTATAAATATAATTGTAAATATATTTTATCAACAGGAAAAACACTTAAAAGAAGGCATTATTTGATTTGGTATAAATACATCGTATTTTACAGCTATCAAATGCTAATGGAGTAAGATAAATTGAGTATGTCTGAACACTTATTTTAATTGCTCAATCAACACTAAATTGAAACAATTAAAAATATATGTCTGAACAGGGTATTAATTTAGTAAGGAATTTCTTGGTATTAATTACCCAATTATCAAATTTATGTTTAGAATTTTTAAAGAGCTTATGAAATTTAACATTTACGGTTTTGCAGTTTGGAGAAGTCCAATTAAGAGATTTTAAAGAATTAGCCAGCGCATCAGCTTCACGTCCCTTAAGACTACTGTATTTAAAATGATACGATTTAAGATACAAATAGCATGATACCATACGATCATCACTTGTACTTATATTAACAATTTACACTTGAGCACTCCTTTGTGAAAAAGGATGGACAGAGAGAAATATATTTATGTACGGCAAGTTCCAAAATTAAGTTGTTATAAAAGGCTCAAACTAATGCATTTCCACTATTACCAGCAGCGCAGCAATAAAAAACATATGTATTAATACAAACAAAAAACCATAGAATCGAAGTTGATTGTTGTTTTGGTAAATCAAAAGCATGTAAAGAAGTACAAAATAGACACTGTGTCACACTGAAGGTTAATTATTTCATATAGAAATTCTGAGCTTTTAATTAAAAACAGATAGATGTCGTAAACATTAATAACATTTATAAGCAATTTTATTGCGGAAAAAACCCGTCAAATAGCGAACAGTCGTTTTTTCGATATTCATAGTTAGTCGTAAAATTTGAGTATAAGTGCGTACAAACCATTGAAATTTTACTGAGCTGACGTAGGCATACCCACAACAACGTTGATTTATAAGAACAACTCACAATGAACATGAGTACTACGTCATACTTATACTCATAGCATCCCATATATATATGTTACGCAAAAATACTCACGTTGATTTATATTTAAAAGAAAATACTCATATTCCTAGAATGAGCTCGTTTAAATGAATGGACATGTCTCCGCGACTCTGCTTGCGTTGCCTTCTATTTTCTTTTGGTGGCCCTTCTAAAATTTTCTTGCATTTACATTAAGGGATTTTGTTGCAGGAACAAAGCGACTTTTTGAAGATAAATTAACTAATTCGTTTTATGGCTTTATTTGTAAGAAGGGCTGCCATACATTTACAATTTATGATTTGTCAACAGTAGCAGTGGCAATACAATTATTTATAAAAGCAAAATTAAATAAATTTCAAGAAACGTAATGGCTGAACTTTCTAAAGAACAAATTAATAAAAAAAATTGTTTACCTTACTAAACTGACTGTTAAGCCTTCTAGATGATGCTACAAATATAGAAATAATTTTAAATTGGCTAGAATGCTATAAAAATGCAAAGAGTTTACCAAATAAAAGAAGACGAAAGGAGTGGGTAAACCCATGGAGGTTAGAGCAAGAGTTACGCAGCTCATTTTTATTTCTAATGAATGAGCTTTCTTATACATTTATATCGTCATAAACTTCTATGTATTTTGAATTATTAATTTCAACTGTTATTCACATCACTTTTAACACTTCAAAATGTTAATACCTGCCTATAATTATAAATTTGAAAAATTCTTTATTATCCATAATAGTTATAAGGGAATGCCCCACACATCCCCATAAAAGATATTTTTATATACCTGCTCTACAAAACATTATATGTTAAAAAATAAATATACGGACCTAATAAGAATAATTATTAAAAGCATTAATCACAAAAATAAATTTACGAAAAATAAATACAGGAAAAAAAATACATGGGCATCCAGGTATGAGGCTACCATCCAATTGACGGAAGAAGCTGCCGAGGCCAGAAATAAGCCCTTAAGATTACATCGTTTGAATTATTCGAGGAAATTCAGCAGAAGCGATACAAATCGAGATGTCTTGAATAGGTTATTTCTGAGCAGTGACCAAAGAGAACGGGTAATTAAAAAAAGTTTTTTTATCAGAAACCATCACACTTCTTCTTACTGACACCGATGATGCAGCTAATGTGGATATACACACGACATAATAATTATTAAGGAATTTTTATTTGTTTAACTTTTCCGTATATTAAGTTATAAATAATATAAAATAAATATAATAAAGCCTTTTTTCATAAAAAAGATCTGTTTCATAAGAGTCTTACAATTTTCAAATTTTTTTTTGAATTAGATCGTAAATCATAATATGAATGCATGTACATACAGTCCGTTATGAATGACTTCAAACCTTTAAAATCAACATTTGTTAATTGAGTTTTACTATTTATACCGTCTTTTATTCCTTACAAATGTGGCTTTTGGAAAAATCTTAAGAATTTAAACTTTTTGGTTCTTTAATTTTTTTTTATTGCATTTTGAAAACAAAAAATTTGACGAATTTTGCAGGAAAAAATTTGTTTTCGCCATTAAATTTTTCATAACTCCGAAATAGTAATAGATAGAAAAGAAATGCGTTCGGTTAAGCAGAATTTTCCGGTGCATCTTCTGATCCTCCTGGTATTAAAATCGGAGAACCCGTTTACAAGTTATGACAAAATATATTAGGCAACCAAACGATTTAGGGAGTGAAATATGCCACGCCTTTAAAATCAAATCCTTACGTACTAGAGGAAAACGGAAAACAGATTTAAATTAAGGGCATCAAAATCCATATAGTTTACTTTTATTTCTAGGGTAGACAAAATTTTTTTTAGTTGCGCAGTGTAATTTTTTCAAAATATGCCATTAGATTTCTTATATCATACTACACCTAAAACTATCAAAAAACTAGAACTTTTAATTCAAAAAACACGTTTTATAATTTTGGCCAGCTTTTCAGGCCAAATACTCCTCTGTGCGCCGCACCCCTCACCGACAAACTTATGTTGCAGGGGACATGCCCCTTAGTAAACACGCTCAATGATGCAGGTTGATTTAACAACAAAAACATTAACGGCTCTCATTTGTATAAAAAATAAATAGTGCTGCCAGGTCGGATAGTGCAAGATATATTTTAGCCGCAAGAACATTTGCAATTTTACAATATGTAATACATAATTTTTGCAAGTATCACTATTTAATTTTTAAATAAATACAACTGTTTATGGCCTAAATCTTTATCTGTGTATGTTCTCTTAAACAGGCACCAAAGCAAGTACTTTATTTTTGCTTGTTGTTTTTGTATTATTTTGTTAAATTAAAATTGTCTAGTTTTTTTAACAATCCGCAATTATTATGGTGAACGTCAAATTGTAATCTGGCAAGCCTAGTTCAAACAGTCAACTTCAAAATGAGTATGTATAGTAAATTTTTTGTTAAAAATGAATGAAATTTTAAAACATTTTAGGACCACAGATGTTCTAAAAAATATGTAATAAAATGCTTAACACTTGAAATAATTTACAATCACATTTTATTCACTGTACAACAAAGAATAGAAAAAAATGCTTGTGTGAGACATTAGTTCAATGAATTCTTTGTGCGTTAATTTTTTTTATTTGTTGTATCAAAAATTGATTCGGCTTCACCTATAGGTAAACTAATACCTACATATTTCTGATAGTGATGCTTATGGGCCAATTTACTACTACCACTATAGGCCAAATGGCGTAGATTATCTTATACAACTGTTTAATTTAATTCAAAATTATAAGTGAAAAACCACAAAAAAAGTCAGTTTTCATTTACGCGAATATGGAATAAAAAATCTAGCACTTCATCTGCAAGGTATATTAACTCCAGGTAGACGCACCATGTATTTTGTTGCTACAAAAAACTTCCTAAATGTCAAAACAAAACCTTAAACAGCTGATAAAAGTAGTAGCAAAATGTTAGTAAATAAAAAATATTTGTGATACATACACATCTAGTAAACAAGTAAGAGCACTATATTCGGCTGTGCCGAATATTTTATACCCACCACCAATTTTGTGTACATTTAAAGCACAATATTTATTATTTTGTTAATCGCTATGGAATAATCTCTTTATAATAAAATATGTATCACTTTCTTTGTAGAGGGTGGTTAAATTTTATGGGCCCATGTTAAAGGTGAACTACACCTAGTCTTTAAATTTGTTTTCTGCATTTCATTTGACATTTCTCAATCTCAAACTTACTCAATTTGACCCGTAGAAAGATACGCAAATGAGCAACGCTTTAAAAATATTCAGGCTTTTTATAAAAATGGGAGTTCAAATCAAAATGCATTTTGTGCACTTCGTAATTCTCAATCGTTCAATCGATCAATATAATCGTTCAAATTCGTCCACAATCGGGAGAATTGTAAAAAATATTTAAATTTCTGCAAAACAGGTCTGTATAAAATGTTAGACATCTATGAATGCCTTCTTAATTCGTTAAATGAGAAGCATTGCTGTTTTTCGCGATAGTGTGGCAAAAGAGCAGTCAACCTCGACTCATCATCATGCCCAACAATTGAGCATCAACATTGTCATTGAAAGTTTGGACCATCAGATAGTGGAATGGCCTCAAGGATGGGGGGGCCATTTGGCCGATATTTTGTTAAATACATAATTGAACCATACAAATATTATCATTATAAAAAGAAATGATAATAATTTTATAAATAATTTGTGTTTTATTTAAAATCAACATCGGCCCTTAAAATTTAACCAACCTTAATAACTTCGATATGATAGTAAAATGTTTTCGTAAATTTAGTCTTTTAGTAAAAGTGGGAGTTAAAGTAGGAGTGTCAATAAAGCTTTTGCTAATAAATACAACTTAGTTACTTCAATATAGTCCTTAATTTCCCAAAAACTTTGTGAATGGAGAAATTACATGAATTTAAGATAAACCGTTTTATGGGAGGTAGGCGTTAAAGTGGGCGTGCCACCTAAACTTTTTGGCACAACAATTACATTGATTAGAAGGATATATGTAGCAAATTTCATCATCATACCTCTAATTTTGTCGGTTTTACGAGCTTTTAAATTTCATTAACGGTAGATAACGTGAAAAGTGGGCGTTATAGTAGGCGTGTCAAAGTTGTTTTTGCTAATGAGTACAACTCAGATATTTCAATATAGTCCTTTATTTTTCCGTTATATGGGAGGTGGGCGTAAAAATGGGCATGGCACCTTAATTTTCTGGCACAGTAATGACATTGCCTAGAAGGATATACATAGCAAATTTGATCATCATAACTCTAATTTTGGCGGTTTTATGAGCTTTTAAATTACATTAACGGTAGATAACGTTAAAAGTGGGCATTATAGTAGGCGTGTCAAAGTTGTTTTTGCTAATGAGTACATTTTAGATGTCTCAATATAGCCCTTTATTTTTCCAAAATCTTTATTAATCGAGAAATTATATGAATTTTAGGTAAAACTTTATATGGGAGGTGGGCGTAAAAGTGGGCGTGGCACATTGATTTTCCGTTAAAATAAAGCCTCTCACGAAAAAGCAAAGTGTGCAAAATTTCAGGATCGTACATCTAATTTTGTCCGTTTTATTAGGTTTTCAATTTAAAATATACTGAAAAATACACTGCGCGGTATAAATTTTCGTACATTTTTATCCATAACTCCTTTTTTAATGTATAGATGTAAGCAATTTTTGGGGAGAAATATTGTTTTGACTCGAGAAATATATATTTGAAGTTTCATGACTGTACGTTAATGCGTTTGGACACAATACCATATTATTCGATGTTCTTAGGACACGGTTTTTTCGACCTACTCTGGCATTACGAGCTATAACTCACTTCCTAATATTCCGTGTTAGCCCAATTTCAATACCAAACAAACCTTGTCTATAAGAAAGATTCTGGCAAAATTTGAGCCCCCTAGCTTTTTCGGTACGACCTCTATCGTGCTTTCAACAGACGGACAGACGGACGGACATAGCTGGATCGTCATCAAATCAAACCCTGATTAAGAATATATATGTTTTATGGGGTCTAAAATGGATATTTCGATGTGTTTCAAACGGAATGACAAAATGAATATACCCCCACCATTTTTTTGGTAGTGGGTATAAAAAATTTGTTCTGAACTAAAATTTTATGGTTGAATCCAGCTTTACTACATGAGACTATTTGACGACTTCCACTGAAATTTTGTATGTTACATATTGTCGCTGCTTCGACGTTTAAGAATTTCTTGATTGGTTTAAAAATAAACAATAGTAGGTATGTATGTGTAATTTAACGAGAGGAAAATAGTAATGAATAAATTTCATACAGCTTCTATAAAAAAATATAGAGGCTGTAAATATTTTAATTTTTTATTGTAATTTGAAGTTATCTACGGGTGGCGACAGGGTGGGTGCTTTAAGCGAGGTGCTGCTACAATATTACATTCTGGCAAATTTTTTGCGTGTATTTCTTTTTGTTGTACGAAAACAGATAGAAGTAAATAGTTGCCATTCATTGCTGCTACAAGGCGCTTTAGTGCGCCCACTCTGACGTTGTTTGCTGCATTACACATATTTGGTCAATATTGGGTACCAGCGGTAAATTGACAATAAAATCTAAATTTTTTAATCGATTTTTATGGTTTATGGCTTTTTTTAAGATAAGTTGCTCTCAGAAAAAAGTGCTAAATGTTGAATATTTGCTTTTAAATTTTTTTTAATTCCTTTTTAGAATTGAAAAATATTACGAACTTTGCACAAAAATTTTTTTTCTCCATTTATTTCTAAATAATTCCAAAACGATACAGAGATAAGATAAGAGATAGAGAAAAATTTTATTCTACTAAAAATTTTGTTACACAACTTCTGGTTTCTTATTTTTGAAAATTGGATGACTGGTTCTCGAGTTAGGATGAAATATGTCTCCGTACCTGACTAATTTAAGGAAAAAAATTTGCCAAGCCTATAAAAAAAAATCCCGATCTGATGGAAAAAACCATCAGCGCATCAAAATCCATATAGTCCACATATTTTTAATTAACGGAAAGACAAAAAATGATTTTTGTCAAGCAATGTAATTTTAAGATTTAGGCAAGGATAGATTGGTAAGTGGGGTCAGGTGGATATTGGGTCGCTTACGAAAATTAAAGTTTTGAAGTTTGTCTCTCAAAAAGAATGCGTTCTAGCGATCTTGCAGAAAAGTTAAATTGTGTTTGAGTATTTTTTTATGTTCTAATACGCGGTTAGCCGAAAGGGTTGGAACCGTCTGAGACATTACTAAAGAGCTAGCTGAAAACTCGTCAGATCAACCGGTTCGTTACACGTGTAGAGATCTAATTTTATGACAGTTGTATATTAATAAGAAGCTACTTCATTGTTGTTGTGGTACGATATTTGGCAAGAGGCTTGGGTTGAGTGAACAGTGATGTTCATTTTGCTGTACGATTGGTTAAGTTGTTGCTTGAATGGGAGGTCGGTAAAGCCGATCGGACTCAAGCTTGGGCAAGTTGTTGTACACATTCCAGGGAGTGTTTATGGGTGGTAAAAAGTGGGCGGGGCTATGCTTATAAAAAAAGTTATAATTTTTAGCTACTTGCACCTGACCGATTTTTCTGAAACTTTGCACACATATTGTCCTCTCATAATTATACGATTTCGTAAATAGAAAAGTGGGCAGTGCCACGCCTATAAAAAATAAGTTATCATTTTAAGCTACCTGCACTAGATCGATTTTTCTAAAACTTGGACACAAATTGAGCTGTCATGACTATATAATTTCGTGATTAGAAAAGTGGGCAGGGCCAGGCCCATATAAAAAGTTTTAATATTGAGGTACTTGCAATGAACCAATTTTTCTAAAACTTTTCACACATATTGAGCTGTCATGACTATACGATTTCGTGATTAGAACAGTGGGCAGTGTCCCGCCCATTAAAAAAAAGTTACAATTTTGAGCTCCTTGTAAGTGGCAATATGGCACATACCTTCTTTAAAAGTAGATCAAGCGACCGCAGATGTATTGGTACACGTAGTAGATGATAGTATAATCGATATTCCCTTGCTTATAGGTCAACTGTTTTTGGAACAACCTCACGTCGCACAGTGCTCTGTCCCATAGCCAAAACTAAAGGTTAATAAAGTTCAAAAAATAATTATGTAATATAAATGTTTGTAAAGCTAACAAAGTACTTTAAATAGATTTGTAAGTAGAATTCATAATTTTCACTTTTTGTTTACAGTGGAGGGCACTAAAGTCAAACAATTTTTGAGCTAAACTGTTAAAGGAAAAAATGACTTTTACCTGTTTTACTAAAAAAAATTTCCAAAATTTCATTTCTTAATATATTCTTTTTAAACTTGGCAGTTTTGTTTACCACTAAACGCACAAATAAAGGAAATTGTTGCTGGTAAGCAATATTACTGAGAAAAATTATTGAATTTTCGTAAACTTTGAGATTTTTTATTGGAAATCCCTGAAATTTTGAAAGTTTTACAGAATATAATTAACTATTTTTTCAGAGTAATTAATGCCCCTATTGCGGTTCTCCACTTTTGTAACAATTGGTTGTCTTTGGAAAATTGACATTGCCATTCTCAACTCAAATGACAGTTGACTATTCAGTTGTGTATCTATTTTTTCATGGTATTACCATTTTCAACTTTGAATATACACAACTGCTTAAGAGTCGTTGTGTTATTGGCAATTAAGGTTAATTTTTTTAAAAGCGGTAAAAATGGAAAACAAAATGGAGGGATCGTAAGTATATGTACATTTTTATAATAACTTTTTCATTTCATTGCATTTTTGATAGCGCCTGTCAGCAAAAAATCTAAGAGCAGCGCATAATTTATTATAGGAGGAATAGCCACTACGCGAACAGGTGTTTTTAGGTGATCTTTAATTTCATCTATCAAATAACAAAACGCTTCCTTGCTTAGTGGGAAGTAATTAATAAATCTATTTATATAAAATTATTATTTAGTTTTGTTACTTATTAGAAATATATACTTGGCACTGGGTAGCTAAGAGGGTTTAAATCATCACAAACTTTTTTTTTGTACGTAGCACATCTACACAAGAGTTTTTATTTTCATCATCATAACATAAATCGACACTTATATCCATTATAAATACTTTCATTTCGGCACAGCAGTTAAAAACAATTTTAGGAAATTTTTGTTTTTAATTTTTATTTGCCAAACGTAATATTTAAAGTTGTCAGTTCGATATTTTAACTTTATAGCAACTTTATAGCAAACTCAACTAAAAACAGTTGAGTATCACAATACCTAAAATAAGTTTGGTGTGCATAAGTTGGGTTGACTTAAACACAACCAAACTGAGTTGAGTGGTGAACCGCAATAGGGGTATAAATTTTTATTTAAGATTTTAGTATTTTTTGGAAACTTTTAACAGAATCTATAAAAAAAAGTCCTAGAATTTTCTGCCGGAAATATAAAAATTGCATCCATTTCTTGAGTCATATTTTCTAAGTTATAAAAAAAAATTGCAAAGAGGTAAATTTATGGTATTGCCAAAATTGGAAAATATTAAGTTAAAAATCTCTTGTTTCTTCTTTACTACAGAAAATAAAGTGCATTTTTATGTACTAAGTAATTTTTTTACAAGAAAAACATAAAAAAAATTTAAAATATATAATGTATTATTTTTGGGTCCACCCTAATATTTTACAAAGTTTGACGATACTATATATATAAATATAAAATTAGTGATTTTTTATTTTTGATTTAGATACTACGTTTGGATGTCTAACAATTGCTAAAAGAAAGTTAAGATTTTCTGCCGCAAAATGGAAATTTTGTATTTTTTGTACACACTCATAAAACCGATTTTTTAATATTAAATAATTTATAAGTAAAAATGGAATTAATTTATACACTATATCAAATATACGCAGTCAAAAATGTTAGCAATTTTTTTAAAAATTTTATTTATTTATTTTTTTTTTTACATTTTGGTATATACGTTATTTCTTACGCGCGCGTTGCTACGCCCCTTAATGAATAAAAATACATTCTTAATTTAAATTGAATATCCAGTGCAAAAATTATAACTTGTTTATGGGCGTGACCCCGCCCACTACTTTAATCACGAAATTATAGTCATGACAGCTCAATATGTGTGTGCAAAGTTTCAGAAAAATCGATCTAGTGCAATTCAAAGACTATATTCAAAGAATGGATCATTCCCGCTTGTGTTATAAATAGCAATGCTAATGGTTTAGCTGTACCAATTTTGAATTGTTCAAAAACAGATATAATTTTTAATGAAGGTGAGCGTGGGACGAAAACAGACTTGTGTATTTTTGATGAGCGCAAAACTGAATTTGGAAAATCTACTGAAGTTGAGTAAAAAAAGATCGTTTTAATAGAAGTCAACCCCGAGATATCGTTTATATTGTTACAGATTTATTTTTAAGTAGCTTAATTTATTTTAGTTGTAGTAGTTTAAGTTACTGTAGTTTTATTTGTATTAGTTTATTTTGCTGGTTGTTCGAAAATGTTGTTTGTTGTTATGTGTAGCAACATAATATGTCGTAATATGTCGTGCATATTACTTAACGTCTTAATTTAAATGTAACGGTTTTCGAATGTACTAGAATGTACATACGAGAACTTTGTCGAATGTTACCGAACACCACTATGTTACTATAAATAGCCGAACAACACAGTTAACATAATCAGTATTACAGTAGAGCTTGTAAGGTGCGTATCAAAGTGTGTTTGATAATAAAAGTGTATAATCATAAGTGTAATAAGTAAACTGATATTAAAGCAATCTTCGAGTGTGTTTAATTAACTAAAGTGCTCTTAATTTTATAACAAATTTCAACTGTTTTTGATTGCAATAAAAGAACTCAAAAGGTTTATTTAAAGGAAATAATCCAACGTTTATAAAAGGTAGAAACGTAACAATATGATGATTATTAGACAAAATTATTAGATTTGTTGCAACAATATAAAGACTGTTTTGCTTTAAACATTAAAGAACTTGGGTGTGCCGTGAACACAGAATTTTTAATTGAATTGACAGAAAAAACTTTCGTTATGTAGAAGTGAATCTGAACAAGCGTGTGTTTCTATAGAGATGAAAAAACTAAAGAAAACTGGTATTATTGTTGATTCTGAATCTTATTATGCTAGTCCTATTTTAATTGTACAAAAAAAGATAGGCGAGAAAAGAATATATTTTAACTTTAGAGCCTTAATTGTGTTACGAAGAAAATGAAATACCCCTTGCCAATTATTGCCGACCAAATTAACCGTCTACATCAGGGTTGCAAAAGTTGGTACAATTGTACTATTTGTGGTACAATTTAAACCTCAAAAGTAAAATTGTACACCAATTACCCATTTAGTACAATTTACTAACTTTCTCAGTTTATGTTTTTATAGAATTTCCCTGGTTTATCGTCTTGATTGATTTACGATGGTAACTCATTGTTGCTATCATTTCGTTGTGATTAATTGTTTGCATTCACCTGTTTATTTTCAAACAACTTTTAGACTTTTTATGTAATTTATTTCATGTTTAAATATGTACATATATATGTATACATATATCTTAGTGCAGTTTCTTTTTTTTTTAAGAAATACTTTTAAAGTATAAATGAATTTTTAAGTACAAATGTTGATTTTAATATTACAAAAATGAATTTTTATGTTATGTTTATGTTTTTTTTTCTGGCTTTTATTTAAAATAAAAAAAATTAAAAAAAATTTTAAATAAAATTTTTTGGTACAATTGGGGTTGAAAAAGTAAAATTTTATGAGCTTCTTGGTACAATGTTGATGTTCTCATTTTGCAACCCTGGTCTACATGGAATGAAGTATTTTAATGTACTTGATATGCGTAGCGGACATTACCAGGTTGAAGTAGCTGAGGAGTCACGTCATGCAGTCAACAGCATTTGTGACACTAGATGGTCACTATGAGTTCCTGCGAATGTTTTTTGGTATTGCTAATGAGCTATTTTGATGATATATTTATTCCAGCTATAAACGTAGATGATTGCATAACATATTTAAAAACTGTCTTGGAAGAGAAGATTTGAGGTTTAATATTCGAAAATGTAAATTTTTAATGACCGAAATTGAATTTTTAGGATATGAGATCAGCGATGGTGCTATTTCCCCAAGTCAACTTAAAAAAAATGCAGTTATTACTTTTAAACGTCCAACTAACACCCACGACGTTTGTCAATTTATTAGATTGACCAGTTATTTTCGTAATTTTATCGAAAGTTATGCAATTCTTGCAAGGCTACTTACACATTTAACAAGGAAGGATGTCACTAAAACCGAAGAGAATGCTTACAAAAACTCAAAATGGAAATTGACCGGAAAATCCGTATTGTCAATATATTGTAAAGATTCTGAAACGGAGGTTCTCACGGATGCTTGTACGGATGGCTTGGCATGTGTTGTTTTGCAAAAACAAATTAATGGCAAATTTTACCCGCATATGCCAGTCGTCAAACAACAATAAAAAATTCTCGTTACTACTCTACTGAGTTAGAAACATTGGCAGTTGTAGAATGTTTTCGTGTTTATCTAATAAGAATTCCATTTATTATTAAGACTGATTGCAATGCCGTAAAAAGCTTAATGAAAAAGAAAGATATCTTGTTCAGAATTGGAAGATGGTGGTTGAAATACAACACTCCTGGTGCTGAAAACAGGCATTAATGCATTGAGCCCAACTAAATTACCTGAAAACACAACCACTGTAACAGATTCCAGTTTGGAGTCATCAGACTGGGAGAAAGTATTACAAGGGACTGATACAAAAGTTAATTTTATAATAGAAGTGTTAAAAAATCAGAGTTGTCTAATGATGATATTAGGATTCAAAATGAGTTTGAAGTTCAAAATGGCTGCGTCTATAAATTAAAAGGTTACAAAAGACTTTTATTTACTCCAAATGGCGCCAGGTATAAAATTGTGCAGTCTTGGCATGACAATATTGGTCATATTGGTGTTAACAAAGTTATGTCTAAAATTAAAGAAGATATTGGTTTCCAAGTCTTAGAAACTACGTCAAAATATTCGTGGGTCCATGTTTTGAGTGTGTTTACAATAAAAAACCCGCAGAAAAGAGACAAGGATTTTTACATCTAAGTGATAATGTTGGAATTCCATTGCATACAATTCACGTTGAACACCTAGGCATTCGTTAGAGATAAATATGGAATTATGTACATTTTAGTTCTCATGGACGGCTTCATCTAATTCTGTATTATGAACTTGTACGTAATGTTAAAAGTGAGACTACGGTTCGTGCGCTGAATCAAGTTATTTCCATATTTTGAAATCCTACTCGAATTATTTCAGCCATTAGTACCGCATCTACCGGTAGCCCGTTTCGTTAATTTTGCAGTGATATGGATATCGTTTACGTTATCCAAAGGCTGAATTGTAACATAACACCCACGCTACCAACATTATGCGAAAAGCCAGATGGCAGTGACTGGGACCAACTAATCTTGTCCAGTGAAATGTCAACGATAGCAATCACTATGTCCTGGAAACAACTCCATTCAAGTTATTACTTAGTTATGAGCCAAATAACTGCCACCTAACAAACTAGACGATACAATCGATAACAGTTTTGTGCTGCACAAAGTTATATTCCTGGCGACTTCATAATGGTCCATCGTAATCCTACCAATACAGGAGAATCTTCAAAACTGATGCCGTAAGGGCCCATACATAGTAACTAAAGTGTTACCCAATGGTATCGTATTGCCGATTTTTCAGATATTCAACGAACTCAGCGATTTGATGAAGGCGTAGTATCTGCAGAGGATATGAAACGAGTAATAAGCCGAATGTTAACTATATGATTTTTCTTTAAGTGTATCATTTTTAATTAATATAGCAACTCAGAAGTAAATATGTATTCGCCTAAAATACTTTAGAATAAAATTTCTTATACATATACATATGTATGTTGATTTTAAATAAAACACAAATTATTTAGGAAATTATTGTCATTTCTTTTTATACCCTACACCTGTGGTGCACAAGGGTATATATAGCTTTGTCATTCCGTTTGTAATTTCTACAATTTTCATTTCCGACCTGATAAAGTATATGAATACTTATGAATGGAGGAATCAATGAAGCCCTGACCGTCTGTTCGTGTGTCGGTTGAAATCAACTTTCAGAAGCAACTATATGTTCCTCAGATCTTTGTATGGTATCAATCTTTTGGAAATATCTGGGAGTGAATCGCTATTGAAATTCAGCACAATTGCGCCATAACTTTCTGAGATATGAGAAAAAAAACCACGACCACTTCGTTCTTTTCACAATTAAAACAACAACATACATATATACTGGTTAGAGTAAACCTGGCATCTAATCCCAGCTGAGCCAAAAAATTTTTTTTTTATTTTATATATTATTTATATTTTTATTATTTTTTTTAGTTTTTTTTCAATTGTTGGGCACCATGATAAGTCGAGGTTGACTTCTCTTTTGCCACGCTATCGCGAAAAACAGCTATGTTTGCCGTTCAACGAACTAAGATGCCATTTACAGATGTTTTCACATTTCATACAGACCTGTTTTGCTGAAATTTAAATATTTTTTTTACAATTCTTCCGATTGTGGACGAATTTGAACGATTATGTTGATCAAAAGAATCACGAAGTAAACGAAATGCATTTTGATTTAAACGCCCATTTCCATAATAAGCCTGACTAACGTGTTTTTCGATTGTGTATCTTTCCATGGTTCAAATTCAGTTAGTCTGAAAAAAAAATTAAATTTAATTTCGCCTGCGTTTCTGAAAATTTTTCACTAATGCTCTAAGTGTATCTTCCGAACGGAAATAGGCTATATATTTATTTAATATTTAGGTTGGCGTGGTACCTCCCATACAAATTCAACACATTTTATGACATATTTGGAAAACTATAGCAACTATTCCCTTCAAACTTTGTACGAGTTACTTTGATAACAATTTTGTTATTAGTGTTTATGGCATGGAAAAGTGGGTGGGCCCACGCCCATAAAAAATAAGCTATAATTTCTAGCTACTTGCACTAGATCGATTTTTCTGCTTTCTACTTTGCAAACACATATTGAGCTGTCATGGCTATATGGTTTCGTGATTAGAAAAATGGGCAGTGCCACGCCCATAAAAAAAGTTATAATTTTAAGGTACGTGCACTTGACGGATTTTTCTTAAACTTTGCACACATACTGAGCTGTCGTGACTTTACAATTTTGTAATTAGAAAAGTGGGCAGTGCCACTCCCATAAAAAAAAGTTATAATTTTCAGCTACTTGAACTTCAGAGATTTTTTTTGAAACTTTGCACACACATATTTAACTCTCATGATTATAAAATTACGTGCTTATAAAAATCGGCAGTGCAACGCCCATAAGAAATAAGTTATCATTTTTAGCTACTTGCACTAGATCGATTTTTCTGAAACCTTAAACAAACATATTGAGCTGTCATGACTATATAATTTCGAGATTAGAAAAGTGGGCAGGGCCATAAAAAAAGTTATTACTTTGAGGTACTTGCTCTGGAGCGATTTTTGTGAAACTTTACACACACACTGAGCTGTCATGACTATATAATTTCTTTATTAGAAAAGTGGGCAGTCTCACGCCCATAAAAAAGTTATTATTTTCAACTACTTGAACTTCACCGATTTTTCTGAAACTTTGCACACATAATGAGCTGTCATGACTATACAATTTCTTTATTAGAAAAGCGGGCAGTGCCACGCCCATAAGAAATGTTATAATTTTTAGCCTTGCACTTGATATTCAATTAAAATTCAGAATGCATTTTTATTCATTAAGGGGCTTAGCAACGCGCGCCGGGCTTGGCTAGTATAATATAATAATTAAAACAAGTAACAGTGCTATATTCGGCCGTGCCGAATCTTATATACCCTTCACAACGCGTAGTCATGCAATAACAATTGTTTGTATCACCATTCATCCCATATAAAATACGTGCATACGTACACGTTAGAATAAATGTGGCATCGAATCCCAGCTGAGCCAAAAAAATTTTATTTTATTTTATTTAATATATTATTTATATTTTATTATTTTTTTTATATTTTTTTTAAATTTTTTTAAAAAATTTTTTTAGAAAAATTTTTTTTAAACTTTTTTTTTGTAGTTTTTTTTATTATTTTTAATATTTTTTTTTTTTTAATTTTTTTTTGTTTGGTATGTTTTTTACATGTATCTATGTATGTATGTTGTTGTTGTAATTGTGAAAAAAAAACGAGGTGGTCGTGGTTTTTTGCTCATATCTCAGAAAGTTATGGGGCGATTGTGCTGAATTTCAATAGCGATTCATTCCTGGATATTTCCAAGAGATTGATACCATATACAGATCTGAGGAACATATAGTTGCTTCTAAAAGTTGATTTCAACCAACACACGGACAGACGGGCAGACGGACAGACGGACAGACGGTCGACTCCTCTATTCATAAGCTTTCAGAAAATATATACTTTATGGGGTCGGAAATAAAAATTGTAGAAATTACAAACGGAATGACAAAGCTATATATACCCTTGTGCACCACAGGTGAAGGGTATAAAAACTAATAAAATAGCATACAACGAAGAACGAAGTCTTCATAAAACATAGTTAGAGATGTTAACAACACTTTTTATGGATGACTTTAACCTATGAAATTCTATAGACAAGACTTCTAAAATCAATGTGTTAAGTTGTTCAATTTGCTTTTATTTAATTTCCTTTTACTGTTACGACGCACAAAAAAGTCAAAAGTGAAATGTAAAAATTTAAGTACGCAGCTCGACAGATACAACAATTTTGCACTGTTTAGGAAATTTTCAAGACTTTTGCTTGACATTTGTCGCTGTTAAAGTCAAGAAAGTTGAGTTAATTGAATGGGAACTTATTGACTTTTACGGTTTTAAGAGGTTTAAAATATATTTTTTTTGTGGCTAAACAAATAAAAATTTTACACAGATTTCTTGTTTTTTTTGAAGACTATATTAACAGCTGCTTATAATAATTTTAACTTTTTTTTTTTTTTTTTTTTTTTAATTTTTGTTATAACAATTAACAAAACGGTTTTTTTGTTCACTTTTTAAGAAAAAAAAAACAAACAAACAAACATTAAAAGTTTTTTAAAGTTTCGCGATCTTAAAAATTTTATACATCACGATAAAATATAAAATCTCTACTATTACACTAAAAAAAAGTTGCGCGTTTTTGTGCCATTTTTATACCCGCCACCAAAAAAATTGTGGTTGTATATTCATTTTGTCATTCCGTTTGTAATACATCAAAATATCCATTTTAGACCCTATTAAGTATATATATTCTGAATCGGGGTTTGATAACGATCTAGCTATGTCCGTCTGTTGAAAACACGATAGAGGTCGCACCGAAAATCTTTCTTATCTTTCTTATACACAAGGCTTGTTAATGGTATTGAAAATGGGCTAAATAGGAATATTAGGAAGAGTTATAGCTCGTAATGCAAGAGTAGGTCGAAAAAACCGCGTCCTTCGAATATCGAATAAAATGCAATTGTGTCCAAAAGCATTAACGTACAGCCAAGAAACGAGTATATATTGCTCGAGTAAAAACAATATTTTCCCCTGAAAATCGCTTCAATCTATGCATTAGGAAAGGAGTTATAGATCAAAATGTACGAAAATTTTTACCACACAGTGTATATTTTAAATTTAAAACGTAATAAAACTGCCAAAACTATATACAAATATATTAGTCATATTCATTAGCATTCATTCATTGCAGACGGCACCATCTATTCCTATGACACCTAGATGGCGCTACTAAATTTTTGCAAACAATGACGACAACGTCATTGCTAAATATCACGTAGAACAGTAGATGACTCTACTAACACTTTTTCTAGCATCCTCTTTTATTTTTTGCACAAACCACAAAGGAAATTTATAGGGGCTTGTGAAAATGAAAATGACCGAAGTTTGTTTACCTAGAGTAATGATTTGTGCCCAACTTTACATAAAGGTGTACCCATAGTCTTCAGAGGTTAAAGATTAAAAAAAATGTGCATCAGTAGATTTTAAATATGTATTTGAATATTTAAAATACATGTTTTAAACAAATTATATTTTTATTACCTTATCTATTCTAATGTAAAATGTGGTTAAATTTTAAGGGCCGATGTTGATTTTGAATTAAACAGAAATTATTTAGGAAATTATTGTCATTTCTTTTTATTATGATAATATTAGTATTGGTATGGCCGCGATCTCGGCGGCAAACCTCCATCCGATGGTTCAAATTTTCAATGGCTATGTTGATTTTCAATTGTTGGGCACGATGATGAGTCGAGGTTGACTGCTCTTTTGCCACACCAGGGTTGCAAAAGTTGGTACAATTGTACTTTTTGTGGTACAATTTAAACCTCAAAAGTACAATGGTACACCAATTACCCATTTGGTACAATTTACTAAGTTTCTCATTTTATGTTTACGAATAGCATAGTGCCACTTCTAATAAATTTTTTTCCAAACGAATACAAAAATTTTGACTCAATTAATACACAGTTTAGATCCCTGGCGGATATAAAAGTGTTAAAAGATTTTAAAAATGAAAGTATATGCAACTTTCGGGCTAAAGTTTCTGAAATGAAAAACCAATTGAATGTATTGATGTTTCCGGAACTTTCAAGAGTTGTAGGTGGGATATTTTCAGTTCCACATTCGCAGACGATTTTTTCCTTTCAAAATATTATTAAAACGGAAGAACGAAATAGGCTTCATGTGCCTACAGTTTCCGGTCTTATACAGACAAAAGATTTGTTAAGGTCATCAAATTCTTGTTGTTTTAGTTTCAAAATACCAAATAATTTGTTATCAAAACCAATTTGATCTCATGAATATATCGGTAAACTTTTTATGTAATTTATTTTATGTTTAAATATGAACATATATATGTATACATATATCTTAGTGCAGTTTCTTTTTTTAAAGATATACTTTTAAAGTATAAATGAAACAATGTTAATTTTAATATTACAAAAATGAATTTTTATGTACAATTGTATGTTATGTTTATGTTTTTTTTCTGGCTTTTATTAAAAATAAAAAATAAATTAAAAAAAAAATTAAAAAAAAAATTTTTAAATAAAATTTTTTGGTACAATTGGGGTCGAAGTACAATTTTATGAGCTTCTTGGTACAATTTTGATGTTCTCATTTTGCAACCCTGTGCCACAATATCGCGAATGGCAATGGCAGCAATGGTTCCCATTCAACGAACTAAGAAGGCATTTACAGATGTTTTCACATTTAATGCAGACCTGTTTTGCTGAAATTTAAATATTTTTTACAATTCTCCCGATTGTGGACGAATTTGAACGATTGTGTTGACCAAAAGAATCACATTTTGATTTGCAGGCTCATTTGTATAATAAGCCTGAATAGCTTTAAAGCGTTGCTTGATTGTGTATCTTTCCATGGTTCAAATTGAGTTAGATTGTAATTGAGAAATATCAAATGGAATGCATAAAAAAACTTGACGTTTAGGTGTAGTTCACATTTAACATCGGCCCTTAAAATTAAACCATCCTTTATACTCCAAACCAATATATTATTATACCCTGCAACAAACAAAAAATGGTGAGGGTATATTCAATTTGTCATTCGGTTTGTAACGCATCGTAATATCAATTTCAGAATAGGGTTCTATTTTATGATGATCTAGCTATATCCGTTTCCTTCCAACAACGACTAAAATTTAATTGTGTCCAAACGCATTGACGTAGAGTCATGAAATTTTGAATGTATATTTCCTGAGTAAAAAAAATTTTTTTTCCTCATAAAATTGCCAAAATCTATGAAATAGGAAAGAAGTTATAGATCAAAACGTATGAAAATTTATACCGCGCAGTGTATTTTTCGGTATATTCAAAATTTAAAGCGTAATAAAGCAAAATTAGTTGTATGATTCTTAAATTTTGCAACCATTGCTTTTTGGTCAAAGGCTTTGTACTAATGGAAAATAAATGTTACACGCCCACTTTTACGTCCAACTACCATATAACGCTTTATCTCTAATTCATATAATTATTTTAATAGTATAATATAATAGTTAAATTATTTCAAGTATTATGTAGCAAATATGCTTAGAACAGTCGTAAGTGTAAGCTCAATTACAACACACGTATTTTTCAATACCAGCTGTTCTTTTCTATAAACAAAATAATATATAAATTTTTGCACTGTGCATTAAAATATAATAAAAAGGTAAACCTAAATGGCTTCAAAACGGAAAAGATTTTGGGGTAGTAACCCGAAATTTAAATATACGAAAACCTCGATTTCCTCAGGCAATAGATTTCAAGTGTTATCTGACATGGAAGACGAGGATGCGTCAAGCGTGGACGAAAATGTCTCTGAAAATAAACCGACAAGAGTCCCTCCAATTATTGTGGACAACGGTCATAGCCTTACATTAGTGCTCAAACTACTAGGAGATAGTTGTAAATATAAGAGAATGTCAATTGGAACAAAGGTATTTGCTAACTCCATGCGTGATTATGAATGCGCTCTTGAAAAACTAAAAACTACAGGCATGAAATATTTTACCCACGCTATTAAGGACAATAATAAGTTCAAGCTAGTGTTATTTGGTTTACCTCAACTTAGCATTGCGACATTGAAGGACGATTTTAAGCATACTTTTAACATCGAACCAGTTGACATAAAAGAAATAAACACCTCCCGATCAAATCCGGACGATGCGCTGTACATGCTGGAATTTAACCGCAAGCAGATTACTAAAAAAGAGGTAATTAAAATTAAATATGTAAATGGTATCGCTGTCCACTGGAGAAACCCTCTTCGGCGCTCAAGAGGTCCAACGCAATGTTCCAAGTGTGCGATGTATGGTCACGGAGCATCACACTGCCACAGAACAGCAGTCTGCTTAGGATGTGGTGGCTCACACGATTACTCAACATGCCAGCTAAATAAGATTCCTGAAAAAGGTCCTATAATCAACAAGTGTTACAACTGCATCAAGAGAAACTTAAAAAATGTGAATCATCGTGCGGATGATCCGCGGTGTCCTGCACGAAAAGAATATTTGGAGATTCGACAAAAAGTGACCACCAAAAGGCGTCCAACAATAATAAAACAACGCAATGATGTACATCTTTTTTCTTCGACTGAAGATTTGCATGAGGTAGACCTGAATTTAACTCCGTTTTGAATAAAACTCCAGGTAAAGATACTGCCAGATTATCATATGCTGAAATAGCTGGCTCAAACCACAAAACTGTGGAGAGTGATAATCTGTCAAATGAACGACTACTAGATATTTACTTCGAAGCCATTGATGCTTTGGAAAAATGTAAGACAAAATACGACAAATTGAGAGTACTCGGTGACATGCTTAGGCATGTTATATAAACCCCTGTTGACACGATGGACTTATTACATCTAATGCATTGGAATGCTCAAGGTCTGACAACCCCCACTGCTTCTATAGAATTAGAGCAAGTTCTACAACAAAAACAAATAGATATCGTTTTCATAAACGAAACATTTCTCAAACCGCAACATGTATTTAAACTCAGAAATTTTAAAGTACATAGAGAGGACCGTAACACACATGGTGGGGGCGTTCTAATCGCAGTCAGAAATAATATTCCCCACGAACGTATTTCAAAACTCCCAACATCCTCGATGGAAAACGTTTCCATAATAATTAAAATACACAATAGGCCAATAAGATTTACGTCTATTTATTGTCCAAAATACACAAATGATTTTATTAATGATATGGACACAATAACCAGATCCACTTCAGATTTCTTCATATTCGGGGATTTCAATGCCCAACATACGAGCTGGAATTGCCATCGCAATAATACAGCTGGTAACAGACTTTATAACCACCAACTAAATGACCAATACTACATTTTTTCGCCCAACACTTTTACTCGATTTAGCCAAACTGCTGCTCCAAGTCAATCGTCTTGCATAGATCTTCTATTATCAAACTCCAATTTACAATTTTCGCCTCTTAAAACTCATCCTACATTAATTAATTCAGACCACACGCCGATCACTTGTGAAATAGAGTGCTCATTATATGAGGATAGGACTCAAATACCTCAATATAAACTGGCAAACTGGAAAGAAATAGGAAAATGGGTTGAAAATGAGTTGAAAAATAATAATTTACAGTCTATTGTTTTGACACATGCAAACATTGAAGAGGTTCTGTCTAAAATTACTCACATTGTGCAAGAAGCCTCGAGGCAAATACCTGTTGCAACAAAACATTGTTGGCAAAGAAAACTGTCACGACAAACCTTATTATTAATTGGCCAAAGAAATAAATACAGACGTAAATTACAAAGAAGCAATAATATTACAGAAAGAATCTTTATATTGAACTTGCTAAAACAACTGACCTCACTAATAAATAAAAATATTAGCATTGACAGAAATAACAGCTGGCATGAGTTTATAAAGAAGTTGCCAGTAGGTAGCAAAAAATTTTGGAACCTGACAAAAGCAATGAAGGGAAAAAATAACATATTGAGCTACTTAACGGTAGATGGCGTGCATGTTCACAATAGTAAAGAAAAGGCAAACATAATCGCGAACAGTTTCGAAAGTTATCACAAAACAACATATAATATGCCATCTAGAAAAGATAAAGATGTAAGAAAACATGTTGAGTGGTTAATAAACAGAACAATACCTGAAAATACAGAGCAGCATCTTACAACAAATACTGAAGTAATAATGCTTACTAAAACGTTGAAAAACTCTAAATCACCTGGTTTAGATGGAATAAATGCCATTATATTAAAAAATATGACAGATAAGTTTTACACCACAATTACAAAAGTTTTTAACTGGTGTTTAACAAATGGTTATTTTCCAAAGCAATTTAAAAAAGCAAAAGTAGTGCCGATACTAAAGCCAAAGAAAGATGCCAGATTGCCAAATAACTACCGGCCTATAAGTATGCTTAGTTGTCTTGATAAAGTATTTGAGAAAATCATACAAAATAGACTGAACGAGTTCACTGAGGATAATAATATAATACAAGATGAACAGTTTGGTTTTAGAAAACAGCATTCGACAGTACACCAAGTAGAACGAATCGTAAAACTTATATCAAGTAATAAAAGACAGCGTAGAAGTACAGGAATTGTTCTTTTGGATATAGAAAAAGCTTTTGATTCTATATGGCACGATGGGCTAGTATATAAACTTAATATGTTTGGATACCCAGTCTATTTACAGAAGATTATACAAAGTTTTTTGAACGAAAGAACATTCGTTGTAAGTATAGAAAATGAACTCTCTTCCCCGCGGCTCATTCCTGCAGGACTACCACAAGGGTCAGTTCTATCGCCTACACTATACTCAATTTTCATCTCGGACTTCAGAATATTAAGAGAACAGTCCGCTGCATTATACGCAGATGATACGGCAATAATAACAACGGGGAAAGTCTCCAATGCTATAATCAAGAAAATGGAAAATGGGCTGTTACACGCTGAAAAATATTTTTCGATGTGGAAAATTAAGACTAATGAAGCAAAGACACAAGCTATAATTTTTCCGTTCAACAAATCGCCTAAAAGAACACCTACTCTTGCTTTGTCTCTTGGTGAAACGGAAATACCTCTCAGAGAAACTGTAAAATATTTGGGAATAGAGCTCGATCAAAAGTTAACGTTTATTCTCCAAACGTGTGAAAAAGCTGTCCGATGTGGAAGAGCTCTGTTTCCTCTACTAAACCGAAGGTCAACTCTAAATAGGAAGAACAAAATATTGCTCTACAGAATGTGTATACGGCCAATTATGACATATGGATGTCAAGTGTGGTCAAAAAGATGTGCCAAGACATATTTGAAAAAGCTCCAGATCATACAAAATAAGAATCTAAAGATTATATTCAACCTACCGAGACGATACTCAACAAATAGATTACATAGAGTATACCAACAGGAAATGTTTGCAGCAGTGATCAATAATATCACACAAAGATTTGAAACCCGCAACAGGATTTCAAACTCTGCCTTGATAAGAAATTTGTAATACTATTCTCTTCTCCAACTTTATATGAAGTTGACAGAAGACTTAATGTAAAAATTTCTTTTAACTCCTATAAGGTTTTTATCTATCTTTTTTCCTTACAATGTAAATAAAATCTTTTAAATGTCTATTTAAGTTTATCCTAAATCATTTTATATTTGTTGGAATACTAATATAGTAATAACTCAAAATAAGTGTATAAAAATTTGTATATATTTTTGCCTGTGATGATGATAGATTAAAAATAAAAATAAAAAAAAATAAATAAATATGCTTAGAAAATATGGGCGAGACCATTTTTAGATATGTTCTATTTAGTTTGTAAAAATGACCTAAATATAGGGTGTTTAGAAAGAGGCTACTGCCGAAAAAGTAGGGCATCTGCTAAACATTTAACTACTTCCTTTAATAAAAAACAAACATACCTTTAAAAACATACCAAAAAAGTAGTAATCAAACGGCAATGTTTCTGACACTTTAATTCAAAGTGCATTTATTTTTTCAGGATCACCCTTTTTTTTTGCTTTTTAAAAAATTTTCGACTTTGAGCACCTCCACAAACTATAATTTTTATGCAATTAAGGAAAACGTTTTTGAATTGTGATCAGTAAGTAGTTCTTTATACGATGTTTTCATTCATTTCCCAAAATTTTGTCATGAAATTTTGTATTTTTGCCACGGCTTTTAAGAAAAGGCGCCACTGTGCGACGTGTAAAATACTCTAATAAATATATGTACTTACATATTAATTTCTCTTACAAATTGAACTAAAACCAAAATTAAATAAATGTATATTAACTGCTCTTACAAAGACAATTCACAATAACTAAATGTATAATCTCAGAAAAAATAATAAGATAAGTACGAAAAATATCACTAATAAAATTAAAGCTAAAAATTCAAAAAATAACAATAAAAATAATAATAGCATCTATAAGTACTCTTGGCACACCCACTAATCATAGTTGCCAGATAAAGTAGGGGATAAACGTCAAAATAAAAAAACGAATTTTTTAAAACAAAACATTTTTTATTTAATGCATAACATAACAAACTTTTAAAATCGAGAGAGAGAGATCAATGGTTTTATGAGACCCTTTTAAGTTAAGAACATGACAATAAATATAATACAATTTAGAATTAATTTCGAAAAATAAATATTAATATGTATATAAATACAAAAAATAATAAATAATGAATTGGCTGCATCTTTTTGGACTATTTGACGAATAACACTGCCCTGCAGCAAAATCCTCCATTTAATACAACTATGTGGACTATATGGACTTTGACGCGCTGAACTCAAATCCGTTGTTGGTTTCCATCAGATCGGGATTTTTTTTATGGGCGTGTCAAATTTTTCCCACTAAATTAGTCAGATACGGACACATATTTAATCCTAACTCGAGAACCAGTCATCCGATTTTCAAAAATAAAACACCGAAAAATGTGTAACAAAATTGTTTTTATTTCAGTGAAATTTTTTTTATCTCTTATCGTTTTGGAGTTATTTAGAAATTAATGGAGAAAAAAAATTTTTTCGTGCAAAATTCGTAATATTTTTCAATTTAAAAATGGAATTTAAAAAAATATAAAGCAAATATTCAACATTTTAAACTTTTTTCTAAGAGCTACTTATCTTGGAAATAAAAAAAGCCATAAAGTATAAAAGTCGGTTAAGACATGTGAATTTTGTTGTCAATTTACCGCAGATACCCAATATTGTAATGCAACCAGCCTTACTTATGATATATGTAAATATGTAAAATTTCGTTATGGGAGCAGGTATTGGAACTAAAGTACAACGGTATTTTACATATTTCTTGGAATTAATATTCAATTACCTGTGATTGCAAATTAAGAACATTAGGGTAGATTCTGGTATTTAATGTATATATAGAAGCTAATGGGCAATAAGTTAGTCACTTTTAATTTGAATATCGTGCGGTTAAAATCGGCAACAGTAAATAGATCTTATAGTGTTCTTCGTTATTGTGTAAAAAAATAAAGCAATTAATGAATTCACAAACGCTTTCATATTACAAAATGTCAAGAATTTGTAACAAATCTCTAAATTTATTTTGTTACGTATGTGGCAATCTTACTTTACGTTCTCAACGGGAGACAACATCTTCCAAGCTTAAAGATGCTTATCGCCGTTATTTTGGGTTTCCTATCGATGATAGAGATAAAACTTGGCTGCCATAAATATGTTGTAGTAGCTGTGCAAGTTCTTTAAGAGCTTGGTTAAAAGGAAGTCATAAGTCTTTATGAAGCCGTTTATGTAGCCAGCGATTTGGAGAGAACCACAAAATCATCAAAATGATTGCTACTTTTGCATTACTAAAACACGTGGGCTTACCAAAAAAACCAAAAAAGTTACATATCCAAATACTTCATGCGTCAAACGACCAGTTTTCCAGTTTACAAGTAAGTTTTTACCTCCACTGCCTCCTACAGACGATGAAGAAGATGGGCTTTCTGCAGCAACTGAATCCACTTAAGCCAGCATGGGTGTTTCTTCGCTTTCATTTGGAAGTCCAACGAGTACACCTTATTTTCCGAATTAAACTGATATGCATAACCTAGTTTGTAAATCAAGGCTTTAAAAAAACCAAGTCTGAGCTTCTTGCATCCCAATGAAAAGAATGAAATTTGGTGCAAGAGGACGTTAACGTCTCTTACTTTCGAAACAAAGAACAACCTTTTTTAATATATTTAAGCAAAGAGGAAGGTTTGCTATTTTGCGATAATGCTGATAGACTTTTGCGGCAACTGTGTTTCAGTCATAAATCTCAGGATTGGCGGCTTGTTATAAATTCATCCAAGACAAGTTTGAAAGCCGTTTTACTTCACAATGGCAACAAATTTCCATTGGTCCCACTCTCGTATGCAAGAAATATGAAAGAAAACTATTGTAGCATGAAGATGATACTACAAAAAATTAAATATGCACATTACTTATGGAATCTGCAGATTTTTAAGTCGTAGAAATGTTAAATGGATTGCAAAGTGGATATACCAAGTTTTGTTGCTTCTTTTGTAAATGAATCAGAGATGCTAAAGTAAAAGAAGGCATATTTGTAGGTCCACAAATACGACAGCTTATGAAGGACGAGGTCTTCAGAACGAAATTGAATGATGTGGAAGAAAGAGCATGGACAGCTTAAGCTACTTTTTTTATTTTAACAATGTTTCCTAAATAAAAATTAATAATTATTAACAAAAATTTTGTGTTATTTTAAATAAAAAATAGACTCTAAATATTTTAATTTTTTATTGTAATTTGAAGTTATCTACGGTTGACGACAGGGTGGGTGCTTTATGCGAAGCGATGCTACAAAATTACAATCTAGAAAATTTTTTTTTGCTTGTATTTGTTTTTGTTGTACGAAAATAGATAGAAGTAAAAAGTTGTCATTCATTGTTGCTACAAGTCGCTTTAGTGCGCCCACTCTGACGTTGTTTGCTGCATTACACATAATTGGTCAATATTGGGTACCTGCGGTAAATTGACAATAAAATCGACATTTTTTAACCGATTTTTATTGTTTATGGTTTATTTTTATTTCCGAGATAAGTAGCTCTCACAAAAAAAAATGTTGAATATTTGCCTTATATTTGTTTTAATTACATTTTAAAGTGAAAAATATTACGAATTTTGCAGGAACAAATTTGTTTTCTCCATTAATTTCTAAATAACTCCACAACGATAACAGATAGAGAAACATTTTATTCCACTAAAATAAATACAATTTTGTTACACATTTTTTGGTTTTTGAAAATCGGATGACTGGTTCTCGAGTTAGGATTAAATATGTCTCCGTACCTGCCTAATTTAGGGGGAAAAATTTACCACGCCCATAAAAAAAATCCCGATCTGATGGAAAAAAACTGACAACAGATTTGAGTCCAGCGCGTCAAAATCTATATAGTCCACATAGTTTTATTAAATGGGAAGACAAAAAATTATTTTTTGCAGAGCAGTGTAATTATAATCATTTCTTTCTAAAGTTTCTACCGATTAAGGTAGCTTTAGGTAAGCATAAGACGAGCACAACGCCAAAATAAACTACATCGTTTCGCTTTTTAGCCAATAAACTTATTTCTGAATCTGCAAACCAGTCTTCCTTAATTTTCCTCTTCTTGTTCGTTACCTGTGAAAATCACCATTAAAATTTCATTTTAGCTACTACAAAGTTTGGTATAAAAATGGTTGATATTTCTACTTACAAAGGAAGAGCTGCTACAATTTTCATCATCTTGGTTTTCTATTGAAAATATAATGTTTGATTTTAAAGGTTTTTATGTATAATTAAAAAGAACTTACCATTTTTTTAAAGTATTTAAGCTATTAATTTGTCACTTATTTTTAAATAAATTTACTTAAAAAACTAAAACTGTTTTAAACGCGCTTCTAAATTTATATATGTTCGTGTTGTAGGTATCAGTTAATAAAATATGGCATACACTTTATTAAAAATGTACAAAGTGGAAAAATTATCCACCCAAAAACATTAAATAATGATAGATTTATCTCTTTCACTCTGTTCTATTATTAATAACATAAAAAACCGTTACAAATTATGTTTATTTAGTTTAAGGTTGATATAAAAGTAATGAAAAATGTTGCAAACTTGAAAATCGTCAAAAACATAGCATAAATCGCCAAATCGTCAACATTTAATTTTAGCAACGTAAATTCGTCAAAATGACGATAAATCGTCAAATCTGGCAGCTATGCCACTAATAGCCGTGTTACCTCCATACCTAAACATGAGCGTTGAGCGTCAAGCGTTGGAGTTTTACACGTGTATATTTTTCGAAAATTAATTATTAAAATTTAAGAAAAAAAAACCGTTTGATCAGTGTTATTGTTATAAAAGAAATATGAATATTTTTATAACAACACTAGCCAAACCCGGCGCGCATTGCTACGCCCCTTAATGAATCGAAATGCATTCTAAATTTTTATTGAATATCAAGTGCAAAAACCTAAAAATTATAATTTTTTTATGGGCGTGGCATTGCCCACTTTTCTAATCACGAAATTGTAAAGTCATAACAGCTCAATATGTGTGCAAAGTTTCCGAAGAATCGGACCAGCGCAAGTACCTCAAAATTATAATCGTTTTTATGGGCGTGGCCCTGCCCACTTTTCTTATCACAAAATTGTAAAGTCATAACAGGTCAATATGTGTGCATAGTTTCAGCATAATCGGTCCAGTGCAAGTACCTCAAAATGATACCTTTTTTTTATGGGCGTGGCACTGCCCACTTTTATAATCACGAAATTATTTAGTTATGACAGCTCGATATGTGTGCAAAGTTTCAGAAAAATCGGTCTGGTGCAAGTACCTCAAAATTATAACCTTTTTTATGGGCGTGGCCCTGCACACTTTCCTAATCACGAAATTATATGGTTATGACAGCTTAGTAATTAAAACTTTTTTAGGGGCGTGGCCCCGCCCACTTTTCTTATCACGAAATTATTTAGTCATGACAGCTCGATATGTGTGAAAAGTTTCAGAAAAATCGGTCAAGTGTAAGCAGCTAAAACTGATAACTAATTTTTATGGGCGTGGCCCCGCCTACTTTTTTCCACCCATAAACACTCCCTGGTATGTGTACAACAACTTGCCAAAGTTTGAGTCCGATCGGTTTTACAGTTTCGGAGTCTATAGCTAACACACACACACAGAGTTTCACTTTTATATATATAGATAGATAACTATTTAATATGATTCATATTTGGTTTATAGCACAATTTTTCGGGGTTATGTGTGTCTTTACTTATTATTGTAATATTATTATCATCAAAACAAAATTTTAACTTACAGTTATCTTTCCCACGATGTCAGCAGGCGCCCGATGCCTGTAGATCAACAATTGCTTATGGCAAATCAATAAACCCTGATGTTTATTTTTATAGATTAAGTTATGATAATATGCATGAAGAACTATTAAGGTATAGGAACAATTGTAATGTGAGAGCGATTCAGGTAGCGTTTAAGAATGAGTAGTGGTTGTGAAAATATAGGTGAGTGATTGTATTTGGATGGACGTGTGTGTGTTTTACATTACACTTTTTGGAACAATTAATTTAGCAATATGATGAATTAACAATTTACTGTAATTCAAATAAAAATAAAAACACTAAAATGTAGGGGATTTTTTTAAGGACTACAAACGGAAAACAACAAAAAAAACTTAATAAAACACGACTTATGATACACTATTACGTTTAGGTTATCAGTCGTCAATTTACGTGTTCCATAAAAAAGGGGGATATCACTTATACAACAATACGTTGTTCCATGCTGATAAAAGAGCCACAATCTTGCTCCTTTTCCGCTAAACATTTTGTCCAGCAAAAGCTGTAAATTTCTTCTTTTCTTTCAGGTACCAGTTTGTAAACTGGATACCCAATCGGTAATAGTTGAGAGGGCGTAATTCTATCACTCTAAAAAGAACAAGATTAAGATGAAATACTTTCACTCCAAAGAAAAGGAACTCTAGTACATTACCTACAAGTTAGACTTCCTATAAAACGTATAATAAAAATTAATTCTTCCAAGGTATCAAATTGTCCTCGGTTCTTGCTCCACACAAAAAAAAAAAAACAATTCCAAAACAATTCCTTACTTTTCCTTGCTTTAAACCGTACAAAATTAATAAACAATATTTGAAAATTTTTGAAACTATAAAATTATTATTTATTCGATTTCTTTTTAAATACCAAAGTAGAATTTTACTTCCCCTAAAAAAAAAATTGAATAAGCGACAAAAAACCACGTTTAAAACTGTCGTCCTCACAGTATTTAACACTTATCTATTTTGTAACTTAAGTATTAATATCTTATCTCAAACATTTTTTAAACTTCTTCTTGTATTAAATAATATATTGTTTATATTTGTGAAACCAATTTATGTCTAAATCAATTATGCATGTTTAACTCCTTTTTAAGTCTGAAGATACCTTACCTCATTTATATAAAATTGCCTCTTTTTGCACGCGTTGTCGATTTAAAAATAATACATGTTCGATTCAGATAGCTATCGTTACACTGACTGTGCGTATTATATGCTCAGAGTTCTTTCTAGACAAAAAACTGATCTTAAAATCGTACACTTAAATGCACAAAGCTTGAATAATAAAATGGACGAATTTCGATATCTATTTGTCTCAACTGATATAGATATAATATGTGTCTCTGAAACTTGGCTTCCATTAGATATAAATGATGCTGTATTTAGTATCAATGGCTATAAAATTTACCGTTCTGATAGGAGGATTATTGTTGATAATATTGAAACAAGAGCTAAAGGTGGTGGAGTCGCTGTATATGTTCGTAATGGTGTATCATGTAAGGAGAAATAAAAAACTATTATTGGTAGTGAAATAGAATATTTATTTCTTGAGATCTCTTCTTTGGATGGGAGGAAAATGCTGTTGGGTAGTGTGTATAGGGAAAAAAGCAATATAGATGATAATTCTCTCATCGCTATACTATAGGACTTATGTATCTGTGCAATATGATGATGTCGTTATAATCGGTGACTTTAATAATAACCTAGTAATTGAAAACCCGTTAATACAACCCATGTGTATATTGGATCTTCATCCCGTGAATACTCATACTCCAACAGTTTTTCACACTTCATCCAATAGTCTGATTGACCTAATATTTGTCAACCACAAATCTAGGGTACTCTTATAAAGGGTCCGCCAAATAACTTTTTTTTTCGAAAATTTTTTAAAAAAAAGTGTAGCTTCGGCTGTGTGACACGTAGTGCCGTCCTGTTGAAACATAATGTTGCCAATATCCTTTTCTTAAATTTTTGTGAACAAAAATTCGTTCAACATGGCCCGATAATGATCGCCATTGACTACGGACACTTCTAGCTCATTTTCGAAGAAAAATGGCCCAATTATGCCTCTGAACCACAATCCGCACCAAACAGTGACTCGTTTTGGGTGTATCGGCTTTTCAATGTATGCGTGCGGGTTTTCTGTTCCCCAAATGCGACAATTTTGCTTGTTTACATAACCACCAAGATCAAAATGAGCTTCATCTGAAAAGGTGATTTTTTTTGTTGGCAAAATCGGCCAAAGTAATGTCGCAATATTTCCCAGCGTTGTTCAAGCGTATACACAACCATATTCGTTCAGCGGAAGGATAATACTAATTATCTGTCAAATCAGACATGAGCTAAGTGTTGCCATTTACGAAATAAGCACTAATTGAAAAAAAAACGTTAGATTGCGGACCCTTTATAATTAACTTGCAGCATCCGCTTTCTCATTGCATGATATGCTATTTTTAACATATGACCTGTCTCTAAATAAGAATTACACATTTATTTCATATCGTGACTTCTATAATATTGATCACGTTGCGCTAAATAACTTCATCGACAGCATTCCTTGGGATCATATTTACACTTATGGAAACGTTAATGATCAATTATTTTTTCTTCAAGAAAATGTTAAACACTTGCTGGACTTATCTATACCAATAAAGACAAAGAGAATAAGAGCTCACCAAAACCCTTGGCTTTGTAATGAGATTAAACTTTTAATAGAGAAACGTGACGCTGCTTACTGGCGCTGGAAGAGGTTTAAAACCAGTGATCTTGAAGCAGGTTATATAACGGCTCGAAAGGATGTCACGAAACACATTAAACTAGCAAAACCATTGTTTTTTCAAAGAAAGTTCTCAATCGCTATTGATAGCAAATCTAAATGGAAGGAAATACGTAAAATGGTATAGGATAGAAATGTCCCTCAGTATGTATAGAAAATGTTGACGTTAATATTTTGAACAACAAGTTTATTAACTGTAGTGTGCCATCACCTACATTTACCATTTATGATGACCTTTGTCATGTTTCAATAAAAAATCCCCTTAGTTTTCGTTGTGTAGATCAGAGTGAAGTTTTTGTATCTTTTTCGGCAATAAAGTCAAATGCTGTTGGTATGGATGATACGAATCCAATTTTCCTTAAGGCCATAATTCCCAAGTTGTTACCATACTTCCAATATTTATTCTCTATTCTTACAACATCTTGTTTTCCAGAATAGTGGAAGCTTTCAAAAATAATACCCATTCCTAAAGCTAACAACGAATTTGACCTATATCCATTCTTTCCTTTTTATCCAAAGTGGGTGAAAATCTTATGGGAAAACAGATGATAAATTTTCTGATTTCCGGGAACTGCCTATCTGATAGAAATCAGGTTTTATGAAAGCCAGAAGTTGTGTTACGGCGCTAGTTGATCTAGTAGAAGACCTTAGATCTAAACTTGATATAAATATAGTAGTTTTTTTAATTCTTCTGGACCACAGTAAGGCATTTGATACTGTTGACCACACAGTTTTGATAAGAAAGTTTCAGAAGGTATTTCACTTTTCTAGCTCGGCTTGTAGTCTTATATCTTCTTATCTTAAGAATAGATCACAAATAGTTCAATATAATAGGAATAGATCAGACCCACTTAACGTCAGCAGAGGAGTACCTCAGGGCTCTATATTGGGTCTCTCCTGTATGTATATAAACGATAAACCTGATTTTTTAATTAATAGTAAAATACAAATGTATGCTGATGATGTTCAGCTTTACCAAAGTACTAATGCCACAGATATCCAACATTGTGTAAGGGAAATCAATAAGGATTTAAATGAAAAAAATAACTGGGCTAGTGCCAATAAACTATGTATCAATCCCCTGAAATCAAAATATATTTTGCTTTATAAGTCAAAGAAAATGTTTGATAATGTAAATATAAGAATTAATAATAAATATATTAGTCATGTTAGTTCTGCATCTAACCTAGGCGTTACGTTTAATGATAAGTTGACTTGATCAAATCACATTAACGTGGTCGTGGGTAGAGTACATGGTATGCTTCGTAACCTATGCGCTGTTAAAGACTTAACTCCATTTTCTATACGCATGCTATTAGCGAAAACATACCTTATCCCATAACTTCTATATGGTTGTGAGCTTTTTGCGAACTGTAGCTATAATTTTAATAAACTAAATGTTGCATATAACAATATTGCAAGATATATATTCCAAAGGGGGCGCCGTGATCATATATCGCTATGCTCCTATCAGATCTTTCATATGGAATTTAGGAATTTTTTAAAATATAAATGCCTTACCTTTATGCATAAAATCGTTATATCTGAACAACCTTAGGATTGAGTTTGCCAGATCTAATTGTGAAAGAAAGATTATTCAGCAAAGATATCGGAGCCTTTTGTCGCAACGTCAATTCTTAATATACAGCACAAGCCTTTGGAATGCTTTACCGAATCATATTCAAAACATAGGCAAACAAATTTAAAAGGGAGTAAATTAAAATGTTTATGTAATAAATGTATACATGGAGTTATTCACAAATGCAATATTATTATAATGATAGATTATTATGTTTCCTTCGTTTATTTTAAACTAAAATTATTTTTTAATGCTTATAACAGCTCAAGTTATATATCTACGGCAATTTGGAAGAGTAGCTTAAGTCAAAAAAATTAAAGTTTTGAGATATCATCAATTTTGTGTATTTTTTATTGTGCTTGATGTATGGGAATAATTTATGAATTAATATATTTGTCAGATGTTTAGTAGAGAAGAAGGATGAATATTTAAAAAAAATATTGTTGAATTCAGAAGATTTTACGCATTTTCTACTTAAGCGCTTTTTCGAAACTGAAATTTGCGTTGAACTGAACCTTAAGTAACTTAAGCGGTTCTGTTTAAATAAAAAGAATGTATTGTGTAGTTTTAAGTTTACATTAAAGGTTTTATTCAAGTTTATAAAAAGACATTAAAGAAGATAAGGTTATTGTTTACATGATATTTTTGTGTTTAACGAAAAATTAAAAATATATTCTAAAATTAATAATATAATACTGTTGAATATGTAATTTTTTATTTATTCAAAAATCTCATCAGCTTCGGTTAAGTCCGGGTGGAAGTTTAACATGTCTGTAGTATGTAAGTTTAAATAAAAGTCTTCATAAATTTCATCAATAAGTGGCGCCATGTCAATTAAATCTTGTTTTTTCTTTTGATTAATTTCAAGTTGTGAAAAATAGCATTGTTTTAAATTATTTTTTTTTTGGTGGAGCTTATACCTCTTTTCCTTAAATTAATTTTTTTAAAAGGCTCATTTTGATCTAAGGAAATTTTAAACAAAACGGATCCAAATTCTTTAGTAAATCGAAACCACTTTATATCTGTCCATCGTCATTCACCTTTCTCCATAAAAATAATTCCTTAGCAGCACTCGCAAAATCGAAAAATTGGTTTCTATTCATTTCAATCACACAAAACTTTATTTTTACTCCAACAGTCGTAAAAAATTGATAACAGTCCCGAGGGTGGTGTATTTGTACCAGCGTTACCACTCAAAAATTATCTATCCGACCAAATTTGCCTATAAAACCAACCAAAATCCATTAAAACCGACCAATTTTTTTTAATATTAAATAACAAATTAATGCATACTATGTATGTATTTTTTAAATAAAATTTGATTTTTATTCATAGTGTTTCTTCATTGCCACATTTGTAGTTTCATCAACAATCAAAGAATTTTTTTTTTTTTTTGTAAAATATATATTAGAATTAACTTGCGTGCTTTGCTATATAGTCAGTTACTAGAACTGATTTTGTCCTGCCACATTTAATAAGTTTTGTTAACATACATACATACATCAACTTTTACAATTATGATGGCATGCACAGCCAAGAACACAACTACAAAATTCCTTTAGTTTTTCTTGCTGTTATGCGTTTTTTGTAGAAGTAGCACCACCTTACAAATAGGCTTATCGTATTTTTTATAGTCTTTTACACACGTGTGACGTTTGCTTTTGATTGTTTTTCGTTGCTGGAAAGAAAATAGTGTTGCCAAGAACAGAAAAATTTAATAGCGACCAGTATTTTAAATATCTTAAAATGAATATGGTTCATTTTCCTTAACAGACCAAAATAACGTTTAGCCGACCATCCGACCAAGACCATTAATGTCCGACCATTTTGGTCGGAAAAGACCAATAGTGGCAACGCTGATTTGTACTGATGTTACTTTTTTCTTTTTTTCGATCAAAGCATGATCACTATCACACTCCATATGTATGTGTGTGGCCAGGAACCATAAAGTTATGATCAATTATACTTATTGATCCTGTTGTGGCGGCTAATTTCATGAATATAGTAAACATTGTTGCAGCAAAATAATTTGTATTCTGGCCAGGGCAGCGGTCACTATAAAAAATTACATGGCTTACAGAGAGTGGAAGGCTTTGTAAATGTTGAAAAAAACATGATTCTATGTCGTTACCACCACGTTTAGCCAAAGCTTCGTGCCACATATAGCAGAATCGTTCATTTGTTGAGCAGTCATGCAGAGTTAGATTGAAAGTTCACAATGGTCTTTTATAAAATGATACTGACGACCGTAAAAATGGAGTAGGAAGACATTGTTGCAAATCAAAGGAAAATACTTTTACATTTTTATCCGCACTTGCCTTTTGCTTATTTTTTAGTTAGTTTTGATTCAAAAGATTGTTTCGCTTGATGATGGTGATCTGTTTGTTCAGTTTGTAGGGCATCAAGTGATTCTGTTTCTGCAACTTTTATTATTGAATTTAATATGTCAGATTTGTCACAAGTGCCTAGTTTTGGTTTTTTGAATTTTAAATTCAATTTGTGAAGAATCTGAGTAAATTTGGAAATTGATATAGAGTGATCATAATTTTCGCAAAAAAGTCTGTAAAGCGCAGCAACAGACAAATCGCCGGGCAAATATTTCTTAGATGTGTCACGTCGAGTATAGTGCGATTCATACGAAGGAAAAGAATTTATAAACTCAATCACTTCTATTTCCTTTAATGCTGGAAGTTTTTTTTTGGATTTCGGTGTTTTTCACGTTGATCGGTAAAAGCACCATGTCCTTCAATTTTTTTTTTGCTACAGTTTTCAAAAACTGATGGCTTACGCATAAAGTCGCTTTAAAACATTTCTGACACACCAAAACTCGTTGACCGCGTATTTCCAAATAATATTTGTATGTATTCATCCGTTTCCTTGGATTAGTTTCACTTTTATCTTTCCGTATAGTTTTAGTGGAATGAATTTCAATTAATCCTGCTACAAACGCTTGTCGCAATTGGTGCGATCCCAGCTGCCAGTACATGTAGTTCATGGATTACTTGTTGCTGTTCTAGTGTAATTTTATCTTTGCATTTATTTCGACAAGGCTGCATCAATCGCATTGCACGGCAAGGCACAATTTTGCCACTGCTTGAAATGTAACATTAACTTTTGTTGCACAGAATTTTCTTCATATTTTTGGATGTTGACGGATCAGTACTTGCTTCCCTTTCTAACTGTATTTCCTATATTATGCATTTTTTTATTATATTATCACTTTTTGACCTCCATAACTTATTACTTACATCACTTATTTCATCTTCAAAATCTGTATTGCTTGAATCTAATTTATTAATATTAACATTTGGATCTACTTAAAACAGAATCATCGCTGTCAAATCTGAATGATTTTTCTTCACGTTCGATTTTGTTGTCCATTTTTATCTATGTACGGTTCAACCTGTGCAAAAAATATTTCACGACTGAGGCTTATGTGCAAGCTGAAACAATATTTCGCAGAACAAAAAACACATAAGTGAACATACAGTACCGTTAATTTTTAGCATCGCGTGATTAAAACAGCTTGTGTCTGCAGAAGCTGTTCTGAAATATTTGTTTTTTGTTTCTTTCGCAAGAACTTACATTCACTGTATACAACAATCGCATTTCACCAAAAAAACTCATGTAAACATAAGTTGTTTAAAAATAATGACTTTATTTTTTTTCAAGGTTAACATTAATACAGCTTAAGTGAAGTTAAGCGATACCGTTATATGATGAATGGAAAATCTGATTATGTAAACAAAAGTATGTGTACATAAGTTGTTTTGATCAATGCATTATTGATTCAAAAAACTTAAGCTAAAAGCTAAGCTTTTGTAGTGCTCCAAGCGCCTTAACTCATTTCTTTCATTTTGATCTATAACTCTTTTCCTAACTCATAGATTTAAGCCATTTTCCGGGAAAAATATTCTTTCTACTAATTATACCCTTCACCTGTGGTGCACAAGGGTATATATAGCTTTGTCATTCCTTTTGTAATTTCTACAATTTTAATTTCCGAGCCCATAAAGTATATATTTTCTGAAAGCTTATGAATAGAGGAGTCGATTAAGCTCTGACCGTCTGTCCGTGTCTTGGTTGAAATCAACTTTTAGAAGCAACTATATGTTCCTCAGATCTGTATATGGTATAAATCTCTTTGAATTATCCAGGAATGAATCGCTATTGAAATTCAGCACAATCGCCCCATAACTTTCTGAGATATGAGCAAAAAACCACGACCACCTCGTTTTTTTCACAATTACAACAACAACCTACATACATACTGGTTAAAGTAAACGTTGCATCGAATTCCAGCTGAGCCAAAAAAAATTTATTTTATTTTATTTAATTTATTATTTATATTTTATTATTTCTCTTTTTAAATTTTTTCTAAAAAATTTTTTAAAATTTTTTTAAAATTTTTTTTTTAAATATTTGTTTGTAATATTTTTTATTATTTTTTTTTATTTTTAATATATTTTTTTGGTATGTTTTTTACATGTATGTACATACGTATTTTATATGAGATGAATGGTGATACAAACAATTGTTATTGCATGACTACACGTTGTGAAGGGTATATAAGATTCGGCACGGCCGAATATAGCACTGTTACTTGTTTTACATTCCAAAATTTCATGGCTCTACGTTAATGCGTTTGGGCACATCAGCATTTTATTTGATGTTTGAAGGACATGTTTTTTTACCTATTCTTGCATTACGAGCTATAATTCTCTTCCTAATATTCTAATTTAGCCCATTTTGAATACCAAATAAACTTTGCGTATAAGAAAATTCTTGGAAAAAATTCCCCCTACTTTTTCGGTTCGAGCTCTATTGTGCTTTCAACAGACGGACAGACGGACGGACATAGCTAGATCGTCATAAAATTAAACCCCGATTCAGAAAATATATACTTTATGGGGTCTAAAATGGACAAACGGAATGACAAAATGAATATACCTCCATCATTTTTTTGGTGGCGGATATAAAAAGATGGAAAATAAAGAACAGTTGAAAACCGACCATCAAGTAGTAAACACGTACCGCGGACAAATAAAAACTAATTTAAGATTTCTAATTTTAAGTGCTAAATAAAAGGCAAGTATACATATGTATCTCTTGGATAAAGTAAAGCCACTGTTTGTGTCTTATTTCAACCATGGGATCATTAGATCCTATATGTTGATATATGATCATATTTTCTGGGTACTATTTATTACCAGTACTTATATAAAATTAAAGGGTTTGACTAGTAGAATACAGCACACCATGAACAAAATTGAGATTAAGATAAAATGGCGAATACAGTTTCATTAACGCCTTCAGTATGGGTATAACACATTGCACCGTAAAAAAATTCCAAAATAAACTTTCTGATTACATTTTTTTTAAACACCAGACGGCGTCTCAAAACGAAATGGTGGATTACAAAAGCCTTCAGTAAATGTAATATACAGGTTGGGACAGAAGTCATGCCTGAGTTTAAAAATTTTATAATTTTTTTTGCTAATTAAATGCCCATTGGAAAAGTAAAATTCTACCACTTTGGTTCGTTGCATGGTTATGTAGCACAGTTCGAAGAATAAAATCTAAAAAAATAAATATTCAATATTGACACGCACGCATGACTTTTAACCCATTCTTACACGCAGGCGTGACTTTTAGCCCACCCTGTGTTATTTTTTTTTGAATAAAATTGTTTTTTTTTGAAAATCGGTTTCCATCACAAATCTGGTCGTTTCCCATTATAAAAATAATTTGCTAGTAAAAGATCTACTGATGATCTGGTATAAGCACCAGTGAAATGCATAGAGACCAGCTTAAACCCAAAAACCAAATAAAATATTGAAAGATTAGTAAGGAGCATATCCCGAATAATCTAGTAATTTATTAATAAAAAGTATTTAATAATTTATAAAAAATATTTTAAATGCTTTTAATTACAGCTCAATGATAATAAATATCTTAAATTAAGTGTTGAATATAATCGGATGAAAACATCGCAGAAAAGGAAAGAAGTTAGATTGTGTATCGATATACTACATACAAAGATATGTAAGTCGTAATACATATACATAAGTATAATATAAAATTGGTTTCGAAATTCAAAGCTGTGGTATTTAAAACATAATGAAAGGTAATAAATTAAATAACCAAATGTAGAAGACATGGAAAGCATATACATATGTATGAAGTAGAATGGATTCCAATAAATTCTACTGTCGTAATACAACGCCTGTGTCGTCATCAACATCATTAGCAAATGGAGTCGGTACGTCAACAGTACAAGAGTATTGTGATAAAAATTTTTCTCGCAGCAGTAATAACAGTAGTGGGAAGTCCACACACAACAACATGCGAGTCAATAACTGCAATGCTGGATATGGTAATTCTATCGGTAATAGTGCGGTTTTGTCCTCGTCAACTGCTGGCTCTTTAAATTCAAGTATAACTAACGGCGGTCATTATAACAGTACCAGTGGATCTAGCAACTACATAAACGTAATGTCAGTTCCAATGGGAACATTACAATATCATCGAAGAAAATTAACTCCACAAGAGTATCAGTGAGTATATTAAAATGTTGTCATCGGTGTACCATCTTTAAATGCTTATTTATGAAATATATTTTTAGAACTCGGTTATATCACAACACTGCCGATTACAGATGCCGTGATGATTTAATTTCTGGTAACAGTGGAAGCGCTGGAAACATAAGTGGTCGTATAAGTACAGCATCGCCGACACCATCAGTACAAGTACAAGGGCAGCAGTACATACAACAACAGCAGCATCATCATCAATCGCAAAACCAACAGCAACAACATCATCACCATCATCACCATCAAATGCCTCAGCAAATATCTCAACATCACTACCATCACTTTAATCAGCAGCAACAAACAAATTCTATTGGATGCATGCAACAACTACATCAGTCACAACATAATAATGCTTGTAGTCCCATTTCAGGTAATGACACTAGTGACGACACGTTAAGTTGTAGTTTAGCTTTAGGAAATGGTCGTATGGTGGCTGCAACACAAACTCATCATAACAATAGTTGTGACCAAGTGGTCGCTCCGACATCAGTTGGAATGAACCCATTACAGCCGCAAGTACCACCTATTTTGTACACAGTACATCGAGTAGTAACTACAGCACAAATACAAACTGCAGGCGGAAACACATTCACATCGTCGTCGAGCGTTTCTAGTGTCGTCAGTGCAGTACGAAATGAAACGGATAGTATAGGGAATGTTTTGACGCCGGTGTCTACCTCATCGAATAAAGGCTGCTTTGCTGTTGGAGATATTTCAGGATGCTCAGCCAATAATGTTGTTGATGGAAACTCAAGCACCAATGTCACAACAACCCAATCAAACTTACATAATTCACCAGGTATGTTTTACCATAAATAATATTTACAAATAAAAGTTTACTCATAATATCGCATAGAATTATAGATTGCGCTTTTAACGAATAATTAACCTTTTACATTTTTGGAAAAATAAATTAAAAAACTTAAATACTAAAATATATTTATGTATGTTATTATTTTAATCTATATATATAAAAGAGTAACGTGACTGACTGACTGATTCATCATCACACAGCCCAAACGCAGAGAGCTAAAGACATGAAATTTGGACAATCGGTTCCTCTTTCAATGTATAGCTCCACTAAGAAGGGATTTTTGGAAATTCGTACTTTGAGGGGGTAAAAAAGGGTTAAAACGGGTAAAATCGGTAATCTTATATCTGCTAAACTAAAAATGATACAAATTAAGTTGAAAAAGTATTGTAATTTGCACAAAAAATAAGCGACAGGTGTCTGGCATTTTTTGGAATTTTCAACCCCTAAGGGGAAAAAAACGGGTAAAAACTGTAATTTGGTACTTTTTCGGTGCTCTATGTAACTTCCAAACGCATATAGCTAGGAAAAAAATTTAAACTGTTTTAAGTAGTCCGCGAACAAATATTAATAGGAATTCGGCACTTTTTTCAAATTCGCATGTATAAGAGTTTGGTACTTTTTGAACATAATTACTTTTATGCAAAAAAGAGTAGGTTTACTGACTTTAAATCATGTCTATTAAAATATGTTGTTACATAGATATTTAAACATTTTAAGCTTTGAATTTGGAACTTGGACCAAAAATGTACTTTTTCGCTTTTCTATGGTACTTTTTGTATTTTCTACGTTTATAAAGGTAGAATTGTAAAATAAAGGACTATTGATTCCAGGTAAGACTAAAAATGTTATGGGTGACCAAAAAGGTACTTTTTTGAATTTTTATGGTACTTTTTGTATTTTCAACGTTTGCAAAGCTAGAATTTTAAAATTAGTGGCTATTGATACAAAGTGAGACTAAAAATGTTATGGTCGACCAAAAAGGTACTTTCTTGAATTTTTGTGGTACTTTTAGTATTTTCAACGTTTGCGAAGCCAGAATTTTGAAATTAGTGACAATTGATACAAGGTGAGACTAAAAATCTTATGGGCGACCAAAAAGGTACTTTTTTGAATTTTTATGGTACTTTTTGTATTTTCTACGTTTATAAAGATAGAATTATACAATCAAGGACTATTGATTCTAGGTGAGACAAAAAATGTTACGGGCGACGAAAAAGGTACTTTTTTAATTCTTATGGTACTTTTTGTATTTGCAACGTTCGTGAAGCCAGAATTTTGAAATTAGTGACTATTGATACAAGGTGAGACTAAAAATGTCATGGGCAACCAAAAAAGTACTTTTTTGATTTTTATGATACTTATGGTATTTTGTGGGATTGTACAATGAAGGACTTTTGATTCCAGGTGAAACTGAAAATGTTATGGGCGACCAAGATGGTACTTTTTTATATTTTTATGGTCCTTTTTGTATTTTCTACGTTTATGAAGGTAGGATCTTACAATCAAGGACTTTTGATTCCAGGTGAAACTGAAAATGTTATGGGCGCCCACAAAGGTACTTTTTTGAATTTTTATGGTACTTTTTGTATTTTTAACGTTTGCGAAGCAAGAATTTCGAAATTAGTGACTATTGCAACAAGGTAAGGCTAAATATGTTATGGGCGATCAAAAAGGTACTTTTCTGCATTTAAATGAAAATTTTTGTATTTCCTACGTTTATAAAGCTAAAATAGCATTTTTATTGTACTCTTTGTATTTTTACGTTTGTAAACATAGATTCTTAAAATTAGTGTATTTTGATCCTAATATTATGGACGACCAAAATTACTTTTTCTCTTTTTATATATTTTGTATACATAGAATTCTGAATAAAGGTAATAATAAACCAAGTGAAAGTTTTAGTGAAGGAAAAAATTTTCCTTTTATTATTTTTAGGGTAATTTTTGCAAATTATGAATCTTAATTTTTGAAACTCAGTAGCATTGATCTTGCTTTTAGTTAGGAAATATATGCGCGATATATCTTTACTCTACTTTTTATTTTTCTAAGTTGATTGAATCAGAGATACAAATTTTCATAAATTGAACCAAAAATATTTAATAATTAAAAATAGAACTTGAGTATTCAATAAATAGTAAGAACTGCGCTAACGAAGTAGCGGGTTAAATGCTAGTATTTTATAAAAGAAGAAGTAGTCGATTTAAAAGCGAGGGTAATTCAAAAATCAACACAAAAATTTATAAAAGCTTTGCATGACCAACTTTTCTTATTGATTCTAAAATGTAATTAATTACATCCTTCATGGTGAGTGTAAGGGTATATGTAGGTTTGTCAATCGGTGTAAAATTTTTACAATACAGTCAAAGCTCGGTTAAACGAATGATATATTGTCAGGCCCTTTCGTTATATGGAATAATTCGTTATATCAAAAAGATTTATTTTATAGATTCCATCTAAAAACATGTATGTTGTCAAACCATTACATATTTTTAAAATTGTGTAACACATACAGAGCTCGGGGACAAACATTTGAAAAAACCAAAGCTTGAAGATTCCAGCATTCATCCAAGCACTTTTAGCATGAAGATAATTTATAGGCAAAACTTTGAGCGAGGCTTTTTAGCATTTTTAATAAGAAGAGGTTTAATATTTTATGTGCCTGAAGCATTTGCACAGAGTTGTAAAGTAACTCTTTCTTTTGATATTTCCCTTTCTGGAGCTGTAGTTTCCCCAGCATGTACTAATGTTTTGTTTGGAAGCATTTTCCAATAAAGTCCCGTTTCATCACCATTGAAAATTACACAATGAGTTAAATGGTTCTCTCTTATAACATTTTGCAATTCTTGTTTAAATGGTTCTATTAATCCTCTATTGATGATAAGTTTTCATCGGATTCCTTAAGAAGTCTAATGCCGTATATTTTTCTTGAATCTAGCTAGCCAACCATCACTTGCGGTGAACCCTCCATTACAAAACTTGTTTTATATTTCAATGGCTTTTGCCTTCAGTGCTATTCCATTTACTGGTACAAACTTCTTCCTTTGGTTCAGAAACCAATCGAACAGCTTTTACTCCATCTTTAAGTGATCGACGGTTGTTTGATCCATATTTGGTAGCTTCTAGGTTTAACACAATTTTATTTTTCCAATTCCAGTTTCTAGAAAATAATTAGAATTAGACGAAACAATCCAACCTATAACAAGAACAAACTTAAATAAACTCTTACATGAAATTTCATTGCTTTCTTACTTTATTTACAAATTTTATTGCCCCTTTTATATAAATTTCCCCTATAAAAACAATCCCTATGAACATGCGCAAACACTTCACTACTCGATTTTCATACTTTTAACTCAACATCCACCAATAAATAATTTTTCCACAATCTCAATATTGTTCTTTTCTCTCATTCCGTAGATGCATCGTAATATATCGTCGTTCGTAAATTATTGTGTTCTATGTAGCGTATAAAACCTATACATATAGAACACAATAATTTACGAACGACGATATGTAAATGTTATATCAACTCAAATAAGAATTAATTTGTTAAACTTCAGGAACGTTCACAATTAGACCAAACATACGACATTTTAATATTGCAACATTCCAGAATATTTGTAAACACCGCTACTGGCATGCACATCGTGAAAAGTGAAAAGTGAATTAGAACGCCACAACTACATTATTAAAAATCTACTAAACTGTTAGTTAGGAAATAAAATGATAAGGATTGATACCACACAGTGTTTCTGTTATGGCATTTCGTCAGCATATTATTGTTTTGAACTGCAACTATTTGAAAATAGTTACGAGTGAATTTTTAATTACTATAAATTTATTTCGATATTCATTTTTTGATATCTTGTAAGTAAAGTACCTACTTTTTATACCCTTTACAGTAAGTGTAACGGTATAAATAGGTTTGTCATTCTGTGTGAAATATCTACAATATTCCTTTCAGACCCCATAAGGTATATATTTGCTGAAAGCTTATAAATAGGGGAGTCGATTCAGCATTATCAGTCTGTACGTGTATGTTTAAATCAAGTTTTCGAAGCTCCCGACATCGCCAAGACCAGTTGAGGGTATAAAAATATCAGAAATATTCGGAAGCAGATCGGTATTGGAAATCAGCATAATTGCCCCAAACCTTTTTGAGATATGAGCAAAAAAACACGACGCTTCTGTTTTTTGCTTAGTTTTACCATAAAAATTTACAGCCGGATAATTTATAGACACGGTTGTTACTATTTGTAGATTTGGTATTTCTATTGAAATATTTGAAAAAAATATTTTTTTTATATTTATGGAAATTTTTCAAACTCCTAAATAATTTTTTAACACGCTTAAGATACCAAATTATAAGCGGTAATCTCAGATCAAATTTTTATAAAAAAAAAACTAAAAAATCGGTTTGAAACCAGCTGAGATATAAGCACCAAAGTGTTCTATGTTTTTTCTAACATTTACAAACGGAAATCGATATTTTTCAGTTTCTATACAACCGAAAGAGGATCAAATAAAAAATAAACTATTAAAATATAGTCAGCTATGAAACAACAACAAAATCTAGATGGGGTACTATATTAAATAACGAATATACATACGAATTAAATATAGTAAATAGATACGGCTTTGTCTCCTTTAACCCCCACAATATTGGTATCAAAATAATGGGCTTGACCAGTACTATGTAATAAACTATTATAAAAGAGTAATATCCAAGATGGCTTTTGAAACAAAATGGCGAAAAAAAATTTTTTAATCCCAACATGAAATCTGAAATCTAGGCTTAGCTGCAATGTGGTGTTTATACCTATGTACATGACGGTAAAGGGTATTGTCATATTCGGCACGGGCGAATATAGCATTGAAAAAATTATATTGGGCCAATTCAAAGTAGACTCTCATATTGTACTATGTCATATAATTCATATTAATATGACTAGTGACTTTGAACACCTTTTGTTAACAAATTATGTATTTAATACAAGAAAGAAGACAAAGAGATGACGCTGTTAAAAATTGTATGTATACAGGAAAGAAGAAAATAGAAAATATTCTCACTGAGAGGTGAGAAGCGAAGAAATTCTCTCTGAGAGACAGTATGGTTAAAAGTATAACAATTTCTTATACATAGGAAACAAATGTGTAAAGTCATATTATTTTTTTTGTATGGAAATTACTAAAAAAAATTTTATGCATGCATAAAATAATATGAAATAGTACAAATATGACTGATATGCAACCACTTTGAATTGGCCCATTATCTGGAGAACTTAATATGCTAGTAAAGGTTTAAGTCAATCGAACGTATTGGAGGTGCATTAAAATAAAGGTGCATAAAATAGAAATAATTAAAAAATATAATATGTAAAAACTTTAAAAAACATTTTATATTTTTGTATGAAAGTTTATAATTTTATGAAATAAATATAACCAAAAATTATAAAAGACCTGTGCTTTTTTCTCAGTTTGTGTGTATATTAGAATTTCAAAGTTGTCTACGCTGATTATAACTTTAAACTGCCAGTAATTTTAAAGTTATGGTTACAAGTTCTGAGATATTACATACAATTTTCACAAACATTTTAAGTTTCCCAAATAAAACAAACTGGGAACTTATGTTAGTACTCAAACGTCATACAACACTGTTGACGCAGCTGTTCTTAGCCTTTGGTTTTTCATATAATTTGCAAAAAAAAAAAAACGCATTGTTTGTCAAAAATCAGTTGTTTTATTGTATGTCGCTCAAAATCAGTCGTAATTCAGCTCTGATCGGGTAAAGACCTCGTTCGTCATTGCCATTATCGTTTAAGGGCAATTCTGCCGTCCCCTTTTTTATACCCGCCACCAAAAAAAATGGTGGGGGTATATTCACTTTGTCATTCCGTTTGTAACACATCGAAATATCCATTATAGACCCTATAAAGTATATATATTCTGAATCAGGGTTTGATTTGATGACGATCTAGCTATGTCCGTCCGTCCGTCAGTCTGTTGAAAGCACGATAGATGTCGCACCGAAAAAGCTAGGGGGCTCAAATTTTTCCAGAATCTTTCTTATAGACAAGGTTTGAAAATGGGCTAAATCGGAATATTAGAAAGAGAGTTATAGATCGTAAAGCGAGAGTAGGTCCGTGTCCTTCGAACATCGAATAAAACGCAATTGTGTCCAAACGCATTAATATACAGTCCTGAAACTTCAAAAATATATTTCTCGAGTCAAAGAAATATCTCTTCCCAAAAATTGCTTACATCTTTGCATTAGGAAAGGAGTTATTGATAAAAATGTACGAAAATTTATACCGCGCAGTGTATTTTTCAGTATATTTTAAATTTAAAACCTAAAAAAAGGGACAAAATTAGATGTACGATTCTGAAATTTTGCACATTTTGTTTCTTGGTGAGGGGCTTTTCTGTAACGGAAAATCAATGTGCCACGCCCTCTTTTACGCCCACCTCCCATATAACGTTTTACCTAAAATTCATATAATTTCTCTATTAATAAGGATTTTGGAATAATAAAGGACTATATTGAAACATCTAAGTTGTACTCATTAGCAAAAACAACTTTGACACGCCTACTTTTCATGTTATCTACCGTTAATGAAATTTAAAAGCTCATAAAACCGAAAGAATTAGAGGTATGATGATAAAATTTGCTACGTATATCCTTCTTGTGAATGTCATTACTGTGGCAAAAAACTAAGGTGCCACGCCTTCTTTTACGCCCACCTCCCATATAACGCTTTAACCAAAATTCATATAAATTCTCCATTTATAAAGATTTTGGAATAATAAAGGACTATATTGAAATATCTAAGTTGTACTCATTAGCAAAAATAACTTCGGCACGACTATAACGCCCACTTTTCATGTTATCTACCGTTAATGAAATTTCAAAGCTCATAAAACCGACAAAATTAGAGGTATGATGATGAAAATTGCTACATATATTCCTGTAATCAATGTTATTGTTATAATGATAATATTTGTATGGTTCAATTATGTATATAACAAAATATCGGCCAAATGCACCACCTCCCCCTCCCATCCTTGGCGACACTCCTCTATCTGATGGTCTAAATTTTCAATGATAATGTTGATGCTCAATTGTTGGGCATGATGATGAGTCGAGGTTGACTGATATTTTGCCAAACTATCTCAAAAAACAGCAATAGTTCCCATTCAACGAACTAAGAAGGCATTCACAGATTTTCTAACATTTTATACAGACCTGTTTTGCAGAAACTTAAATAGATTCGGCACAGCCGAATATAGTGCTCTTACTTGTTTTTTCTGATTTCGATAGTTTTACGTCTCACTCTCGAGTGGTAACTGTGCTTTGGTTACAGTTTTCAGACTATTTCGCAATTAACCGCGTGCTTTTATTTTTATTGGATTAACTGGAGGAGTACCAACTAAACTTAAATATTTACAACTAAAATCATATATTTTTAACTGGAGAAGTACCAATGAAATTCATTTACTTGTAACTGGAGGAGTCCCATTAGTTATTGTTTAAATGTCAGCGACTTCCTATACAATGGTATAGGTTGATTTAAATACCCAGAATCAAAGTGGGATACCCTGGTTTTTTTCTTATTTACATCTGTCAACCAATTTTAGAATAAAAAAAATTTCCCTAAAAATTGTTTTGGGGTCACACTACGACAAAGAAATATTTAACATATGTTGGCAAATATTCGCAGAGTGTGACCGTACTTTAAGGTTTTTTTATACCCGCCACCAAAAAAATGGGGGTATATTCATTTTGTCATTGCGTTTGTAACACATCGAAATATCCATTTTAGACCCCATAAAGTATATATATTCTAAATCAGGGTTTGATTTGATGACGATCTAGCTATGTTTGTCCGTCTGTTGAAAGCATGATAGAGGTCGCACCGAACAAGCTAGTAGGCTCAAATTTAGCCAGAATCTTTCTTATAGACAAGGTATTGAAAATGGGATAAATCGGAATATTAGGAAGAGAGTTATAGCTCGTAAAGCAAGAGTAGGTCGAAAAAACCGTGTCCTTCGAACATCGAATAAAATGGAATTGTGTCCAAACGCATAAATGTAGAGTCATGAAACTTCAAATATATATTTTATGAGTAAAAACAATATTTTTCTCCGAAAATTGCCTAAATCTATGCATTAGAAAAGGAGTTATAGATCAAAATGTACGAAAATTTATACCGCACAGTGTATTTTTCGGTATGTTTAAAAACAAAAACGTCATAAAAGCAACAAAATTGGATGTACGACTCTGAAATTTTGCACACATGGCTTTTTGGTCAAATGCTTTGCTCTTACAGAAAATAAATCTGACACGCCCACATTAACGCCTACCTCCCATATAACGGTTTATCTTAAATTCATGTAATTTCTCTATTGACAAAGTTTTTGGGAAAATAAAGGACTATATTGAAATATCTAAGTTGTATTAATTAGCAGAAACTTTATTGACACGCCTACTTTAACGCCCACTTTCATTGAAAGACTACATTTACAAAAGCATTTTAGTAGCATATCGAAGTTATAAAGGGTGTTTAAATTAAAGCACCGATGTTGAATTTAAATAAAACACAAATTATTTAGGATATTATTACTATTTCTTTTTGTAATTATTATATTTGTATGGTTCAATTATGTATTTAACAAAATATCTGCCAAATGGCTCCCCACATCCTTGGCGCCACTCCTCTATCTGATGGTCCAAATTTTCAATTACAATGTTAATGCTCAATTGTTGGGCATGATGATGAGGCGAGGTTGACTGCTCTTTTGCCACACTATCGCAAAACCCAGCAGTGGTTCCCATTCAACGAACTAAGAAGGCATTCACAGATTTTCTAACATTTTATACAGACCTTTTTTGCAGAAATTTTAATATTTTTTACAATTCTCCCGATTCTGGACGATCTTGAACGATTATGTTGATCAAAAGAATTACGAAGTGCACAAAATGCATTTTGATTTGAACGCTCATTTTTATAAAAAACCTGAATAACTTTAAAACGTTGCTCATTTGCGTATCTTTCCAAATTGAGTAAGTTTGAGATTGAGAAATGTCAAGTGAAATGCAGAAAACAAATTTAAAGACTAGGTGTAGTTCACCTTCAACATGGGCCCTTTATTATAAAGAGATTATTCCATAATGATTAGCAAAATAATAAATATTGTGCTTTAATATACACAAAATTGGTGGTGGGTATTAAAGATTCGGCACAGCCGAATATAGTGCTCTTACTTGTTTTTATTGAAATTGAAAAATAAAAATAAAATCATTAGTATTTTTGATCTCATAACTGAAGTACCTGTATTTTTGTGCTCATATTTGATCTCGTATCTAGAGAATAATATTTTTTTCAATAAAAAAATATTTTTACTCAATTTATATTTTAAATTCAAGTTTTGTATTAATTTTTATAGTTTTGAAGTGTTTCTTTTACATTATAAACTATTTTATGCTTTTTAATAAAAAGTTTTTTTTTTATTAAAAACAAATTTACTTTTTATTTGTTTTGCTGCGGGATACCGGGATATCAAAAAATAAATCTCGCATATCCGGGAAACAAAAATTTTCGGAAAAAAGCCCTAGGTACAAAAAAACGGAAAATTGGTGGTGGGTACAAAAAATTCGGCACAGCCGAATATAGTGCACTTACTTGTTATAGTTCATCTTAGCTAAAATGATCACCCACGTGTACGAAAGAGACTCCGTGTCATCATTTACTATAACTTTGGTAAATATTAGGCATACAAAGAGTTTAAATGCATATAAATATACATAAGTATTTCAAATTGCTTATTTAATTGGGTGATTCACAAGGTGTCTTATTATGTCATATTGTCCTATTGTGCTAAAATTTTACAATGGTTTGAAAATGTTGTTGTTGCTTTTCAAACAAAAAGTGTCTTATAATAATAGAACTTTGTACGCTATGTTTATTGTGCTGTCGTATTTAATAAAGGCCATGACTGACTATCAGATTTAGTCGTTCGATATGTCAAAAATTGTATGTGTGTTTAGAAAGTGTGATAGTGTGGACAAAAAGTTCACATGTGTGACAGATTTTTTGACAAGTGTGTCCGATTTGATAATCTTTTGAAAATTTTCATAAAATAGTAGTTTCTGTGCGATCAGAGTTGCTTTTTGTAAGCAAGTATGACAATGTGGCATCCATCCCACATTTTGTTGCGATTTTTTCATGTAGGACAGAAAACTATCAGATTTTTATTTGACATAATCGCACGACTCTGTATGATAGTCAGTCATGGCCTTAAGCAGAGACCTGTGCTAAACGGCTAAGCCAAGCCGCAACAGTTTTTGTAAGCTCGTCGTTCGTAAATTATTGTGTTCTATATGTATAGGTTTTATGTGTCACATATGTATAGGTTTTATGTGTCACATAGAACACAATAATTTACGAACGACGAGCTGTCGCCGTTCATTGTATAATTTTATCGGGTCGACATCCAAATTTGAGCGCAGTTGCTAATTTTTGATAACAAATCACTGGTAGCGTCAAATAAGATCGGCTAAGGACTCTGCTGTTTTTGTTTATCAAACAAAATTTAATTTATTTGTAATTTATTTACTTGCGTTTGCCATTACAACATCTGAAATGTACTTTTCGCACAAACTGGCTATTATTTTGTTTTTTTACTTGTTTTTGGCATTATGAAAGAAAATATTAATCTTTATAATTGTTTTACATCAGCTGATTTAAATTCAAAATAGCACACTTAATTATGAGGGGTTGTTCCCAATAGTCTTAATTTTTCATGCTATTATTATAGGACATATGACTTTATGACACTACTGTGAATCCCCAAAATATTTTTAATTTTTAGTAATATGTAGTGGAAATCGAAAAAACGGGATACAGATGCTTTTCCTTCGTTGCGTTTGTCAGATACATATTTTAGTCTAAAAATGCGAAATAAAAATATGTAGATCAAAAACAACGAAATCACTTAAAACTTTGATTTTTTCCGATTACTTATATAACATATTTCTTTTATTAGGTGTTAACACAAATACAAACAACTATTTTACAAGTAAATCTAAAGTTGTTACGTCTGCAGATGTGACCTGCACCACAAATGTTTCTCTTGGAAGTGTTGCACCAACTTCAACCAGTGGCTTTACGAGCGGTGTTAAGACATCTTCAATTACAAGACCTCTTCAAAATGTAAGATCAAGTTTTGAATATAAAGTACTTATTTGTGTATTTATTTATTTATTTATTTATTACTCTCTTAATATAAATATGTATATGCTTATTTATGTATTTTTTATTATTTCAATAATTCTAGGTGATACCAACTTGTGTTTATTTAATGTCACGTGTTGCTGTACATATGGAAATTGAGGGGACAGCTCAGTGTCCATCTCAGGTGATGTTAGCTGCTGCCTTGGGCTGTGAAGAATTAGGTATAGCTAATAAATTATTGGCCCAAAGTATATTTGGTCTGTGGATGACGAGTTCTCTTCTTGAAATTCAACTTAAATCGCACCATCGTCCGTATGTAGTACGAGTTGCATGGGCTAAGTTATTGGAAAAGTTTAGTCATGGAAATCCAATTGAAAAGAAATACGATGAACCAATGATAATGTTGAAACGATGTGTATTCTTTTCAAAGCGCGATGAGGAGAAAATAAAGTAAGTAAGCGTATTGAAATACACCCTTATATTGGTTCGTTTTGAAATATGTATGTAAATGTTTATGAGTGGCTGACTTCACAAATGCAGTTTGCATTGCAACATTGTACAGAAAATTGCTTACAATATTGTATTAAATATTTATAAAGAATCACAAATAAAAACCATTCAAGAAATTTACAAATAATGCGCACTGAAAAGCATTGCCATGCAATAACGAACATGAGGCATTGTCAAAATAAATTTTAATGTTTTTATGAACACAATGCATTGTAAGGTTACATTGCAAACTGCATTTATGAAATCAGCGGTTTAGTTTTTTATTTCAACGGAAAATGCAAACAGGACATTTTAAAATTAAGAAAATTTAAAATCGACGGCAACTCAGCTAGTATCGGATGACTAACTTTTCCTTGATATTCTGTCATTGTCGCATTGAACTTATAGCCTAAATTGAAATATAGTAAAAAAAAATGTTTTTTTTTTAAATGTGTCTGAAAATAATACACACAAATTTTTTATCATCAGTTCCGTTGGTAATATATTAGATTGCACAAAATGCTCTAAATATACACTTGTGTTTTTTGCTATAAGTTATTAGTACTTCTATTTCTTTGTTTTTACATATTTAGCATCTGTTGTACTTCAGCCCAACCACATTTGTCTTCTATAAACGTAAAGGCTGCAAAACCATATCAAACGTGTACTCGAAGTACTCAACACTGTAACCGGTTTTCTTACATAAGCATATACATACATGCATATATGTTAGGGAGATCTATTATTCGACTTTTTTAAGAAACCGGCTTTCAAATAGTTTGAAATTTAGAATTAAAAAAAAACCGGTTGTTATTTTGATAATTGAGAAAAAACCGGTTAACCGGTTCGAATATATAAAATATAATATTTAAAGAAAAAATTAAAAAATATTGTAAAAAAGATTATAATAAAAATTATATCTAAATATGAAATTTTTACAGTTTATATACGTTTGGCTGCACAAATACGCAATAACTGACATGAGTTGAATTTAGGGACAAAAGGTACTCTTTACAAGTAAAATAAATAAATACAATAAATTAATACATAAATAAATAATACATTTTATAGGGCTGTTATAAATTTTTGTATCTCCTTCTGTACATTTTTTAAGTGTTAAATAGATCTAACTAATATGCACTAACGTATTTTGCTTAAAATGATTTCTCTAATTTGAAAAACATTTTAAAGGCTAGGGAGAAAATCCTAAAAATTTCATTTTAAAAATTCTTTTTTATACCCCTTACAGACATACAAATATAAGCATAAACTAGTTTGTTCGATAGTTTATTAATGCCATTAATTAAAATTAGGTTCGGAAGGAGAGATTATTGGTTTTTCTTTATTGTAACAACACTTTTTACCTTAAAGTGATCGATAAGATAAGTTTATGTTTCAATTACCTTTAACTTTTAACGTTAGTTTTATATCCTATAAAAAAATACTACTTAAGCTCTATTATTTTGCTTATTTTACATTTGTTTTTTAAACAACAAATAAATTTCTTACAATATTATGGAAGAATATTTAATTGTTTTAATATTATGATTTTTGGAAACTTTTCGCGTACTTAATAAACTTAAAAAAATAAAAAACCGGCTTTTTCGAATAAAAAAACCGGTGTATTCGATATTCGAAAAATCAACATTTAGAAAAAACCGCCAGCTGAAAGAGGAAAACCCGGGTTTTCCACCGGTTGTAAAACCGAGTCGATCACCCTAATGTATGTATATAAAGGGAGTGAAAAATTATAACCAAGACATATGGGTGATTCATCGTGAGGTAAAATAATACACATAACTTCGAAAATTAATTTAAAATTTCTCTTATCGGTTAGAATAATAGTTTATGGAATTTAGTATTTGAAAATGATATGTTAATGTTAGCAACGACTACGTCTGAGGTGGTCCATTCGAAAGGTCCAATTTTGGGCGACTCGTTTAAGCATAGCGACTGGTAGCTACCGGATAATACGAATAATGTTTTCTTCCCAAGCTATCCAGTTTGAGATTCTATATGGTAGGAGGCGGAGGAAGTCGCGTAGGCGTATCAGGGTGCCGAGGGATACGGATCGCACTAAGTACTAGAAGTGCCTCTCGGGACTTTCGGGGAGTGTTCCACACCGGGCACTCCGGAACACGGAGGATGTTGAGCGGACGGTGGAGTGGATAGTGGGTAGACTGCAGAGGATGGTGTCTAGAGACCCTATCTCCAGAATGGGGCTTATTCGCAGGGGCGATGGCGGCATGACGGAGACGATGGAGGGGACGTTACAGTCGCTGATGGAGGTACATTTTCCTGGAAGTTTCATTTCGAATGACTCATGGGTTCCCGTTAACAGGAGGTAAGGCGAAGGGATGCTGAAAGGATAGTAACTCTTAATGGGGTTAGAAGTGCAATTTTGTCTTTTGCCCCATTTAAGGCGGTTGGGATAGATGGGATATTTCCTATATTACTACAGTGGAGTATGAACACTCTACTTGTGGTGATTAGGGAAATATTTGTTGCCTGTCTTTCGACAGGGTATATTCCGGTGGCATGGAGGGAGACCAGGGTGGTTTTTCTTCCCAAACCGGAGAAGAGGGACTATACGGAGGCTAAGTCGTTCAGGCCGATCAGTCTTACATCCTTTCTATTGAAGGCAATGGAAAGGGTGTTGGTTGACTTCCTGGAGGAGAATACGCTGATGGATAGGCCATTGAGTGGGAGTCAGCACGCTTACAGGGCTGGGAGGTCTACTGAGACTGCCCTGCACGAATTGGTGAGGGTTGCTGAGAGGGTGATCCGGCTTTGTCCGTATTTATGGACATAGAGGGCGCTTTTGATAGGATCTCTTTTGATAAACTGGAAAATGCTCTCGATGAGCGAGGGGTCGATTCTGTTGTGGTGAAGTGGATCGGCGCCATGCTCAGATGTAGTGAATCTCAGGAGCGGAAGCACCAGGATTCGGGGAAGGGTAGGGATGTCCGCAAGGAGGGGTCTTATCACCTCTGCTGTGGAACATAACTGTGGACAGCCTTCTCAGGAGACTGCAGGTAATGGGCATACATATGGTAGGGTATGCGGATGATGTGGCAATTATGGTTGGTGGTAAGTTCATGGAGACCATTTTAGGTTGCATGAGACAGGCGCTCAGAGTAACCGAAGAATGGTATTGTGAACAGGGACTAACCATAAATGCTGGCAAGTCGGATGCTATGCTCTTCACGCGGAGAAGGAAGGGCATAGAGATTGAATCCTTAATGTTTTTTGGAACCGAGATCAACGTGTCCAGGAAGGTGAAATATCTGGGGGTAACGCTGGACATGAAGCTAACCTGGAATGATCATGTTGAGACAAGGGTACAGAAGGCAAAGAGGATTCTGCATCAGTGTAAACGGGTTTGCGGTCGGAAGTGGGGAATCTCACCTAAGGCTGCACACTGGATTTGCACAGTGGTGGTGAGACCGACGATCACTTACGCATCTGTTGTCTGGTGGCCGAAGGCCTCTCAAGCGACGATTAGGCGGAAGCTGGACGGGGTTCAAAGGATTGCTTGCATTGGTATATGTGGCGCGATACGTACCACATCAACGCAAGCGATGGAGGCAATGCTGGGATTGCTGCCGTTGGACTTATTTGTAAGGGAGACGGCGGCAAGATCGGCGATTCGGATGCGAAGCGATGACATGTGGTATCGCTTTGGATCGTTTTTTGGGCATAGGAGAATCCTGGACCTCGTATAAAGAGGTTTGGGAGGCTCAGATGCCGATGGAGGGCATGAGTCGGGTGAAAGTGGTCGAAAGGCTACATCACACGCTCATAGCGGATGGATTCATGCACGATGAGTGCATGGAGAATGACATCAGTATCTTTACTGATGGGTCCTTTATGAACGGAAGGGCAGGTGCTGTTGTGTACTCATCTGAGTTGAACTTATCCTGCACCCTGAATCTGGGGAGAACGTGTCAGTCTATCAGGCAGAAATGCTTGGTTTGCTGCACGCGTTGGACCACCTGTTGGAATGTCGAATGTATGGGAAGAGGATTCTTATTGCACTTGACAACCAGTCGGTTATAAAACGTATGCAGCGGATAGATGTGAACTCCTCTTTGGTGCTTAAGTGTGTTCTAAAGCTTAATAGGTGTGCCTCTACAAATGAGGTAACGCTGATGTGGGCTAAGGGACACGTGGGCATAGCTGGGAATGAGGCTGCTGACGAACTTGCGAACAAGAATGGGTTAGTGCGGGCGAGGATCTTTCAATGGGTGAACTCTATAAACTTGCGAAGGTGGATGGAGGGAACCACGTGTAGACAGGCCCGTATGGTGCTCAGGGAGCCACTTGGCAGGGGTGCAGTGAAGATACTCGGTTTTAATCGGAGTATGATGAGCTGGATCACTGCGTTGATTACAGGAAATGGTTACTGCAAATATCATCTGAAGAGGATGCAGATCGTGGATGATGATATTTGTAGTATGTGTCTGGAGGATGCCGAGACGGCAGCGCATGTAGTATGTTAGTGTCCGGCCTTGGCGTGCGGAATATTTAGGATCACAGGCAAACACACTTTAAGTGTGAGTGCGATGGGGGACCTTAGTCTGAGGGAGATGCTGGCGATTACAAAGGACTGTGCGATGAGGATTGTCGACAATCACCAGTCGGCAGTGTGAAATCGTTTTCCTAGTCCAGAGCAAACGCCGGTTGTGGCGCGGGACTCAGTGATTGAAGGTATACTGATCGGTAGACACGAAATCACTGAGGAGCGAAGGGGGTCGAAAAGGGACCCGTGATAGTAGTGGTCTGCTTCGATATTCCCCCTACATGTGTAAGGAGACTAAAAATGTTATAGGCGACAAAAAAGAACTTTTTAGAATTTTTATGGTACTTTTTGTATTTGTAACGTTTGCGAAGCTAGGATTTTTAAATTAGTGACTATTGATACAAGGGGAGACTGAAAATGTTATGGTCGACCAAAACGGTACTTTTTTGAATTTTTATGGTACTTTTTGTATTTTCAACGTTTGTGAAGCTAGAATTTTGAAATTAGTGACAATTAACCCAAGGTGAGACTGAAAATGTTATGGTCCACCAAAAAAGGTACTTTTTTAATTTTTATGGTACTTTTTATATTTTCTACGTTTATGAAGGTACGATTGTACAATCAAGGACTTTTGATTCCAGGTGAGACTAAAAATGTTATGGGCGACCAAAAAGGTTATAGGCGACAAAAAAGGTACTTTTTAGAATTTTTATGGTACTTTTGTATTTTTAACGTTTGCGAAGCTAGAATTTCGAAATTGTGTCTATTGATACGAGGTGAGACTGAAAATGTTATGGGCTACCAAAAAGGTACTTTTTAGAATTTTTATGGTACTTTTTGTATTTTCAACGTTTGTTAAGCTAGAATTTTGAAATTAGTGACAATTAACCCAAGGTGAGACTGAAAATGTTATGGTTCACCAAAAAAGGTACGTTTTTAATTTTTATGGTACTTTTTGCATTTTCTACGTTTATGAAGGTAGGATTGTACAATCAAGGTCTTTAGATTCCAGGTGAGACTAAAAATATTATGGGCGACCAAAAAGGTACTTTTTAGAATTTGTATGGTACTTTTTGTATTTTTAGCGCTTGCGAAGCTAGAATTTTGAAATTAGTGACTATTGACCCAAGGTGAGACTGAAAATGTTATTGTCCACCAAAAAAGGTACTTTTTTTAATTTTATGGTACTTTTTTTTTCTACGTTTATGAAGGAAGGATTGTACAATCGAGGATTATTGATTGCAGGTGAGACTAAAAATGTTATAGCGACAAAAAGGTACTTTTTTGAATTTTTATGGTACTTTTTCTATTTGTAACGTTTGCGAAGCTAGAATTTTTAAATTAGTGACTATTGATACAAGGGGAGACTGAAAATGTTATGGTCGACCAAAACGGTACTTTTTTGAATTTTTATGGTACTTTTTGTATTTTCTACGTTTATGAAGCTCAAATTGTGAAATAAAGGATTATGGATTCAAGTTGAGAATTAAAATGATATTAGCTACACAAAAAAGTCTTTTCGCATTTTTATTGAACTCTTTGTATTTTTAAGTTTGTGTAAACATAGATTCCTAAAATTAGTGTTTATTGATCCGAGGTCTAACTCCTAATATTATGAACGACCAAAATTACTTTTTCTCATTTTTTATATTTTGTTTACATAGAATTCTGAATGTAAGTAATAATAAACCAAGTTGAAGTCTTTAGTGAATGAAAAAATTTACTTTTATTATTTTTAGGGTCATTTTTGCAAATTCTGAATTTATGAATCTTAATTTTTGAAACTTGGTTGTAGGTAGAAATTATATGCTTAATACTACCTTTCATTTTTCTAAGTTAATTGAATCAGAGATACAAGTTTTCATAAATTGAACCAAAAATATTTGATAATTTAAAATAGAACTTGTGTATTTAAAAAATAGTAAGAACTGCGCTGTCGAAGAAGTGGGTTATATGCTAGTTAAACATATTACCATTTTACGACTGCACTCGAATACGCAATTTAAAAATAAAGTTTAGGAATTCGTACATAATCGTTTAACTTGCCATGGTGGTTTGGTATCAGTAACTGAAAAAGAAACAACAAAATTAAACAAGTAAGAGCACTATATTCGGCTGTGCCAAATCTTTTATACCCACCACCAATTTTGTGTACATTTAAAGCACAATATTTTTTATTTTGTTAATCGCTATGGAATAGTCTCTTTATAATAAAATATGTATCACTTTCTTTGTAGAGGGTGGTTAAATTTTAAGGGCCCATGTTGAAGGTGAACTGCACCTGGACTTTAAATTTGTTTTCTGCATTTTATTTGACATTTCTCAATCTCAGACTTACTCAATTTGATTCTTGGAAACATACGCAAATGAGCAACGCTTTAAAGTTATTCAGGTTTTTTATTAAAATGGGCGTTCAAATCAAAATGAATTTTGCGCTCTTCGTGATTCTTTTGGTCAACATAATCATTCAAATTCGTCTACAATCGGGAAAATTGTAAAAAATATTTAAATTTCTGCAAAACAGGTCTGTATAAAATGTTAGAAAATCTGTGAATGTCTTCTTAGTTCGTTGAATGGGAACCATTGCTATTTTTTGCGATAGTGTGGCAGAAGAGAGTCATCATCATGCCCAATTGAGCATCAACATTGTCATTGAAAATTTGGACCATAAGATAGGTGAGTGGCGCCAAGGATGGGGGGGCCATTTGGCCGATATTTTGTTAAATACATAATTGAACCATACAAATATTATCATTAAAAAAAGAAATGATAATAATTTTTTAAATAATTTGTGTTTTAAACTTTATTTTGTGTTTATTTGTGTTTTATTTAAAATCAATATCGGCCCTTAAAATTTAACCACCGTTAATAACTTCGATATGATAGTAAAATGTTTTCGTAAATTTAGTCTTTTAGTGAAAGTGGGCGTTAAAGTACGCGTGTCAGTAAAGTTTCTGCTAATAAATACAACTTAGATATTTAAATATAGGCCTTTATTTTCCAAAAAACTTTGTCAATAGAGAAATTACATGAATTTAAGATAAACCGTTATATGGGAGCTAGGTGTTAAAGAAGGCGGGTCACATAAACTTTTTGGCACAACAATTACATTGATTAGAAAGATATTTGTAGCAAATTTCATCATCATACCGCTAATTTTGTCGGTTTTATGAGCTTTTAAATTTCATTAACGGTAGATAACGTGAAAAGTGGGCGTTATAGTAGGCGGGTCAAAGTTGTTTTTGCTAATGAGTAAAACTTAGGTGTTTCAATATAGTCCTTTATTATCCCAAAATCTTTATTAATAGAGAAATTATATGAGTTTCAGTTAAAACGTTATATGGAAGTTAGGCGTAAAAGTGGGCGTGGCACCCAAATTTTCTGGCACAGTAATCACATTGCCTAGAATGATATATGTAACAAATTTTATCATCATACCTCTAATTTTGGCAGTTGTATGAGCTTTTAAATTTCATTAACGGTAGATAACGTGAAAAGTGGGCGTTATAGTAGGCGTGTCAAAGTTGTTTTTGCTAATGAGTACAACTTAGGTGTTTCAATATAGTCCTTTATTATCCCAAAATCTTTATTAATAGAGAAATTATATGAATTTTAGTTAAAACGTTATGTGGGAGGTGGGCGTAAAAGTGGGCGTGGCACAATGATTTTCCGCTACCGAAAAGCCTCTCACCAAAAAGCAAAGTGTGCAAAATTTCAGTATCGTACATCTAATTTTGTCCGTTTTATTAGGTTTTAAATTTAAAATATACCTAAAAATACACTGCGCAGTATAAATTTTCGTACACTTTTATCTATAACTCTTTTTCTAATGCATAGATGTAATTTTTTGGGAGAGATATTGTTTTGACTCGAGAAATATATATTCAAAGTTTCATGACTTTACGTTAATGCGTTTGGACACAATTCCATTTTATTCGATGTTCGAAGGACACGGTTTTTTCGACCTACTCTTACATTACGAGCTATAACTCACTTTCGAATTTAGCCCATTTTCAATACCAAACAAACCTTGTCTATAAGAAAGATTCTGGCAAAATTTGAGCCCCCTAGCTTTTTCGGTGCGACCTCTATCGTGCTTTCAACAGACGGACGGACATAGCTAGATCGTCATCAAATCAAACCCTGATTCAGAATATATATTCTTTATGGGGTCTAAAATGGATTTTTCGATGTGTTACAAACGGAATGACAAAATGAATATACCCCCACCATTTTTTTGGTGGCGGGTATAAAAATATCGCCAAAATAACATGGCCGCCATAAACTGTCAATATCTGCTATTTCTGTTATTTTTCAGAGATCATCGAATACTGGAGTTGTTATATGAAGAAGCCAAACATAATGTTTTATCTGGTCGATATATAATGGAATCGGTTCATTCGCTTATGTTGGGAGGTATACAAGCTCGTATTGAACTGGGTCCATTTAACACACATACACATACGATAAGTTTTTTTAGGTAAAGTATTGACATTCCCATTGAAATCATTGATAATAAAATACACTTCGATTTTGTTTTTAGGGAAAATCAATCTAGATTTTTACCACAACATGTCGCCAAAAACTCCAGCTGGTCATGGCTGCCAGTAAGTCGCAAAAATTCAGCCGAAGTCCGCCTTTTGGAACAATTTAAGCGTGTGCCACAAACAGCTACGACACGTAAATTAATGCGAAAATATTTGGAATTCTGCTGGGCGCTTCCTTTTTATGGGTCTGTTATGCACACATTTTTAATTTTTCCTTACACAATTAAATGTTTTTATGCATTTTAAATCACGATTACTTTATTTCATAATTTTAGAGCTGCATTTTTTCATGGGCAAGTAGAACAACCTGTACGTGGTCTCATGAGTTTAGTAAATCACAAGGATGTTGAAGTTTTAATTGCCGTGAATGAACGTGGAGTTTTCATCATAGATCCTATAGAATGTGTAAGTATATACATATAATATACATGCATTTCCTATGTATATCTACATATATTGATTTTGACAAAATTCATCTCTTGTACTTAGTTTTAAGTTTAATCATCAGAAAGGGTAAACTTTATTCTATTGTACCAAAAAAGTTTTAACTATCTCTCAATAAAATTTGTAACATTAATTCTTTTTAATTTACCCTACTTTTCCTACAAGTGAAATTTTTATTGCTCACTATAGCACCATCATTTTAGTTTTAAATATTGCTTTAATAACTTTCATTTTATACCCTTCACACAGTGAAAAAGGGTATATATATGTAGGTTTGTCATTCCGTTTGTAATTTCTACAATTTTCATTTCCGACCCCATAGAGTATATATTTTCGGAAAGCTTATGAATAGGGGAGTCGATTAAGCTCTGTCAATCTGTCCGTGTGTATGTTGAAATCAACTTTTTGAAGCCCCCCGACATCGCTTGGGCCCGCGTGAAATATTAGAATATCAGAAATATTTGGGAGCAGATCGGGTGTGAAAATCAAAAAATCCGATACGTAAACAACTGAGATATGAGGAAAAAACCACGACCACCTCGTTTTTTCACAACAACAACATATAACACATACATAAGTACATACATACAAACGTTGTATACTGACCAGAATGAAGGTGGCATCGAATCCCAGCTGAGCCAAAATAATTTTTTTAAAATTTTTTTTAATTTTTTAAAACATAAACTCAATTTATAATTTTACAGTGGGATGTTTTTATAAAGGTATGTTTTTTATATGTATGTACGTTATTGCATGACACAATACACGTTGCGAAGTATATATAAAATTCGGCACGGCCGAATATAGCACTCTTACTTGTTTTGTCCTATACAGTATTTGCACACTGCAATAAACGCCTCAACCGTTGCATGTAATTGTTTGTTTAGGTCAAAAGATGCAAAGAGAAAATCGGAATAAAAAAATTTTACGCCGACTTCTTTGAAGGCATTGTTTTTGCTTTATTTGTTTTTTTTACTGTTTTATTATACCCTTCACCTGTGGTGCACAAGGGTATATACAGCATTGTCATCCCGTTTGTAATTTCTACAATTTTCATTTCCGACCCTATAAAGTATTTTCTGAAAGCTTATGAATAGAGGAGTCGTTAAAGCCCTGTCCGTCTGTCCGTGTGTTGGTTGAAATCAACTTTTAGAAGCAACCAGATCTTCCTCAGATCTATGTATGGTATCAATATTTTGGAAATATCCAGGAATAAACCGCTATTGAAATTCAGCACAATCGCCCCATAACTTTCTGAGATACGAGCAAATAAACACGACTGCCTCTGTTTTTTTCCATATTTTTCCTATTACAAAGAAAATAAAAAAAACATGTGAAAGCGTATGAATAGAGGAGTCGATGAAGCCCTGACCGTCTGTCCGTGTGTTGGTTGAAATCAACTTTTAGAAGCAACTATATGTTCCTCAGATCTGTATATGGTATCAATCTCTTGGATATATCCAGGAATGAATCGCTATTGAAATTCAGCACAATCGCCCCATAACTTTCTGAGATATGAGCAAAAAACGGCTCCACGAAAAGCCCCACAATGAAATAACGCCCAGGAAACGATCCCCTATGAAGTAAACCCCAAAAAATTGGAAATAACACCCAAAAACAGTGAATGAAATAACATCGAAAAATAAATGAAATAAACCGCAAAGCGAAAACGAAAAAACCCCCAATATTTGGGAGTAATTTCATATGGAATCAATCTTTTGGAAATATCCAGGAATGAATCGCTATTGAAATTCAGCACAATCGCCCCATAACTTTTTGAGATATGAGCAAATAACCACGACCACCTCGTTTTTTTCACAATTACAAGAACAACATACATATATACTGGTTAGAGTAAACGTGGCATGTAATCCCAGCTGAGCCAAACAATTTTTTATTATTTTATATAATATTTATATTATTATTATTTTTTTTATACATTTTTTTTTTATTTTAAATTTTTAAAAAAAATTTTTTTTCAATATTTTTGAAAATTTTTTTATTGTTTTTTTTTGTTTTAAATACATATTTATTTAGTTTTTTTTTTATAATTTTTTTTTTTTGGAGACATGTACATACGTAAACTCAATTTATAATTCTGCAATCGGATGTTTTGTATATGCACATATGTACGTATTTCATATGAGATGAATGGTGATACAAACAATTGTTATTGCATGACTACACTGAACCAAAAAGGTACATAAATTTAAAGAAAAAGTGCACTAATTTTGACCTTAGACTGTAACGAACCAAACCATATTGGCTCCAACTCTCAAAGGGTATTGCTACCTATAGTTACCGGCCGTGCTCATGGATGTTGGTGTGGTTCTTACCCCTATCGAATTAGATTACGGTTCGCTATACAATTTATAAAAATTAGGTAGCTAAAAAAATATATACCAAACCGACGAAATAACAAAATGAAAATAAAATACCAATAAAAAAATAAACAGAAGCTTAGTAGAAGAGGGATAGGTGTGATTTCCTCTCTTATAGTCTTTACCCTCGCTAGCCATGCTATCTAATGTAATGTTAACAGATAGCCCAATAAAACTAACTACCTACGCATGTCCTTATCCTTTAATGAAAATTATAACAATTTTAACAAGTCATTTTAAAATTGATATGCAAATTATACTTATCAAAAGTTTATATTTAGTAACTTTATCTTTAATATAATGTCTTTTATTTTTGAGTTTTAATACAATTCAGATGCTAACTTATTCAATTCAAAATAAAGAACGACCGGAAACCTCTGCTGTCATAAGTCAATCCCGAAGTTGGTTGCAATTTACACAAACAGCTGTCATTACATTGCCAATTCAGGGTTGCCATATGACAGATTACTACAATTTCGGCCAATCTGACATTACAATTGACCTCAATTGTCAGCCGATCCCTCAACTTAATCATCTAAATACTCATAATCTTGATATTCAATAGTTTCACTAGAATTGCATTCATCTTCTAAATATTGGTAATCTTCATAAGTGTTGCCTTCAGAGTCCGATACTATATCACTAATATTATCTTTATGTTCCAGCCACTTTTTTAAACGACTCGAGTCTACTATGCCACAATAGGGCATTTGTGTAATTTGACAGTTTTCTTCTACATCCGATATTTCGTATCGATCATTACCTAATTCCTTCTGAATAATATACGGCCCTCGGTACTTTAGTGTCGACATTTTTTAATACTACATAATCCCCTATTTGAAAGGATTCAGCGGGTTTATGATGTTCGTTAAAATATTTCATGTTGTATGATTGAGACTTTTTAATAGCATCCGATGCAGACCTCCTAATTGAGCTTAAGTCAACACTTTCCTCAGCGTATGCTTCCTGCAGATACTCCGTTATTTCGTCTACTACTTCGCCACGCTGCTCTACTCCGAATAGCATTCTACACGCCGACTGTCCAGTTGCACGGTGAACAGTATTGTTCAATGCGAATTCTATTTGTGTCAATTTTTCCACCCAATCAGAATGCCCAATGGGTTCAGTTAACTTAGCTAACATAGCCTTTAAATCCCTATTTACTCTCTCCACTTGCCCGTTCGACTGTGGGGACCCTACTGAAACCTTTACATGAACAATGTTGCGCTCCGTTAAAAACCTACTAAATTCATTGGACGTAAAACATGACCCGCGGTCACTAATTATCCTCCGCGGACGGCTATAATTCCCAAAATACTTATTTAAGGCGCATAAAACTTCCTTTGTTCCTGTTGAATTTACTGAATATAACTGTGTGAATTTCGTAAAGGCGTCTACCACAACTAAAATATGTTTTCGTTTAGATCTTATCGATGGCAGCGGACCAATATGGTCGACATGTAATGTGTCAAAAGGAATAGGTTTCTTTTCTACATTATATAAATTCCTTTTATTCTTATTATTGGGGTCCGTATAATATATGCATTTTAGGCAATTCCTTATAAACCGATTCAATTTGTCCCTCATATTCGGAAACCAATAATATTTCTTTATCTGATTCATGCATTTTGTAATGCCTACGTGGCCATATTTTTCATGAATAAGACGCATTACGTTTTCCTCCATTTCAGCAGGCACATATAATTGCCTTTGCCCTTGTACACCCCGTCGAAATACTAATCCATTACTTATTTCATAGCTTTCTGAATCTTCTTCCTCCAATTTTTCCTTAATACGCTGAATATTGCTATGTTCTGAGCAATCTGTATATTTACATCGATATCGCATTCGCCTATTATCCCCACTATTGGCATACGGCTAAGTGCATCGACGTGCGTCATTAACTCTCCCTTACGATGCCTGATATTATAATCAAAATTCTCCAATTCTAATGTCCATCTGGCTATCCTCGGGTTTATCAATTTTTTATTTAATGTCAGTGTAAGAGAGTTACAATCGGTTACGATTGTGAACGAAATTCCCTCCAGATACACACGAAATCGCCTTAGGGCATATATAATAGCCAGGGTTTCCAACTCGAAGCTGTGGTATTTAGACTCCGGTTTTGACGTACACTTAGAATAATAGGCTACCGGGTGAAATTTCCCGTCTCCTTGTCGCTGCAGTAGAACTGCCCCATAACCCTTTGAACTAGCATCTGTGTGTAACTCTGTTTCAAAAAGAGGGTTATACACCGCTAACACTGGCCCCTTAACCAACCTATCTTTCAATGTCAGGAATGCATCAGTACACTCATTTGTCCAATTAAAAGTTCCATTCTTCAATTCCGTTAAAGGTCTTGCTATTCTTGAAAAATTATAAACAAATCTTCGAAAAAACGAAAATAATCCCAGACAGCGTTCCACTTCCCCATGGTTGGTCGGAATTGGATATTCTTGAATTGTCTTGATATGGTCATTATTCGGGCGTATTCCCTCTTCATTAACCTTGTAACCTAAATAGTCCAATTCACGGTATCCAAATTTACACTTTTCCAAATTCAATTTCAAACCCGCAGTCTTCAAGACCTTTAATACGTCGGACAAAATTCCCAAATGCTTCTCAAATGTCCTAGTTGCAATACTAATGTCATCTAGATATACTACTATCTTTCCCCCATCAATAAATTTCGTCAACACCATATTAATAAATCGCTGAAAAACGGCTCCCGCATTCTTGAGACCAAATGGCATATAACAGTATTCAAACTGGCCCAACGGCGTCACAAAAGCAGTAAATTGGATTGAGTCCTTATCCATTGGTACTTGATGGAAACTATTTTCCAAATCAAGTGTCGAAAAATATCTCTTATTCCCCAAATAATCGAGGCAATCTTCAATTAATGGCAGAGGGTAATTATCCTTTTGAGTGATTTTATTTAACGACCGATAATCAACGCACATTCTCAAGTCCCCGTTCTTTCTCCTTACTAGCACAATAGGGGAGGCATATGGCGACTCGCTCGCACGAATTATACCTTTCTCTAACAGTTCCTCCAGTTTTTTCCTAACTTCGGCTCGCTCGTGATAAGAAAGTCTTCGGGGCCCACTGTAAACCGGTACGTCATTTGTCGATCTGATTCTCATACAATAATTCAGAGGCTTATCAATATTCTCTACAACACTGAAATAGTTTTCTTCAATAACTGATTTTAAAGCATAAGCATTCGCTGAAGTTAAGTTGCTATCCATATATATATATCGGATTTCGGTCCGATCACACAAACAGTTTGCATTATTTCCTCACACTCATTTTCATCAATTATGTCCAATCTATATATACCATCAGGCCTATCCATTTCAGAAAGAATTTTTAAGTCATGTTCGTTTACAATACTCCAATCAGATTTTGAAATATTTCTATCATTTTTTACATTAAATGGCAAAACATTAAATATCTTAGTATTTTCAATTGCTGAAACTTCATTTTCTTGCGGATCTCTGTACACATTGAAAGACTTAAGCGCACTGATTATTTCAATATTTGGTTTATTTCCAATTTTTAAATTCATATTCAAAAGTTTTTTCTTATTGTAACATATTTTTAGTTTACATAAATGTATATTAAGCTTTAACAAAAGATCGCGACCAATTAGCATTGGTATAATAGCCTCTTCATCTGGCAGCACAAAAAAATCATGTGATATGTATTTATTGGATAGAGAAATTTCGCATTGAATACGGCCCAGCACATTCAATTTTCTATTTCCCACACCTCTATAATTGTTTAAAGTATTCACGTCTTTTAATTCAAATGGCACAAGTGATTTTTTTATGTAGCTAATGGGACTACCGGAATCAAGTAAAGAAAAAATTTTAGTTAACTCAGTGCGCTTATTCTGTCTAAAGGCAACACTTACCATTTGAAATGCGTCTAAATCCTCTCCGTCAACAATCGCTGCGGCGATACTCTTCTTTTTCGGGCAATTCTGGTGAAAATGACCAACTTCTGCGCATATGAAGCACGAGTTTACTGGACGCTTCGGTTTAGGACATCGGCTTTGGTAATGTCCAAACTGTGAGCAATTACAACAGCGGACTTCGGAGTCTGGTACTTTGGCATCAGTTTTTTAACCAACTGTGGTCAACTTAGGTTTGTTTACTATGGCTACGTTGACACTTTTTGTTGACCCAGTACGTGCGTGTTGGCGGCGTTGTTCGTATCTATCCATACGTTTTATCAACTCGTCTACAGTATTTGCGCCGTATTAATATGTAATAGCATTGCTATTATCGGTATACCGTCGATTATGAAGTCGACCAGTTCCTGCTCTTCAATGTCTGACCTGGCTGCGATCGACTGCATAGCCACCAAATAACTCAAACAAGTTTCATTTGCTTTCAACGTACGAGACCGAAGTTGGCGGTATACCTCCTGCCGCGATATGCTACGTTTAAACATATTTATTAAATTAGACTTCAGTGCCTCGTACTCAATCAAGCCTAGGTTATCGACATATTTCATTGCTGTCCCCTCTAATCGTCGACGAACACCTACACATTTTTCCTTCTCAGTGTAGCTACAAATGTTTGCATAGTCGTCAAAATGGACAAACCATTTTGTTATGTCGTGGTGGTCATCTCCGCTGAAACGTGGTATAGCCGAATCTAGCTCCATCAAATCTATACGACGGGCGTGTGCGACTGGATATTCATGAGATTCCAATTCTCGTATTTGCTGCTGTATCTTCATCATTTCTAATCGGATTCGTAAATTTTTTAGTTCGTTTTCAGCATTCAATAAATTTATGTCAGCAGCAGACACACCAGCAGAAGGACCGGTGGCATCAGAACTCGGTGAATGTTTGGCACTGGCAGCAGATTCATTTTTATCCCCAAGGGCAGCAGGGATATTAGACTGTGTCTGAATATTGTTAGCAGGCATGTCGACACTGACATCGGCTATTTTCACGGCAGAAATATTGGCTGCGGAAGTATTGGCGGTAGGCCTATTAGCAGCAGAAACGGTGGTATTGGCATCGGAAACATTAACAGCGGAGACATCTGCATTGGAAGCATTTACAGCAGGCCCATCTATATTATTCTCATTGGCGGCTGTGGAATTAAAATCATTTACCAGTACATCAGAATCACTAAAACGTAGTGCCGGAATTTCAGCTGAATTTTCCCGCTTGTGTAATGCATCGTATAGTATCCTAATTTGAGTCAATGTGGCCGGTTCGGGAAATTCTACTCCGGCTTTTTTCAATTCCTCTGTCATCACGTGTCGGCTAGGGCGCAAGTCCATCACTTTTCTATTAAATACTTTTCAATCCTTCTTGTTTACTTAGTTTTATTGTGTGGTGCATCTGTTGTACCCCACACCTGATGTTATAGTAACTTTATCTTTAATATAATGTCTTTTATTTTTGAGTTTTAATACAATTCAGATGCTAACTTATTCAATTCAAAATAAAGAACGACCGGAAACCTCTGCTGTCATAAGTCAATCCCGAAGTTGGTTGCAATTTACACAAACAGCTGTCATTATATTGCCAATTCAGGGTTGCCATATGACAGATTACTACAAGTTCAAATATTAACATGACAATAGTAAAATAATTGATATTAATTTTAAATTATTTTGAATGTAAATAGAATATATTAAAACTTACATATGCACATACATATGTAAATTTTAGAATTTAAGTGATTTAAATAAAAAAAAAATTATAATAACAATAATAATAAAGTATAGTAAAATTCTTTACTATAACTCACCACTTACAAATCCCACGTAAACTCCAGGCCTGATACTCGCGAAAATTCGTATTGGTGCTTATAAATAAATTTTACTTAATAAAAAAAAATATTATAAGTAGATATACAAAAATTAGTTTACTAAATGAAGTTTCACATTAATAAAAATTAAGTTTTAAATTATTAAGATATACCATATTTAATTTTTTTTATACACAAATAAAGAACTTTTAAGTAACAAAAACAAAAATGTAATTTAAATTTTAAAGTTGTAAAAAAAATTTGAAATTAAATAATTTATAATTTAAGTTTTAAAGTTTACAAACAACAAATAATATTTTTAATATTTAGCTTTCTTTTAAATTAACTATGATTTTTCTCACAGTAAATTTAATTGTTAAATCAGAATAAAAAAAAATATGGATGTATATGTATGTATCTTATCAGATCCAATAACAAAATTCGATGATATATAAAGTTTGCCGGTGATTATTTAAGAATTACTGACGCTGACTTTCACTGGAACTAAAGTTGACGGTTTTAAAATTGACGGTTTTTGTATAAAAGTTAACGGTTTTAAAATTGACGGTTTTTGTATTAAAGTTGACGGTTTTTGTATTAAAGTTGACGGTTGTAAAAATTGACGGTTTTTGTATTAAAGTTGACGGCTGTAAAAATTGACGATCTTTGTATTAAAGTTGACGGTTGTGGCCAACTGATATAGTCCACAACCTTAGCAAGGTTTTGAATATTAACTGTTTCACACCACGAAACCCGAATTAGTTTTCCAAATATCCGTATTGAATGGTAGAAGTCGCAGTTTTAAAAAAAAATATTTTAGTGGAAATATCTCTAATTATATTTCAAGCTTCAAAATTCCAAATATAATCCAAAAATTTTAATTTCAAAATTTTTAAAAGTTCTAAACAAAATTTTCAAACCAAATCTGATTCCAAAAAAAATATCTATTACCAAAGCAAAATTTTTGTAAAGTAAAAAAAAAAAATTTTGGAAACGAAGCCTCACAAAACAGATGAAGTTTTGAGCACAGCTGAAACTGAAAAAGCGAGTTTCCTGAAATTGGTAAATAGAGATCGTCAGGACCATATATCTTTTGCATGATGAATGCATCTATTATCTGAATCTATATCCTCCAACTCGTAATTTACATGTCCAATTCTGCGTAATACCTTTGCCTTTACTCCCACAGGAGCAAGCTTTGAATTGAAAAACTCCGCCTTTGAACTTTGGTTAAATTTTCGTCTGTAAACGTATTGTCCCACTGTAAAGTCCTTTGTCCGAGTTCGTAAATTATATGTTCGAGCATTTTTGTCATAAACTTTACGCATATAACCTTAAATTTTCTCCCGTATTAAACAAAATTCGTCTTGTCTTTCCACAAAAGAATCTGTATCCGCTAAAATTTTTAATTTTCGTAAAACTTCGTAGTCCTTACCGTGAGTCAACATGTTCTGACCAAACACTATTTGATATGGTGTTCTACCAACAGTTTGATGTACACTATTCCTCAACGAGGAATTAATACTGGGCACAAAAGTATCCCAAACGCGTTGGTTATCTCTAACTTAACTTCTCAAAGCTTCGTTTATTGACCGGTTTACTCGTTCGCTAGCGTTAGATTGTGGACTGTATGTGCTCAATACCATTATTCTTTAAAAATGATTTAAAATCCTTACTTCTGAATTGACTACCATTATCAGAAACAATTGTTTCAGGGGTAACAACAGAATATTTCCGTCCATAAATAGTCAATAATGTGTCTTGAAATAAATTTCTTCAATGGTTTTAAAAATGTAAATTTATAAAAGTGGTCCAAAACTATTAAAATACCAATATGTCCAGACTTAGTCCTAGGTAAAGGTCCAATTAAATCTATGTATAATCGTTGAAACGGTCTTTCAGTCGTAACCATCATACCGATTGGAGGTCTTAAAGTCGTAGTTGGAGTCTTAGAGGTCTTACACAGTTCACAATTTGCAATGTAGGTTTTTGCGTCAGTCACAAGTCCTGGCCAGAAGAAAAATCGTCGTACACGTTCTAAAGTCTTAACGATACAACCATGAGCAGAACTAGGCGTATCATGTGCAAAATAAATTACTCCGTGATGCAATTCCCGAGGTACAAGTAATTTCCACGAATCGGATTCATCTAACTCTCCTGAAGAAAAATTAGTTCTCTTATAAATATATTTGTCTATTACTCTGTAATCAGGTAGTCCAGATTCAGAAAAATCATCACGTAATTTCACATATTCAACACTATTGAATGAATCAGACTCTAAATCAATGGAAGGTATGTTATCAATTTCCAATACGTCAACTGATATCTCACCTTCATATACACGTGACAATGCATCAGGCACAATATTTTCCTTTCCACTTCGGTGCTCAATAGAAAAACTAAAACCCTGCAATTTCAATGACCACCTAGCTAACCTACCAGATAAGTCCTTTTGACTCATAAGCCATTTCAAGCTCGCATGGTCGGTGACCACGGTAAATTGCAGACCTTCAATATATGGCCGAAATTTTTTAATTGCCATCACTACAGCCAGGCATTCAAGTTCCGTAATTGTGTAATTGCGTTGAGCCTTATTTAACTTCTGAGACATGTATGCAATGGGTCTTTCCGTCCCGTCAAGTAATGACGCAGTGGTCAGCCTGGTATTCAATTCATCAAAAGCAACTTGAGCTTTATCAGTCCACATAAAATTTTTCTTTTTAGTCAACAGTTCGGTCAATGGCAACGTTAAAGTGGAGTAATCCTGTATAAAACGTCGGTACCACCCAGTCATTCCCAGCAATCGTCGTAAATGTCGAACAGATTGTGGTACCGGAAAGTCTTGTATAGCCTTAACCTTATCGTCATTTACTTGTAAACTTCCATTTCCTACAACTTATCCGAGATATTTCACTTGATCAAGTGCAAAACAACTCTTCTTAATATTAATTGTCAAACCTGCTTTTCTCAGTTGTGTCGATACTTCCATCAGATGCGTCAGATGTTCGTCAAAATTCGTTGAAACCACTTAAAGGTCGTCAAGATACACAAAAACCTGTGTCTTTAATTTATACGGAATTACAACGTCTATAAGTCTGCACAACGTTTGCGGTGCATTACACAGTCCAAACGGCATTCTTGTAAACTTCATTAAGTAAAACTTTTTTTTTCTTAAATCAAAGTACTAGTACTTTGAATCAACGTACCATTACTTAAACAAATTTTATATAATAAAGTTATGAACGTAATCATTAAAATAAACGAATGAATACGTTAAATTAAAGAACAGGATTACTTATTTTTTTAAAGAAAAAATGTAAGGAATGGTTTTAAAGTACTGTTCATATGTACGTTAACTCTTGTTTCGAATTTTAATGAATATTTTCCTGGAAACAACATATTTTTACGTTAAGTCAAAGAATTTTTGCAAAAAAATCAATGAAATTAAGTCAATGAATGGGGTTCATTGAATTTATGTAAAATAATTTTGTCAGTGTACACGTTGTGAAGGGTATATAAGGAATATAGCACCCTTACTTGTTTATGATAATATGATTTCAACTGTTCTTTTTCTTGCTAAATACATTCTTTTTTCTTTAGAGCGAAGTTTTTAGTTTGTAGTACGATTGTTAAAATATTTTCAATACTTTAGGTCATTTAAACCATATGATGAATTTAGTATTTAAATATTTCAAAATATAATTTTATAATTATGAATGTGGATATATACGATTGCAAAAATATCAATATTTAAAAGATATCACAAAGCAAAACATATTTCATTGCTTTGTTTCTTATTCTGAACTCTTGTTTATTTATTTTTTTCTTATTGACACTTACATTAAAGTCTTTTCCAGATTTATGGATTGGTATTACCTTAGCCATTATAAAAGTACCCATTGTTCAAACAAAAGTTAAATATTTTAGTTAAGATTTCATAAGAGTAATCGGGCATATTTTAAGCATTATTAAGTTTCAGCACTATATTCGGCTGTGCCGAATCTTTTATACCCACCATTAATTTTTGTTATATACTGTAATCGCTATGGAATAATCTCTTTATACTAAAATATGTATCACTTTCTTTGTGTTACTTTGATAATGTTAGTAAAATATTTTCGTAATTTTAGTCTTTCAATAAAAGTGGACGTTACAGTAGTCGTGTCAATAAAGTTTCTGCTAGAAAATACAACTAGATATATCAATATAGTCCTTTATTTTCCCAAAATCTTTTTTCATAAAAAAATTATATGCATTTTTCGATAAAAATTTTAGTACAAAGCCTTTGACCAAAAAGTAATGGTTGCAAAATTTCAGAATCATATATCTAATTTAAATTAATTTAAATTTAAATACATTTAAATTATGAATATGCACTGCGCGGTATAAATTTTCATACGTTTTGATCTATAACTCCTTTCCTAATTCAAAGATTTTGGCAAGAAAGATTTTGGGAAAAATATTTTCTTTACCCAGGAAATATATATACGTAAAATTGGAATTGGAAAATCGGGAGCATCAATCCCAACCACGATGAATGTTGATGAGATGAACGAAACATTTATAAAACTTCGTGACGTTCCTTCAAATGTTTCTTTTTATTATCAGACCCAAAGTTCGTCTACACAAGATATTCCGTTTTGTTTTGATCGTATTAATGAACGTTATGTTATGGCCAGCTGTCAAGCTATCAAATCAAATACAACAGGATTTGATGGACTTCACACAAAATTTTTAAGGATAGTTTTGCCTCAGTTTTTACGTTATATAACACATATATTTAACAATATTATCATGAAATGCACCTACCTTAAAAATTGGAAACATGCTAAGATTATACCAATACCAAAGTCAAATAAGGACTTCCGGCCAATTGCTATCTTACCTTATCTGTTTAAAGTATTTGAGCGTTTACTACATCAGCAGATAAGTAAATATATCAATGATAATTGCTTACTTACAAACAGACAATCTGGATTTCGGCCTAAACACAGTTGTATAATTGCTTTAATTGATGTCCCTGAGGACATCCGCCAGCAGATCGATGTTGGTGGTGTTTCCTTTCTCGTACTTCTCGATAATTTAAAGGCATTTGACACCGTGGACCATGAAGTTCTTTGTTTCAAACTATTAAAGATGTTTCATTTCTCAAAGTTTTCAACACAATTGATATCATCATATTTAAAAGGTCGCTGTCAATCTGTTTTTGCGAACTGCAAAACTTCTCGACCTCTACCACTCTTGAAGGGAGTGCCACAAGGATCGAGACCTGGACCGTTACTCTTTGCGATATATGTTAATGATTTACCACAACAGATGCAATATTGTAAAGTTCATATGTATGCTGACGACGTCCAAGTTTATACAAGTAGCAGCTTAAGCAATGCAAATCGTTGCATTCAAAACCTAAATATGGATCTAAAAAGGGTACATAAATGGGCAAGTAGAAATGGTTTGTGTCTTAATCCTCACAAGTCAAAATGATTAGTTTTAACCAAAAAGACTATCACCCCAATTCTAAATATTCCCAGGGAATTGAATTCCCCGGGAATTCATTTTTCCCGCGAATAAAATTCCCCTATTCTAAACAGTCGGGGAAGGGAATAACAAGGGAGAGAGAATTTTACATTTTCAAAGTCAGCTGTTTGCTTTTGCTGTTTTGTTTTGACAAAATATTTGCTAATAATTTTTAGAAATATTAAGCGTAAAAAGTGAATACTCGTAAATAATAAAAAAGAAATTGTTAAAAGTGAATAAAAATGTTTAGTGTAGCGTTGATAATAATAGCTGAAGCAAAAAACTCAGAAGCATATCAATCTGACAAGAATAAGCAAAGGGTAGAAAGGAGCATGCTACGTAACGCCAGCAACCCACTTGAGTTGCCGCACATTTTGTAAGTAAATTTTACTTTTGGAGTAAATAAATCGGCGTTCAAATATCTGTTGGACGTGTTCAGCCCAAAGGTAAGTCGTTTGCAATTTCTCCAATCGTGAAATTAAGTGAGATTTTACGCTTCTTTGCTGAAGGTTGGTACCAAACGGGTATAGGTAAAGATTGCGGTGTGTCTGTGGATCAGTGTAGTCTTAGCAAAGTTCTGGCAGAAGTTATTAATATATTTGAGGAGCATTTACGCCCAATGTAGATAACTTTTTGTAGAACTGAAGTGCAAAAACGGCAAATTGCGTTAGCTTTTTATGTAAAGTATGTTATTCCAAGCATTATAGGATGTGTTGACGGATCGCATGACCGCATTATTTCTCCTCCTAAGAACAAGCATCTTTACTACAACACGAAGGAATACTATAATTTGAATGTAATGCTGGTTAAGTATTTCTTTTGTTTTAAATTATCAATAATTAATTTTTAATAAAAAAATTACAGGTCTGTGATCATGAGCTGAGGATTCAGTACGTTGATGCCTTACATCCTGGAGCGTGTCACGATTCCTTTATTTGGAATTCTGGCGAATTGCGTACTCACCTTGAGCAAGAATTGGCTTCTTGGTAAAGTTTTGAATGATAACAGACAATTCATAAATTAAAACTGCATTTTTTTTAGCAGACGCAGGATATTCACTTGAACCGTGACTTTTAACGTCTTATAGATATCCTGTGGACATCTATAAGACGTATGTTGAAATTAAATTTAATGAAATTCACTCCAAGTGTCGAAATGTGGTTGAACGCACTAATGGTGTTTTAAAAATTGATGGAGGTGCATTCTTGGTGCTAGACAGCTTCACTACGCTCCAAAAAAAGCTGCTAAAATAACAAATTTTTGCTGTTCGTTGCATAACATAACAATACTACAGTACACGATGTAGAAAATTTAGATTGTTAGAACGTTTAGGATAATGATGTGGTATCCTTAGACTCACCACAATATTAATCCATTGCCTAAGATATTAGAAAATATAATAGAAAAATATTAGAAAAAATATTGCGAATAATCTCTAATAAATTTCTGTAATAAAGCCATTTCTTATTTATGTATATATGTACATTTTTTAAATAAATATAACATTTTATTAAAAAAATTTAAAAACTTCAAAAATTAAAAAATTAAAAAAAAGATAAATAAAAATTAAAATTATTTTAAAACTAAAAAACAATTCATTATTCTGCTTCCTGTTTGTTGTTTTTATCCTAAAAGTAACAATAAATTACAATATTTATCACAATTTTTTAAAAAAAATATTAAATACTTACATTTTTGTCACAACTCCCTTTGAATTTGTTGGCGGATTTTTTCCCAAACATTGTTATTACATTCTCCCTTTAATTACCTTTCATAATACCTACTTTTTTCCCAGGGAACAATTTCCCAATTTCGAAGTTCATTTAGAATAAGGGAAAAGGAACAAATTTCCCCGGGAGAAGTTATTTAGAATAGGGGAACAGGGAATAGGGAAATAATTCCCAGGGAATTGTTATTTAGAATTGGGGTGTATGAAGTTGGATCAGGAACCAGTATTAATGTTAGGCAATCAAAACATTAAGATAGTGCCAACAGCAAAAAATCTTGGTATTACTTTTACAGCTCACTTACGTGGTCTGATCATATTAATACTGCTACAGGTAAAACGTATTCAATGCTACGTACACTGTGGAATACTCAAAATTTTACGCCATTAAAAACTCGCATCTTGCTTGCAAAGACTTAGCTTCTGCCAAGTTTGTTATATGGATGTGAAATATATGCCAAATGTGAATACGTAAGTAAGAGAAAATTGATATCAGCATATAATGCCATACTGAGATATGTTTTTAATCTGAGAAGATATGACCACATTACTGAGTACTCAAAGAAACTCTATGGCGTTACAAAATCGTAAATACACGTCAACCGGCATATCTTTATGAGAGACTTGTTTCAACACGTTCTGAGAGGACAATTGACATACGGCTAGGGTTTGGGAATTAACCACTTAGTATTCCCGGGAAAATTTTACTCTTATTCCCGGGAAAACGGGAAATAAAAAATATGTAGTATATTAGGAAATATGTTTAATTTTATTTTTAATTTCTTATCTGTTTCGGTAAATTTAAAGAATATTTGAATAAAAAGTAAGTTTTTTAATTTGTTGGCGTTTTTTGTTTGTTAAGTATCTACAACTTTTCTCAAATACGACTATGTAAAAGAAAAACAAACATCATCCGTCAAAAATATTTCACGCCAAAGTTAACGACTTTCTGGAATTATTTTTAATAAGTGCTCATAAATTTCAAGTGAATTAATTATATACAGACATAATTAAATGTTTTCTTGTATAAAAATGTTTTTATAACAACCGTAAAACCAGCAGTAGTTTCCGTGGTTCATTTTTATAAATATAATCGTATGTACAAATTGTTTTTAAAAGTGGTCACAGAATTTGTAAGTATAATTTTTTTTATTTATGATTGAATTTTTCTAATAATACTTTTTTTTTAAATTCACTTTGTTTAGAAGCAAAATGTCTGAAGTTGGTAACTATTTTTAAACGCAGCACAATGTAATATTTTTCCAAAAAGGTTAATATTCAAGGGCGGTCTCATACGTCACCTTCTCTTGGTTCACAAAATAAAATTTGAAAACGATTCTTCAACACCTGCACCAAATAAAAAAAATAATTCCACCATTAAAAGTGTTTTAGACACCCAAACATTACCAGAAATTGTTTCAAAATTGGCAGCAGTCGATGGAATAACTATTCGGACAATTACACAAGGTTCTTTTATTCGTCAAAGTTTTTTCAGTAAAAATATGACGTTACCAAAACGAAACTGATGTTAAAAACATTGTAATAAAATATTACAACGCCGTTAAAAATACGATGGCGAAAACAATATCCAGTCAAATTTGCGACAATTTGAGGTTTGCTCTTGTATTAGACGAGTGGAGTAGTGTTGTCCAAAAAATATATCTGTTTACATGCCAATAATTATTTTTATAATTTGGGTTAAGTTTATATTTCCGGAAGATGTAATGCTGACACAATAAGGACTGTAATGGAAAATAAACTACTACTAAAACAATGAATTATTAACCAAATCGTGATGTTAAAGTTAACAAACATTATTTAATTTAAAAGAAATATTATTTTCGGGTATTCCGGGAATTCCCATATATGTACAATTATTTAATTGTCAATGTAAAAATCATTTACTATAATTATAAGATTTAAAATCTTGTTGTAATGGAATCAAATAAATAAATAAATAAAATAAAAATAAATACATTCGAAATTTAATGACTCTACGTCGATGCGTTTGGAGACAATTACATTTTATTCGTTGTTGGAAGGACACGGTTTTTTTTTGTTACCAACTCTTGCATTGCGAGCTATGATTCTCTTCCTAATATTCTGATTTAGCCCATTTATACCAAACGAACCTTGTGTATGTATTAAAAAAATTTACATCTTTAGCTTAATCGGTCCGACCTCTATCGTGCTTTAAAAAGACGAATGGACATAGCTAGATCGTCATAAAATGAAATCCCGATTCAGAATATATCTCCTTAATGGGTTCTAAAATTGATATTTCGATGTCTTACAAACGGAATGACAAATTGAATATACCCTCACCATTTTTTGTTTGTTGGAGGGTATAATAATATATTGGTTTGGAGTTTAAAGGATGGTTTAATTTTAAGGGCCGATGTTGAATGTGAACTACACCTAGACGTCAAATTTTTTTTCTGCATTTCGTTTGACATTTCTCAATTTTAATCTAACTCAATTTGAACCATGGAATCGAGCAACGCCTTAAAGCTATTCAGGCTTATTATAAAAATGAGCGTTCAAATCAAAATGCATTTCGCGCACTTCGTAATTCGTTTGGTCAACATAATCGTTAAAATTCGTCCACAATCGGGAGAATTGTAAAAAATATTTAAATTTCAGCAAAAAAGTTCTGTATAAAATGTGAGAGAATCTGTGAATGCCTTCTTAGTTCGTTGAATGGAAAACATTTCTGTTTTTGCGATAGTGTGGCAAAAGAGCAGTCAACTTCGACTTATCATCGTGCCCAACAATAAAACATCAATATCGTCATTGAAAATTTGGACCATCGGATGGAGATCGCGGTCATACCAATATTATTATAATAACAAGTAAGAGCACTATATTCGGCTGTGCCGAATCTTTTATACCCACCACCAATTTTGTGTTCATTTAAAGCACAATATTTATTATTTTGTTAATCGCTATAGAATAATCTCTTTATAATAAAATATGTATCACTTTCTTTGTAGAGGGTGGTTAAATTTTAAGGGCCCATGTTTAAGGTGAACCACATCTAAACTTCAACTTTTTTCTTGTATTTCATTTGACATTTCTCAATCTCAGACTAACTCAATTTGAACCGTGGAAAGATACGCAATCGAACAACGCTTTTAAATATTAAAGATTTTTATAAAAATGGGCGTTCAAATCAAAATGCATTTTGTGCACTTCGTGATTCTTTTGGTCAACATAATCGTTCGAATTCGTCCACAATCGTGAGAATTGTAAAAAATATTTAAATGTCTGCAAAGCAGGTCTGTATGAAATGTGAAAACATCTGTGAATGCCATCTTAGTTCGTTGAATGGGAAACATTGCTGTTTTTCACGATAACGTGGCAAAAGAGCAAGCAACCTCGACTCATCATCGTGCCCAACAATCGAGCATCAACAGTGTCATTGAAAATTTGGACTATCGGATCGTGGTGTGCCGCCTAGGTTGGGGGCCATTTGGCCGATATTTTGTTCCATACATAATTGAAGCATACAAATATTATCATTATAAAAATAAATGATAATAATTTCATAATAATTTTATTAAAAATCAACATAGTCCCTTAAAATTAAACCACCCATTATAACTTCGGTATGCTAGTAAAATGTTTTCGAAAATTTAGTCTTTCAATGAAAGTGGCCGTTAAAATACGCGTGTCAATAAAGTTTCTGCTAATAAACATAACTTAGATATTTCAATATAATCCTTTAGTATTCCAAAATCTTTATTCATAGAGAATTTACATGAATTTAAGAGGAAGAAAGTGAATTTAAGGTTAAATTTTAAGGGCCACAGGGTGATTTAAAATATACATTCTCTGCATTTTTCTATAACATTTTGCTTTTAAAAGATTTTCAAACGAAATAAGTTTTGTATAATTTTAAAATTTGTTATATTTTACTTAGGTCAAAATTTTCCTAAATTCCCATTTTTAATAGAGCATAACTTCAGGAGAACATAAGCATAAGTTGTTAGCGTGCCATCTAGTAGTTGCTAGTAGAGTCATCTATCTTATCATCTTTATCTTATATTTAGCTACAGTACAATAAATGACGCAGTGTAAGATGAATAAATGGTAATATATATGACTAATATATTTTTATAAAAATTTAAGGAAAAAAGTGTGCGTGGCACATCTATTTTCCGTTATAACGAAGACTTTGACCAAAAAGCCATGTTTGCAAAATTTCAGAATCGTACATATATACACTGTGCGGTATAAATTTTCGTACATTTTTATCTATAACTCTTTTCCTAATTCATAGATTTAAGCGATTTTCAGGGAAAAATATTCTTTTGACTCGATAAATATATATTCGAAGTTTCATTACTACGTTTATGCGTCTGGACACAATTCAAAAGTGAAAGTGGGCGTTATAGTAGGCGTGTCAAAGTTGTTTTTGCTAATGAGTACAACTTAGGTGTTTCAATATAGTCCTTTATTATTCCAAAATCTTTATTAATAGAGAAATTATATGAATTTTAGGAAAAACGTTATATGGGAGGTGGGCGTAAAAGTGGGCGTGGCACATTGATTTTCCGTAAGAACAAATCATTTTACCAAACAGCCATGTATGCAAAATTTCAGAGTCGTACATCCAATTTTGTTGCTTTTATGACGTTTTTGTTTTTAAATATACCAAAAAATACACTGTGCGGTATAAATTTTCGTACATTTTGATCGATTACTCCTCTCCTAATGCATAGATTGAGACAATTTTCGGGGGAAAATATTGTCTTTACCCAGGAAATATATATTCGAAGTTTCATGGGTCTACGTTAAGGCGTTTGGACACAATTCCATTTTATTCGATGTTCGAAGGACACGGTTTTTTCGACCTACTCTTGCTTTTCGAGCTATAACTCTCTTCCTAATATTCCGACTTAGCCCATTTACAATACCAAACAAACCTTGTCTATAAGAAAGATTCTGGCAAAATTTTAGCCCCCTAGCTTTTTCGTTGCGACCTCTATCGTGCTTTCAACAGACGGACAGACGGACGGACATAGCTAGATCGTCATAAAATCAAACCCCGATTCAGAATATATATACTTTATGGGGTCTAAAATGGATATTTCGATGTGTTACAAACGGAATGACAAAATGAATATACCCCCACCATTTTTTTGGTGGCGGGTATAAAAAGAAATGACAATAATTTGTGTCTTATTCAAAATCAACATCGGCCCTTAAAATTTAACCACATTTTACATTAGAATAGATAAGGTAATAAAAATATAATTTGGTTAAAAATGTATTTTAAACATTCAAATACATGTTTTAAATCTACAGATGCACATTTTTTTAAAATATTTTTAAATCTTTAACCTCTTAAGACTGTGGAAACACATATGCATGTATGTTTAGGGTTTGGCACAAATTGTTACTCTAATTAATTTTTGTCAACAACTTGAGTCATTTTCGTTTTCACGAGCCCCTATTAAATTACTCTGTGGTTTGTGAAAAAAATAAAAGAGGTTGTTAGCATGCCATCTATTAGTCGTTAGTAGAGTCATATACTGTTTACGTGATATTTAGCTACAGTACAATAGTTGGCGCCGCACAGTGTTGCGAAACCAGAATTTTTTGGAAATCATATTGCCTAAACTGTAATTTTAATTGTATCGATGAGAAACTTCTACAGATTGGTCAGAATGAAATTCCAAACAGAATGAGCGAAAAAAAAATTTACACCAAAAAAAATTGTTGGGTCAAATTTTTAACAAAAGTCAAAAATAAAAAAGAAATTGTTCGAAAAATTTAAAAAAAAAATTTATTTTAATTCTTCTTTTATTTCTGATAGTTTTTAAAAATAAATTATAGGGTGGTCCGAACAAGAATTATAACCGTCAAATATTCATGATTTTTCGATATTTTTGAATAACTCTGAAATTTTATATAAAACCAAAACCTGGTAATAAAAAAGGTGGCAATAAAAGCTTTAATTTGATACCGGTTTGAAGTCAATAGCTTCAGTTTTAAGAGAGTTATGCTCATTTTTGTGGAGTGCTAGAATAGATGTAGAATAACAAAAAAACTTTGAAGATACTATTTTATAACACAGGCATATTTTATTGCATTCTACAGAAAAATTACAAATTACCAGTCATCTACCAATAAGTTCATTGCTTCCTCTGATAATTCCAGGTGTTTCTTCTCCTTCAGTATTCTCCTACTTGTGATTGCGAGATCAGAATTGGCGAGCAGATAATGTACTATGTCTTCACAATTGTCTTTTCTTGATGTTTTCCTCGCATGGTAAAGCCTTGTGTTTCTGAAGTCCTTGTTTCCTGCTTCCAATGCTTCTTCTGATAGTTGGCCAATGGGGACCAAAAATGAACGAATTATTTCAGTTCCATGAATAAGAACCTTGTGGACAGTTGGTGGCATATAATGCCACGAATATTTCTTTACATAGAGACCAGCAGTTTCTTTTCCGTACTTCGAGAACTTATCGCAGTCTATCTTATATCCAGAAGTTATGGCTTAAAGAATACTAGAAAACCTTCTTATAAGTTCGGTATCTACTCCTGTGGCCAGAGCGGTTTTCTCAGGATCACTAAAGAATTTCCTTGCTGTGTTACCATCATTAGTTTTTCCACTTCCTTGTTTCACAACATCAACAGTTATTTGGAGCTGATCTTTCAGATTTTGTTGAACTTCCTATTTTCTTTGATCTCTAATAACCTTCTCATCTTCACTGAGCTTAGTTCTCTTTGTTTCCCCTGCCTTGCGCACAATATACCAAGCAGGAAAATAAACTACCTAGACGTAAAGGCCGCATTCCACCATAGAAACAAAAAATAAAATAGTAAAACAACAGAGAGAGAGAAAGGAACCACCACAAGAAAACACTATATATAAAGACGGACACACACGCGGACTAATTAGTGACAAAAAATAAAACACTGAAGATGGCGATTAGCCGAAACCGGTCTGAAAATAATAAAAATTTGACGTGGGATGACGGAAATTCACCCGAAAACCAATATGATTAAATTATTCAATAAGTGATTCCGTTCTATTTCTATGGAATAAATACTGGGAGTGATATACTAAAATCGCTATAACTCCCAGGAGGGCAGGTATGGGCAGCTGATTTTTTCACAGTTCGTTGAAAACAAATTATGTAACATTCCTGTAGTGGTTTGGAACTGGGACTCTTTGGGACTTTTTAGATATTGCTTACCTAACCCAAATTTTAAGGAAAAATGGACCTTTAGTCGGGTTTTCGCTCTAAAAAAGGTGCATATGAAAATGTCTCAAACAACATTCCTTTTTTTTTACAGAAGATACTTGTCCGAAGGCAGATTTTTTTTCCGAATCAAAATATCTGTCACCAAAATCAAATGAGATCATTTTGAATACAGCCCTGAAATCCCCTCTTTTCGTGAAAATTTTTGTATATTTGACTTCTAAAATCAATTAAAAATCAACGGGCCAACATAAAAACAAGCTTTATGTGTTTTTTGTTTACTTGGAATGTCTGTGACAAAATTGCATCATTGAAAACACTGAAAAAAATAATCGGAAAAAAGTTACTTTTCCACTAGCCGCAACACAGTGCGCCGTCTAAAATGAATGAATGCTAATGAATACGACTAATATATTTTTATATAACTTTAAAGAAAAAAGTGGTCGTGGTACATTTTTTCCCGTTATAACAAAGCCTTTGACCACGATTCAATGTTTGTAAAATTTCAAAATCGTACATCTTATTTTGTCAGTTTTATTACGTTTTAAATTTAAAATATACACTGTGTGGTATAAATTTTTGTACATTTTGATCTATAATTATTTTTCTAATGCATAGATTCAAGCAATTTTTAGGGAAAAATATTGTTTTTACTAGAGAAATATATATTCGAAGTTTCATGACTGTACGTTAATGCATTTAGACACAATTGCATTTTGTTCGATGCTGGAAGAACACGTTTTTTTCAACCTACTCTTGCATTACGAGCTATAACTATCTTCCTAATATTCCGAGTTGGCCCATTTTTAATACCAAACAAACCTTGTGTATAAGATGTATTCTGGCAAAATTTGAGCCCCCTAGCTCTTTTGGTGCGTTCTCTATCGTGCTTTAAACAGACGGACGGACATAGCTAGATAGTCATAAAATAAAACACCGATTCAGAATATATTTACTTTATGGGGTCTAAAATGGATATTTCGATGTGTTACAAACGGAATGACAAAATGAATATACCACCACACCATTTTTTTGGCGGTGGGTATAAAAAAGTTTAAATTTAGTATTTGATGTCATCAAAGAAAACGGCAATAAAAATTAAAAAAAGTAAATTATTCTAGGGCTGGATAATTTTAATTTTTGTTAAAAATAAGCAAAAACAAACTGAGACAGTCGTGTTTATTCGCTCATAACTCAGATAGTTATGGAGCCAATATGCTGATTTCCAATATCAATCTGCTCCCGAATATTTCTGATATTTTCAAAGAGAAGATTTCAACATGCACGTGGACAGACAGTCAGATGACAAGATAAAGATAAAGCTTAATCGACTCCCCTTTTCATAAGCTTTTAGAAAATATATACTTTATGGGATCGGAAATGAAAATTGTAGAAATTTCACACGGACTGACAAACCCTTTTACACTGTCGTATAAAAACACACAGTGACACGGCGCAAACAATCATTCTGTGTTGGTTAACCAAAATTCTGTTGAATACTTGCCAAACTAAAAATAAACAAATGATTATTATAATAATGTTTTAATTGCTTTAAAATATTTTAATGGGAAAATTCTTGAGTCAGTACTTAGTAACTTTTTTTAATTTTTATTGCTTTTCTTTTTTCTTTGATGACATCAAATACTAAATTTAAACTTTTTTATACCCACCGCCAAAAAAATGGTGTGGTAGTATATTCATTTTGTCATTCCGTTTGTAACATATCTAAATATCCATTTTAGACCCCATAAAGTTTATATTTTCTAAGTACAGATTTCATTTTAGAACGATTTAGCTATGTCCGTACGTGTCTGTTAAAAGCACGATAGAGCTTAAACCGAAAAAGTTAGGGTCTCTAATTTTGCCAGAATATTTATTATACACAAGGTTTGTTTATGAGGTAAATCGGTATATTAGGAAGAGAGTAATAGGTCGTAATGCAAGAATTAAAAAAACAATGATCTTCCAACATCGAATAAAAAGCGATTGCGTCTAAACGCCTAGACGTAGAGCTATGAAACTTCGAAAGTATATTTTCTGAGTAAAGAAAAATATCTTAAAAGATCCTTGAAAATGGCTCAAATCTATACATTACGAAAGCAGTAATAATTGAAAATTTACGAAATTCTCTTTTTCGGTATATTTAAAATTTAAAACGAATTTGAACTGAAAATTAGATGTACGATTCTGATATTATGCAAGCATTGCTTTTTGGTCAAAGTACTATTACTAACCGAAAATTAATGTGACATGCCCACTTTTACACCGACCTTCCATCAGAAACTACTTTGACATGCCCGCTATAACGTCCATTTTCACGTAATCTACTATTAATGAAATTTAAAAAATCGTAAAAACGACAGAATTAGATGTTTAATGATGAAATTTCGCACATTTAGATTCCTGATCAATGTTATTGTAATACCAGAAAATAAACGTGACACGCCTTCTGAAACGACAACCTCCTTACGCTTTATCTTAAATTCATATAATTTCCCTATGGACAAAGCGTTTTAAAGAACAAAGGACTATATTGAAATATCTATGTTGAATTTGTTAGCTGAAACTATATTGGCATGCCTCATTTAACGCCCACTTTTAATGCAAGACTAAATTTACGTAAATATTTTACTAGCATATCGAAGTTATACAAAGAAAGTCGTACATATTTTAGTATAAACGGATTATTCCTGGCGCTTACTGTTAATAACAAAATAATGAATTTTGAGCCATAAAAGTACACAAAATTAATGGTGGATATAAAAAATTCGCACAACTGAATATAGTGCTCCAATAAAATTTAAAAAAAAATAGATGTACAATTTGATTTGATTCGATTACTTTTTACATAGTTTACTATTAATGAAATTCAAAAGCTCATATATAGCTTTTAGGTTATTGTTATTATCAAATAAAGGTGACATGCCCACTTTAACGCCCACATTCCATATAACGACTTATCTTAAAATCATATATTTTCTCTATGGAAAAACATTTCGGAAGAATAAAGGACTCTTTTTAAAGATATCTAAGCTTAGGTTAATAGTAGAAATAACTTATACAGCCCAACTTTAAAGCGCACTACTCACATAATTTCGAATCAATGGTTTTTTGGTTAATTTTATTATAATGGCAGAAAAGAAAACTGAGAAGCACATTTTAACGCCCACCGCCGCCTTAATTTAAATTCATATTATTTCTATATGGACAAAATGAACTTTATAATAGATTATCTAAGTTGAATTCAAACATTAATCATATTATTTTAAAATTAGAAGGTGCAATGCCCACACAATGTTTTTTTTAACTATCACTACAACATTGTAGTAAAAAAGGTTTAGTAGTATCATTTCTTTACTAGAAATATTTAGGGTTTCAGTGTTAGACTAAATGTAAAAAAAAAAAAATAAATTAAAAGCAGTACTAGAAAAGCCCGGCGCGCGTTGCTACGCCCCTTTATGAATAAAAATTCATTCTGAATTAAAGTGCAAAAAGCTAAAAATTATAACTTTTTTTAACGGGTGTGGCACTTTCAACTTTTGTAATTACTAAACTGTATAGTAATGACAGCTCAATAGTGTGCAAAGTTTCAGAAAAATCGGTAAAGTGCAAGAAGCTAAATATTATAACTTTTCTTTATGGGCGCGGCCCTGCCCACTTTTCTAATCACGAAATTATATAATCATGACAGCTCAATGTGTGTGCAAAGTTTCAGAAAAATCGGTCCAGTGCAAGTACCTCAAAATTAAAACTTTTTTAGAGGCGTGGCCCCGCCCACTTTTCTTATCACGAAATTATTTAGTCATGACAGCTCGTTATGTGTGCAAAGTTTCAGAAAAATCGGTCAAGTGAAAGTAGCTAAAACTGATTACTAATTTTGTATGGGCGTGGCCCCGCCCACTTTTTGCCACCCATAAACACTCCCTGAAATGTATACAACAACTTGCCAAAGTTTGAGTCCAATCGGTTTTATAGTTTCGGAGTCTATAGCTAACACACACACACAGAGTTTCACTTTTATATATATAGATAAAGCGATTACTCCATAGCGATCAGTGTTAATAACAAAATAATAAATTTTGTGCTGTTAAAGTACAGAAAGTTGGTGGCGGGTATCAAAAATTCGGCACAACTGTAAACTAATTTTTTGTTTTTTTTTTTTTTAAGTAATTTTTCTTTAAATATTCATTATTTTTATTGAATTATATGGAAATTTATTTCCAAATAGCAACGAGAAAAACTTATGAAATTTTATTATATAAGTAACGTTTCTTTTTAAATAAAAACCTATTAATAAATAAATAATAATAAAAAAATTAAAGAAAAAACAAATTTTTCTTTTTAGTATGTCGCTTCTTTATTAAAAAATGGAACTAAACTTAATTTGAAATTTTTCCTTTTATTTATAAAATTTTGCCCAATTAAAAAAGGTAGCGTGTTTATAATATAATAAGCAAATTCCAACATTTTACAATAATTTTATTTTTTGCAATAATTGCACTATTGCAATTGTGGAGCAATAACTATATTGTATTTCTTTGGTCTATTAATAAAAAATTGTAATCAATCATACAAGAGTTATTGCACTCTTCTCATTGTTTCTTTTTATTTTATTTATTAACTATGGTGTTAACTTATATGGAAATTTTTAATTTGCTGAAATAAGTATAATTAGTTTTTTATGTGTTGAAACTTTTTTGAAATTTCAAAGTTTACAACGGTGAATATAAAAATTCAATCTGGTCACACTGACGGTTACCTAAAATACTTCTATTCAAATGTTGTTAAACTTAAAATTTGTGCTTATATTTGTTTAGCGTTAGTTCTTTTTATTAACGTAATATCAAAAACGTGCATTTTATAATGAATCAAATAATATTAAATAATACTAATACTTTTAAATCCACAGTCATTAAAGGATTGCTTTTGTAATTTTTTTAATATAAATATCAAAGAAAACTGGACGAGTAAATGCGTTATTGGAACTTGAAAGTGTCAGATAGTTGAATTTTTCGTTCAATAATAGATACAGCAACATATAAATAGTAAGTATTTAGGTGCTCTTTGTATTTTTTGCAATAAGAGAGTAAAAATAAGATGACTGTAGCATTTTTATGTCCACCTTAGAGCGATTCTAAACTTCTCTAGTTCTTCCCCAAAAATTTGTCGACTTTATCTCTTTCGCTTTCAGCTTTCTCGTTTGTTACCAACGACACTTGGGCCTAGGGTTGCCATATTTGAAAAGTGAAAAAAAGTACATTGAGGGAGAAAAAACAGTACTTTTCAAAAAAAAAAACAGTACATTTTTTTATTTATTGATAACATAACTTTTACTTCAATACATCACATTTTTATTTAAAAAAAGTTAATAAGAAACATAAAAACATGTAAAAACTATGAGAACATAACGGTGACTTAACTTTTAATTCAATACATCACATATGTTTTAAAAATAAGTAAAAAAATAACATAAAACACATATACAAAACTATGAGAACGTAAAAAAAAATATTGCATTTGTTTTAAAATGCAATACATATATAGATCGAGTCGAACTACAAATAGTATCTTAAGTTACTAACGTGGTCAAAAACACAAATTAAACGTCGTTTTTCATAAGTAAGAGCGCTATATTCGGCCGTGCCGAATCTTATATACCCTTCACAACGTGTAGTCATGCAATAACAGTAGTTTGTGTCACCATTCATCCCATATGAAATACGTACATACATATAAAAACATACATATATAAAACATCCCATTGTAAAATTATAAATTCACGTATGTATGTTAAAAAAACAAAAAAAAAAAAAAAATAATAAAAAAAATTTAAAAAAAAATTTAAAAAAAAATTATTATATATATAATATATATAAAACAAAAAAAAAAAAAAAAAATTAAAAAAAAAAATTATTCAAAAAATAATAATAAAAATATTAATAATATATTAAATAAAAAATAAAAAAAAAATAAAAAAAATTAAAAAAAAAAATTTTAAAAAAATTAAAAAAAATTTTTTTTGGCTCAGCTGGGATTCGATGCCACGTTTTCTCTAACCAGTATACACGTTTGTATGTATGTAGTATGTTGTTGTTGTAATGTTGTTTTTGTAAAAAAAAAAATCGAGGTGGTCGTGGGTTTTTGCTCATATCTCAGTTGCTTATGTACCGATGTTTCTGATTTTCAATACCGATATACTCCCGAATATTTCTGATATTTTAATACTTTACCCGGGTCCAACCTATGTCGGGGGGCTTCAAAAAGTTGATTTTAACATACACACGGACAGACGGTCAGACTGACAGACTGACAGAGCTTAATCGACTCCCCTATTCGTAAGCTTTCAGAAAATATATACTTTATGGGGTCGGAAATGAAAATTGTAGAAACTTCACACGGAATGACAAACCTATATATACCCTTTTCACTGTGTGAAGGGTATAAAAATAATCTAATGTATTTCAAAAGTTAGTAATTAAATTTCAAAAATAGTAAATAGAATTTCGAAATTGGTAATTGAATTTAAAACACTACGATTTAAATTTTGAAAATATCTATAATATGTAAGTTCAATTGATTTGTTTCTTTAAATTACAATAATATTCCATTAATACTTTTGGAATACTATTTATAACTTAAAATATATCAATTGTAATTGACAAATTATCAATTTTTAAGTAGACTTACTGCCATTATTACAACTTGCCGTTAGCTATAGGCAGGATTTTATTTGGCAGATAAATGGCCTTGCATTATAAACCCTTAATTTATTATATTTTTATACCCGCCACCAAAAAAATGGCGGGGGTTTATTCATTTTGTCATTTCGTTTGTAACACATCGAAATATCCATTTTAGACCCCATATATATTCTGAATCAGGGTTCGATTTGATGATGATCTAGCTATGTCCGTCCGTCTGTCCGTCTGTTGAAAGCACGATATAGGTCGCACCGAAAAAGCTAGGGGGCTCAAATTTCTTTCTTATAGACAAGGTTTGTTTGGTATTGAAATGGGCTAAATCGGCTTATTAGGATGAGAGTTATAGCTCGAAAAGCAAGAGTAGGTCGAAAAAACCGTGTCCTAAGAACATCGAATAAAATGGAATTGTGTCCAAACGCATTAACGTAGACTCATGAAACTTCGAATATATATTTCTCGGGACAAAGCAATATTTCTCCCCGAAAATTATCTAAATGCATTATTATTATCTATGCATTAGGAGAGGAGTTATCGATCAAAATGTACGAAAATTTGTACCGCGCAGTGTATTTTTCGGTATACTTAAAAACAAAAACGTCATAAAAGGAACAAAATTGGATGTACGACTCTGAAATTTTGCACACTTTGCTTTTTGGTGAGACGCTTTTTTGTAACGGAAAATTAATGTGCCACGCCCACTTTTACGCCCACCTCCCATATAACGTTTTACCTAAAATTCATATAATTTCTCTATTAATAAAGATTTTGGAATAATAAAGGGCTATATTGAAACACCTAAGTTGTACTCATTCGCAAAAATAACTTTGACACGCCTACTATAACGCCCACTTTTCACGTTATCTACCGTTAATGAAATTTAAAAGCTCATAAAACCGCCAAAGTTAAAGGTATGATGATCAAATTTGCTACATATATCCTTCTAATCAATGTAATTGTTGTGCCAAAAAGTTTAGGTGACACGCCCACTTTAACGCCTTCCTCCAATATAAGGGTTTATCTTAAATTCATGTAATTTCTCTATTGACAAAGTTTTATGGAAAAAATAGGACTATATTGAAATATCTAAGTTGTATTTATTAGCAGAAACTTTATTGACACGCCTACTTTAACGCCCACTTTCATTGAAAGACTACATTTACAAAAGCATTTTAGTAGCATATCGAAGTTATAAAGGGTCGTTAAATTTTATGTTGAATTTAAATAAAACACAAATTATTTAGAATATTATTATTATTTCTTTTTGTAATTATAATATTTGTATGGTTCAATTATGTATTTAACAAAATATCGGCCAAATGGCCCCCCCCATCCTTGGCGCCACTCCTCTATCTGATGGTCCAAATTTTCAATTACAATGTTAATGCTCAATTGTTGGGCATGATGATGAGGCGAGGATGACTGCTCTTTTGCCACACTATCGCAAAACCCAGCAGTGGTTCCCATTCAACGAACTAAGAAGGCATTCACAGATTTTCTAACATTTTATACAGACCTTTTTTGCAGAAATTTTAATATTTTTTACAATTCTCCCGATTCTGGACGAATTTGAACGATTATGTTGATCAAAAGAATTACGAAGTGCACAAAATGCATTTTGATTTGAACGCTCATTTTTATAAAAAAACCTGAATAACTTTTAAGCGTTGCTCATTTGCGTATCTTTCCACGGATCAAATTGAGTAAGTTTTAGATTGAGAAATGTCAAGTGAAATGCAGAAAACAAATTTAAAGACTAGGTGTAGTTCACCTTCAACATGGGCCCTTTATTATAAAGAGATTATTCCATAATGATTAACAAAATAATAAATATTGTGCTTTAAATGTACACAAAATTGGTGGTGGGTATTAAAGATTCGGCACAGCCGAATATAGTGCTCTTACTTGTTATTCATTAAATATTATTAAAATTAATAATAATAACAATAAAAAAATGGAAGTTGTAATAATGCAAAGCTATTTATCGAGCAGACAAAATCCTACCTTTAACTAAAGGCAAGTTGTAATGATGGCACTTAATCTATCATGCATAGAAATTGTTATTGTACTTCAAATCAATATTTAACAATATTTAAGAAAAAATATTTAGGCTCAACAAAAAGAAAACATTTCTTGCTACAGTCGTCTATAATATAATTTTTAATAATTTTTTTGAAGTTTATTTTAAAGACAATAACAATTTTTATGAACAATAAAGTAAAGTCTACTTTAAAATTGATAATTTGTCAATTACAATTGATATTTTTTAAGTTATATATAGTAATCCAAAAGTATTAATTAAATATTGTTTAAAAAAAAAATTCAAAAAAAAATCAATTGAAATTTTTAAATTAATATATTTGATAATTTTTAAAATTCAATAAATAATTATACAACACAAATACAGGTGGTATAGTTGTATAAAAGAAAATAATTTATGCTTACAAAAAAAGTTAATTCAAAAATAGATTATAAATATTTATCCCTTTTTTGTACACATTTAACAATACAATTTTTTCCTGTTTCATTCTTCAAAAAATTACAAAATTTAATACATCCAAAAACAGTACAAATATAAAAAAACAGTACTTTTTCGTACTGTTTTAGGTATTGTGAATAAAACAGTACATATTACAAAAAACAGTACATGTACTGTTTAAAACAGTACGAACGGCAACCCTACTTGGGCCAACAAACGAGTATTCGTTTGTCGAAAAGTACTTACTGGGGCAAGAGATATCTGTTCTGGGCCGTTGCCTATCCTTGCGGTCCTGTGTTATTACCCGGAGCTTGGTGGCAGTACTTCCTAGTTTTAATACCTTTTCGGCCTGCAGTACAATACGCTTTCGTTTGGCAAAATATATCCATGGTCTTTAGCACAGCTTCTATAGGCTGCTGTCAGATTAATGGGTGTCTCTATCTCGTTGGTTACAACCTGGCAACCTCGATCATCTCTGCGTGGAGCCCAACGTTTATTCCAGCGTTGATGACTCTCTGGTTAGTACGGATGACCACGTAGTCTTCAGAAATTTGTATTAGATTCTCTTTCTAACGGAAATACATTTGGTAGTCTACCAAGCAGTTTCTAAAAATTCTCTCCACCTGCTGTTCATGAGTGTATCGAGCATGTCTCATTATATTTTGTAGCACGATGACAAAATCCTTAGAGGTCTCTCGTGGTTTTTGCTTTCGCTGCGAATCGCATCGTCTAATTCCCTAATGTGGTGGTAGGAAAAATTTTAAGACAGCATGCTTAAAATTTTTCCATGTTTGCCACTGATGATTGATGATTTCTGAACCACAATAGTGCCGAGTCTTTAAGCAATTCAGATACAGTTCTCGGCAACATATTTTTATTCACGCCGTCTACATAGGCCAACTATTCCACTCGCTCAAGTCTTTAAGCAATTCATATACAGTTCTCGGCAACATATTTTTATTCACGCCGTCTACATAGGCCAACTATTCCACTCGCTCAATAAACGCTATGGGGTCATTTTCCCTTTCATATCGGGACGACCTCTTTCGTACGATGTATATTATTACTAAATAGGTTAAGTCGCTAGGAAGTGAACTGTAGCTGCTTGCAGTCCTGCTCTTGCCGACATATACGACTTCTGGATATTTTCAATTGAATGGACATACCTAGTGTGATTAGGATGGGACAACGACCATGCTTACTTTTGAGGTCCTTCAGTCTAGTCAACACATTCTCTTTATGTTTGCAAGAAATAAATGATTCAAACCGTTTCCTCATCTTATCTACCGTGCTACTTGCCTCTAAATTGAACTCTTTTTAAGTATTGGACTAGTTTGGTCTTCGCAGCACCCATAAGGCGCTAACCATATTGCCTGTGAAATGCCTTTCCTCTTGTTCAGCAAAATTGGCCCTGCTCGGGAGCAAAATGTGCCGAATCCCTAGTTATTCCGGGTTTAAGCTAAGATAAAACTTAGTCAAGCCCAAGGTCCCGTTTCAAAAACGAATATTGGGAAAAAATCATACTCTACATTCCTTTTTTCTTCTTTGCTACCTTTCTGCTTTCTCTGACTTTTTCCAAATAGCATTAACCCATTGTCTACCCTGACTTGGGTACTCACACCTTATCTGCCTCATCATCTTCTGGAATCTCTGTGGTAACAAGAACTTAATTCATCGGATGTAATCCGCCCCAATGGTACACCATTTAAACAGTAAAACTATATTGGGTTTTTAAATAAATATGTGTAGGTTAAAGCATTTTGTTTAAGATTGGAGACATTTTAATTTTTTTGGGACTTTTTTATTGGGAGCTTTTTTATGATACTCATGCGGTTTCAACGTACGTTCGATTTGTAAAACTCGGCACAACGGCGCCTGTGAAACAAATGAGAGTGCCAAAAAAATATTAAATAAACCTATTTCACAGAAAATTATCTAACGATTTCAATTATGCTACTCTTATTACAGATCATTTTAACTGATTTGGTTCGATTTAAGACACATTATCTCGAAATGTATGTAAAGAATCGTCATTATTTTTCATTTATTAAGAAAATAATAAAAAAAAGTTCTTTGATTATTCGTTTACCTAATGCGAAAATTCCAGCAGCCTGTTCTTGCCCTATTTTTTGCTAGAGGTAAAATTATAAATGACAAGTTTTCAAAAATGTTTTGCATGCAAAAATGCAATTTATGATTTACATATCGCACTTGATCAACAAGAGGGTATTAACTCAAAATTTTTGAGTTTTCAGTGGAGTCAAAAAACTGTTTGTGGCCACATTTTAACAGAATTTAAAAATTCAAATATACCATAGGAAGCAAATTCCATTTGAAAATATATATATACATTGTTTTTGTTTTAAATTTTACTAATCATTGCAAAAAAATCTATTTTTTGAGTTAACACCATTTTTTCATGAAAAGGGTCACAACTCAAAAAAAATTTGAACAATTTTTTCATAAAAAGAGTCACATTTCGAATTAAAATTATAGAATAAAAAAAATTTTGTCAAAAAAATAGTATCAACTCAAAATACAACCAAATATAAATAAAACAGTTTGATTATTTTTAACATAAATAAAGGCTCAAATCAAAATAATACCTTTTTTATGAAAATATACGATTCTTACCTATTTCAACTTTTGTATTAACTCGAAATAATACCTTTTTGTTAAAATAAAGGTAATCACTACATTATCATGAATATGGTCTCAAAAGTGGTTTTCGAGATGAAAGAGTAAACGGAATACGTTGAAATTTTTACAGTAGATAGATATTGATGTTGTTTGCTGATTTCTTGAAAAAAGTGATATTTTAAAAATTTTGAGTTAATACCCTCTTGTTGATCAAGTGCGATATGTATCTACCCCCTACAAATTTCAAAATTTTACAGGAAAAAATGTTTTTTTTTATTATTATAAACTTTATACGAAAACCTAAAGTTTTTTGTGTCTAATGCTAGATTTATGTTCAATACGTAAAATATAAGAAAAAAATTGTGTTTTCTTTACATTTTGTACTAGTTATGGCGCCTATGATCAAACATTTTTTATTGGTCTAACAGGAAACAGGAAAAATGTGGTGCTGGTGATATTTGTTTATTTTTTTTTTGTATATATCGCACTTGATCAACAAGAGGGTATTAACTCAAAATTTTTAAAATATCACTTTTTTCAAGAAATCAGCAAACAACATCAATATCTATCTACTGTAAAAATTTCAACGTATTCCGTTTACTATTTCATCTCGAAAACCACTTTTGAGTCCATATTCATGATAATGTAGTGATTACCTCTATTTCAACAAAAAGATATTATTTCGAGTTAATACAAAAGTTGAAATAGGTAAGAATCGTATATTTTCATAAAAAAGGTATTATTTTGATTTAAGCCTTTATTTATATTAAAAATAATCAAACTGTTTTATTTATATTTGGTTGTATTTTGAGTTGATACTATTTTTTTGATAAAATTTTTTTTATTCTATAATTTTAATTCGAAATGTGACTCTTTTTATGAAAAAATTTTTCAAATTTTTTTTGAGTTGTGACCCTTTTCATGAAAAAATTCTTTAGTTATAACCATTTACATGATATCGTGTTTTTAGTAAATCTACTTTAACATAAAAACTTGTTGATAACGAAATCAATTACTCATTGCAATAATAATAAAAATATTAATATATAATAATCATTGTATTTTGTATTGGTCAAACCAACAATAGTTAATAAAAATTCAATATGACGTGTCCAAACCTACAACATTATTCTGCGCCTTTGCGTTTACAGGATATTCATTGTGATAATAATAGTTATAGCTCTGCAGATCCATTTAGCAGTGATTCCAATGACGATTTCAATCAATCGTTAGTAAGTCAAAGCAGTTCTTCGGACATAGAAATGCAGGAAGTGGTTAACGGAAGAAAAAAACTTACTAATTATAAGGCACAAACAAGAAACAAAAACGCCAACAGCATTTGCGAAACTCAGGATATTCATATACTTCGCTATATAATCGTACATATAAAATAAAAGAAAAGCGCCTGCGAACTCCTTGTGGAGAAAACTGCCGTTTTAGGTGCAACGAAAAAATAACAGAATCTTCACGTTATCAAATATTTCAAAAGTATTGGGATACAAGTGACTTAGAAAGACAGAGGGAATTCATTTCAAGTCACACAAAACCTATAAGCCCCAAATATAGATATTCAAGCACTCAAAATTATCGTAGTTTAAACAACGCTTTTTTCTTGGAAATGGACTCAAAACTTATCCGAGTATGCAAACAATTTTTTAAATCAACTCTCGACATAAATGATAAAGTTATTGCAACAGTAATTAAAAAAACGAGCGAAGAAGGATTTGTGGAACCTGATTATCGTGGAAAGCATAATAAGCACAAGTGCGTTAGCCCAGAAATCAAAGATGGAATAAGGCAATTTATAAAAGATATTCCGAAAATTGAGTCCCACTACTTCCGCGCGCAAACATCCCGTGAGTTTATAGAGAGCGGTAAAAGTATTGCCGACTAATACAAGGACTATGAAGAAATCTGTAAAAACAATCATTCAACACCACCTGGAAGCAACATTATGTTCCGCAGAATATTCAAGGAAGAATTTAATATTTCATTTTTTAAGCCGAAAAAAGATCAATGTGATCTCTGCGCATCGTTTTCCAATTCTGATGAAAATGGAAAAAAAAAAAATTAAATGAGGATTACACTTCACACCACGAAGAAAAGGAACTATGTCGAAAAGAAAACGATATAGGTAAACAACATGGTAATGTAGCTGTTTATGATTTGCAAGCAGTTCTCCGATTGCCAAAAGGACTAACTTAAAGCTTTTTTTATAAAAGCAAAATAAATTGTTACAAAAAATTGTGCAAGAAGCAAAAAGTACTCAAGATTTGGATTTAATTTTTTACTCCGACAACTGCTGTGGACAGCAAAAAAATAAATACCTGCTTTCGATGTATTTCTATGCTGTTCAAAAATATAACATACGGAGCATAACACACAAATATTTAATTCAAGGCCACTCCCAAAATGAAGGAGATAACGTTCATAGTGTTATTGAAAAGCAAGTCAAACGACATCTTTTAAGCAAACCGATATATACGGCAGACCAATACATCAAGTTAATAGCCACCGCTAAAAAGACTGGCACGCCATATAAAGTTCATGCCTTAAAGTATGATAAATTTCATGATCTTAAGAGCTTACAAGAGCAATGGGGTAAAAATTTTGTTAAAAATGATGCCAATGAAAATGTTAACTGGCATAATATCAAAGTTTTGCATGTAGAAAGTCCTATTCCTTTAATATATAAAAATTCCTATAAAGATAAAGATTTTTCAAAAATAACGGTCCGGAAAAACAAATTCAAATGTACCAGCTATTGGGAAAATCTTAAGTAAGTTTTTAATTAATTTTTTTTTCTTAATATTAATGTTATATTAATTTCAATTATTCAGTTTATCTTCTATTTATTCGGATATGCTACCCCTGTCTGAAAATAAGAAAAAGGATCTTAAGGAACTTGGAAAAAAAATATAATCCCAAAACACATTTATGAGGTGTATTACAAAAATTTAATTGATACTTAATTTAAACAAATAATAATTGTTACCATTTTCAATTAATAATGAATACTCGTAGTAGTATATCTGAAATAAAGAACATGTATTCAATATACATAATATATTATATAAAAATTTGAACTAATATTTTATCGTGGTGAATATCATTAGGTAAAATAAGAATTCACTTTTCGAGTTACTACCTTTTTGTTGAAAAAATTTTTTTTTATTTTATTAAAATTTCAACAAAAGCGTCATAATTAGGGTTTGGGATTTCCCGGTCTTTTTATGTTCCCGGGAAACGGGAATTAAAAAATCGTCTTCCCGGGAATTCCCGGGATTCCCGAAAATAATATTTCTTTTAAAATAAATAATGTTTGTTAACTTTAACATTACGATTTGGTTAATAATTCATTGTTTTAGTAGTAGTTTATTTTCCATTACAGTCCTTATTGTGTCAGCATTACATCTTCCGGAAATATAAACTTAACCCAAATTATAAAAATAATTATTGGCATGTAAACAGATATATTTTTTGGACAACACTACTCCACTCGTCTAATACAAGAGCAAACCTCAAATTGTCGCTAATTTGACTGGATATTGTTTTCGCCATCGTATTTTTAACGGCGTTGTAATATTTTATTACAATGTTTTTAACATCAGTTTCGTTTTGGTAACGTCATATTTTTACTGAAAAAACTTTGACGAATAAAAGAACCTTGTGTAATTGTTCGAATAGATATTCCATCGACTGCTGCAAATTTTGAAACAATTTCTGGTAATGTTTGGGTGTCTAAAAAACTTTTAATGGTGAAATTTTTTTTTATTTGGTGCAGGTGTTGAAGAATCGTTTTTAAATTTTATTTTATAACGAAAAGAAGGTGCCGCATGAGACCACTAGTACTACCGCCCTTGAACATTAACCTTTTCGGGAAATATTACATTGCGCTGCGTTGTCTACTTTTGAAAATAGTTCCAAACTTCAGACATTTTGCTTCTAAGCATAGTGAATTTTAAAAAAAGTTTTATTAGAAAAATTCAATCATAAATAAAAAAAATTATTATATATGATTTTTCCAAGCTTGAGATCAACTTTTTTAGTTTTTTTATAAAAAATTATTTATTTTAACCAATATTTCGCTACCAAACAATGGGTAGCTTCTTCCGGGTAATATGTATACAAATTTTATAAAAACAAAAAACAAATTCAAAACAATTTCAAATTGAAAAAAATATTTTGTAAAAAGGCGGGAAAATATTTTTTCAATATAAACAATTTTTGAAATATACAAACAAACAAACATACAAAAATAATTCATTCACATATTTATAGTAATAATTTACAAAAATAACAACTAATACATACTATTAGACTACCGTTTTCAGATCTTATTAACTAATAATCTATAATTTTGGGCAACATTTGCAGTATCAGTCTTATAATTAATTCTCTGTGTAGGTGGTACTTTAATAATTTGTAACATTTCTAACATATTCCTACGTCTGTAATTGTTTTCTTTGTTTAAAATTAATGTTTTATTGAAGTCTGGATAATGATTAGAAAAAAAAAATTATACTTACAAATTCTGTGACCACTTTTAAAAACAATTTGTGATTATATTTATAAAAATGAACCACGGAAACTACTGCTGGTTTTACGGTTGTTATAAAAAACATTTATATACAAGAAAACATTTAATTAAGTATGTATATAATTAATTCACTTGAAATTGCAGAAAGTCGTTAACTTTGGCGTGAAATATTTTTGACAGACGATGTTTGTTTTTCTTTTACATAGTCGTATTTGAAAAAAGTTGTAAATACTTAACAAACAAAAAATGCTAACAAATTAAAAACCTTATTTTTTATTCAAATATTCTTTAAATTTACCGAAACAGATAAGAAATTAAAAATTAAATTAAATATATTTCCTAATATACTACATATTTTTTATTTCCCGTTTTCCCGGGAATAAGAGCAAAATTTTTCCGGGAATATTAAGTGGTTCCCAAACCCTAGTCATAATTCAAAATAATACCAAAAAAAAAATCAATAAATTTCAAAAAAAATTAACTCAAAAAATAGATTTTTTTGCAATGATTGGTAAAATTTAAAACAAAAACAATGTATATATATATTTTCAAATAGAATTTGCTTTCTATGGTATAATTGAATTTTTAAATTCTGTTAAAATGTGGCCACAAACAGTTTTTTGACTCTACTGAAAATTCAAAAATTTTGAGTTAATACCCTCTTGTTGATCAAGTGCGATATGTAGGTATATATTTTTCAACTTTAAATATGAAATGGTTATTAAATGCTAATTATATTAATATATATATTTAATATTAAATTAAAAAAAAAAAAAAACAATTTAAATTCAAAACGATAAATAAGACCTTCAAGTAATGTTTATGTTTGTAAATATTCTTACTTTATATCTAAAATATACATACAAAAACAATTGATCAGCTACCAAAGTCCTTGTCATCGCTTTAACAGTTGTAAGTAACTAGGTACTCAGTATTCAATATCAAAATTGTTATTAAAGTACTAAAATTTAAATACTTGAAAAAAAAAACACAAAAATTTAGGGCCGTATTCATAAAAAATATTTTAGGATTATTAAAGTCTTGTTTGACCGATGTTGTAGTGAAATTTGTCAAATAAGCCTTCAATAAACCTAAAATATTTTTTATGAATACGGCCCTTAAGGTTTAACTACAACTAAATTTTTTTTATTAAATTTTATAATTAGAATAGAATAGAGATCTGCATCAACTTATATGTAGATATATGTATGTACATATATTATATATGAAGTGCATAAAATAATGTATTTCCTTAAATATACCAGTAAGGGTACTATATTCCGCCGTGCTGAATCTGATAGGTATAATTACCACATCGTTGCGTAGGCTAGACTTAAGATTTACTGTTATACGCCATTTTGTCTGTTGTAAAAGCCCTTTCATTAATTATCAATATTGGTGGCGTTGAATGTGTTATACATAATTTTTGCTGGACTTCACTTAAATCTCTAGAAGCTGCAAAAAAAAAATTTATCTTTGTTTGCAAAATTTCAAGAAAAACACCGAAGCATCTTTATTTTGGTGCTTAGTTTCAAACCGATTTGTAACTTTTTCTCAGCAATAATTTCTGAGATCTCGGCTTGCAATTTGATGTCTATGTCATATCCAGAAAATGTTTATGAGCTTTAATAACATGATCATTTTTAAAAAACGTAAATATATTTTTCCAAATTGTTTTTGCCTGTAACTTTTGACAATTTGTAAACATTTTTTTCTTAATAGCCCTAGAGGCATATCGCATCTACAGATGCGATTTTGTAATAAAAATATGTATGAGAAAAAACAGACACAATCGTTTTTATTTGCTCATATCCCAAAAAGTTATAAAGCCATTGTGCTTGATTTCAATAGCGGTATATTTCTGAATATGTTCAAAAGTCAGATGCCACATATACATACATAGGTATTTGCAAGATGTTTGGAATTTAAAAAATTTGATTTTACCCAACACACGGACATTTGGACATCTCGCCATCAACTTCCGAGTGAAATTAAAACAATCAGAATTGATATTTTAGTGTTTTTAACAACAATTAAAGCCATTTCGAGTGATTTAATGCAGAACACAGGACATAGTATATAGAGAAGTTAAAATATAAACAAGGAAGAGCACTATATTCGGCTGTGCCGAATCTTTTATACCCACCACCAATTTTGTGTACATTTAAAGCACAATTTTTTTATATTGTTAATCGCTGTGGAATAATCTCTTTATAAAACAAGTAAGAGTGCTATGTTCGTCCGTGCCGAATCTTATATACCCTTCACAACGTATAGTCATGCAATAACAATTGTTGGTATCACCATTCATCTCATATAAAATACGTACATATGTCTATACTGGTTAGAATAAATGTGGCATCGAATCCCAGCTGAGCCAAAAAAATTTTATTTTATTTAATATATTATTTATATTTTATTGTTTTTTTTACATTTTTTTTAAATTTTTTTAAAAAATTTTTTTAGAAAAATTTTTAAAAAATTTATTTAAATTTTTTTTAAAATTTTTTTTAAATTTTTTTTTTAGTTTTTTTTATTATTTTTTTCTTATTTTTAATATTTTTTTTTTGTAATTTTTTTTGTTTTGTATGTTTTTAACATGTTTGTATGTATGTATGTTGTTGTGGTAATTGTGAAAAAAAAAACGAGGTGGTCGTGGTTTTTTGCTCATATCTCAGAAAGTTATGGGGCGATTGTGCTGAATTTCAATAGCGATTCATTCCTGGATATTTCCAAGAAATTGATATCATATACAGATCTGAGGAACATATAGTTGCTTCTAAAAGTTGATTTCAACCAACACACGGACAGACGGGCAGACGGATAGACGGACAGACGGTCAGGGCTTAATCGACTCCTCTATTCATAAGCTTTCAGAAAATATATACTTTATGGGGTCGGAAATGAAAATTGTAGAAATTACAAACGGAATGACAAAGCTATATGTATATACCCTTGTGCACCACAGGTGAAGGGTATAATAATAAAAATATAAATAATATTTATTTGGTTGTTGGGTTTAATCTGGTTTATATGCATTTCACCCAAATTCTTGAAAAAGTTTAAAATTTTTATAAGTTATATTTTTAAATTCTCACTAACAAAATGAGAATTCAAAAATAAAACAAAAAAAACTTAAAAAAACTTTTTCAAAAACCCAACCAACAATTTTTCAATTTTAATTTAGGAGCATATCCTAAATAATTTAGTAAATTAACTAAAATAAAGATTTTATTTTTCGGTTGCCCTTATAAGCATTTAGTGTTAACCAACGGTTAGCCAAATGCTAAAGGGATTAGAAAAATAAAATAAATTAAAATTGAAAAATTGTTGGTTGGGTTTTTGAAAAAGTTTTTTATAGTTTTTTTTGTTTTATTTTTGAATTCTCATTTTGTTAATGAGAATTTAAAAATATAAGTTATAAAAATTTTAAATTTTTCAAGAATTTGGGTAAAGGTTTACTGATGATCTGGCATAAGCACCAGTGAAATGCATATAAACCAGCTTAAACCCAACAACCAAATAAATATAATTGAAAAATTATGGGAGCATATCCTAAATAACTTAGTAAATTATATAAATAATATATAAAATAAAAAATTAAAATAAAAAATTATAAAAAAATATAAAAAAAAATTTAAAAAATTTTTTTTTGGCTCAGCGGGGATTCGATGCCACGTTTACTCTAACCAGTATACATGTTTGTATGTATGTATGCTGTTGTTGTAACGTTGTTTTTGTAAAAAAAAAATCGAGGTGGTCGTGGTTTTTTGCTCATATCTCAGTTGTTTATACACCGATGTTTCTGATTTACAATACCGATCTACTCCCGAATATTTCTGATATTTTAATACCCAACCCGGGTCCAGGCGATATCGGGGGGCTTCAAAAAGTTGATTTCAACATACACACGGACAGACTAACAGAGCTTAATCGACTCCCCTATTCATAAGCTTTCAGAAAATATATACTTTATGGGGGTCGGAAATGAAAATTGTAGAAATTTCACACGGAATGACAAACCTATATATACCCTTTTTCACTGTGTGAAGGGTATTAAAATATGTATCACTTTCTCTGTAGAGGGTGGTTAAATTTTAACGGCCCATGTTGAAGGTGAACTACACCTAGACGTCAAATTTGTTTTCTGCATTTAATTTGACATTTCTCAATCTCAGACTACCCCAATTTGAACAGTGGAAAGATAAGGTTTTTTATGAAAATGGGCGTTCAAATCAAAATGCATTTTGTGCACTAAGAGATTCTTTTGGTCATCATAATCGTTCAAATTCGTCCACAATTGGGAGAATTTTAAAAAATATTTAAATTTCTGAAAACAGGTCTGTATAAAATGTTAGAACATCTGTGAATGCCTTCTTAGTTCGTTGAATGGGAACCATTGCTGTTTCTTGCGAAATAGCAGTCAACCTCGACTCATCATCGTGCCTAACAATTGAGCACCAATATTGTCATTGAAAATTTGGACCATCGGTTGGAGGTGTGGCGCCGAGGTTAGGGGTTGGGTGCCATTTGGGTGCGATATTTTGTTCCATACATAATTGAATCATACAAATATTATTATTATAACAAGTAACAGTGCTATATTCGGCCGTGCCGAATCTTATATACCCTTCACAAAGTGTAGTCATGCAATAACAATTGTTTGTATCACCATTCATCTCATATAAAATACGTGCATACGTACACGTTAGAATAAATGTGGCATCGAATCCCAGCTGAGCCAAAAAAATTTTATTTTATTTAATATATTATTTATATTTTCTTATTTTTTTTTTTATATTTTTTTTAATTTTTTTAAAAAATTTTTTTAGAAAAATTTTTAAAAAATATTTTAAATTTTTTTTAAAATTTTTTTTTTAATTATTTTTTTTTAGTTTTTTTTATTATTTTTTTCTTATTTTTAATATTTTTTTTTTGTTTTGTATGTTTTTAACATGTTTGTATGTATGTATGTTGTTGTTGTAATTGTGAAAAAAAACGAGGTGGTCGTGGTTTTTTGCTCATATCTCAGAAAGTTATGCGGCGATTGTGCTGAATTTCAATAGCGATTCATTCCTGGATATTTCCAAGAGATTGATACCATACCATATATCTGAGGAACATATAGTTGCTTCTAAAAGTTGATTTCAACCAACACACGGACAGACGGATAGACGGACAGACGGTCAGGGCTTAATCGACTCCTCTATTTATAAGCTTTCAGAAATTATATACTCTATGGGGTCGGAAATGAAAATTGTAGAAATTACAAACGGAATGACAAAGCTATATATACCCTTGTGCACCACAGGTGAAGGGTATAAAAAGAAATGATAATAATTTCCCAAATAATTTGTGATTTATTTAAAATCAACATCGGCCCTTAAAATTTAACCACCCTTTATAAATTCGATATGCTAGTAAAATACTTTTGTAAATTTAGTCTTTGAATGAAAGTGGGCGTTAAAGTAGGCATGTCAATAAAGTTTCTGCTAATAAATACAACTAAGATATTTCAATATAGTCCTTAATTCTTCCAAAAACTTTGTCAATAGAGAAATTACATGAATTTAAGATAAGCCGTTATATGGGAGGTGAGCGTAGAAGTGGGCGTGTCACATTGATTTTCCGTCACAACAAAGCCTCTCACTAAAGAACAAAGTTTTATTAGGTTTTAAATTTTAAATATACTGAAAAATACACTGCGCGGTATAAATTTTTCTAAATTTTGATCTATAACTCCTTTCCTAATGCATAAATATAAGAACTTTTTGGAAAGAAATATTGTTTTGACTCGAGAAATATATATTCGAAGTTTCATGACTCTACGTTAATGCGTTTGGACACAATTGCATTTTATTCGATGTTCGAAGGACATGGTTTTTTCGACCTACTCTTGTATTACGCGCTATAACTCTCTTCGTAATGTTCCGATTTAGCCCTTTTTCAACTCCAAACAAACCTTGTCTATAAGAAAGATTCTGGCAAAATTTGAGCCCCCTAGCTTTTTTGGTACGATCTCTATCGTGCTTTTAACAGACGGACAGACGGATGGACATAGCTAGATCGTTATCAAATCAAACCCTGATTCAGAATATATATGCTTTATGGGGTCTAAAATGGATATTTCGATGTGTTACAAACGGAATGACAAATTAAATATACCATTTTTTTTTGATGGCGGGTATAAAACACATTAAAAAAAATTTGTTTAGCTCTTTTACTAAAATTTTGCAAAAACTATTTGACCTTGTGTCACAAAAATTGGTCTGGTGCTCACGGTCGGATCGTCCCGGGTATGTAATGGGGTATAGGTGTATAGAGAAGAGTTTTATCTACTAAATGGTGCTAATTTCTTTTTGTTATCTTATGTCCTCAAGACGTTATGCTCTATTATAAATGGGAATTTAGGAAAATTTGGACCTAAAAAAAGGTAAAAAAATTATTGCTAAACATTAACAATTTATTTTTTTTAATGTGCTAATAACTAACAAATTTTAAAATTATACAAAATTTATTTCGTTTGAAAATCTTTTAAAAGCAAAAAGTTATAGAAGTTTAAAAATCAAAATCTTACTAATAAATTTCCCGTTTTAGCAAAATGCTGAGAATGTCCATTTTGTATCACCCTGTGGCCCTTAAAATTTAACCACCCTTTACAAAAGAATAGATAGTAAAAAATATAATTTGGGTAAAAAATGTATTTTAAATATTCAAATACTGATTTTGAATCTACTGGCGCATATTTCTTTAAAATATTGTTACAGATTTATTTTTAAGTAGCTTAATTTACATTATAATTTATTTTAGTTGTAGTAGTTTAAGTTACTGTAGTTTTATTTATATTAGTTTATTTCGCTGATTATTCGAACATGATGTTTGTTATTATGTGTAGCATACTTTAAGGCACTTCTATTATTCGTGCATATTACTTAACATCTTAATTTAAATGTAACGGTTTTCGAATGTACTAGAATGTACTTACGAGAACTTTGTCGAATGTTACCGAACACCACTATGTTACTATAAATAGCCGAACAACACAGCTAACATGTTCAGTATTACAGTAGAGCTTGTAAGGTGCGTATCAAAGTGTGTTTGATAATAAAAGTGTATAACCATAAGTCTAATAAGTAAAGTGATATTAAAGCAATCTTTGAGTGTGTTTAAGTAAATAAAGTGCTCTTAATTTTATAACTAATTTCTGTTTTGATTGCAATAAAAGAACTCAATGTGTATTTAAAGGAAATAATCCAACCTTTATGAAAGGTATAAAGGTAACAATATTTTTAAATCTTTAACCTTAAGACTTTGGGTACAGCTATATGTAAAGTTGGGCACAAATCATTACTCTAGTGATTTTTTGGAAACAAACTTCGGTCATTTTAGTTTTCACAAACCCCTAAAAATTCCTTTGTGGTTTGTGCAAAAAATAAAAGAGGATGTTAGAAAAAATGTTAGTAGAGTAATCTACTGTTCTACGTGATATTAAACTATGACATCGTCGTCATTGTTTGCAAAATGTAGTGGCGCCTTCAACAGATGTTGCCGTCTGCAATGAATAAATGGTAATGAATATGACTAATATATTTTTATAAAAATTTAAAGAAAACAGTGGGCGTGACACATTTATTTTCCGTTATAACGAAGACTTTGACCAAAAAGCCATGTTTGCAAAATTTCAGAATCGTATATATAGTTTTGTCAGTTTTATTACGTTTTAAGTTTCAAATATACACTGTGCGGTATAAATTTTCGTACATTTTGATCTGTAACTCCTTTTTTAATACATAGATTTAAGCAATTTTTGGGGAGAAATATTCTTTTGACTCGAGAAATATATATTCGAAGTTTCATGACCGTATGTTAATGCGTTTGGACACAATTGCATTTTATTCGATGTGCGAAGGCCACGGTTTTTTCGACCTTCTCTTGCATTTGGCGCTATAACTCTCTTCCTAATATTCCGACTTAGCTTATTTTCAATACCAAACAAACCTTGTCTATAAGGCAAAATTTGAGCCCTCTAGCTTTTTCGGTGCGACCTCTATCGTGCTATCAACAGACGGACGGACATAGCTAGATCATCATAAAATTAAACCCTGATTCAGAATATATATACTTTATGGGGTCTAAAATGGATATTTCGATGTGTTACAAACGGAATGACAAAATGAATATGCTCCCACCATTTTTTTGGTGGCGGGTATAAAAATTAACTTTTGATGATGTATGCCCGTCTATACTCAAAATGGATGAAAACAAACGATACTACTCAGAGATTCAACTAAAAATACCAGGATTGGCCTAATAATGATGCGATCATAGATAACTGATAGAAGATGAACCCTGCCTATCTACCGGACGTGCAAGAGGAAGGCCAAGAATAAAGATGGAGAAGTGTTTGATTTTTACATGAAAGAGGAATCTAGCCGATTACAATAATGATTTGACCACGAAACATTTATGGGAAGCGCTGTCTATTAGATATACAAAAATAATGAAAAATCAATGTCGCAGATTACAAAATCTGTTGGTAATGGAAGCTCATTGTGACTAAAAAGTATTAGGGAAAGCATTTTCACAACCCCAAACGAAAACATTAAAAAGTATTGTTTTAAAGAAGCTTTGTTAATGGACTAAGAACTTTCTAAAGAGAAATATTAGATACTACGGGCATCTTTAAGGCAACATAGAGCTTAAAATTTACCTGAATACAAACTTGTTTCGAAAGCCAAGGAAGTATCTTATGGGTCATCACCAAAACGGCTGTTAGTGAATCTTCCTGAAAATGTGGTACAAATGTGTGTCTTCCTAAAAAACTGACATTGATAATTATCAATTAACTGGTGCTGCGATGGATCATATGGATATAGCGTTAATAAGCAAAGTATATATTCTATATATATATATGCCATAATAAAAGACAGAAATATGTTTATGGCATCTGTTGTTCCTTTGCGGCTAAAATCTGATGTTTACACTGCCAACATCGACATCCGTGATCATCGTTGTCGACCAATAATATTTTAGTGTACAAAAGAATCGCCGAAACGCAAAAGAACCGCAGTGAAGGGCATTTAAGGACAAATAAACAATATTAAACGCAAAAAGTTCAAAATCATTGAAGGAAAATACCTTGAATGTATATGAAAGGTTCAAGTGTCATTGTTTGACGGAAAAGTCTTTAACGAACTGAAATACAACCTCAACATTGTCATGTCCAATTTGCAAAAAGATGTAAAAGAACTTTGACAGTTTATACGATTCTACAAACGAAAGGGATTTTGAATATGAATCTCACCATTTGACGCAATAGTACTGTATACGGAGTTATTTTTTTAAATTAGCGTATACGCATCTACAAGAGGGGGAACACTTTGATAAAAATACATCAAACAAAGATAAGGATAGAGATCAGTGATCAGCTTTAAGTGGTTTTTTGATATTCAGTATACAAAGGTGCGTATAAACCGTTGAAATTTAACTGAGCTGATGTACGCATACCCACAACAACGTTGATTTATTTAATTTTTAAAACTTATTATGGCCTTTAGGCTAAGTGTTGGTTGACTTTTATAATAAAAGGTAAACAACAACAGTTATTTTGTGTTTTTATACCCGCCACCAAAAAAATGGGGGGGGGGGTATATTTATTTTGTCATTCCGTTTGTAACACATCGAAATATCCATTTTAGACCGCATAAAGTATATATATTCTGAATCGGGGTGTTTTGATTTTATGACGATCTAGCTACGTCCGTCCGTCTGTTGAAAGCACGATAGAGGTCGCACCGAAAAAGCTAGGGGGCTCAAATTTTGCCAGAATCTTTCCTATAGACAAGATTTGTTTGGTATTGAAAATGGGCTAAATCGGAATATTAGGAAGAGAGTTATAGCTCGTAAAGCAAGAGTAGGTCGAAAAAACCGTGTCCTTCGAACATCGAATAAAATTGAATTGTGTCCAAACGCATTAACGTAGAGTCATGAAACTTCGAATATATATTTCCTGAGTACAAACAATATCTTTCCCCGAAAATTGCCTAAATCTATGTACGAAAATTTATACCGCACAGTATATTTTTCGGTATATTTAAAAACAAAAACGTCATAAAAGCAACAAAATTGAAATTTTGCACACAAGGCTTTTTGGTCAAATTCTTTGTTCTAAAGGAAAATGAATGTGACACGCCCACTTTTACGCCCACCTCCCATATAACCTCAAATTCATATAATTTCTCTACGAATAAAGATTTTGGAATAATAAAGGACTATATTGAAACATCTAAGTTGTTGTCATTAGCAAAAACAACTTTGACACGCAAAATAAAGGACTATATTGAAATATCTAAGTTTTATTTATTAGCAGAAACTTTACTGATATGCCTACTTTAACGCCCAATTTTCACGTTATCTACCGTTAATGAAATTTAAAAGCTCATAAAATCGACAAAATTAGAGGTATGATGATGAAATTTGCTACATATATCCTTCTAATCTAGCCAAAAAGTTTAGGTGACAGGCCCACTTTAACGCCTACCTCCCATATAACAGTTTATCTTAAATTCATGTAATATCTCTATTGACAAAGTTTTTGGCAAAATAAAGGACTATATTGAAATATCTAAGTTGTATTTATTAGCAGAAACTTTACTGACATGCCTACTTTAACGCCCACTTTTATTGAAAGACTAAATTAACGAAAATATTTTACCAGCATATCGAAATTATAAAGGGTGGTTAAATTTTAAGGGCCGATGTTGATTTTAAATAAAACACAAATTATTTATAAAATTATTATCATTTCTTTTTATAATGATTATATTTGCATGGTTCAATTATGTATTTAACAAAATATAGGCCAAATGGCCCCCCCAATCTCGGCGCCACACCTCTATCCGATGGTCCACATTTTCAATGACAATGTTGATGCTCAATTGTTGGGCACGACGATGAGTCGAGGTTGACTGCTCTTTTGCCAGACTATCGTGAAAAACAAGCAGTGGTTCCCATTCAACGAACTAAGAAGGCATTCACAGATTTTCTAACATTTTATACAGACCTGTTTTGCTGAAATTCAAATATTTTCAACAATTCTCTCGAATGTGGACGAATTTGAACGATTATGTTGACCAAAAGAATCACGAAGTGCACAAAATGCATTTTGATTTAAACGCCCATTTTCATAAAAATAATAAATATTGTGCTTTAAATGTACACAAAATTGGTGGTGGGTATAAAGATTCGGCACAGCCGAATATAGTGCTCTTACTTGTTTTATTTTCATGTTTAAATTTTTTGCTCACTTAAATTTGAAAGTTAATAAGCGAAAACCAAATCTAAATCTGTGTAAATCTGAATATCTTAAATAAATAAATGCTTGTTGTTTTGGTATTATTTTGTTTAATGTAAGTTTTTCAGTGTTTTTAACAATCCACAATTATTATGGTGAAGCCTAGTTTACAAACAATTATTTTTTTATAAACCTACTGTGGTATAATAATATTTTAAAGCCTTTAAAATAAAAATAAAAAATTAAAAAAACATATTTTATATTACTTCCCATAAAATTGAATTTTCAACAAATTTCAAATGGCCCCATTGTGCGCCGCCGCACTTCATGCGTTTTGATATTTTTTGTGTTTTTTTGTTAAAGCATTATTTATGTCAAATATAAAAAATAATTGTTTTGTTTCGTTGACACAGGGGATCAAGTTTCAATACACTCACACTTTTTTACTTATACACTCATACTTTTAGAACTTGATGCGAACTTGTCTTTGGAAATTTCCTTTCCACCAAATGTTTCAATTTACAGTCAAGAAAACAACTGAGTGCAATTGTTGTGACGAAGTTTTGTTTTTTTTTTTTTTGGCAAATATTCTGCCGCAATTTAAATTAAATATAATTAATAAGTTGTTTTCTTGACAAAGACATTTTGAATAATAGAATTGCTTTAAAATTGCGTGCAGCCTACGTCACAACAGTTAATTTAAATTAATTTTGACAAGTAGTATGTGTGAAAAACTTTAACGTGTGGCTGCAATATAAGCTATCATTAATTGGGACTTTAAAAAATTAGGTTAAACGTTTTTATATCGCAATGGCCAGTATTGTTCGTAATTAGATTTTCAAAATATGGGCCATTATTTATTATAGACAAAGTCGATTTTTATAATTAATTAATCTGTTTTCATATCTAGATAGTCTATAAAAAAGATCGATTAATTTGTTTCTGCAATCTTTTATTTTAGACACTACTTTTGGGATTACGATACGAAGATCTTTCTTGGGATTTTGCAAAGCCCAGTGCCACTGACGATCCAGAATGTCTAACATGTATATTTTTGCAGGTACATACTACGCTTTAATAATAAAAGTTAAAAATTACAATTTTTACTTTCAGTTTGATGCTTTGGAAAACGGGATTCAAATAACAAAGTTAATGCAAGTATTTTCTAAGCAAGCGCCAATGATTGATGCCTTAATATCCCACTTTGCAGAAAATATGAGAAAAAGGAAACTTGAGGGTAGTTCATCAGATCAGTTTCATGACGGTTAGTAATATATTATAAACATTGAGCTACAAAACATTAACATTTGATTTATAATAAGAAAGATAACAAAAAAATTTCAAAGAATTACTATTAAATTATTACAATATTTAGGAACCCAAACCGTTTTGCAGACTCCAACAAAGATTATGCATTATATTTATCATGAGATAGATTTAACGTACGATCCTCATCACTTCCAGTTCTAAATAGGAAGTTTTTATCAAAAGTAGCTTGTACTATGTTTAACCAATAGCGATTGAAGTTTTTTAGGAATGACACCAAATTATTTTTCTTGTACGTCCCACGTCCCATGATCCGATCTTATTGATTTGTCGCCCGAAAAAGTAAACGGATATCGCAGTTAATTCATTAGAATTTTAAGTTTATAACAATTATAGTTCTGCTTATACATATGTCATTAAATCTATTTTCTTTGTACGGGAAGTGCCACGCCCCTCATTCGAAACTGTCCAATTTTTTTGTAAATGAATAACCCATTAATAACGTTAACATTTATAGTTCCTGAAATATGTTATAAAATGAGGTTATTTTCGTATAAGAGGTGTCACTTCCTTTACTCCGATCGCTTGAAGATCATAGATGTAAATCTTTTCTAGACATGTCATTAAATATACAGAAGGTGTAACTCCCAGTATTTTTTTGCAGTTCATTTTCAACTTAATTTTGCAATATAAAAAAATAGATAATTCGGTCCAGCCGTTCTCCGATCTCCGATTCTTTCTTATTTTAGGTTTTGACAAACATTGTTTTCTTTCAATCTGTTCTGTCGCTCTTAAATAATGTGATTACAAATGAACGACATTTGATTTTTGTTTATATAGAAAAGAGATTGTGGCTAAACGACATTACATTTTAGTATAAAAAGATTATTCCATAGCGATTACTGTTAATAACAAAATAATAAATTTTGTGCTATAAAAGTATGAACATCAAATTGGTGGTGGGTATAAAAGATTCGGCACAGCCGAATATAGTGCTCTTACTTGTTTACACTTAATCAGTGTGTTTTCATTATCTGTTATGGTCTATTAATATTTATTTATATTAAGTTAAAGATATTGTTTAAAACAACGGCTTGGAGAAGTTTTCTACTTATCTGTCGTGTTATAAGTCTATATTTATTTATATCCCTCACCTGTGGTGTGACCAAGGATCTACATAGCTTCTTCATTATGTTTGTAACTTCTACAATATTCATTTCCGACCCCATAAAGTATATATTTACTACAAGCTCAGTTGAATAAAGGTGTCAATTGAGCAATGTCAGTCTCACCGTCTGTTACTTGAAATCATCTTTTATAAGCAATCATTATCTATTAGAAATATTCGGGAATAAATTGCTTTTGAAATCCAGCACAATAGCCCTCAAACTTTCTGACATACATATGTATAAGCAAATAAGCACGTCTGCCTTTTTTCCATGTTTTTACAATAATGTATTTACAAAAATTAACATCTATTAAGTTAGGGATAGCATAATATATACACACCTTAATTGCTAATGATAGATATCTATAGATATTTGTAAAAAATTTTGGACGTTTTGGGCATTAATCGGTAAAGTTTTATACAAAAATTTTTTGGAAATACATACATATTTATATTCCCAAAATTCACAACAGAAAATCGATTTTTTTTCTGGCTTCTAGACAACCGGGAGAGTCAATACAGGTATCAAATTTAATTACTTGACTATCGAAATAGAAAACACTATAAAAAATTATAATCAATGTTTCTCGCCACTATAAAATGGCAGAAAATAAATTTATATGTAAATAAAATCTGGTGTTTCAAAGTAGAAGTTCTTGAACCCCCTCAATATTAGTATCAAATGAAAGGACTTGACCAGTAGAATGCAAAAAATTATTGAAAAAGTGAAAAATCGACAACGGCGTCTAAAACAAATATTTCATATTCTCAATACGATAAAAGAATGAATTTGAATATAAAGAAAATGTTATTTGATAAGAATGAAAAAGACAAACTTAATAATGAATGCTTTGCTTCCCTAATTCTAATTTAATTAAATTTAAACTAAATAGTAGTTTAGTGAATAGCTTTTTAGTACCCTTTTGGCAACAGGTGGTGATAATTAGCCACCATAATATTGGCAGGATTGTTTGTTCAGTGTCATCAATGGAAAGCAACTATAAACTATGTAAGAATAGTTTTCATCCAATATACCGATGCCAGTGTTTTCCACTATTACCACCATTGGAATGTCTCAGTTTTGTCCAGAAGCAAAAATGATGTGTCGACTATTTAAAACAGATCATTCAGACAAAAAATGTATGTATATCGAGGTCATATACGAAATGCAATAAACAACATAACAAATGTTGTTCACTTTAAGAATAACCAAAAAGTGGTAAAATCTCTCAATTACTATCATCAGCTGCAGCCACACCATATACAAAGGACGAACATATACAAATATGGACAGAAAAATAGGTGTAACCCTTTTTTTTATTTTAAGTGTGTGGTTTTCACATTTAAAAAAATTTTTTATTCAAATTCTTCATTAATTCATAAAGTAGCATACTTCTAATATTTAGAAATTAGTTGAAAATAATAATATAACTAAAAAACAACTTCGAATGAAGATATCTTATGAAATTCATTGATTTTTATGTGGACAGTAAAATAGGTGTACATGAAAAAACCTTAAAATTACATAACAATTTGTACATAAAAGTAGATGGTTTTAATAAATATCAAATTTGGCGGTTAGTATTCACTATATCCACCATGATTTTAAAGAACAGCTTCAATTATTCTAGGCATCGATGAAATTAACTTTCGACAGGTCTCTATCGGGATATTACACAATACATTTTTCATATTTTGACATAATTCATTTTTATTTCTGCTGGGAAGCGTAGAAACTTTTCGTATGAGCTCACCCCAAAGGTTTTCAATAGGGTTGAGATCTGGGGACTGACTTGGCCGCTCCACAACGTTCAGTTTCTTGTCCCGAAACCGTTCACTCAATAGTTTTGACGAGTGTTTCTGGTCATTATCCTGTTTAAATCTCCATAACAGTGGCACATTTTCCTCAGCATATGGTAAAAGAACTCTTACTATCAAATTCTTTTACGTAAATCTGTCCATGATGTTTTCAATAAGTTATATCGGACCTAGTCTCTTCCAGGAAAAACACCCCCCCCCCCCATACCATGACATTTCCTCCTCCATGTTTAACTGTCCTTTTGGTAAATCTAATATGAAAAATTTCTTTCTGCATCATTACCAAACAAATTAATTTTAGTTTCATTGTTCCAAAGGATATTCCGGCACTTTTTCACACCTTTAGGCCCGCACCAAGTTTTATGAGTCAAAACAAATTTCACCCTCTTCTTTAAATTTGATAGTCTGAGCAGAGGATCCTTTCTAGCTATTCTGCCTGTTAGATTTGCATATACCAATCTTCGGCGAACCGTTCAGGATGATACAACGTCACCAATTTCATTTGCAATTGTTCTAGAGGATTTGGCTAAAGTTATTATACGACTATCAGTAACCGGTGTGGTTTTTTTACAGTGCCGCGTCTTTCAATTTTTTTTTTGTTTTAAAACATTTGTAATGAAGTTCTCAGACCGACCTAACGTTTCAGCAATAAATTTGTAGGTTTTTCCTTGATTTCGGAGCTGATGATCTATGAGTCTTTCCTCTTTACTGTAATGACGTTCACGACCAATCTATTATCGTTGTAAATTTAATTTATATTAACGTTTGTTTAAAATTAAAATGGTTTCATCTAAACACTTAATTTTTTTTTAAATATCACGAAAAACTTGAGGTTTCACAACTTAAAACAAAACGCACCTATTTCACTGTCCACCGTCGAAGAGCAAATAAATCAAAAACACTCTCTACATCTTTTATTACAAGCATTTTGATATGTGGGATTCAACGTTTTCTTTTTAAAACAGTGATGCGGGATGTACAAAATCATATTTTTTTTGTGGGAGTTATATTTTAGAATTTCTGTTAAATTAAAAAAATTACAAAACTTACACCTATTTTTCTGTCCACATGTGTATATGGGTCTTATGGAAATGCTGTGCGTTACCCACTTGACTCGCAATTTCTCAAAGAGAATTTCTACGTGGATGATGGCTAAGGCTGATTCGAAAGATTAGTGACTGCAATAAATCTGCAAGATCAACTTAAACAGATCATGACGAAAATCAATTTTATTTTACATGGAGTGGATATCCCTTATAAACACCTGTCTTTCCAAAGATGAACATGCATGAAAGTTAAGGTCACATCAGATTTGGCAAAATTTTGCGACCGACTTTAAATCCTTTGCCCCATCGGAGTAAAAGCCAAAATATTTATACAAGAACTATGGGAATCAATCGTTGCTAAATCACTGTGTACTTGCTAAATCACTGGACTTCAGTTTGAACCAAATTGTGTGCATAAAAAACATAAGGATGGAGTTCAAAAATCCTTGCTGCATATTTTCACAGATGTATTCAAAAAAGGCGTACGGAGCAGCAGCTTATATCAGATCATTATTCAAGTGCTGTACCATAATGACACGCCTCTATTTAGCCATACTGAGAAGCACCACTCAAAAGACAAACAATTCCGCGTTTAGAGCTATGTGCGTCAGTACTTGGAATGCAACAAGCCACAAAAAATTATAATATCTTACCTTTAATTAACAAGCACAGTCAGAATTGTACTGCCTTGGATAAATTCGTCATTAATTCAACACATTAGAATCCAATCAAGTTTAAATAATACAGGAAGCAGCAAAGGTAGAAAAATTTCGCCATGTAAGCACAAAATGCAATCCAGCAGATATATTATCTCGTCGTTTGTCGCCAACTTCCTTTAAAAATGTACTCTTGGTTTTTTTTTGGACCACTTCTTTACAATGCAAGGAATAAGTTTGACCACCAAAATTAAATCTAAACCTTGTCAATTCATCAAATCTTGAAAAAAAGGAAATCTTAAGATTCACTAATAGCTACAACAGAAGAACCTAAATTTGTTTACACCATCAATCATAAAAATTCATTTTACCGATAAAGCGTATATGGGGTATATTTTGCGCTTTACACCTCACACTGGCTATAAAAGAGCTCATCAAAAATTATTAAAGAAGGTGTTATTAGTACAAGCGTTTCTTTCAATCGTCGCACAGTGGGTTCGTTAATACCCAAAGTGGCGATTAATTCATAGAAGCCGTAGTTTTAAAATATTTTATTTTTTTTATTGATGAGTTATTATAAGCACATAAAAACACAGCATTTTTGAAAAAAAAAGTTAACATTTTTTTTTTAACCACCCGTTAAGCGCATTATTGTTTTTTTTTGAAAAAAAGACCTTAGTTCACAATTTATGCTGTAACTCTGGAATGAAAAACGATAATTTAATGAATAAAACTGAAAATTACAGCATTGTTAATGTGTTATTAAAACAAGTAAGAGCGCTATATTCGGCCGTGCCGAATCTTATATACCCTTCACAACGTGTAGTCATGCAATAACAGTAGTTTGTGTTACTATTCATCCCATATGAAATACGTATATACATATAAAAACATATATATATAAAAACATCCCATTGTAAAATTATAAATTTACGTATATATGTTAAACAAAAACAAAAAAAAAATTAAAAAAAAAAAATTAAAAAAAAAATAATAAAAATATAAATAATATATTAAATAAAAAATTAAAAAAGAAATAAAAAAAAAATTAAAAAAAAAATTAAAAAAAAAATTTTTTGGCTCAGCTGGGATTTGATGCCACGTTTTCTCTAACCAGTATACACGTTTGTATGTATTTATGTTGCTGTTGTAATGTTGTTTTTGTGAAAAAAAATCGAGGTGGTCGTGGGTTTTTGCTCATATCTCAGTTGTTTATGTACCGATGTTTCTGATTTTCAATACCAATCTACTCCCGAATATTTCTGATATTTTAATACCCTACCCGGGTCCAACATATGTCGGGGGGCTTCAAAAAGTTGATTTCAAAATACACACGGACAGACGGTCAGACGGACAGACTGACAGAGCTTAATCGACTCCCCTATTCATAAGCTTTCAGAAAATATATACTTTATGGGGTCGGAAATGAAAATTGTAGAAATTTCACACGGAATGACAAACCTATATACATATACCCTTTTTCACTGTGTGAAGGGTATAAAAATAAAATAATAAACATATTATTTGTATTTATATTAGTATAAATTTAAACTAAAATTCAACTTTTGTTTTTTTTTTAAATTTTAGAAAAGTAAAAATTTTTTTTTAAAAATTTACAAAAGAGAATATTATAATTTTTTAGTAATGAATAATCATAAATACATAAAAACACAGCTTTAAAAAAATGGAAGAAAAAATTTTTTTAACCTCTAAGGCGTTTTTTGTTTTTCGGAAAAAACATGATCCACAATTTTCGCTGTAACTTTGAAATCAAAATAAATTTAAAGAATAAGTGCCGTATTCATAAAAAATATTTTAGGTTTATTGAAGGCTTATGTGACAAATTTCTCTACAACATCGGTCAAACAAGACTTTAATAATCCTAAAATATTTTTTATGACTACGGCCCTAAGTTAATAATATGTATTCCTATTGTTATCCATTAAAAATTAATCTGAAAATATAAAAAATTGAAAACTTTTTGGGGAATCTATGTTTTCGTTTTACATTATAAACGAGATAGAAGCATCTAACCATTCCTTATTTAAGCTCAAAAAGCGTTTATGATTATGATGACTTTTATTATGTCGTGTCCTTAAGTCGACAATAAAGTTCTTAAATCTTTGGTCAAAATCTTTAATATTAGAGGGGTTTATACGTTTAATGAGTTTTATTCTAAAAACACTAATTTCTCCATTCATTTACTTCGGTGAAAGTTTTATTCGATAACCCCTTTACCAAATACCGAATACCTAATTTTATCCAAAATACATTAAACACATTAAGGGCCATTATTACAACTTGCCGTTAGATAAAGGCAGGATTTTGTCGGGCCAATAAATGACTTTGTATAATAAAGCCTTCATTTATTATCTTTTTATCCATTAAATATTACCATTATTAATAATAATAACAGTAAAAAATTAAAATTTAATAATGCAAAGTTATTTATCGGGAGCAAGAAATCCTACCTTTAACTAACGGCAAGTTGTAATAATGGCTCTAAAACCACTTTACATTTTGAACAACAAAATATATAACAGATATTAAGCGTTATCATAGAGACGAGAATAAATTAATAAAGGTGTGTAACTTTAATTTTAAAACTTGTTTGTTTTATTTATTATTAAATAAAATTAATATAACATAAGGTATATGGTAATAATAGCTTTTGGTTAAGAAAAGTACGTGAGAGTAAGTTCGTGAGTGTGAGTAAACCATTTGTGATCGTGATTAAATTAAAATTTAATCACTTTATCTAGCTAAAAGTATTAAAAAGATGTTTACTTCCTGTAAATTGTGCGTGATACAATTTTTTGTACGCGAGCTCAAGTGACCGAAATCACTCACGCACTTATCTCTAAAAAATAAAATTAATCAACAAAAACAATAAAATAAAACAAAAAAATAAAAAGAATGACAATATTAAAACACATTTACTGGTCTTGTTCAATAAATCACAACCAGAGTTTTTACACAAAAATGAAAATAAAAAAAGGGCCGGGCATTGTCCGGATTTTTTTTTATATAAGCTGATACCCTATACTTTTCTTAAATCCATAAAACTAATTTCAACTCTTTCTAACTTAATACTTGTGGCCCATTGATCTTTTTTAAAAAAATTATTAAAAATATTTACACATAATTTTTATGAAAAAAAAAAAAATAAAAATATTTACTATATGGGCTAATCCTGCGTTACGGACGTTACATTCGCACGCAAATTTGCTTCTTAAGATTGGCACAGCTGGCGTTCACGTTGGAATATTTTCATGAAATTTTTTTTTAAAATGCAGTTCTTTGGGAGTACTTTAAAACTGGTTTTAAACTTAAAGGTTAACTGTTTTTGAGAAAATGTTATGCTATCTTAAAGTTCCGTTACGGACGTAACGTGCATTTGCACATTTTTTAGCTAATTTTGCATAATAAACAAAAAAAAAAATCCATATACAAAAAATGAAATATATGACGATATCAATCCTGCTTAGAAAAGAAGTCTAAGTAGACCCGTTAAAAAACAAATCTTAATTTTTGTCTGTTACGGACGTTACGGACGTTACACTTTTTCCATTATATTCCATATTGTGTATATAAAAAACATTCATGTATTAAAAAATCTTTTCAACCTTGTAAATATTAATTTATTAGTTACAAAAAAAATTTAGAATATTTCACTACTCTTATATTAGCTTATATTAGAGTGCCCCTGTGGACTAGTCAGTAAAGGTTAAGTCAGTTGTTCGGGGGTTGCGGGTTCGATTCCCGCCGGAGACTCTGGAATTGTCTACTTCTCTTTCTCTTATATCCTAAATATTTCTATTCTTATTCTATTCTTCTCTCTATTAAGGCGTCACAATGGACCGTAATGGTCTCCGAGTGAAGGTGTGAGGGTAACTTTGCACCAGCCTTACCTACCTACCTACCTATATTAGCTTATATTCATTTATTTCTTTGTTTATTTAACTGTTTAACATTGTATCTTATGCTTAATAGACCCAGCTGTTCGAGCTACTTTTATAGTATTGTCGTTGGAAAACCCCGAAAAATAATGACTTGATTTAAGAGCTGGAATATTTTCTACATTTATCAATGTTTTTGATATTTCGTCAGATATAGTTTTGATATAATTTTTACTAACGTAAATTAAGAAAACGCCATTTACATTTTTTTTTTTTGCTAATTTGTGAAAATCTCGAGCATTTTTTAAGATGAGATTTTGGGCTTTTACCAGTTGCCAAACTTTTTGCTTAACAATAGCGCCAACGCCGTCCACCGCTCCTTTTTCATGTGAAGTAGCAAAAAAATTCCTAATTTCTAACGGAAAATCCAGTTGCATGCATGGGCGTACCACCAAATATTTGAAGGGGGACATGGGGGTTGCGGTTTACAACATGGTTATTTATTACTAATTATTGATTTTTAGGAATTATTTAAGGTTTCAGAAGAATTTGAAATTAATCTCAATTTAAGTTGCAGACTGGGGGATCGCATGTTATTTAAATACACTTTTTGTTACTTTGAGGTAAAGTTATTCGGGTTCTCGGCAACCTAGAGCAATTTAAAGCCCAGATTCAGATTCAGCAGATGAAAATCCATTATAAACACCTACTTCCACCTCATAATATTAAAATAAAATTTTTGGGTATTTTCATGCCGTTACGGACGTTACACACTTTGTCATTTATATTTCAAAGAAAAAAGTGTAATAAAGGTATTTCTTTTTTTTCATCAGATAAAAGTGCATAAAAAACTCTGTTTATAAAGCTAGTTTGGAAAACAAAATTATTAAAATTCATTCTGTTAAAATTTAAAAAACCCTATTTTCCGTTACGGACGTTACACACAGTGTACCCATTTTAAGTTCAAATTGTTAATATATATTAGATAACTTACAAATATGATTTGTATCGCAAATAAAAGAAAATTAAACAAATTAAAGTTTTGCTAAACGCTAAATACTGAAACGACTGTTTTGCCCACTTTTTTTTACCATTAAGAATACCCTTTTTTTACAAAAATAAATGAAAGCAAGAGGTACGTTTAGGTTAGCCTCTATTAAAGATAAACAAAATCATTGTAAAACCTTATTGTTTATATATTTTGAAGATTGAATATGTATCCTATTATTCCATTAACAAACATTTAGATTTTGGGCAACTTTAAATTTCTGCCTTTGGTTTAAAAATTTTCCGATTAGCCCATATACTTTAATACCCGATGTTTAAGGTGTCGTTATAAAAGCTTTACTTTTAAAAGATTTAACACTAATAATAATCGCTTGAATTGTAAAAATGTCCAATTTTTTACTTTTTTTTAAAAACAGCAACAATTTGCTAACTTTGAATGCTCACTGAATAAAAAATAAATAATTTAGTTGATTGATTTTTACAGCTAGTGATGCATAATTTTATCTACTTTTACCCTATACTAAAATTTATTATAAAAACTTTATTTTTAAATTTCAATTAATCGCCACTTTGATATCATTTGAACCCAATGTGCGTCGCACAAATGTAAGCATCAAATTTCAAACAAAAAATTAAACAACTGAAAAGACACCATAACTTAAGAGGGGAAAATAATTTAAGTAATCTGTCACCCTGCTTAGAAAATTAACTTATTATTGTTAGTGGTCGACATAAGGCGTCGTAATTGGGGTATAATACGAAACACCAGCTGCTCATTCCTTAGTTTAGGTTAGGTTAGGTAGAACAGGCAGCTGTTGTGCAGCTCACTTGGGTCACTTGGAATAGAAAGGAAGCAGACAAGCCCAGAGTCTCCGGCGGGAATCGAACCCGCAACCCCCACACTAGCAGAACAGCACACTGCTGACTAGTCCATCGGGGCACCCTTACATTTCTTACACTAATCACATTTCAAAACTACTATTTGAAATGTTTCATAAAAAACAACAAAGACTGTTTGCACAAATACTACTAAGATTGGTTAGACAGCGATATTGGCTAAATTCAATATAGAGCAAAACTAAGTCAGTACTGTAATTGTAATGGAAAAGTTGCCTGCGAAATGAGTGAATCCCGCTTGGGCATTCCTCTACGCTCGAGTAGATTATTGTGGTCCAATAACAGTGTACTACAAACCGTATGGAAAAAGACCACACAAATCGTTGTAGTTTTTTGCTGCTTAACCACAAAGGCAGTACATTTGTAGCTCGTGAGCGATCTGGTTTTTAAATTTTTTAAAATTTATTAAGAATTCAAGATTTAATCTAGACATACATTATATAAATATATATATATCTGAAATCTACTAAACATGAGTTATTTTTACCCTGCCGGTGACCTGATTTATGTCTTTTCTTAATACCACTTTTTATACCCTTCACACAGTGAAAAAGGGTATATATAGGTTTGTCATTCCGTGTGAAATTTCTACAATTTTCATTTCCGACCCCATAAAGTATATATTTTCTGAAAGCTTATGAATAGGGGAGTCGATTAAGCCCTGTCAGTCTGTCCGTCTGACCGTCTGTCCGTGTGTATGTTGAAATCAACTTTTTGAAGCCCCCCGACATAGGTTGGACCCGGGTGAGGTATTAAAATATCAGAAATATTCGGGAGTAGATCGGTATTGAAAACCAGAAACATCGGTGCATAAACAACTGAGATATGAGCAAAAACCCACGACCACCTCGATTTTTTTTTCACAAAAACAACATTACAACAACTACATACATACATACAAACGTGTATACTGGTTAGAGAAAACGTGGCATTGAATCCCAACTGAGCCAAAAAAAAATTTTTTTTAATTTTTTTAAAAATTGTTTTTTAAATTTTTTTTTATTTTTTTTTTATTTTTTATTTAATATGTTATTTATATTTTTATTATTATTTTTTTTTTATTTTTTTTTTTAAATTTTTTTTTTTTTTTTTTTTTTTGTTTTATTTATTTATATTATATATATAATAATTTTTTTTTTTAATTTTTTTTTTTTAATTTTTTTTTAAAATTTTTTTTTTAAAATTTTTTTTAAAAATTTTTTTTTTTCGTTTTTTTAACATACATACGTGTACGTATTTCATATGGGATGAATGGTGATACAAGCAACTGTTATTGCATGACTACACGTTGTGAAGGGTATATAAGATTCGGCATGGCCGAATATAGCGCTCTTACTTGTTTCACTTAAAATTTCATAAATGTGCCTTGACTTTTTTAAGCTTTTCAATAGGAACGTGTATTCAAAAACAAAAACGTAACATCTTTGTAACAAAATACAAAGCTGTAATTCAACTTTAGTCAACACTCGAGTGGGTGGTCCAACATTATCATATGAAATAAGATTTTTAATAATTCTAGCACGAAACTCTTCATCAAATATTTAAATTGAAAACACCTACACACTGACTCCAAGATGCTTCTTGGAATATTTCGTCAGCAAGTATGGGTAGTAGATGTCACAGAAATCGTAAGAAAGGTGTGTACACAGTTTTAAATGCAAATAATTGTAATGAGTGGGTGATTTTCCAGCGGATCGTTTATACGTTTATAGGACGTCATGGTAAACTTTTAAGCGTATACTGTTATAACACAACAAACTTTGTTGGTGCCACCTCCTAGCTTCAAGAGTTAAAACAAGTCTTTTCATACCCTTCACCTGTGGTGCACAACTGTATATATAGCCTTGTCATTCCGTTTGTAATTTCTACATTTTCTGAAAGCTTAAGAATAGGGGAGTCGATTAAGCCCTGACCGTCTGACTGTCTTTCCGTGTGTTGGTTGAAATCAACTTTTTGAAGTAACCATATGTTCTTTAGATCTGTAAATGGTACCAATCTTTGGGAAATATCCGGGAATGAATCGCTATTGAAATTCAGCACAATCGCCCCATAACTTTCTGAGATATGAGCAAATAAACACGACTGCCTCTATTTTTTCCCATATTTTTACCACCAAAATTAAAATTTTTCAGCCATACAATTGTTTATAGGTACCTTTGCTACTATTCGTAGATATAACATGCCTTTAGAGATATTAGTGAAAAATTCTAAATAAAACGGGTTCTTATCGGTGAAGTTACAAGCAAAAAAATTTTGTTTTAAATATACATATATTCCAAAAAATTACAAACGAGAATCGATTTTTGCAGCTTCTAGACAACCGAGAGAGTCAATATCATCTGAAAGGAATTGACTAGCAATATAAGCACTATTAAAAAATTAAAATTGATGTTGGCCGCCACTACAAAATGGCGGACAATAAATTTATATATGGGTCAGATCTGGTATTTTAAAATGTAACTTCTTAAACACCCTCTATATTGGTATCAAATTAAAGGGCTTGATTAGTAATATACAGTAAATTATAAAAAAAATTAAAATCCAAGATGGCATCCAAAACAATATGGCAGATCAAATTTTTTTAACCCAATCAATATGGGTATCATTAACTAAGTACAAATTCAAACTCGAGGTTGGCGTCGGAAATAATAAGGAAAAATGGCGTATAACATGAAATAAAGGTTAAGATACGATGTGGGGTTATATGTACATGATGGTGAAGGGTAATATCAGATTCGGCACGACCGAATATAGCACTCTTACTTGTTTTATGATTATAATATCAAGAAGCTAATATAAAGGTTTAAAATTTTATTTTATTTCTTCTCGTTATCTTTACCCTGGTGGTCTCTGGCACTCTGCCTTCAAATAAACAAAAACCACTTCTCAACAAGAATAGGTATCAAGCCCACCTAACATACATAGAATTTTAAATAATCCTCATAGAATTTGCAGCCATTTTAAATTAACGACCAGTGATAGCTTGATCTGATGACCCAAATGATGGTGATACTTTAACACTTGCACACTTGTTAATTGGTTCTTCTTTAACGGCGCTGCCAGACGAATATACACTGAGTTACAAAAAGACCAACTATCTCAAGCGAATGAATTTTGTAACGTTTCTTACGCAACAATTTTGGCTAGAATGGGCCCGTTACTACGTATTAAATTTAAATTAAAAATGCAAATGGCTTAAACGTTAAGGGTCGTGTTAGAAAACTATCTCAAGCGAATGAATTTTGCAACGTTTCTTACGCAACAATTTTGGCTAGAATGGGCCCGTTACTACGTATTAAATTTAAATTAAAAATGCAAATGGCTTAAACGTTAAGGGTCGTGTTAGAAAAATGAGAATGGCTTATCAAAAGATGTTCCGTCAAAATACAAGTAGAATTTATTATAAAACTAATATTTTGTAAAACTACCTTTTAATGATTTAATTCCTTTAAATCTCTAATAAGCCACATATAAAGATGTTTTAATTTGTATGAATAAGGCCGTTAAATTTTAATGTAGTACCTTAATTTAATTTAAGTTCTTGTAGGCATGCTTAAATAATAAAAACCAACAATGCTTCACCGTTTCTTATGTTCATACATCCAACAATGTTAAACATCTATAACTATTGTAATTGTCATTTGTTTTATTTACTTTTTTCTATATCCTACTAATATAATGAATGTAAATGTTTGGATATCTGTTTCTCAATCACGCAAAAACGGCTGAACGGAACTAACCTAGATTACCATATAGGATATCTGTTATCACGATAGTCAAGCAAACTCGCGTAATTTATATTTTTATATAATTGTAGTTTTAGTCGGTTGTGCAAGGGTTTCGAACGCCCAAAATTTATACGCACTGGGAAAAAAAAATACAACGTGGTCTATGGAAGTATCTTGTTGTCAATATTAGCATTAATTTCTCTCCTACTAAAGAAATATAAATGTTTGCATGCTAAACTGTTTCGATATTTTTACTCAATTCTGCAAAAAATTACTAAACGAATTTTAATGAAATTTGCCGCCTGTACCTGTCCCTGTACTATTACATTACTTTTATTACATTTTGTACCGATAGGCTAGTATTAAATACATATATACATACATACATATACATACATATATATTGAAAACAACAACAAAATCTAAAAATTTGTTTTTGTTTTCAACGTATTTGTACGAATGAAATTTCGCTTGGGTTTTCTTTCGACGTTGTTGAACAGGCAGTAAATAGATTCAGAATGCTGAACCTAGTACATACACAATTTTTTCTGCGCTCCAAATTTATCATCTTCTATAGCGCACAAAAGTGTGCTTAACGAAAAAAGGTTAATTCACGTCTTAATATGCATAAATATGTATATAAGTATGTATAAGTAAAAGTACAGGATGTCTTTCTAGATGCGTAGAATTTTCGATGAGGCTAACTGTAAAACTAACTGGGATACTAATGAAGTGTGTTTGACTCTTTTTCAGTGTACTTTGGCAAATCACCTACAACAGAACAACTACACGCAAAGAAAAATCATGGTTACGGCATGATTACGATGGTCATATTATTTTTTCTAAAACAATATTTGGTTGTCGAAAACAAGTAATAGTTATTTTTGTTTCATTTCATCATATATTTTGTCACGATAATCAATCATTTGTTTGAATTGTATCAGTTAATGATTACTTTTCGTAAAAATTTCAAAATGGTTATAGTATGATTTAAAAAAATTAATTTGACAAAAATAACATTATATTCAAAAACATTATAAATTAAAAATAATCATTAAATAATAAGTGAGACAACAGAATGATTACAAATTAATCAAGCTATGATTTTTTTAATAATAATTAGATTTCAATTGTTCTTCTTCTTGCTGAATAAATTTTTATTATTTTAAAAGTTTGAGATGTCAAAAAAAGGAACAAAAAATTTGAAAAATTAAAGAAAATTTAAAAATAAACGAGAAAATCTAAAAAAATAATGGAATAGAAATTGCAATTAAATTGGTGAGTACAAGCAATATGTGTATGTTACAGCAAAAGACAGTAATTTGCCGTAAAAAAGCAAAGATTGTCGATTTCAATTGTAGTCATATATGTACATATATGATTATTGAATGATGCTTAAATTAAACATAATAATGATAATTGATAACCATAATTATTTTAAACATAATCATACAATTCAATCATAGTATATTGCTCTTCGATTATGGTTACTACAACCATATTTTTTCTTTGCGTGTAGGGTGATCGATTATTCGACATTTTAAAAAAACCGGATTTCAAATACTTTGAAATTTTAGAATTAAAGAAAAAACCGGTTACATTTTTGAAAATTTAAAAGAAAACCGGTTAACCGGTCGAATACATAAAATATAATTTTTTCTTATACCCATGACAGAGATACATATAAAGGTATAAAATAGTTTGTTCTATGGTTTAATTGCATTTTAATTTGACACACATTCAATGGCATTATTACAAAATGATGTTAAAGGAGAGACACTTTTTACCTAAAAGTGACCCAAAAGTTAAGTTTGTGATTCAATTATTTTTAACTTTTAAGGTAAGGTTTATAAATTTAAAACTGCCATTGTTTCTCCACATGAAACAAAATATGGCAACTAAATTGTGACTTATATTTTTATACCCGCCACCAAAAAAATGGTGGGGCTGTATTCATTTTGTCATTCCGTTTGTAACACATCGAAATATCCATTTTAGACCCCGTAAAGTATATACATATATTCTGAATCGGGGTTTGATTTGATGACGATCTAGCTATGTCTGTCCGTCTGTTGAAAGCACAATAGAGGTCGCACCGAAAAAGCTAGGGGGCTAAAATTTTGCCAGAATCTTTCTTATAGACAAGGTTTATTTGGTATTGAAAATGGGCTAAATCGGAATATTAGGAAGCGATTTATAGCTCGTAATGCAAGAGTAGGTCGAAAAAACCGTGTCCTTCGAACATCGAATAAAATGGAATTGTGTCCAAACGCATAAACGTATAGTAATGAAACTTCGAATATATATTTCTTGAGTCAAAACAATATCTCTCCCCAAAAATTGCTTACATCTATGCATTAGGAAAGGAGTTATAGATAAAATTGTACGAAAATTTATACCGCGCAGTGTATTTTTCAGTATATTTTAAATTTAAAACCTAATAAATCGGACAAAATTAGATGTACGATTCTGAAATTTTGCACACTTTGCTTTTTGGTGAGAGGCTTTTTTGTAACAGAAAATCAATGTGCCATGCCCACTTACGCCCACCTCGCATATAACGTTTAACCTAAAATTCATATAATTTCTCTACTAATAAAGATTTGGGGATAATAAAGGACTATATTGAAACACCTAAGTTGTACTCATTAGCAAAAACAACTTTGACACGCCTACTATAACGCCCACTTTTCACGTTATCTACCGTTAATGAAATTTAAAAGCTCATAAAACCGATAATATTAGAGGTATAATGATGAAATTTGCTACGTATATCCTTCTAATCAATGTAATTGTTGTGCCAAAAAGTTTAAGTGACATGCCAACTTTAACGCCTACCTCCCATATAACGGTTTATCTTAAATTCATGTAATTTCTCTATTGAAAAAGTTTTTGGGAAAAAAAAGGACTATATTGAAATATCTAAGTTGTATTTATTAGCAGAAACTTTATTGACACGCCTTCTTTAGCGCCCACTTTCACTAAAAGACTAAATTTACGAAAACATTTTACTATCATATCGAAGTTATTAAGGGTGGTTAAATTTTAAGGGCCGATGTTGATTTAAAAAAAAAAACACAAATTATTTATGAAATTATTATCATTTCTTTTTATAATGATAATATTTACATGGTTCAATTATGTATTTAACAAAATATCGGCGAAATGGCCCAACCCATCCTTGGCGCCACTCCTCTATCTGATGGTTCAAATTTTCAATGACAATGTTGATGCTCAATTGTTGGGCATGAGGATGAGTCGAGGTTGACTGCTCTTTTGCCACACTATCGCAAAACATCAATGGTTCCCATTCAACGAACTAAGAAGCCATTCACAGATTTTATAACATTTTATACAGACCTGTGTTGCAGAAATTTAAATATTTTTTACAATTCTCCCGATTGTGGACGAATTTAAACGATTATGTTGATCAAAAGAATTACGAAGTTCACAAAATGCATTTTGATTTCAACGCACATTTTAATACAAAACCTGAATAACTTTAAAGCGTTGCTCATTTGCGTATCTTTCCACGGATCAAATTGAGTAAGTTTGAGATTGAGAAATGTCAAATGAAATGTAGAAAACAAATTTAAGGTCTGGGTGTAGTTCACCTTGAACATAGGCCCTTAAAATTTAACCACCCTCTACAAAGAAAGTGATTAACGTTTTATTATAAAGAGATTATTCCATAGCGAGTAACAAAATAATAAATATTTTGCTTTAAATGTACACAAAATTGGTGGTGGGTATAAAAGATTCGGCACAGCCGAATATAGTGCTGTTACTTGTTTTCTACTTCGACCCTTTTAATTTTTTTTATTTTAAGTTTTAATTTTTTAATATTACTGACACAAAACAGTAAATAAATCATCAAAAATGTTATTTCGTTTTGTTAAGTTTCTTAAGAACTAAATTAATTTGTTAAAAGTAATCGGTTTTGCTCTGCCATATTAAAATTAAAACTTTGTTAAAAGGAGGTTGTAATAATGAAAAATATTAAAAAGTCTCTTCAGTGCTCACGGTAGTCAAAGTTACCTTTACCTTATCAGAAATGTTAGTTAAGCTATGGGTAGTTTTTAGTACAAGTCGCTAGATTTCGTAGAAGCAAAAGATTATGAAATTCGAAAATGAGTTCAAAAAGTATTGCAATGTACAATAATTTGGTCAAAAAAACTTAACTGAACAGCTGATTATCACAGCAAACGTATAAAATACCTGCTCTCCATTTAAAACAAATAATATTTAACCTAAATATATTTCTTATTTTACATTTGTTTTTGAAACAACGAATAAATTTTTTACAATATTATGGAAGATTATTTAATAAATTTTCTGATTTTTTGAGTAATAAATATATGTAGTATGGTACGTTTGGCTACAAAGATAAATGAACATAAAACTAATAATGAAAAAACCGGTGTATTTGACATTCGAAAAATTAACACCGGTTGTAAAACCGAGTCGATCACCCTAAGAACAACGTTTACAAATCGTGAAAATTTATTTCTAACTACTAAGCTCATAATCGTCTATCTGAGCATGTAGTACGCAATACTATGGATTGATTTAGGAGCACATTCACTTCATTGAAATCGAGCCAGTACAGAGGAAACCATTCGATGCCGTTCTCAGCTACTCGGTCTTCGACCGTCCACCACAATATATTATGAAAAAAGCTAGCGGAGCATCGATTTTGTCATGTGTTCGGTGATTTGTTAAGGTTAAATTATCCTGTGCGATAACGATCATTTATGGCTTAATAGGTATGTAAACGAGCGGAATTGTCATCTTTGGATGAGGCACAATCTTCACGATACTCTTCAGACTCCATTTCATTCCAAAAAAATCACTGTTTATTGCGGTTTTCATGCCGAAGGCGTTATAGAGCCATTTGCATTTAAATCCGAAACCGGTGCCAACATTACCTTGAATGGCGTAAGCTACAGACGAATGATTCGTGATGTTTTTTATTCCTCATGTCATTGTAAATCATTTGAAGAGGTATGTACATGTGCAACATGTCATGTTGCGTGTAAAATCAGTACTGTGTTTACCGAATTATCTTAAAAATGATTGACCTCTTTCGCGTGATTTTACTACTTTGTATTACTTTTTTGGGGTTTATTTTAAGTCTTTGGTATATGCTGATAAGCCAACAACGATTGATTACTTAGAAGTCAACATTCAATATACATACTATTGACGAAATAAGCCCTGATATTCTCGAAAAATTGGTGTAGAATTGGACAGTGGCGTTCATAAGAAGAAGTCACGAAGGTGGCAAGCCAGCAAATATTCTTAAATATTAAATTCCATCGAATTTGTGAGATAATAAAGTCAACAATTTGGTTCTTCCGTTAATTTGGTTGGGTTTTATCTAAAAAAAGTTCTATGCCTCGGGTGCTTTATCTCAAGGTTTGTTTTTCAATAGGCTTTTTTGAAATATATCAAACTGCTTTGTCAGTTTTATTCAGTATATGTAGTTTGCCAAATCATCATATCACAAAAGCGTCTCCTCCCCTCCTTCTGGCTCAATGGATATGTTAATAAACATAATTGACGTATTTGGGCCAACGAGAAACCCGACGAATGCCAAGAGCTAACATTATATCCATTTAAAACAACGGTATTGTGTGTTTTATAAATGGTTGTAGGGGATGAGACTCTAGTTGTTTATGAAACAATTAAAATATTAAAATAAAGGGTCTAAACCAGATGGAATCATCCAAGTTGACCTCAATTATTAAAATATTTTATTTGATTTGTTAGTATGGGGCTTGAACTAACTAAATGTTAAATTCGCCCTCATATGATGTTTTAAAAGAATAAGGCAGTTTTTCCGTTGTAGGTGTTTCTTGCTCGAAAGCTGTTTATTGAATGATCTTATCAATTTTCTATTCATATGTTTAAATTTACAAAGTAACAAAATAAATACAGATTGAGTGGAATTTACTTATTGAGTAATACAGTTATAAAAGGTACATAAATATTTAATTTCAGAGCAAATGAGTAAAATAAAAGTAATATGTAAATGAGAAGTATTAAATAATTTAACTCAAAACAACAATTAAATACAGTCGAGAGATAAATAATAGTAACACAAATTAAAAATTGTTATGACAAACATAAATAATAGAAAAATACAAAAATGATCAATAAACAAAACATAATAATTAAGTTCATGTTACAAAAATTATCAATAAACAAAACAAAATAATTAAGTTCATGTTACATGGTTCATATTTTCTTAAAAATGAGGCAAATCTGAATGTTACCGTTAATGATTTAATTTTCTAATAACAATTTTAAGTTCACTTTCAAATTTATGTGTTTTATTTTACATTTAGAATTACCCAGTGCTTACTGCCGCATTCATAACCTAAAATATTTTGTATGTATGCGGCAGTTAGTTTGTAAGTGCATACATATGTATATCAATAACACTGTCCTGCATTCTGAGTGAAATGAAAACTTTTCATGTCATAATTTTTCCAAATTTTACAAAGGTTTTTTAGAATTTTACAATAAGCAATACAATAGTTTTTATTCATTTAAAAATTTGACTTTTTATAAATATGTATACCAAAAATTATATTGACAATTGAAATATAAAAAGATTTTTTTTTTTTTTTACAGAACCAAATCCAATACAAAATAACGGAAATGGAGTATTGTGTAACAAGCTGTCACGTTTAACATTAGCTACGTTCGATGAAGAGGGGCGATGTATTGGACAAATGGGATCATTATCAATAAGCTATTAACAATTGTTTTATTTTTAATTCCTGTAATATAAGATCTATCTATGTACATATGTATGTATGTATATTATACTTACATATGTATGTATGTACATATGTACATATATCTGCGGACTTTTGACAAAACAACTTCTTAATATACATATCAAGGCATATCCATAAGGTATATGCATCGCGGCAACAAACACAACAATAAAAAACACGTGTATTTTGTTTTTGTATATATGCCGGCATATGTCAAACAATTTTTTTTTATTTTCTTCTCAAATTTGAACAACTTTTAAAAAACTTTATAGCGAAAACTTTTAATTCACGGTTTTGTATTTTTTAACACGCTTTAAACCAACTGAATCTGCGAATTATTTATTTTACAATAAAATTTAAAAAATTAAGTTTGACAACTGCAGGCATGACTTTTAAAAAAAGTTGGTAATGCTAAGGCGACTTCATACAGGTGCACTTATCAGCACATGATGATGGGGAAACATAATGTCTAAATTTGTTGAATTCTCCTTTATTCTATTTATTAATGCAGGAATGGAAGATTAGATTTTGGATTCCGAATTAAACATTTAACTTAATTGTGCTTTTTATGATAATAAATTTACCAAATTTATGTATATTTGTTGTGCTTGCACCATTTATAATGTGCTTCACAAGCACATATCCTTTTTTTAATAAAATTTTATTGATAAAACATACAAAAACAACTTTTCCATCCTTGTTATACAAACTGGCCTTGAAAGAAAAAATCCCCTAAAAATTTGCTTTGTTGTATCAATTCGCCGTTGCATATACCTGTATGAATATGCCTTGGTAACGCTTTTAAAATGTATATAAAAAAAACAGTCAGCTGATTGGATACGAGTACCTTATGGATATGCCTTGATACATATGTACATACATACATAGATATGTTACGGATTATCACATAAAAAATAATTATGTATATTATTCATTGTTATACGCTTCACTTGTGGTGTTAAGGGTATATGTATCTAGCTTTGCAATTCTGTTTGTAATTTTTTAATATTCATTTTCGACCCCATAAAGTATATAATTTCTGAAAGCTTACAACTTGAGTAGTTTGTTGAGAACTGTCCGTTTGTACGTGAGATGGTTGAGACAAACGTTTAGGAGAATCGCTATCGAAATCGATCACGATTGCCTAATAACTTTCTGAGATATGAGCTCAAAATCAATAATTGTTAGCCCTCGGTAAATTTATAGAAACGTTTGTTACTATTTATAGGTACGATACGCCTCTAGAGATATTCTTAAAAAAATTTGATAAATCGGTCACTAACCGACAAAGTTATAGACAAAAATAATTTTGAAATATACATACATATATATTATTTTAAATATAATAAATCATAAAAGTCATAAAAGCTCCAAATTGATGGTTGGACATGCTAACAACACCATAATAGAACTGTGATAATTACTGAGACGTAAGCACAAAAATATTAATGCTTAGGTGTTTTTCTTAAGTTTTTAAACGAATAACAGAGAGGAACGATATGAGCATAAAAAAGTGTTTGACTAGAAGAATATAAGACACTATCAAACAATTTAAAATCGATGATGGCCGCCGCTACAAAATAGAGTGCAATTAATTTATATATGGGTTAAATCTAAATATGTACCCACCTCAACCTCCTCAATATTGGTATCGAACGAAAGGACTTGGCCAGTAGAATACAATAAACAACGATAGAGATAAAATCTAAGATGGCAATAGTAATTACGGTTTTACCCCCTTCAACCACACCAATATGGGCTTGACGTCCTAAGAAAAATGGCGGATAATTTATTTTCTCAACCCATTAATATGGGTATCCAATGAAAGGGCTCGAAAATAAAGCTAACTACTTATGTCAAAAATTTAAAATCAAAAATAGCATCGGAAATAAAAAAGCAAAGTGGCATATAATGTGAAATCTAAGTTTGACTTGGATGTAGTTGCTTTATCAAAAGTCCACAGATATATAGCTTAATGGAAATCCAATTTACTTAAAATTTTAGTTTTATATACTGCGAATGTATGTTCATTATTTAGCACGGCATATGGATATGCCTTGATTATTTAGCACAAAACGTTGCGAACACATATACCTTAGAATTATAATCATTGTTTTCCAAAGTTTTTAAATTAATATGTTTATTTTTCGAGCTGAAATAACTTTAAATTAATATTTAAAAAAAAAGATACTTATTGCAATAGCAAGAAGGATAATCTTTAAATTTAGACAAAATGTTTTAAATGTGGACGTTTTGCAAGTAATTTTTTATACGTCAAAGAATTATTTGCAGCCAAGCGTTAGTTATGGAAGTTGTCTGCAGTGCAACTATTGTTTTTTTTTTTACTTTTGCAATTGTTTAAAAGTAATGCCATTTTAGCTATTTTCAGGTTAATCTGTTAATTACACAACGTTGACGCTCTTGTTAAGGTTTGTCACGTCAACGTTACCGCTCTACGGAATATTACGCAACGATAGCCGCTCTTGTTTAGGTTGGTCTGCTACTCAGATACCAACGTCAGGGTAAAGTACTTAAAATAAATTAGAATTTATATTTAACAAAAATATGAAAAAAAAGTACGTGCTATACCATGTTTTAACTCACTCTTTAGTAAAAAAAAAAAAAAGGGGAGTCGCCATTGTGTAATGCAATGTTATTTTAAGATATGTTTTTTTATTTAATAAAACCAACTAAATAGAAAAATTACAATAAATTTCCTGTATTGGTTAAAAATTAGTAAAGCAAAAGCAACGGTTATTTTTACTCGCAACTGCAATATCTAACGCTCTGTCAAAATCGAATTTTCCAATTTTAGAACGATTACATCGATCCCATGGGAATTTTTAATAGTCTGACATTGCTTGACGTGCTGATGTATGTAGGTTTGTTTATAAACAAATATTTTTGTATGTTTGGTTATGTATTTAGGAAGCAAAACAGGACTGGTCTTAAGAATTTCCGAATTTTTCTTATAAATACTTAGGTATACACTGTGGTACAATAAGTATTATACCGTCAGAAAAAGCATTAAAAAATAAACAAAGACTTTATTTATTTACCGTTTAAACAACTAAATGGATTTTTGGGTAGTGCGTTGTTATAGCCGCACTAGGAATTATTTATCAAACAGTAGTGGGTTGAAGCACCATTGTTGGAAATGAGCTAGAAGATTCGATGCAGCATAGTTCGTTTAAGTTTTAAACATATTTCGTTAGTGATTGTCACTAAATCATCAATAATAGCGGCCTTGAGTTCCATAATCGTGTCATATTCCTTTTTTCCATGATTCTCCAGATATTTTCCGTAGGACTTTGGTCTGGAAAATAGGCTGGGCATTCAAATTGTGGTATGTTGTTTGACTTTACCCACAATCGGGTCTCGTTACTGCGACATTATACTGCTGGAATATCATCTTTTTTCTGCGATTTATCTCAAAAAAAGGTTTGTCTGGAGTAAATTTTGAATTCTCTCAAACTCAGTTTGGTACTAGAAAAAGCTAACTCTAGTATACCATTGGCTAAGGATGCGATGCAAACCATTAGAGAACCCCCACCAAAATTTCCTTTAGAAAAATAGCATTTTTTCTTGGGCAAATGTCTTTGTGTGACTCATTAAGACCGCAATTATAAGGTAATTCTTTAGCAGCTTTTGTGGATTTACTTGCGTTTGCACTTTGTCATTTACTACGCTTAGGAAGTTTCGGTTTTTTTTTTGTCGAATTTCTTTAATTTAGGTTTTTTAAAAAATTGCACACTACTTCATTTTTCTCCTACATATGTCAGACAAATAACAACCGCGAGGCATTTAAAATTATAATCAATCAAATTACAGGATACGTGAGCCACATGATATTTGATGTTGCGGCTATAATAATGCACCATCTTGAAAACAAATTAATTTTTGATGCCAGTTGGTAAATATTTATATATATAAAAGTGAAACTCTGTGTGTGTGTTTGTGTGTTAGCTATAGACTCCGAAACTGTAAAACCGATCGGACTCAAACTTTGGGTGGCAAAAAGCGGGCGGGGCCACGCCCTTAAAAAATTAGTTATCAGTTTTAGCTACTTGCACTTGACCGATTTTTCATGTCATGACTTTACAATTTCGTAATTAGAAAAGTAAGCAGTGCCACGCCCATTAAAAAAAGTTATAATTTTTAGCATTTTGCACTTGATATTCAATTAAAATTCAGAATGCATTTTTATTCATTAAGGGGCGTAGCAACGCGCGCCGGGCTCTTTAAATATATATTTTCTAATCGTTGTGTTAATATAATAAATAATTTAAATTAAGGTGCGGTGTTAACATCATAAGTGTTTTCTTAAAATTTTTAGTGAGTGTGAAAATTCTTACACAAGCATAAATGTTTTGTCACAAAAATCAAAAATTGCCACCAAAAAATCTACTTCAACCCCATTCAAGTTTTATTAAAATGGGTTGGTTAGTTTCAGAGCAGCATATGTATATTTTCGCTTTCCTCCCCTCCGGGTATACACAATTTTTACTTCTGATTAAGTGATTTTTAATGTTTTAAATTTAGTATTTAATATAATATAGAGTAACGTGGCATCGACTCCCAGCTGAGCCCAAAAATTTTTTTTTTTTTATGTTTTTACAATTTTTTTTTTAATTTTTTTAATAAATTTGTTTTTAAATTTTGTTTTTTAATTTTTTTATTGTTGGTTTTCTGGTTTTAATACATGTTTTTTTATTTTTTTTTTGTAATTTTCTTTTTGGAAACATACATACGTAAACTCAATTTGTAATTCTGCAATGGGATGTTTTGTATATGTATGTACGTATTTCATATGAGATGAATGGTGATACAAACAACTGTTATTGCATGACTACACGTTGTGAAGGGTATATAAGATTCGGCACGGCCGAATATAGCACTTTTAATTGTTTAAAGTTGTGTTTATGGATATGCCTTGATATTTCGGATGCATTTATAGTCGACTCTTGAAATTTGTTTGAAGCAGACCCGTTTCCGCTTTATTTGTTATTTGTTCATTAGAATCTTACAACTTTTTTTAAGCTTTAGCAGAACTTAAAATGTTGATAATTATTTAATTTAAAGTGTAGTTATACATAGAATATAATAAAAAATTCAAAAAAAAAAAGCTTTCTCAGGATTCAGGACTTGTTAATACTGAAATTCTGGATTACATCCGTAATTCTTTCTAATGAACATGCGTTTCTAGTATTTCAGTATGCATTTATTAAATAACAATATTACGATAATAATAAGATGTATCTTTATTACTTTTTTGCCATAAATTATTTAATTTATTTCCTATTGACAAACTTTCAAACTTCGATTTGAAATTTAAATATGTTTATTCAATTCAATTCCGGAAAAGTGTGCAAAGAAATTATCTTTATTGTACGCTAAAATTGTTAAAAAAAAACTTATTTTTTAAGTAAATAATACAAAGAAATTGTTAACCTCTAAGGAAAGAACAAACATAATTAAAAACATAATATATTTATTCTTTACATGTTTTATCTTTCGACTGAACAATAATTAATAATAATTTCATTTCAATTTCATGTAAAAAATTAAAAATGTAAATATAAGCAAACTAATTGTAAGTAATTTAGAAATTGAATTTAATAAAATTAAATTAAAAACAATACAAGCTCGTATTTCATACCACCATCACGTGATTTCATAGTTTAGCCAAAAACAAACATTTAACTACAGTTCATCTCGAAATAAAAAAAAAGTTAATACACACATACACTGTTTTTATCAAAAAATAAATTGTAAAGAAATTATTTTTTAATGATTTAGTAATAATGAAACATTCTGTTTGTATTTTTCCTGTATATAGAAAAGAATAAAAATTCGAAATCAAAATAATAATGTGAAATAAATAATTTTTATACTTGGGTAATTACATTGTGACGGATGTGACCAGATATTCACATTTTTATATCCATTACCAAAAAAATTGGCCACGATAAAGCTCGAGCCAAAAAAATTACATGGATTAGAATTTGCCAGAATATTTCTAATATGTACAGAAGTAATATTTGATATTGAAAATGTAATAAATTGGTTTATAAGAAAGATAGTTATAGCTTGCAATATAAAAGTAGGTAAAAAACATGTCTTTCTTACATCGACGAAATTGAGATGGCGTCTGAACACTTGAACTTAGAACCATAAAATTTCTTCGGTAAAAAAATAACTTTTCCTGAAAAACTACTCGAATCTGTTATACATAGCAAAATGAGGCTTAGATCAAAATGTATGAAAACTTATACCGCACAGTGTCTTTTTCGGTATATTTAGAACGTTATTGAAACATGGCAAAATTAGGTGTACGATTGTTAAATTTTTCAAATATTGCTTTTTGGTCAATATATTTGTAATAACGAAAACAAAGTGAGACGCCCACATTGCATAATTTCCATATGGAAGAAGATTTTGAATGAATAGTAGAATCTCTATATTGTACTACCTAAGTTGAGTTCGTTAGCAGAGACTACTTCGATACGCCTACTCGAACGCCCACTTTTCACATATTATACTACTAGTTAAATTTAAAAGCTCATAAAACCGACAGAATTAGAGGTATGATGATAAAATTTCACAGATATAGATTTCAGGTCAATTTAATTATAATACCAGAAAATGAAGGTAACAAACATCAACAAAAATAACAAATCAAATTAAAGCGCCTACCTCCCATATAAGGGTTTATATTTAATTCATATAATTTCTACATGGGCAACAATTTTGGAATAATAAAGGGCTCTATAATGAAATATTTAAGTTCATTTTATCAGTAGAGTTACTTTGACACGCCCACTTCAACGCCCATTTCTCATATAATTTACTGTTAATGAAATTAAAAAGCTCATAAAAGCGACAAAATTATATGTATTAGATGATAAAATTTCTCATATGTAGCTCTCTAATAAATTTTATTATAATGCCAGGTTTCTTCGGATGGATAAATAAAATATATTTAAAGCAAATGCACATTTTAGTATAAAGAGATTATTCTATTGCGATTACAAAAGTATCGAATGACATTTGCTTCTTGTCGTACACTTCTGTTTAAAAAAAAACACAGTTTTTTACTTTATTTTAACGCCATAATCTATCCAAAGTCGTGACCCATCGGTGGCCTCTTTATTGTCGCGTGCAAGTTCAAATAAAACCATAGTGTCCTGGTGCCTAACATATTCTGACATGAATCATACACCCCAATTCTAAATAATAATTCCCTGGGAATTGTTTCCCTATTTCCTGTTCCCCTATTCTAAATAATTTCTCTCGGAGAAATTTGTTCCTTTTCCCTTTTTCTAAATGAACTTTGAAATTGGGAAACTGTTCACTGGGAAAAAAGTAGGTATTACGAAAGGTAATTAAAGGGAGGATGTAATAACAAATTTTAGGAAAAAATCCGCCAACAAATTCAAAGGGAGTTGTGACAAAAATGTAAGTATTTAATATTTTTTTATAAAAAAATGTGATAAATATTGTAATTTTTTGTATTTTAGGACAAAAACAACAAACAGGAAGCAGAATAATGAATTGTTTTTTAGTTTTAAAACAATTATAATTTTTATTTATCTTTTTGTTTTTTATTTTTGAAGTTTTTAAATTTTTTTAATAAAATGTATAAATATAACAAATGGTTATATTACAGAAATTTATAAGAGATTGTTCGCAATATTATTTCTAATATTTTGAACAATGCACAGAGGAGTATTTGACCTGAAAAGCTGGCCAAAAAGGCAAAACTGAATTTTAAGAAATCTTAAGAACTAAGTACGCAGCTCGACAGACAACAATATTTTACATTATATTGTAAATTTTTAACACTTTTTTAGTTGCGATTTGTAGCTCTGAGACCCTGCTAAAGTCAGGAAAGTGAAGAAAATTATATGAGATTTAAATGTTTTTTTTTCGGTTTCTGGATGTTTTTATGATACTTTTTTACGGCTAAACGAATAAAGGTTTGATCAAAAGTTATTTAAAAAAAAAAAATTAAATATGTTGAATTCGTTCAAAAGCTAAAAAAAAAAATTATACACTTTTTTTTGCAAAAAAAAAGAAAAAGACGAGGTTATTGAAAGTGAGGTTAGCATCTCTACGAATTATGTTTGATACCACAATAAAATTTGAAATCTCTTATTTTAGAAACAAAAAAAAAAGCTTGCGCAAGTTTGCGCCATTATTTTTGACGATTTTTTTAAATTTTCACATTTCTTCCATTTTTCTCATCAGGCACTTTTTCTTATACATTTAAAACTTTTATGTACTTTTCCATGTTAATAACTGTCTATAATTATAAATTTTAAAAATTCTTTATTATCGATAATAGTTATAATGGAATGTCCCACGCATCCCCATAAAAGATATTTTTATATAAGTACCTGCTCTACAAAACATTATATGTTAAAAAATAAATATACGGACCTAATAAGAATAATTATTAAAAGCATTAATCACAAAAATAAATTTACAAAAAATAAATACAGGTACATTAAAAATACTTGGCACCTAGGTATCAGGCTACCATCCAATTGTCAGAAGAAGCTGCCGAGGCCAGAAATAAGCCCTTACGATTATATCGTACGAATTATTCGAGGAAATTCAGCAGAAGCGATACAAATCGATATGTCTTGAATAGGTTATTTCTGAACAGTGACCCTTTTATAAGCTGCAGAACGCAAAGAGAACGGATTAATAAAAAAGCTTTTTCATCAGAAACCATCACACTTCTTCTTCCTGACACCGATGATGCAGCTAATGAGGATATACATACGACATGATAATTATTAAGGAACTTTTATTAGTTTAACTTTTCCGTATATTAAGTATTAAATAATATAAAATAATAATTCTATACTTTATTTGACCTCTTTTTTTTAATTTTCGTATTTAATTATATGATCCTAAGGTCATGCAACAGTTTTATTTTTTATAAAAAACAATATTAAACAATGTTTCTTCAATATTTCGCTACTCCTTCGTGTAGCATCTTCAGGAAATATTTTTTTAACAGAACAAATTAACAATTAACAATTAAAATTACAATTACAATATTTTCTTTTTCTATACTAATAATAAAAATTTTTAAAGACAAATTTCAAAAAATTGCCATATAAAAAATTATACACTAATAAAATTAATTACTTATAATCTATTACATTATAAAAATATTTCATTTCCGCTTTTTAAAATTTCTGAACGAAATATCTATAATTCTGAGGTATTCCCTCTGTATCTGATTTGTGATTAATCCTCTGTGTTATTGGTGTGTTTATTATCTGTAACATTTCTAATAAATAACGACGTTTGTAACTATCTTCCGTATTTAAAACTATTGTATTTCCAAAATCGGGATCATGATTAACATTAACACAATGTGATGTTAATGCAGTTTTCTGTGAAACATTATTCCTGTATTTTTGGTCTGACTTATGTCCTGCAATTCTAGTTTTTAGTTTATTCTTAGTTGTACCTATATATACTTTATCGCAAGTTTCACTACTATTACCCTTACATGGAATTTTATATACTACATTAGATCTTTCAAGATTATCAATTTTGTCCTTTGTCTTACTAAATAAATTTCCTAATGTATTGTACGTTTTATTAGTCATTTTATATTTCTCATTTTTCAAATATTTTCGATCTTTCTAATCGTTCTGACACTTTAGGTACGTAAATTATTATTTATAAATTCTTGGTTGATTAGTATTAGTTATGTCAATTCCTCTTTGACCTTTATTTTGTCCAATTAAACTATAAGTTATTTTTCTAGGAAAATTATTCTCATCTAATATATCTATGATTTTCCTTTTATTTTCCCTATGAAAATCTAAATCACTTATAGTTAGTATCCTCCCTATAAGGTTTTTGGCTGTATTGATAATAATTCTTTTGGGATGTTTCGAATAGTAATTAATGATTCTTCCTGAGGAAGTAGGTTTTTGGTACCAATCCATTAATAACTTATTTCCCCTTCTTATTATTAATGTGTCCAGATAGGAAAGTTTTGAATCACATTCCTTTTCAATAGTAAATTTAATATCTTTATGAAAAGAATTAAAACTAATCAAAATATGGTCTATTTTATCCTCTGAAACAATACAAAATAAGTCATCAACATATTTTGTAATAATTTTTGGTTTTTTAGCCAGTTTTTCGATACATGTATCTAATAATTTCTCCATAACGATATCCGCTATAACAGGTGATGCTGGCGAACCCATAGGTAGTCCTTTCTGTTGTATATATATTTTATTATCATATCTAAAATATCTATTGTCCGTAATACAAAATTTGAGAATACGTAAAAATAGATTTTTCTCCATTTTTGTATGTTCTCTTATCATATCCCATTTTTCTTCGATAATACAAATAGCTAAGTCTATGGGAATACTGGGAAAAAGTGATGCAACATTTAATGAAATTAATTTTTCATTATTATGTATTTTTATGTGACTTAATTTATTTTTGAAATGTAAGGAATCTCTTACACTATAAATAGAATTTTTAGTAATGTTTCTAAGAACGTTTGTAATATATTTACATAATCCGTAAGAAGGGGAATTATTAAAAGAACAAATTGGTCTACAGGGAAAATTTTCTTTGTGGATTTTGGGTACTCCATATAACCTAGGAGCAATAGTAACATTTGTCTTAAAATAATTCCTTTCCAAAGATGTGATCACCTTATGTTTAAAAAGTTCTTCAACTATGTCATTATTAGCTTTCTGTTATTTACTAGTAGGATCTTTTACTAAAGTTTTATATGTGGTAATATCACCCACAATATCATTCATTCTAGAAACATAATCACATTTTTCCATAGCTACTGTCGTATTGCCCTTATCAGCATTCAAAATAATTATGTCTTTGTTATTCTTTAAAAATTTTCTTGTATCTTTCACTTTGTCTAATAAAAACCTATCTCTATTTGTCAATCTCATTTTATTTATATGGTCATCAATAATTGTCGTAAATTTAGATCTATTTAGATATTTCCTGTTCTTCCTTTTCTTCTATTGTTTGTAAAAAATTAAATTAATTAAAAAAAGAGGTCAAATAAAGTATAGAATTATTGTGAAAAATGGAGAGCACGTCCACTATGAATTATAATTATTGGAAGAAGAATGAAGAAACAAAATTATCAAAATTAAATCCGCAATAACTTTTTTGATTCGTTGTAGGAATTCAGTTATTACTCCAAAATTTATTAGGAATTCAACTAAAAATGTTTCAAATATTTTTGAGGTAAATGGACTACATACTATGAAACAATCAATATGCACAACAAGATTCTAAGTTTGGCAATTAAGGAAAAACATGAAATTTTGAAATATTCAAGAAACCAATTGGATATTATAAAATTTAAGTTATTATTTTACTAGTGATGAAATGAATAGGTTTTTATTATATGAGGATAGAATAGCAATTAAGATTAATGAAAAAATTAAAAATATTCATAGGAAAAAGTTTGATAACCTTAGTAATTTACATAGGAAAGAATTAGGTATTACATTTAACAAAAAGTGGTTTGTTAACAAATCAAATGTAGATATTCCTTTAGATACACAGTGGGTTCTTTCATTAGGACCAAAATATTCATTACCAGTTAGAAAAGAAAAGTTTCCTATATTAAAAATGATAGCTGATGGAGAGGATTTTTTACAAACAATAGAAGAAAAGGAAGATCTAAATTTACGACAATTATTGATGACCATATAAATAAAATGAGATTGACAAATAGAGATAGGTTTTTATTAGGCAAAGTGAAAGATACAAGAAAATTTTTAAAGAATAACAAAGACATAATTATTTTGAATGCTGATAAGGGCAATACGACAGTAGCTATGGAAAAATGTGATTATGTTTCTAGAATGAATGATATTGTGGGTGATATTACCACATATAAAACTTTAGTAAAAGATCCTACTAGTAAATAACAGAAAGCTAATAATGACATAGTTGAAGAACTTTTTAAACATAAGGTGATCACATCTTTGGAAAGGAATTATTTTAAGACAAATGTTACTATTGCTCCTAGGTTATATGGAGTACCCAAAATCCACAAAGAAAATTTTCCCTGTAGACCAATTTGTTCTTTTAATAATTCCCCTTCTTACGGATTATGTAAATATATTACAAACATTCTTAGAAACATTACTAAAAATTCTATTTATAGTGTAAGAGATTCCTTACATTTCAAAAATAAATTAAGTCACATAAAAATACATAATAATGAAAAATTAATTTCATTAAATGTTGCATCACTTTTTCCCAGTATTCCCATAGACTTAGCTATTTGTATTATCGAAGAAAAATGGGATATGATAAGAGAACATACAAAAATGGAGAAAAATCTATTTTTACGTATTCTCAAATTTTGTATTACGGACAATAGATATTTTAGATATGATAATAAAATATATATACAACAGAAAGGACTACCTATGGGTTCGCCAGCATCACCTGTTATAGCGGATATCGTTATGGAGAAATTATTAGATACATGTATCGAAAAACTGGCTAAAAAACCAAAAATTATTACAAAATATGTTGATGACTTATTTTGTATTGTTTCAGAGGATAAAATAGACCATATTTTGATAAGTTTTAATTCTTTTCATAAAGATATTAAATTTACTATTGAAAAGGAATGTGATTCAAAACTTTCCTATCTGGACACATTAATAATAAGAAGGGGAAATAAGTTATTAATGGATTGGTACCAAAAACCTACTTCCTCAGGAAGAATCAGTAATTACTATTCGAAACATCCCAAAAGAATTATTATCAATACAGCCAAAAACCTTATAGGGAGGATACTAACTATAAGTGATTTAGATTTTCATAGGGAAAATAAAAGGAAAATCATAGATATATTAGATGAGAATAATTTTCCTAGAAAAATAACTTATAGTTTAATTGGACAAAATAAAGGTCAAAGAGGAATTGACATAACTAATACTAATCAACCAAGAATTTATAAATCATTAATTTATGTACCTAAAGTGTCAGAACGATTAGAAAGATCGAAAATATTTGAAAAATGAGAAATATAAAATGACTAATAAAACGTACAATACATTAGGAAATTTATTTAGTAAGACAAAGGACAAAATTGATAATCTTGAAAGATCTAATGTAGTATATAAAATTCCATGTAAGGGTAATAGTAGTGAAACTTGCGATAAAGTATATATAGGTACAACTAAGAATAAACTAAAAACTAGAATTGCAGGACATAAGTCAGACCAAAAATACAGGAATAATGTTTCACAGAAAACTGCATTAACATCACATTGTGTTAATGTTAATCATGATCCCGATTTTGGAAATACAATAGTTTTAAATACGGAAGATAGTTACAAACGTCGTTATTTATTAGAAATGTTACAGATAATAAACACATAAACACATAAATACATATGTATGTATAATATTTTATTCAAAAACTTAAAAAAAAAAATAATAATAATAATTCATTATTAAAAAATTAAGCTATCTTAAAAGCAAAACATTTCATAATTTATATTTCACTTAAAACAAAACTAAATTTCAGGAACAATTCATTTATCACATACACTCCAGTTCATTTAAATAACAACAGCAACAAATTAATATGTTACTGGGAATTTTTAATCAACCAACCAAAACAAAAAGGCACAATAATTTTTTTTTAGATATTTTGTTTTATTGTTAGTTATTATTATTATAGATTTTTTATATGTTCTTGTAATTTATTTATTAAAGTTTGAAAAAAGCTGCTGGAAAATTGAAAAACAAATAGTTCATTTGAATAACAACGGCAGAGAAAAGTTTGAAAATCATAAAAATTATTCACTAAATTAGTTTTTATTATTAAGAACTATTTGGTTTGAATTGTTCTCTTATGTTTAGTAGTGAGCGTTTCCTTCATGGTGCTTAATAACCTCAAATATGAGACTTGGAATGGAATCGTATAGAGTTTTAAGGTAATCTAAGGAAATCTCGTCCCAAGCGGTCTTGATTTCATTGATGTAACGTCTTCATATTGTTTACCTCCTTCATAAACTTTCCGTGAAAGCCATCCCCAGACGTTTTCCACTATGTTAAAGTCTGGTGAGTACGGTGGCCAGTCTAGCAGCGTCAAAGGTCAAAAAATGTTACTGCATTCCGGAAAAGCTCATTCCAGAATGCTTTTATAATGTTCTGCGTTCAGTTTTGTCGTTTTAAATTGTAGTTTAATCTGGCCATAGTATGATACGGCACCCCATATCATTATTCCACCAATGCGACTGTGCCGACGGCTTAATATTACTTCCTCTTTTCTAATGTCATGGTAATATAAGTTATACCCGTCAGAACCATCCAGGCTAAACTTCTTTTCATCAGAAAAGACAACCGTGTTCCACGTCATATGAACATTTGCAAAATCCAATCGTTTTTGTTTGTGAATAGGTTTAAAAATTGTTTCTTTTTTTTAAGTTTCATTCTCTGAATATGCGGAGCACCCACAATCAAACGCCAAACAGTCTAAATACTAGCGAAAACTGGTACGGAATCAGAGGAATTAGATGCAATTCGTAAAATTGCACGCTTGATGATAAGATACTTGCTGGTCTTCCTTTCATGTTTTTCCCATACGAATTCCAATTTTTGATGTAATTAAAGACAACACGAGCACTTCTGCCGATTTTCTCTCCAATTTTTCTAAAGGAAATTTTTTTTCAAAATAGGCTTCAATTTAATAGTTGTGAAAAATGGCATTAATTGGTAGCATTGAGCAATTTATCAATAAATAAAAAAATTTACTTTTTTTTTGGAAAAGTACTGTTTTTTCCCCCTCAATGTATTTTTTTTTCACTTTTCAAATATGGCAACCCTAGTTGGTGAACAAGGAGCAAAAAGGCATGCAGCCGTCGTCGACGTACGATATAAATAAATTACAACATCAGAATAAACACAATAATAATTTTCACCTGAAACCTAACCAAAAACAATCGTTAGAAAAATGTCAAAAGTGCAATACAAAACACGCTATTGGGAGTTGTCCGGCGAAGAACTGGAATTGTTTCAAATGTGGGAAAAAAGGGCATTCATTCAAGGCCTGCTTTTCAAAATCTAATCGGAAGAATCAGCAATACTCATCTCCAAATCAGGCTAAACATCAAAATATAAATGAATTGGACTACAAATTGGCAACAATCAACTGGGTACACTGTAATGGATTTTCTTGTAAGTGTGTAATGAGTTCCCTATAGCCCTTGGTTATTTTTCGTAGCTGTCAGGGTTTCAGCTGATTTACAAGGCGTTCAAAGGAACTGCCGAATTGTTTTGAGGCTTTCAATTAAAACACAAGGCAAGTTGTTGCCGAATTAGTATTGTAATTTCAAGTCTAATTTTATTTAATTTTATTTGTTCTTATATACTAAGTTTGTAATTAATTCTTAGCCTTACTAACTTATTATACTTATTGACAAAGTTCTATTTGTCTCTATCGGTACCATTAATATATCAAGATTTACTCTCTCTGTAATTGTACTAGCCAATCAGAATGTTGGTATTTGTAAATGTACTCATTTACATCAAAACACTCAATGTGGTTTGTTTGCATTCTGATTGAGTAACATGTATTCATTTCCATTTATACTTGACCTATATTCTAGTGAATGTGGGTCAATGCAGTTATTTGATCCATTGTATACCCTACTATAATTTGGATTGTATGTATGAATTTCAGAGTGGGCAATGTGTGTGCAGTAGACACTTGTGAGGTACACTACAACACCGTGAAAATGAGCCGCTTTTAACAAATGTGTTGATCGGTGGGGTGCAATAACGCCTTACGAAATAAGGCCTTTAAGGCTTTATTTCACTTCCAATTGAGAAATAAGGTCTTTGTTGCGGAAAGGGCTTTATTGCACTTTGAAAGTGACATAAGGCCTTTATTGAAATTTAGCCAATGGTGCAATAAAGCCTTTATTTTATATTTTTTGATTCTTTTGTTACGCTGTTCAATTTATTGTTTTTTGTTGTTGTTGATAACAATCCAATATCTTTAAACAACTGCTAATAATACATATTGCTCATAATGAACATGTAAGTATATATTTTCGGTGGCATGTCATAATGTCCATGAACATTGTGCCACACAAATAGTGACAATAATGTCCATGGACTTTATGCACTACGTAGGAAAAAGCCACCTAAATCTCACTTAATACAGTTTTTCTGCGTGGCGGCCTGCGGCCGATCTTAGGGGTTTTCTCCTGCATAGGACGCGGCAGGTGGCTTCGCTGAATACAGTTTTCCTTCACGCGTCTCATTATCTTCCGTAGTGTGACGCGCGCAGGGAAACTTTATTCAGCGAAGCCACCTGCCGCGTCCCATGGAGGAGAAAACTCCTAAGAGCGGCCGCAGGCCGCCACGCAGAAAAACTTTATAAAGCAAAGATTTTCAATATTGTTGCAGTTAAATTAATATTTGTGTATGCTTTTATGCAAAAATGTGTAATGATTAAAGTGATTTTTTTTTTTCATTTTGGTGTGATTTCGTTTCCATAAGTGGGATTAATTAATAATGTTCTATTAATTTTTGTCAATATGAAATTTTTTTATAATTGTTCAATAAAATATAAGAAGAATAAGAAATTTTATTGCTTCATTTGAAAAGAAATTTAAGTGAAATAAGACCTTTACGGCTTTATTTCACTTTCAAAGTGCAATAAAACCTTTTTGGAAATAAAGGCATTATTTCACTTTCCATTGAGAAATAAAGCCTTAAAGGCCTTATTTCGTAAGGCGTTATTGCACCCCATCGTGTTGATCAATGACAAGAATGTGGTGATGGAGATTGATACGGGAGCGGTAGTGTCTGTAATTTCTAATATAGATTATGAATTTTATTTTAAAAATGAGAAATTAAATATTATTAGTTATCCCCCATTACAGGTTTTGACAGGTTCTAAGGTTGAGTTACACGGCGTAATTTTTTTACTGATCAGACCGGTAAGTCAAGTGGACATTTTTTAGTGCAAAACATCTGCCAGTCGAATATTATGGAGGAGTGGAAATGTAAACTTCCCTCGTTGTTTTTGAGAAATAAGAATCCCATTAAACAGTTTTCTGTTGACGTTTTTGTACAGCCAGATTCACAACCAAAATTTTTTAAGCCATATTCGGTACCTATTAGTTTGAAGTCAAAAGTAGAGGCGGAATTGAGAAATATGTAGAAGAAGGGTTTATAAAACCAGTTCGTAATAGTAAATGGGCGGCACCCATAGTCTGTGTTTTAAAAAAAGATTCAAGTGTTAGACTATGTGGCAATTTTAAAGTCACTATAAATCCAGTAATTGAAATGGATGTATATCCACTGCCTCTAATAGACGACACAACGCATTTTTGTATTTTGGACTTAAGCAAAGCTTATTTGCAATTATTATTAAATGATTCGTCAAGGTAATTTCTAACAATCAATACCCATATGGGGTTGTTTGAATTTTGTAGATTGCCTTTTGGCGTTGCTACGGCACCAATGATTTTCCAGCGGGTCATAGATAATAATAAAACCAAATAATGCAAGGCTTAGAGGGGGTGGCAGTTTATTTGGATGATATTTTGGTGGCCGGTATGGGTAGAGAAGATTGTCGGGAAAATTTGGTTAAAGTGTTGACTAGACTACAAGAATTCAATGTTCGTATAAACTGGGACAAGTGTAAACTTTTGGAGAGAAATCTTGAATATTTGGGGCACGTTCTGACCCCGGAAGTAATAAAACCTTAAAAAAAAATTGAGGCCATAATGTTAGCTCCCACTCCAGTTAATGTGGACCAGCTGCAAAGTTTTTTGGGGTTAGTAAATTATTATTCAAAATTTTTGCCCAACATTTCTACTGTGTTTGCACCTTTGCATAAATTGCTTCGTAAAGAAGTGGTGCTGGGACGAAGCGTGTGCTCAAGCGTTTGTAAACTGCAAAAAATTACTTTGTGAAAACGACCTACTATTTCATTTTGACCCAACAAAACAAATAGTAATAGCGTGTGATGCTTCACCATATGGGGTAGGGGCGATTCTTAGTGTTGTTGTCAAATCCATCGAGAAGCTTTAGCTGTAGTATATGCTATTAAAAAATTTCATAAGTTTGTTTATGGTTATAGGTTTACAGTGCACACTGACCACCAGCCATTGGAAAAGCTTTTGGGAGACCAAAAAGCTTTGGCAAATATTGTGTCAGTCCGTTTTCATAGATGGATTTTATTCCTTTCAAATCATAATTGTACAATTAAATACCGACCTGGTGCAAAACAAAAAAACGTTGATGCACTTTCACGTTTACCTTTAGAAGGTACAACAACCGTAAGTAACTACAATCTCAATTTTTTAATTTTGATAAAGATTATATCCCATTTCTATTAATGAAATTTCGAAGATCTCTGGAAAAGATGAGCACATCAGACAGATAATTAATTTCATTGAAAATGATGGTTGGCCAGAGTCAAAAAAGTTGGACGATAGTTTAAGTCCATACAAAAATGTAAAACTTGCTCTTGAGGTAAGAGATACTTAAATGTCTGTTTTACGCAGACCGATTGGTAATACCATCAATTTTGAGTGGAAGGGTTTTGTCATTGTTACATGACACCCATGTTGGTATTGTACGTATGAAGCTTTTGGCTCGAAGTTGTGTATGGTGGCCGTCAATTGACGCAAATATTGAAAAATTTGTTTTAAATTGTTCAGTATGTCAAAAGTCTCAAAACAAAACAAAAGATTGCCCAAATTTTACTTGGCCTTCTACTTCATATCCCTTTGAACGTGTACACGTGGATCTTTTTCAGTTTCAAAACACAGATTTTTTTATCATAGTTGATGATTTTTCAAAATGGATTGATGTGCACATTGATCATCATAGAAAAATTGAAATTAATATTTTCAAATTTTGGATTGTGTAACATTTTGGTTAACGAGAGGAATTTAAATTCTTTTTAAAATGTAATGGTATAAACCAAATGTTAAGTCCAGCATATCATCCTCCGAGTAATGGATTGGCAGAACGTGGTGTACAGACTGTAAAACGTAGTTTAAAGTCTTATTTCATGTCTGATCAAGTAAGAAAGTTATCCATACAAAACATTATTTTAAATTTTTTGTTTAAATATCGAAATACTCCAACAACCGTAACTGGTATTTGCCCAAGTGAGCTTGTGTTAGCTTTTAAACCAATAACACCTTTGTCATATGGTGGCTCTAAAGAGGTTTCAAATATAATATTAACACCTACAAAGTATAAAATGCAAAAAAGTAAAGAAAAGAAGCTTTTGAAAAGAGCTCAAAAGCAAACAATTTTCATTTAAAGGTTGGGAAAAAAATATTATATTTAAATCCAAATGGAAATACTGATGCAAAATGGATCAAAGGGTCAATTTGTATTATTATTTTAAATACTCTTTATTTAATAGAAGTCAATAAAAGACGTATAGTAGCTCATAGAAATCAACTTAAAAAAGTTGATAAGGATATAGTTCTACCATTTGCTAAGGGTAACCAAAATCATCAAGTTCAGAGTGAAGGCGAAGAATTTATGGATGCAGAAGAATTTTTTAAAAAAGATGAAGAAGTACCTCTGAAAGATTGGTTAAGGAAAAAGCCTTATGTAAATTACAAACTATAATCTATTTTTTTATGAAATTTTATTAATGTAATAAAGTACAAACTATTTTTTTTTTTAAATTAATATAATTATTTTTTTTAGAGAAGTTTAAAGTTGTAAACATTTGGATAATTTATTAGAACGAATCTAAATGAATTTCTATTAAAAAATATATATATATATATATTTTTTACTTAAGATTATACACTATTTTTGAAAAAAGAAAGAAATGTAATATTGTATATAAAAATAATTAGTATACTTTTGTGACACACTGTATTTGTTGTTTGGAACATCTGCATTGTTACTAAAATACTCAGAATCGTATGACAATGAGTTAAAGCTTTAATTACTCTCAATGTTTGTATATATCCATAAGTGGAGTTGCAATAACAACAAATATGCATATAGTCATAGGTTAAGAGATCATCTTATTATTTTTATCATGCCACTCGTTTTCTTTCATTCTACTAAGCAACAGAAAATAAAGTAACGTTAAATATAAAACAACAGATTTTGTTATTTCTTTATTTACATATATAACACATATGAACTATTTTAATATCATATTTTTTGCCATTTGAGTAGGCTTTGTTCGCTGCATACGTAACGGGACTTTGAACATTTTCTTGAACCAGTGTGGTCATCTATTATAATATGTAGGCCCATACAAATCGGTTTTTGTTAGTTTTCTCGATATGTCAATTTTAAGCAATTTCTAACACTGTTGTTATTAACATGAACTATAGTGTACATATATTTTTATTTTGAAATTAACGTCTATGTTTTAACTCTTTCAGCTCCACTTTCCGTAGTCGCAGTTTTTCCATCACCAAATTATGCCGCTTTTGCTCTTCTAGCTCTGCCTTCAAATCATACATGCGGTCAATAGAGCGATATAATTTTTTGGAATTTTGCTGCTGCTCCTTCATCTTTTCCAGCATCTTCTTTTGGATACAGACCTCCTCTGCAAGAACGTCGCTAGAAGAGATGGGTGTGTGCAGATGGTTTTGGATGGTTTTTATTTTTTTTTGATAGTAGATTTTGGGGTGTATTCTTGTCACTATCGTGCACACTACTTTCAACTAACACATTGTCTGTCACCCAAAAATAGCATTGCATGTGGATTGCTCTCGGGAGTTTGTTTTGGTTGGAGAGCCTAACCCAAAAGTGTTGGCTACGCCTTCCACTCCTCCTTCTCCTTCATACCTATTAAATTAGAAATAGTCTCTTCGATTGCAGAGAACTTCGGCTCCATTATGGGGCCTCACCCAGTTCCTTTTGAATTTTGTGTCGCCATGTGTCGTACATACTTTTTCTGATCGCACCAAACCAAAAAAATGTTTTGCGCTTTTACTGTTTTTGTATACATACATATATATTATTGAAAAAAAATTTTTATAAGTACCTTCTTTCATTCGGCATTACTTTTTACAGGTGGCCCTGCTGCATTCAATTCTGCCTCAAAATTGAGCCATATTCGGTTTAACTCCTCTTTGCTTCCCTTGAACCATCCGCGTGCAATATTTGGACATAATTGCTTAGTATTTAGCATAATTTCCAATTGCTTCCGTCCTAAAAGTAACAATAAATTACAATATTTAACATATCTTTTTTTAAATATTAACATAAAATATTTACTAATTATCTAGGATATTCTCCCGTTAATTTTCAAAATTTTTGTTTGTTGGTTGTTGGGTTTAATTCAGCTTAAAATAAAATAAATAAGAATGAATAAAAATTGTTGGTTGGGTTTATGAAGAATTTTTAAATTTTGTTTCTCGATTTATTTAAAACTAGCTTGTGCCCGCAACTTCGTCTGCGTAGTTTAGGGATAAAGGAAGACTTAGTATTAACCTAGATTATTATTTATATGTTTATCAAAATTATCCAAATATTCACATTTATAATACCTATTAGTAGGATTATTAATTTGAAAATTTGAATTTGAAAATAAAAAAGAAAAGTCAAAACTTGCAACAAAAATAAAAATTTTACAAAACAAACAACCCGTTTAGGCTGTGATGATAAGTTTGCCAACGACTCAGCCTGGTTATCGTAATAAAAAGTATCTTATGTGTTAATCTAGATTGTTATCTATCTATGTGCCGAATTTCATTTAGTTCCGTTCAGCCGTTTTTGCGTGATTGAGTAACAAATATCCAAACATACAAACATTCACATTTATTATATTATAGTAAGATTCTCATACTGTTTATGAAAATTTTAAATAAAGCTTGTAATAATTTTGAACTTTTTCATAAATTTTGTGGTTTAAAAGTCTACTGATGATCTGGCATAAGCACCAGTGAAATTCATATAGACCAGCTTAAACCCAACAACCAACAAACAAAAATATACATATAATATTAACTTACATTTTTGGCATAATTTCCTTTGAATTTGTTGGCGGATTTTTTCTCCAAATTTTGTTTTAATTTATTTATTTTATTTTTAATTAGGAAAAGGGAAAAGGAACAAACTTCCCCGGGAGAAATTATTTAGAATTTGGGTTAATATATGTAGTTTTTATTTACTTCCCTGGACTTAACAGGTAGCTTTGGTCGAGACCTTTCATGCGGTTTTCGGTTTCGCGGATTCGTCTGATTTGATTTGCATCTTTTAGATCCATTTTAGTAATGTTATATTTATGTTAAGAATGGGATATATGTCCTTTATAGTGACGAAATTTCATTAACGTGGTTTAACAATTAAAACACCAGGAAAATAACAAGGAGACGACGGACGTTCTTTGATTACATTTATAGTTTGTCGATTTCTCCACACAACAATTTTTTTCTAGGATGCTTCAGCAGTAGCAATCCTATGCAAAAAAAAATGGTGCACCCAAGACCATCACGTTCTGAATTTGAAATTATTTAGATAAAGATCTCCAATTGACTTGTTTGCGACTTGGACAGTTGGATTTTAAATCTTAGGTAAATTTTAACTTAAAAAGTGATGAAGTGAAAATGCGTTAGAGTTTCTGGTGCATAATAAAATTGTTTCCTGTTCCCAAAGACGAAGGCATCAGAAGAACATGGAGCGAAATTTTTGGGAAAATGTTTAAATCACCTTTCTTTGGATGTGCTGACCAATTTTTTGCCGACGAGTATTGTTACATGCACGAATAAAAGTATGCTGAGCGTTTTCTATTACGCAAAATAAAAAAAATAATTAAAAATTTGTTCTTGATGCCTGTTGTTTTTGTATTGTTGTGTTTGTGGTAGGCATGCATGCGTTAACTTACATATATTAATTAAACTTGATGAAATATAAATATAATGGGTGTTTTTAAGCTGAGAACTGACATTTTTAAGGTTTGTAAGGTTTGGCAAGACATAATGAATTCCTTAAACCTGAACAGTGCAACCGAATTGTGGAAATTTACTTTGAAAAAAATAAAACTGTTCGCGAAGTTCATAGAGGTCTTCGCCCATTTTACGTATTTAGTGACGAAGATAATTTCTGGTAGAATGGCTACTGCATTAAGCACTATTTCCGTATTTGAAGCGAAGACAAGCTTCAAGCGGATAAAGAATAACCGTTACATCTATTAAAATGAACTGTTTGGTGCGTTTGAAAACAAGTCCTTATTTCTTGCGATATGAGCAAGGAGTTGCCGTTACGGTTAATAACGAGCATTATATAGTCGTACTGACAGAACTTTTGTTTACAAAAATTACCAGCTTAAAGTCCACGACATTCAACAAGTCAGCGCAACTTGAAATAAAGTAATTTAGGAGTCAGTCGTTTTTTTCATTGTGGGCTATATAATAAAACCAGCTGGCCTCCATTAAAGCCTTTTGAAATTGCTGCCCGATCGTATCTGGTTTTGTCGCTAGTAGTTTTTATTCGGCTACGTACGAATTCATGCATTTAGTTCAGAAATTCCTGTCCTCTTGAAGAGTTTTCTTTGTTCTCAGCTGTGGGCTTAAAATCAAATTCTAGATCACTTTCCAAGTGTTCTGGAGGTAGAGTCGTGAATGGGTGACCTGTGTGCTAAAGGCTACAATACACGGCATGTTTTTTACATCTGACTTTAAAATTTGCGAGACATATGTAAATCTACATGTCTGTCAAAATTGTACTTTTGCGCTGACTGCTTTGCAGCAGCAGAGATTTCTGCCAACGACTGATGTCTCATGTTTTTACAGAAGAAAATAGAGCGCACTCTAATTAAAATTTTGTCAGATGTCTCAACACATGTGTTTTTACAGAAGTAATGTTTTAAAGGTAACACACGACATGTTTGTATCAGCAGTGGAGAATTTGACAAGTCAGATGTAAAAAACATGCCGTGCATTAGCTCCTTAACGGAAATTTGAGTATGTTTTCATCTCAGCAATTTTTGTGTATACTGACTACTCAAGTCGCGGTTAAATCTTTCGATCATGCCATAAACATAAATTGACTTAATAGAAACGCTGTTCTATTTTATGTTTTATATTATACCCAGATTAATTTTAGAGGATGTCATCACAACTAGTTTAATTGCCGATTTACCTACTGCAGATAAAAGCATCCGTTTATTACGTTCAGGCTGATTTCATTAGTAGGCTTTTTGCTGATAGTTGATAACTAGTGAGCGTCTTGTCTTTATACTTTGCTAATATAACTTTTGGTAGTATGCGATCGTTTCTTCGTGCCACTGACCAGTCGTCACTTATGTCTATCTGCATAAGGTGAACATCAACAACTTATTATACCCTTCACCTGTGGTCCAAAAGGGTATATGTAGCTATGTTTTTTTTTAATTTAGCTTTTGTACAATGTTTTCACTGTGATCTGCAGGTGGATTGCAACCGTATTATAATGTTAAATATGTTAATGTCAAATCTTAACTTTGCACCCCTGTGGCAGTCACCCCATTAGCTATTCGTATTCTAACGCCATATACAGTTGTGAGCATAAAAACTGCAACTCTGTGATATACAACTTTATATCGAATCTCTTTCAAAATAACGGCAACCAATTCATCTCTTCTGTGGGCAGGGAAGGAAAATGGCTTTTATGATTTTGTACCAAGTATTAAAACAGAATGTACTTTTTAGGCCATGACGGTACCATTTTTAACAGAAATGTTTATAAAAATTCAGAAGTATACAATAAAAAAACAAACACTTAACAAAAATGTGTTTGAAAATCCAGTACACAATAAAAAATATTAAATATTACATTCATAGGTACATACGTAGATATCGGTTATTTAACAAATTGTATTTGTTAAATACTTTTAGATAATAAATTTTCTGTTCTTTTAAAATTAAAACAACAAGAATTTGTTGACTTCAAGAAATCTTTTGTCTGTATCAATTTTGAAACAGTAGAAACGTGTATTCTTTTTCTTTTCTTTGTTTTTGTTAGGTTTTAAAAATAAAAAAACACGTTCGACGTTATATTCTTAAAATATTTTGAAATTTCTGGAAACATGAACTGAAAACATGAAAAATTAACAGGTGATTTTTGTAAGAAGTTTGCAATAGTGTACTAGGCAGATTTTGTTGTTGCAGACTTGACCAGAGGTCCAAGCCGTTGGCAAATAGTCGGCGGCGGCGGCGGCTGAGTGCAAAAATAACCGGCGGCGGCTTCAAGCCGGCTGAAGCCGATATAAAAAAACGATATTAAATCTATGTATATAAATAAATTTCGAAATCGCATTGAAGACTAGGCAAAAAAAAAGCAGCGAAAAATTAATTTTAATTTTTTTATTATAACATTAATATGAGAAATCGAATCATTGTTTAATATGTCGTAAACAAAAAAAAAAAAAAACAATGCAGTACATGGGCATATCCATAACGTATAATAGTATAATTAATGGAGCCCCCTCCATTAATAGCAGATATGTTTTTACACTGTAAATTCAAATCTTTAATACTATCCTTTATTTTTTCTGCAACGGCAATAGCTGTATGTGGCCGAGGAAAAATTTCCGTTTTTAAAGTTTTTACTTCCAATTTAAATTGTTTGCAGTAATGCACTTTTATGTTTATACTAGCCAAACCCGGCGCGCGTTGCTGCGCACCTTAATGAATCGAAATGCATTCTGAATTTTAATTGAATATCAAGTGCGAAAACCTAAATATTATAATTTTTTATGGGCCTGGCATTGCCCACTTTTCTACTCACGAAATTGTAAAGTCATAACAGCTCAATATGTGTGCAAAGTTTCAGAAGAATCGGACCAGTGGAAGTACCTCAAAATTATAATTGTTTTTATGGGCGTGGCCCTGCCCACTTTTCTAATCACGAAATTGTAAAGTCATAACAGCTCAATATGTGTGCAAAGTTTCAGAATAATCGGTTCAGTTCAAGTATTTCAAAATGATACCTATTTTTTATGGGCGTGGCACTGCCCACTTTTCTAATCACGAAATTATTTAGTCATGTTAGCTCGATATGTGTGCAAAGTTTCAAAAAAATCGGTCCGGTGCAAGTACCTCAAAATTATAACCATTTTTTATGGGCGTGGCCCTGCCCACTTTTCTAGTCACGAAATCATATGGTTATGACAGCTTAGTATGTGTGTAAAGTTTCAGAAAAATCAGTCCAGTGCAAGTACCTCAAAATTAAAACTTTTTTAGGGGCGTGGCCCCGCCCACTTTTTTATCACAAAATTATTAAGTCATGATAGCTCGATATGTGTGCAAAGTTTCAGAAAAATCGGTCAAGTGCAAGCAGTTAAAACTGATAACTAATTTTTATGGGCGTGGGCCCGCCCACTTTTTTCCACCCATGAACACTCCCTGGTATGTGTACAACAACTTGCCAAAGTTTGAGTCTTATCGGTTTTACAGTTTCGGAGTGTATAGCTAACACACACACACACACACACACAGAGTTTCACTTTTATATATATAGAAGAAGATAGATAAGGTAAAAGTTTATGTTTATCAGGCCACATATCTAACACCAAACAAATATTTTTTTGTGATTGGCATTATACTTGTTTAACGTGTTTTAAATACAAAGTGTATACAGGGTTGCCCATATTCGACGGACCCATGTTTTTTTTAAAAAAATCAAAGAAAAAAATAAAAATTTGGCGGTTGGCAATCTTAATCATTTAATTTTTTCCAAGTAGATTTGTTTACATTAATTTTTGAATATGATATCTCTCAAATGGCCGCCTCTGGCGTTGATGGCGTATTGTGCCCTTTTTGCAGCATTTTCCATCGTTTTCGCCAACATTTCGGCCGGAATAGCGGCTATTTGTTCACGAATGTTGTCCTTGAGCTCTTCTAAGGTCCTTGGCTTGTTAACGTAAACCTTTGACTTCAAATATCCCCACAAGAAGAAGTCAGGCGGCGTCAAATCGGGCGAACGCGGTGGCCAGTCCAAATCACCACTTTTCGACATCAAACGGCCCGGAAACAAATTCTTCAGAAAATCGATTGTTATGCGACTTGTGTGCGGTGGAGCGCCGTCTTGTTGAAACCAGAACTGCCTCATACACTTTCGACGAATAATTGGCATCACAAAATTGGTCATCATGTCGCGATAACGCTCCTGGTTGATGGTAACAGCATGGCCATTTTCATTTTGGAAGAAAAACGGCCCAATGACCGTTTTCGCACTAACGCCGCACCAAACTGTGACTTTTTCGTCATGAAGAGGCACTTCTTGAATCTCCTGAGGATTTTCAGTGGCGTAAATACGGCAATTTTGCTTATTTACGGTCCCATTCAATGTGAAATGGGCTTCATCGGACATGATAATTTTGTTCCAAAATTGCTCGTCATCTTCGGCCATTTCGATGACTCTTTGGGCCCATTCCAATCGACGAGGCTTGTCCACAGGCAACAATCTTTGCGTCAATTGAATTTTGTACGGGAACAAATGCAAATCAACGCGAATAATCCGTTGTAAAGTGGACCGAGCCATGCCCAACTGCTGAGAACGGCGTTTTTGGGATGTTCTTGGGGACCTCTCAACACTGGCTCGTACGGCAGCGATATTCTCGGCCGATCGCCTTGGTCGACTTTTATTTGGCCTCTTCGGATTAGAAAGAGCCTCACCAGTCGAAAATTTTTCGTATAAACGCTTAATGGTGTTCTTAGAAGGCGCACTTCTCACATTTTTTAATATTTTAAAAGCACGTTGAGTTTTCACAATTGACTTGTTCTGTTGAATGTAAATTTCAACTATTTCAGAGCGCTCGCGTCTCGTGTATTGTTGCATGGTAAAAATCTGCTTACATCTTCTAATGCAGCTGATGATATGGTATACGCCCTTGTAAGAGTCGTTTTGGCATTTAATGTTTAGATATATTTTTGAAACCCACTACGCTCTACAATTGTAAATGGCTGAAGGTCATTTCAGCACATTTCAGTCAATCGGCGAGCCGTTAAAAGTTTATAATTTTTTGTAGAATTTGGGTCCAATGCACTTTGAGTCATTTGAATGTTCTTCTTGTAATTAATAGACTTATCTATACCATGCACGTAAATGGTTAAGAAAATTACTTGTTGACGTAGACTTTCCAAATATTACCAAAATAAAAAGTTTTATTTAAAAATATACTACATATGTACCATAGTACGCAAATCAATCGAATAGATATTAATCATGAATGATATTAATTTGAATGAATTAAATTTTCCACATTGTGACGAATAATTTGTTTTGTTTTCCGAATTTTAAAAATAAAAGTTGCGAGACAAATGATATTTTAAAAAAATTTAAAATAAATTTCTCACCACAATTTATATATAAAATTCCTTACATGAATCATTCATTCAAAGAACATAATCGAAAAATTAAAAAAAAATCGATTCACAAATAGAATTTTTATTTTCCTTGAAGAAAAGTTAGCAGCGTTGCCATTGTAGTTTATCATTTTTGTTGTGTTAATGGGAACAATTTTACCATTTTAGGAATTAAAGAATATATTAAAAAAATTATAATTTTTAGTTAATATATTTTATGCATGTATGTTCGTATGAATATATGCATGTAAAATATTAAGTGATCAACAAAAATACAAATAAGGCTTAGGTATAATAAAACAAAAACTATGAATCTGATTTATCTGATTTTTTCTATTATATTTGTGGAATTTTTACTTGAATCGTAGATTAGTTTTATAAATAAATGTACATACAATTTTCGTTCTTTTTTATCCCTAAAAGTTTTTGTTATAAAAACATGTACATTCAAAATTATATAGGCGCCACCGCCAAATGTAGCCGTGCAGCTATGATGGCGTCAAACATCGTATGTATTTCAATTTGGACAGATTTAAGTCGCCAGCCTGCTGTTATTTAATGCTTCAAGCAACTTAGAAAGCATTGTGATAGGCTTTGTAAAAAATGTGATTGTATGTGTTACACCGATAATGATTGATATAAAAAGAGACACACAACAATGCCACGGTATAATACAAACAAACACATTTTTACAAATACTACGAAAGGCTTGACAAGTAGTTTGATCGTATCTTCACAATATATCAGCCATGAAAAATTCCTTCAGTTTATTGTCCCGGCAACACAAGTTTCCGTCGAAAGAGCTTTTAGTGCTCTCTCAATAATATTAACAAAAATGAAATCAAAAGATACTATAAACAATTTGCTTTTAGTAAAACTAAATAAGAATTTAATTGAATATGTAACAATAAAAAACGAAACCACGGAACAATTACATATGATATAATATTTATTTTTATATATTTTGTTTTTATTTAGGCTCATATATATATCTTTTTTGAATTACTGTCCGATGAAAAAATAAAAATTAAACTAATACAAATCAATAAATTTGTTAAAATTGTATTATGGGAATTTTTGTAAAGAATCTTAGGTTAATACTTGTGGCAACTTGTTTTTTAATTTTTTGGGACATGAATTCATACACAATTTTATTAAGAATGTTAGGCGCCGGAAGAACAATGTTTCATACGTATGTTTTTGTTTTTGTATTTCTTGCATTCATAAAAGCAATACTTCTTAATTGTGAGTTGGTTTTTTAAAATGCTAAGCGGTACACAAACATCATACTTACAAACATTACACGTATACAGTCGGATTCGGGTAAGGGAATTTGATAATTGAAGGATTTATTTTTTTGGCTTATGCAAGATTTTCATTAATAAAAAACGTTGGACAAATTGAAACCATTTTGGTTAAATAGCTTTTCTACTTTTTATATTGTTTTAAACAAAATAAGAGAAAATGTTGCACTACAGTGCAACAAATTAGCTCTCGCATTGTATTTCGTCGTATATTAATAAGAAATTTTTTCTACTAAGCAGTGTTTGCTTTATTGAAGTTTGTAGCTTTAAAAACATAAAAGCTGTAAAACTGATTTTCCCTTACGCGAACTCATTTTCTTTAAAATATAGTAAAAATATTTAATTGTAGTTAAGTGATTTCTTCAATTAAACGGCGGCAGCTTAACCGAATCCGACTGTATTACATATTTTTCTATACACACATTTTTTTTATATGGCGCCAAAAAAAATTTTTGTGTTGTATTCCTTGCAAGGGATGATTTTCACATATACCTTTTTATTGATGTCGTTTGTTTTTTAGGTATTGTTGTTGTTAAAAGAGGCATTGGGTACAGTGTGACACACAACTTTTACCTATAGGCGCTTGACATATGCTTATATATAAAGTAGCTTTTATACCGAGTTTCAATTTAAGACAAACAAGGATTTTTACTTTACTGAGTAAAAAAAATTAGGAATATAATGAATTTTCTGTTTACATTTTCAGGTATATACATATGTTTATATATGTGTTTTGCTAATACGCATATCCTTTTAAGACTTTACCTTTTTATATAAATGCCTAATTATTTTATTAGACCTATAAAGTTGTTTTTCTTGCCCGCATCTTTAAATCAATTATAATTAAATTTATGAGGATAAAAATATTATATATGTATGTATGGATATATAAAATATAATATTTATACACGATACAGCTATTTATATACATATAAGCAAAATCCAATCTATTAAGAACGCATTGTATTGTTTAAATTATTATGATTGCAACTGTACATTATTTAATGTTAAGATTTTTTTCATACCACAAACAACAACAAATAAAAAGAGGAAATTTTTAAAACAAATTTTTCGTTTTTGATTCATTTTGCTTAGAATGAAATATATTAAATTTGTGAGAAGAATGAAACACGACGAATATTAAAAATAGAAATTGTATTGCAAACGAAATCAATAAAAAAAAATATTTTTATATTATTTGTGAAAAGAATGAAAAAAAAATAAAAATACTAAATAGAATTTGACTCACAACTTTTATCTTTTTTAATTCAGAGCATAATCCAAAAAACAAGCGAAAAAAATGAAATTGTATTCACAAACATAATTTTTTGCGTACTATGATATGTACACATATAAAATAAAATTACTCTTTCAGAATCATATTGTCATCTTCAAAACAAAGCAAAATTTTTATTTTTCAAGTATTTGCTTTCCGTTAATAAAAATTTCACTAAAATACTTCCACCACTCGGAAATTTCATTTGTACTAACAACTTTAGCCACCTTCCTTATTTTTGATTTTCTTTTGAAAAGCTCATTGTAGTATTCCACACTATCAGTAGAAGATATACAATCACTGAAATTTTCTGAATTCAATAAGCTGTCTGAAATAGCATTTTTTTTTGTGTTTCTTTTAAAAAATAACTATTTAGATTTTTTGCCTCAGTTTTATAGAAAATTTTAATAAAGGTTCTTTTAATATGTATTCTTAAATAATTATACATACAAGCGCGTTGAAAAAATAAGTGGATATGTTTTCTTGCAGTTTTTGAGAGTAACCGTATTGTATATTTTATTCTTTTCGACTTTAAAATTGCTAAAATTACTAAACTTTTTTTTAATTTAGCGTTGAGGTAAGTATTAAACGGCTAAGTCGCCAGCCGAGCCCAGTCGGCGGCGGCTAGTTCTAAACAAAATCACTCGGCGGCGGCGGCGGCTAGCCGGCTGAAAGCCGATCGACTTGGACCTCTGGACTTGACACCACCTGGTATATGAATTCGCTTTGACAACACAATTGCAACAAAAACAGAAACAACAAAAATAAAACACACACAAACAAAATTAAAGAGAATATGGACAAATTTTTAAATTGTACCAAGCAGCTCGCGGTAGTACCACGGTACCAGCAAGGTCAAAAATGTACCATAAAAAGTACAATTGTACCATGATTTCCATCCGTGTCTGTGGGTTATATTTTCTTTTGTTTGTGAGTTAACAATTTAACAACATTTTGTTTTTGTTTATGTTACACAAAGTTTAAAATTTGATATTGAAGATCAAAAGTAAAAAATTTAAGAGAGCAAAAAATAAGTAAGAGTGCTATATTCGGCCATTCCGAATCTGATAATACCCTCCACCATCATGTACATAGGTAAATGTAATCCCACATCGTATCTTAACCTTTATTTTATGTTATACGCCATTTTTCTAAACTGTATTCTACTGGTCAAGCCCTTTCATTTGATACCCATATTGAAATTTGTTCCGCCGTTTTGTTTTTGACGGCATCTTTAAAATTTAACTTCTTGAACCCCCAATATATTGGTATCAGTAGAATATAGTAAATTATTAAAAAATGTAAAATCCAAGATGGCGTCTAACACAAAATGGATAAATTATGCCTCTAGAGATATTCGTGAAAAAATTTTGGATAAAGCGTGCTCTAATTGGTTAAGTGATAGACACAATTTTTTTTTTAAATATATATTCCAAAAAATTACAAACTAAAATCAATCATCTTCTAGACAACCGAGAGAAACAAGGTTGGTAGCATCTGAAAGAACTTGACTAGCGCAATATAAGCACTATAAAAAATTTTAAATTCATGTTGGCCACCACTACAAAATGGCGGACAATAAATTTATATATGGATCAAATCTGTAACTCAATATTGGTATTAAATGAAAGGGCTTGACCAGTACAATACAGTTAATTAATAATAAATGTAAGATCCAAGATGGCGTTTAACACAAAATGGCGGATAAAATTTGTTTAACCCCAGTAATATGGGTATCGTAAAAATTTAAAATCAAGGATGGCGTCGGAACAAAAAAGAAAAATGGCGTATAACATGAAATATAGGTTAAGCTACGATGTTGGATTACACCTATGTACATTATGGCGAAGGGTATTATCAAATTCGGTATGCCCGAATATAGCATTCTTACTTGTTTTAATAATATTTACTTTGCTTTAGAAACAGCTAAAAACAGATAGCAAAAAAACTATTATTGAAATATTAGAGGAAGGAAAATCCATGCGAGATATTGGACTACTGCTTTTAGGAGTTATCAAATCCACCATATGTTCTGTAGCATCATGTTCTAACGTGCAAGAAAGTGTGGAAAGAAAATCAGGCAGTGGTCAAATGCCAAAAAATGGTCAAAACAGACCCACGGAAGACGGCAGTAGAAGTTGACAATTTCGCAAATGAGCATATGGGTGTCTCTATTGGAGTACATACTGCACGCCGCAGGTGAGATTATTAACTTTAGGTTTAAGACATAAAATTTAAAAATCGACCGGTTAGAAAAATAGTTATGATTGGTTTAAAATGCATTTTAAGTTTTAGCTGATTTATGGTAAAAAAAAGTGAAGTATTAAAGATTGTTAAAAACGTTCGTTGGGTACAAAGTCCTATATTTTGAGTCAAATTTGCAAGTTATACTTATTAAAAACTTAAATTTTGTGAGAAAGTTCCAACCTTTGGCCCCCGTGAAATTTTTAGTACGATGAGCCAAAGGTTAATTTTTTGAAGTATTTTGAGTTCAAAATTGGGTTATTAAGTCCAAAATAGACATTATAAATAATATATGTGAACTTTTGTTATAAAGTTGTGAATTTAAAATTGATTAATGTACATAAAATGATAAAATAACGAACATCTAAAGTACTAAAAAAATACTATTAATTAAACAATTTTAGTAAATATACGTAATTTTTAAAAAGGGACACAAAGAGGGCATTTGCAAAAAAAGTGGCAAAAGAAGGGGATTTCTGTGAAAAAAGGGTCAAAATGCCACTTTAGTCGCAAAACGGTAACGCTGTAGACAGATAGCATCACTATCAAATGCGCATATACGAAGGGTGGGAAATCCACAACACAATCAATAGACATTCACACATTGTTTTTCCAGGAATTTCCATATAAATTTTTAATGGTCTACAAAACATTTGACGCACAAGATAATTCATACCCTATTTGATGACATTATTATAGAAAACAACAAATATTTGCAGGTCGCTTATGATTTTGTTTATTGTTTTAATAACTTATAAATTACATGCTCACAAAAGTATTTTGCTTACTAAGAAGTCTATAATTTTTGGCTAATTGCGGTCTCCTTTCTGATTTTGTACTTCTACCTGTAAGAACGCTTGTTACACATCAATGGTGCTTACCATAATTTGTTGAGATCTGCTTGTTCTTGTGTGCAGTTGTAAATGTATACATACTAGCCAAGCCCGGAGCGCGTTGCTACGCCCCTTAATGAATAAAAATGCGTTCGGAATTTTAATTGAATATCAAGTGCAAGAAGCTAAAAATTATAACTTTTGTTTAATGGGCGTGGCACTGCCCACTTTTCTAATCACGAAACTGTATAGTCATGACAGCTCAATAAGTGTGCAAAACTTCAGAAAAATCGGTGAAGTTCAAGTAGCTGAAAATTATAACTTTATTTATGGGCGTGACACTGCCCACTCATCTAATCACGAAATTGTATAGTCATGATAGCTCAATAAGTGTGCAAAGTTTCAGAAAATCGGTCCAGTGCAAGTAGCTAAAAATTATAACTTATTTTTTATGGGCGTAGAAACACTCCCTGTTCGTCTCTCAGAAAAGCAATTTGATAAACAAAAACTAAAATACTTAAAAAAGCACATTTCAAAAAACATTTGTTTAGCTCTTTTACTAAAATTTTTAAATAAATATTTGACCTTATGTCACAAAAATTGGTCTGGTGCTCATGGTCGGATCGTCCCGGATATACAATGGGGTATATGTGTATAGAAGAGAGTTTCATCTACTAAATGGTGCTAATTTCTTTTTGTTCTCTAGAAGTTATGCTCCGTTATGTTATGTTTTTTGATCCGAGGTCTAACATCTAATATTATGGACGACCAAAAGAACTTTTTCTTTTTTTTATATTTTGTTTACATAGAACTCTGAATGTAACCAAGTGGAAGTTTTAGTGAAGGAAAAAAGTTTACATTTAATATTTTTAGGGTAATTTTTGCAAATTATGAATCTTAATTTTTGAAACTCAGTAGCATTGATCTCGCTTTTAATTAGGAAATATATGCCCGATATATCCTTACTCTACTTTTTATTTTTCTAAGTAAATTGAATCAGAGATACAAATTTTCATAAATTGAACCAAAAATATTTAATAATTATAAATAGAACTTGAGTATTCAATAAATAGTAAGAACTGCGCTATCGAAGTAGCGTTTTAAATGCTAGTAAACAATATTGGCTAGGCCACCAAATATTCGATTTAAGTTAAGTTTTTCAAGAAAAAGTATTTTAATTTAAATAAACACGTTTAATTATAAGAATTTGTATTTTAATTCATTAAACTTATTAAGACATAGAAACTCTGCAAAACAATGTGAATTGAACCATGTAAAAGACCATGGATGAAAGCGTTGCATTTTTATGCTCGCAACTGTAATTTATTTATGTACGTATATATTAATGTCTATAGATAATTAATTTAGGATCAATAAATCAACATAGAAAACAAAATTATTGATAATTTAGAAACATAACAATTTTACATTTAATTAATCAAAATAAAATCAATAAATCTATAAGCTTATTAAATTCATTACACATCTTTCAAAATTAATCATCATTCGCAAAATTAGGCCTGAGAAGATTGGTTGGATCCCAATGCAGATCACGAAGGCAAAATAGCAAGAGCTGTTTTTGCACAGGTTCAAAAAAAAATTTTATGTATTGTGTAAATTGGATTCCAAAACAGGCCTTACGAGGGAAATAAAAAGTTATTTTGTAATACATATGTGAATCAAAGAATTCTTTAGCCCATCTTTTAATAAAACCAAGATACTTGTTTTGTTACTGTTAATATAATGTGTTGAATAATAGCTTAGCATCTAATAAAACTCCAAGATCAGATATCGAGTCAACCTATTCTATTTGATGATTGCCCAATGAAAAATTTATAATTAAATTATTTCCTCTTTTGAGTTCAGCTCCAATAAATTTATATTATACAAAGAATAAAATGCATCCAAATCCTTTGAAGTAAATATGGTCAGAGTATTAACAAAAAGTAATGAAAATTTCACATCATCAGCGTACATAAAAAATTTTACTATGTTTGGTAAATCATTCATAAAAAGCGTAAAGAGTAATGGACCAAGATGGCTACTTTGAAGCACACCTGATAATATATAAATAATAATTTTAAACTGAACACATTGCTTTCTATTTGTTAAATAGTATTTAATCCGTTTAAGTCAAATAGAGGTAAAATCCATTCAATGTTATTTCTCTAACAGTAATTCATGATTAAGTTTGTCAAATACCTTACTAAAGTCAGTGCATATGGTATATGGTGAACATAAAAAAGAGGATATTTGATGAGAAATATGATCAGTTACAAGCTTTTCAAACAACTTAGGAAAAGTACTTAATTTTGCAATACCTCGATAATCAACAATATCAGATTTGGCCCTAGATTTGAACAATGGGATAATAAACGACTTTTTTCGAAATTTTCGGGAAGTATCCATTCTTGATTGATATATTAAAGATAAGAGTTAAAGGTACAGCTAGAGCTTCAGTACAGTTGATTTAACAGCAACTTGGAACATTGTCAGGTCCACTTTTAAATGAAAATTTCAATTTCTTTATGTTCACAATTACAGTGGCAACGTCAAAAAATGGAATTGATATGAACCACTTAACTAGAACATTAAGGGGGAAATATTAGGATATGTTAGCTGCACCACTTCTGTTTTTATATTTCTTCACTATATTTAAACTCGAATGCATCAATGTCGAAATTACGCAGTTTATATTCGCTGCAATTCTGTTTTATTTATTTACTCAAATATCTTTCAAGTTTCTTTAGTTATAGATCATCAAGATTCATTACTGTTTATTGCATGAAATCCCACTTCCAACATCAGTTGTTACGTTTCTACTTTTTATAAGCGTTGGAATATTCCTTTAAATAAACTGGGTTTCATTTTTTTAAAAAAAAAATAATAATACCAACACTTGAAAATTACGTTATAAAAGTTAAGAGCACTTTATTCAATTTTAACACAATACATTAAACTTATGCGGTACATTAATATTTTATTTACTTTTATATACCTTGTTATCAAAGTTAGTTTTATATATTTATGTACATATATGTACAACTCACTGTTGAAATATAACTGTTCACCTCAGTAAACAAACGTATTAATAACACTGGAAAACAGCATGTCTGTTACATGAGATTTTTTACATGAATTTGAATAGTTTTTTCACGCTGATTTCAAAAAAATATGCCGTTTTAATGTAGCAGCTCTAGCTTTGGAGTTATAAAGTGACAGGATTTTTCATTGAAAATAAAATTTTCATTGAATAAAATTACCTTTTTTTGGATTTTCGAGAGTGAAATGTTATATGAGTACTATTTTGAATGTTCCAACAATAATCAGCCATCATATGTTCATTCCAGTGCCCCTGATACCACTCCTCCATGGTGCGAATATCCTGGTGAAAGCGTTATCCTTGTTCCTCGCTTAGGTCACCGATGCTCAATTTTTACAATGTATTTGAAAGATTCGCCATCTCTGTTAAGAGCTTTCACGAACTGTTTTATCAACCCCAGTTTGATATCAAGGGAGGCAATATAATTCGGTCTCTGGATACTAGTGGAACATTAATTATATTTTGCTTGCCGGGAATCAAAGCCTCCCTAGAAGGCCAGTCCTTTTTTGTCCAGTGCTCAGCTTAAGCTCGGCTGACCCATAAGCATTAGAAACAGGGATATTTTGTGTAGCCACTTTGTTGGCCCAGGAGAAAATTTACCATTTTCAAATCAACACATACAACCCAGTTATATTCCTTATAAATACTTGATTTTGTCGAGAACTAAAGATGTTGTAGGATATTCTTCTTTAACCTTTTTAGAATGAGCAATAGGTAAGCAACCAAGTTTGTTGCCATTATGTAAAAGTACACATTTCAACTTCGCTTTGACGAATCAATGAACAACCGCCACTGATTTAGATTATACTCTTTTAATCCCATTGCATTAATTAGGACCGGAATATCAGTATATACACACAAAATTATCTTTTTGAGTAAAGAAAGGAGGTAAATCCTCTTCCCTGTTACTGTAGTACGATATCTTCGTTCATCAGGTCATCTTTCTTTCAGTCGCGAAGCTACAATTTCTGATGCCGTTTTAGAAAGTCCAAGGTCCCTGATCCAGTCATTTAGATTATCTTGATTTATTGGTCGGGGACTGCCGTAGCAATCAAAATCACTGTCGCTACCATTGTCGTCATTTTCGGTTTGTCCGCTGCACTTGTCTGAATTTTGCGAAGATGTACATGGGTGCTGTGGTGTTGATGTGTCACTTATACTCAAGACTGGTCTTATCGCAGATTTTAAGTTTGGATATTTCCACTTAGAGCAAGTTTTATGGTTTATTCCTATGATTTTCGTTGCACCCATATAACACTCGTCATGGTGGTTGGATGGTTCACGCCAAATCAGTCCCAAAGTAGTCCAAGTATGCCTTTTTCACAAAGTCCGACACATTTAAACGAAATTGATAAAAAAGTGGGTTTAAAAACATTAAAAATACATTATATAGAATTCAAAGACATTTAACCTAAATACTTAATTAAAATAAATAAAATTATAGTTAAAGGTGAAATTCCAAAATTTTGTTTTAATTATTAATATTAAAAGTTTTAAAGAGTTTTAAATAATCTTACATTTAAAACAGTAATATGGACTTTTTTTAACTATAACCAAGAAAATGCCGATATATTTGTATATAAGAGACTTAAAGGTCAATAAACACATAAAAACGAACACGTTAAAACGAACTTCACTATAGAAGTTGTCACCCTCTAAACCGTTAAATACTTAAATTATAAATAAATGTTATTCTTAGTCTAGACGATATGTTGTATTAGCAAATTTATGCTTAAAAATTTGGTACAATTTGTTTACAATCGTGTAAACGCAAAATTTTTTCATCATACGTATAATTAACATCATTCGCTAATACTTTTTAACAATGCCAACAAATGCATACTGACAATTTTAACATATCGTGTAAACAGCTTATTTTTAGTGCTTGACAAATTTCCTACGTATGATGACAGATATGTTATTTGTTTAAAAGCGTTCTTGAGCTTTTCATCATCCGAAAAGCCGATCAGACTCAAACTTTGGCAAGTTGTTGTACACATTCCAAGGAGTGTTTATGGGTGGTAAAAAGTGGACGGGGGCTACGCCCATAAAAAGTAAGTTATAATTTTTAGCTACTTGCACTAGATCGATTTTTCTGAAACTTTTCTCACATATTGAGCTGTCATGACTTTGTAATTTCGTGATTAGAAAAGTGAGCAGGGCCACGCCCATAAAGAATGCGCCGGGCTTGGCTAGTTTATTATATTCTTTGCTAGATTTTGTAAGTTATACATTAGTTATTTAAGAAAAACGTTTAATGTAAATTTTTTGTTATTACTTGAAGTTGATGACTTAATTTTCTTTCATAAATTTAACTGAAAATACCAAGTTATGTTTTTGACTCTAATATTCATTGAAATTTTCTTTAAAAACAAATTGAATTGTGATAATGAAAGTATAATATGAGAAAGTTTATTTTTGCCAACACTAGCCGAGTGGAAAGCATTTTCGAATCTCTTTGATCGGTGATAAAGTATTGGATGTAAATCTATATATATAAAAGTGAAACTCTGTGTGTGTGTGTGTGTGTGTTAGCTATAGACTCCGAAACTGTAAAACCGATCGGACTCAAACTATGGCAAGTTGTTGTACACATACCAGGGAGTGTTTATTGGTGGAAAAAAGTGGGCGGGGCCACGCCCATAAAAATTAGTTATCAGTTTTAGCTACTTGCATTTGACCGATTTTTTTGAAACTTTGCACACATATCGAGCTGTCATGACTAAATAATTTTGTGATAAGAAAAGTGGGCGGGGCCACGCTCCTAAAAAAGTTTTAATTTTGAGGTACTTGCACTGGACCGATTTTTCTGAATCTTTGCACACATATCGAGCTGTCATGACTAAATAATTTCGTGGTTAGAAAAGTGGGCAGTGCCACGCCCATAAAAAATAGGTATCATTTTGAGGTACTTGCACTGGATCGATTATTCTGAAACTTTGCACACATATTGAGCTGTTATGACTTTACAATTTCGTGATTAGAAAAGTGGGTAGGGCCACGCCCATAAAAACAATTATAATTTTGAGGTACTGGCACTGGTCCGATTCTTCTGAATCTTTGCACACATATTGAGCTGTTATGACTTTACAATTTCGTGATTAGAAAAGTGGGAAATGCCACGCGCATAATAAAATTATAATTTTTAGGTTTTTGCACTTGATAGTCAATTAAAATTCAGAATGCATTTTGATTTATTAAGGGGCGTAGCAACGCGCGCCGGGTTTGGCTAGTATAATATATTTAACACATAGGCTTAGTAAATTAGTTAACTAAATCCGATAAGTGAGTTTCCTATATCATATTTTCTTACCACAACGAGTTAGACTAAAATTTTACCAACAGCAACCCCTTGTCTTGTTTGTTATTATCTTTTATATTATTTCTAGTTTTGTCCTGCTCTGGCCACCAGTAAGATAGCGAAAGCAACAGATAATTGTTTCACAATCAATGTTTCGATTCAACGGTGTCAACTTTGAAATTTTGAAAAGCATTAAAATATATTAAAGACGTGTTGTTTTCAAAATTTTTAACTTTTATTTTATTTATTTCATAAACTTATAAATTTCCATATAAAAATATAATAAGTTTTCCTCGCTCGTGGAACATTAAGCCAAAAATAAAGTTCTATATCACCCTTTAAATTATAATGTTATCAATATGAACATTACTATATGATTACTTATGAAAATACTAACTACATCATGGATCCAATTGTTATTTTGTGAAATTGTTAATTAAAAAGGTTTTTGCATATTAATTACATTTTTAGTTTCATTTCTTTAATAAACCATATAAGATATCAAAAAATAAATATGGGAATTAAATAATAATAAATAGCACTATTTTTAGATCCGCTATAGTCACCTAACTGCAAAAATCATCATACATAATTTCAAATTCTATGTTAAGGTTTTTTTTTAATTTTTTATAAAATTTGAGATTTTGAAGAGGCTGCTCCCTCCATACATCTTATCTTAACTTTGGATGTACGTACTAGATTTTGCTTAGCAATCCATCTGAAAACTTTAAAATACGCCAGCTTTAGGTTTTTTTTAATATCATTTTCTGATCTAGCCATCAGTTTTCGGGTTATCGAGGAAAAAGTGGGAAAATTTTTTGTAAAATTAAAAAATTTTTGAAATTAAAAAATTTATAAAAAATTACCTGTCTTGGTACTTAATCCTAAAACTGCATTTAATAGAAATAAAATAAATTTTATTACATGAAAATCCATGGATAAATTCGTGTTTTATTCCCGATAAACTGAAAGTACCTAGTTTTGATATTTTTCATCACAAATTAGCATTAAGCTAAAAATTTTGGGATTTTTTTTTTATTATTTTTTCAATGAAAAATTAATTTCAAATTATTTTCCGATATTAATTAGTCTAGAAGTTCGATGAGATCTTAATAAGTACCGAAGATAAAGTTTTTTGTCGGTTTTTGTCCCTTTTCCTTTAGATTTTAAAAAAAGTACCAGACACCTGTTCGCTTATTTTATTTCTGCTTTTTTAAAAAATCTTCTTTCTATTCAATTGAAAACATAAAACAAAATACACCAACATTGTCATGGTGGCTTCGCTTCTCGGTCGTTAATTATTTGGATTCAGATTCGCGTCTTTTTTCATATTTCCCTCTGACGCTTATCAGATGGTAACATGATATTATACAAAGTATAATTCAATTTGTGCGACCAATCACAAAACTTGTTAAACGTAAATTCAGTGGTCTCAGGTAATATATTTTTAGCTCTAATTACTGCACAAGTGAATTCCAGGAAGTGCATCCTTATCACTTTCTCAATTTCCCGTAATTAAACATCAGTATTGCCTGGGTATTTACGTTTTCTCTTGATGTCCAAAATAGTATTGAGATTTTTTTTTCAAGCAAATTCCAAGAATTATTTTTTTAATAGTTTCTTTAAAGTTCTTCGGCAATGAACTTCACACGTGCATTATGAATTTAGTTTCGGCTCACATCTATAAGGCACTAATAATAGTATTACTCAACAAGTGATTGTGGAAAAGATACAGAACACACAAGAAAATTGTAAAACCTATGCTCTGGAGAGAAACATCGAGTCATGACTTTGATTGCTAATTTTGTTAATGCACTTAAATATGGTTTTGGAAAACATATGCATTGGTCCTAACACATCATTTCAGCCAGTGGATTTGAACTTCCGGGTTTAAATCAAGATAGAAATTCCCTCCTTGGAAGGCCGTGTGAAATTCCAAGTAGTAACGTCTTATCATCACCCCAACCGTTATCTTCGAGCATGTGTAGTACATCAGATTATGTATATAAGACCAAAGCTTTACAATTAACTTGATCTAAAAGATCTTATAAAATACCTCAAGCTAACAAGAGAGCGAAATTTCTTACAAAACGACGTCAAGTCAACGGAATACTGGAGCCGACATAAGCCATATGCCAATTTTTATACAACAAGAGATAATGTGTGCTTTTTTTATGACATAAATGGTCTTTTTGAGAAGCCTTCCTATGCCTTTGGGATAGTAGAGATCGTAAAAATCACTTCATAAAAATGAATTAGAAAACAATATCCGAAATGACTTTAGGTCTACATAATGTAAAGTATTCTGCATTGATTAAAGAGGACAATGTAATCTTACCACCACTTCACATAAAACAAAAAGATAGTCCTCAAATTCGAAAATTACCAGATGAGAAAGCTGCGTGAAATTCATTTCGACAAATTGTTTCTAACTTTATAGGGAATATCAGGAGTCCAAATTACAAAGGAATCATCCGTGATTCGCTTGAAAACTTTTCAAAAATCAGTAAACATTAATTAAATAAAATTTCTTATCCATGCTTGTTTGTGTTTCTAAATTTTTAATTTTAGGTGCAAAAATTTTACCAAAAATGCGTTTATTGCATTCGCATTTGGACTTTTTTCCGGAAATCCTTGGTGCCGTAAGCGACAAACATGGTGAACGATTTCATCAACAACTTAAGACCTTTGAGCAACGTTATCAGGAACTATGGAATGAAAATATGATGGGAACTTTTATTTGGTTTCGTATAAGGGAATCAAACTCAAACAAGTAAGAGTGCTATATTCGTCCATGCCGAATCTTATATACCCTTCACAACGCGTAGTCATGCAATAACAGTAGTTTGTATCACCATTCATCCCATATGAAATACGTATGTATGTACAAACATATAAAAAACACACTTATTAAAAAACATCCCATTGTAAAATTATAAATTTACGTATGTATGTAAAAAAAATAAAAAATAACTTTAAAAAAAAAATAAAAAAAAATTAAAAAAAAAATTTAAAAAATTTTTTTTAAAAAATAATTAAATAAAAAATAAATATAAAACAAAAAAGAAATAAAAAAAAAATTTAAAAAAAAAATATAAAAAAAAATTTAAAAAAAAAAAATAAAAAAAATATAAATAATATATTAAATAAAAAATAAAAAAAAAAATAAAAAAAAAAAAAAAAAAAATTTAAAAAAAATATAAAAAATTTTTTTTTTGCTCAGCTGGGATTCAATGCCACGGTTACTCTAACCAGTATACACGTTTGTATGTATGTATGTTGTTGTTGTAATGTTGTTTTTGTGAAAAAAAACCGAGGTGGTCGTGGGTTTTTGCTCATATCTCAGGTGTTTATATACCGATGTTTCTGATTTTCAATACCGATCTACTCCCGAATATTTCTGATATTTTAATACCTCATCCGGGTCCAAGCGATGTCGGGGGGCTTCAAAAAGTTGATTTCAACATACACACGGACAGACGGACAGACTGACAGAGCTTAATCGACTTCCCTATTCATAAGCTTTCAGAAAATATATACTTTATGGGGTCGGAAATGAAAATTGTAGAAATTTCACACGGAATGACAAACCTATATATACCCTTTTTCACTGTGTGAAGGGTATAAAAATTATAAATAGGAGACAAAACAAAAGTCGAAAAAATTTTTAGCTTATTCTTTGTTAATCTTGTTGATTAAAATATAACTACTTGTTACCTCTGTTTATACTTTTACTTTATCGGGAATAAAACTCGAATAAATCGATGGATTTTAACACGTTGGCTGTCACGTCACACGTTTTTATGCGACACCTAAATGTTACCTTGAGGCCTCGTCGCACATTTTCGTACATTTTAGTATGGATGTTTACATAGAATTTGGATTCTCTGGCCTGTGGTGTACATTTTGGTGTATTTCCCGTGGCCGCTGTGTATTTTTAGTGGTATTTTTTTGGGCTCCACGAAAAGCCCCCCAATGAAATAACGCCCAAACGAAAAATGAAATATTCCCCAAATTTTTTTCATACATTTTTGGGTGTTATTTCATATGAAATAACTGCCAATTTTTTTGGGCCGTCTTTCATTTTTTTTGGAAATTATTTCATTTCTCATTTGGGGTTTTTAAATTATGAAATAATCTCCAATGAAATAACACCCAACAAATTTTTAAATTCGGGGCTTGTTTCATAGCGTGTATAATTTGGGTGATATTTCATTTTGTATTCGGGGTATATTTCATTTTTAAAGCTTTTGGTTTTGGGGGTGTTTGTAAATAAATTATATAAAAATAGGCCTTTTACAAGAAAACTTTTAGCCTGTGAATATCTTACAATATCTTTTTAAATACATAAATGATAACGTTCTGGATTTGGATGGTGCGACCTTCGTGACAGACTACGAAATAAGTCTACGGACGGCAATAATGATTGTTTTCCCTAAATCAAAAGTAATCGTTTGTTGGTTCCACTTCTGCCAAGCAGTAAGGAGGTCCATAATAATAAAGTGTAACCAACTGGCAGCATTTGTACATACAACGTATATTTTCTCCATTTTGATTTCATGAGCAACCATTTTGTTTTTTTACCCTTTCTTACGTATAATGTATTAAGTTTATTATTTATGTATGTACATGAAAATAATTTTTTGGTAGTTGGGTTTCAAAAATAAATATATTGGAAATATTAAACAATTCTTTGTCCATACTTCCTCACATCTCCATTACAGAAAATTACTGCCTTCTTTACAATATTGTAACTATAATAACGTCTCCCATGAGTTGGATTTTCAAGCCATTCGTAAAGTTTTAGCACAGCTCGTTGGTGGCTGATCTGATATTGCTTCCATCGTATAAGGGAAATTTACTGCACTAGACTTAGTTCATTTACAAAACCAAAAGTAGTCACTATTAAACGAGCTTTGTATGTTTTTTCACAAAAAAAAAACTAATTTTAAATGCTGGCACACTTTCCTTATTATGAAGAAGACGCCTGCGGGCCTCCACACGATTTATATCAATAAATTTGCGATTTTGCTGTTGGTCCATATTGACTTCATGAAATCAGTAATGAAACTGACTCTTTTATGAATTTTGGGCATAATTTCATTTTTTTCCGACTTTTTCCTCGATAACTCTAAAACTGATGGCTAGATCAGATAATGAAATTAGAAAAACTTATGCTTAACAAAATCGAGTACGTCGTTCCAAAATTAAGATAAGATGTATGGAGCAGGCAGCCTCTTTAAAAATCTAAAATTAAAAAAAAAAATTTTGAAAAAAAAAACCTTACCATAGAATTTGAAATTATGTATGATGATTTTTGCAGTTAGGTGACTATAGCGGATCAAAAAAAATATAGTGGTTATTCTGGGAATTTTTGCTTGTTACATAGTGTAATATAAAATATATAATATTGTTCAATATGGTTTTTGGTTTAAAACAATAATAAGCTAACGATCTGCAATAACATAAACATTGTTTACTATCGATCCTTATTATTTTCCTAATTTATACTTTCAATATTTTTGTTAACTCAGTTTTGTTATCATTAAAGGAAAAAAGAAAACACCTAAAATAAAATTTTCGACAATTTTTAGCGATACAAATTTTACAAAGCAATAAACAATTGATAAATAAAACTAATAAGTTGACAGCGCTGTTTCTTATAAGCATTTGTTTATTTTTGAGGTGGCCAGTATTTAACAAAATGTTGGTTAAACAACAGAGCATGATGTTATGCTCCGTGTTCTTGTATTTTGTAATTCCTAATTTTTAATTGCTAAACTTCTTGTTCTAAATTAGTATTTTTAAATCTTACGCAGGTTTGAGTTTAATTAATATTGTCTTTTTTATACAAAATTTAATTTACAAAATAAATATTAGTTAAAGTGCGATTACAATGTTTGTAAAATCATCTTGAAATATTAATTAATTCAAAAGGCTTCAGCTGTACCTGCAAAGACTACTTTTGGTACGTGTTTTTGTTGTCTGTTTATTTTTGTTGAAGCGTTTTCAGCCGGCTGATTTCCATTAATCAACACTCTTGAAGATGCCACAAAAATGCATATGCAAGTATATTATATGCATATTTTTAACTCAAATGTTTTGCTGATTTTTTTCTATCTTTGATAAAATTTGTTACTAAAAATTGTTTAAAAATATTTGTTTTAGCTCTGCAGAAGTAAGATTTGATCAACTTAACCATTGCCAACGATGTGTTTTTTAAGTTCAACATATTGAACATACATATGTAATTACATATCGATGGTCACATATAGAAAACTCCTAACTAGCATTTTTTACGAAATTGTGTTTTTCATTGATTCCAATACATTTCACACATATACACCTCTACACAAAAATTTTATGTAATAGTATAAACAATTTCAATTACAAATTACATTATAATAATACAGTTTCTATTACTTTTTTGCCTTCTCCTGTACATATTGTTACAATTTTTTGAGTTAGGGCCTTTCTACCTGTGATCAACGATATAATTTTGCCACATAGCACCTGTTTATAGATTATGAGGCGACTAAAATCGTCTTGTAGATTAGCTCATAAATAAATACAAGTGTTGTATTTTCTAATTCTCGCTCATTTGTTAAATTTGTAAGAACTGAAAACAGATTTACATACATATTCGGATAATCCTTAATTGTTGTTGTTAAATAGTTCATTGAATAGGTTGAATTTTTTAACATTGTATTCATGTTATTCATAGGTTAAGAAGCGAGTAAAACCATCTTTCTAAACTTTCACATGTTATTACGGTTGCATATGAAAATAGATTTACCTATCCGGATAATCCTTTTTAGTTGTTTCAAAATCTGTAAATATGTGTGTATGTAGAATTAAAAAAAATATTTCATCTGTTGATATGATATTTTGTTATTTATTGTTCATCTTTTTCTAGCATCTACTAAGTAAGAGACCTGAATAGTGTTAAAAATAAAGCGCATGCAAATGCACAGAAATTTGTATAGGTTTTTGCAAATAAGCTAGCCTTAGAAGAATTTCTCCATGGTGGAGTTAATATAGGGTTGTTAAACGGACAAAGAACAACTAACTTGTTCGAAACCAGCCAGATTTGTTTTAATACAACATAGAACTTAAACACATAATCCACAATTATGTTGCATCGAACAGCGCTCTATTTAATTTGTTTCAACATGTTGTTGTAGATATGTATTGCAACAAAATGTTGTATATCGTTTTTGTCGAATGTTTGCTGAAAATTTTGGCAAATTTCTTCCAACAGCATGTTTTGGTATGCAGCAGTAGTTTTCATAAAAACGTTCTGCAGTTGCGTGCTGATGTCGCGCGCCAAGATACAAGATAGCGAGTGGCATTATGATGGTTGTTGATTATGCTGATGGTGAGTAACAAGTTGTTGTCCCATTGATGTTTGCTTCATGTATACATGTGTAAGTTTACAGCCATACTAAAGTATACATACATATGTATGTATGTATGGATGTATATTTTGCTTCTAATACTCATCAAACAATTCGTATAAGGATTTACTATGTCACACAATTTCACTCACACACTAATACAATTTGTTTTGTTTACAAATATTATGCTCTTCGCCGTAATTTGTGCGGCCTGTATCATTTTTACAATTGGCTTGAAAGCAGCAATGCTCACCTCTCAAAATCAAAATCATATCCTTTTGTTACTCCAAGGAATGCACAATAAAAGAACAATATTTAAAACAGTATCGAGCTAATGGCCATCGAGCAACAGTCGCGATTACTGTAAACGGAAATACTTTATTCTCGTCAAGGCCTACTTTACTCAACGCGATATCGTGAGCTGTATATAAAAATATTTGAAAAAAAAAATCGTGAACGTCAATTTTGTTGTTTTTATTAATACAAAAATTACATACACATTCAAACAAATCAAATCATAGAATAATTTATTGGAAATAATAATTTTTCTGATTAAACAACTTAGTCTGCAACGATTTTTTTGTGGTCAATGCACAGAAATATTTATTTGAATAAGGTGTGTATTTTTGAAGACACTAATTGCTTTTAATGATTAAATTGAGTTGTGAACAACTAATTTTTAGAGCAAAAAATAAGAAGATTATAATCATGATCTTTTATGCATTTTAGTGATTTAACCAGAATAAAGATGGATATTTCCGCATACCAGCACATGAACATACGCATGAGCACTCGTGGAAAGCGACCCCTTCGTAATTTAACTCCAACCGATAAAGTAAGGGCCATACAACGTATACACAATGGAGAAACTAAGGCGTCTGTATCGCGAGACATTGGTGTCCCGGAGTCTACTCTTCGAGGTTGGTGTAAAAATGAGCAAAAATTGCGTTTCATGTGTCGTCAGTTAGGAGCTGCAGACCAATTATCAACGATGCAAAGCATGGAAACCCCACCCGAAAAACGTCCCCGTTTTGACAGCCATCTTCAGAGCCCGAAATATCCAGCGTCTGTTAGCTACGACGAATTTGGGTACAGCCGTTTGCCATTAAATGGTATTAGTTTTCCTTCAAGTGGTAATAACGCGATTTTAGAGAAAATAGCCCTTAACGAAATAATGAAAAGGCACATCATGCCAACCGATAGTGCCACTAAACCACCAGTAGACAATATTTCTAGCCAAATGTCGAGCATTATAGGAGGTCACATTCCTCTGGCAGGTGATTACAATCCGAAAATATCCATGATGCAGAATTTGAACTTATTATCTCTATTAAGTCCAAATTTGGCCACGATACCAAACATCAACTCAAATGTTAGCGGCTCTCAAGATGCTGTTAAGAATAAAATATCTCTGCGCTTAAAAGATGTAGCAAAGGACAATGACAAAGTCATTTGCAATGGAAGTGTTCACAGCAATAACAATAATACCAGTACTAACAATGCAGTCTCATTGTCTGTTAAAAATTGGGCCAAAGATCCAGCTGAAAAGAATCTGCTGTGTTTCTCAAATCAAATTACTAAAGAAAGTGCATTAGCAAATACCATTACCGCGACAAATAATATCAGCGCCGTTAACCAAACCATTAATGATTCGAACAATAACAGCGTAAAGGATAAAAACAGTTCCCTGTCTTCGCTAGAAGGATCTTTGGAAATTTCGGATTTGACACCACCATTACCCCTAAGCATTTTACAAATACCTAATACAAACAACAATACAGGTGATCCTGAAAATGGTAATATTGCACTGCTAGAATGGTGCAAAGTTTTCAATGCCAGCTTAAATTTTCTGGCTCTAGCTGCAGCAGCTGCCGCTCTCCAACCGAACAGCTCTATAAATGCCCCTAATGCCATAAAAAAGGAAAATAATATTCTCTATAAAGAACTCACCAAAACTGCAAACATTTTCGATTCGGCAAATAATCCCACATCGTTTATTAGTAATGATCTTTCCAATGACAGTAATTTTGATAGCGAACCAGAGGATTTATCAGTACGATCAACAGCCACATCCCAATTATCTAGTCCAACAAATAGCCGCTCACAAAGTCCTCTTAAAAGCAATGGCTCCGGCTCACCCTTGCACAGTGATGGTGAACACTAAGATGTCAATGTGTGTTAATTGCATTTGGATTTTTGTGCTCGCTCAGTTTAATCAAACCCCACAAATTCATTTTAATATAATTTATAATTAAAATTTTGTATGCGTTGCTTCCAAGTTATTTATTTATTTTTTTATTAAATTTAGTAACTCAATAGAATCTACTAATTCAGTAATATCAGTAACACAAATATACATACATACATACATACATACATACATACATACATACATACATACATACATACATATTAGCAAATAATTCTAACAAATATATATTTACTTCACGCCACACATACATACTTACGTACATATATAGAATATTAACACACACAGTAAAACTCGTAAAGAAATAAAAAAATATTAAAAAAATCGCACATGCATAAATACATAATTCCAAAAACAAAAACATATATCCTTGTCATTAACAACTAGAAACTTATATTTATTTAGATTCTTTTGTCGTTCTAGTATAAATAAAATATTTTGACTGTAATTGAGTATTTATTAAATAAACATAATTATTTAATATTTTGTAAATACATCAACTGACTTTCATATCCACTTACATTTTTTTTACATCACAAGCTGTGTTAAAAAAAACCATTTGTATCGGTTAACCAGTTATACTTAATTTATAAAGAAATTGTTTTTATTGTTTTTAATGATAAAAAAAAATTACGAAAATAATTAGGAAAAATGTTTTTTTATTTTATTTCTTAAACGTAATGATTTTTATTACTATTAAGTAAACATTTTTAATAATTTTTAAATACTACAGCTTAAAAATATTAATAACGGTTATAGTTTAACAGATATATTTTAAAAACTTGGTTATAAAAGACATTATTATAACATATAATTGTTTTTTTTTTTTTATATTTTTGGCATACAATTCGAACTAGTATTTTATAGATTATAAATAATCCTGTAGGTACTCGAAATCGACTGTTTGAAGAGTACTTAGTACTTACTTAAATAGTTTCATCAATGTTGTATTTTTACTGCCGTATATTCATAAAAAAATATTTTAGGTTCATTGAAGTCTTATTTGGCAAAGTTCTCTTAATAAACCTAAAAAATTTTTAAGAATACGGCAGCTAAGGTTTTATTGTTTTAGGCAACAAATTAGTTTTGACAATGGGTTTTATTATTCATTCTGTTCCGCGTGTTCCGAAGCAAAATTAAAAATTATTTAATCCGTAATCGTTAAATTTTTGCGGCCTATATTTCTTTTCTAATAACAGAGGTTTTCATTAAAAAAAAAATGTTAACATCGCTTCTAGATATTTTGTTACCAACATCTGACACAATTAAAATAAAAACAGAGATTTTAAATTGAACTTGCGGAAAGTTTTTATCTCATTCAATAAATAATTGCTTATCGGTCGGTCGATATATTTTTCCGTAAAATTTTTCTTTCCGTGCCGAACGAAAAACACCACCCAATGTGTGTTTTATTTATAAAAATGGTTGTTTTTAACTAATATAATTCTAAATCTATTATTAACTTGAACACAATCCTACTAACTCTACTAACTCTTAATGTAAATGTGTGTGTGTGTATGGATGTTTGCCACTCTTAATCACGTAAAAACGGCTGAAGCGAACTAAATAATATTCGGCTCACAGATAGATAACAACCGAGGTTAACTTATAGGCTACCATTTATCACGATAATCAAGCAAATACGAGGAAATACTTAGGCAATAAATATGTATGTTTTTTGTATTTTGTTAGTCGGTTGTTCAAGAGTTTCGATTCTCCAAAATTTACACGTACACCCAACGTTGTATTTTGACTTAAATATTTGCATTAAATCCTATCCCATTAATATGAATCCTTTTATGTATGTTTAAATGTCTTGATATTTTTATTCAAGCACACAAAAAATGCCTGGACGGATTAAAATGAAATTTGCCGCACAAGTAGATTACAGCCTGAATTATTACATAAAGAGGCTACCTTTCGTGCCGATAACTATGAAGACGAAGTCGGGGGCACAGGCTAATCTTCTATAACTTTTGGCAAAGAAACCTTGAAAAATATTTTTTTTATTAAGTGTACGGTAAGCATAGTATACAGTGAATATATGTACATATATATATGCATATATACACTTATACTTACATACATACATACAAACACACATACATGAGATGTAAACATATCGCATACTTAATTAAACGAAACAATTTTTTTCATAAGTAAAAAAATAAAATAAAAAATTAATTAGAAATTAACAAATGTGTATTTTTTACGTGCTGTGAGCACTTTACAGTAGGAATATAAGTATTGTTGTCAGAAATGCAGATTTCTCTGAATTTTGCTGATTTTATAATTCTAAAATGCAAAATGTAGATTCGAAAATTGAAAAAAATTCATATTTATAATAAGTTTTAGAAAGTTTAGCAACTGAAATCAACAATACTTGAGTATGTATAGGGATTAATAAAAATAGTAATGAGAAAGTAATTAAAATCAAATCGTTAAGTTTTGCTAAATTACAAAAGTATGTACTTAGGTAGTTATCATTTTTAAATAAAAATCGTTCCCAAAAATTAATTGATAATTGTACTAAATTATTAGATTAAGTTTGTGTTTTGAAGATCAAATAATACTCCAAATCTCATAATAAATGTTAACACACATTCATTTTCCAGTAAGAGTGTACATAGGTATACAAATTACAACCTAGATTTCAGATTTTATGTTACACGCCATCTTTGGTTTTTAAATTTTACATAATTAACTGTTTTTCATTTGATACCCATATTGATGGGATTAAAACAAAAATTTTCCGCCATTTTGTTTTAAAAGCAGTCTTAAATTTTACACTTTCTATTCTGTATGTTTTTGTTTTCTGTATTTTACTTGTCATGCCCTCACATTTGATAGCCATATTGTGGGGGCTAAAGGCGACAAAGCCGTAACTACTATACTTGACTCATATATGCGCCATTTAATCTAGGACGCCATCCTGTAATTGTTTTAATCAAAGTACTAGTCGCATGTTTTGTAAAAAAAAAAGCAAGGACGAATAATATTTCTACCGTTTCCAGATGTAGATTTTATTGCCAATAACTTGAAATCACAGGTAATTCAAAAATACTATGTTTTAATTTTTAATTCCAAGAACCATGCCAAATACCGTTGTACAATGCAAAATGAATATAATCCTGGAGATTGGCGCTTATTTATTGATTCTTCCAAAAGTAGCTTAAAAGCAGTTTTGCTACATGTCACTAATTTAAAATTTTTTTATACGCGTAGAACCCTAGCCTTAAATTTTGCACCTGCAGCGCCTGAGATACCCCTAAACGGGCCAAATGTATGACCAGCGCAACTTTATTTTTCATTCCCAACATTTGTTTCTAAGGCCTAGGATTCACTCCTAGGGGGATAAAATGTATGACCGACCTTCATTGTTTTTTGTTCTTAACATTTTCTTAAATTATACTTTCCCTTTATCACCATCCCTTAGGGGGGCTCCCATACAAATATTGCGTTTTATGAAATTCTTAAATTAATTAAAATTTGTCGACTTTTGTGAATAAAATCAAAAGTTGCTAACAGATTTTAATCATTTATGGCTTGTTTTGTTAGCAGCTTTGTTTTTTATATGTTCGCAAAAAATTTGAAGCCTAGCTGCATTTTTTAATTTTTTATGAATTTTTAAAGAACAAAAATTTCGAAATTTTGATAAAAAAATTAATTTTTTTTTTCAAAAAAAAAATTATTTTTCTAAAACGACTACGGATATTAGAAAGAAATTTTACTTTTCTTAAAGGAAATTTTATTGCGGAATTTCGATTTTTTAAGTTTTTGGAATAAGCTAAAGCGTTTTTGAGTTACGCGAACATATGTGGTGCAACCTCCTCCATTTTCGAAATAACGGTATATCTCGAAAACCAGAGCCAATCTTAAAAAACCGAGGGCACCACTGGATTTAGCGTACCCGAATTATGTTCAAACGCTAGGTGCCCGGCTTGTCACGAAAAAAAGTGTCAATTTCATGCACAGTGTTATTTTTAATTTTTAATGATTTTGAATATAATGTTATTTTTGTCGTCATAATTTTTATACCCTTCACACAGTGAAAAAGGGTATATATAGGTTTGTCATTCCGTGTGAAATTTCTACAATTTTCATTTCCGACCCCATAAAGTATATATTTTCTGAAAGCTTATGAATAGAGGAGTCGATTAAGCCCTGACCGTCTGTCCGTCTGTCCGTCTGTCCGTCTGACCGTCTGTCCGTGTGTATGTTGAAATCAACTTTTTGAAGCCCCCCGACATAGGTTGGACCCGGGTAAGGTATTAAAATATCAGAAATATTCGGGAGTAGATCGGTATTGAAAATCAGAAACATCGGTACATAAACAACTGAGATATGAGCAAAAACCCACGACCACCTCGATTTTCTTTTCATAAAAACAACATTACAACAACAACATACATACATACAAACGTGTATACTGGTTAGAGAAAACGTGGCATCGAATCCCAGCTGAGGCAAAAAAATTTTTTTTTAAATTTTTTTAAAATTTTTTTTTTTAATTTTTTTTTTATTTTTTTTTTATTTTTTATTTAATATATTATATATATTTTTATTATTATTTTTTTTTATTTTTTTTTTTTTAATTTTTTTTTTATTTTTTTTTTTTTTTATATATATTATATATGTATATAATAATTTTTTTTTTTTAATTTTTTTTTAAAATTTTTTTTTTTTAAATTTTTTTTTTATTTTTTATTTTTTTTTTGTTTTTTTTAACATACATACGTGAATTTACTGTTATTGCATGACTACACGTTGTGAAGGGTATATAAGATTCGGCACGGCCGAATATAGCGCTTTTACTTGTTTTAAATCATACTATTTTTAAATGATAACCATTTTGGAATTTTTACGAAAAGTAAACATTAAATGATACAATTCAAACAAATGCTTGATTATTGTGACAAAATATATGATGAAAAGAAACAAAAATAGCTATTAATTGTTTTCGACAACCAAATATTGTTTTAGAAAAAATAATATGACCGTCGTGATCATGTCGTAACCATGGTTTTTCTTTGCGTGTAGGATTTACTATTCAGCCAGTGATTTTCATTAAACGTTTAAGTGATTTTGGTCTATCACTGTCTAGTGAAATAGTAGGCTTCACAACAGACGGAGCGTCTATAACCTGCATCCAAGCAGCAACTAGCGATATCACTGACATATTTTACATTAAACTACTTGTTGAATTAGTCATAGAATTTTTTAGATCTTTCGAAAGTCTCCAACAGAAAATGAGGTTTTGTAAAAACGTGTTATAAGTAGAAGTAAAAGGAAAAGAATTACAACTGATTTTCGGTTGCAAAAAAAGATGGAACAAGTTTCGCAGAAAAAACCTTTTGCCTCAATGATATAAATCTATATAAAGCCGATGCTGAAGTCGTATTTAGGCTCAAAGGAATGTCAAAAACGAATTGCAAATTAAATGATGAATTGCAAAAAACTCTTTCTAAAAGAATACAAGAAGGAAGAACAATTTACTCAGCACTTTTGAAATACGTATTTCAATAATCCAAAATGGGAATAATTTCGATTTATCATTTCTTAATGATAGCACTGTCGATTCTAATTTTTCTATAGTAACAAAATCAAACAAAGCGATCGACATGTGCACAAGTTCTACAAAAGCTCACAACATAAAAAGTTATGTATACAAATATTGGAAAATAAATAGATCTTTTTATTTCTGAGAACAAGTGAGGAGTATCTCTGCATACTATATATTAATACTAATTAACTAAATGACCTACAAGCATTGAATTCGAACTCTGGTTCTCAAACTGAATATATATGTAGGTAATAGAAATAGATCAAACTATCTGATGAAATTTTAAATGCATTAATGCTAAATGTCAAACAAACTTTTTCGGAAAACATAGTTAAGTTTGTTTTATATACAGCGTTCGTGATATACAGCGTTCATTTTTAAAGTGGTTCAAACCCATTTAAAGTAATATTTATAAAGTCTTTCATATTCTATATATTTCCATTCTCAAAAATAAAGACAACTTCTAAAATTTTTTTTTTTAATATTTTGAATTTGAATTCATTCACAATCTTTAAAATATCATTACACAAATGTGAATAGACTTACACCATTTTATAAATTTGTAACTCATATATTTTTTCTCTTACCTAATAAGAATACTGAACAATTTATTTAGTTTTTCGGCCCCGGGGGCCGAATTACGGCATTCAAACGTGATCGAAATTGGAAAATTCTTATTAGAATCTCTATACCTAAAGCGCAGCGAACTCTATTGTTCGAGTAAAATTTCGATCGATATCGAATGCCGTAATTCGTCCCCCGGTTTTTTACTCTTTCAGCTGGTGGTTTTTTCTAAATGTAAATTTTTCGAATGTCGCATACACCGGGTTTTTTCATTTTTAGTTTTCTTTGTAACCATACATACCATAATAAATATGTATTTTACTCAAAAAATTTCCAAAAATCAGAGAATTTATTAAATACTCTTCCATAATATTGTAAGAAATTTATTTGTTGTTTCAAAAACAAATGTTAAATAAGAAAAATAAATAGGCCTTAATATTATTTTCTTTAAATGGAGAGTAGGTATTTGATACGTTGTTGGGCTTATAATTTGCTGTAATAATTAACTTCTTAGTTAAATAAATTTTTTTTCTTCTTAATTATTGATGTTTGATCCTACTTCACACTAATAGTGTAAGCGCTACAAAGCTTACAATATTTTTTTAATCTCTTCCAGAGCAAATACCGATTGCTTTTAACAAATTAGTTTAGTTCTTAAAAAACGTAGTGGCAACAACGTAAATTTATATTTTATATTTACAGTATGAATAACATTTTTGATGACTTACTTACTTACTTAGAAAATTAAATTTTAAACAAAACAATTAAAAATGTCGCAGTAGAAACGAAAAAATATAAATCACAATTTAGTTGTCATATTTTGTTTCATGTAGAGAAACAATGACATTTTAAAATTTATAAACTTTACCTTAAAAGTTAATGGTAATTAAAGCATAAACTTAACTTTACAATCACTTTTGGGTAAAAAGTGCCTGTCCTTTAACATCTTTATTTCAAATAACGGCATTTTATAATAATGCTATTGAATGTGTGTCAACTTAAAATGAAATTAAACCATAGAACAAACTAGTTTATATCTTTATATGTATCTCTGTCATGGGTATAAGAAAGAATTATACTTTATGTATTCGACCGGTTAACCGGTTTTTTTTTTCTAAATTTTCAAAAAAGCAACCGTTTTTTTAATTCTGAATTTCAAGCTATTTGAAAACCGATTTCTTAAAAATTACGAATAATCGATCACCCTAGTAAATACTAAATAAATATGTATATGAATTACTTTACTTAAGTTCTGAATTTTCCTATTGCAGCTTGTTATTTTGTAACAAAATTAAACTAAAATTATTTTAATTAATTGTGTTGTAAATACATACATAAGTATAAATAAGAAATGAGGAAAAATTTTAAAAGTTGAAATTTTAAAATCCCGAATCCCGGGATTCGCAAAATCAATCCCGTTTAGCATCCCTAGTACTTACATATCGTCGTTCGTAAATTATTGTGTTCTATATGTATAGGTTTTATATGCCACATAGAACACAATGGGCCTCATGCATAAAACGTGAGCTTGAGCTGTGACACGTTTTTTTGAGTAAAAGGTGCTTGTCGAATGCATAATAAAATTTGATGAATTTGCTTTTACTTACTGCTTACGTTTGAACTCGTTTTGCTCAGTTTCAACTAAGTTAGATGAGCATGTGCTTAATTATTATTATTTTTTTTATTTAATTAATAATAAAATGATAAATACATAGGTTTGATGATAGTAGCATCTGCTGGTTGGCTAATTACTTTTTTGAGGAGTCAGAAGAAACACGTGGTGGTGCCCTCAGCAACTATGATAAAATTAAACTGTATTTAAGATTTTGTGCCGCTCCTGGATGGTATAGCCACGGATATTGGAGTCCATCAATCAACTGTGTCGCGAACTATTGCGGAAGTTGCGAAACTTATATCTGCCAAAGCAAGCGAGTGGATAAAATTCCCGAAAGATGCAGATGAAATAAAAGATTCTCAAATGAAATGGCAAGGAAATTATTGATTTCCATTTGCAATTGGAGTGATTGATTGTACGCATATAAAAATTAAAAAACCCTCAAATCAAAGCGATGAGTATATTTGTAGAAAAGGCTCCACTCTATGAATGTGCAGGCAACTTGTGATGGAAAAGAACTTTTTACAAGCGTTGACATATCCTGGCCTGGTTCAGTTCACGACTTACGTATCTTACGAAATAGCGAGTTATGTAGAATTATGCAAAATGCCACAAACGATGCATTACTTCTCGGTGATGAGGGCTATGGAATATGCCCATGGCTAATGACACCATTCCGGAATCCAACAACTGACATAGGAAAAACATTCAACAAATTGTTTACAAGGGAACGTGTCATTGTAGAACGGTGTTTTGGGCAATTTAAACAAAGATTTTCGATACTTCAATACAAAATTCATGTATCGACAGAGTTAGCGCCCTACGTAATAGCCAGTTGTTTCATTTTGCATAACATAGCTAAATTTTTAAAAGACGATTATATCCTTATCAATGACGATTACAACAATAATGATGTATGCCAATTAGAAAATGATATCAAACAACAAACAGCAAGAAATTCAGAAGCTGGAAAAAACAAAAGGATGATCGCAAATTTGTTATCAAATTAGTTTATTATACAAATAATATAAATGGAAATCTTAAATATTTTTTTGGTCTATAAAAATAAAAAAAACGTAAATACGTTTCATTGTAATTCAATTTTAGGCATTAAATACATATACACATATTAATAAAAATCAAAATTCATGTAATTGCAGGTTTCTTTTCACAAGTTTTAACAAAACAAGCCTCTGCAGACTTTGAAAATTCAAATTTCTTGTCTCATCAGTTTCATAGCGACTCAAAACTTCTGTTGACTTTTTGTTAACCTTCAAAATAAACAACATATAGCAAAATGTTAAATAAAATAAAAAAAAAATATTACGGTTGATCATCATTATCAGTGCAACGTCGCTTTCTCTGATGTTTTGCTACTGGTGTTGCTGTTCTTTTTGTTTCTGAGGATGTTATTGCTGATATCTCTTCTAATGTATCAAACGTACAGTTGTCACCATTAGTTCCAAGAGAGAGATGAACTGTAAAAAAATAAACGAAGAGCGAAATCAACAACAATTCGATAACGCTACACTTGCCTGGAAGTTTGTTTGTTGAGGGATTTGAATTAGCACAAAGCAATTGTGACAAATCAGTTTCCCAGTTTTTTAAATTTATTTTTTTATTGCCTGCTTTATTTATGTCTATTTTATTTTTTATACGACATTTCATATTAGCTATTTATTTTATTATATTGTTACGTTTATACCTTTTATAAATGTTGGATTATTTCCTTTAAATAAACTTTGAGTTCTTTTATTGCAATCAAAAACAGTTGAAATTTGTTATAAAATTAAGAGTACTTTATTTACTTAAACACACTCAAAGATTGCTTCAATATCACTTTACTTATTGTTATACACACTTTAATACGCACCTTACAAGCTCTATTGTAATACTGATTATGTTAGCTGTGTTTTTCGGCTATTTATAGTAACATAGTGGTGTTCGGTAACATTCGACAAAGTTCTCGTATGTACATTCTAGTACATTCGAAAACCGTTACATTTAAATTAAGACGTTAAGTAATATGCACGAATAATAGAAGTGCCTAAAAATATGCTACACATAATAACAAACATCATGTTCGAACAATCAGCGAAATAAACTAATACAAATAAAACTACAGTAACTTAAACTACAACAACTAAAATAAATTATAATGTAAATTAAGCTACTTAAAAATAAATCTGTAACAATATTTTTCCCCGTTAATTGAATTCCAAATTTCTGCTTAATTTCTTTTACACATTCTTCTATAGTTTGTTTTTTTTTTATTTTTTATAATTGGCAATTGACTCTTTTCTAATAAATATTTATGTATTTTGTTTTATTTTTCCCACTAAAAATTTTGAAATGTCGTCATTTTCTACTTTATTATTATTATTATTATTTAGTTCTATTTCTACTTCACTTTCACTTGACGACATGTTTACACTTCAATAACAATTACACGTTTGAACTCCCTTTGCTCAAGTAATTGCAATTGGTTTGAACTCTTTTATGCATACGAAATTGAGCAAAAGCTGTTGCTATTTGATAGAACTCGACTTTATGAGCAATTGCTCACCTGCTTCAACTTAGCGCTTTTACTCGTTTTTATGCATGAGACTCAATAACCTACGAACGACGATATGTATTTAAATTCGATCTCTATGTTGTTATAGTTTTGTTTATGTATTAAATCAATTCAAAAAAGTGTTGTATGTGTAGATTAGTCTTTATACTTATTTGTTTGCTTGTATCTATCCTACCTATCCTCCTATCTCATTTAAGCTAAATATTAGTTATCTATTTAACATATTGACAACACTTCGGCGTGTAATTTGATTTTCTGAGATCCGCGAAATATGTCCCCCTTTAAATTCCAATATTCACGTTGAATGCGTATTGATATTGATAGTCCGGAAAATGGACATGGATCGTTTATATCATCAGTGTTTTCTTTTTAGAAACATTTTCTTTATCTGTCCAACAATAATAATACTAGGAAAAGTGAATCTCGTAAAGAGCGCCATTGTTATTGTTTTATAGTTTACGGAAGGTATAGACCAAAATTTTGACGGTAGCGTTGTAGAATTTAACAAGGTAGGTTCCGTTGGGGAAAATATCCTCTTTGTCTATGGTAATTATACCCTCATATCCATTTAAAAGAACTATATCTGACATAATTTCTTCTATTATTGGCAAATGGTAATGGCTTATTGTCAGACAGACGGATGACATTCCTTGAAAAAAATTATGTAAACATTTGGTGTCATGTTCATATTCTTTTATATTCGTAATACAGTTTTGTTTAGCTTTCGATACTTATCCTTTGGCTTGAATTATTGAAAGCAAAGTTGTATTTTATTTTTTTGTATTATATTTTATATATATATATTTATGTAATTTATAATTTTATATTAATATTTTATTCGAACTTTATTCATTAAATCTACTGCAAATCATTTTTTTTTACTCAAGTTCATTTGTACAATTAATTAATTTTGTAAAACACTTCCTTATTCTTTTTAAGAATATTAAAAATTATTCCGATGTTAGCCAAGTGGAATGCATTTTCGAAGCCAGTTACAATTTTATCATCACCTCTCTTTATCGGTATACTCACAATTAGTACTGACCACTGCTTTTTAATCAAAAGACTTGTAATAACGGAAAGTCAAGGTGACACGCCCACTTTAGCGCTCACCTCCCATATAACGCTTTATCTAAAATTCATATAGTGTATCTATGGACAAAGATTTTGGAATAATAGAGGGATCTATATTGAAACATCTAAGTTCAATTTACCAGCAGAAACTATTTTGAGACGGCTACTTTAACGCCCACTTCTCACAAAATCTATTGATAATGAAGTTAAAAGATCTTAAAAGCGACAGAAATAGATGTATGATGACAAAAGATAATCATTTTAAAGCTCACCTCTTATATAATGATTTTTTTTTAATTCATATAATTTCTCCATGGAAGAAAATTGAAAAGTTACACTATGTACTTCACAAAAATCTTTAAAGTCAACTTGGAGTTAGACCTCGAATAAATAATCACTAAGAATCAATGTTAACAAACGTAAAAAACAAAAAGTACAATTACAAATAAGAGCACTATATTCGGCTGAATCTTTTGTACCCACCACCAATTTGATGTACTTTTATAGCACAGAATTTATTATTTTGTTTTTAACAGCAATCGCTGTGGAATAATCTCTATACTAAAATGTATATCACTTCCTTTGTATAACTTCCATATTTCATGACTCTACGTCAATGCGTTTAGACACAATTTGTTCTGACCTACTTTTTACTTCTATCTAATTTCGTACAACAAAACAAATACAAGCAAAAAAAATTGCCAGATTGTAATTTTGTAGCAACGCCTCGCTTAAAGCACCCACCGTGTCGCCACCCGCAGATAACTTCAAATTACAATAAAAAATTAAAATATTTACAGCCTATATATTTTTTTTTATTTAAAATAACACAACGTTTTTGTTAATAATTATTATTAGTTTTTAGTTAGGAAACATTGTTAAAATAAACAAGTAAAGAGCGCTGTATTCGGCCGTGCCGAATCTTATATACCCTTCACAACGTGTAGTCATGCAATAACAGTAGTTTGTGTCACCATTCATCCCATATGAGATACGTAAATACATATAAAAACATACAGATATAAAAACATCCCATTGTAAAATTATAAATTCACGTATGTATGTTAAAAAAACAAAAAAAAAAAAATAAAAAAAAAATTTTAAAAAAAATTTAAAAAAAAATTAAAAAAAAAAAATTAAAAATAAAATTATTATATATATAAAACAAAAAAAAATTAAAAAAAAAAAATTTAAAAAAAATAATTAAAAAAATAATTAAAAAAAAAAATTTTAAAAAAATTGAAAAAAAATTTTTTTGGCTCAGCTGGGATTCGAAGCCACGTTTTCTCTAACCAGTATACACGTTTGTATGTATGTTGTTGTTGTAATGTTGTTTTTGTGAAAAAAAATCGAGGTGGTCGTGGGTTTTTGCTCATATCTCAGTTGTTTATGTACCAATGCTTCTGATTTTCAATACCGATCTACTCCCAAATATTTCTGATATTTTAATACTTTACCCGGGTCCAACCTATGTCGGGGGGCTTCAAAAAGTTGATTTCAACATACACACGGACAGACGGTCAGACGGACAGACTGACAGAGCTTAATCGACTCCCCTATTCATAAGCTTTCAGCAAATATATACTTTATGGGGTCGGAAATGATAATTTTAGAAATTTCACACGGAATGACAAACCTATATATACCCTTTTTCACTGTGTGAAGGGTATAAAAAGTAGCTTAAGCTGTTCCGTTGTATGCGGAGATTCAACTTTAGTGTTCTTTAATTAATATTTATTTGTTTTATTAATAGTATCAATTTAAGATTCTTGCCAAATCGACCAACAAAAATCTGCAAGCATTCCTTCCGATGGGTTTCCATTATAACGCTTCTCTATATGAGACAGCACAAAGATTATCCGGAAAAAAATCTAGATGCGAGTCCAAAAAATGAATTTTAGAGGAAATTTTACATTTTGTAGGCAGAAAGTTGTTCTTCGATGATTTCATGGTTGTTTTCAGCTTTTCTGTTTCACAAAAGCTGTCCATGCTCTTTCTTCCACATAATTAAATTTCGTTCTAAAGATCTCGTCCTTCATTAGCTGTCGTATTTGTGGATCTACAAATATGCCATCTTTTATTTTAGCATCTCTGATTCTAGAAAATTTGCTCTTAATGTATAGAAAGCCTTCACCGTCCTTTTTCATTGCTATGACAAAATTTTTCATTAGGCCTAGCTTCATATGAAGAGGAGGCAGAAGAATTTTATCTTTTTGAATTAAAGGCTCTTCTGCAAAATTTTTTCCTCCTGGAATAAAATTTACTCTTTTCGGTCAAATTTTAACGTTGTAGCGTTCTTCTTTCGCGCGGTTATACCATTTACATAAGAAGCAACAAAACACATATGTTCCATGAGTAATGTGAATATTTAATTTTTTGTAGTATCATCTTCATGCTACAATAGTTTTCTTTCATACATATTTCATGCATACGCGATTGGGGCAGATGGAAATTTGTTGCCATTGTAAAGTAAAACGGCTTTCAAACTTGTCTTGGATGAATCAATAAAAACCCTCCAATCTTCAGATTTATGAATGAAACACAGTTGTCGCAAAAGTCCATCAGCAATGTCACAAAATACCAAACCTTCCTCTTTCCTGAAATAACTCAAAAAAGGTTGTTCTCTATTTCGAAAGTACGAGACGTTAAGGTCCTTTTGCACCAAATTCAATTCTTTTAATTGGGATGTAAGAAGCTCAGACTTGTTTTTTGAGAGCCCTAATTTACGAACTAAGTTATTCATATCAGTTTAATACGGAAAATAAGGTTTACTCGTTGGACTTCCAAATGAATGCGACGAAACACCCATGCTGGCGTAAGTGGATTCAGTTGCTGCAGAAAGCCCATATCTTTAATCGTCTGTAGGAGGCAATGGAGGTAAAAATTTACTTGTAAACTGGTCGTTTGACACATGAAGTATTTGGATATATAACTTTATTTTTGTTTTTTTTTTTTGAAAACCCACGTGTTTTAGTATGGCAAAAGTAGCAATCATTTTGATGATTGTGTGGTTCACTCCAAATCGCTGGCTGTAAAGACTTATGACTTCCTTTTAACCAACCTCTCAAAGACCTTGCACAGCTACTACAACATATTTTCGGAAGCCAATATTTATCTCTATCATCGATAGGAAACCCAAAATAACGGCGATAAGCGTCTTCAATCTTGGAAGATATTGTCTCCCGTTGAGAACCACATACGTAACAAAATAAATTTGGAGATTTGCTACAACTCCTTGACATTTTGTAATATGACGGCGTTTGTGGATTCTTTAATTGCTTTATTTCTTTACACAATTACAAAGTACACTATAAGTTCTATTTACTGTTGCCGATTTTAACCGCACGATATTCAAATTAAAAGTGACTCACTTATTGCCCATCAGCTTCTATAGATACAATAAATACTATAATCTACCCTAATGTTCTTAATTTGAAATCACGGGTAATTGAAAAATACTGTTATAATTTTTAATGCCAAGAACCATGCAAAATACCGTTGTACTTTATTTCCATTACACAGAAAAAATTTTATTCAAAAATGTTCAATCAAATTTATAACTGATTTATTGAAAAGTTTTAATAATATTTTTAACCCATTTAATAAAATTTATTAAAAGGTTTTGAGTTTGATTGAAAAACAAATCAAATTGTGTAATTAAAAAAAAATTGCATAGGAACCTACGTTAAAAATGTCAGAAAAATTTATCAATAGTATAAAATAATAAAATTAAATCATATATTTTTAAAAATATAAAGCAGAAACGATATTTGTTCGACGAAGCGCATTTTTAATTTAATAAAATTTTGGTTCCTAGAGAATGGTGATCCGTACCACATATTGGAGACTACAAAGGATAGTTTGCATAAATCATTTGAGGGTATAATAACGACAATGACGTAGGTTGGCCATTAAAACCGTATGAAATAACATTTTATAAAATTTTTCTGTAGTCTGTCGCAAGTCAATGATAATAAAATACAATGACTAAATGTATCCCAAACATGCCTTTATATTTAGTTTATTTTCTGCAAAAGACATCTTTTGCAAATTGGTAAGCAGTTAAAAAAATGTTCTCATTCTTCAATAAACCCCTTTTTACTTTCTTTCTAGGCCCTTAACACCAATTCATAGTTAAGTTTCGTCATTGGATAACGCCAACAATACCTCCATATGTACTTACAAACATATTTAAGTAATATTTTTATTATTGCTAGTTTCTTTACCACTAATGTAGTTAAAAAATTTTTATACAAAATATATGTATGTAAATATAAGTAAATGTATGTATTAATTCTAAAAACAAATAAATAAATGTAAACATCTTTCATCTTTTATTTGGAAGAGTTTTAATTGTTATAGTAAATATTTTATATAGATTAATACAAAAATTTCGATTATAGACAAGGTTGGATTAATTAAAATAATATTTAAAAATTGTTAGTATCACCCTGTAATTACTTTTTACAATCCACACACTTTACCATTTACTCATGTACATATCCTAAATATCATTCAATAAACGTCTTATAGTAAAGTTCATCTTGTGTACTTAATTAAACATTTATTTAAATTCCGCTAAAAGCCTCACAGAGGTTATGGGCCCAGGGTGCCAAATAATTTGTTATTAAGTCGGTCGAGTGTTTGTTTAAAAACTTTTGTGTAATTATAAAATTCGTGTTTGTACATTTGTGAAAAATGTCAAGTTCGATGCAAATCGAAAAACTGAATGAGATCAACTATCCAAGTTGGTCAATACACATGAGAAGTCTTCTGATCACGTTGGACTACTGGACGGTGGTAGAAAATATTTGTTCGCCAACAGCATCAGCAGAAGAAAAAGCCAAATGGAAATCAACGGACCAAAAAGCATTGGCTACGATCACATTAAGTATTAAACCCACTGAGTTAATACACATTAAAAAATGTAGATCCGCCAGAGAAGCTTGGGAAAAATTGAACTCTGTGTACATAGCAAAAAGTCCTGCCCGTAAGGTTAATTTATTTAAAAAATTGGTAAGATTTAAAATACAAGATTCAATAAGCTACACACAGCAAATTAACGAGTTTAGTAATTTGGTGGAGTCGGTAAAAAATATCGATGTGTCTGTCCGCGATGACTTTATTAGAATTTTGTTGCTTTGTAGTCTCTTCGATGACTTTGAAAGTTTTATTGTAGCCATAGAAAGTATAGACAAATTACCAACAATAGATCAATTGAAGGTCAAGATATTGGAAGAGCATCAACGTCGCAGCGAAAAAGTCAACATTGTTAAAGAGCACGTATTTGCAGCGAATTCAAAAATGAAATAAAAATTTAAAAATAAATACCAAACGAATAGGAAATATAACAACATCAAGTGCCATATAAAATCACAATGCAATAAGAAAGAAATTGTGATGAGTGTAAGAGAATGTGATTTAAGCTCAAATCAGAATGAGTGGATCGTAGATAGTGGAGTACGTGGTTTACAATTTGGCGACATTCAGAATTTTTCGTGTATTACATGTGCTATGTGTAAGCTGACGGTTCAACCATTTCCAAGTTATGGTGAACGTTTTACAAAGAGAGTTTTAGAGTTAGCGCACACAGATATATGTGGTCCCATGAGGATATCAAGTAAAGGAGGTTCACGTTATTTCATATCTTTTTAGATGATTTTTCGCGCTCTACAACCATATATTTTTTGAAGAAAAAATCTGACGCATTCGTTGCATTTAAAGATTTTCACACCAATGCAGAAAGACAGACGGGTTTGAAGCTCAAAATCTTACGTAGCGACAATGGTTGTGAATACACAAATAATAATTTTCAAAACTATTTATTGTCTGCAGGTATATCGCATCAAACAACCGTGTGTTATACTCCTCAACAAAATGGAATTGCAGAAAGGGCAAACAGAACAATAATAGAGATGGCCCGTTGTTTGCTTATGGATTCTGGTTTGTCGCATACGTTATGGTCTGAAGCTGTAAATACCGCCACATACTTGAGGAATCGCTGCCCAACAAAAGTGCTGTCAAAATGTACCCCTTACGAGTGTTGGTTTGGACGTAAACCCTCAGTATCTCATCTACGTACATTTGGTTGTATTGCAGTTGCTTTAGATAAAAAACCTGGTCGTTCTAAACTCAAACCAAAAGGCAAGAAATAAACGTTTGTTGGTTATTCGCACAAAACTAAAGGCTACCGCTTTTATGATAATGAGACCAAAACAATTGTTATTGCTCGTAGTGTAATTTTCTTTGAACCTAACATGCAGCCAGCTGATACTCGCAAAAATGAAAACAACACAAATACCGAAAAAAATAGTACTGATGATTGGTTTGACATAATAATAAATGAGAGAGAAAATAGCAGAGATAATAACAAAGCAGTCAAGCAAATTGTGTCAAATACGGAAAGCAGTGAAGAAATAGATGACGATAATAATGTAAGTTCTGAGGACGATAATAATAGTGAAGGTGGTTTATAAAGAAAAAGAGGAAGGCCACGATTAGAAAAAACTGGAAAAAGAAGTCGCCCTAAAAAGGTTCGTGTAGTTGGAAATACCGATACCATCAACGGGTTAATTGTGGACAACGAAAATCCAAAAACAGTCCAGGAAGCAATGGAAAGTAAAAATTCAAATTTTTGGAGAGATGCGATGAAATCTGAATTCAACACATTGCAAAATAGCAACACATGGGAGCTAGTGGAGAGGCCTAAAGATAAAAATATTATAGGTTCTAAGTGGGTCTTCGTGACAAAAACAAACTCGTCGGGAAATATAGAAAAATATAAGGCACGCCTTGTGGCACAAGGTTTTTCCCAAAACTACACAGTTGACTACACCGAAACTTACTCCCCCGTTGCAAGATATTCTACAATTAGAATACTATTTGCTATTGGAGTACAAAAGAAGATGCTGGTCGTTGCTGCTTATTTGAACGGTGAGTTACAGGAAGAGGTGTATATGCATCAACCACAAATGTTTGTTGATGAAAAATATCCGTGTCATGTGTGTAGGCTAAAAAAGTCGCTTTATGGGCTGAAACAGGCCGGTCGAGATTGGTATCGTAAAATTAACCAAATACTTGTTGATCTCAATTTTATTCGGTGTAAAGCCGATAATTGTTTGTACACAATGAACAGAAATGGAGAACTGGTATTAATAGCTATATATGTTGATGACATATTGTTGTCCTGCTCATCTAAGAGAACTATGAGTGAGGTTGTGGCGAAACTAAACTTACATATTGACGCCATAGATAGAGGACCAGTTAAATACTATTTGGGGATGCAAATAGAAAGAGATGGTCCTAGAGGGGCAATAAAAATACACCAAGCGAAGTATATAAAAGAATTACTTGAACAATGGAAAATGACTGACTGTAAACCATCAACTACCCCATGTGCTGCTGGTATGGTTTTAGAAAAGTGTACAGGAGAAAATTGCTGTGGTTTTGATACAAAAGCTTATCAGTCCCTCATCGGTTCACTTAATTACTTGTCTGTTATATCTCGTCCGGATATTACACATATCGTGTCAAAGCTTTCGCAGTTCAATACACATTCGGAAAAAGAACATTTTATAGCAGCTAAACATGTTTTGAGATATCTCAAACACAAGCCCAAAGGTACGTTATGTTACAATTCTACTAATGGTTTAATATGTTACACAGATGCTGACTGGGGCTCCGATACAAGTGACAGGAAGTCGTATAGTGGGTTCGTCTTATTTCTGGCAGGTGGACCGATATCCTGGGAGTCAAGGAAACAGAATATTGTATCTCTAAGTTCCATGGAAGCCGAATACGTAGCTATGTGCCAAGGAGCAAAAGAAGTTGTATTCCATCGTAGCGTTCTATCTGAAATTGGTTTTCCAGACTACACTACAGATCCTACAAAAGTTATTTGTGACAATCAAAGTGCCATATTTCTCGTACAAAATCCAGTGGCACATAAAAGAAGCAAGCATATAGATATACGCTACCATTATACTCGTGAAAAATTTGAATCAAATGAAATTATAATTCCGTACGTCTGTTAAAATGAAAATATTGCAGATTTGGTTACTAAATGTTTAGGAAAAGAAATGCATTTGAAATTCTGTAATATGATGAATTTATGTCATAAATTATTGTAATTATATAAAATTTTGTTTATTATATTGAATATAATTGTTTTTGTGTAAAGTATTTGGATTGAGGAAGAGTATGTTAGTATCACCCTGTAATTACCATTTACAATCCACACCCTTTACCATTTACTCATGTACATATCCTAAATATCATTTTTATATCTTGTAAGTTGCTCATTCAATAAACGTCTTATAGTAAAGTTCATCTCGTGTACTTAATTTAACACTTATTTAAATTCCGCTAAAAGCCTCACAAAAATTACAGAATTTTCATTAAATTTTTTTATACATTGTTAATTGATATTTTACCAAAAATTTTTCCAATTAAACTATTAATTTTCATTTAACTAATAGCATCATTTCGATGATTGGAGCAAAATCAAATAAATATAATATTAATTTGGTAATTAAAATTCATATTTTTTTTTTTCTGTGTACCTGCTCACCTAACGAAATGTTACATATATCATATGTAAGGCTGGTTGCATTACAATATTGGGTACCTGCGGTAAATTGACAATCAAATCTACATTTTTTAACCGATTTTTATGGTTTATGACTTTTTTTTATTTCCAAGATAAGTAGCTCTCAGTGCAAAATGTTGAATATTTGCTTTATATTTTTTTTAATTCCATTTTTAAATTAAAAAATATTACGAATTTTGCAGGAAAAAAATTTTTTCCATTAATATCTGAATAATTCCAAAACGATAAGAGGTAGAGAAAAATTCTATTCGACTAAAATAAATTTTAATTTTGTTACACAAAACTTAAAGCCTGAGAAAAAATCGCTGCATGGATATGCCTACCTCCCATACATCCTGAATTAAAAAATTTGATTTTAAGCCACAATTTATAAAATAATGTAGCAAAAACTTGTATGTATATGTTCTGTAAAATTTAAAATTCTAGCGTTGTTGCAATTGTTTTTGCATTCGTTGCAAGGACATTCCTTCCTCCCATATATCCTTTTTTTAAAAAAACTATGTTTTAGAATCATTTATGATTAGAATACATTAAAAATTAAAAAGTGATTCTTAAATAATGCGTTATAAATCTGTTGTAAATTTGGTTTCATTCGGTACATTCATTTCTATAAAAATGCGAAAATATGATGGTGGTACTAAGTAAAATTTAACCTAAATGCTATTGCTTTTGTTTTCTTATTATATTTTTTTTAGCTTTTATCCGATTTTAGTCCAATATTGTTTAAAATTTTTGTAATCAAATGGACTTTACAATAGAATTACAAAACTATGGATTTTGTTAGTTACTGTGGTACAAAACATCTTCCGAAGTGACAATAATTGGTGATAAACAATACAATGTTCATAACATCTTTGCTTTGTTCCACTATAACTCAAGTATATTTTATACAATTAGCCCCTATTGGAAGCGTAATTTAGCATCCTTTGAAACAAGATATAATTAATTTTAATTGAGCCAGCATTTGACTGTGGATAGCGGGTGAAAGGGAAGTATACATCGAAAACTACAAATGTTCCGTTATGTTGTAAATGTGACGAATTAAAAAATTTGATCTGTCTGTAAAATTTTACATGCTAGCGTTGTTGTAAATGGTGCAAGGGCATGCCTACCTCCCATATATCCAATTCTTAAAGCTCAATTTTAGCTAAAATTATGATTAGAATGCAATAAAATTCCGAAAATAATGAATTTAGTTTTGCTATAAATTTTGTTTTTTACTTGCATTTAAGATTTTAACTTTTTCGAAAATAATACCTCTTATCTCCGTTGAAGTTTTTGCTTCATTTAGAGTAATGAAATGACTACCTCCTACATGTCCTTTTTTATCAAGAACTAAATTTTATAATTATTTAAATCAAAACTAAAAACTAATAATTGGTTTTGTATACATATTCTAAATAAGTAATAAAATTTATTTTAATTGTAATTAATTATATTGTCTTTTGAAATGTATTTTTCAATTTCTTTAAAATTCATCTTTTTTTTTTTAAGGTGTTTTGTGGATCTAAGGGATGTAAGTTTTGGATCTGACATTAATAATAAATGTGCCATCAAATCTCTATTTGTATATTGTCTGGTTATTTTTCTTGTATGCGAAAATCGCACACTCCTAATATTTAAATAACTGGCTTCCAAGGCTTCTTCGGACAAACACCCTGGAATAAAAAAAAAATTAAAAAACAATTAAATACAATTACATATTGACAAGCTAAAGTATTCAGTAACATCACACCCATTCACTAGAACCTTATGAACCGTACTTGGCATGTAATACCATCCATACTGACTTAAATATAAGTGTCTTGTACTATTTAATAGCTCTTTAAATGTTGTTACATAAACTGGGACTCCGCACGATAAAACTCTTAATATTATGCCAAAATTGTCAATAACATTTTAATAAATTCCCGTAATTTAAGCAGAAATTTCACTATTAGCAAGAAATCGTCGAGCCAAAGAAAAACGGGAGTTCAAGGTAATGTCAATATTTATTTAATACTAGAAAAGCCTGGCGTTGCTACGCCCCTTAATGAATTTTTATTCATTACATTCAGATCATTCATATCAAGTGCAAAAACCTAAAAATTTTCACTTTTTTTAATGGGCGCGGCACTGCCCACTTTTCTAATCACGGAACTGTATAGTCATGACAACTCAATTTGTGTGCAAAGTTTCACAATCTAGTGCAAGTAGCTAAAAATTAAAACTTATTTTTGATGGGCGTGGCCTGCCTACTTTTCTAATCACGAAATTATATAGTCATTACAGCTCAATATGTGTGTGCAAAGTTTCAGAAATATCGATCTAGTGCAAAAACCTAAAAATTTCAACTTTTTTTAATGGGCGCGGCACTGCCCACTTTTCTAATCACGGAACTGTATAGTCATGACAACTCAATATGTGTGCAAAGTTTCACAAAAATCGGTGAAGTTCAAGTAGCTGAAAATTATAACTTTTTTTATGGGGGTGGCACTGCCCACTTTTCTTATCACGAAATTATTTAGTCATGACAGCTCGATATGTGTGCAAAGTTTCAGAAAAATCGGTCAAGTGCAAGTAGCTAAAACTGATAACTAATTTTGTATGGGCGTGGCCCCGCCCACTTTTTGCCACCCATAAACACTCCCTGAAATGTGTACAACAACTTGCCAAAGTTTGAGTCCCATCGGTTTTATAGTTTCGGAGTCTATAGCTAACACACACACACAGAGTTTCACTTTTATATACACTCAGGTCTTTTTTTATGCGGTAGATGCGTTCCGCATAAAACCGCATAAAAAAAATCGCATAAAAAAAGACTCTAGCTTCATGCAAAAACTAGGAATACGTTCCGGAATTTAAAAAAATCACATAAATTGAAATTAAAGTATTAAAAATGTACCAAATTCGCATAAAAAAAGGAAAATTCATTTTTTTTAATGGCTCTGATTGATGATTCGCCTAGTTTAAAGTGGTCTGCCAGAGCCTTATTTTTAGCTCCATTAGCTAAGTGGTCCAAAATTTCGATTTTGGTCTCTAAAGAAATCGTTTGTCGTTTTTTCTTATTTTTCTCCATATCAATTTCTTAAAATCGAATCCAAAAATTTTATGTTAGCATTGAAACCATACAAAAAATTACACTTACTTTTTGGAGCGAAACTTCAACACCTTCGATAATTAAAATTTAAAAATCTCTGTAAAATTCCACCACAATAAATATTTTAAATTTAATGCAAAATTCAACTATCAATGACTAAACTGCAAACGTACGTTAGAACATTTCTTCGTCGACTGCTTACAAAATCTTTAAGGAAAATCCCAAATTTCAAATAATCGCTGCTGGTCTTTGCATGAAACGCATTAATTAACAGAAAGTACAAACCTTAACAGAAATATCAAAGCCCAGTGTTATCAATTATCTAAATATTATTTTTATATAAAAAAAAAATTTTAAATATTTAAAAACCGCATAAATTCAAATTCGCATAAAAAAATTCCGCATAAAAAAGACCTGAGTGTATATAGATTTCATCTTTTTTATCTTTTTTATCTTTTTTTTAATATTTTTTAATCTGTTTTTTTTAACTTTTTTTTTATTTATTTTTAACATATGTATGTACGTAAATTTATAATTTTACAATGGTATGTTTTTATATATGTATGTATGCTTTTTATATGTATTTACGTATTTCTTATGAGATGAATGGCGATACAAACTATTGTTATTGCATGACTGCACGTTGTGAAGGGTATATAAGATTCGGCACTGCCGAATATAGCACTCTTACTTGTTTTTTATACCCTTCACACAGTGAAGTTTGTACTAAAAGTATCATTTCACTGAGATCATTCAACTAGGTTGATAACATAAAAAATTAGAAATTTATTGCTTACTAGAAATGCCCCAGCAGTTCCAATACTTGCGAAGTGAGAAGTGATTTTGTCACGTCCTTATCATTGCTAATACTAATTTTTGAAAAAATCTGTTATTTTCTTTTGTACATTTTAGCAGCAGCTCTCAAAAAAAATTGTTAAATTTTTTCCAATTCATCAATAAATCAATTTCTTTCTTGAAGAAAACACCGTAAACCACTTAAATATTCCACTGCATTACTTACAGATAGAATTGGTACATACTCATTATCATCATCCTCGTTAGCTTGATTGAAGCTCAGAAACGCTTTTCTCCTCGTTAGGTGGTAAATTTTCGTCCTGAGTTACAAAATTTTCAAATTCAGCTCCAAATTCTAAAACAGAGTCAGCCGTTATAAATTTTTCATCTTCGCGATCTTCTATCGCTGGCAGTTCGTGAGATTCCGAAACAAACTTACACCGAAATATATAAAGTCATATAAATTGGAAAAAAATAAGCCTGTATCCTTTAAAATCAACTTTTTAGAGCAGTTAAAAATGGTACTAGAAGCTACCACCCAATATGCTCGCTTGGCTGTATACAATGCTGCTAACATATCAAGGCTTTTCTTGAAATCTCTAAAAAGCATATTTGCTTACGTATTATATTTTGTCGATGGTATGCCTTGAAAGCATGAATGATCCCCTGATCTAAAGGCTGTAAAATTGAGGTGATATATGCTGGTAAATATCGAACGTCAACGTTCTTATCTGCTTATGGGCTGTGTCTACGAATAAGATTGCTTTTCTATTTTGTTGAATAATTTTTTCATCAAAAGCTAGTATTATTTCAGCCCAAATGTCCTGTGTCGTCCATGCCTTGTTTTGCGAAAAATACTTAATTTTTTTATTTTTAAAACATCGAGGCTGTTTTGGTTTACCTATGGCAAACATAGTCAGTTACATTGCACGAAAGGAGTAAAGTTTTACGTTCTTTTGACTACGTCATTCCAGAAATTTTGAAACCACTCCTATTGAGTGTTAATAAGGGCAATGCTTTGAAAAGTAGTCCCGTTTTATCGGCATTAAATATGTAACTTGCCTTGTATCCAGCGGTAAAATTTGGGAGAATTTCTTGAATATTGCTTGCTTGCTTATCAGCAGATCTTGAATCTTTTTTAAACTAATCCCCTTTCTCCGTTACCATCGGTATAGCCAGCCAGGTGTAGGAATTGTTTGGCCTTTTCCATTAGCATATTGTTTGACACTCCAGCGCCAGACAACCTTATTTGATCAAACCATTTCGATAATGCCTTATCCTTATCCTTATCCTTTTTTTTTTTTTTTTTTTTATTTTCGACTCGATTTTTTCTTTGCGACATATATTGCATGTTTTGCTGCTTTGAATAATAGAACTTTTGTCACTTAGAATACGATTTACGGTGTCTACAAATATCTTGTTTAGTAGAATGTTTAGTTTCATTTATAATTGAAAGCTTTTGATTTATAGACAAGCATATTCTTTTGTTAGCACTCATTTTTCATCGCATTTATTCATGATGCATATAGAAGACAATTTCTTTTGTAATTTATTCAAATTATTGAAAATTATGGTGCATAAAAGCGATAAATGCATATTGACAAAATTTTTATGTATATTTTAAATTACAAGCTGATATTTCACAGGCTTGGATGCATAAAAGCGAGAAATGCTTATAACCGACGTGCATATAAATAAGCGATAAATACTGTAATTTCTCTATGAATAAAGATTTTGGAATACTAAAGGACTATATTGAAATATCTAAGTTATGTTTATTAGCAGAAACTTTATTGACACGCGTACTTTAACGGCCACTTTCATTGAAAGACTAAATTTACGAAAACATTTTACTAGCATATCGAAGTTATAATGGGTGGTTTAATTTTAAGGGAGTTGTTGATTTTGAATAAAACACCAATTATTTAGGAAATTATTACCATTTATTTTTATAATGATAATATTTGTATGCTTCAATTATGTATGGAACAAAATATCGGCCAAATGGCCCACCCAACCTAGGCGGCACACCTCGGTCCGATAGTCCAAATTTTCAATGACACTATTTATGCTCCATTGTTGGGCACGATGATGAGTCGAGGTTGCTTGCTCTTTTGCCACGTTATCGTGAAAAACAGCAATGTTTCCCATTCAACGAACTAAGATGGCATTCACAGATGTTTTCACATTTCATACAGACCTGCTTTGCAGACATTTAAATATTTTTTACAATTCTCACGATTGTGGACGAATTCGAACGATTATGTTGACCAAAAGAATCAGAAAGTGCACAAAATGCATTTTGATTTGAACGCCCATTTTCATAAAAAACCTGAATAACTTTAAAGCGTTGCTCATTTCCACGGATCAAATTGAGTAAGTTTGAGATTGAGAAATGTCAAATGAAATGCAGAAAACAAATTTAAAGACTAGCTGTAGTTCACCTTCAACATGGGCCCTTAAAATTTAACCACCCTCTACAAAGAAAGTGATACATATTTTATTATAAAGAGATTATTCAATAGCGATTAACAAAATAATAAATATTGTGCTTTAAATGTACACAAAATTGGTGGTGGGTATAAAAGATTCGGCACAGCCGAATATAGTGCTCTTACTTGTTCAACATTAAAAAGATATGTAGAACTACACTGGGTAACATAATTTTGTTTGCATTTGAGCTTTGGATAACATAGTATTAAATTTGTCTTATCTAGTGGCAAATGATGTCCGGGAAATGGGCGCAATATATTGTAATTTAATGGGAATTCGTTTTATCCAAAAAAATAATATGGAAAATTTAAATATGTTCCCTGTAAATTAAAAGAGCGAGGAACTTCACAAGCTGCCACTAATATAATATTAAACGTATTTTATTAATTATAATACAAAGAGCTACTTTTTCTTGGACAAACTTAACGAATATGTTTACCATTAATGGCTCCTAGGCAATTCGGCATTCCGGTCTTCACATAAAACTTGTCACATATAGTTTAAAATTCGTCTCAAATTGCTTCGCATGTTTAGTAAGCGAATTTCGTAGCAGTTTAAATTCCAAGCTTATAAGGTAAAGCGAGACCTTAGATACTGCTTCCTTGTGTAACTGAAATTACTTTACTTACTTTAAAATAACGACAAGTTTACTTACGTTTTTGTTACTGCCAGTCGTGTCTTGCCACCTATGGCTTTTCTGTTGGAAAATGATTTCATTTTGTTTCTCAAAAGAGACAACAATAAATTGGAGTTAGCTACGGTCATACGAGATACTTTAAATAAGTGTTCTTTTTCTTGTAGCTGCCGTTCATATCTTTGGTAAAAGCATTTTTCATCTGTAGTTAGATTTACCGGCCGCACCCATGATCGTCGCATATTTCCTACGCTGCAACCGCTGCACAGAGGAGTATTTGGCCTGAAAAGCTGGCCAAACTTATTAAACGTGTTTTTTGAATTAAAAGTTTTAGTTTTTTGATAGTTTTAGGTGTAGTATGATATAAAAAGTCTAGTGGCAGAATTAAAAAAAAATTACACTGCGCAACAAAAGTATACTGCCTACCCTAGAAATAAAAGTATGTAAACTATATGGATTTTGATGCCGTTAATTCAAATCTGTTTTCCGTTTTCCTCTAGTACGTAAGGATTTTCTTTTAAAGGCGTGGCATATTTCTCACCCTGAATCGTTAGGTTGTCTAATATATTTTGCAAAACTTGAAAACGGGTTCTCCGATTTTAAAAGCAGGAGGATCAGAAGATGCACCGGAAAATTCTGCTTAAACTAATCAAACACATTTCTTTTTTATCTATTACTATTTCGGAGTTATCAAAAATTTAATGGCAACAAAAATTTTCCTCCAAAATTCGTCAAATTTTTCGTTTTCAAAATGCAATAAAAAAAAATTAAAGAACCAAAAAGTTTAAATTTTAAAGATTTTTCCAAAAGCCACATTCCTAAGGAATAAAAGACAGTTTAAATAGTAAAACTGAATTAACAAATGTTGATTTTAAAGGTTTAAACTCATTCTTGACAGACTGTCTAATTCGAAAAAAAATTTTGCTCTTATAAAGGAGTATGTTTTTTATGAAAAAATGCTTTATCATATTTATTTTATATTGTCTAATACTTAATAAACGGAAAAGTTAAACTAATAAAAATTCCTTAATAATTATTATGTCGAATGTATATACTCATTAGCTGCATCATCGGTGTCAGGAAGAAGAAGTGTAATGGTTTCTGATGAAAAAGCTTTTTTATTAATCCGTTCTCTTTGCGTACTGCAGCTTATAAAAGGGTCACTGCTTAGAAATAACCTATACAAGACATTTTGATTTGTATCGCTTCTGCTGAATTTCTTCGAATCATTCGTACGATATAATCGTAAGTGCTTATTTCTGGCCTAGGCAGCTTCTTCTGACAATTGGCAGGATTGCTTGCTTTTTAACACTACCGCCATGAATAAGAATCTTGTAGGACTCATAGGGTGCCAATTGTAAAGTTGCACACATATTTCGGCAGTTTTATGTACATATTCCTCAAATTTCTTAATATTAATTCGGTGTCCGATAGTTATTGCTTCCAATATTATTTTCAGGCGGTTGATTTATTCTTCATTTATTCCAGTGATTTTCGATGCAGTTGCTGGGTCCGAAAAAATCTTATTGATGTGTTGCCATTATTAGTGTTACTGCCAGTAGTCCCATCTCGTCTTTAAGTTTTTTGAATGAATATCGTCCTCTCTTTAACAATTTCTTTATCTTCATCGCTCCTTGCGTGCCACTTTTGAATTGGTAGTTTATATGAGAGATGAAGTATCGATTATAAAAAGCGTATGCGTGCATGTTAAGATAGTCCAAAACTCAAGGCATCACAGTTCAGAAGAACATTTTTCTTCAACGCGTTAATATCTTTCGAAGTTTGGCCGCAAATGTAACATCTCATTGTGGATTTTGTTAATATCTTTAAAAATTCAATTTGATTATTTATGTATCCTATTTCTTACTTCGTGATGGCAGTGGTTTCCTGCAAAAAACGGATGCGGATTGGTCTACACAGCCTAGTTAAGGATGGTATTGGATTTCGCCATATCGTTTTTATTTTTATACCCGCCACCAAAATAATGGTGGCTGTATATTCATTTTGTCATTCCGTTTGTAACACATTGAAATATCCATTTTAGACCCCATAAAGTATATATATTCTGAATCAGGGTTTGATTTGATGACGATCTAGCTATGTCCGTCCGTCTGTTGAAAGCACGATAGAGGTCACACAGAAAAAGGTAGGGGGCTCAAATTTTGCCAGAATCTTTCTTATAGACAAGGTATTGGTATTGGTATTGAAAATGGGCTAAATCGGAATATTAAGAAGAGAGTTATAGCTCGAAAAGCAAGAGTAGGTCGAAAAAACCGTGTCCTTCGAACATCGAATAAAATGGAATTGTGTCCAAACGCATTAAGGTCGACTCATGAAACTTCGAACATATATGTCTTGGGTAAAAACAATATTTTTCCCCGAAAACTATCTAAATCTATGCATAAGCAAAGGAGTAATCGATCAAAATGTACGAAAATTTATACCGCACAGTGTATTTTTCGGTATATTTAAAAACAAAAACGTCATAAAAGCAACAAAATTGGATGTACGACTCTGAAATTTTGCACACTTTGCTTCTTAGTGAGAGGCTTTTTTGTAACGGAAAATCAATGTGCCAAGCCCACTTTTACGCCCACCTCCCATATAACGTTTTACCCAAAATTTGTATAATTTCCCTATTAATAAAAATTTTGGAATAATAAAGGACTATATTGAAAAACCTAAGTTGTACCCATTAGTAAGAAGAACTTTAACACGCCTACTATAACGCCCACTTTTCACGTTATCTACCGTTAATGAAATTTAAAAGCTCATAAAACCGCCAAAATTAGAGGTATGATGATAAAATTAGCTACGTTTATCCCCCTAGGCAATGTAATTACTGCGCCAAAAAATTAAGGTGCCACGCCCACTTTTACGTCCACCTCCCATATAACGTTTTAACTAAAATTCATATAATTTCTCTATTAATAAAAATTTTGGAATAATAAAGGACTATATTGAAATATCTAAGTTGTACTCATTAGCAAAAACAACTTTGACACGCCTATTATAACGCCCACTTTTCACGTTATCTACCGTTAATGAAATTTAAAAGCTCATAAAACCGCCAAAATTAGAGGTAAGATGATAAAATTTGCTACGTATATCCCCCTAGGCAATGTAATTACTGCGCCAAAAAATTAAGGTGCCACGCCCACTTTTACGCCCACCTCCCATATAACGTTTTACCTAAACTTCATATAATTTCTCTATTAATAAAGATTTTGGAATAATAAAGGACTATATTGAAATATCTGAGTTGTACTCATTAGCAAAAACAACTTTGACACGCCTTTTATAACGCCCACTTTTCACGTTATCTACCGTTAATGAAATTTAAAAGCTCATAAAACCGCCAAAATTAGAGGTATGATGATAAATTTTGCTACGTATATCCTTCTAATTAATGTAACTGTTGTGCCAAAAGTTTAGGTGACACGCCCACTTTAACGCCTACCTCCAATATAACGGTTTATCTTAAATTCATGTAATTTCTCTATTGACAATGTTTTTGGGAAAATAAAGGACTATATTGAAATATCTAAGTTGTATTTATTAGCAGAAACTTTATTGACACGCCTACTTTAACGCCCACTTTCACTAAAATATTAAATTAACGAAAACATTTTACTATCATATTGAAGTTATTAAGGGTGGTTAAATTTTAAGGGCCGATGTTGATTTAAAAAAAAAAAAACAAATTATTTAGGAAATTATTATCATTTCTTTATATAATGATAATATTTGTATGGTTCAATTCTGTATTTCACAAAATATCGGCCAAATGCTCCCCCATCCTTGGGGCCACTCCTGTATCTGATGGTCCAAATTTTCAATGACAATGTTAATGCTCAATTGTTTGGCATGATGATGAGTCGAAGTTGACTGCTCTTTTGCCACACTATCGCAAAAAACAGCAATGGTTCCCATTCAACGAACTAAGAAGGCATTCACAGATTTTCTAACATTTTAAACAGACCTGTTTTGCAGAAATTTAAATATTTTTTACAATTCTCCCGATTATGGACGAATTTTAACGATTATGTTGATTAAAAGAATTATGAATTGCACAAAATGCATTTTGATTTAAACGCTCATTTTTATAAAAAACCTGAATAACTTTAAAGCGTTGCTCATTTCCACGGATCAAATTCAGTAAGTTTGAGATTGAGAAATGTCAAATGAAATGCAGAAAACAAAGAAAGTGATACATATTTTATTATAAAGAGATTTTTCCATAGCGATTAACAAAATAATAAATATTGTGCTTTAAATGTACACAAAATTGGTGGTGGGTATAAAAGATTCGGCACAGCCGAATATAGTGCTCTTGCTTGTATTATTAGTATTTGTGAGTAGTTTAATTGGTACACAACTGCTGTGGAATATATTAGCGCTCTAACGGCTTATCAGATGATTGGTGCGATCCATCACAGCCCCATTTGGTTCCCAGAAATTTAGTTCTTCATAGTCTAACTGCTGTAAAACCTCTTCAAGGTATATACATGAATGTGTTGCTGTGTGGTCGAGAAAAGCTTGGAGCTTCACTTCCGCTAATGTATTTTTTTAGTAATGAGTAACATGGATACACATTTTTGTTGGCATTGTATAAAATTTCATATTGCTTTTGCGTGAGCTCTGCATTTACTCCTTTCGCTGAAAGTTTATTCAAAGGATTGACTTCAGAAGTTGTTAATAATCGCTTGCAAATTCTTGCTTTTCTTGGGGATCTCGTTATATCCATTATTAATTTAGCCGCGTCATTATGTCCCGCTGCTCTTTGACTTGTGGATGCAGCAAATGTGATCAATTCTGTTGTTAATTGGTGACGAACTTCTTCGCTTCTTCGTTCTTCTTCGCTTTGTTCTTTCACTAGCTTCATTAAATTCTTTTCACAGTCGCCCTGAAGACGAACTGCCAAATACTGGTATTGTTACAGTTTCTTCCAGCCATTTAGCGTGTATGCTTAAAAAGTGGTCCTCTTTTCGTTGTGCCAAAAGCCAATATCTTTTAAAACAATTTTTGAAATTTTTTAAACACTGCTTCAGTGCTAATATGTCCCTATCCCCTTGGCATTTTTAAATTTCGATCAATTTACTAACCAAATAATCCAATTTCTCGTCAATGGCTCCAGCATTAGATTTTTCCACTATTTGGAATAGCTGTTCTCTTGTGTAAACTTGTTCCATGTTGACTCTCGAAGTTACAAAACGGTTTTGATAAAAATTGTGTGTAATAACCCTTTACAAGTATTTTCAAGCGCCCGCTTTTATGCATTAATTGGATGGTAGCCTGATACCTGGGTGCCCATGTATTCTCTTTGTACCTGTATTTAATTTTTGTAAACTTATTTTTGTGATTAATGCTTTTAATGATTATTCTTATTAGGTACGTATATTTATTTTTTTTTGTAGAGCAGGTATATAAATAAAAATATCTTTTATGGGGATAACTATCTATATATATAAAAGAGTAACGTGACTGACTGACTGATTCATCATCGCACAGCCCAAACGCAAAGAGCTAGAGACATGAAATTTGGACAATCGGTTCCTTTTTCAATGTATAGCTCCACTAAAAAGGGATTTTTGGAAATTCGTACTTAAAGGGGGTAAAAAAGGGTAAAATCGGTAATCTTATATCTGCTAAACTAAAAATGATACAAATTAAATTGAAAAAGCATTGTAATTTGCACAAAAAATAAGCTCACAGTTGTCTGGCCTTTTTTGGAATTTTAAAGCCCTGAGGGGAAAAAACGGGTAAAAACTATAATTTGGTACTTTTTTGGTACCCTATGTAACTTCCGAACGCATAAAGCTAGGAAAAAAATTAAACTGTATTTTGTAATCCGCGAAAAAATATTAATAAGAATTCGGCACTTTTTTTAAATTCATATGTATAAGGGGTAAGAATTGTCCCTTTTTTTGGTACTTTTTTTAAAATAAACTTTTCTTATATTATTCAATGGGACAAAATTTGACAATTATTATTTCCTAATAGAATATGGACAACTATTTAGGTGAAATTTTTGAAAACTTTTCTGGGGATAAAAAAGGTACCAAAAAGGGGAAAATTCCGGAAAATATATGTAATTCCTTATTAGACGGCCAATTTTCACAAAATTTTTAATTGGGATTTCACTAGACATAAAAAATTATGTAATTTAGTAAAAATTTAAACACATTCATAACAGGGTAGAAAAGGGAAAAATCGGGAAGAGTTTGGTACTTTTTAGAACATAATTAATTTTATGCAAAAAATAGTAGATTTACTGACTTTAAATCATATCTATGAAAATATTTTGTTACATAGATATTTGAACATTTTAAACTTGGAATTTGGAACTTGGACCAAAAATGTACTTTTTCGCTTTTCTATGGTACTTTTTGTATATTCTACGTTTATAAAGTTAGAATTGTAAAATAAAGGACTATTGATTCCAGGTAAGACTAAAAATGATATGGGTGACCAAAAAGGTACTTTTTTGAATTTTTATGGTACGTTTGCGAAGCTAGAATTTTAAAATTAGTGGCTATTGATACAAGCTGAAACTGAAAATGTTATGGTCGTCCAAAAAGGTACTTTTTTTAATGTTTGTGGTACTTTTGGTATTTTCTACGATTATGAAGGTAGGATTGTACAATCAAGGACTATTGATTCCTTTTTTGAATTTTTATGCTATTTTTTGTATTTTCTACGTTTATGAAGGTAGGATTGTACAATAAGGGACTTTGATTTCAGGTGAGACCAAAAATGTTATGGGCGACTAAAAGGTACTTTTTTGAATTTGTATGGTACTTTTTATATATTCTACGTTTGCGAAGCTAGAATTTTAAAATTAGTGGCTATTGATACAAGGTGAGACCGAAAACGTTATGCCCGACCAAAAAGGTACTTTTTTGAATTTTTGTGGTACTTTTGGTATTTTCTACGTTTATGAAGGTAGGATTGTACAATCAAGGACTATTGATTCCAGGTGAGACTAAAAATGTTATGGGCGACGAAAAAGGTACTTTTTTGAATTTGTATGGTACTTTTGGTATTTTCTACGTTTATGAAGGTAGGATTGTAAAATCAAGGACTATTGATTCCAGGTGAGACTAAAAATGTTATGGGCGACCAAAAAGGTACTTTTTTGAATTTTTATGGTAATTTTGTATTTTCTACGTTAATAAAGATAGGATTATACAATCAAGGACTATTGATTCTAGGTGAGACAAAACATGTTATGGGCGACGAAAAAGGTACTTTTTTGAATTTGTATGGTACTTTTGGTATTTTCTACGTTTATGAAGGTAGGATTGTACAATCAAGGACTATTGATTCCAGGTGAGACTAAAAATGTTATGGGCGACCAAAAAGGTACTTTTTTGAATTTTTATGGTACTTTTTGTATTTTCTACGTTTATGAAGGTAGGATTGTACAATCAAGGACTATTGATTCCAGGTGAGACTAAAAATGTTATGCCCGACCAAAAAAGGTACTTTTTTGAATTTTTGTGGTACTTTTGGTATTTTCTACGTTTATGAAGGTAGGATTGTAAAATCAAGGACTATTGATTCCAGGTGAGACTAAAAATGTTATGGCCGACCAAGAAGGTACTTTTTCGCTCTTCTATAGTACTTTTTGTATTTTCTACGTTTATAAAGGTAGAATTGTAAAATAAAAAATTTTTGATTCTAGGTGAGACTAAAGATGTTATGGGCGACCAAAGAGGTACTTTTTTGAATTTGTATGGTACTTTTTGTATTTTCAACGTTTGCGAAGCTTGAATTTTAAAATTAGTGGCTATTGATACAAGGTGAGACTAAAAATGTTATCGGCGACCAAAAAGGTACTTTTTTGAATTTGTATGGTACTTTTTGTATTTTCAACGTTTATAAAGATAGGATTATACAATCAAGGACTATTGATTCTAGGTGAGACAAAAAATGTTATGGGCGACGAAAAATGTACTATTTTGAATTTGTATGGTACTTTTTGTATTTTCAACGTTTGTGAAGCTAGAATTTTGAAATTAGTGACAATTGATACAAGGTGAGACTGAAAATGTCATGGACAACCAATAAAGTACTTTTTTGATTTTTATGATACTTTTGGTATGTTCTACGTTTATGAAGGTAGAATGTTACAATCAAGGACTTTTGATTCCAGGTGAAACTGAAAATGTTATAAGCGACCACAAAGGTACTTTTTTGAATTGTTATGGTCCTTTTTGTATTTTTAACGTTTGCGAAGCAAGAATTTCGAAATTAGTGATACAAGGTAAGGCTAAATATATTAGGGGCGATCAAAAATGTACTTTTCTGAATTTTAATGAGCATTTTTGTATTTCCTACGTTTATAAAGCTAAAATAGTGAAATAAAGGATTCTTGATTCAATTTGAAAATTAAAATTATATTGGAGACACAAAAAAGCCTTTTCGCATTTTTTTGTACTCTTTGAATTTTTACGTTTGTAAACATAGATTCTTAAAATTAGTGTTTTTTGATCCGAGGTCTAAATCCTAATATTATGGATGATCAAAATTACTTTTTCTCTTTTTTTTTATATATTTTGTATACATAGAATTCTGACTGTAGGTAATAATAAGTCAAGTGGAAGTTTTGGTTACTTTTATTATTTTTAGAGTAATTTTTCCAAAATATGAATCTTAGTTTTTGAAACTCAGTAGCATTGATCTTGCTTTTAGTTAGGAAATATATCCTTACTCTACTTTTTATACCCTTCACCTGTGGTGCACAAGAGTATATATAGCTTTGTCATTCCGTTTGTAATTTCTACAATTTTCATTTCCGACCCCATAAAGTATATATTTTCTGAAAGCTTATGAATAGAGGAGTCGATTAAGCCCTGACCGTCTGTCCGTCTGTCCGTCTATCCGTCTGTCCGTCTGCCCGTCTGTCCGTGTGTAGGTTGAAATCAACTTTTAGAAGCAACTATATGTTCCTCAGATCTGTATATGGTATCAATCTCTTGGAAATATTCAGGAATGAATCGCTATTGAAATTCAGCACAATCGCCCCATAACTTTCTGAGATATGAGCAAAAAACCACGACCACCTCGCTTTTTTTCACAATTACAACAACAACATACATACATAAATATATGTAAAAACCATTCAAAAAAAGAAGAAATTACAAAAAAAAAAATATTAAAAATAAGAAAAAAATAATAAAAAAAAACTACAAAAAAAATTTTAAAAAAATTTAAAAAAAAATTTAAAAAAATTTTTTTAAAATTTTTCAAAAAAAATTTTTTAAAAAAATTTAAAAAAAATATAAAAAAAAATAATAAAATATAAATAATGTATTAAATAAAATAAAATAAAATTTTTTTGGCTCAGCTGGGATTCGATGCCACATTTATTCTAACGGGTACGTATGCACGTATTTTATATGGGATGAACAACAATTGTTATTGCATGACTACACGTTGTGAAGGGTATATAAGATTCGGCACGGCCGAATATAGCACTGTTACTTGTTATATTTCTAAGTAAATTGAATCAGAGATGCAAATTTTCATAAATTGAACCAAAAATATTTAATAATTATAAATATAACTTGAGTATTCAATAAATAGTAATAACTGCGCTAACGAAGTAGCGGGTTGAATGCTAGTAATCGATAATAAAGAATAATTGAAATTTATAATTATAGGCAGGTATTAAAATTGTGAAGTGTTAAAAGTGATGTGAATAACAGTTGAAATCAATAATTCGAAATACACAAAAGTTTATGACGATATTAATGTATAAGAAAAAGTTTCTGATGAGCAAAAATAGAAGAAATGTGAAAATTTAAAAAAAAAATCGTCAAAAAAAGTGGCGCAAATTTGCGCACACTTTTTTTTGTTTCTAAAATTAAAGATTCGAAATTTTATTATGGTATCAAACACAATTCGTAAAGATGCTAACCTCACTTTTAAAAATCTGTTCTTTTTCTTTTTTTGCAAAAAAAATTGTATAATTTTTTTAGATTTTGAATGAATTGTTTCAACATGAATATTTATCATATTTTCTTTTTTTTTCTTTTTTAAATATCTTTTGATCAAACCCTTCAGCGAAAAAAAATCATTGTTAAACCTTTATTCGTTTAGCCGGAAAAAAATATCATATAAACATCCCAATAAAAACAAGTAAAAGCGCTATATTCGGCCGTGCCGAATCTTATATACCCTTCACAACGTGTAGTCATGCAATAACAGTAAATTCACGTATGTATGTTAAAAAAAAACAAAAAAAAACAAAATAAAAAAAAAAATTAAAAAAAAAAAAAAATTTAAAAAAAAAATTAAAAAAAAAAAATTATTATATACATATATAATATATATAAAACAAAAAAAAATTAAAAAAAAAAAATAAAAAAAAATAATAATAAAAATATATATAATATATTAAATAAAAAATAAAAAAAAAATAAAAAAAAAATTAAAAAAAAAATTTTAAAAAAATTAAAAAAAAAAATTTTTTGGCTCAGCTGGGATTCGATGCCACGTTTTCCCTAACCAGTATACACGTTTGTATGTATGTATGTTGTTGTTGTAATGTTGTTTTTGTGAAAAGAAAATCGAGGTGGTCGTGGGTTTTTGCTCATATCTCAGTTGTTTATGTACCGATGTTTCTGATTTTCAATACCGATCTACTCCCGAATATTTCTGATATTTTAATACCTTACCCGGGTCCAACCTATGTCGGGGGGCTTCAAAAAGTTGATTTCAACATACACACGGACAGACGGTCAGACGGACAGACTGACAGAGCTTAATCGACTCCCCTATTATTCATAAGCTTTCAGAAAATATATACTTTATGGGGTCGGAAATGAAAATTGTAGAAATTTCACACGGAATGACAAACCTATATATACCCTTTTTCACTGTGTGAAGGGTATAAAAAATTTGTTGGCTCAGCTGGGATTCGATGCCACGTTTACTATAACCAGTATATATGCATGTTGTTGTTGTAATTGTGAAAAAAACGAGGTGGTCGTGATTTTTTGCTCATGTCTCAGAAAGTTATCGGGCGATTGTGCTGAATTTCAATAGCGATTCATTCCCGGATATTTCCAAGAGATTGATACAATATACAGAACGGAGGAACATCTGGTTGCTTCTAAAAGTTGATTTCAACCAACACACGGACAGACGGTCAGGGCTTTAACGACTCCTCTATTCATAAGCTTTCAGAAAATATGTACTTTATGGGATGGGAAATGAAAATTGTAGAAATTAGAAACGGAATGACAAAGCTATATATACCCTTGTACACGACAGGTGAAGTGTATAAAAACTCAGATTCACTTTTACAAAAATTTACACGCGCACTTGTTGTTATTTTAAGCACAAAACATCAGCAGATACTCCAAAATAATGCTGTTTATTATTGCAACACCCAATAGGGATGACGACAACATAGCAGTCTTCATTCCTTTTTTTTAAGAGCTACTACATCATTCGCTTACATTCCTGCATCCTCGTAAGCTAGAGATATTGCAGTAAGTTATTTTGTAAAAACTGAAATACTTATATTTAATAGAAATTTCTGACTTCTATTTATAGTACCCTCGAGTGCGCTCTAATATTGCGCAATAAGAAGGCATGATTTTTTTTACTGCTTACCGGTACAAAATAAATTTTTGCTGGGAGACAACATTATACAGCAGATATCAACCATTGTCAACAGTTTGTTTAAAAACGTGATTAAGAATTTTGGAAAAAGATTTAAAGTCTATCGACCCGGTAACGGCTCATCATAATTTTTATTTTTTACCGATAACTGTGTGTAAAAAGCTGAAATAAATATATTTTTTTTTAATATCTGAAAAACAAATCTTTTTTTATTAAATTCAAATGATACCTCAAAATTCGACAAAAGTATTAATTTGGCAACGCAGAAACAATCGCTATTGCAGATTTGATCTACCTACATATGCACACACTCTTGTGAAAATAAGATATTTGTTATATTTTAAATTTTAGGCTATAAGTTCAATGCGATAACGACAAGAATATTAAGGAAAAATTAGTCATCCGATCCTAGCTGAGAGGAACGCATTTTCGAAACCAGCTACGGTTTCATCATCAGCACTCTTTTGATCAGAACTACAGGTGTTGTGTGTAAATATCAACTATTTAACTCAGTAATGTATTGAAAATTGAAATATAGAATTATTTGTTCTAATTGATTTCCTGTTATTTCAAATACATGTCATTGAATTAGTACGAAATTTACCAACATCTGTTTTTCCTGTATTCTTTTTTGCACGTCATTACCACAAGCTTAATGTTTGCCGTTATCGCATTGAACTTATAGCCTAAAATTTTAAATCTAAAATATAATACAAATTGAAAAAGTTCATAAAATTAAAATACAACAAAAGATATTTGTTGTTTTTGCAATGTTTTAAAACATTATTAAATTCTACTTTTGCAAAAATTTATTTCATGAGTTTGTGTTTAACTTAAAATTTTCTTTCGACTCCATAAAAATGTTTAGAAAATTTTGAAAATGTACATGTTTTGGAATAATGCCGAAGTCTGAAAGTTTTGACCTAATAAAATCAAAATAATATATATTAATGCTCTTCACCCTGCCAATTTCTTTATTATTTCGGACGCCACGTTTGATTTTTAATTTATTTGTTTTTTCACTTTCTTTATATAACTTCGATATGCTATTAAAATATATTCGTAAATTTAGTCTTTCAATTAAAGTAGGCGTTAAAGTTGGCGTGTCAATATAGTTTCTGCTAATAAATAAAAGTGAGATATTTCAATATAATCCTTTATTGTTCCAAAAACTATGTCCATAGAGAAATTATATGAATAGGAGGTTACATAGGAGGTAGGCGTTTCAGCCCCTTAGCTTTTTCGGTTCCTCCTCTATCGTGCTTTTAACAGACGGACAGACATAGCTAGATTATTATAAAATGAAACCCTGATTCAAAATATATATACTTTGTGGGGTCTAAAATGGGTATTTCGATGTGTTAAAAACGGAATAACAAATGAATATACCCACACCATTTTTTTGGTGGCGGGTATAAAGATAGGAAAAAAATAACATTTCTTAAATTTTTCAAAAAAAAAAAATCCTTAAAGTCTAATTTTGGTACACAAAATAAGAGTTTTTCTAAAAGATTTGGACAATCAATATTACCACTGAATATGTCAAAAATAAGAATTTTTGACTAAATCTTACGTCTTTTCTCCCAAGAAATCATACCCAGATGTAAACAACGGTATCCATAAGTTGGTAGCGGATGAATATAATTTAAGTGAGGTAACGCAAAGTTTTTTATATTTTCTTATATTCTGCTAGTTGTTTGTTTCGACACCTACATATGTATTTCATTCATCTCTGTTGTCCAAAAGCTGAAATAATTTTCTTTTCTCAATTTTAGGAAAAACCCATTTGTCAGTTTTTCTGAGCAGTAATTTTCGAGGCTACGGTTTGTAATCTGGGGTTTTTAGCCTGTTTTAGATGCTTCAACAATTTTATATATTTAAAAAAAGCTGAATTAATTTTCTTTTCTCAATTTTAGGAAAAATATCGAAGGGCTTGTATTTTCGTGCTTATATCTCAGTGTCAAACCAATTTGTCAGTTTTTCTGAGCAGTAATTTTCGAGGCTACGGTTTGTAATCTGGGGTTTTTAGCCTGTTTTAGATGCTTCAACAATTTTATATATTTAAAAAAAAAATTATATTTCAAATTCATGGTTGCTTATAATATTGTCGGTTTAGTATTTATCAACAATTTTATAAGAATATCTCGAGAGGCATATCAAACCAATTTGTAATTGTAACAAATATGTCTATAAAAATATGGAAAAAATAAACAGTGAGAGTCGTGATCATTTTTCATATCTCAAAAAGTTATGGGGCGATCGTGGTGATTTCAAAAGCAAAATACAGATCTGAGTAACATGTAAGCACAAGGACAGACGGATAGATTGACATACGGACATGGCGTAATCAACTCCGCTAGTCATAAGATTTCAGAAAATATATACTTACTTTGTGGGGTAGAAAATCAATATTGGAGAAATTACAAACGGAATGACACATATACTATATATACTCATACATGGGCACTTTGCAGTACCAGTACTTCTTCAGTATTTTTTTTTTACTGGTACTGCACTTGAATTTTCATTACCAGTATATTTTTACTGATTACTGAAAAAAAAATCAGTACTCAGTAAATTTTACTGATTACTGTAAAAAAAAATCAGTATTCAGTAAATTTTACTGATTACTGAAAAAAATCAGTAATCATTAAATTTTACTGATTACTGATAAGAATGCAGTATCGGGAGATTTTTACTACCTATACATACATACAAAAAAAAACAAGAATTATAAAACTAAGAATTTTCATACTCAATAAACATTAATAAATTTTTGTATTTATTAATCACATTCTTATCTTATTTTCTTAGACAGATGCGGGCATAACTTTTAATTCAGGTGAGTTGGCAAACTATCTCCAGGAAACAATTTTGTACCTGGCCGAACAACACACTAGCATCATTTGTCTGCATAATCACAGTGCTATTAAAAATGTGTTTTTGAAATACAATACTCCTTTGCCTTCGTCTGCTCTTGTAGAACGATTGTTTCCTTTCGCTGCGATTGTGAATCGTTTCAGAAGACAAAAACTCAGTGATACAAATTTTGAAATGCTTGTATTAAGAAGAGCCAATAATATATTAAATCTTTTATCTTTATTCAACAATTTAAATTTACAAATATTTCTTGTGCTAAACCCGCAAAGCGTTGAGCTTGTCAAAAAAAAAAAATACGTAATCGTGACTCAATTTTTAGTAATCATTAAAATTTTCTGATTACTGAAATTTTTTTCAGTAAAATTTACTGAATACTGAAATTTTTTTCCAGTAATCAGTAAACTTTACTGAATACTGATTTTTTCTTCCAGTAATCAGTAAACTTAACTGAATACTGACTTTTTTTCAGTAATCAGTAAAAATTTACTGGTAATGAAAATTATATTTCATTACCAGTAAGCATTTACTGATTACTGAAACGCCTGCTGCACACAGAAAACAGATTCATTGTGGCAACCGAATTTGTTGCCAATGGAATTCGTTCGGTTTCACGTACTATCTCTCAATTCGTTTATAACAACTGAAAATTGCGTCTCCTAGCATGGTAGATTTCGTTGCACTTTATACTTTTAGTAAACCAATGGTTGTGTTAGCAGATTTTCTTAGTTGGTATTATAGATATTTAAAAAACAAACTGTACCTGATTTCAAATATATGCTTGATGCAACTGAAACAAACTTTTGAATTGGTGTTACCAACAGAATAATTAATCATCATTAACAATTCTTCATTTCACCCAGGAAAATAGAAAAAGGGACACAATTTATTCAAATGATTTTTTTTTATATTTTTATTTAATAATATACATATAAGTATACATATGTAGATAGATACATATATAAAACAAATATCTCCATTTATATACATACATAGTACATAAGTATGTATGCATACATTTTAACACAAAAATAGACTTGAGTGGATTTAAACCATTTTGCAGTACAACACAATTTTGAAAGTTTCCGCATTTTAAAATTCATTTAGCATTATAAAATGCATAAAACAATCTTTTAATCAACAATCGCTGTCTTATCCTTTTTAAATAGTCACTTGCAGATTTATTATTGTAATTTCTACAACAAATAATTATTACATGTAACAGTTTTTCGTTTGTAAACACCAAATACAGCTTAACATTAAGTATTTGTTTACTGTAATCTATATATATAAGAGTAACGTGACTGACTGACTGACTGATTCATCATCACACAGCCCAAACGCAAAGAGCTAGAGACATGATATTTGGACAATCGGTTCCTCTTTCGATGTATAGCTCCACGAAGAAGGGATTTTTGGAAATTAGTACTTTAAGGGGGTAAAAAAGGGTAAAAACGGGTAAAATCGGTAATATTATATCTGCTAAACTAAAACCGATACAAATAAAATTGAAAAAGTATTGTAATTTGCACAAAAAATAAGCTTACAGGTGTCTGGCCTTTTTTTGAATTTTCAACCCCTAAGGGGAAAAAACGGGTAAAAACTGTAATTTGGTACTTTTTTGGTGCCCTATGTAACTTCCAAACACATATAGCTAGGAAAAAAATTTAAACTGTTTTCAGTAATCCGCGAAAAAATATTTATAGGAATTCGGCACTTTTTTAAAATTCGCAGAATATGGACAAATATTAAGGTGAAATTTTTGGAGACTTTTTTGGGGACAAAAAAGGTACCAAAAAGGGAAAAATTCCGTAAAATGTATATAATTCCTAATTTGACGGCCAGTTTTCACAAAATTTATAATTGGGATTTCATCAGACATAAAAAATTATGCAATTTTGTAAAAATTGAAACACATTCATAACAGGGTAGAAAGGGGAAAAATCGGGAAAAGAGTTTGGTACTTTTTAGAACATAATTACTTTTTTTTTTCAAAAAAGAGTAGATTTACTGACTAAATCATGTCTATTAAAATATTTTGTTACATAGATATTTGAACATTTTAAACTTGGAATTTGGAACTTGGACCAAAAATGTACTTTTTCGCTTTTCTATGGTACTTTTTGTATTTTCTACGTTTATAAAGGTAGAATTGTAAAATAAAGGACTATTGATACAAGGTAAGACTAAAAATGTTATGAACGACCAAAAAGGTACTTTTTTTAATTTTTATGGTACTTTTTGTATTTTCAACGTTTGCGAAGCTAGAATTTTGAAATTAGTGACTATTGATACAAGGTGAAACTGAAAAAGTTATAGTCGGCCAAAAAGGTACTTTCTTGAATTTTTATGGTACTTTTTGTATTTTCTACGTTTTTGAAGGTAGGATTGTACAATCAAGGACTTTTGATTCTAGGTGAGACTAAAAATGTTACTGGCGATCAAAAAGGTACTTTTTTGAATTTCTATGGTACTTTTGGTATTTTCTACGTTTATGAAGGTAGGATTGTACAATCAAAGACTATTGATTCCAGGTGAGACTAAAAATGTTATGGGCGACCAAAAAGGTACTTCTTGAATTTTTATGGTACTTTTTGTATTTTCAACGTTTACGAAGCTAGAATTTCGAAAATATTGACTATTGACACAAGGTAAGACTAAAAATGTTATGGGTGACCAAGAAGGTACTTTTTTGAAATTTTATGGTACTTTTTGTATTTTCTACGTTTATGAAGGTAGGATCTTAAAATCAAGGACTTTTGATTCCAGGTGAAACTGAAAATGTTATGAGCGACCAAAAAGGTACTTTTTTGAATTTTTGTGGTACTTTTTGTATTTTCAACGTTTGCGAAGCTAGAATTTTAAAATTAGTGGCTATTGATACAAGGTGAGACTGAAAATATTATGGTCGACCAAAAAGGTACTTTTTTGAATTTTTGTGGTACTTTTTGTATTATCTACGTTTATGAAGTTAGGATTGTACAATCAAGGACTATTGATTCCAGGTGAGACTAAAAATGGTTAGGACGACCAAAAAGGTACTTTTTTGAATTTTTATGGTACTTTTTGTATTTGATACGTTTATGAAGGTAGGATTGTACAATTAAGGACTATTGATTCCAGGTAAGACTACAAATGTTATGGGCGACCAAAAAGGGACTTTTTTGAATTTTTATGGTACTTTTTGTATTTTCAACGTTTGCGAAGCTAGAATTTTGAAATTAGTGGCTATTGATACAAGGGGAGACTGAAAATGTTATGGCCGACCAAAAAGGTACTTTTTTGAATTTTTATGGTACTTTTTGTATTTGCTACTTTTATGAAGGTAGGATTGTACAATCAAGGACTATTGATTCCAGGTGAGACTAAAAATGTTATGGGCGACCAAAAAGGCACTTTTTTGAATTTGTATGGTACTTTTTGTATTTTCAACGTTTGCGAAGTTAGAATTTTGAA